>CM074856.1:26680000-29080000 GCA_037501455.1 Lantana camara | reverse complement strand
AACATGTATTGTGTGTGATCAGTGATGATATCAATAAAAGGTGAAAAGGCAAAATCCAAATATTGGTGGTTGAAACTTTGCCAATTTAACTTCCGTAATACCTCAGGTTAGTGGTCATATAGCACAATATTATGATGTGATAGTGTATATATATATATTTCTTTCTAATAATTTAGGAAGAGACTCCTTTAAAGTTTAATCATTGAACATGAATTTAGAAATCCGTACAACGTAGATAAGCTGGGCGGAAAGATTCCTTTTTAAGCGTTTAAACTAAGTTCTGGCTTTTTTTGAAAAAAACAAGAATCAGTCACGAGGGTTGCGGACCTACACGCATGTGTGAACATGTGAACAAAGGATCTATCCTTGGAAATGATCAACAAAAACTACTATGTATGCCGCCAAGATTTCTAATTTGATGCACAGTTTTCAAGTTTTATCATTTCCATAGAGCTATTAGACATGGACCTCTGGCACGTGTTGCAAAACTTTCGGTGCTCATATATACATTAGTGCTAAGAAGAGAGAGATCAGTGTAGAGATGCCTGAATTTGTACTGTTTTATGCTTATAATAATAATGCTATCTTGAATGAGAACCGAGGCTCTGCATTAGAGGACATATAGGGGAAATAAAAAAGCTAAAAATGGCAAATGAGTTACTCTAATTCTAATTTGGTTCCATGATTTCTCTCTGATTTTAAACTCAGAAATTTGATGTGGGTTTTGTCATGCTAGAAAGAGTAACTTATAACCTGTTCAGATTATTAAAAACAAGTGGATACAGATATTATATTAATGTATAAGTTGTGTCATCAGAAAAAGACGAGTTTCCTCATGAGCTCCTTGAGATGAAATGCATACATCCGCATCTGAGTTGAGGGTTGTAGTGTGTTACTGTCAGGGGTGTTTGCAAACACTACTGTTTTATGAGAAGTTAAACTAGAACTAGACGTACAAGTTGTTAAAAGCTAGGGTAGAACTGTAGACCAGTTGCAAACATTGAAGCATAAAAGAACTTTCCATACTGTCTGCAAATATTCCAATTATATTCATCATAATAGGTCCTAAGAGTTTTGCTTTTCTTCTGACATCAAATTTGTCTTCCATTCTGCAGGACTCTTATCTAAGACACATTGCTAAATCCCCAATTCTTGGCATAACCAAACACTCCACCTCCCTCCCCTTATGGCCCTGGTTCGTCTTCCTATCCGGAGCAATGTGCTGTTTAATATTCAGCACACTGTCCCATCTCTTCGCCTGCCACTCCAAACGCTTCTACTTCTTCTTTTGGCGCCTTGACTACGCTGGCATTTCCCTCATGATTGTCTGCTCCTTTTTCGCACCCATTTACTACACATTCTTAGATCATCCTTATTGGCGTTTCATATACCTCTTCTCAATCACTTCAATAGGCATTCTGGTAGTCATAACACTACTCGCCCCCGCTCTCTCCCACCCCCGTTTCAGATCCTTCAGAGCTACTTTATTCCTCACCATGGGATTTTCAGGAATAATTCCTGCCACCCATGCGGTGATCCTCCATTGGAATGAAGGGGAAATACTCATGTCACTTGGGTACGAAATAGCCATGGGGCTCTTGTACGGTGCTGGGGCAGTGTTTTATGTCACTAGAATCCCTGAGAGGTGGAAACCCGGCTCGTTTGATATCGTGGGTCATAGCCATCAGATTTTTCATGTTTTCGTCGTTGCTGCTGCTCTGGCCCATAGCGCTGCTACGCTCCTTATTATGGACTGGAGGCGAGGTTTGTCAGCTTGAGAAGCACTGGACGGTGATTCTTTGGAAGCAATTATTGTGCGAATCGTTGGATCTGGCTAATTAAAATTTGTTTAACTGTTGTATTGTATAGTTTTGAATGTTTTCGAGGCAGGTAACTTCAGAGTTTTCTGCTAAGTGACAACGAGTGGCGTATATCGTAAGGCATAACCATTATTGCAATTGTTTCTGGAGAGGAACTAGTGATTTGGCTATTTGTAAGTTGTATCTATTGATTATTTTTTTTAGCTTGTGAAGAAAAACATGATATCTCTGCATTTGAATCCAAAATATAAAGATTTCAAGTAGCCCTGTTTACGTTTGTAAACTTCATGATTATTCAGGAGAAAGGCTTATAGTTGCTCATCATTCAGGGGAAGTTTCTGTAATTTTCCAATATCTAATTTAATATAGCGTTGTAAGAACAGAAGGTTTCTTACTACGAACTAACTTGAACTGAAAATATCTTCCTCAAGCAGAAGTTTCAATGGGGTTCGATGTCCGAGATAACCAAAAATCAAGGAGAATTTGAGGTTGTAATAATATATAAATAAAGGAAGCTAGGATTGGGCAAGTGTAATTTAATTTGTCATTACCCCAAAATTTTCCACAAATCACACGATAAGTATAAAATACTCGTCCTCTGGTTTCATCGATTTGACCGAATTAGACTCAGAGACCGTGGAGAAATCAATCATAATACAAATTACAGCAGGTCATAGTAATTTTTAATGATTATAAACTGTAGCTATTTTAAAGATGATGTGAAAAATTAGCAAACTCATACTTGATCATTACTTGAAACAAATCTCTTATTCATTTCCCTAAAAAATGTAGAATTTAATCTTTATGTTTAGTTGTTTACCCAATATGTAATTTAATCTTCATGTTAAGTTCTTGGCCCTTAAAATAGCTAGTAGTCTCCGGCTCTCCGCACGCACCCGGGCATAAATACTTATCCACACTCAATCTTAATACCTCCAACATCCAAAATCTTTTAGTACTAACTATAAATTTGAGAAATTAAATCTTCATTCAAGTCCTATTTTAAATAAAATTACTCTATTATGAAAGAAGGTGAATCAATTATTGTTTGTTTGGTGATATGGGGAAAAATCATAAAAAATGTGTAATTCTATTAAAATATATATATATTTTTGGATTTGTAAAGAATATATTTTCATAAGTTATTTTAAGGGATATAATTAAAACAAATATGTTGGTGAGCTCCATTTTATAAAACATAAATACATAGTTTTAAAAAAAATATAAGTTATATATATATATAATACAATATATAATAATTTATAAAATGATCAAATATGATAGAAAATAGATTTACTAACGGAGCATAGGACAACTTTCTTAATCACAGAATACAATCAAGAATTAAAAGAATTAGCAGTCAAAAAAAAAAAATAAAAATAAAAGAATTAATTCTTTACACAACTCATCAAATTTTTTTACTAACTGAGCATAGGACAAATTTTTTTATTGATACGTACGCCCTAATGACAACAATATCAAACCATAAACAATTAAACATAGATTGTCACTTGAATATACTAAAAAATAAATATAATAAGAAATATTTTTTTAAAAACTTCATGTGCAATTGTCATTTGTCTACTATAGAAGAAATAAAATAGTTTAGAGTGAACGAATGAGGTTGGTTCAAATGGTTAATGGGTTCGTTCTCTATAGTAATGTCTCTAGTTCGAATGTGAGTGTGTGTGAGTTTTTTTTTAAAAAAAAGGTTTAGAGTGGGAAAAAAAAAAAAATTCAAATAAAGACATTTGCAAATTGAAATTTGAACTAACATTCACAATTAAAAAAAAAAATAAAAATAATTTCATTAAAAGCAAGACAATGGCAACAATGGTCGATCCAAATAATTAATGGTTCTTTCTCTAGGGCAATGCATTTGGGTCGGAATCCCTCTATTCACTTGGGAAATGTTAAAAAAAAAAAAAAAACTTTAAACAACAAAATAAAAAATAAAATTAGGTGGTATACATAAAAACTATAGAAATTTTAAGGGTACAGTTTGTAAATATGCATAAAATAACTTTCATTTGTGAGATAAAATGAGATTTGCTTGTATAATAGTAAAGATAGTCAATAAATACTTAATGAAAGTATAATAGTCTCGATATTATAATAAGTATTTGATTTAAAATAAACAATTTTTTGTTTTACGCAAATATTGAATGTGCCTTAGATTGGTAGTATTGGTGTACACTTAAATACACTTGAGTATTTTGTAGTAGGCTACCTAAAAATTGAAGCGGAGTGGGCAAGAAAGAAAGGAATGTCTATTATCAGATGAAATCATAATTCATAATCACACAATAATTTCCATTGAAGGGACTCTCAGTACAAGCAATAGTGTTTAATGAATAGAAATGTAGTAAAAGGATGAGCACAAATACAAACATCATATAATGTTTTTTGTGTTTCTGATCATCAACCGTTGAAGCCGTTCTGGAATGGTTTGGAGAGAAGAACAATACTCAATGATCAGCTGTTTGAGCTTTGGCATTCCCATTTCTTCTCCCTCTCCCTCTATCAACTCCTCTAAATCAACTAGCAGAACAAGTTTCAAAACTTCCAGTTGAAGAAAGCCTCCTGAACAATCCATTTTACTTCCAAAGTCGATCCTAGACATTTCAAGGATTTTCAATTTGGGCAGCTTTTTCAATATTTCCATTGTAGAATTTGAGATTTGACATTTCCAAAGGGTAACCTCGATGAGGCTGGGTGGTAACTCCTGATCTTGGATGTCTGATTCACCATAAAACGATTCTATCCACAAGCTCTTTAACATGCCATATTTTGATAGGTTTGTTCTCATACCATCGCAAGCAATGCAAGACAAACAGTGAAGGGTTTCAAGGTTGTTTGAGATTGGCTCTCTTCCACATAACACCTTCATCATCTTACGCGTCACCCTTTCCAAAGTTAATTTCCTCAAAGTGGTGAGTTTGGGCAACATATCACTATATTTTGGAAATGTTGGAAACGAATATGGCAAATGGAGTGTTTGGATATTTGGCATGGAAACTTCGACTTGTAGGCCACGCAATAGCTGGACACAATAATCACGTATATGATAGCGAAGACCATAAACGTTGAGATGAAGATGTTTTAATTGCTCCATCTTCCAAATTCCAATAGGAATCTTTACCCGGTAAGAATCAACAATCAAAGTCTCCAAGTTTTTCAGATTTTGAATACTCAAAGGTATTTCAACTTTAGTATAAACTCTAGGTGATATTTCGAGGTAGTTCAAACAGCTCAAACTCCCAACACTTGTTGGAAGATGGAAATGACGTTGCAATGTGCCTTGAAATGTAAGCACCCTCAACAATCTCAGCTTGCCAAGCATATTTTTCAGGTGTTTCTGTTGGTTCCTCTTGGCAAATTTGAAATGAAATAGCCCACGAATTCTTGACATGTCGTGTTTCAGAACATATTCACCAAAAACACCAAGTCGTCGTACTTTGCTAGCAGAAGCAGAATCTAGACGATCAACAATATTAAGAAAGTCAAACTCTCTACCCTTCTCTACACATTGGTTGTACAACAGATCATGGACTCGAAACTTCTTTACACTCCCATCAACTTCTCTTTCAACAACTTGGATTAAATTTCTAGAATCCAAGTCGCTCATGTAACTCTTGCCTACATCCTCCGAATCTCGACCAGGAATGCCTACAACTAATTTCTCAGCCACCCACATTCTTATCAAATTGAATGCTGAATATTCATAATCCTCAGGAAAACAACCCAAATGGAGAAAACACGATTTTAGAGTTGTGGGTAAATCAATGTAACTCAAAGAAAAAATTTGAAAACACTTATCAGTAGCGTCATGACCTATGTTGTTGAGCACATCATTCCAACAAAATTCACTCTTCTCTCTCTGTCTCAACAAGCCTACAATGATAACAATAGCCAAAGGGACACCACCACACTTGTTAACTATTTTCTCACCAATCTCCTTCAATTCTGAGTGCTCAAATTCTTCAGTATTGTTGAAGAAGGGTACGACTGATTTGGAGAAAAGCTCCCAACTAGTGGATTTATCAAAGGGTTGTAAGAAATGCAAAGAGTCTTCACAACGTATGTATCTAACCACACCAGTATTTCGGGAGGTAATAATTATTCTAATAGCATCCTGACCAGAATTAATGGGTAAACACTCTCGTAATCTATCCCATACATCAGTACTCCAAATATCATCAAGCAAAAGTATGTACCTTTTTTCTTGCAAAAGAGATTTGAGATAGACCTCCAAGTTTTCATCTTGTTTCTTCTCATCAAGACCCACTTGTGTCGCTATATCTCGTAGAAGAGAGTTTACGTTGGGGTCTTGAGAAACAGAAACAGAAGCAGCAAACTGAAAATCGCCTTTGACACCATTGAAAATTTTCTTTGCCAAAGTAGTCTTGCCCAGGCCTGGCATACCCACAATGGTCACAAACTGATGATTCTCCAGCTTAGTCTTCACCTTTTCAATATGCTCATCAAATCCCACAATCAAGGAATCATCAGCATCAAGTTTGGTGGTTCTAGGATCCACATTAGGAGCCTGAGCTTCATCTGGAAGATTAATATCTGGGATGCTGTAATTCTCCTTGTCCTCCTTAATTCCTTGAACTCTGTTTTTTATTTTTTCAATCTCCCTGGAAAACTTGCTGCACGTAACAGAGTACGACACTTTGCGCGTGATCCTCTTGAGAAGAGCACTTGACTTGTGTTCTTGGATTTGAGGAAGGAAAATATCAAAGATATCTTCGACATCATATGCCAAGTCTCTGATGCCTTTAGTGAAGGTTGCCACCATTGAATTGGTAACCTTCTTCTCCTCAACAAATTGTATGTATGCTTGCATCAGCTTCATTTGTTGTTCAAGCCAGAGGATGTCCTCTTGCAACCGATACCGCCGAGAGATCTCGTCCACAACCAAAGTTGCAGCCATGTCAACAGCTTTGTTGATGACAGCTGAAAGTGCAGCAGCATCTCCCATTTTTCAGAAAATTTTTTTCTTTTTTTTTTTTTCTGGGAGAAGGCTTTTATCAAATTCTTGATTTCCTGTTTGATGTAATGAATAAGGATGAAACAAGAATCGTAGCAAATAGATCCATTTATACAACTTCAAATTCCAGAGGTCTTTCTTTACAATAATAAGTCAACTTCGAAAGTCGTCGATATATATATTTGTCTATTTGATTAAAATATCAAGCAATAATGCACATTTGTTTATTGCATGACCTTTTCCTTTCACACTCCAACAAAACGTAAACAATGACAACTTAACGCTAGGTTATTAATTTAAAGGGCGGGGCAGGTGCTAGTTAATTTGGTAAATGTATGATTCAACGAATCAGAAAAATTAATCAGAAATTTCCAGCTGTTGCTTTGCTGGAATTATAAACTTTAAATTCTAGTGTAGGGTTCACGAGTTCAATTAGTTGGCTCTGAATTGATGAGTAGCCGATTAGTTGTTACTTGTTATACTGTCCGTTCCGGTAAGGAAGTGACCGATAGTTTAACAATTGTCGTAAGTAGAAGTATCGTCCCCGATCCATCCTCAGCATTCAGGGGAAATTTATGTAATTTTCCTATAACTATAGTTTATTATATATAGTGTTGTTAGAATAGAAAGATATGTAATTGGTACTATATATATATATAGAAAGATATGTATTTTGCGGCACTTTTATATTCTGGTGGCGTGAGAACTACTAAATCCTAATAAAAATCCTTATTTTATCTTTAATTTTAAATAATAATAATTTTTTATTTGCATACATAATTGAGTGACCATAGTTAATAATATTGTTTATAGGGTTCTTTCATCATGACAATAACCTGAATTCGAATCTCTCTGTCCACTTGAGGGTGTCTGTTATTAAAACAAAAAAAAAATAATAATAATATTAATATATATAATATATAATATATATACGTATAAAACGTATATTATGTATTTATATATTATGTTAAAATATAAATAAATTCTAATAATATAAATATATTATTAAGTTAAAATAAAATATAATATATCATTATGTTAAAATATTTTTTAAGCTATGATGTATATTTGCATATTATATTTAGTATATATTATATACATTAATATATATATACATATATATATTTGTATATTATATTTAGTATAATATTTATAAAAATATAATATATCATTATGTTAAAATATTTTTCAAGCTATGATATATATTTGTATGTTATATTTAGTATATATTATATATATTAATATATATATATATATATATATATATATTTGTATATTATATTTAGTATAATATTTATACACTATATATATTAAATATTATATATTTATATATTATATACGTGTAATTATTATGTTAAAATAATAATAAATTTTTATAATAATATAAATATATTATTATGTTAAAATAAATATAATATTATTTAATATATTTATTTAATATTTATTAAAATATTTATTATTTAATATATTTATTAAATATTATTTAAAATATTTATTTATATTTTAACATAATAATTATTTGAACAAAAAAAATTTGTATTGCCTGGGTTTAAACCCAAGACCTCAAATAGAGGAGAGAGCCTCGCAACCACAGGGCTACAGCTGCCAATTTGTTTTTTATTTTGTCAAAGATTTTATTTGACGTTCCGCCTACAAATGCATTTAACGGTTTCCGTCCAGAAATTGACGGTTGGGACTAAAATTGTCACAAATTGAAACCTACGGGACCAAAATTGTCAAATTCAGAAAGAATGGGACCAAAATTGCAAATCGCCCAATCCTATGGGACCAAAAATGTAATGTGCTCCAAATTAAATTATAAAGTTGTATCTATTCAATTTCTTTATTTTAGGCATAGAATAACACATAAATCACTTGATCAAAATTTTCGTGTATGTCGATATATTAAATTAATTTATCCATTTTTCTTTAGTTCTAAATTTGGAGCGTTACAGTATTGAACCTAATCTCTGCCTATTTTAATTCTAATCATCCCAGAAATAAAAATTTTCGATCTGGTATTTTTTTGTTGAGAAATCTGGGCAAAAACAGAAGCTAGACACGGGTAATCCCTGTCCTTAAAGTTTCTATCGCCCCTAACTTTCTGGGAAGTGTGCTTAAGGTTTCAGGCGATACACTTTCAGGATATATGTCAAGCTAATTTCTGGGAATGATTTTGTGTACTAGCACTGCACAAGAAATCAGATGAATGTGTTGTGTTGTTTCAGCTCAAGAGATTGTGTATATATGGATATTCAGGTGTTGAAAAACGGATGATTTGAATTATGACTGTTGGAGGATTAATTCAGCATCAATGGGCTGTTTAATAGCCCCTGAATTAATTTGTGGTTTAATAGCCCTTGACCTTTCAGTTACAGCCTCTCAATAGTCACATTCAAATTGGACTGAATTAGGGTTAATTCCAAACGGATTTGCCCCAAAAAGATAGGCTCTGGGCTCGGAGGCGAGGCTCCTAGCGACGATGCGCACGTGCGAAGTGCGCCATCAAACGCCACATTCGCCCATGCCCGACCCACGGCCCCGGCCCCGTGCCCGTGCCCGTGCCCGTACGCGCGCGCGGGCGGTGCACCGCGTGTGAGCCCATCACTCCACCTCACATTTATTGAATTAATAACCCACTTAGTGTCTTAACTTATATAGTTGACCACACTTAGTTATTAATCCAATGTGGGACAGGTTTAGTTTTCCCAAACACCCTTTCATATGCCTCCTTTGATATTTCCAATAAACCTCCATTAGCTTAATTGAAAGTATCAATGCATATGTCCAACAATCCCCCACTTGTTTGGAAAACTGCTCTTTCCCAAACCAGTGTCTGACTGGTTTTATTTAAAGATCACGTGCATAACAGAAGGTGTGACGAACATTGAACCTTCCCTTTAGTGTAAGTAGCTCAAAGTAACCCCGAAGTTGATGGTGTCCGCAGATTGAACCTCAACTCCTTAATGGTGTGACCGGAGTCACCACATACACATGTTTTTTCTCACACAACAAGCACTCCACTGCTCGGCGCTTATCAAGCCATACGCCATATCCCGTTTCATGAACCTATAAGAGAGTAAACCATAACTCTCTATAAGAAGCGGCTTCAATTCTAGTTCATATAGGCAAAATGTTTCTCGGGCACTAGTTGCAAATAGTGCAGCATTTTGTTAAGAGCATAGCTCAACCTTATCACTTTGCAACTCACTGAGCTATCTTCTACTATATATAAGACCGCTTGATAGCTCTAACCAACTCGTGACTTGTTTTTCCCTTTGAACCTTTAATCAGGGGAAACCTAGATTATAGGTAGGGTTACCATCACTTATGGTTCGGGTGGTTTAAGTCCTATATCTCTAGTAGTTGTAGCTACTAAGTCTCTCGTCAGGGGCTTAGTAAACGGATCAGCCAAATTCTTATTTGACCTCACATAAACAATTGTTATGATCCCATCTTGTATCAACTATCTCACAAATGCATGTCTAAGACCAATATGTCTAGACTTACCATTATAGGTACCACTGTACGCTTTTGTAAGCGTTGCTTCACTGTCACAATACAACGAGATTGGAGGCATTGGACTTGGCCAAAGATCTATGTCTAACAACATATTTCTTATCCAATCAGCCTCTTGCCCAGCTTGAGCTAAAGCTATAAACTCAGATTCCATGGTAGAGTGAGAGATTATTGTCTGTTTCTTGCTTGCCCAAGAAACAGCCCCACCGGCAAGAGTGAAAACCCACCCACTTGTGGATTTGTTATCTCCCACGCTAGTTATTCAACTCGCGTCTGATTACCCTTCCAACACACTAGGGAATTTGTTATAGAACAGACCAAAGCTAATAGTTCTCTTAAGGTATCCAAGTACCCTACTAATAGCTTTCCAATGATCAGCATTGGGACTGCTCGTGTATCTGCTAAGTTTTGAAACTGCAAAGGAAATATCTGGTCTAGTGCAATGCATTGCGTATATAAGGCAGCCAATAGCACTTGCATACTCAAGCTGTGCAATAGCTCTACCAGTATTTTCTTTAAGTTTCAGTCCATTGTCAAACGGAGTGTTCACCTCCTTAATCTCGAGGTGACTAAACTTAGTCAGAACTTTCTCAATATAGTGAGATTGGTTTAGTGAAAAACCCCCACTATGTTTTTTAACTTTAATGCCTAAAATAGTATCTACTTCACCTAAGTCTTTCATCTTAAAGACCGAGGATAGATACTTTTTAGTCTCGTTTACTCCAATCATATTCGTCCCGATGATCAACATATCATCGACATATAGACAGACTATCACCATATAGTCAGCCGTACTTTTGGAATAAATGCACCTGTCAGCACTGTTATACTTGAATCCGAATTTCAAGATAGCAGTGTCAAACTTCTCGTGCCATTGTTTTGGTGCTTGCTTTAGACCATACAGAGATTTGACTAACTTACACACTTTGTTTTCTGTTCCCGGTGCTACAAAACCCTCAGGTTGTTCCATATAGATTTCTTCTTTTAAATTTCAATTTAAAAATGCTGTCTTTACGTCCATTTGATGAACAAACAGATCGTAAAGAGAGGCTAAGGCAAGAAGAATTCTAATGGAAGCAATTCGAGCCACCTGTGTATAAGTGTCAAAGTAGTCAATCCCTTCTACTTGTCTAAACCCTTTGGCAACTAATTTAGCTTTAAAAGCTGATATAGTGTCATCAGTGTTTCGTTTTCTTCTAAATACCCACTTGCACCCAATGGGTTTAGAACCACGAGGTAAGTCTGCTAATACCCAAGTATTATTACCCAAGATCGAATCTATTTCATCGTTTACAGCTTCCTTCCAAAAGGAAGCATCTCGAGAAGCCATAGCTTCTGAAAATGTTTTAGGATCCGTCTCAAGTGAAAATACAAACGGTATTTCACTTACCACTTTATTATCCTGGTCCCCCTCCACCAAGAACAATAAAGCCTCAGAAGAGATAAAGTCTTTGCCTAGGCTTTTCTCTTTTCTTGCTCTAGCACTCCTTCTAGGCTCAGTTGGTTGTGTAGGAATATTATTTTCCTCAACCGGCCTTATAGGACCTCTAGGCTCAATTTGGGATGGCTCAGAATCATTTCCAACATCTTTTGAAAATGTATTTTCGAAGAACTTAACATCCCTGGACTCAGTTATCACATTAGACTCCAAATCAAGAAGTCTATAAGCCTTGCTATTGAGAGCATACCCAACGAATACACTTTTAATAGCTCTGGGTCCTAACTTAGTCCGTTTGGGATCAGGAACCCGAAAGTAAGCCACACACCCCCACACTTTGAAATAACTTATGTTGGGTTTTCTGCCTTTCCATATTTCATAGGGACTAGACTTCACAACAGTACTAGGCATCCTATTTAGAATATGGCACGCAGACAGAAGGGCTTCACCCCACAAGTTGTGAGGTAAGTTTGTATGATTTAACATACAATTTATCATGTCTAGAAAGGTATGATTTTTCCTTTCAGCTACACCGTTCTGCTGGGGTGTATAACCGGCAGTTGTTTGATGTATGATACCACTTTCTTCGCAAAGTGTATCAAAAGCATTCAAACAATATTCCATGCCTCGATCAGAACGTAGAACCTTAATCTTCTTCTCAAGTTGGGTTTCTACTTCTGATTTATATTTCACAAACGAGCTAAGTGCTCCATCCTTAGTTCGTAAAAGATATACGTAACAAAATCTACTAGCATCATCAATAAAAGTTATAAAATACCTTTTTCCACCTCTAGTTAAAATTCCATTTAATTCACAAATATCTGTATGAATTAAATCTAATATTTGTGATTCTCTTTTAACACTTGGAAAAGGTTTTCTAACAATTTTTGATTTTGCACAAATTTCACATTTATCAAGTTCGTTTTTACCAATATCAATTAATCCCATTGCATGCATATTTTTCAAGTTCTTTGCACTAACATGTCCTAATCGACTATGCCATAAAGAAATTGAAGAAATCATGTAAGCAGAAGTAGAACTCATATTATTGATTGACATCTTATACATCCCATTACAAGCATAGCCTTTTTCAACAAATTCACTATTTTTCATGATGATGACTTTGCCGGATTCAACAGAAATCTTAAAACTTTTCTTATCTAACAAATCAACAAAAATCAAACATTTTCTAACATCTGGTACAAACAAGACATTAATCAGAGACAATTTCTTCCCGGAGGTAAAGTTGAGCTCGACAGATCCTTTGCCTCCAACACCGGCTTTGCAGCTATTACCCATCTGAACCTCTTGCCCAACGACTTCTTCAAAGGCCTTGAAAAGCCTTCGATCGTTGCAAATGTGAACCGTTGCTCCAGCATCCAACCACCATCCAGAAAGTTCACTTGCCATGTTGATTTCAGAAATCATAGCCACATCGAGGCTAAGATCAATCACCATGGCAACTAGGTTCTCCTCAACCATGTTTGCAACTCCGGATCCACTCTTCCGTTGTGGGCATTCTCTCGCATAATGTCCTGTTTCTCCACAAACATGACAGTTGCCTTTTCTTTTGTTAGTAGCATTATGAACAGGTTTAGGTTTCTGCCCGGATTTCTTAAATTGCCCTTGATTCTTTTTAACCCCGAAAGGCTTCTTTTTAGAACTTCCAGCCTCAATATAATTCACGCTGGATTGTCCTTGAACCAAATTCTTGCCATTGCGTTTTCGAGCCTCCTCTTCAATACGCAGATGTTTCTGAATTTGTTCCAAGGACATATCCTCAGATTTATGCATCAATCTCTTTGCATAATCTTTCCAGGTAGGAGGGAGCTTTGAAATTATAACTCCTACCTGGAAGGCTTCTGGAAGGACAATTTTCACTATCCGAAGTATGTTGACAATTACCTAGAGCTCATGCACTTGCTCCAAGATTGGTTTATTATCAACCATTTTGAAATCAAGATATTTAGATACTAAATATTTGTTAGTACCTTCCTCCTCCGCCTTATACTTGTATTCCAGTGCCTCCCAAAGCTCTCTAGGCGATTTGACATTTGTATATAGATCATACAATCTGTCAGAAAGAGTGTTGAGGATGTGGCCACGAGCCAACTCTTCATCTTCAGCTCTTTTCTTTCGTTGTTGCTGAAGTGTTTGTACTATTTCTTGATGGATCTGCAAGGCATTCTGGGAGGGACCTGCGGCTGCAGTACTTGCAGGAGGATTGGCAGGAGGAGCACCGCCTGCTGTAGTGGGATTGGCAGGAGGAACAACACCTGCTGCAGTGGTTGGTGGATCCAAATCAACAGGATGCTGGGGAGCAGGAGAATCTTCTGGAATTGGTGGCAGACTGGGATCCAGAACATAGGCAAGCTTAAGGACAGTAAGCAGGAACTTCATCTTGTCCTGCCAGCGGCTGAAGTTATTGCCATCGAAACGGTCTAGCTTTTGCTGGTTCATGATTCTGAAGGATTCAGACTCCATTTCTACGGATAGAAACTTTAAGATTGTTGAGAAATCTGGGCAAAAACAGAAGCTAGACATGGGTAATCCCTGTCCTTAAAGTTTCTATCGCCCCTAACTTTCTGGGAAGTGTGCTTAAGGTTTCAGGCGATACACTTCTAGGATATATGTCAAGCTAATTTCTGGGAATGATTTCATATACTAGCACTACACAAGAAATCAGATGAATGTGTTGTGTTGTTTCAGCTCAAGAGATTGTGTATATATGGATATTCAGGTGTTGAAAAATGGATGATTTGAATTATGACTGTTGGAGGATTAATTCAGCATCAATGGGCTGTTTAATAGCCCCTGAATTAATTTGTGGCTTAATAGCCCTTGACCTTTCAGTTACAGCCTCTCAACAGTCACATTCAAATTTGACTGAATTAGGGTTAATTCCAAACTGATTTGGCCCAAAAAGATAGGCTCTGGGCTCGGAGGCGAGGCTCCTAGCGACGATGCGCACGTGCGAAGTGCAAAGTGCGCCATCAAACGCCACATTCGCCCATGCCCAGCCCACGGCCCCGGCCCTGTGCCCGTGCGCGGGCGCGGACGGTGCGGTGCACCGCACCGCGTGTGAGCCCATCAGTCCACCTCACACCAATTTTCTTTAACTCCGATCGCTCAAATTCTTCAATAGCGTTGAAGAAGGGTATGATTGATTTGGAGAAAAGCTCCCAACTAGGGGTGCAAACGAGCCGAGTCGAGTTTGGCCCAAAATTTCAGGAACGAGATCGAGATTGAAGAATATATAACAGGCTTGAGCTTGAGATCGAACTCGGCGAGCCAAGTTTCTGCGAGATCGAACTCGGCTTGGTGAAAACTCTGGATCGGCTCGGGCTTGATAGATAATTTCACAGGAAAGAAAATGTTTTGTCTTCTCCCCAAAACAAATCCCAGTCGACCGAAATGGAGACGCTGGGCGTTCGGTGGCGGCAAGAGACGCTGGTTGTTCGGCAAAAATTTGAGAAAAATTTATTTGGGGGAAAGGGATTAGGCAGGCGGCGCCAGATCTGGCGTGGTGGTGGTGCGTCTGAATCGTGACTGGAGATAGAAGGAAACGACGGCAGAGGGGAATAGAGCAAAAGTCGTCGGATGGCGGTGGCGCTGCATCACCGTCAATGGTGGCAGCGCGGTGAGGGGTGAAGCTGTCGTGCCGCTGCTTCTCCGAAAGGTGGAAGAAGAAACGGGGTGGTTGTCGGATCTGAATCCTGACTACGGCGAAACTTGGTGTTGAATCGCCGGTGAAAATGGTGGTTGGCGACGACTTCGCAGGTGGAGAGGCTGGCGGCGCTGCTGAAGGGTTCGTATGGGAGGAAGAAGAATGAAAATGGGGCTGCTAGGGTTTTCAACGTATAAAAGAACCCCCTTTTTCTGAAATTGCACATAAGTCCCTCGAAAGTTTAGGTTAAGCAATTTAGTCCATAGATTTAAGTATGATTTAACCAAGCCCAATTAGAGATTTGATAATTATAAAAGCACCCCCATAATTAAAATTAAGGTCCAATCAAACCCAAATTCGAAATTAATAAATTAGGAAGAGAGCCCCAAACAATTAAGCAAAGTTAAGTCAAGTCCTTAGTTTTATAAAACTAAAAAAATAAATTATTTCCTCAATTTAGGCTTCTACTATTTCTTTTTTTATTTTTTTTTCGTTTTAATTATCCCATCTTTATTATATATGTACATAATATATTATCACATAATATAAAACATTTATATATATATATAATATTCCTTATTAAACCATATAGGTTAGTAAACTAAGTTATCACATGTAATATAATATAACATAAACTTAATATAATATATGATATATTTTGTACATTGTCTTATAATATAAGATTTACGACATAACATTTATTTATTTATTTATTTGGTTTGGAATTAACATAAAATATATTTATATTAGTAAACTATATAGTTAAGAATTTGAGATAAATATGTAACTCATGAAATGATATAAATAATAATTGTATATTATTAAAGAATATATATATATATATATGAAGAATATTTTTAATAAATATATGACCCATATTTCTTATTGGTTAGTAAACTAAGTTATCACATGTGATATAATATAAAATAAATCCCCAGTTGCATATTATATTTTTACTTAACTCCCGATTTTGGCAAAATATCGTATAAACTATATAGTTAAGAATTTGAGACATGTATTACCTATGTAATACATGCAAATGTATTTATGTTTAAAAGTACATACACATCTATAATATTGTATGAAACAATATATGATTGATATTTTCTTGTCAAACTATATACTTTGAAAAATCAAATATTGTAAGATTTTGTAAGACACATGATATACTATAGTCTATATGAAATATAAATGTATATTTATATAATGGAAGAGTTTATTGGCCCACATATAATTTAAAAAAAAATATGTGTAACACATTCTAGAGATTTCAATAATTAAAAGGGTATTTTGTCCTGTAATCACATTATATTGTGATTAGGTAAGGGTAAAAGGAAAAGCAAAATTATTGAAATTATCCTAAACGTGGAAGACATGCTGAAATATAATGATCAAAGTTATTAAGGATAATTATATAAATATACATTTATATTTCATATAGATTATAGATTATAGTATATCATGTGTCTTAAAAAATCTTACAATATTTGATTTTTCAAAGTATATAATTTAAAAAAATATATGTGTATAACATATTATAAGTGAAATATATATTATATATGTGTTTTATGTATATATAATATAATATCTAATATACATATATATATATAAATTATAAAAAATATTACATATATGCCTAGGCTCACGAGCTGGCTCGCAAGCCGCGAGCCTAGGCACAATAGGATCGAGATCGACTCGTTGGACAACTCGGGCTTGTTGTAGCTCGGATTGAGCTCGTCTGTACACGATTTCAAGCCGAGCCAACTCGAGCTCGACTTGTCAAGTTCGCGAGTTGGCTCGGCTTGTTTGCAGCCCTACTCCCAACTAGTGGATTCATGAAAGGAAAAGTATTAATATTTGAATCCGATCGGAACGAATTTGGATTATACTCCGACCCATTCGAAAGCCCTGCTGAACACGTGCCAGTCCCGTTGAAGCCTAGTTCAAGCCCAATATATAAATGGGTCAATTTTTTATAGAAGCCCATAAAAGCTCACATGGGCCAAACCCGGCAAGAAGATCAAATGTTTGTTGTTTTTTTCCACCTAAAATAAGATTTTGATTTATATTTTCCAACAAAAAGGTTCAATAATAAAAACAAAAAATTGAGGCTCAGATATGTGACATCAACGAGGCATGGAGAAAGCAACGCCGCCATGGCTGCAGAACCGCCGGCTACATGCTGCGAAAATCACAGCGCCGCCGCGGCCGCCCCGCCAAGATACGAGTCGGATTCCCCCATACCCGATCCATTAGCTCAGAAAACAAGAAAAAAAATCATCACAGCCTCTTACAATAACCCGGATTCTAACCCGGACCTTCTGCAAATCAGCAGAAGAATCACAGTTTCAACCAACATTCCCATATCTCTCTCTCTCTCTCTCTCTCTATGTGTGTATGTATGTATATATATGTGCGATTTATTTATTTATTTATTTATTTTTTACCTTTACTTTTTTGGTGTTTTTCTTGAGGAAAAACTAAAGGGCTGTTGCTACTTTTCAACAAAGAAATCATAGACAACTCAGAGAGGGGCAACCACCCTTGAAGAAATCCCATCTCCGTCGCCTCATTTTTTCACTATTTTTCTGAGCTTAATGGATTCTTGAAATGGGTCAAAAAGATGAATGTGGACTATATAGTATGTTTTCTTTCCCATTTTACCCTTGACAGAGTTTGGAATTTGCCGGTTTTATCAGGGTTTGTGGTGGACGAAATGGGGATAGGATGGTAAACTCAAACAGGTACTTTCTCGTTTTACGGAGCGTTTTAATTTGATCTGCTGAGGTTGAGCATATAATAAGCGTGTAGAGTGTTCTAATTTGATCTCGAGTAAATTTTTATGATTTCGTGCTCGAATTTCGCTTACTTGATTTCAATTGAATTTTTTTGAGCTCGAGCTTATACATAATGAAATTAGTATTCAAGAATAGAGTCTTGAGAATAGAAGGATATGTAATTGGTACTGACGTGGCACGTACCCGCTGTCGACCTAAGCCAATCACCTTACCCCACGTGCATGATCGGAGGTCAACTCTCGCTCGGGGATCTCCTTTCGACCGTCCTACTCAGAGGCTCATTTACCCCGCGAGAATTACCGCACGAAAATATCGACCCATAATCTCCGATCGGCCAGCGCATTATTCCACTAGCGTAGTGGCCGACCGAGCATTTAATGCACGGCCTTAATGGGGCACCTGTCAGCTCCCCGCGCCACCACGACGAGGCGGTAACTTCTCTTTCCTCTCTGTATAAATACCCCCTCCTCATTTATTGCACGGTAAGTTTTTCCACCTAACACTTTTCACCACTCAATCTTTTCGATCATCTTCACCGATCCTGACTTGAGCGTCGGAGGGCCAACCCGGGTCTCACACCCATCTTTCCCCCGAGTTGGCCTCGGAGCTCACGTTTGTCGACCTTTGCAGAATTCGAGCAGTCAGGCGGCCGTCTCCCCCATCAACAAATAGAGTGACCGCGTCGGATCTCTCGATCGATCATCAAGAGGAGATTTTGGCACGATCATTTGGCGTCGTCTGTGGGAAAACGCAATAAGAAGCCATTGAACATGACTACTCGAAACGTTGTAAGCAACCGCCTATTCGACGAAAACGGTCGGGAGGTCATTCCTCAAGTTCCCTTACAGGTCGTTATTCCCACCTCCCTTCCGACACAGCTAGTCTACTCGACGCCCGAGATAGAAAAATACTTGAAAGCTTGTCGCGATGAGGCTGTTGCAGCGGCTGCGGAGGGGAGAGAACCTCGTATGCCAGAATGCCCGGAGGCTCGACCAATAGAGATCATTCAACCCCCGATAAGTCATCCGGGATATATGCGACCAGTTCAGTATCCTCCGCCCGGTACATATTGGGCTGAAATTGGGCAAAGTGCACAGCCTCAGCTTCCCCAACAACAACCGTTGCCTTCTCAAGGAAATATGCGAAAGTCAGTTCAGGACAGGTTATCATTTCAACCTGAGGATGAGGTCGACTCTAGAACCCCAACTGACACCAGAATACATCGGGGTGGCAGTCGACGTGAGGCAGACGTATCACAACAGAGATCTCGATCGTCTCATCCTGGTGGGAGAAATAGCGATCGTAGATTGTCTGGATCCCCAAGAGAACGAAGCCCCACTCAACGTAACTCACCCCCACATGAATCGAAGGGAGTCTTTAACCGATTCGGACCACACGGTCGGGTTAATCAGATCAGGAGATCGAACAGGGGTCGTATCGTGAGGTCGAACGACCTTCGAAACCAGATACCTTCGCGTTCCGATCGACCGGATAACCGACAGAGGAACGAAAGTCAAGGATCATTCAGCCGATCGCCCCGCCGATCACACTCCGTTAGGCGTGAACGTTCTAGATCACCCCGACGCACACCGTCGGGCCCAAGGCATGTCCGCCCATGGAGATATCGCAGTGAGAGAGAAGCTCAGTCCCCATTTTGTGACTCGATCATTGAGTCCACTACCAATGAGAAGATCCCCACCGGGCTACCCACATATAACGGATCGACTGACCCGGAAAAGCATGTGTCACGCCTCGAGATGCAGCTCAGCATGTTTGGACACTCGCCTAATATCTGGGCTAAGATCTTTGTTACAACTCTGGATGGCCCCGCTCTTGAATGGTTTTCGAGGCTCCCTCCTCGATCGATAACCTCCTACAAGACACTCGTCGATCGATTCAAAGCTCAATTCTCTTCCATGAAGGGAGATAAGCTTCCGCCGACCTACCTGTACACCATTAAACAGGCTCCTAGTGAATCGCTTCGAGATTTCTTCACTCGTTTCTCACAAGCTGTGGTCAAAACAGAAGAACCGAGTATCGATCTTTTGAGACCTATTGTTCACAAGGCACTGGTCAACATCGAAGCCGCTCGGTACATCTTCTTACAGAAACCAAAGAATTTGGCGGACATCCAAGCAGCTGCTTGCGATTGGATGCAACTCTAAGAACTGGAGAGTTCTCAGAGGAGCCCGGTACCCAGTCGAAAGGCAGATATCCATCGACCAATCAGACAAGACGCACGACCTAAGCCAGAGGGGCCGACAGGACCTACCACTCGAAAGCATTACCCCCAGCTGACGCGCCCGCTCGATGAAATCTACAATGTTATCGATCCTACCCTACTGAAAAAGCCTAAGCCGATGAGGGACACTCCCAAGAACCGAGAGAGCAATAAATTTTGTAATTTTCACCAGCAAAAAGGTCACAACACTTCTGAATGTAATGCTTTACGAGATGAGGTCGAACGATTGATCAAAGGAGGCCTCCTCCAGGAGTTCGTGAAAAAAATGGATGACCATGCTCGGAACCGAGATCACCCCGACAGGTCGCCTCCCAAACAACGGCTGGCTAAGCCTCCAACAGAATGGGACCCTCATAACCGACCGTGCCTCGGTCGGATTGACATGATTTCAGGAGGGCCTTCAGGTGGAGATTCAAGGTCCGCTCGAAAAAAGACGCGACGGACCGCTACTCAAGGATTCTGTAGTCCCCGAGAAGTGATGCATATTCAGCCAGAAGACGCCTGGGTCAACGAAGATATAGTGTTTAATGAGAATGATGTAATTGATCTACCGGGACGTTCGAGCGAAACACCTAGTTGTCCTATGGTTGTCACGCTCGACGTCGCCAACTTTGCTGTATCTCGCACTTTAATGGATAATGGAAGCTCGAGCAATATTATCCTTTACTCGACTCTTGTTCGCATGAATTTACATGATGAATTGCTTCTAGATCCCATTCGAACCCCTCTCACAGGATTCGGGGGTGCAGAAGTGTACACCAAGGGTCGAGTACGGCTAATCACATCCATGGGCACTTTGCCGCGACGGGCGACACGCGAGATCGAATATCTTGTCGTCGAAATGCCCTCTGCATATAATATTATCTTTGGTCGGCCGGGCCTCATCGATTTCCGAGCGGTTATATGCACTTACCATCAAATGGTCAAGCTACCCACTCCAGCCGGGGTCGGCGAATTAAGGTGCGACATACCAACCGCCTGGAGTTGCTACTCTATCTCGTTAGACAAACCCAGACCTTCTTCGGAGAAGCACGTCCCTCTGTTAATCGATGATCCCATCATCGAGAGTGAATTCGTGGACCCAGGAGCCATCGACCCTGAGAATTCACGAAAAATGAGTTCTTCCCATGCGGCGAAAAGAAAGAAGCAGGAAGACAAAAAGCTCGAGCCCACAGAAGAACTCGAAGAAATTCAATTAATCCCGGGGCAAACAGAAAAAATCACTCATATTGGCGCTGGTCGAAAGGGAAAAGAACAGTGCATGCTCATTCAGTTCCTGCGTGACAACCTCGATGTTTTCACGTGGAGTGCTTCTGATCTAGTGGGAGTGGACAGGAAAGTGATCGAACATCACTTGAATGTTGATCCCTCCTACAAGCCAGTCAAGCAAAAGCTACGCTCTCAAAGCGACTCCCGAAATGCCATCATCGAGGCTGAAGTCAACAAACTCCTGGACGCCCAGTATATCATGCCGATCCAATACAACGAATGGCTGTGCAATGTCGTCCTCGTACCCAAACCGGGAGGAAAATGGCGAATGTGTAATGACTTCACTGACTTGAACAAGGCGTGCCCGATGGATCCCTATTCGTTACCTCGAGTCGACCAACTGGTCGACTCCACGGCCGGATGCGAACGATTGAGCATGATGGACGCCTTTCAAGGATACTACCAAATCTTCATGGCCATCGAGGATCAGCCCAAAACCGCTTTCATAGTCTTCAATGGCATTTACTGCTTCAAAGTTATGCCGTTCGGACTCAAAAATGCAGGTGCTACGTACCAGAGAATGATGAACAAAGTTTTCGAGTCTGAGATCGGGGATACCATCGAAGTATACGTTGACGATATGCTAGTCAAAAGTGAAAAAGCCGCCGACCATCTGGGCCACTTGAAAAAAGCTTTCAACCTCCTTCGAAAGTACAACTTAAAACTCAACCCTGCTAAATGCACCTTTGGGGTCGACGGTGGTAAGTTCCTCGGATATATGGTCAGCCAAAGAGGGATCGAGGCCAACCCCGCAAAGATAAAAGCTATCCAATTTTTGCCGGTCCCTAACTCGATCCGTGACGTACAGAGATTGGTGGGTCGGATCATATCCCTTAACCGCTTCATAGCCCGATCGTCAGAAAAGAACTTGCCCTTTTTCAAAATCTTGCGCGACATCAAGAATTTCGAATGGACTCCAGAATGCAACCAAGCTCTTGAAGACCTAAAAAAATACCTCACCTCCCCACCTCTGCTTGCGAAACCCATCGACGGGGAAACCTTATATCTGTATCTAGCCGTGTCAAACGAGACCATCAGCTCGGTACTTGTCACCATTCGAGATCGGAAACATCTCCCAGTGTATTACGTAAGTAAGGTTCTCCATGGCCCAGAGATACGCTATCTCGAAATCGAAAAGTTTGCTCTCGCAGTAGTCCACGCTTCCCGTAAACTTCGACCCTACTTCCAAGCGCATCCCATCGTAGTCCTCACCGATCAGCTATTAAAGACCGTCATGGACAAACCGGAAGTCTCAGGTCGACTCACAAAGTGGACAATCGAGCTCGGACAATTCGAGGTAACATATCGACCCCGGATGGCATACCAGGCATAAATCTTAGCCGATTTCTTGGTTGAGAAGGGCCCGCACTCGACAACAAAGGGTGACCCAACCGTTTGGACCCTTTCGGTCGATGGCTCCTCAACCGCTTCCGGGAGGGGGGGGTACCGGGATATCCATAGTCAGCACAAAAGGCCAACAGGTCGAATACGCCATCGCCCTCGAGTATCCTGCAACAAACAATGAGGCTGAGTACGAAGCTCTTTTAGCGGGTTTAAGAATTGCGAAGATGCAGAACATAAAAAAAACTTCGAGCTTTAACCGACTCACAATTGGTTGCTAGCCAAGTCAAGGGCGAATACGAGGCTCGAGAGGAGTCTATGATCAAATATCTCGCCTTGGCCAAAAGGGCAATCACTGAATTTGATGAATTCGAAATCTCCCAAATTCCTCGAGAAGAAAACGGTCGAGCCGACGCCCTTTCTAGATTTGCCAGTGGTTCGCTCGGCACCCAAGATCGGACCATCACCTTCATGACCTCATCAACTCGGTCGATAGATCACACTCCACCCGAAGTCAACTCTATCGATGCAACTGAGTCGTGTTGGCTCGATAACATCGTCTTGTATCTTCAAAATGGCATCTTACCCGAGGATTTGACCGAAGCAAGGAGACTCAAGCAACGCGCGTTGAGCTATACGCTGGACCAGGAGGGTCGTCTGTACAAACGTTCATTCATCGGTCCAACTAAACGGTGCCTCCGACCATCACAGGGTCGAGAAGTTTTAGCCGAAATCCATGAGGGATCCTGTGGGAATCATACCGGCGGGCGGTCTCTAGCCCTAAAGGTGTCTCGATCTGGATTCTTCTGGCCTAACCTACGCAAGGATGCACTCGAATTTGTGAGGAAATGCGATCGTTGCCAGAGGCATGCCAATTTGACCCATCAGCACCCCGCACACATGATTCCGATCGAGTCATGCTGGCCCTTTGAGCAATGGGGAATCGACATAATTGGACCCTTTCCGATAGCAACTCGACAAAGGCAGTTCATCATTGTGGCGATCGATTATTTTTCTAAATGGGTCGAGGCTTTGGCAGTCGCAAAGATTACTTTCCACTCCTTACAGGACTTCCTCTGGAAGCACATCATCACTAGATTTGGAGTACCTCGAGTCATAGTATGCGATAATGGACCACAGTTCCGAAGTTCAAGATTTAGAGCCTATTGCTCCGACTTTAAGATCGATCAAAGATTCACTTCAGTCGGACATCCCCAGGCCAACGGTCAGGTCGAGGTTACCAATCGAACCATCATACAGAATCTGTGTACGCGACTTGAAGCAAAGAAGAGCCATTGGGTCGATGAACTTGAAGGCGTCCTTTGGGCATATCGAACCACCCCTCGAATCCCCACGGGACAGACACCTTTCGCCATGGTATATGGCTCGGAGGCCATGATTCCGGCTGAGGTTATACATCAATCTCCCCGAGTGGCTCACTTCCAGCATGGTCGGAATAATGAACTAAGGGCTTTCGATCTTGACACGATAAACGAAACTCGAGAAAAAGGAAACATGAAGATGCAGCAGTATCGAGCCACGACTGCTCGGGCATACAATAAAAACCTACGACCTCTCCACTTTCTAGTCGGAGATTTGGTCCTCAAAAGGGTTGAAGCTACTAAACACGTAGGAAAGCTCGATGCTAATTGGGAAGGACCCTACCGTGTTGTCGAAATAGGCAAAAATAGGGCATATCATATCGAGGATCTCGATGGGCTACCGTTACCTCGATCATGGAATGCTCACAACTTGAAGAAATATTACTTGTGATTAATCGGTGTAATTTCTTTTGGTCAATTAAACACAATATGTAAATTTTCTGGTCGATTAATCGATAAAGCATTCTCCTGTCTTTTTAACAACCATGTTATTCGATCATATACTTGTGATTATACGACGCACGTACTAATTTCTTGTATACCTCGAAAGATTAGAGCAGCTTGCTTTGACATCTTCTCGATCATTATTTTCGATTAACATAAAAAGTTAAACGCCAAAAAGCTCGAGAAAACATGTATAAAACCCAGAAGAGAACTTGCATAATGTATTTAAAACAGGAAAGTCTACATCGATCACGATTTTTCGATCATAACCTTACAAATTTGGATTTTACAAATGGGAGCAACAAACGCTCGGATTCCTACCTATTTACACATGAATCCCGAGCCAACAACTACTAAAGTCCGACCCCAACAGTCGGAACTTTGAAAATTGGATTCCCCTCGACCAAAGACCTCCGAGTACGAAGATAGGGCTAGTCCATTCTCTCCGACTCAATCCTCGACCGATCAGGATCCGGTCCCTTCCTCGATTGGAACGAGGGCCCCCTCCCCAAAATACTCGGGGCACATATCTTTAGGGTCGAAGGAAGCATCGAGATCGAGCTCTTCCGTAGCTACGTTGTCCGGTTCCCCCGCCGCTCTAGATCGAGCCAACTTCACGGCAAAGCCAAACTCGTCATTGTCCCAGTTTGGCTCGGGAGTAGGAGGTCGGGTGATCGGTTCAACTGGACGAGGATCATCTTGATATAGGCCAACCTTTTCTTGATCATAGTCGAGCGGAAGATACTTAGCCGCTTGCACTTGAGCCAAGCACAAAGTGAAGCCCTCCTCGACGTCTTTGAAGCTCGCGATCGATACGACCTTCTCGTAAGCCTTAGACTTCATGAATCTGTAAACGCCTCGACGCTCGAGGTCGTTCACGGATTCAGCAAGGCCCCTCTTGCATCGATCCAGGGCTAGCTTGGCGCCTTTCCTCTCTCCCTCCGCCAAGCCGCGGGTTCTCGCTTCGGCCTCTTCCTGGATCGACCTCGCCACCCGATCCTCCGCCACCTTCAGTTTTTTCTCGACTTCCGAGAGATTTGTTATGGCATCCAAGAGATCGTGGTCGAGTTTTTCCTTGTCCTTGATGGCCTCGGCCAACTTCTTATCCTTCTCCTCCAGCTCGAGCCTCATCGTCTCAACCTGCCGCTCGGCTTTCGTCCTCAACTGCCGATGAACCCATCCTCTTCGAGCCACTTGAAAGAAGTCCTGGCCCAACTGCAAAACATCATTGATCATCAGAAACTTCGACCATACACAGAAAATAATTTCTACAGGCACTTACGGCAAAATATTTCTGGACCCAAGACGCCTCGATCTCGTCGTCGGAGAGCGCCATCCTTTCTTTATGATCGACCGTTGTCTGGATCGAACTGTAAAGAGCTCCGAGTGCCTGGTAATCTTTCGGGGCAGTTCCGACCCGTCTGGGCTCGCCTCTCTCGTTGACACTTGCAAGGCCGCATGGGAAATGGGGTTCCTCGAGGATCGGGTAGTCGAAGAACAACTTCTTCTCTTCTTCGCTCGATTTCCACGGCACCGTGCTCGAGGATCCCACGCCAGGCCTTCGCACCCCCGCCAAAATGCTGGCCACGTTTCGAGGCACTATTGCCCCTCGACCCTGGTTCGGAGGGGTCGAGTAGGCTCCGACCTGGACCTCAACAATCGGCCCAAGCGCCGCTGGCATGGGGAGTAAGGGGCTCTTCTCTCGACCTCTATTCTTATCGGCCCCGACCCCAGACTTCGCCTGGCCCTTAGTTTTTTGCTTTTTTGCCTGGGGGGCTCCATGGTCCTCGACCCCCGATGGGGTTCGCCCCCTCTTCTCGGGAGCGTCATTGGTCCTCATCGCAAGAACCTCAGGCAGAGCCTCGATCGTCGCATCGGTCGATGCAGCAGTCTCCGCTTGGGTAGGAGGGGGCATTTTCTTCTTCTCGGCCGCTCTCTTCAGCTCAGCCATCTCCTTCCTTCTTGCGTTCAAAGCAGCCGACATGATGTATTGCTCCGCACAGAAAAGGCACTTGATTATGAAAAAAACCAAACAAGGAGGAAAACAACAACAAACAAATGGTCGAGATGCCTCGAGGGATTCGTTCGGAATACCAGGGTCGAAGTGCTTTCTAACTCCCAGCGCGAGCCCCAGCTCGATTAGTGATTGCGGAGCAACCATGTCCTCCGACTCCACACTTCCCATTTTCCTCAAGGCCGCCATCAAAGTGTTCGGCCAACCCGGATGCCCCATCGGAAGGTCCGATCGAGAAACCCAGCTCCATCCCGGATATTTTAGGCCGGGCCAACCCTTTTCACTCTCGATGAAAACAAATCTCTACTTCCATCCCTTACCGTTCGACGAAGTAGGCGACCTAACGATCCGATAATTACTCTTCGATTGCAGTTGGATATACCCCGGGCCAGACTTCGAGGTCTCGGTCGTCAATCCGGCTCGGAAGATCTCAGAAATGCAATAAACGTTGACCTTCATTCCCAAGCACCTCAACAAAGCCCTCAGTCCGTTTACCATGGCGTAGGAATTAGGCATCAACTGCAATGGACTAATTCTAAGGGTATTGAAGAAGTAGACCATCTCCTCGGGAATGGGCACCCTAAACCTATTTTTGACCGCCAAGTAGTTGATCGCGATACAGTTGGGCGGCGGGTCGGTCATGCGATCCCCTGACTGGGGCCTTATCACTCGATAACCCCCGTACTCCGGAGCCCCCCCAAACAACCATTTCTGGACCTCTCCAAGTTTGTCCTCAGATATCGAACAAGTAATGGCTCGGGGGTCATTCTGTAGCCAACCCTCTGGTTCTAAATTCTCCACCTCCTCATCCTCTTCTTCCTCCTCTAGTCGACCTGAGGTCGACGTCACCTCTCCTGGCTCCCGAGGTACTACCACCTCTGTTGTCTCATCCTCGGACAAGGGCTCCGAAACCTCTACGACCTCGACGAACTCATCCCTCCCCTGGGGATTCGTCGACCTAGTCTCCATGGTCTCTCCAGAATCCGATGTCGAACTCGACCCAGATGTGTCCGAACTCGAACTCGCACTCGCGGTCGCCACTCCCTTCCCTCTGGGGCCGGTCTCCGCTCGATTTGTTGACATCCTACAGTGGTTGACAAAAACCTCGTTTTATGGTGTAGTTCGGATACGAACAAATCGAGAGAGAGGAAGCCTTCGAAGAGGGAAGTGGTACACCTCTCCCTCGAAGCGATCGAGAACAAAAATAAAAAGCTCAGAGAAAGAAAATCGAACAACAGATTGGAAATATTACCTTTTGTTTTCCGAAGATTCGAACAGTCCTCTTATAAAGCAAGCGACCCCGAAATTCGACACACAAAGGACTCTTTATCGATCGAAAATGGCTCGAAACTCTCTTCAATTCTCTTTCGCAAAAGTAACAAATGGATTTACAGAGGGAACTATTTATAGGGATAAAAATGGGCGGGAATCGAGAAGATGAAACGACGTGATGATTACAGCGGGTCCCACTCTTGGGATTTGAAACGCCACTGCCACGTCAGCCCTAGCAGATGACGTTTCGGGGGGCTTATGACGTGGCACGTACCCACTGTCGACCTAAGCCAATCACCTTGCCCCACGTGCATGATCGGAGGTCAACTCTCGCTCGGGGATCTCCTTTCGACCGTCGTACTCAGAGGCTCATTTACCCCGCGAGAATTACCGCACGAAAATATCGACCCATAATCTCCGATCGGCCAGCGCATTATTCCACTAGCGTAGTGGCCGACCGAGCATTTAATGCACGGTCTTAATGGGGCACCTGTCAGCTCCCCGCGCCACCACGACGAGGCGGTAACTTCTCTTTCCTCTCTGTATAAATACCCCCTCCTCATTTATTGCACGGTAAGTTTTTCCACCTAACACTTTTCACCACTCAATCTTTTCGATCATCTTCACCGATCCTGACTTGAGCGTCGGAGGGCCAACCCGGGTCTCACACCCATCTTTCCCCCGAGTTGGCCTCGGAGCTCACGTTTGTCGACCTTTGCAGAATTCGAGCAGTCAGGCGGCCGTCTCCCCTATCAACAAATAGAGTGACCCCGTCGGATCTCTCGATCGATCATCAAGCGGAGATTTTGGCACGATCAGGTACAACATAGTAAATAACTATAAGGATATTTTGCGGCATTTATATTTTGGCATAATAACTACTAAATCCTAATAGATTTTTTTTTCATTTTTAACTTTAAATAATAATAATTTTTTATTTACATACGCAATTGAGTGAGCATATTTGTTATGTTGAATATGTTATGCATATATATATATATTAGTTGTTGGAGAATTAATATATATATGATTAGTTGTTGAAGGATTAATCATTAATTATGCAAAGGCATATCAAAGGTTGTTTGGAAAATATGCATTGGTTATCGTGTCCCACATTGGAAAAATAAGACTAGGCAGACAGCTTTATATATTAAAATGTTGTATGTGTTATTAAATTATGGGACCCAAGAGAGGACTAATGGGCTCACTCGCGGTGCGGTGCACCGCACCGCCCGCGCGCGCGGGCTGGGCATGGGCGAATGTGGCGTTTGATGGCGCACTTTGCACTTCGCACGTGCGCATCGTCGCTAGGAGCCTCGCCTCCGAGCCCAGAGCCTTACTTTTTGAGCCAGAGCCGGCCTAGTCCAGTCCAAAAGTTCAGACTTTTGAACCAATGTCCAGATACATCCAATCAGTCCGTTGGCATCTGTAACAGCTGAGTAGTGGGCATTCATTGGGATTGAATTTCAGGTCATTACACCTGAAATTAATCCATTCAATATTCCCATTGCAGTTTTGTTTTTGGCCAACACTTGAGAGCTATAAACAGCTTCATCCCTCACCTGAAGAAAACAGCAAAACTCACCTGAATTCTGGCAAATTGCTATTGTCCGAATTCATAATTTCCAGCTTGACATACATCCTAAAAGTAAATCGTCTGCAACCTTTAGCAAACTCAGAGAGTAGGGGCGATTAACATTTTAAGGACAGGGACTACCCGTGTCATTCTGATCTCATTCCTCCCATTTTCTCAACAATCTTAAAGTGTTAATAGTGTGAAGATGGAATCAGAATCCTTCCGCATCATGAACCAGCAGAAATTGGATCGCTTCGATGGAAACAATTTCAGCCGCTGGCAAGACAAGATGAAGTTCCTGTTTACCGTTTTGAAGCTGGCTTATGTTCTGGATCCCAGCCTGCCACCGATTCCAGAAGATCCTCCTGCTCCCCAGCAGCCTGTTGATTTGTATCCACCAACCACTGAAGCAGGTGGTGCTCCTCCTGCCAATCCTCCGACAACAGGAGTTGCTGCTCCTCCCAACACAGCAACAGGTCCTTCCAGGAATGCTATGCAGATCCACCAAGAGATTGTGGAGACTCTTCAACAGCAAAGGAGGAAAAGGGCTGAAGATGAAGAGTTGGCTCGTGGTCACATCCTCAACACACTTTCTGACAGGCTGTATGATCTATACACAAACGTGAAGTCGCCTAGAGAGCTTTGGGAGGCCTTGGAATACAAATACAAGGCTGAGGAAGAAGGTACTAACAAGTATTTAGTTTCTAAATATTTGGATTTCAAGATGGTTGACAACAAACCGATTCTGGAGCAAGTGCATGAGCTCCAAGTAATCGTTAACAAACTCAGAATGGTTAAAATTGTCATTCCAGAGACATTCCAGGTTGGTGCAATCATTGCAAAACTTCCTCCAGCCTGGAAAGATTATGTAAAGCGTTTGATGCATAAATCTGAGGATTTGTCCTTGGAACAAATTCAAAAACATCTGCGTATTGAAGAGGAGGCTCGGAAACGCGATGGAAAGAATTTGGTTCAAGGACAATCGAGTGTGAATTTTGTTGAATCTGGAAATTCTTCTAAAAAGAAACATTTTGGTGTTAAAAAGAATTCTGGACAATTTAAGAAAACCATACAGAAGCCTAAACCTTCTAATGCTGCTAACAAAAGAAAAGGCAAGTGTCATGTTTGTGGAGAAACAGGACATTATGCGAGAGAATGCCCACAACGGAAGAGTGGATCCGGAGTTGCAAATATGGTTGAGGAGAACCTAGTTGCCATGGTGACTGATCTTAGCCTCGATGTGGCTATGATTTCTGAAATCAACATGGCAAGTGAACTTTCTGGCTGGTGGTTAGATTCTGGAGCTACCGTTCACATTTGCAACGATCGAAGGCTTTTCAAGACCTTTGAAGAAACTGTTGGGCAAGAGGTTCAGATGGGAAACAACTCCAAAGCCAGTGTTGGAGGCAAAGGATCTGTCGAACTCAACTTTACCTCCGGGAAGAAATTAACTTTGATTAATGTCTTGTTTGTACCAGATGTTAGGAAAAGTTTAATTTCTGTTGATTTGTTAGATAAGAAAGGTTTTAAAATTTCTGTTGAGTCTGGCAAAGTCATCATCATGAAAAATGGTGAATTTGTTGGAAAAGGCTATGCTTGTAATGGGATGTATAAGATGTCTATCAATAATATGATTTCTGCTTCTGCTTATATGATTTCTTCAATTTCTTTATGGCATAGTCGATTAGGACATGTTAGTGCAAAGAATTTGAAAAATATGCATGCAATGGGATTAATTGATATTGGTAAAAACGAACTTGATAAGTGTGAAATATGTGCAAAATAAAAAATTGTAAGAAAGCCTTTTCCAAGTGTTAAAAGAGAATCACAAATATTAGATTTAATTCATATTGATATTTGTGAGTTAAATGGAATTTTAACTAGAGGCGGTAAAAGGTATTTTATTACTTTTATTGATGATGCTAGTCGTTTTTGCTATGTGTATTTGTTAAGAACTAAAGATGAAGCTCCTAGTTCTTTTGCGAAATACAAATCAGAAGTAGAAACCCAACTTGAGAAGAAGATTAAGGTTCTACGTTCTGATCGAGGCATGGGATATTGTTTGAATGCCTTTGATACACTTTGCGAAGAAAGTGGTATCATACATCAAACAACTGCCGGTTATATACCCCAGCAGAACGGTGTAGCTGAAAGGAAAAATCGTACCTTTCTGGATATGATAAATTGCATGTTAAATCATGCAAATTTACCTCACAACTTATGGGGTGAAGCCCTTCTGTCTGCGTGCCATATTCTAAATAGGATGACTAGTACTGTTGTGAAGTCTAGTCCCTATAAAATATGGAAAGGCAGAAAACCCAACATAAGTTATTTCAAAGTGTGGGGGTGTGTGGCTTACTTTCGGGTTCCTGATCCTAAACAGACTAAGTTAGGGGCTAGAGCTATTAAAAGTGTATTCGTTGGATATGCTCTTAATAGCAAGGCCTATAGACTTCTCGATTTGGAGTCTAACGTGATAACTGAATCCAGGGACGTGGAATTCTTCGAAAATACGTTTTCAAAAGATGTTGGAAACGAATCTGTGCCACTCCAAATTGAGCCTAGAGGTCCTATAAGGCCGGTTGTGGAAAACGATGTTCCTAAACAACAAGTTGAGCCTAGAAGGAGTACTAGATCAAGAAAAGAGAAAAGTTTAGATAAAGACTTTATCTCTTCTGATGCTTTATTATTCTTGGTGGAGGGGGACCAAGATAATAAAATGGTAAGTGAAATACCATATGTATTTTCACTTGAGACGGATCCTAAAACATTTTCAGAAGCTATGGCTTCTCGATATGCTTCTTTTTGGAAGAAAGCTGTAAACGATGAAATGGATTCGATCTTGGGTAATAATACTTGGGTATTAGCAGACTTACCTCGTGGTTCTAAACCCATTGGGTGCAAGTGGGTATTTAGAAGAAAACGAAACACTGATGGCACTATCTCAGCTTTTAAAGCTAGATTAGTCGCCAAAGGATTTAGACAAGTAGAAGGGATTGATTACTTTGACACTTATGCACCGGTAGCTCGAGTTGCGTCCATTAGAATTCTTCTTGCTTTAGCCTCTCTTTACGATCTGTTTGTTCATCAAATGGACGTAAAGACAACATTTTTAAATGGAAATTTAAAAGAAGAAATCTATATGGAACAACCTGAGGGTTTTATAGCACCGGGAACAGAAAATAAAGTGTGTAAGTTAGTCAAATCCCTGTATGGTCTAAAACAAGCACCAAAACAGTGGCACGAGAAGTTTGACACTGCTATCTTGAAATTCGGATTCAAGTATAACAGTGCTGACAGGTGCATTTACTCCAAAAGTACGGCTGACTATATGGTGATAGTCTGTCTATATGTCGATGATATGTTGATCATCGGAACGAATATGATTGGAGTAAACGAGACTAAAAAGTATCTATCCTCGGTCTTTAAGATGAAAGACTTAGGTGAAGTAGATACCATTTTAGGCATTAAAGTTAAAAAATATAGTGGGGGTTTTTCACTAAACCAATCTCATTATATTGAGAAAGTTCTGACTAAGTTTAATCACCTCGAGATCAAGGAGGTGAATACTCCATTTGACAATGGACTGAAACTTAAAGAAAATACTGGTAGAGCTATTGCACAGCTCGAGTATGCAAGTGCCATTGGAAGCCTTATGTACGCAATGCATTGCACTAGACCAGATATTTCATTTGCAGTTTCAAAACTTAGCAGATACACGAGCAGTCCCAATGCTGATCATTGGAAAACTATTAGTAGGGTACTTGGGTACCTTAAGAGAACTATTAGCTTTGGTTTGTTCTATAACAAATTCCCTAGTGTATTGGAAGGGTACTCAGACGCGAGTTGGATAACTAGCGTGGGAGATAATAAATCCACAAGTGGGTGGGTTTTCACTCTTGCCGGTGGGGCTGTTTCTTGGGCAAGCAAGAAACAGACAATAATCCCTCACTCTACCATGGAATCTGAGTTCATAGCTTTGGCACAAGCTGGACAAGAGGCTGATTGGATTAGAAATATGTTGTTAGACATAGATCTATGGCCGAGTCCAATGCCTCCAATTTCGTTGTATTGTGACAGCGAAGGTACGCTTACAAAAGCGTATAGTGGTACCTATAATGGTAAGTCTAGACATATTGGTCTTAGACATGCATTTGTGAGACAATTGATACAAGATGGTATCATAACAATTGTCTATGTGAGGTCAAATAAGAATTTGGCTGACCCATTTACTAAGCCTCTGACGAGAGACTTAGTAGCTACAACTACTAGAGATATGGGACTTAAACCACCCGAACCATAAGTGATGGTAACCCTACCTATAATCTAGGTTACCCCTGGTTATAGGTTCAAAGGGAAAAACAAGTCACGAGTTGGTTTGAGCTATCAAAGTGGTCTCATATGTAGTAAAAGATAGCTCAGTGAGTTGCAAAGTGACAAGGTTGAGCTACGCTCTTAACAAAATGCTGCACTAATGCAACTAGTGCTCGAGAAACATTTTGCCTATATGAACAAGAAGTGAAGCCGCTTCTTATAGAGAGTTGTGGTTTACTCTCTTAAAGGTTCATGAAATGGGATATGGCGTATGGCTTTATAAGCGCAAAGCAGTGGAGTGCTTGCTGTATGAGAAAGAAAACATGCGTGTGATAACTCCGATTGCATCACGAAGGAGTTGAGGTTCAATCTACGGACACCATCAACTTCGGTGCAGTCTTGAGTTATTTACACTAAGGGAAGGTTCAATGTTCGTCACACCTTCCTCTAGGCATGTGATCTTTGACAAAATCTTCAGGGACTTGTCTGGCAAAAGAGTAGTTTTCCAAACAAGTGGGGGATTGTTGAATATGTTATGCATATATATATATATATTAGTTGTTGGAGAATTAATATATATATGATTAGTTGTTGAAGGATTAATCATTAATTATGCAAAGGCATATCAAAGGTTGTTTGGAAAATATGCATTGGTTATCGTGTCCCACATTGGAAAAATAACACTAGGCAGACAGCTTTATATATTAAAATGCTGTATGTGTTATTAAATTATGGGACCCAAGAGAGGACTAATGGGCTCACTCGCGGTGCGGTGCGGTGCGGCGCGCGCGCACGGGCACTGGCTCGGGCACGGGCACGGGACCGGGGCCGGGGCCGGGGCCGGGCATGGGCGAATGTGGCGTTTGATGGCGCACTTTGCACTTCGCACGTGCGCATCGTCGCTAGGAGCTTGGAGCCTCGCCTCCGAGCCCAGAGCCTTACTTTTTGAGCCAGAGCCGGCCTAGTCCAGTCCAAAAGTTCAGACTTTTGAACCAATGTCCAGATACATCCAATCAGTCCGTTGGCATCTGTAACAGCTGAGTAGTGGGCATTCATTGGGATTGAATTTCAGGTCATTACACCTGAAATTAATCCATTCAATATTCCCATTGCAGTTTTGTTTTTGGCCAACACTTGAGAGCTATAAACAGCTTCATCCCTCACCTGAAGAAAACAGCAAAACTCACCTGAATTCTGGCAAATTGCTATTGTCCGAATTCATAATTTCCAGCTTGACATACATCCTAAAAGTAAATCGTCTGCAACCTTTAGCAAACTCAGAGAGTAGGGGCGACTAACACTTTAAGGACAGGGACTACCCGTGTCATTCTGATCCCATTCCTCCCATTTTCTCAACATGTTAATATTGATTATGATCGTTGTTTGTGTAATAAAAGAAAAATAAATTAGTGTAGCAATAAATATTAAATCTAGAAAAAGTTTCAAGTGGCTTAAAACACATAAAAGCTGTATAACGATTCTCAAATATAAAGTTTTGGCATCCATATCTAAAATTTAATAGGATATTTTTGTATTATATATCTAAAGTTTAAGTCAGTATGTTCTTTTACTTTTTAATTAATACGTAATATATTAGATAAATATTAACCTTTTTAAAGATAAATATATATAAAATATAGTTTTTACTTATTTGGACAAATAATATGTGAACTGAAAGTTAATGTATCATTCTTTATTTAGTAAATTATATAATTTAGTAAATTATATAATTTGAAGAGTCGATCACTTAATTTTAAACTAATCTAATTTGATGAGGTATGATCTGATATATCACACAACATCGCTTAGAAATTGTTAAGAGTGTGGAAACCAAGTGGAACTGCACTCCGATGTGGGCGGAGGTTGAATAGCAGTGGGTTCTACCTGCTAGCTAATTACAAGCACGACGTTAGAAAAGCAAACTGAGAGAATATGGTGGGATGTTCAGTTTTAGCTCTCCGATACTCAAATAAGTGAAACAGTTATGAAGTCTCAGGTGCGTTAGAGAGAAATTGCAATAGATTGCTTGAAAAGTAAAAGCTTGCTTACTGAAGAAGACGGTTCTTGATGAGTACCCTTTAGTAATTCTGTGGTGCTAAGGTACAGGTGGGGATGTTGCCCTAGACACGTGGCCTAATGAGGGCGTCTAAGGAAAAACATCTGTAGGCCTGTTTACACAAATTTTTGTTGGAATCTGCAATAAATAATTACAAGAAACAAGAAAATGGGGAAAAACAAAGAATTTAATGATTTGATTTAAATAAAGTGTTACAATTCTCTGAATATCCTCTGATTCTTCTCGAATAGTGGATTCGAGGGCTTGATGCTTGATCTCGAATCAAATGTAGAACTTGATTGAATTTGTAGAACTTGGTTGGAAGTGTTGGCTCGTTGCACGGACAGCATCTCGGGATTATAAGTGACAATAACTCGGAGACTTGAGAGCTAGAATGTCTCTTGCTCTTGAGAACTTGATGATTTTTTTCTTGTGTTGTGATTTGTGATTTTATTCTTTTCACTTTGTAACCTTAGAGCCTCCATTTATAGGTCTTCGGTTCTTGTCTTGGGCTTCGTGGGCTTGGGCTTGAATTTAAAGACCACACAATAAAGAAGTGAGCTTTATTTTATTTTAATGGATCATTTTATAATCCATTTAATTAATTCAAAGAATAAGAATAAAATCCATAATTTTTATCTTGAATTAAATATTTAAGTCCAAATTTATTATGGACTTAGAATAAAAATTAATAATCAATAGCCAATTTATTTGGGCCATCAATTAGTAATTTTATCTCCAAATTTTCGGTGTCAACAAGGCCTACCAGAAAGGTAGCAGTAAAACAATAGTGACAGGTGCATTGTCATGTACTAAGTGTTAGAGAATACTATTGAGTTGTTACAGATAGGTTAACGCGCTCGGTGTGGATAGATAAGGCACATCCCTACAAGGTATGATCCCAAGAGGCGCCACTTCCTCCAACCTATCTAAATGAATTTTCTATGTTGGAATGTAATGGGACTGAACCAATCCTCTAAACAAAAAGTGGTTTCAAATCTGGTCTGGAAGTTTAATTGCAACGTAAGCTGTCTTATTGAAAATAAAATCTCTATTGATGTTCTAAACCGCTTTATGAAAAATCATCTACCAAATTGGAATTTTGCCCACAATTTCAATTTGATTGATAATGGCAGATTATTATTGTGCTGGAATGACTCTTTTGTCAATTTTTGGAGATTTCTGACCAATTTATCCATGTTTCCCTTCAATGACGTATCTCACATTTCTCTTTTTATGCTTCTTTTGTATATGAACTCTACACTGTGTCGGAGAGACGAAGACTTTGGGAGAAACTAATTGATCTCAACGTGCCTTCCTCTTCACCATGGATAGTCTTGGGCGATTTCAATTGTGTTTGTGATGCTAGCGAAAGAGTGGGCAAAACACCTAATGCCTATGTTATGAGAGATCTTACCAACTTCAGAGCTTCTTTGGGATTTATAGATGCTCCTTACACAGGGGAACTATACAGTTGGAACAGAGGAAACAAGTTTGCAAAATTAGACAGGGTGATGATAAACCAAGAGTGGGCTACTTCTGGGAATTCTTGCCACGCAAACTTCTCGGAAAGAAATCTAAATTCAGACCATGTGCCTATTATTGTCAATTGCTCCAGAATAGTGAGTAGTGGCTCCAAGATGTTCAAATTTTATGACATGTGGACGAAACATCCAAAGTTCTCATCCTTAGTCCAAGACAATTGGAGGAATTACAACTATTTTGGAAGACATCAATTTATCCTGTGCAAAAAGCTGTCTTCTCTTAAGGAACCACTCAAACAACTAAATAAGGAAGAGTTCAGCCACATCTCCGCTAGGGCAAAATCTGCTACTATCTCCTTTCAAGAGAAATACTCACATCTTCTCACTGATCCTCACAATATAAACCTGGCTGATGAGGTTAACACTTTACGGAAAAAAGCAATCTACCTCCAAGAGGCGGAGCGATCATTCTTGCAACAAAAAGCCAAAGCACAACACATCATGGCTTCAGACAGATCTACGGCTTACTTCCATGCCATTATTAAGAAAAATATAAGCAGAAATACCATCACTCATCTCATAAAGCCTGACGGAAGCTTAACCAATTCAATACAAGAGGTTGGCGACTGTTTTCAAGACTATTTTAAGAACCTATTTGGTTCAGCTGCAAATAACACTCCTTTGGACCCTCACGTTATTTTGCAAGGACAGACTATCACAGATTGTCAATCTCAGTTCCTTATTTCGCCTCTGTTGGAAAATGAAATAAAAGAGGCGTTATTTTCAATTGATAACAATAAAGCTCCTGGACCCGATGGATATTCAGCTGGCTTCTTTAAACAAAGCTGGAACTTTATCCAGCATGATTTCACCAAGGCTATTTCGGAATTCTTTACCAATGGAAAGCTACTCAAGCAAATTAACCATACAGCAGTGTCGGTCATCCCAAAAAAAGAAGGTGCAAATGATGTTAAAGACTTCTGACCCATTGCCTGTCTCAACGTCACCTACAAAGTGATCTCCAAGATTCTTGCCAACCGCCTCAAGCCAATTCTAAAGGATATCATAAACCCTGCGCAAGCGGCTTTCGTACCAGGGAGGAAAATGAAGGAAAATATATTCATTGCTCAAGAACTACTTAGAGGCTACAATATCAAAAGGAGTACCCCACGCGTGATGATGCAACTCGATTTAACCAAAGCTTTTGATACCATATCTTGGGATTTCCTTAATAAACTGCTTAATACCTTTGGATTTCCGCAACAGTTTAGACAATGGATAATGGAGTGCATCACTACAGCTTCTTACTCTATTGCCCTTCATGGAAAATTACATGGAAAATTCGACGGGAAGCGGGGAATTAGACAGGGGGACCATTTATCTCCCTATCTTTTTATTTTATGCATTGAATATTTTTCACGTCTACTTCAACTGAGAACACTAAACACGGATTTTAATTTTCATGCAAAATGTCACAAACTTCATTTAAATCACCTTGCCTTTGCTGATGATATTATGCTCTTTTGTAGGGGTGATAATCCGTCAGTCCAAATTCTCATGGATGCGATTAAGGACTTTCAACTTGTTTCAGGGCTAACCGTCAATCCGGCAAAATCAGCCATTTTCATGGCTGGTCTTAAGGCGCATGAAATGAATGAAATCCTCAAAATTGCACCTTTCAAACAGGGAGTTTTCCCTACACGATATTTAGGCGTTCCGCTTGCCCCACAAAAAATCTCAATTGCTCAATTTCAGCCTCTCTTATCTTCTATTGAAAAATACCTAAACTCATGGAAAACTTCTTCTATTTCATATGCAGGTAAACTGGAACTCATCAAATCTGTCATACAAGGAGTGGAATCCTTTTGGTTACAAGCATTTCCGATTCCAATCACAATCATCGACAAAATAAATTCCCTTTGCAGCACTTTTCTTTGGAATGGTAAGAAAGCGAAGGTGGCCTGGATTGATATTTGTAAACCATGTGAGGAAGGCGGCCTTGGCATTAAAAATGCATATGTCTAGAACGATGCTTTGTTATCCGGTAATATATGGGATTTTCACTCCAAGAAGGATTCGCTTTGGGTTTTGTGGATGCATTCCACATACTTAGAGCATGATTCTATTTGGAGTTGGAAACCTAAAACACGTGACTCACCCCTCTTAAAGAAGCTAGCTGCAATACGTGACTCCTTCGTACACAATTTTGGAGGCATTGAACTTGCAATTCAAGGCCTTCAATCATTACTTGATGGCAGCGATTTAAATTCTGGAAAAGTCTATGATCTTCTTAGAAACAAAGGTACAAAGCAACCATGGATGCAACTGATATGGAAGTCTTATATTTCCCCAAAAGTTAGCTTCATCTCTTGGCTAGCTTTCAAAGAACGTCTTCCTACCAAAGACAATCTGCAATATCTGGATATCCCCCGTGACTGCCCCTTGTGCAACAGCTGTGTTGAATCTTCAAGGCATCTCTTCTTTGAGTGTCACTTTACCAAAAAAATCTGGAGTGATGCAAAAAACTGGATGTGTGTCCCCTTCGGGATGAGCACCCTTAAAAGTTCTACACGTAATATCAACAGATTCTACTCAGGAGCAAGACCAAAGTCCAAGATTGTTCGACTCACTTTTTGCTGCACCATCTACGCATTATGGGAAGCAAGAAATAAAATTGTGATGGAACAAGCTAGAATCCGTGAAGCTGAGATCCTCTCTCGTATCAAACGGCTTGTTTTCACTATACTCTACCAATTGTATCCTGTAGATTTCATCTCAAACTACTTTTGCGGCTAGGTTCTTTGATTGAATTACTTTCCCGGGTTTGGGCCACGTGTAAGTATTGTACTCTTTTTCCTCCCTCGGGTTTTCTCCCTAAAAAGGGTTTTTCCGTTGGAGGTTTTAATGAGGCAATACGACTCAAACCTTGTGGTCTTCGTTTCTATTGTTCTTTTCTTCCTTCTTGTACATGTGTATCTTTTTCTTTTTCTGATTAATACATTTTTTTATCTTTTCACAAAAAAAAAAAAAAAAGAGGCTGCAAGGAGTCTCATTGCTCAAAGAGCTGAGGGGGACCTGATAATACGATCCAGAGTTCTCTTGTAACGCCCCAATCTTTCAATTATGCAATATGTGACTTAATGTGAAATAATTGTCAATTATGACTTAATTGTTTAATTACTTAATTGTCCTTAATTGATCATTTGCCTTGAGATTGAACTTAATTGCATGACTAATGTTTTGGGAGGATTAAATTGCAATTAGAGCTTAGTTATATAATATCTACCTTATATTATTTGATTGCATCCAAACATATACACACATGATTCCTCCTCTCTCTCCCTCATACCGATTCTAAAACCCTACCCAAGAAAGAAGAGGATTCATCATTTGAAGCTTGGATTCAAGGGAAAATTGCATAAATTGAAGCATCATCATCATCACAACATCATCTCTTCTCCTTCTTCTCATTCATTCAAGGTATATGAGCTTAGTTGGGAATTCATGAATATTTATATAAGAGCTAGGGTTATGTGTTGAGCTTGGTAATTTATGTTTAGTTGTTGAAAGCATGATTACATGGTTCTAGCTATGATTTGATGCATATATTGTGAAGGTTATAAGCTTGGAGCATGAGTTCATATGTGGGTTCCAAAGTGTAAATACTTGATGATTAATGAGAGATATGAATGTTTATGTTAGATTTTATTGTATACTAAGCATGTATACATGTTATTTCATGTTTTAGATGCATTTTGGTACTTGGAATTGGTGTTTTGTTGTTGTTGTTGTCTTGGCCGAAACTCCCCTGTAACTGCTCTGTTTCTGTAATGTGCAGAAACTGGGAACGGTCGTTCCCGCCTTAGTGCATTTTGGGAACGGGCGTTCCCAGGCTTCTGTGTGTGTTTAGGCCAGCGAGACTGGGAACGGCCGTTCCCACTTTGGCCTATTTGCCGGAAGGGCCGTTCCCAGCCAAAGCGTGTTTTATTTTATAAAACGCTGTTGCGTTTCTGAAGGGCCATGGGAACGACCCTTCCCATTTTCAAAGGGAAGCCGGAACGGCCATTCCCATTCGTCTGACAGAACAAAATATTCTGCATAAAATTGCATTTTTAACACCTCGTTCCAACGGCTGCTTTGACGTGATCTAAAATGAAGTGAAACAAGATGTTTTCATGTCACATTGCATTTTGCTCGTCGTCTCGTTGCATTTCGTCGTTCGTCATATTTGGTGCATTTTGAGTCGTGTATTATGTACACTTGTCTTTGTTGCACAGACCGGCATGCCAGTGACGTGGAGTGGGCTTCTTAGGCCGTGTTTTTCTCTTTATTTTGTCGGTATAGGTGAGGTTTAATTGCTAGATATCTAGAACCATTACAACCCTATGTGATGTTTTAAGCCAAAAGGTATATATATCTATAGTTTTCCAAACTCTATTGAATTGCAACTGATTTACCGAATTGTATTGTATTGATTGACCGTGTTTTGGGCGAGTATATTGTATCGTACACTGTGGGCCCGAGAGTTAGTGTTTGAGCCAACCGGGAAAGCATGGGCTGACGGGTAACTCTTACACTCCTCTCAACCGTGGGGATGAACCCTGAATCCACCAGGAGGTTTGGTGGAGGAAGGAGTCCCGTGCGTGGGAGTCATGTTCCCGACGTACACCGTGTTTACCGTGGATGGATCGGGCCTTGCAAACCCACCATCATTGGAGGAAGAAGGAGTCATTGAAACTGCTACGTGTGCACTGTAATTGATTGTGTGATCACTTAATTAATTAATAAAAAGTATCGTGATTGTACACTGTCGGAGTAAGTTTGGAAATGCCCTCACTCGCCGGGCCACTGATTGATTGATTGATTGAAATGATTGATTGTTAAATCTGATAGTTGTAATCTCGGGCGAGTTTTCTGTCGTTATTGAACTTAGATTGTTTTCGGTTATAAAACCTTACCCGAAATTATGATTTGCATGTTATCTGCGCTTATATCTATTATGCCCCTCGCTCAGTCTGTGGTAGACTGACACCTCACTTTTCAGTTTTGCAGGTTGTGTGCTAGGCGGGATTGGTGTCGAGTCAAGTCTTTCTTTTCGGGTCTAGCACGTGTCCATTCTACCTTGATGCATATGTATTGTTATCTACGGTTTTATATTATGATGTGTATTTGAGAGATGATAATGTATTTTAGGAAATTAGAAATGGTTTGCTTGTTAAAGACTTATTATTAATGCACTTCAGTTTATTTCCTGTTGTGATAATTGGTTTGGGGTTAGTCTCGCCTAGCTTGTTAGCATTTATTTTCTTGTCACCCGTTCGCTATGGCTTAGTTCATGTATGGATTATCCATTTCATATGTGGACTGGGCTCTAGTGCGGGGGATGTGACACCTTTGCGCTTCGGGTGTTACATCTCTTGAGCGTCCTGGCCTCGAGGCAGCCTAAAGCGCATGAGGACTTGGGTATCGGGCTTGGAGACCCGAGGGGAGTCTTGTAGATATTTGGGATTTGGCCATTTCTGAGAATCTTATGAAGGCAGCTGAGGTGGCCATGGGCATACACGTGACTAATTTTTGAGGGCTCACACATCATGACGTGGTCTCGTTATATTTGAACCCCATCATAATTAAATTTTTTTCTTATATATACCTACGGATTATCAGTTAAAGAATAGAATTAATATAAATTAAGAACATTTGATTTTAAAAAATACAAGTTAGTTAAAATATTGTATAGACTTTATACTTGTACATTATAACCTCGATAAATTAATAACCTCTCTAAAATAATAATTTTCTTCGGTCCCGAGTCGGGATCAACGTGGTAAATTAATAATTCGCTAAATTTATAAGATAATACAAAAATAAATAAATAAATAAATTCATATAGGTCCCATTTGATATATAAATTAATAATTCATCTGTATCAAAATATTTCATACATAATACATAAGTAAACTAAACATGTTTCTGAAAATATGAATCTAATGTTGTTTGTTTCTTCTTGAAATCAATATCACCTTGAATCTCATCTCTAACCCTTCTTATTGCATTAAGAATATCAGGTGATTTATACTCACACAGTTCTCTACGCATATCATCAGTCATGGTTGATTTTTTAACACCTTTGAGATGAGAAGCCATTTTTTTTGTTTTTTGATTTGAAGACTTGCATAATACATCTATTTATATAGTAACTTAGTTAATGTATGTACGTGTAACTACATTAATAATTGAGTGGATTTATACATTTTAATGAATGTAGGTACATGTAACTACATTAATAACTAAGTAGATTTATATATTTTATTAAGATATACATAAAATATTGAAAATGTATCAGCAAAAATACATGAATTTGGTTAAGTATGCATAATTAATAGTCAATGTACAAATTAGTTTTCACGTACACCTAGGTACATTCATAATATGGACCCAAAAAGTATATAATTTATAAATTAATAATTATTAATTTATACGATTAATTAATACTTCGCTAAATTAATAAAATTTGACGGTGCCAACAGTATTAATTTATCGAGGTTATACTGTATGTCTATTAATACAAACCTAAGAGTAATTTAAGGGGTTAAGTTTGCGTATGTTTGATAATTTAACTTTTCATTAGTACAATTGAAGGGTGCAAAGGATATTTTACCCTTTTATTCAGTTTCTCGATTTATACCTTTTTCTTACTTTCTCATTGTCTAGAATTATTTATACTTTTTTATTTATGTTTTGTTCTAAATAATATTTATGTTTATCATATAGTCAATAAGTAACTAATAAAATTATAATCGTCTCAATATTATAAAAAGTACTTGATTAAGATAAATAATTTTTTTATTTTACAGAAACATTGACACTACAAAAAAACAGGCATTTTCAGATGAAATTTTCAGACGAAATTTTTTTTTTTTTCGTCTGAAAATATTATTTTCCGGCGAACTTCAGACGAACTCTAATTCGATTGAAAAACTCTCATCTGAATTAATTTCCGACGAACTTTCCGATCAAATTTCCGACGAACATTCCGACGAAAGTTTATGTCATCCGAACTCGATTAGCTTCCGACGAACTTTTGTCCAGACGAACTCCGACGAACTAACCGACGAAATTATATTGACCAAAATTTTCCTCATTTAATTTTCCGACGAAATTGCGACCAAAAAGTTCGTCTGAAATAATTTCCGACCAACTTTCAGACGAACTTTAAAAAAATTTAATATGTTTTTATCATTTTCAGACAAAATTTTGTTGCAATTTTCGTCGCAAAATTTTCTCTTTCTTTTGGAAAAAAAATATTTTTTTTGCCCAATTTTTCTGCCTGATTTTAGTACGATTTTGCTCAATTATAGACCACAAAAAATAATAAGTAGAAATTCAATAGTATCTATAAACCCAACAATAATATTATAATAACAAATCCAACAATAATAAATCCATAAATTCACGAATTACTGAAGTCTTCAAGCACTAAAAACATTGTTACAAGTTCAAATCCAACATGAAAATATTGTTTTTCAGAATATTAGAAAAACAACATAAATAACAATTGTCCAAAATGAGAACAACATTTCAAACCCATGGTTGTGAATGGGATGAAAGCATGCAAGCAGAGCTATCTCTACGGCTCCCAAGAACGATCCCTTCTTGCAAGATTTAAAAGCATTTCATAGCCAATTAACATAAGAGCAAAAAGTAAGATCTTGATAAGGAAATGGCAAAAGAACAACAGATTTCATTGCAAGCATTTCATCCAACAAATTCAATCATAATGTGATAATGAAATGAAATATATAATTATCACCATACTAAGCATACAGATTAAGTAGAGAACCGTAAAAAAATATTATAATCAAGCACTGCTCATATAGCCATTAATTATGCAATAGGAAATAAAGCCTGCTTTTAAAAAAACAAGAAAAGGGTCATACTAGTATAAAAAGAAAAAAAAAAAAAGTGAGTAGTAATCCACTTACTGTGTTCGCTCAATCAGCTTTCCTTTAGTTCTGGCTCTCTACAATCTTGAGAATGAGTGACTTGTTCTCATCAAGATACTGCACACAACGCAAAATCAAAAACTGTAAGAGGAATAAATTAAAATTATTATTTATTAAGTTCTAGGCACTAGTTGCAACTGCTCCCTGGCAACATTATTGTGAGCGAGTGTGAGTAAGATGCAAATATTATAAGAAAAAGCAAAACATATGCTTCATACATGTCTCCTGACTCCATAGTTTAACAATTAAAATTGCACCAGACAAATTCTATTTTTCTGCAAGAAATTCATTACGCCATATCAAAAAAGAGAAAGTCATGGGGCCGAATCTGAGAAAAGGAAGATAAAGCACCTGAGTATCAAGTGAGAGAGAGACAGAGTTCCTCAAAGTATGCATAAGAAGAGCTTCTTTCAAGCTTGAAAAAGGAAAGAAAAGACTCAGTTTGCTGGATCTCATCCAAACTTATTAATTCCTAGCAAACTTAGAATTCAGGCCTCATGCATTTTCACTCTCGACAGACCTCAACCGCATGCGTTACCAACATCTAATTAAGGTTTCACTTCCGGCATAACTTGTAAATGGACAACATATGGCAAGGAATTTAGCACTTTTGAATCTCAATTCTCAAGGATAACAACCGTTCCCAATCAAAATCTACAAATGACAGCTTATTTTCCTCATGCCAAAACAGGTTCATCACACACACAAAATCTATTTTATGTCAGGCAAGGGCTACACATGTTTATCGACCCTCCACCACTGTCTGAATCTAATAGCCCGATGAAACTATCGCCTTCTCAACAAAAATCACACGCCTACCAAAAATTTCAGCTCAAATTTATGCAGCTAAAGGACTATTAATCAAAAAGGATTCTGCAGGATCCATAACTACAAATTCACTTCAGATGCAAATAAAATTTCAATTCGTTTTTCACACAAATAATGATATCAAAGCGTAGCACCAGAAACACAGAGCCACAGAAAAATATAGAGACGAACACGTATCAAACAAAAAATTAACTTCATTTAATATAACTTAATTTTACTTAAAAAACCCAAATGAAATTAAATCCTGAATTTTAATCTTTTGTATCAAACACTTCCTATGTATATTATATCTGCAGTATTGTATACATATTCTATTAATAAAAATAAAAATATATACTTTACTACAACTGTTACTTGGAAAGCTCAACCAAAACTTAGACAACTAAAAGGTCAAGGCCGTGTGATGCAATACTAGTTTGAAAAAGAATATGTTGCTTACATGGACATAAACAAAGTCCCACTTGTTAAATCCCAAGTCTTCATCCCTCTCATTTCAGATCGGAAAACACCCCACTCTTTAGTTCCCATAGTCTGGAAAGAATTCTTGCAGCTGTTGTATATTTCTGTTTTTGCATTATCATCAATAATGTAAAAAGAAACTAAATATATATATATATATATATACGTATGTATGTATGTATATACCAGAATCAACAAGAAATCTGCAATTGCAAAAAGCGCATCGATCAACATATAAAAAAACAAATATACCTGGAACTCAGCTTCAAAAGGATTGCAATTGAGTGAGTAAGGTTGCTGGAGGCAAACTATAATTCGATCCTACAAAGCGAGTAAATAAGCTGAATGATTCCACATCCTAGCTAAAATCATACAAAATTAAAAACTCCCCATATTTTATAAGGTAAATAAAGCAAGTACCAAGAATTTCATATAACGGAAAAAGGACCCCAATTTCTTTTCTCCACATTTGAAGGAGGTTCACTAAGAACCAAAATATTAGAGACTTATCAGCTTATGTCAATAAAAACTGCAGTTCCATAACCACCCGAAAGATAATCGACGAGTCTCATCTACCGTCTACGTAAATTTATCAAACACCTTTACTGCACAAGAAAGTTTCATACAGCAAAACACAAAGCACATAGCTAATCAACTCACAAACCACAAATGCTCCTATCTGCATGCTGCGCTTTGCTTTCTTACACATGCGCGATAAATTTTCCCTCTTTATTTTTTAACATAAATACTTTGCTTGCTTTTTTGCTGTAATAAGTGTTTTTTTTTTCATTGAAAATACGTATCCCTTTCATATACGACTTAAGAAATGAAACACCCCAACAGTCTTTTAAGATTTCAGTTGTCACATTTTTTTGGGAAAAAGTTTTAAATTGTTACTTGAATTATATTACCATAGCATTTGTAAACTCAAAGAAAAGGAAAACAACACACGTGCATTTTCTATTTTTCCTCAATGATGACACAGCTATTATACGTTGCAGAACCAAAACATTCAGAGACTATGTTACTGGAGCGGGACATGGAGAAGATAATTTTGTATCTTAATTATTGGGTAAGAATATCATAAGAATTACGAAGAAAATATGTTTTCAGATAACGTTGAAAACAATGGACCCAAATATAATGTATGATCAGTTTATCAACAGGCAGAATGACACCAATCAATAATTTTAGACGATTTTTCATGAACCTTCGAATAATCTTTTTGGAGGGGTGGGGGATTAGTTTAAGGAAAACATTATGGCACGTGTCCGTGTATTTTGTATTGGTGCAAGCTAAAATGATTCTTGATACACGAAGTCCGAAAGAATGGATACCTTCACTTGCCCTCGACTGTGCTGCAGCGAATTGGTAGCACTTTTTCTAGAATACTTGAGCGTAATGGAAGAGCATTTAGATCCGTCTCTGTTGGTATCATCCGGTACCTTGGAGCACTTACCCTACAGTATCCAAATCTCAAATAAATAACATGAGATTACTCATACTCGGGCATGTGCATCAGGAAGTCATAAATTTCAAGAGCCACAAAACAAACATGTTAACAGGCAGCAAAACACTAATTCCTAAACCAGAAATTCTATAGCCTAAGCGATTCAATACTAGCTTGCATCTTCTAACACAAATAGTCCCAACCAAAGAGAAAATTACAAGTTACCAAGCCCTTATTTACAGTTCAACATAGAAGACAAACACAACCAAAGAGAAAATTTCTTTTTCGCCTTTTCCTTTTTCCAATAAATCCCAAAACAAGTCGAAGAACGCAAGCACAAACCAACAAAGGATCACTCCCTCCCCCAGTTAGAAACATCGAAACAAAAAGCAGCACAACAATCTATATTTAGAAAATGAAGCAGCAAAAAAATGAAATCGCGAGACAATCCGGATTTGTAGAGCGAAAGAGCAACAAAGGGTCGAGAGACAGATTTACCCTTATGTATAGACAGAGGGATGCGATCGTGTCGTTTCCTTCCTTCTCCTCCGCCGATGAGATGAGCTTCCAGGGCAGGGCAGCGGCGGAGCTTTGGAGCGGCAGAACCTCCGATGCCTCCCAATTTCTTTAAATTTCTCAGCTCTGGTAGGGTTTGTTCATTTTGGTGTTTGATATCTCTCAGCTCTGGTTTTCCCGATGCTTTCCTCAGGTTTTTTTGGGGAAAAAGAGAGATGATTTTGGGAGAAAAGATTTTGGGTGGGAGGCGCCGCTCTGAATGATTTGGGGGGGAAATAATCTGAGAGAGATTGGGAGAGGCGGGGAAAGGGTAAATCAAGTAAATCAAATTAGGGCTTAAGAATTACAAATATCAGACGAAATTCAGATGACAATTTCGTCTGCTAACAAACACTTTCCAGGCGAACCTTTTCACCGAAACTTCGTCGCCGTTGAGGAAACCTTGGACAAATTCCATTTCTTGTTGAAATATTTGGAATTCCAGACGAATTTTTCGTCTGAATTTCTTCGCAGTGGATTATTTCGGACGATATATTTTCGTTGCGATTTCACCGGACTCTCCGGACGATTTTCAGGCGAAACTTCGTCCGAAATTTATGCAAAATAACCTAAATAGTTTCAGACGAACATAATCGTCGGAATTTCGCCGTAAAAGCAAATTAAAAATACTTTATTTATAAATATTTCAGATGAAACATTTTCGTCGGAAATTCGCCGGAGTTTTCAGACGAATTTCAGACCATTTTTCGTCGGAATTTCAATTTACAAAAAATATTTTAAAATTCAAACGAAATGTTCATCGCAATTATTGAGTCATAATAAATAATTAATTTTTTTAAAATAAAGTTAGTTCGTCCGTATTTCGTCGGAATGCGTCGCAAAATTTTTATTTTAAAAGAAAAATAAAATATTATAATTTTTGTCGGAAGTTCGTCTGAATATCGTCGGAAATTTACAGACCAAAATGTTCGTCAGAAAAGTTCGTCTGAAAATGCCTGCTTTTTTGTAGTGTGAGTGTGCCTCAGATTGCTAGTATTAATAATTAAATTACTTAACTTGTTGTACCGTTAAATATACCAAGATAAATAAATGAATTTAATAACATTTTATTTTACTTAATTTCTTTTTTACTTAAAGAAATTTATATTTTGAACAAAAGAATTAGTTTTCTGGGTTTCTTATTTACCCTATTAGATTTTCTACTACATTTTCCTACTTGTTAAGTCCGTTTTTCGTGTTTGTTTTAATTAGGAATCGATCATTTTATTGTACATCTTTGAGCTTAAATCGATATTTATTATCCTTTTTTAGGTGCAAACGATCATTGAGTCGAGATGTACGAAAAACGGGACGAGAACAAGAAAGAAACGGATTTAGAGGAGCTGCCACAACAATTCTCGAAACTTGACAAAAAAGAGGTCGCGGGCGCGACCTCATCGTGTTGTTTCCCAGTCGCGGGCGCGACCATATTTTCGGATGAAAATTTTGTCCTGTGCTTAAGCCAATCTCGAAACTAGGGCAAAAAGAGGTCGCGGGCGAGACCACTTCTACGCTAATTTTTAGTCGTGGGCGCGATGTATTTTTTGAGGAATTCTTGCCCAATTTTCAGGACAAATCTCAAAACATGGCAAAAATGAGGTCGCGACCACGACCCCATTCAGTTCATTACAGTGACCCTGAAGAAAACGCGATTTTATGGGTTGGTCGGGGGCGCGACCATTTCATGCCTATTTTCGGTCGCGGCCACGACCCTGTGCAGACACGTTTTTTCGAATTAAGGCAGTTTTCAGCTGTTTTTGGTCAAATAATTTAAAAGAAAACTTCTCTATTATCAGACATAGAGGCAGAACAGAAAAAAAAAAAAAAGAGTACGGTAGACATAGAGGCAGAACAGAAAAAAAAGAGTACGGTTGGGAAAAAGATGCAGAATTCAGGAGGAAGTTCGTGAAGACGAGAGTCGACGATTCCAACGAGATTTCTTTTACATCAAACTTTTCGGTTCCTTTTAAACAATTGTTTTCATTCAATTTCTTTATGGTTTTCGTAGAATTTACTTTAGGATTTGAATGTTTTTTAATGTTGTTTAAATTTCTCAGAAGTCATTTCGCAAAATGTTTATGTTTGAAATGAAGAATTTATGTTCATTTAGCATGATTTGGAATAATTTCATGAGTAGCTAAATTTGTTAAGGCTTGGGAATGAATATATGCATGCTAGATGTTTGAACAATTGCCTAAGTGGGTGAATTAATTCCTTTGATTTATGAAAACTAGATTCGAATTAGTATGTGAAGGTTTGGCCATCCTTAGCATAATCCGTAGTCATTACTTATTCAAACGATCCGTAGTGACTTAGATGCTTTCATAAAAGTTGGAATTTAAGAACCAAAGAAATTTGATCTTATTCTGGCTACTTTGTATCTCTTAAATTATGCCGAGCCGCTGACTTAAGAGCTACACTTGTCTTGTTTAATGGTTAAACTTAATCATCAGTTAATAGTGAAAACTTTTCTGGAATTGGGTTTAATACTTACTTAGGATTCGAAAGAACCTAAGTTACACTTAAGTGACAAGTAAAAGGGATGAATTAATGAACTTAAGGCAGTTTAAGCACTATAGTTGCAAATATCATTCTCTAGCCTCTTCCTTATCATTTAAGTTAGTTAGTAAATTATTTACTTTCTCGTGGGTTGTTTTAGTTCAATTGTTAGTAATTACCTCTTAGCGTGATATTTATTTCGATCTATTGATTAGAAAACGGTATAAAATTGGTACTTGAATTCCCTTCCTCGTGGGTACGACCCCTTGTGCTACAACTTCAGTACTTCACCGTTAGCTTGCACTTGGGCTTTTGAATTTAACAAATATTCTTTATCACTACTACATCTCCTATTTCATCCCCCATACACACCAAGTGTATTGGTGGTTGATTGAGATTAGGAAAGAGAGACTCTTTTAATTTTTTTATAATACAATTATTTATCTCTTCTTATCTCAACCTCAACTAATACATCTGGCGCGTATATATGAATAAAGTAGGAGATGAAGTAGGAAAAATAGCCGGAATTCCAACCCTTTTATTTACCATACATTTTCTAATAGCCTACCTAAAAACTGAGGCGGAGTTCGAAATTATTAAGCACATGATGTTTAGGCAGGGGCAAGAAAGAAAAGAATCTCGATTATCTGATGCAATCATAAAACAACAATTTCCATTGGAGGGACTCTGAGCATAACAGATGAGTACAAGCAACAATGTTTAATTCAAAGAAATGTAGTAAAAAAATTGATGCTTTTGTTATTTGCTGGCCATGCATCATATAAGCTTCTTGTTCAGTTTGTCTAATTAAGCTCGCAATTGTTGAAGACGCTCTGGAATGGTGTGGAGACAAGGACAATCAATGATGTTCAACTGTCTGAGCTTTGGCATTCCCATCTCTTCCCCCTCTCCCTGTATCAACTCATTTACAGGTAATAGCCAATTAAGTGTCAAAACTTCCAGTTGAAGAAAACCTCCTGAAAAGTCCATTTTATGAACTCCAGGCCAGTCAAGATTGATCAACTCAAGGGTTTTCAGTTTGGGCAGCTTTCTCAATACTTCCACCGTAGAATTTGAGAGTACACAGTTCCACAAGGTAACCTCAATGAGGCTGGGTGGTAAGTGGTGATCATGGAGGTCTAATGATTTAAAGCATCCTACCCACAATTATTTTAGCTTGCCAAATTTTGATAGGTCCAATCTGATGACATAGCCGTCCATGAAATTGATGATTTTAAGCTCCTCAAGGTTGGTTGATATTGGCTCTTTTCCACAGAACGCCTCCATCATGTTGCGCGTCACAAACAACATAAAAAATTTCTTCAAAGTGGTGAAGATGGTCCACATTTGATTATATTTTAGACTTTTTGATGGATATGGCAAATGACATGTTTGGATATTTGGCAAGGAGATTTGGACTTGTTGGAAAAGTAATCACATTTATGATATTCAAGATAGTGGGCATATAGAAGAAGATGTTTTAATTGTTCCATCTTCCAAACCCCAATGGGAATCTTTACCCTCTATCCCCAACAATCAACGTCTCTAAGTTTTTCAAATTTTGAATACTCAAAGGTACGTATTTCAACATAACGAGATGGAGATCCGACATAGAGGTAGTTCAAGCAGCTCAAACTCCCAACACTTGTTGGAAAATGGAAACTATCCAAAGTGCTTTGAACCATAAGCACCCTTAACAATCTCGAATTGCCAAGTGTAGTTTTGAGGTGTTTCTGTTGGTTTCTCGTGGCAATTTTGAAATGAAATAGCCCACGAATTTTTGGCATGTCATGTTTCAGAACATCATCACCAAAAACACCAAGTCGTCTTACTTTGCTTGCAGAAGCAGGTTCAAGATGATCAACAATATTAAGAAAGTCAAACTCTCTACCCTTCTCTACACATTGGTTGTACAACAAAACATGGATTCGAAACTTCTTTACCCTCCCATCAACTTCTCGTTTAACTTGGATTAAATTCCTAGAATCTAGTTCACGAATGTAACTCCTACCTATATCCTCAGGATCTCTCGACCTGGAATGCCTACAACTAATTTCTCAGCCACCCACATTCTTATCAATTTTGAAGCTAAATATTCATAATCCTCAGGAAAACTACCCAAATAGAGAAAACACGATTTTAGGGATGTGGGTAAATCTATATAACTCAAAGAAAAAATTTGAAAACATTTATCACTAGCATCATGACCTATGTTGTTGAGCACCTCATTCCAACAAAATTCACTCTTCTCTCTCTGCCTCAACAGGCCTACGACCACAACAATCGCAAAAGGGACACCACCACATTTTTCAACTATTACTTCACCAATTTTTTTCAATTCCGAGTGCTCAAATTCTTCAATAGTGAGAAGAAGGGTATGATTGATTTGGAGAAAAGCTCCCAACTAGTGGATTTATCTAGGGGGGGTTAAGAAATACAAAGAATCTTCACAACCTACATATCTACCTACACGATTATCTCGTGAGGTAATAATTATTCTGCTAGCACTCTCACCAGAATCAATGGATAAACTCTCTCGTAATTCGTTCCATACATCAATACTCCAAATGTCATCAAGTAAAAGTAAGTACCTTTTTTTTTGCAAAAGGGATTTGAGATCGGCCTCCAAGTTTTTAGTGAATTTGACCTCCAAGTTATCAGTGAGATTGACCTCCAAAAGACCCACTTGTTTAGCTATATTTATCAAAAGATAGTTGATCTTTGGGTCTTGAGAAATTAAACAGAAACTGAAGCTGCTCGTTCAAACTCACCTTTCAGACCATTGAAAACTTTCTTCGCCAAAGTTGTCTTGCCCAGACCTGCCATACCCACAATGGTCACGAACTGATGCTTCTTCAGCTTAATCTTCACCTGTTCAATATGTTCATCAAATCCCACAATTAGGGAATCATCAACATCAAGTGTGGTGGTTCTTGGATCGTCATTAGCAGCCTCTGTTGAAAATTGAAAAGTCTATCATATTAATCTAGATTCATTTTCTAGATAAGTCTTTCAATTATTTGGTACATGTATTTTATGTTATTCATTATTTTTAGTTAGTTCATGAATTGATATATTCATGCATAGGATATCAAGAGTCTTATTAATTGTAATACATGAACTAAGTCTAAGTTCATGTCTAGCAAATCCTATATATACTCTATGTATTTGTCATTTTTCTCAAGTTAATCAAGTCATTTTTATTAAGTGAAATAGAGTCACTTTATATCTCCACTTTTATTTTTGTGAGTTTGAGTGTGTATTTGCTCTCCATTTCTAACAAAGTGGTATCAGAGCCAATTTTGTTTGGAGACAACGAAAAAAATGACGAGTGCTCCTCTTTTCCAAGTTCCATTGCTCGTAAAAGAACATTACGAGAATTGGTGTATTCGTATGAAGGCTTTACTTGGAGCTCATGATGCTTGGGAAACCATCGAGAACGGTGTTGAAGCCACCAATGCCGCTGCAGTAAAGAAAGATCAAAAGGCGCTCACTCTTATCCATCAAAGTTTGGATGAAAAAATGTTCGAGAAAGTTGCTAGTGCAACCACCTCCAAGCAAGCTTGGGATATTCTCCAAGCCTCGTTCAAAGGAGTTGATAAAGTGAAGAAAGTTCGTCTCCAAACCTTAAGAGGAGAATTTGAATCTCTACGCATGAAGGAGTCCGAAACCATTTCGGATTATATTTCACGAATAATGGTGGTGGTTAACCAAATGAGAAGATATGGAGAAGACTTGAAGGATGATCGGGTCGTTGGAAAGATTTTACGATCCTTGGATTCAAAATTTAACTATATTGTTGTGGCAATTGAAGAGTCCAAAGATTTGGACACTATGACGGTTGAAGAATTAGCCAGATCTTTGCAAGCCCATGAAGAGAGACTAAAGAAACCAAATCAAGAACCGGTGGAGCAAGTTTTGCAAGCAAAACTTTCTTTCAAAGAAAGGCAAGAAAAGCGTAACACGTCCCAAAGGGGTCGAGGACGTGGACAAGTTGCTCGTGGAAGAGGAAGAGGCAACTATGTAAACAAAGAAGAGAAGAATCAAAATTTCTTTCAAGGAAGAGGTCGCGGACGCGGTCGAGGAAGAAGTAATTGGAGGCCAAATTCGAGAAGGTATGACAAATCAAATGTCCAATGTTATAATTGTAATAATTTTGGACATTATCATTGGGAATGCACAAACGAAGTGGAAGAAAAAACAAACTTCGTGGAGAGCAATAATGAAGAAGGAGGTCCCACTTTGCTTCTCGCATGCAAAGGCGAAGATAATCAAGAACAAAACTTGTGGTATCTTGATTCCGGTGCAAGCAGCCATATTTGTGGAAAGAAAAATCTTTTCATGGAGCTTGATGAAACATATGGAGGCAACATCGCTTTTGGAGATTCCTCTCGAGTACAAGTAAAAGGAAAAGGTACCATTTTAATCAAATTGAAAGATGGAAGTCATCAATTTATCTCCAATGTTTTCTATGTGCCCGAAATGAAAAGTAACATATTAAGTTTGGGATAATTGTTGGAGAAAAATTATGACATTCATTTGAAAAATAAAAGTTTGGTTATGAAAGATGAAAATGGGCGTTTGTTAGCAAAAGTTCCCATGACAAGAAACCGAATGTTTATGCTTAACGTTCAAAGTGATGTACCAAGGTGTTTACAAGCATGTTTCAAAAGTGATTCTTGGCTTTGGCATATGAGATTTGGTCATTTGAATTTTGATGGCCTAAAGGAGATGAGCAAGAAAAAGATGGTGAGAGGATTGCCAAATATTGAGCAACCCAATCAAATTTGTGAAGGTTGTCTTTTTGGCAAGCAAGCTAGGAAAAGCTTCCCGAAAGAATCATTTTCAAGAGCTCAACGCCCGTTGGAGTTGATACACTCAGATGTGTGTGGCCCTATCAATCCTTGTTCGTTTGGTAAGAATAAATATTTTCTTACTTTCATTGATGATTATTCTCGAAAAACTTGGGTGTACTTTTTGAAGGAAAAATCCGAGGTGTTTCAAACTTTCAAAAAGTTCAAAACTATGGTGGAAAAGCAAAGCGGCTACCAAATCAAAGCCCTTCGATCCGATAGAGGAGGAGAATTCACATCAAATGAATTCAACAAGTTTTGTGAAGAAAATGGCATTTTGAGGCCGTTGACAGTTCCAAGAACACCGCAACAAAATGGAGTTGCCGAAAGAAGGAATCGGACCATTCTCAACATGACAAGGAGTATACTAAAGAGTAAAAATGTGCCTAAAGAATTTTGGGCAGAAGCAGTTGCATGTGCGGTTTATTTGATGAATCGGTGTCACACTAAAAGTGTTAATGACAAAACACCTCAAGAAGCTTGGAGCAAAATAAAGCCGAATATTTCTCATTTGCGGGTCTTTGGAAGCATTGCCTATGCACATGTTTCGGATGAAAAGAGAACAAAGCTTGATGATAAAAGTGAAAGGTATGTTTTCATTGGTTATGATTCAAATTCCAAAGGATACAAGTTGTATAACCCGCAAAATGGAAAGATTGTTATTAGTAGAGATGTTGAGTTCGATGAGAAAAGTTGTTGGGAATGGATGTCCAAAGAAGAATACAATTTGTATCCTCTTCTTGAGGATGATGAAGAACTGGTGCAACCGAATACTCCACCACAACCACTTCCACCCGTTGGCGAAGAAAGTTCAAGTGAAAGGCCTAGGAAGACAAGAAATGTTCATGAGTTGTATGATGTTACAAATGAGGTAACTTTGGATTTAAGTGAAACATATTTTTGTTTGTTTGCTAATTCCGAGCCTTTGAGTTTTGAAGAAGCGGTTGGTGATAAAAAATGGAGAAGTGCTATGGATGATGAAATCAAAGCCATAAAAAAGAATGATACTTGGGAGTTGGTGGCACTACCCAAAGGAAAGAACACCATTGGAGTTAAATGGGTGTATAAAATCAAGAAAAATTCAAAAGGCAAAGTCGAAAGATACAAAGCAAGATTGGTAGCGAAAGGCTACAACCAAAAGGCGGGAATTGACTACGATGAGGTTTTTGCTCCGGTTGCGAGATTAGAAACTATTCGGTTGATCATTTCTTTGGCAGCTCAAAACAAATGGAAAATCCACCAAATGGATGTCAAATCAGCCTTTTTAAATGGCTACTTGGAGGAAGAAGTTTACATTGAACAACCTTTGGGGTATGTTGCAAAAGGGCATGAAGAAAAGGTCTTGAAGTTGAAGAAGGCTCTCTACGGCTTGAAACAAGCCCCTCGTGCTTGGAATAGTAGAATTGATACGTATTTTCAAGAAAATGGTTTCTCAAAATGTCCACATGAACATGCACTCTATGTAAAAACAAACAATAGGGGTGATATTTTATTTGTTTGTTTGTATGTGGATGATTTGATTTTTACAGGAAATGCTCCAAAAATGTTTGATGAATTCAAACAAGCAATGGCGAGGGAGTTCGAAATGACGGACATTGGATTGATGTCCTACTATCTTGGGATTGAAGTGAAGCAAAATGATAAAGGCATATTTATTTCTCAAGAAGGCTATGCAAAGGAAGTTCTCAAGAAGTTTGAAATGGCGAATTGCAAGCCGGTGAGCACCCCCGTTGAATGTGGAGCTAAATTGTCCAAACATGGAGATGGAGAATTGATCAATCCCACACTCTTTAAAAGTCTTGTTGGAAGCTTGAGGTACCTAACTTGTACAAGACCGGATATTCTTTTTGGCATCGGACTTGTTAGTCGTTACATGGAGAATCCTACTACTTCTCACTTGAAGGTGGCCAAAAGAATACTCCGTTACATCAAAGGTACACTTGATTATGGAATTTTATATTCATTTTCTCAAAATTTCAAGCTTGTTGGATATTGTGATAGTGATTGGGCTGGTGATGTTGATGATCGAAAGAGTACTACCGGGTTTGTTTACTTCATGGGAAATTCAGCTTTTACTTGGAATTCTAAAAAGCAACCAATTGTCACTTTATCAACTTGTGAAGCGGAGTTTGTGGCAGCAACTTCTTGTGTTTGTCATGCAATTTGGCTTAGAAATTTGTTGAAGGAGCTTTATCAACAACAAGAAGAGCCAACGATGATTTTAGTTGATAACAAATCCGCCCTTCAATTGGCGAAAAATCCGGTGTTCCATGAAAGAAGCAAGCATATTGATACTAAGTATCATTTCATTCGAGAAAGTGTGTCCAAGAAAGAGGTTGAGTTGGAATTTGTGAAATCACAAGATCAAATTGCCGACATTTTCACCAAACCATTGAAGTTTGAAGTTTTTCGAAGATTACGAGAGTCTCTTGGAGTCATGAATCAAGATTAAGGGGGGATGTTGAAAATTGAAAAGTCTATCATATTAATCTAGATTCATTTTCTAGATAAGTCTTTCAATTATTTGGTACATGTATTTTATGTTATTCATTATTTTTAGTTAGTTCATGAATTGATATATTCATGCATAGGATATCAAGAGTCTTATTAATTGTAATACATGAACTAAGTCTAAGTTCATGTCTAGCAAATCCTATATATACCCTATGTATTTGTCATTTTTCTCAAGTTAATCAAGTCATTTTCATTAAGTGAAATAGAGTCACTTTATATCTCCACTTTTATTTTTGTGAGTTTGAGTGTGTATTTGCTCTCCATTTCTAACAGCCTCAGCTTCATCTCGAATATTAATATCCGGGATACTGTAATTCTCCTTGTCCTCCTTAATTTCCTGGATTCTCCTTTTGATTTTCTCAATCTCCCTGGAAAAGTTGCTGCAAGTGACAGAGTGTGGCACAGGTGCACGTGATCCTCTTGAGAAGAGCACTTGATTTGTGCTCTTGGATCCGAGGAAGGTAAAAATCAAAGATGTCTTCGACATCATAAGCCAAATCCCTGATGCCTTTTATGAAGGTCGCCACAGTTGGATTGCTAACTTTACTCTCCTCAGCAGCTTGTGTGTATGCTTGCATCAGCCTCATTTGACGCTCCAGCCAGTTGATTTCCTCATGCAACCGATACAGCCCAGAGAACTCCTCCACAACCAGAGTTGCACCTATGTCAACAATTTTGTTGATGACAGCTGAAAGTGCGGCATCTGCCATTTTCTTTCAATTCAGATGTAAAGAAAGGTGAGTCTCTTATTTGCTGTAATGAATTCTGGTGAAGGAACCAAAGTTAATAGATCTACTTATAGAACTTCAAATTTAGAGGTCTTTCTTTACAATAATGAAAAGTCGAGACTCGAGATGTGGGAGTCTTTAACGAATATTTATGATTCCAATAACCTCGGAATGCTTATTATATTAATGCCATGTGATTGTCGGCTTGAAATCGCGATCTCGAGCAATAATGCAGATTTGTTTATTAGATGATAAAATATGCCTACTTGAAACTTATGAATATAATACTCTTTGGCTCGTGTATAAAGGGCCATTCACACGTAACAATGAAAAATAATTTGTTGGCATGCTTCCGGGTTTTGGGGATTCGAAAACAACGTTATTTATAATCTTGTCCTGAAGTCATGGTTTCATTTAAAATGCACAATTTAAAGAAAACAAATGCAAGGAAGAGAATCTTGTCGTCAAGTCACGGTTTTCAAGAATCTGACTAAAAAAGTATTATGAATAATTCAGGCATGCAGCATTTTTTCATAACAGTATCTGCTGATATTGATATTTGGGTAGAAGTGTGGATTTTCATTTAAATGCACCTTATTCAATTCAACTATTTAATTTATTTAGCTCAAGAATTAATCAATGAACTATTAATTTCATTTAATCATTTAATTTTAACTTTAATTTAATCTCAACTCTTCCCATTTTTTCCACTTTTCCCATTTTTATGTTCTCATTCAATATTCATTATTAAATTCTTTTCAAGGGGGAATTTGAGAAAACTCCCCAATTGATAAGTCAAATTTCTTTTAGCTCCCTATTTTCAAAAATGATGTATTAAAACTTAAGAATAGTGTATCTAAAACCCCAAATGATGTATTTGAAATATAAAGAAAAAAATCATGTATCTAAATCCCAGAATCGTGTATATAAATCCCAGAATCGTGTATCTAAAACCCCAAATGATGTATTTGAAATATAAGGAAACTCAAAATTTTTCAACCCATGGGGAGTTTTCTCAAAACCCCCCTTTAATAACAGAAATTCCCCCCTTTTTATATTTTCTATTAATTTGAAAACTCCCTCAAAAAAAACTTTTGATATTTGTATAGTTTTGATGAGAATGACAAATCAATAATATTTTAAGGTGCACACCTGAAAAAGCGAATAGCTAGGCGTGGCGCAAGGCTCAATCATGACGAAATTCATCTGGTAAATTTGCAATAGTTTTTTTTACTCTGAATCACTCCCAATTTCGCCAATTATTGTTGTTATATTCTTAATGTTGTAGAATCATTATGAGGTATGATGGATAAAAACATTTTAAAAAATATATAATCACATGAAATAAATATATTTTATAGAGAAGATTATCAAGATAAAATAAAAAAATATTTATTACAAGATTAACTCTATGTAAAGACAAACTTTTTACGTCTGTATTTCTCAACTCAACTTGTGCTCAAGCAGAAAAACTCAATATATGGTACATTCAATTTCGTTTAACATCATAATATAAAATTAAGAGAAATACTTTAAGAAATATTTTCATAAGTTTGTATTTGATAGAGCTAAATTCCGATGAAGATCCGACTTGAAAATCGAGCTCAAACACTCAATTTATTGATTGGGGGAATCGCCGCTCTCTTGTTCGAAATCTGCAAAAGGTCGAGGGGAAACGTGAGCTAGAGGCCAACTCGGGGAATGTGGGGGTGGTAACCGGATTGACGTTCCAACGCTCAAGTCAAGATCGAGTGACAGTGATCGAAAGATTGAATGGCAAAATGTAGTAGGTGAGGAACTTCCTGTTGTAATATATGCGGCCCCTTTATATAGGGTGAAAAGAGACGCGTCACCGTCAGGAGCTGACAGGTGCCCCATTACTGTCCTGCATTAAATGCGTGGTCGGTCACTCAGCCAAAAGAGGAATAGTGGGTTGGCTCGAGTTAGATCGAGGGGTGTGAATCAATCAGCTTCGATTATTGGAGGGGTTGCTGCTGGGTCGAGGCACCAGACAGTAAAACTTGGTGCGGTAACTGAAAGCTTGACCAAGCGACTGGAGAGGAATATTCCACCGGACAGATGGCGTGCAGTGATTGGTTCAAAGGTACGATGGATTCAAGTCACGTCAGTATTATTACATTAAAAAAGAACGAAATTTTAATGATTGTTTTCATGACAAGTAGGTCAACTAAAAAATTAAGACGCATATTAATTAATTTAAAGAAAAAACCTATTCAATGGAAAATATATCTATGTCATTGTATAGAGCTTGTAGCATCTACACAAGATCAATTTTAAAAACAATGCAAGGAAAATAAAGTAGAAAAAGTGTTAAGACGCAAGATACCCTTTTTTCCCCCCTTTTATTTATTTATTATATTTTTCGATTTCCTCTTAACTTCTCTTTTTCTCTCATATTACTTTAATATTTTTTTTATATATAACTTTATATTTATCTTTATATTTTTAATTTTTTTAAACTAATATCATATTATATTATACAATTTATTGATTTATTATCATAATTTAGTAATTAAAAATAATTATAAAATATATATTAATATAAAAATTAATTTTAATATATTTAAATAGTCATAATTTTTTATTTGCGCACATATGGGAGTTACTAGTTTATAATAAAATTCTGCTAACTCTTTTACTGGTCGAAAGTACTAATATTTGAATCTGATCTGGATCAAATATGGATTATATTCCGACCCATACGATTGGCTTGCGGAAGTCGGAACACGTGCCAGTCCCATTGAAGCCTAGTTCAAGCCCAATATACAAATGGGTCGATTTTTATAAAAGACCATGAAACCTCAAATGGCCAAACCGGTCAAGAATATCATATTTTTTTCCACCTAAAATAAGATTTTAATTTATATTTTCCAAAAAAAAAAAAAAAGGTTTAATAAAAAAACAAAAATTGTGGCTCAGATCTGTGACATCAACGAGGCATGAAGAAAGCAACGCCGCCATGGCTGCAAAACCGCCGGCTGCATGCGGCGAAAACCACAGCGCCGCCGCGGCCACCCCGCCAAGATATGAGTCGGATTTCCCCATACCCGATCCATTAGCTCAGAAAACAAGAAAAAAATCATCACAGCCTCTTAAATTGACCCGGATTCTAACCCGAACCTTCTGCAAATCTGCAGAAGAATCACAGTTTCTACCAACATTCCCATATCTCTCTCTCTATATGTGTGTGTATGTATGTATTTATGTATATGTGCGATTTATTTATTTGTTTTTCTTTTTACTTTACTTTTTTGGTATGTTTCTGAATAAAATGTAATTAAAGGGCTGTTGCTATTTTTCAAAAAAGAAATCATCGACAACACAGAGAGGGGCAACCACCCTTGAAGAAATCCCATCTCCGTCAGCCTCATTTTTTTCACCATTTGTTCTGAGCTAATGGATTCTTGAAAGGGATTGTCTTTGTTATCTCCCCAAGGTTTGTTAAAATCCTCATTCACTCCCTTATTTTTAGCCCATCCCTACTAACTCCCCAAATGAAAGTTTATTTGCTCCCTAATGGCCTTAATTGAGTGATTAACCCCTAATAACTTAATTGAGTGATTAACCATTAATAATATTACCCACCTTTATTACTATTATTATTGTTATTGTATATTTCAACATCAACCACCGGAAAAAAATGAAAAGGGGATCGGTGCAGCGTTGAGGAAGAAAGTGTTCTAGCGCCGGCGCCGATTTGAAGACGTTCCCGGTGGGTTTCCGGCGACGACTCCATCTTGCCTAGCGTACCACCCTCTCCCGTAATTTCTCTGCACATTTAGAAGATGACATCTCTCTCGCCTTTCCCGTCGATGCAATTTACTGTAATCGGCTCCGACGACCTTCGCCGACGAAATGTAGGACTGATTATTGACTCCCCTCTTTGCTAATCTCAGGCAATTTTTGAATTAATTGTTGCCTCTGAATTAATTCTTTCCTTTCACCATTTTTTAGCTCAGTTTGCTGAATTAATTGTTGCATCTGTTTCGGCATTAGACATGGGTAGCCCACATGAAGTTGGTGAATGTAGCACACCTGTGCGTCTTCTTGGTGGTATTCGTTATAATCACAAAATGCAGGTAATCTCAATTAGGGTCGACTTTAATTTGACGACTTTGAAGACAATTGTATGTGGTTGTTGGCCTGAGGTAAACATGAATGAATTAAGATTGACCTACACTGCGCCTCATGCTAAGGATCATGAAGTTAGGTTATTGAGTGATGAAGATGTCTATAACATGATTGATCTACATAAAACGTTCAATTTGACATATGTTGATATTAAGGCCACTGATAGGGATGATGAAACCGAGCATATGGGATCGACTGGGTTCAGGTACTTTTTGTTTTGCTACAATGTTTTATTTTGTTACAATGATGAAACTGACATGTTGTATTTTGCTACAATGATGAAACTGACCCGTTGTATTTCGCTACATTGTTTTGTTTGGCAGCCTTGTTAGGTACCGAGGAGAAGATGCGAGAACGTCACTTACACCCCAATCTGAGGCTATGGCTTCTAATTCCCGAGATTCGTGGAGTATGTGCATAACCGGGGTAGGCCAAGGGTTCAGCGATGCGGGTGAGTTTCGGACAAAACTGAAAAATTACTCTGTGGCTATCCATCTTTCATTCAAGTATGTTAAAAACGATAGTTCGAAGATCATAGCGGCGTGTCTCGATAGGAATTGTAAATGGCGTATCTATGCATCCTATGGCAAGAAAGACTTAAAATTTGCAATAAGAAAATGTTGCTTGCAGCACACGTGTCGAGAGGGTATTCTGATGTCGAAGGGTCATCCTAGAGCTGATGCTAACTGGATTACGAACCTTGTGAAAGATAAGGTTAGAACTTGTCCCAAGTATTCTCCTAAAGAAATGAAAGACGATTTAGAAAGGGATTATGGTGTTGAAATCCCTTACAAACGGGTGTGGAAGGGTAAAGAAATAGCTATGTATGATATCCATGGGTATGATGGTGCATCGTATGATCGAGTGAGATGGTATTGTGATGCCGTTAAACAAACAAATCCGGGGAGTTTTGCTGATTATGAGGTAGATAATAGCAAAAAATTCACGAGGCTGTTTCTTTGCTTTCATGCATGTCTGGTTGGTTTTCTTAGAGGTTGCCGGAAGTTGATTTTTCTGGATGGAACTTACATCAAGAATAACTTCAAAGGCTGTCTCTTGTCTACCGTATCGAAGGACGACAATGATGGTTTTTTCACCCTCGCATATGTGGTTGTAAGCGCTGAAAACGATGCCAATTGGGAATGGTTTTGTAGGAAATTGCATGAAGCATTAGCGAGTCAGACACGAGGCATAATCAGTTTTAGATCGTATACATTTTTCTCGGACATACATTCTGGTCTAAGGAAGGCCATCCCAATAGTTTTTCCTGGCAGCCACCATACGTATTGTCTACGGTATTTGGTTGATAATTTCCGGACTCAGGTAAGAAACATCATACTTATTTGATTTACTTATTTGTTAACATGAAGTATTTAATTCAGAACATGAACTTGTGTTTGTTGTATTGACTTGTTTTTTAATTAAGAAACATGAACTTTTCCAGAAATTATACGAGATATGGCCAATTAGATGCGGCATTTGGCCATTTATGTACGAACATATTGATAAGTGTATACGAGATTGTTTTCCAGAAATCTCAAACTTTATGTAGTATTTATTCTGTCCTATGTAATCATTTTTTTTTTTTTTGCAGATTCTCAGATTCTATCCTTACAAGAACAAAAAACATTGAGAATCTATGTTCCAAAAAGCCGCGTACACTACCTCATTCAATGACGACCAGAAATATGTGGCTGAGATTGTGAAAGCTATGTCTCGTGCAGAAGACTTCATCCTGCAATCAGAGCCACAGAATTGGGCGAACTCTCTCTTTTCGGGCGAACGATTTGGTGTCATAAATAACAACGTTGCGGAGTCTTGGAACGCCTGGGTGACTAATGCAAGGGTTCTACCTATGTTAGGTATGGTTGATCAGATACGCGTACAAATAATGACCATGATGAAGGATAGGCGCGATCTTGGAGAAACATACAACATTGAACTTCTATGTCCTGAACCAGAAGGGATACTGAGGCAGAATTATATTGAGGGTCGCAAAATGACCTTAAAGCGTGCAAGCCCGTTTCTGTTTGAAGTTACCGAGGGTAAGTCAACTTATGCCGTGGATTTGGAAACAAGAACATGTACTTGTAAGCAGTGGCAGATATTCAGAATAGCTTGTAGGCATGCTTGTGCTTGTATTGAGGACAAAGGATTTTTGTTATATGAATTCTGTGACGAAGCGTATTCTGTTGCGACATTTAGAGAAGCGTACAGGTTGCCTATCTACCCCATACCAACAGGTGCAGAGATGGTTTTGGTTGAAAACGAATAGGATCAATTTGTTTATCCACCAAAAGTGAGAGTTCAACCCGGACGTAGGAGACAAAAAAGAATACCATCTCAGGTTGTCAAAAGAGCAATTACATGTTCACGGTGCAAGCGAAAGGGTCACAATCGCCGTAGTTGCAAAGAGACCCTTGATTCTTAGTTAGTTGAAATTCATTCGTAGTTTTTCTTTCAGTTGTGGAGACTTGTGTTTGATGTATTGACTTCTGTTTGTTGTGGTGACTTGTGTTTGTTGTATTGACTTGTTTTTTAATAAGTTTGTACGCGGAACTTTTCCAGAAATTATACGAGATATGGCCAATTAGATGCAGCATTCGGCTATTTATGTACGAACATATTGATAAGTGTGTACAAGATTGTTTTCCATAAATTATACAAGATATGGCAAATTAGATGCATGTACCAACATATTGATAAGTGTGTACGAGATTGTTTTCCAGAAATTATACTAGATATGGCAAATTAGATGCATGTACCAACATATTGATAAGTGTATACGAGATTGTTTTCCAGAAATTATACGAGATATGGCCAATTAGATGCGGCATTCGGCCATTTATGTACGAACGTATTGATAAGTGTGTACGAGATTGTTTTCCAGAAATTGTACGAGATATGGCCAATTAGATGCATGTACCAACATATTGATAAGTGTATACGAGATTGTTTTCCAGAAATTATACGAGATATGTCCAATTAGATGCGACATTCGGCCATTTATGTACGAACATATTGATAAGTGTGTACGAGATTGTTTTCCAGAAATTATACGAGATATGGCCGATTAGATGCATGTACCACCATATTGATAAGTGTATACGAGATTGTTTTACAGAAATTATACGAGATATGTCCAATTAGATGCGGCATTCGGCCATTTATGTACGAACATATTGATAAGTGTGTACGCGGAACTTTTCCAGAAATTATACGAGATATGGCCGATTAGATGCGGCATTAGGCCATTTATGTACGAACATGTTCATAAACAAATTATATGAGATATGGCCAATTAGATGCGACATTAGGCTATTTATGTACGAATATGTTCATAAGTTTATACGAGATTGTCTTCCACAAATTATACGAGATATGGCCAATTAGATGCGGCATTCGGCCATTTATGTACCAACATATTGATAAGTGTGTACGAGATTGGTTTCCAGAAATTATACGAGATATGGCCGATTAGATGCGACATTCGGCCATTTATGTACGAACATATTCATAAGTTTATACGATATTGTTTTCCAGAAATTATACGAGATAAGGCCAATTAGATGCGGCATTCGGCCATTTATGTACCAACATATTGATAAGTGTGTACGAGATTATTTTCCAGAAATTATACGAGATATGGCCGATTAGATGCGGCATTCGGCCATTTATGTACGAACATATTCATAAGTTTATACGAGATTGTCTTCTAGAAATTACACGTGATATGACCAATTAGATGCAATATTCGGCCATTTATGTACCAACATATTCACAAGTGTATACGAGATAAAGAAAGATGTGTCATCGCAGCAAAGGATATGTATAATTACTGAATTAGTACGAATGGTACGCTTTGTGATACTATAATGCATTAATATGTGCATCAGGCTACAAAATGTTCAAGGGCCAACATTAAAAAATTACGTCCCGTCACAACAACATAACGGAAAAACCAACAAAAAAAAAAAAAACAGAAATTATCCAGAAATTAAACAAATGTTCCCTACACAAATCAACATAGCACCTTTGCTTCACTCAATATCGTAGCAGCCAGATGAGCCCGGTAATACGACATCTTCACATTCGCATCTCCCTCCAAAACGTAGGATCATCCCTAGAAAAGCATTCGGCAAACAGGCAGAAAAAGGCACCGCAATCAAGGCTGTCGGGATCTTGCTGGGAATAGACTTGACCTTTAACGTCATCACTCGGGATCTCATAATTGTGCACATTAAATAGGTATATTCGGATGAACTTTACCCATGTTTTCGCCTGTCCAGTTGCCAACGCAGATAACATTGAGTTTAAACGTGTGAATACCTTCCTTTCAGTGTCCAGGACCATCATATGCTAATGAAATTTCATATTTATCGGGAAGATGATGTAACGGTGTCCTGTCAACACATCGAGATTCAAACGATCAAGATACATACGCACACTCCCCATGACACCGGCTTGGAAGAATGCATCAAGCTCTCCCATATCCACACGATGCAATCTCTTCTTTGAACCCTTAATGAACTTTTGGCCGTGCAGGCCCTTCAATATCTCGGTTGTCGCGTGAGCTGACATCACCCAAATTTTTATCGAATTCTTCCTGTTGTTCAGCATCTGAGCATAACACTCAAATACCTTTTGCATCATCTCACAGCCCCAAAGTAGTCTATAAATGTCAAAATTATGGACTTCCTCTTCAACCCCTCTATAAACAACAATAACATCCTCCCCACCCGCCTCACCCCGGATGAATGCATCGATCAATTCGCGTTCTTCTGTAGTAAGATCCTCCCGTCCAGGGTAGTCTAACCTCCCAACATATTCAATGCAGTCATCCATAAGGGCTTTCACCTTCACAACACAAGAATGTAAATTTACAGATTGTAATATTATCATATAACTAACTGACATTGATTATAATTAACTGAAAATCTGATATATTACCTTCTTCTTGGTCTTCGGGACCGTGGACGACGGAGGTGTAACGAAGTCGGGGGATTTTCTTTTCTTTTTCCTATCAGCCCTCTCTCTGACATCAGTAACAATGGAGCTAGTGACAATGGAGCTAGTGATAAGGGAGCTAACGGTATCATCAACTCTCTTCATTCTCCGCTCAGCACGTGAATTGTTCGAATCGGAACCACTGGCATAAATGGACTCACAGTCATGATCCTCTTCAGCCTTCACTACTTTATTCTCAATCAATGTCGGCTCCGCAACATACTCTCCAATCTCCAAAACACCTTCATCTTTGGTTTCTTTCTCCTCCACATCATTCTCCACCTTTTTCTCTTGCAAATCAGTTAATATAACAGCCGCATCTACCTGCTCCTCATTCTTCTCACTTTCCTCGACCTTTTTACTTTCCTTATCTTCTGCAACCTCCCCATTGTTCTCAACATCTTGTTCAAAATCCACCCCCCACCATCTCATTAACTGCAGCATTTTTAGGACTTTTATTATCCTGTTCCTCTTCAACATTTTCACCTATCAGCCCATCACTCTCACTCTCAATGTCACTCCCCCGTTCACCCTCCGCCCCGACAGTCAGGTTATCCTCACCGTCTTCAGCAAGCCCCTCTCCATCTTTGTTGTCATTCTCCTCTGCCGAAATCTCCTCAGTTTAGAATCTCCACCCTCTACATCCTCAACAACCTTCTTTAACAATTTTCCCAACAACTTTAACTCTCTTCGTTGATTCGCAACAATTTCCCTCAGCAAAGATATAGTCCTCGATTCAATATTAGTGTTTGATGTGGGAGGTTGGAACAGTTGCAACTCCCTTGGCTGAATTGCAACAATATCCACAAGCTGTAGATGATAACCAAAAAAATTGGTTATTAATAATAGACTCAGAATAGTAAAGTTAAAATGTTAAATGAGTTACCTCAATCCTCTGAATGCCATTCAATGCAACCTGGCCTCTTTCAAAGTTGCTGGGCAAATTGGATTCTTGTGCTTGCCATCTAAAAAATCTCGGAAATACCCTCAGCGCGGTAGGACAGCCACGCGTAGGAAAATGCTCGTAAAACCAAGCCTATTTCATTAAACATAACACATATTCAGTATTCAATTATTTAACAGAACTATACTTATAATAGAAAACAACATATACTATAGATCTTAATACCATGAAACCAGCCACGAAACCGTTGACGTAGGCTGCATTATTGTTCAGATAATGACTCATTGCTCCCACTAAAAACTTATAAACAGCCACACCCCAAGCATACTCTCCAATGCAAGATAGGTCATCCACATAGCAAAAGAGTCCTCTAGGAATAGTACCTGAGCTTTGAGGAAACAACAATGTCGAGAATGCAAATAGTACATACAGCCGGAAAAGATCTTCCACATCATCCTTGTCTGTACTCTGGACCAGCTCTTTCATCATTTCTGCAATTATTTCCTTCTTACACTTCAATGGATCGTTACCAAAAAATTCTTCAAGTGTCGATGATGGCAGCTTCGAGTGTAAATCAACGCTCAAACCATAATGCCGCAACCCATTAACTATACAGAATTTGGTATCGGTGAATGGAACATCGATATCTTGCCCCACAACCACAGAACAGGTTTGCACGTCGAATCGGGATATCAAGAGCTTCAGTCTGGAACGGGATGCATTTGCAAACGGCATGTCCAAGAAACATCCAAATGGTAATCTAGAAATGGCTTCATGGTGTACGGGCCTCATTAAAACCCGAAGATTTTTCATTTCTTTGCAGAATGCCACGGGGGAACAACGGGTTTGGAAGCGGTCCATTGCTGCCAAATATAACAAAACACAGTTCATAACAATGTAGGACATTCAATTTCAAACAAACAACTAATAAACAATTGCATTCATGGGAGAAGGAACCTTCCCAGAATTCAGGGCATTTCAAATAATTCATCTAAAGGACAATTCCATGTACAAAATTGGTATAACAAGATGCCTAAATTCTGGAATATCATATGAAGCACAATGTGGGGACGAAAAGCTAAGGCTTTTATACTCAACTAACATACACCCAATTTGTCAGCATTTCTGTTCAATCAACGCCCAAATACACCAGGATATTCAAATTATATGAAAACCCAACCTTTTTCCTGAACCAAAATTACCTAATACTTAACCTAATGCGCTCAATTTCGTATTGGAGCAAACTGATGAAAAATGCCCAAAATTTTGGCGGAAATTACCTCAGTTTTCGTGGTCCTCGCCCTCGTCGTCGTTTCAAAACTTTCTTTCTGATATTTCAGACCTCAATGCCGGCGACCCTACTGCGGCAAAATTGCGTCCGACAACAAACCTCCTTCAACTGCTGAGTCCGGCCACAAACCTCCTGCAACAAACCCTACCCCGGCCACCAACGTCGATTATTTCGATCCAATGTCACTTAACGTCCGGTCGCCGCGAAATGCAGAGTCCGTCGCCGGTTATTGGGAATCGCCGGTTATTTGGAGCTTGGGGGGTTTTCATTTAATTAAGGAATTAAAGTGTTTGTGAGGAAAATTAATAGGGTTGAAGGGCATCTTCGTAAATTCAGCCAAAATAGGGAGTAAAGGGAGATTTTTAAAGTATGTTGGGGAGTTAGTGGGGAGAGAATACAAATGGGGGAGTTGAAGGAAATTGGACCAATGGTTGGGGGAGTTATTTAGGATTTTCCGTTCTTGGAAATGGGTCAAAGAGATGAATGTGGGCTATATAGTATGTTTTCTTTCCCGTTTTACCCTTGACAGAGTTCGGAATTTGCCGGTTTTATCAGGGTTTGTGGTGGACAAAGTGGGGATAGGATGGTAAACTCAAACAGGCACTTTCTCGTTTTTGGGCCTTAGGAATTATAAGTATTCCCGGTAAATTTTAGGGTTAATCATATTTCGACCCCGAGAGTATATGAAATTATAATTGGACCTCATATCTATCTAACTTCTTTTAATTATATTTAATCTCCTTTTCTTTTTAGAAAGATATATTAGTTATTGAGTGTGGAGTCTTTTAATTTGATCTGCTGAGTTTGAGCATATAATAAGCCTGTAGAGTGTTCTAATTTGATCTCGAGTAAATTTTTATGATGTCGAGCTCGAATTTCGTTACCTTGATTTTGATTGAATTTTTTTGAGCTCGATGTTTAACATAATGAAATCAATATTTGCAGCTATAAGCAAGGAAGAAGTTTATTGTGAAACTCGAGCATAAAATAAGTTTCTTGAACTCGAGCTATGTTTAATATAGCTACTTTACCTCTGTAAACTTCATGATTTATTCAGGAAAAGTGCTTATAGATGCTCAGCATTCAGGGGAAATTTATGTAATTTTCCTATAACTAGTTTATTATATATAGTGTTGTTAGAATAGAAAGATATGTACTTGGTACTATATATATATATATATATATATATATATATATATTCAAGAATTAATCATGCGAGTAAATAAAGATTTCAACTAACTGGAAATAACTATAAGGATATATTGCGGCACTTATATTCTAGCGTGAGAACTACTAAATCCTAATAAAAATCCTTATTTTATCTTTAATTTTAAATAATAATAATTTTTTACTTGTATAAGTAATTGAGTGACCATAGTTAATAGTATTGTTTATAGGGTTCTTTTATCAAAACAATAACCCGAGTTCGAATCTCTCTGTCCACTTGAGGGTGTACGTTATAATAAATTTTTAAAAAAAAAAAACAACTTTAGATACTAAAGATTCTAGTGTCTTAAAACACAATTAAAGACAAACTATTTTTGTATTATCTGAAGTTTAATTCAATTTGTTCATTTATTTTTAAATTAATTAATGTATATTATATATAAAATTAATATTAACCTTTATAATAAAGAAAAACATATATAAATATAGTTTTTACTTCTTGGACAAATAATATGTAAACCGAATTTAATGTATCATTCTTTATTTAGTAAATTATATATATGTGAAAGAGTCAATGACTTAATTTTTAACTGATTTATTCAAAAAAAAAAAATAATAATCTTATACCTAATTACTGTATATTAAAGAATAGAATTAATAAAAAATAAGAATATTTGATTTTAAAATACAAGTTAGTTAAAATATTGTATAAACTATATATACATGTATGTCTATTTATACAAACTTAAGGGTAATCTGATATAAACTTTCCTTTAAGAGGTAAGTGTCACCTTTGATAGTTTAAAATGTGTACGCTTCTCGGTTCGGATCTTATACCATCTCTTGCTCCATCCGTTGGATATAGGACATGTGTCACAACTTATATATTTTATTAGAAAAAAAAAAAATAGATAATCGAGTGTTAGCAACCTAACGTGGATCTATTAAAGGAAGGGAAAAAGAAAAGGATTCCTTATATCCAAGAAATCAGAAAAAAAGATATTATGTATATCCAAAACAGATAAAAAGCGCATTAAATAAAAGAATCCTAATCCTACTCTTTCTTGAAAAGATTAGGTAGTTTTTAAATCGACAAACCTGAGAAAAATAGATTGATTTACGATAAATTGGAGAAATCAAACATTTAAACAAAACAACAGTAGAACGTGAGATTGGAAGAATACTTGAAGATATCTTGAGCTCCATATCAAATATCAAGTTAGTTTTCGTGTTCAAGATTATTTACTTATAAATTCATAGTTTATCTCAATCAAGAATATTATCAAATTAGAGATGAATTGCTACCGCAAATCGCCCATTTCGCGGATCAAGAAAATTGGAGAAATTGTTCGAACTTCACATCGGGCTGCATTAGAGAATCAATGCTGATTTCATTTGGGAATCTGAAAAAAGAACGTCATTATCATTTGGGAATTTGAAAGAAGAAATACCTAATTTTGAAGAACGCCTTGAAACTGAAAGAATTATTAGGTAGGGGGTGAATTTCAGAAAGGAAACTGAAGGTAGAATTATGGGAGAGAGAAGAAGAATAGACGGATGGAGCAAGAGAACGCCTTGATCCGTTATGCCTCATCCGTTAAGTTACACGTGTCCTATATCCAACGGATGGAGCAAGAGATGAAGTATAAGAATGGAGTAGAAGATCCGAACAGAGTACCTTTTTTTCCTTTTTTTTTTTTTTCCTTCCCCCGATCAGCCAAAACGGCAACAACTACGAAATGTCAGCTAACAGGGCATCCGACATGCACAAAAGACGGATGATCCGACGAACTTACGCAGGCCCAAGCCACATTACGAGCAAGCAAGTGGGCTACTAAGTTAGCACCACGTCTAGTAAAAGAGAAACTGACACTAGAAAACCAAGCAGAAAAGAGCTTGATATCTGCAATGATATTCCCCACGTCCGAAAAGCCTTCATTCTCACTCAAAATACTATTCACCAAGTTCAAGCAATCGCCTTCAAAAATTACTTTTTTCCAACTGAAGTCCCGAGCTAAGCGCATGACAGACAAGGCAGCTTGTGCCTCCGCCACAAGCGGATCAACCGTAAATTTCTGTGCTCCGTTTCCCATCCAATGCATCTACCATCGCGAGCAACAACTCCAATTCCAATCTCCTTGTCAGCGGCAAAAACAGCTCCATCATAATTTAATTTAATCCAGTCACCTGAAGGTTTAATCCAGTGCACTGGGTCTGGGATACGGTCAGGGACGGAGATAGGAATTGCAACGAGGGGGGCGAAAAATTCGTAATATCAATAATATAAATAATATTTTTTCAAGAGCGGTGAAGTTATAATTTATTTTTAAATAAAAGGGATAAAATATATAATTAGGGGGGCGAAAATCTAAAATAAAGGGGGTAAAATTATAAAATTTTCTAAAATATATAAGTAGTAAACGAATTTTTTTAAATTTTAGGGAGGGCGAAAATAAAATTTTTCTAAAAAATATAGGTAATAAACAAAAATTTTCAAATTTTAAAGGGGGAAAAACGAAATTTTCAAAATTTTGGGGGCGGGGGCCACCACAAGCCCCCCCCTATAGCTCCGTCCCTGGATACGGTGCAGCTGATTAAGTTCCTCATCGATCGCCATGGAGAAGGTGACGTTTGACTGAGCTAAATCCCGCACTTCAGCGGGTTGTTTGAGAGTGCTTTCTTCCCTCAGTCGGTTTCTGTGTGTCCAAATCGCCCACAAAAGCGCAGCCAACAATCCCCCGTCTGCACTGTTAAGATCCGAAAGCGCCTTAGTGAGCCCTGAAAGAAAAATCCAGTTCCAGTGCACCGCGAAGATGGTGAGGGATATCTGTCAGCTCCCAAACTTGTTGAACCCAGGGACAAGTGAGCAGAGCATGACCCAAGTCTTCCGAGTCCATACCACAATGAATGCACCCTGACTCAATACTGATATGCCGACGCCTCAGATTATCAACAGTGGGAATGATATTCTTACATCATCTCCATAAAAAATGTCTCACCTTCGGCTGGACTTGGAGCTTCCAGATCAGTTGCCAGACTTCCGAGTTCAGAGAGGTGCTAGAGGAAGCAAGCTCTCGACTCTCCAGTTCCTAAGCGAGGTGATAGGCGCTTGACGGAGAAGATCCCGCTCTTATTGAAATGCCAAACGAGCCTTGGGAGTAGAGCCCAAAGGAATGCTTAAGATCGCACGAGCGCGCATCCCTTTCCAAGAAGACATTCTCAATGAGATCCTAGTTCCACTGCATTAAGCCCGACTTGAGGAGTTCCGAAAACCACCCCGGGCGAAGAGAAGCCCCCAAAAGAAATTTAGGCTTCAAGTCCAAAGCCCTAGGAATCCATCTATCCTACCAAACGTGAGTAGAAGTATCGTCCCCGATCCATCCTCAGCATTCAGGGGAAATTTATGTAATTTTCCTATAACTAGTTTATTATATATAGTGTTGTTGAAAGATATGTAATTGGTACTATATATATAATCTTACGTACTTTTCAGCATCCAGCAAAAGAGGAAAAGATAAAAGAGCATCTTACCCAGCAATCGAGCTAGCTGATTCTGTATCCAAAGCAATTGAAGTTAATTGTATATTTAATGCAGATTCTATATAAGCCAGAGAAATTTACAAACTAATGAAATCCAAATCCATACATATCTCGTAGATTTTTGTGGAAGAAAAGCTAGAACGAAGAGGGGAAGAAGTCGTTGGAAGAAAGGAAGGACGGGACATGCGGTGGAGGTGAAGCGAAGACATCTGTACTCATAAATATTAAAATATTGGTGCTCATAGTAATTAGAATATACATCTAGAATCATCTATAGAAAAATCTTGAAATATGTTCTATAAGAATTATCTAGATATAAGCCTTAGATTATATTCTAGATTACTCTAAAATAATGAATAATAAACTAGAAATGTCTAGAGCTAAGCACATGATAAAAATCAAAGAATAAAAAAATACATTTACATTGTAAACCGACATAATGCAAGTCGGTTAAAGAAACTATAAATATATGTAATATCCTTGCATTTGCAATGAAATGAAAAGCTTAGCATTTTCCAAATCCTTGCCAAAATATTCTTCCCCATTTCCGTGACCTTCTTGTCCCATTCCATCCTTTCAAATATATCCCAAGTCCATCATACTCTATTACAAAATCTAATAGCCCAATAAGTTTTCTTCATTTAAATTAAAACCTTCTTCCGTCCGAATTATTCCTAAATTCCAACATTTGGTATCAAGAGCCAATTCAATCAAAACCTATCAAATGACCCAAAATCTTACAACTTTTAATTACACCCCTTCCATGGTCCCAATATTTGAGGGGGAGTCTTATGAATTTTGGAGTGTCCAAATGAAGACCCTATACATATCACAGGGTCTTTGGGATTTGATAGAAAATGGCTACGAGCAACCCCGAGATGCTGCCGAATTGGAGTCTTGGGACAACAACAGAAAAAAGGAATACAATGAGAATCGGAGGAAGGATGCAAAGGCATTGTCATACATGCAACAAGGGGTTACGAGACCCATATTTCCAAGGATCATGGTCGCAACGACGGCAAAAGAGGCTTGGGAAATCTTGAAGAATGCATACAAGGGCTCCGACAAGGTAATCTCCATTAAACTCCAATCTTTGTGGAGAGATTTTGATACGTTATTGATGAAGGAAGATGAGTCAATTGAAATATTTTTTAATCGGGTCTCAAATATAATTAATCAAATAAGAAGTTATGGAGATACAATTGAAGACAAGAAAATTATTCAAAAAATATTACGGAGCCTTCCCATAAAGTATGATCATATAGTGGCTGCAATTGAAGAATCTAAAGATTTATCGGCGTTAACTTTAACGGAATTAATGGGCTCACTACAAGCGCATGAGGATAGAATGCGCCGATTTAATGAGCAGCCACTAGATCGAGCATTCCAAAGTCAATTAAATTTTTCTAAGAAGGATGGTAATCAGAAAAATGGGCACGGTAAAAGGAATTTTCAGAAAAGAGAAAATTCAAGTTATAATGGAAAGGGGAGAGAAAATTATGAAAATAGTAAATCTGGCCCATATTGCAAATTATGCAAGAAAAATAATCATGATACGCAGAATTGCCGATTTAAATGCAAGAGATGCAAAAATCATACTCATTTTGAAAAAGATTGTTTTTATCGGCAAAAGGATGAGGCCAGATTTACTACGGAAGATAATTCTAAAGATCATATTTTTCTTTCATGCTTAAATGGACACCAAGAGTTACATGACATCTGGTATGTAGATAGCGGTTGCTCTAATCATATGACAGGCAACCGTGAATCTTTTATTACACTCGATGAAAATATTAAGAGTCAAATTACTCTTGGTGATGGGAGAAGTCAAAATGTCGAAGGAATGGGAACTATTGGTGTTAGAACTAAAGATGGCTCCACTAGAAAAATTCATGATGTTTTTTATGTCCCTGGTTTGACCCAAAATTTGTTAAGTGTTGGTCAATTAATCCAAAGAGGCTATAAGGTGAATTTTGATAATGATAAATGTCTCATTATTGATAAGAAAAATGGCCAGCCGATTGCTACGATAAAAATGGCCCCTAATAAAACATTTTCTCTAAAAATGCCCATAGATAAAAAATATTCTTTAAAATGTGGAGAAGTTGATGAATCCACATTATGGCATTTAAGATATGGGCATTTAAATCTTAATAGCCTCAAAGTATTAAAGGATATGGTGAAGGGACTTCCCTCAATAAATAATGAAAAGAAAATTTGTGAGGGATGTATTTATGGAAAAATGCATAGACTGCCATTTCCTAAAACATCTTGGAGGGCAAAGAACCCATTAGAGTTGGTGCATGCAGACATTTGGGGTCCTTCTCAAAATCCATCTTTGGGAGGAAAAAGATATTTTTTATTATTTGTCGATGATTTTACCCGAATGATATGGGTTTATTTTCTGGAGCAAAAATCGGAAGCATTCTCCTTTTTCAAGCAATTCAAGGCTTTAGCAGAAAATCAATGTGGGCACTCTCTAAAAATTCTGAGAACTGATCGAGGGGGAGAATTCACAAGCAATGAATTCTTAGAGTATTGCAAACAACATGGGATAAAAAGGGAGTTGACAGCCAGATATACATCACAACAAAACGGAGTTGCAGAACGGAAGAATCGCACTATTGTCGAAATGGCCTTGAGCATGTTGCAGGGCAAAAATCTTCCAAAGAAGTTCTGGGCGGAAGCTGTCAACACCGCAGTCTACATCCTCAACAGGTCCCCCACAAAAGTTGTGCTCAATAAGACACCCTACGAGGCGTGGAGTAAGAGAAAGCCGACTGTGGAGCATTTTAGAATATTCGGATGTATTGCTTATGCCCACATTCCTAAACAAACATGGACAAAGCTCGATGAAAGAGGAGAAAAATGCATCTTCATTGGCTACAGTGATGAAACAAAGGGCTACAGACTCTACAACCCAAATACAAAGAGGCTGATCATATCAAGGGACGTAATATTTGATGAAATGTCAGAATGGCAATGGAGCTCAGACACATCACCAGTCCCAGCCATTATAATGGAAAGACAAGAACCAAGTACTGATCCAGATCCGACCCCATCATCTCCAACTCCAGGGCCAAATCAAACAGAAATTCAAGAATCAAGTTCGGCACCAACACTAAGGCGATCTCAAAGAGATAGACGACCTCCAGCATACTATGAGGATTATCTTACTAATGTCGCTGCATATGCTCTATTTGCTGGAGAACCAACAAAGTATGAAGAAGCAGCTAAGGAAGAAGCATGGGTCAAGGCCATGGATGAAGAAATTCACATGATCGAGAAGAATCAAACATGGGAGCTTGCATACAAACCTCCAAACAAGGAGATTATCGGGCTCAAATGTCCGTACAAGATCAAATACAATTATGATGGAAGCATCCAAAAGTATAAAGGTCGACTAGACGCCAAGGGATATTCACAACAACCTGGAATTGATTCGCACCGGTTGTTCGGACGAGACAAGTTCATCACTCTACGAAAAAAGATCGGAATGAGCACCAAGGGGGAGTATTAAAATATTGGTGCTCATAGTAATTAGAATATACATCTAGAATCATCTATAGAAAAATCTTGAAATATGTTCTATAAGAATTATCTAGATATAAGCCTTAGATTATATTCTAGATTACTCTAAAATAATGAATAATAAACTAGAAATGTCTAGAGCTAAGCACATGATAAAAATCAAAGAATAAAAAAATACATTTACATTGTAAACCGACATAATGCAAGTCGGTTAAAGAAACTATAAATATATGTAATATCCTTGCATTTGCAATGAAATGAAAAGCTTAGCATTTTCCAAATCCTTGCCAAAATATTCTTCCCCATTTCCGTGACCTTCTTGTCCCATTCCATCCTTTCAAATATATCCCAAGTCCATCATACTCTATTACAAAATCTAATAGCCCAATAAGTTTTCTTCATTTAAATTAAAACCTTCTTCCGTCCGAATTATTCCTAAATTCCAACAATAAAGCCTCAGGAAAAGAAAATTAAATATAGAATCTGCATTAAATATACAATTAACTTCAATTGCTTTGGATACAGAATCAGCTAGCTCGATTGCTGGGTAAGATGCTCTTTTATCTTTTCCTCTTTTGCTGGATGCTGAAAAGTACGTAAGATTACAATTTTATTTAGGAACAGTTTTCGGAACATATATTTTGTTTGGCTTCGCTTTCGCAGCTACTGCTTCTTCCAATTCTTCATATTTTCTGACCTTTTCTTCGATTCTAATTGATTTTCCTCTTTTCTTGAAATTTTCTATTCCATTGACCGTGAAGGGAAAAGAGAAGGCTGCTTTGTGCTGCGTGAATTCCTGTTTGATAGGCAATTTCAGTATTTGTGTGTGGTTTTTGATGAATTAATTGTATGTTCCTGTGTTGTTTGGGGTGGGTTGAGATTTCTTCTTTGATTGACGATTATATGCGGAATGATTTCAGGGGCTCTGGGGGGAGGATTCATCGTCTTAATTTGGAAATTAATTGTGGGTTTATGTGAAGAGTAATGGGGTTCTAGAAATCCTGATTTGAAAGTTTGGGAATGTTGTTGTGTGCCTTTTTGGTGTGATTTCCTATTCGAATCTGCATTTCTTTTATTAAAGATAAAGAGAAGGTTTTTTGTGTTTGGGTGTTTGGGTGGCGAAGTTGGGAGTTTGTGGAATGTGATCTGCAAGTATGATTTATAATTTGATATACAAAATGATGATGATTTGGCACTAATTGCTCCAAGAAAAACTTGTCCATCGATCGTGCTCACCCACGACTATAGTTTTTCTTTGGACAAAAGTACTTCTTTTGATTTATAAGCCATTGATTGCGTATAAGTTTTGAAATTTTATTCAATATTGTGATCTTTTTTTTCCTTTATGTGCAATGTTTGTGATATTGACATTTCATATTTCATTTTACATGCTCCACTAATAATTTTTTTTCTATTTTAAATAAAAATATATCACCATACAATGAGTAGAAATCACACCGAAACTCTTCCTATAGGCACATTTTGGGTGATAAAGGCTTTCCATTGCCACTCAATCTGCAGCCTTTCCCCAAATTGACGTGGCTAACTAATTATTTTTACATAGTTATGCAAATATCTGGAGTATATCGATGGAAAGTAGAAATTTGAACTCTACATAAAATTGTATACATAGTGCCAATTAATGTCTATGTATACTTAAAAACATTATGGAGCCCAAAACTTCAGCACCTCACAATTTTCCTTGCTTTCACCCTTCACATGTAACTTTGGATAGAAAATTGGGGTTGCAAATCAACATTAAAACTCTGTTCTATTTTATTTTCCCTTATAATTGTTGCAAGATAACATTATTAACCAAAATCGAAATGAAAAAGCCAACTATAGCATAACAGGTTATTAAGCACTTTATTTTTTTTTCAATATTAGTTCTTGCATGTTAATTTATTATAATTTTTCAATTATATTTTTCAAGAATTTTATAATCTTTCATATGATATTTGTAGTATTCGTTTAATTGCACACTTTAGCGGTGTCGATCTAACTCGTTCAAGTTTAATTTGGTTTGGTGTAAGTATTTGAAATAATTCGTGGGCTTCAAGAATTTTTCGAATAGGATGGCTAATTGTAAATTTAGGAACAGTTTTCGGAACATATATTTTGTTTGGCTTTGTTTTGTCTCCAAGTGGTTTTTATTTATTTTTGGGAGTGAATTTGGATTTTGTGCAGGTCCCAGTTGCTGTCTTCTTCAACAATGATGCCAAGCTTCTTGATCCGCGTTTAAGGTTCTTAATGATAATTCATTTGTTAAGATTGATTTAATTTGAAGTTACTCATGTCTGGGTTCTTGCTATTTGCTCGAATTTCTTTATTTGATAAGTTATACTTAGTTTTTCTTTGAACTAATCCTGTTTTGCAGATTGACCTATCATCACACATTGTTCTGCTCTGGAATATATGAAAGGTAATAATTGAAGAAAGTTTTGGTTTTGTAAATTTTATTTTAAGTTCAAATATGGGGTTTGCTGTTTTTGGTTGTTAATTCCAAATTTTTTGCGAGTTTTTTTTTATGATTTGACAGTGTTTGAGAATTATCTATTGTGTATGTGTTTGCGGCTGATAAATTTGTGCATAATTGAAGTCATAGGATGTATGGGAGTGTAGCTCGTATGTATTGCTCGGATCAGGTTGCTGCAGAATAATGCCATAACCGATCTCATCCCTGAAGTTATTGGGAAGCTAGAAAAGCTTCAAACACTTGATATTTCAAGTAATAAGCTTATTGGTAAAATTCGAATCAAGGATATCTCAAGAAATTGAATTATCTGTGAGTTGTTTGGGAACATGGCATTTAGACATTCGTCTTTATTTTATTTATTTAAAAAGAAAAAGCTCAAAGTTTGATCACAGTTATTGTATTTCTTTGATCATGACAAGCTCCTCAATAACAACGACCTCACTGGGCCGATTCACGTTTCTCTTACCCAAGTTGAAAACCTCGAATTGGTGTATGCATCTCATTTTTCTTAATGACAATCATAATATAATATCAAGAACTAAATATATTAAATTTTCCTTAAAATGAATAACATTAAAAACTTTTAATTAATGAATATTTGCAGACACATTTCTCTCAATAATCTCAGCGACCCATTTCCAAAATTACGAGCTAGAAAAGCAGCCTTCTCTTGAATCAATTGCTCTATTGTTTATCCAGAACTATTATCTCTCCCTCTGGATGCTGTAAAAGGTAAAATGTGTGTCTGTGTGCGTGTTATTACTTTTTCCTTTTGTCTTTTGCCTTAAAATGTGTTTTGACTTTACATTACTCAGGATCTGGAGCAAAACATCACGTTGCTGTTGCTTTCGAGAATATGCACCGAGCAGGTAACTTCTCCCAACTTCCATTGTCGTACAGTTGATCTTGGTTGGAAAATGTTTGACATGAACGTATGATTAATACTTGGTTGATGGAACCACTGTTTGCTCTGTATTTGATTTGCTGTAATTTGATGCAGTCTCGTCTTCGTGAATGGTGTGTGTAAAGAAATCCGATTTGTTTATGTATGCTTTTCATCGATCCAATGTTTTGAAGAACTTACGATTGGGTAATGAGAGGAAGATTGGATGTCTTTGATGAAAAAATATTAGGTTAATTTTATTTACTTTTTCTTACAAGTAATTCGAAAGGTATTGGTATTTTGGACGTGCCTACTGATGTTTATTTTTGGATTAATCCGAAGAAGTCGGTATTTTGTTGTATACGTATTTCTTGTGCAGGACGGGTACTTGAAAGAACTATGTAGGTTAGCTGAGATGAAGGCTTATTTTGTGGTTTCCTAGGTTTGACACAAATAGATTCTTTGTTCAGTTGTTACAAGGAAAATACAAATCAGTAGCTTAAATAGGGAAGTTCTTTGATCAAAACTGAGGAAGAAAGTTAGGTGGTGGAAGATTTTACTGGTGTATGAATTTGTAAGAGGAGTGCCTAAATATAGGAAATAGCATTCTGTCTGAAGTTCAAATTTCAAAATACCTGGGAACGGAACCTCATCGCCAGCGTGATTGAAAAATTCGAATTACTATTTTATCAAAAGGATTGCTTAGAAAAGTAATGAAAAACAACTCTGATATTTTGATTTTGGGGGACATAGACATGGAAATACTGCCACTCTAAATGCTTTTGAATCTATACTGAAAAAGCTTCGGCAATTGGCACCTGAATTGCATAGAGTGAGTTGCTTATTTAATATTTCTTTGAAATCAAATCTGCTTAACTATGGTATGTCTCCATTATCTGATTGCAGGTCCACTACTAGCGTTATTCGAATAACCTTTACCATGATGACTCTCCGCGCATTGAAAAATCATCACCATTATTTTGATTGTAGATTTGCATTGATGAATACCTATTATAGCTACTTTCTCTACTATACTTTTGAAATGTTAGTGTATTTAAAACATATGATTTTTGAAATACAAGTATACAACACAATATTATAGTTATGTAACAATTATTTATATTAACGGGCATATGTTACCGCGCATTTGCGCGGTTAACTATACTAGTATTTAAAGATATGTATTTTGCGGCACTTTTATATTCTGGCGTGAGAACTACTGAATCCTAATAAAAATCCTTATTTTATCTTTAATTCTAAATAATAATAATTTTTTATTTGCATACATAATTGAGTGACCATAGTTAATAATATTGTTTATAGGGTTCTTTTATCAATACAATAACCCGAGTTCGAATCTCTCTGTCTATTTGGGGGTGTCTGTTAAAAAAAAAAAAAAAAAAAAAAAGACTTTAGATAGTAAAGATTCTAATGTCTTAAAACACAATTAAAGACACACTATTTTTGTATTATCTAAAGTTTAATTCAATTTGTTCATTTACTTTTAAATTAATATATATAATATATAAAATAAATATTAACCTTTTTAATAAAGAAAAACATATATAAATATAGTTTTTACTTCACTTGGACAAATAATATGTAAACCGAATTTAATGTATCATTTTTTATTTAGTAAAATATATATATGTGAAAGAGTCAATGACTTAAGTTTTAACTGATTTATTCAAAATAAATAAATTTCTTATACCTAATTACTGTATATTAAAGAATAGAATTAATAAAAATTAAGAATATTTGATTTTTAATTACAAGTTAGTTAAAATATTGTATAAACTATATATACATGTATGTCTATTTATACAAACTTAAGGGTAATTTGATATAAACTTTCCTTTAAGAGGTTAAGTGTCACCTTTGATAGTTTAAAATGAGTACACTTCCAGGGTGCAAAGAGTACCCTTTTATTCAGTTTCTCAATTTATACTTTTCTTACTTTCTCATTATCTAGAATTATTTATACTTTCTTATTTATATTTTAATTTATTCTAAATGATTTTTGTATTTATCATAGTCAATAAGTAACTAATAAAAGTATAATCGTCTCAATATTATAAAAAATATTCGATTTAAGAAAAATAATTTTTTATTTTACGACAAACAGTGAGTGTGCCTTAGATTGCTAGTATTAATTAATTATGTAAGTTGTTGTACACTCAAATATACGAAGATAATAAATTAAATGAATTTAATAACATTTATTTTACTTAAATTATTTTTTCCTTAACAAATATATTTTGAACAGAAGAATTAGTTTTCTGTGTTTCTCATTTACAATTTGATGAAACATGTTTTAGTACCCTACCTAAAAATTGGAGGCAGAGTTCAAAATTATTAAGCACATGATATTTAGGCGTGGGCAAAGAAAGAAAAGAACCTCTGTTATCGATCAGATGCAATCATAAAAAAAAATATCCATTGTTGAAGCATAACTGATCAGTACAAGCAACAGTGTTTTAATTCATAGAATTGCAGTAAAAGGATGAGCACAAATAGAAACATCATATAAGCTTCTTGTTCACATTTTTGGAGCTCGCAATTGTTGAAGCCGTTCTGGAATAGTTTGGAGTTTAGAACAATTCTGGATGATCAACTGTTTGAGGTTCGGCATTCCCATTTCTTCTCCCTTTCCCTCTATCAACTCCTCTAAATCAGATAGAAGACGGAGTTTCAAAACTTCCAGTTGAAGAAAGCCTCCTGAACAATCCATTTTACTTCCAGAGTAGTCACATAGCCGCAATTCAAGGATTTTCAATTTGGGCAGCTTTTTCAATATTTCCACTGTAGAATTTGAGATTCCACAACTCCAGAGGGTAACCTTGATGAGGCTGGGTGGTAAGTCGTGATCGTGGAGGGCTAATGGCCATGGCCAAAAAAATCCTATCCGCAAGTTTTTTAACATGCCATATTTTGATAGCTTCATCCTGGTGCCACTGCTGTCGGACCCCAAAAAGCTACAGTGAAGGGTCTCAAGGTTCTTTGAGATTGGCTCTCTTTCACATAACACCTCGATCATGTTGGGCGTCACAAAGTTAAATGAGAATTTCCTCAAAGTGGGGAATTTGGGCAACATATGGCTATATTTTGGACGACTACTTTTGTCAGGCAAATGAAGCACTTGGATATTTGGCAAGGAAACTTGGACTTGTAGAAAAGGCAGTAGCTGGAGGTAATAATCACATTTATGATATTTAAGACGAGAAGCCTTTAGATGAAGATGTTTTAATTGCTCCATCTTCCAAATTCCAATTGGAATAGTTAAATTCCAAGTATTAACAATCAAAGTCTCCAAGTTCTTATGACAATTTTATTTATAGATATTTATATAATTGAAACTCGATAATTTGATTAAGTACTCAATCTGACGTACTACGAGTACATGAGTCATTTTTCATATATAGGGATAAAGTCGAATTTATAATCATTTTGATGGAGTATCTCCTATATATCCTTTTGTACCACTTCTAGTGGTTTGGATAATTATAATTATAATCATGAGAGCGATCATAATACTTCTGCCCCAATTCGTGGATTCATTTTTCTTATTGATAATGAGATGCATTATCTCATTCTCTGCATGGACTCATTTTTTTCTTATTTATAATGCGATGCATTATCTCATTCATTTCAGGGAATGATCAATCATTCATGATTTATCGACAACTTTATTAATTTTTCAATCACATGATACGAAGAACAATTTAAAATATTGTTCACATCTTTCTCATCAAAATTGCTACTTCAGGAGCATTCTGAATTGCTACTTTGGGAGCATTATAAAATCAAAATTAAATTCCCCAATAAACTTTGATCGACATATATAAACCAAAAGCTTCCAAATTCATAGCGATACATAATAATATCGACATATTTGATATGATGAAACACTTATATACTAAGGAAGCAAATATCAAGAATTATGATCTTGATACCAAGTAGCCGATCGATCATGTTAAGCATCGAAAACTAAAATTTCATAAATTTCATATCAAGTATACTGACAACCATATGAAAAATCATCATGTAATTATTAATACTCTCAATAACTTTAGTGTATAATTTAGATTTGAAATCTAATCTATAAAAGAGAGTACGTTATATACCGATTATTAGTATATGGGGGGAAAGAACTATTATATAATGAAATTTATGATATAAATTTCATTCTTATAAAATCCACGAATTACGAATAAAATATTTGCCTTAATATTCTCATGCGAAAATTTATGTAAAAAAAAACCTCACTGATTTAATTTCCTACAAAAGATAGACTATAGGAAATAAGATTACATAATCAAATCCTTTCTAATGAACAATGCCATAGAAATATTTACAACTAAAAGGATACACATAATCATCCATATATTTATTTTGTAAAATTGAATGGAAAGTACATAGGAGCACTTAATAACCCTTTTCACATATAAAATATAATAAATTATCAAACGGTAATCATATCAATGAAACGAAAAGAGTGTATATTCGTACGTGTTTATTTTTATATGTAATCATCTCTAATCTTTTATTCCATAATGGAAAAAAAATCCATATATTTATATAGAAATGACATGATGTACGAAAAGATCAACATACCAAAAGTATGTAATAAAAGACATGAATATATTGCTTTATTCACAATAAAGGTGATGCATTCATATACAACCAAATCTTCAACCTATTATTATGTAATTGAACTTTTAAAGTGTTTATAATGAGAGTAAACTAATCTTCTGAATCATTGCAACAAACAAATATTCATTATTATCGTTTGATATCTCACAAATAATGCAACATATATAGTAAACAATTAACGGAGCTCGCAAAATAACAAACTACATAGTTAGCAAATAACTATTGATTGATGTAATCTTCAACAGATGCGTATTTCACATAATTTTTCATATTACCGTAAGAGCATGAGATAAATTACAAGATTATACAGATCTTATAAAGATTACTATATAATCCGAGTATAATCTCACAAAAGATTAACATATAATTTGAGCATAATCGAAACAACGATTAACACATATTCATGATTAACACATAATTTTATTGAATTACAATTTTGATAACAGAGATCTAAAACGAACAATTTAGACTCTGATATCACTGTAGGATCACGTAATCAAACTAACCTTTTTTCCGAAAGCAAATTCGATTGTTGTGTTTTTGTGTGGATCGTTTTATCAAATTGAATCTACCTCCAAACTTCAAGCTAATCGTGCTGATAATGTGTTATATAGAAATATGTCGATATTATTATGTATCGCTATGAATTTGGAAGCTTTTGGTTTATATATGTCGATCAAAGTTTATTGGGGAATTTAATTTTGATTTTATAATGCTCCCAAAGTAGCAATTCAGAATGCTCCTGAAGTAGCAATTTTGATGAGAAAGATGTGAACAATATTTTAAATTGTTCTTCGTATCATGTGATTGAAAAATTAATAAAGTTGTCGATAAATCATGAATGATTGATCATTCCCTGAAGTGAATGAGATAATGCATCGCATTATAAGTAAGAAAAAAATGAGTCCATGCAGAGAATGAGATAATGCATCTCATTATCAATAAGAAAAATGAATCCACGAATTGGGGCAGAAGTATTATGATCGCTCTCATGATTATAATTATAATTATCCAAACCACTAGAAGTGGTATAAAAGGATATATAGGAGATACTCCATCAAAATGATTATAAATTCGACTTTATCCCTATATATGAAAAATGACTCATGTACTCGTAGTACGTCAGATTGAGTACTTAATCAAATTATCGAGTTTCAATTATATAAATATCTATAAATAAAATTGTCATATGGACAAGTTTACTTCAATGACACTTATATATCGATATAATTTTTTTTATTGGGGAATAAATTTATAATTTGAATTTCGTTTATGTTATTCTTCCTCATGTTGTTTACAACTCAAGTATCAAAGTTTTTTTAATTACTAGCTTCATTCTCTTAATTTGTTTTCTTTTATAATAAAGAGTATGGATTTTCCCCAATATTCAATTGGATCCAAGGTGAATGGAGAAGATATATGTCTCGTAGACAGTGCTACAACGCACACTATACTCAAAAAACAAAAACAAAAATTTCTTCTTTACTTATGAAAGAAGCAAATGCTAACACTATATCTGGTAGTACAAAAATAATTGAAGGGTTTGGGAAAGCAAATATAATGTTCCCAGGAGGAACGAAACTCATCATTGAAGATGCATTATTTTCTAGTAAGTCTCAAAGAAACTTATTGAGTTTCAAAGATATTCGGCGAAATGGTTACCATATTGAAACTACAAATGATGGTAAGATTGAATATCTTTACATTACCACAACCCTAACAGGTAAAAAGTATGTGTTGGAAAAACTACCTGCGCTTTCTTCTGGCTTGTACTACACAAATATTAGCATGATTGAAACACATGGGATAGTAAACCAGAAGTTTACTAATCCAAATACATTTATTATTTGGCATGATCGATTGGGTCATCTTGGAGCAATTATGATGCGAAAAATTATTGAGAATTCAAATGGGCATCCATTAAAGAATCAGAAGATTCTTCAAGTTAAAGAATTCTCTTGTGCTGCTTGTTCTCAAGGTAAACTGATCACGAGACCATCATTAACTAAAGTTAGAATTGAGTCACCTGCATTTTTGGAATATATTCTAAGTGACATATGTGGGCCTATTCATCTACCACTTGGACCATTTTAGGTACTTTATGATTTTAATTGATGCATCTACTAGATGGTCATATATGTGTTGATTATTAACTTGCAACCTAGCTTTGCAAGATTATTAGCCAAAACGATTCGTTCTTGATTATGTAGGCGAGCTTATGTCTCAGGATTTTATTGATTATTGTATGTCTATGAGAATAAAAGTAGAAAAGTACGTTGCTCATGTACACATACAAAATGGTTTATCAAAATCATTATTAAATGCCTCCAATTAATAGCTAGACCATTACTTATGAGAACAAATCTCCATATCTCTACACGGGGATATGATATATTATATGAAGTAGCACTTATACGCATCAGACCATCAAATTACTATGAATTCTCCCTATCAAAATTGGCTTTTGGTCAGGAGCCTAATATTTCCCATCTCAGAATTTTTAGATGTGCGGTATATAATCCTATTGCACCACCACAACGCACGAAGATGGGTTCTCAAATGAGATTAGAAAAATATATTGGATATGATTTCCCTTCTATAATTCAATATCTTGAATCAATCACTGGGGATTTATTGACAGCAAGGTTTGCTGATTGTCATTTTGATGAAACAAATTTTCCAACATTAGGGGGAGAAAATAAAAAGTTGGGAAAAGAAATTACTTGGAATACATTATCTTTGAATCATTTAGATCCTCGAGCAAAACAATTTGAATAAGAGATTCAAAAGATAATTTATTTACAAAATATTGCAAATCAACTGTCAGATGCATTTACTGACCCAAAAAGAGTCACCAAGTCTCATATCCCAACTGTAAATGCCCCAATTAGAATCGGACTAATCCCAGAAGGACAGTCTATTCAAGTAAATGAATCCAAACCACGCCTAAAGCGTGGGAGACCAGTCGGTTCCAAGGATAAGAATCCTGAAAAAGGAAATGAGCAAATGATCAAAATGATCAACAGTGAGGAGGCTAATGCTCAACAAGACATAACTACGAATAAAGCTTTAGAAGAAGCACAGGTACCTTTAAATATGAAAAATAAAGAGATCTCAATTAGTTATGTCAGAAATAGAAATGGAACCGAAGGAATACAATTGTCGACAATATCCTTGCACATAATGTAGCTACAAATATTTTATAAGAAAAATGAGGATCTTGAATCAAAATCTGTTGAAGAATGCAGAAATTGAAATGATTGGCCAAAATGGAAAGATGCAATTCAAGAAGAAGTTAATTCACTTTCTAAACGTGAAGTTTTGGACCAATAGTCCAAACACCTGATAATGTAAAGCCAGTGGGGTATAAGTGGATATTTGTACGTAAATACAACAAATAAAATAAAGTCATATGAATATGAAGCACGACTTCGGGCACAAGGATTTCCACAAAAACCTGGCATTCATTATGAAGAAACTTACTCTACTGTGGTGGGTGCAATCACGTTTAGATATCTTATTAGTCTGGCAGTAGATGAAAGACTTGATATGCATCTATTGGACGTTGTTGCAACATATTAAATAAATTACTTGATAATGAAATTTATATGAAAATTCTTGAAGGTTTCAAGATGCCTGAAGCATATAAAAGTTCCCGGGAAAATATTCAATGAAATTATAAAGATCATTAAACGGATTAAACAATCTGGGCGGATATGGTATAATCGCCTTAGTGAAATGATTCTATTTATCCTTGTGTGTCTTAGTAAAGAGGTTTGGATCAAACTTTGTTGTATATGCCGATGACTTAAATATCATTGGGACTCCTGAAGAGTTATCAAACGCAATGAATTATTTAAATGAAAGACCTTGGAAGGACAAAATTTTGCATCGAATTAGAAATTGCCCATTGCAAAAGTGGAATATTTGTTCATCAATCGGCATGTACCGAAATGATTATAAAACGATTTTATATGGGTAAGGCATATCCTTTGAGTACCCCGATGGTTGTGAGATCACTAGATATAACAAAAGATCCATTCCGGCCTAAGGAATATGATGAAGAAATTCTTGATCCTGAAGCACCATATCTTATCACTATTGTGGCATTACTGTATTTTGTTAATAATATAAGGCAACACATATCAGTGAACTACTATCTAGATTTAACTCATTTCCAATTCGAAGACATTAAAGTTAAATTAAATAAATTTTGATATCTACGTGAAATACTTGATATGAACTTATTTTATTCATATAATTTTGTTCCTCTATTTATTGACTATCAAGATGCAGGATATCTATTTTGATGCCATAAAGCTCAACATATTTCAACAAAATTCTTTTTCGCGCATGACCTTCAGAAGAATGCAGACATATATGCATACAAAGATGTTCGAGTGAAAATATGACTGACATATTTGAGGAGTTGATATGTAAAATTGGAATGCGTCGATATAAAGATATTAAGTGATGTCATCATGAGGAGGAGTGGATACGCGCCGTACTCTTTTCCTTTGCTGAGGTTTTATCCCATTGGGTTTTCCTAGTGAAGGTTTTTAACGAGGCAGCCCAATATACGTAGTCCATGAATATTTTTTTTTTTCGCAAGGTGCATCAAACCGCAATGGACATTCAAGGGGGAGTGTTATGAATAATGAATATTATGAATGCCCATTGATTGTGTAATCGATTTATTTATGGGATTGATATTCATGATTAAGGTATTGATTAGTCAACCTTTCCTTTTCACTTGTATTGTAGTACCTATAAATTGAGCCTTAGTGATCATTGTACAGACACTCAAGAAATAATAAAATCCTCCTCTTCTCCCTCTATTCTCTTAGCCTTATTCTGTTACTGTTCTTGCTTTTCATCAATAGTTTCATAACAGAAATAGATATTTAGTGATACATTATTTATTAATAAGAAGTGGAATGACGAGGTGTAGAACATCGGAATTGTCTCTCTCTTCTGAGGAGTTTCGAACATAATCATAGTATAAAATATCTAAGTCAAAGAAGGAAATTCTGACGGCAACTTGATTGGATGAGAATCAAATATAATCACAGGTCTCTCTCCTGGCGTATATATGAACTTGAAAAGGTGAGAGAAAAAGGTTAAGATAATAAATTAACTAATAGTATGGACTCCAAATTATTAAGATAACCAATAAATGAAAAATTTTGCATTCAAAAATAAACTAAAAATAAATTTAAAATAGAAAAGATACCAACTAACTTGAAATTTTTAATTAACGGGGATGGAAGAGAATCAGAGATGGAGATGGAGTTCTTTTTCTCTGCTAAAAGAATTTTCACCGTAGCAACTCTCAAAGCCTTTCATGCCATTTCTTCTTTCTCTTACAAAGAGTTCTTCTTCTTACGTGAGTACAGAGCTGAGACTTCTTTTTTCTTTTTTCTCTTGCAGATCTTCGATGGGAGTTGGGATTTTTTTTTCCTCTCGAGCAAATTAGATCTGGATTTCCCTCTCTCTCTCTCTCTTGCAAATTAGATCAGGGATTTCTCTCTCTCAAACCATGGCAGATGAAGAGGCAAATCAGATCTGGGATTTCTCTCTCTCAAACCATGGCATGTGAAGACTAAAAGTGAGCCAGGTAAATAATTGTGAGCAAGGAATCTAATATCATATCAATTGCACAAAAGAAAAATGGTATGCACAGCGTTCCGTTCCGTTCCGCCGTTATAACGCCACAGAACGGCGTTCCAAAGCAAAAAAAAGGCATTCTAGGTCGATTTTCGTTCCATACAGGAACAGCGGAATGGAGGCTGCCGTTCCCGTTCCGTTCCGGCCGTTCCGGTGAACCATGCCTCCAAGTCGACTAAATTAGATATGACTCCAGGAGGGATTCTTTTAAGACTTGTGTCCGAAAAATCTAAAAGCTTGAGCTGATTTAGATTTCCTATCTCAACAGGGAACTCCTCAATCCCATCACAAAAATAACAATACAAAATCTCCAGGCTCAATAACTCTCCAACAATAGAAAGAGACGCCAACGTGCAATACTCTAAGTGCAGCGTTCGGAGATTCTTTAGAAATTGTATATTCAGTGGTATTGATTTCAAGAAAATAGATTTGAAGGACAACAATTTTAGCTGGCTGTTAATTCCTTCGAAAAAGGAAAAGTCCATTTTTCCAAAATTTTCATTCCAATGTGATCCATGCATCCTTAAGAGGCTACTTTTTTCTTCTGGAAACACAGAAACCCATTTCCATGTAACCTTCGATGAAGAATGCAATGAATTAAATTTGACATCAACAATCCCTTCCTTTGTTTCATGGTTCGCAATATAAATGGCGACATCACGGACAACATCATGCATCCTCACATGGTGTTCGTCTTCACCATTGAGTAGCAAGAAACGACTTCTGAGCGTATCAACTATTGTGAATACTCTCCTCCTTACTTTTGTCAAAATTCCTTCGGTTGCATTGGAGAAATCAAAATTAGGAAACATTCGTAACCCTAAGCAGTATGAAGTCCATTCCTCAAGGCTAATATCTTCATCTTCAGGAAATAGGCTGCAGAGCAAAAACAACGATTTTGCACGCTTACTTTCTAATTTTGAATAACTTAGCTTCAAGGGATTATAAACACCTTTAATAACATCTGGCATATCTTCTGGATCGAAACTTTGGAGTTAGTTCAGTGCATCTTCCCAATAAGTGATGGATATTTTATCTTTCAATGCACGAGCAACAGTTATGAGGGCAATCGGCAGACCTTTGCATTCTCTTGCAACTTTTTCTGCTGTAGGAAACAAATTTAGGCCCTCAACACAAGGCCCAACTTTTTCACTAAAGAGAAACCATGATTCTTTATCACACAAGATTTCCACTCCATAAACTTTTTGAACGTCCATTTTCTCCAATACATCTTTATTTCGAGATGTAAAAAGGATGGTGCACTGCTTATTTCCGCAAGGAATTCCCAAATCCTCCAATTTGAGTTCTTCCCAGACATCATCGAATACAATGAGTATTCTCTTCATACCAGTTAGTCTTGCACGTAATTTGGTTGCTCTGGCTAATAAAGTTTCTTCGTCAAACTTCAAACCCAAGGATTCAGCAATAGCACCCTGAATTTTCAAATCTGATGCTTGTTGGCTAACAACAACCATAAAAATTTCTTGGAATATATATTCTTTTTTCACTCTCACCATGATTCTTTTTGCCATGGTCGTCTTGCCCACACCTTCCATCCTACATATTCCCATTGTTGTCAACTTCTTAGCTTCCAAAGTTTCCATTATTTTCTCCTCAATTTGTTTCCTAGACCGGAAGTCGTATGTTGTTTCTATTGGAATATCAGCGTGTGCGGCTGGGAGTGCAGGCGTTGATATATCAGTGATCTTGTTGCGGTCCTCCATGAGCTGCTGCATTTCTCTAGTTATCTTCACAGCCTTCCTGCTTAGTCGAAAACGTGTTTGACAGTCCAACAATCATTTTTCTCAGTTGGAATGTCATCAACAATTCGTTTCTTTTCGACTTGGATCTTATAGCTGGCATCTTCTAACCAAGTCAAAACATTTGGGAGAATCACTTCAGCATTATTCTCAGCCGCTTCGACTTTCCTCTGGAGTTCAACTCTTGCATCTTCCAGATTTTGGGCTTCATTCGTTAGGCCTTGAATGTTGTTGTTGAAGCAACACAGATAAGTAAATAGATGTTTGGTTTTCACAAAAATGAGTTTTCCAAGTTCTTCAATAGCTGGTTTCACTAGACCAATAACCAACGCTTGACTCTCCGCCGTTTCCTGCACATCTTAGGATATTTAATACGACTTTCATTGTATTCAACAAGCAAGAGGTGTGTGTAAACGGAATAGAATTGAAGAGTCGATAGATGTTAATATAATAATCAAAGCATGTATAATTATATATTAGCCAACCAAACTCACCCAGAGAAATTAAAAAAAGAAAAAAAAAAATAAAGACAGCTCCCAAAGAAATATGAGATCGAATAAATATAACTTGTATAATATGTTTCCCTCTCAAAATTGTTAGAACTAACACCTTTGCATAACCACATGAGAATAAGATCTATAATATTTGAAAGCAATAATATACAAAAAAAAAACTGAGATCTCGTAATGTAAAATAGATACTTACGCGTACTCGAAATGCTAGGAAAAATCTGATATTATAAAGGTACAGTGCAACACTACAAAGCTTGGATATAGTGAGAAGACAATATAAGGCATTGTTGACGTCAAGTTGACGGAGCACCCAGCCCTGGACAACAGCAAGCGTGAGTACCAAGCGGATGGTTGTGGGTTTGATCACCGGGCTGAAGGTGTCATGAAAGTCTATACCCGGCCGCTGATGAAATCCTTTGGCGACGAGGCAAACCTTGAACCTGCCAATAGGACCATCAGCATTGCATTTAATACGGAAAACCCATTTGCAACTAACTAAATTAATAGTCTTAGTGGGAAGGACAAGCTCCCATGTGCCATTTTTCACAAGGGCATCATATTCGGCAGCCATCGCCTTTCGCCAGCGTTCATCCCGGAGGGCTTGGGTTACGGTTTTGGGTTCTATATCAGCTGTGGGGATCATAAGAGTGGAGAGGGTCAGTTTTTGGGTTGGTTTGCGGATGCCGTGTTGGGAACGGGTGACCATGGGGTGGCGGGTTGGTGCTGGGGACTGGCTGGTATGGTTGTGAGGCGGAGATGTCTGTGATTGCTGGGCTGGGGTGATGACGATGGTATTTCAGCCGGCAAGGGAGCTGGCGACGGGGGACCTGCTGCTACACGTGGCCGTGAGATGGCCTGGACAACCATAATGGGTGGGGAGTATTGAGAGGTGGTCGAGAGGGATGGTGGCAGGGTGCTATTAGAGGAGTCGGGGGACTTGGTGGTGGCAAACGAAAAATTGTTTTCAACGAAGCGAACGTGCTTAGAGACATATAGGCATTGGGTGGAGATATCATGACAAAGATATGCGCTCTGGGTAAGTGAATAGCCGAGAAAGACACAAAGGATGGAACGAGGTCTGAGTTTGTGCTCGGAATAGGGTCGAAGCCACGTGTAGCATAGGTAACCGAAGGTGCGGAGTTTGGTGTAATTTGGGAATGTATTGAACAGAAGGAGGTATGGTGATGACGTCGAGAGGCCAGGTGTGGGGAGGCTGTTTATGAGGTATACGGCGGTGGCGAAGGCGTAGGGCCAGTATTTGAGAGGCATGGAAGCATGATGGAGGAGAGTAAGGCGGTTTCAATGATGTGGCGGTGACGCCGTTCGGAGTAGTCATTATGTTCAGGAGTGTGGGGTGGAATTGTGAGATGGGATATACTATTGTCGGCAAGGTAAGGGGTGAGGGCGACGAATTCGCCGCCATTGTCGGAGTAAAAGGACTTGATTTTGGTGTTGAATTTTAGCTCAACAAGTGATTTAAAACGTTTAAAGATATTAGAGACCTGGGATTTACGGGTTAAGGGAAAGAACCATATGTATTTAGTTTAATGATCCATGAAGATTACATAGTATTTATGATTTTCGTGTGAGAATACAGGGGAAGTCCATACATCGCTAAAGAGAACATCAAAGGGGGAAGAGGTTTTTATTGAAGTTTCACCAAAAGGGAGCCGATGGCTCTTATTACAAAGACACGAATTGCACTCTAAATTGGGAGAAGAAAGTGAGGCCGACGGATGATGTGGCGATGAGTAGCAGGAGATGGATGTCCTAATATGTTGTGCCAGTCAGCACTGGACGTCTTGACAAAGGAGAGGGAGGTGGCAGGGAGGGGAGTAGTTTGTTGGTTGCTAACCGGCCACTCATAAATGCTATTAGAGGCCCGTCCCGTCATAAGGGAAGCCCCTATCGCCAAATCCTTCACCTGAAAACCATACAGAGTGAATTAAACAGGGACATGGTTAGATTCGCAGAGCTTAGAAATAGAAATAAGATTCTTGTTAATGGAAGGAACACAAAGAACATTGTTGAGATTTAAATCAATGATGTGAGAGGGTAAAGAGATACAACCCGAGTGAGTGATGTGGAGACTGTTGCCATCGCCGATCACGACACTGTCATTAGCGGTGTAGGGGGTACGAAGGGATAATGAGTCGAGGCCGACGGAGTTGATGAGAATGTGTTGGAGGGCGGGCTCCGCCTGATTTGGAAGAGTAATGGTGGATGGGGTGGTGGATGAGACTGAATTAGTGGCTATGAGGAACGTGGGAAAAAAAAATATTGATCGTTGGCTCTTGATGCCATAAAAGAGTTAAATGATTGTGATTTCATTGACTCACTAAAGAGAGTATTTGTACAATACAGATTACAAGAAGTATTTACAATAATGAATCAATTAGTGCCTAAACAAATCAATTAGTTATTGTCTTTCCTAACTAAGTTGCTATGATTGTGAGAGTTGCTGTGCAAGGTAACTCCATGAATGCCTCAATCACCTACACTTCTATGATTCCACACCCCCTTAGACCTCTGATGACTTCAATGAGGATCTAACCATTGTGGTTTTCGATCATAAATCCTAGCTACATGGCAAGAAAAATAGTAGTAAGTTGATAGAAATGTACAGAACCATCTAAAACTTCAAACAATAAAAATGAATATTATAAACACGGCTACAGTGTCATTACACAAACATTTTACGATGATAAAATGATTGAAGTAAACAAATTAACAAAGAAATCAGACATGAAAAATAAAGTAAACCCATATTCATTCCAATATGAGTGACAATTTTTAAAAACAAAAAAAAAATTGAGGAAGAGCTAGCAAATGTTAAAAAGGAAATCCAGATGTGAAAATTTGATTAGCGAGATACCTAATTCTTTCGGGAGAAATATGCACGAAACTACCTTGTGTTAGGCGAAAAGAGTAGGAAAAACCTCGACATATGAAATATCATTCAAAAAAATCCTATGTTTTCGAAAAGTTTGCAAGAAAAACCCTGAGCTCGTTATTTGTCCTGCATGCGCGTTGACTGCATGTATGAATGAGTTTTTTGGAGTGAAAAGTCACTTATGCCCTTAATTTGTTTTGCTTTTATCTGATCCATCGTCATTGAAGAAGCTCATTTCAATTTGCAACCCTAGGAGCTCTGTAAACACACTAATGGCTGCCTCAAGAAGCTTTTCACAGTGGGAGGGTCCAAGAAGATGAAATCCAAATTCGAAATTCGATACCCTCCCATGCCCAACTGTTTTTGCGGTATGAAGGCTTCGATCAAGGTTGTTGAATCTTGGAACAAACCAAGTAAAGGGCTTTTGTATTATTCTAGTTCCTCATCTAAATGCTGATATTTTAGTTGGGTAAATTCGATTCGAGCTAAATAGGAGCCTGTTGTGGAACGAAATAACAATCGTTACGATTGTATGAACGAATTTGAGGATGAATCTGAAGCTCAAATTTCTAGGGCATCTGAGGTCGGTATGTCCACATTGAAGGCTGAAGAGAAGAAAGACTTTCTACCATGGGCCATATATATGGGATTGTTCTTGTTGATGGTGATTATTTTGTTAAAATGACATTTAGTGTTTAATTGTAGATTGAATTTTATGGGTTTCAACCCATGGTTGTATGTACTGCGTTTTGGAATGAAATTGAAGAAGATGGTGTTTGGTTAAATTTGATTTCCTTTGATTATGCACCAGATACCCCGTGTTTTAATAATCATGCAAGAAAACCCTGTGATTGTAAAAGGTTTCTAAAAAAATCCTATCAGATTGTGACACGAACTACAAACTGTACTAATCCGTATAAAATAATGCATTCACAAGAATCATAAAATAAATTTAACATACTGCATTAGTTATGAAAAGGTGAACATTAATGTTTGTAGTAACCAACAAAAACCTTTTCCCAACTAACTAAAGCTAAATGTCATTGTGGGGCTACACATCCCACATATCAAAAAGTGGACCACTACTCAAAGGTTCCAACAAACATTGTTAAATGCAGTGAACATAACAAAAGAAAAGGCATTGTTTCACAGATCCAGATCTAGATAACTTCATAGTTATGGTTTCCAGGGTATCTTGTTTCTTCTTTTTTGCGCAAGTCCTCTTACGTTTTGAAAGGCTTCTTCTTTGGTTGGTCTCTTTGTCCATGACCTTCTTCTTCCTAGCTGGGGTGTACTTGGGCTAACTATTTCAGGAGGTGGAGCTTGCAATCCAGGTGTTCTAGCTGCCATATAGGGTGTTGATGCAGATCTAGCTGTATTTGGTGTGCAAGCAGGTTGTGCAGATGGTGCTGGATTTGTTGTGGTAGGTGTTCTAGCAGCCTGAGTTGCAGCAGCTCTGGCTCTCCTGGAAGTGACATCTGTTTTTTTTTTTTCTTATGTTGAATACCCTTCTTCTTCCTCTCTAACTTGGTACCTGCAAAAATTGAGGTATTAGTTTAATTTCCAATTCATTACTATTAATTACTTAAGTGTAAGATAGATTAGTGTACTGGTATAGGTCTTCTAGAGCGTCTGTCCAGGACTTATATTCCAACCTGTCTAATTCAAAGTCAAAATCATCAATTGGCAACTCAAACGTGGCATTATCAAAATAATAAACTAACATACTTATAGTGAAAAATCTTGAATTGGGATGATGAGTGTTTTTGCAACCCTTCACGTTATAGCTAAGTTCAAAGAACCTACTGCAAGAATGTGTTAGTTCTGAAGTAGGCCCTTACCCACAATCAGGATGCAACTTGATTAGCTAATCATAGGCTGCCATTTGACCATCTTCACGGCTAGTGCCTTCCTTCTTGATACTGTCTATGGCTTCCCTCCAGTCAGGTTTGTTGGCAGCAGATGCTACTTGCCAAAAAAGATTCTTTAACTTTTGTCCTTTCCAACGAACACTAAAGTTATGATATAAGTGTCTCAAATGTACCTAATACAAAAAACAATGTCAAATTATCTTATAATTAACAGATACTTATAAACATACATAAAATGAACACATAAATAACTACAGAAATTAGTACCTGTGCTCACATTCAGGAGCAATCTCACTAAGTGCATCCAAGAGGCCTTTCTGTTTGTCACTTATGAAGATCCATCTCCCTCCATCTGCATCACCTAAATCATTAACTAATATCTGCAAAAACCACTTCCAAGTATTGCTGTTTTCACTCTTCAATATCCTTCCCAACTGTGGTAAGTAACTGGCCTCCATGAACTGTCTTAATGAAACATCCATTAAGACCAATCAAAGGTCTACAACCATCCAAGAATCTATCCTTCATTGCAGCAAGGCTCTAATACAGTCTGTCAAACCTCTCTTTGTTTGGATCATCAGTCCTTTGTAAAATTATTGTGCTTCCAGGAATTTTTTGCCTTACAGTTTCACAATAGTCCCAAAGTAAGGCAAATTGTTTTTCATCCTCTCCTCTTAGTTTATCTTGTCCTAATTTCTTGGCACTTAAACCAACAAAACAAGATACTGCAACACCAACCAACCTTTTTGCAATATTACAGAAGTTGCCAATTCTAACATCAAGGTGATCCCTCATAACTACCTGCACAAAACATACATAAAACAATGTCAAATTATCTGATAATTAACATATACTTGTAAACATTCATGAAATTAACATATAATTAACAACCTGTTCCATCTTTTTAACAATGTAGGCTGTATTTGCTCTTTAATTTTTGCTTTTTGTTGCACAACTATGTTGCCCCTTCAAGGTTTTGACTTGGAATTGTGAAGAGTTTTGTATAACTAATGCATGTATTCTCCAATCGCATCCATCTGCCTTACAAATTGTTGTGACCCTGGTTTTTTAACACTTGCAAAAATAAAGTTCAAAACCCTTTCTAATGCTCCAGTCTGTGAGGACGTCCTTGTATTTGTCCACTCCACTAAATGTCAGCGCCGCATGAAATTTCAGCTCATCAATGTTGTCACCATCTTTAAACATTACAAATTTTGGCCCCTCATGGTCTGATTCAGGAGGGACATCAAAATTTTCATCTCCCTTAGCATCACTATACCATTCAGCTCCCCTTCTACTGGATTCTCCAACTTCATCACCAATATCAGCAACCTCAGCTTTCCTCCTTTGCTCTATCATTTTTTTCCTCATTTCAGATAATTTTTTCCTCCTAGCCTCTTTGCTCTTATCTCTCTGAATGAATATATCATCTTCTTCAGAGTCTTCCACATCATCATACCAGCCAGATGGATCCTCTACATCATTAGGAGACTCATCTATGTCAGACTCTTCCCAATCCTCATCATTATTGTATCCAAAAAGCTCTTCAGAATCACCTAGGCAATAGCAACAACACAATTAACAATATGCAAACATACAAAAACATTAATATATATAGCAGGATAACAATCTAATTAATGATACCTGATGTGTGGTTAATTCTTGCTTGTCTGAACTCTTCTTCCAACTCAGGACAAGGTTTCAAGTCACTGAGATTTTCATACTCATGATATGTATCTTCAGTGTCAGCATGCCCATCACTAACATCTCCTTGCTGTTGCTGTTGCTCTTGTGGGATTTCTACATCAGGTACTTGTTCATTAACAGCTTCAGGTTCATCATCAAAAGTGAATTCATAATCAGCAAATGGATCTTCATGTATATGAGAGTTCTGGGCTCTGCATCAGGTATAACATTTTCTTGTGTCACTCCTTCTTGAGGCTGACTGGCAGGTGCTTTACTTGCATTATCATCACTAACTGGTTCTTGTGCATCAGGTATTACATTCTCCTGTGTCACTCCTTCTTCAGGCTGGATGTCAGATTCTTCACTTGCATTATCATCACTAACCGCTTCTTCTGCAACAGGCTCTCCATTCTCTCTAATTCTTAAAATAGGTTGACCTTGTTCTACTTCAACTTTGGTGTTGCGGTGTCTTTTCCACTAAGGTTCATGAGCTCATGATTAGGAATTTGTAGGAAATTTCCCCCGATATATAAGTTAATGTAGCCACTGGGTTCCCATTTTGTAAGAAAAGGGGAAAACAACTACATTTAGCCAAAAAACCTAGATTTATATCAAAAATTATTCAAACCCTAGATTAACTCTGAAATGAATGAAACTCTTTGCTTATATCAGGAACGAATCGAACAATATGTTAATTTCTGAAAGCAACTCAAACCCTATTTCATCTCTGGAAAAAAAAATAAAAAAATTGGGTGTTTACATACACTCATAAATCAGGGAAACTTTGAAATCATAAGGCACCCAACATCGAAGACGGAAAAAAGGAGAAAAATAGCAACCACCGACTCATTCTCAGGCCACATACCTTGAAATGAAGTTTTCACACGCTGAAAACGAGCAAGCTAACGAGATTCAGTCTAAAAGATGACAATGGTGAATGGATTCATGGAATCCTATCAAGGGTTTTTTGGTTTCGGAAAGGGGAAAATTTTCCCTCCTATTTATTGCTCCTCAGATAAATACGTCTTCAAAATGTAATGAACAATCACAGTGTGCCTGAAATGCAATCAAAGGGTATTTTAGGGTTAGAACATTTTAGAGTTGACCAAATGGGGTGGAGGGCGGTGTGTAAAAACTAAAATAACCTAGGGCTTTCTGAACTAATTTTCGTAACAGAGAATTTTCTTGCAAATTATAGCTACTACAGGGGGTTTGGTACAGTTAATTCAATTCTTTCAGTAAGTGAGTAATCAAATCAATCATAAATTCATGAACCGAAAAACCTGTATCTGCTTGATTTACAGAAATCAATATCTGCTTGATTCAAAATTTTATATCTTCTGTATCGAGAATATCAAATTCAGGAAGAATAATTTATTGCAATATAGCATATTATGAGCTTTAAGAAATAAATTCCTTACATTGAACATACTGGCCTTTCAACTGTGATAAAACCTCTTAGCCATTTCCTTTCGGCGGCTCGCTATTGTAGAATCTTTTTAATTTCTCCACATTCTACCTAGTGTAAATCATCCAAGGAGCTCTGTTAGAGTCACCTAAAGAGTAGAAGATGCCTTTTAATTAAACCCTATATAAAACAGTGCGGTCTTTCTCTCACCTTTACGCTCTCTTCAAACCCCCAACCACATCATGAATAATCCGTTGGACAGTTGGAGCATTATTTATATCTAACTTGAATTTCTACTAACAATCAAAGAAAAGCATATGAAATATATAAATTGCATAGTACGAAATCAACCATTAAAGAAAAATAAGGGGAATAAGAAGAAAACAGTTTTGGCATTTAAATTACATGTAAATGAATACACCACTCTCATGAAATTACTTCAAATAATTATTTCCACATCTTACTAAAAATTAATCCAGGAAAAAAAATATTCCCAAAAGAAAATAAAAGAGCATATTAGGTGAACCAACCGTTGGCCTAAGGTCGGCTTGGGATCCCCTGTTATACCACCCTGTTGTATCTCCTGTTAAACCGTTGGATTTATGACACGTGCATTGAAAAATAAAACACATGTACAATACAAAATTAATTCTCTCTCTTCATTTTAACTGGACATTAATTAAAACACATGTCCATTACCATTAAACCCTCGTCGTAATATAATTGAAAATAACTATAAGAATATTTTGGTTTGAGAACTACCCAAACATAATAAAAATTCCTATTTTACCCATAATTTTAAATAATAATAATTTTTTATTTACATACGCAATCAAGTGTGCAGAGTTACTTGTATTGATTATGATTGTTGTTTGTGTAATAAAAAAAAAAAAAATTAGAGTAACAATAAAATATCAAGAATAGAAAAGATTCAAGTGGCTTAAAACACATAAAAGTTATATAAAGAATCTAAATAAAGTTTTGCTACTATATCTAAAATTTAATAGGATTATTTTTGTATTATCTAAAGTTTAATTCAATTTGTTCATTTACTTTTAAATTAACATATATAATATATTAAATAAATATTAAAGCTTTTTAATAAAGATACATATATATAAATATATTTTCTACTTCACTTGGTCAAATAATATGCAAACTGAAAACTAATGTATCATTCTTTAATTAGTAAATTGTATATATGTGAAAGAGTCAATCACTTTCTACCGGAAAAAAAAAAAAGAGTCAGTCACTTAATTTTAAACTGATTTAATCAATTTTTTCTCTTATACCTACGTATTATCTATTAAAGAATAGAATTAATATAAATTAAGAATATTTGATTTTTAAAGTACATGTTAGTAAAGTATTTTATAGACTATTTACATGTATGTCTATTAATACAAACCTAAGGGTAATTATTTATACTTTTTATTTATATTTTATTCTAAATAATTTTGTATTTATCATATAGTCAATAAGTACCTAATAAAATTACAATAGTCTCAATATTATACAAAGTATTTGATTTAAAATAAATAATTTTTATTTTACGCAAACATTGAGTGTGCCTTAGATTGCTAGTATTAATAAATTACGTAACCAATGGGCAGTTGACTCAAGTGGACAGGAGCTTGAGTTCACTTAAGCAAGGTCTCGGGTTCGAAACTTGTGGATGTAAAAAACTACGTTGGGAGAGGTTCCCGCTATAAGCGCTTTCAGCTACCTCGGGTTACGTAAATTGTTGTACTCTTAACTATATGAAGATAAACTGAGGAAGAAAGGGGAAAAAAAAACTATACGAAGATAAATAAATGAATTTAATAATATTTTATTTTACTTAAAATTATTTTTTACTTGCTATTCAATGTTCACCTCCTTTAGCTACCTTGGGTTACGTAACTTGTTGTACACTTAACTATATGAAGATAAACCGAGGAAGAAAGGGGAAAAAAAAAGGGGGGTTTTGAGAAAACTCCCCATGGGTTGAAAATTTTTGAGTTTGCTCCCCATTTTTAAATACATCATTTGGGGTTTTAGATACACGATTCTGGGATTTATATACACGATTCTGGGATTTAGATACATGATTTTTTTCCTTATATTTCAAATACATCATTTGGGGTTTTAGATACACGATTCTTGAGTTTTAATACATCATTTTTAAAAATAGGGAGCTAAAAGAAATTTGACTTGTCAATTGGGGAGTTTTCTCAAATTCCCCGAAAAAAAAAAACTATACGAAGATAAATAAATGAATTTAATAACATTTTATTTTACTTAAAAAAATTTTTTACTTGCTATTCAATGTTCACTTAAAAACTATATTTTGAACAGAAGAATTAGTTTTCTGTGTTTCTTATTTACCATTTCATGCCTAGAAATTGAGGTGGAGTTCAAAATTATTAAGCACATTATATTCAGACATGGGCAAAGAAAGAAAAGAATCTCTATTATGAGATGCAATCATAAAACAACAATTTCCATTGGAGGGACTCTGAGCTTAACTGATGAGTACAAGCAATAGTGTTTAATTCATAGAAATTAATGTAGTAAAAGGATGAGCACAAATAGAAACATCATATAAGCTACCTTTCTTGTTCAGTTTGTGTGAGCTCGAAAGTTGCAATTGTTTGAAGCCGTTTTGGAATGGTTTTGATTTTGAGATAGAGACAATCCTGGATGACCAACTGTCTGAGCTTTGGCATTCCCATTTCTTCTCCCTCTCCCTCTATCAACTTGTTTACATCATATAGCTCAACAAGTTTCAAAAATTCCAATTGAAGAAAGCCTCCTGAGAAATCCATGCTTCTTCCAAGGTCGTAAGACTCATAACAATGCACCAACTGAAGGATTTTCAATTTGGGTAGTCTTCTCAATGTTGCCATTATAGAAATCGAGATTTTACATCCCCCAAACTTAACCTTGATGAGGCTGGGTGGTAAGCCGTTATGTTGGAAGTCTAATCCATAAAAAGATCCTATCGTTAAGCTAGAAAGCATGCCATATTTTGATAGGTTCATTCTCATACCATCGCAGTCTATGACTTCCCCACAGTGAAGGGTCTCAAGGTTGTTTGAGATAGGCTCTCTTCCACATAACACCTCCATCGTGTCTCTCTTCACCTCTTTCAATAATAGTTTCCTCAAAGTGGTGAATTTGGGCAATATACGACTACATGTTGGACGTGTTTGACTTAGATATGGCAAATGAAGTGTTTGGATATTTGGCAAGGAAACTTGGACTTGTCGGAATGGCTGTAGCTTTAGGTAATAATCACTTTTGCGGTATTTGCAAATGTTAGAATTTAGATGAAAATGTTTTAATTGTTTCATCATCCAAATTCCAACAGGAATCTTTACCATCGAAGAATCAACAATCAAAGTCTCCAACTTTTTCAGATTTTGAATACTCGGAGGTATTTTAATGTATGGTGATCTTATTTGGAGGTAGTTCAAAAGGCTCAAACTCCCAACACTCGTTGGAAGATGAAAACGACTCAAAGTGCTTTGAAATATAAGCACACTCAACAATCTCGATTTGCTGAGCACTCTTTTGAGTTTTTTCTCTTTGGTTTTCGTTCCAACTTCAAAATCAAGTAGGCCATGAATTTTTGGCATGCCGTCTTCCAGAACATAATCACCAAAAACACCAAGTCTTCGTACTTTCCTTGCAAAATCAAAGTCTAGACGATCAACAGTTCTAAGAAAGTCACATTCTCTACCCTTCGCTACACATATGTCGTACAACTTATCATGGACTCGAAACTTCTTTACTCTCCCATCAATTTCTCTTTCAACAACTTTGATTAAATTCCTAGAATCCAGTTCACTAATGTAACTCTTGCCGACATCCTCAAGATCTCGACCTCGATTGTCTTTAACTAATTCCTCAGCCACCCACATTCTTATCAATTTAAATGCTGAATATTTATAATCTTTAGGAAAACTACCCAAATAGAGAAAACATGGTTTTAGAGCACTGGGTAAATCTATGTAACTCAAAGAAAAAGTTTGAAAACACTTGTCATTAGTATCATGACCTATGTTGTTTAGCACATCATTCCAACAATATTCACTCTTCTCTCTCTGTCTCAACAAACCTACAACGACAACAATCGCCAGAGGGACACCACCACACTTCTTAACTATTTTTTCACCAATTTTCTTCAATTCTGAGCGCTCAAATTCTTCAACAATGTTGAAGAAGGGTATGATTAGTTTGGAGAAAAGCTCCCAACTAGTGGTATCATCAAAGGTGTCTAAGAAATACAAAGAATCTTCACGACCTTTGTATCTACCTACATTAGTATTTTGGGAGGTAACAATTATTCTATTACCAGAATTATCTGGGAAACACTCTCCTAATCTGTCCCAGTCATGAGTACTCCAAATGTCATCAAGTAAAAGAATGTACCTTTTTTCTTGCAAAAGTGATTTGAGATTGGACTCCACGTCTTGATCTTGTTTTTCCTTCTCAAGACCCACTTGTGTTGCTATATCTCTCCAAAGAGAGTATATTTTTGGGTCTTGAGAAACAACAATTGAAGCAGCACACTCAAAACCACCTTTCACACCATTGAAGACTTTCTTTGCCAAAGTTGTCTTGCCCAGGCCTCGCATACCTACAATGGTAACGAATCGATGATTCTTCAACTTAGTCTTCACCTTTTCAATATGCTCATCAAATCCCACAATTAGGTAATCATCAACATCAAGTTTGGTGGTTCTAGGATCCACATTAGGAGCCTCAGATTCTTCTGGCGGATCATCTGGGATACTGTAATTCGTCTAGTCCTTCTGAATTTGTTCAACTCTTTCGTTGATTTCCTTAATCTTTTCGGAAAACATGCTGCATGTAGAAAAGTACGAATCTGTGCGCGTGATACGCTTGAAAAAACCACTTGATTCGTGTTCCCGGATCTGAGGAAGGAAAATATCAAAGATATCTTTGACATCAGAAGCTAAGTCCCTGATGCCTTTAATGAAGGTCTCCACCATTGGATTGGTAACCTTCTTCTCAGCAGCTTGCAGATCTGCTTGCAGCAGCCTCATTCGTTGTTCAAGCCAGCGGATGTCCTTTTCCAACTTATCCAGTTGAGAGCTCTTCTCCTTTCGCCACCGATACAGTCGAGAGCTCTTCTCCACAAGCAAAGTTGCAACTATGACAACAGCTTTCTCGATGACAACTGAAAGTACAACTTCTGCCATTTTCTCCTAAATTTGTTCAAGAAAGGTGAGTCTCTCTTTTTGATGTCATGAATATGGGTGAAGGAGGCCAATTAAATAGAACTTCAAATTTAGAGGTCTTTCTTTACAATGAAAAGTCAAGTTTTGGGAGTCTTTAGTGGAGGCTTGACATCACTATCTCGAGCAATTAATAATGCGCGTTCGTTGATTGGAATATAAAATATGCAAACTTGCCTTACTGAATATGATAGTCTTTTTAGGTCGTGGAGAAAAGGGCACACACACTTGACAACTAATGCAGTAACAAAAATAATTTGTTGGTATGCTTGGGGCTTTTGGGAATTCGAAAACAACGTTATTTGTAATCTTTCCGTGAAGTCACATTTCTCAATTAAAATGCGAGATGGGCCAGATGGCTGCTTTCCTAATTTTGTCTCTAAGGAAATGGAAAATTCTAGCCCAGACCCGGTTGGACCGAGCCCAATTAATTAAAAAGGTAAGTGTAATTTGATTTGTCGCTCTTCCTAAATTTTTCCCCAATCACATGGCAAGTGTAAAACACCGTTTCCTCGTTACACCGATTTGGTCGAACCAAATTTGGGTTAGAATTACCCGTAAGCTAAAGCCTTTTATATCCAAAAGTATAGTACAACATTCGGCTTCATAGACTTTTTAAAATTTTAATATAATTTTATAATTTCAATATATAATTTAATTGAGAAGACTATATGTCCTTATTCAGAATTTTATGACTTTCTGAAACATTAATAAAAACTAAACAGGATTGGACTATAATCAAATTCGTACACAATTAGCATCCAATTTCTGTTAAATCTACAATATAAAGTAAACAACATCTGCCATCTTTCAAAATCAAAAGAGTTTTTCACGACAGATACTAATTCTTATCAAACAATCCAAAGAATATCTATACTATTATATTCGGCATCAAAATTCAAGAGTAACGTCTTGTTTTTTAGATACTTTATTTATTTTTATCAATGTAATAACACGTTAGTTTCTTCTTTCTTTTAACTTTCATTTTTCGTTTTCTTTTTTTTTTTTAGGGAAAGTCGGAAGGCAGAAAAACAAGATTACAAATGACTCAAGTCTTCCACCAAGCAACTAAAAACACGATCAGGGAGTTCAACATCCCCATAATTTGCATTTAGCGCTAAACGCGCTAAATTGTGTGTCGCTGAATTGCCTTGTCTTCTAACAAACAAAACCTTACTTCGGGAATAGATGATAGGTGGGGTCGAATATCATCCACCAAATTACCAACATCCGAAAGGTCCTGATTATCGTTGCATAATTTATTTATCAAACCAAGACAGTCACTCTCAATGATAACCTTGCCATAGCTCCTGGCCGCAGCATGTTTTGCAGCTTCATGCGCCGCCATGGCTTCAACGATATTCGCTTCCCACTTTCTAGATTTGCGAGAGCTCGCCTAATCAATACATTTACTTGTACTATCCCGTACTATCACCCGCATTCCCACACTCTGTTCTTCCTCAAACAAGGCACCATCAGTATTAATCTTCACCAACATCGGAGCAGTCCAGTTGCAGGCGTGAGTATTCAGCTCAACTGGAGCTGCTAGTCTGTTGCTTATGCTGCCTTCCATGAAGAGTTGATTCACTACCCTCGCCACGTCCGCTGGCTCCATCTCCTTTGCCTCTGCCCATTTACTATTTCTGCTGCGCAACAAGCACCACAACGCCACCACAAATTTATCCCTGTCATCTCCTTCCAAATCATGCATCACCCGACTAACCCAGTCCTCGCCACACCCTGCCAATTCGAAATTATGGTCCTGCAGCTCAATCCTAATAGGGCCTAAACCTGTCTGACAAAACTGCATGAAAGAAAAGCATGGCGTAAATCCTCCATTTCCAACTGACGCCAAGGACATCGTACCTCCGCACTACTCCTCCTCCTTCGTAGATTCTCCCCTGTAGCTATCGCACCCCTGCACAGCCTCCAGAGGAAGACTTTAATCTTCGGTGCAACATTTCAATGCCATTCAAACTTCCATTGCAGCCCATTTGAAGAAGACGCAACATCATTGTTCTTCCCAAGATATTTTTTGGCCACATGATATGCTGATTTGACAGAAAAGCACCCATTTTTATTGAAGTGCCACACTCTATGATCCACATTAGCGATCCTCCTCCTCCCCCCAGCGATCGGAATAGATAAAATCTGATCCACATCTGGCTGAATAAAGCTATTCACGACAAGTTCAGTATCCTATGAACCAGAGCTATCCAACAATTTCCTCACATAAGTAAAGGCTTGAAACTAAGTGATCTCGACATCCATATCTCGGCAAACGCACTAAAGGCTTGAAACTAAGTGGTCTCAACATCCATTTATCCTCCCAAATCCGGATGCAAGTGCCGTTGCCCACTCACCACCTTATTCCCAAATCTAACGAGGGCCTCGCATAAATCAAACTCTATCACGTAAGAGATGGACTATTTTCTAATCTCGCCGACAAGAAATCCTCCCCGACAAAATACTTAGCTCTAAGGATTTGCGTGAGTAGACTATTAGGCTCTTTTATCAACCTCCATCCATGTTTCGCCAGAAGGGCCATGTTAAAACCTCATAGATCCCTAAACCCCATACCTCCTTCGTTCCAACTGATCCAGTGTATTTTAGACCCCGAGTTACCTGTCCACCAAAACTTTGCTATCATCGAGGAAATCTCAGACAAAATAGTATCCGGGAGGCGAAAGCAGCTCGTAGAATACGCCGCTATTGCCTACAAAACTGCTTTAATTAGGACCTTTCGTCCTGCTTGTGATAACATTTTTGTCTCCCAATCCTTGAAGCCTATTCCACACCCTAATGCTAGCAAAAACTTCTTTCTTCAATGCATCAATCATTGCCGGCAAGCCTAAGTACTTCTCATGTTTTTCTTTTTCAACCACCTTCACTCCAAGTTTTTCCAATAGTAGGTCCCTATCGTCTCCTGCAACAATGGGACTAAAACAACCGTGGACTTTTCATAATTAACATGCTGCCCCGAGATCTCCCCATAGATATGTAACACATTCAGAATTCCATCTACCGCCTCCATCTTAGCTGGGCAAACACCATAGTATCATCCGCGAAGAGTATGTGTGAAATTGCCGACGCCTCCCTACATATATGTACTCCCTTAGTCCTGTTCTCCTGATCAATCAAAAAACTGAAAATCTCTGTACATAACAAGAAAAGGAGAGAGGGGGTCTCTTTGCCTTAAACCCCATGTTAGAACATGGTTTGGGAGAGAAATTAAAATTTTCGTTATGTAATTCTGTAGATCTGTGTACAAGGGAATTACAACGGATTCAAATATATAGGCAAAGATCCCTACAAGTCAGGGATATTACAAAATTAACTCGATTGATTTTCCTAAAAAAGAAGATATGCACGAATCTTCTAACACTCCCCCTCAAGTTAAGTAATGAGATCGCCAATTTTTAACTTGTCTAGTATCTTCCGAAAACCTTGGCTAGTGACAGCCTTAGTTAGAATATCTGCTAACTAATCCTCTGATCTGATAAAAGGTAGCTCAATAATGCCTTCATCTAGTTTCTCCTTTATAAAGTGTCAATCTACTTCCACAGCTTCGTCCGATCATGTTGTTCCGGATTTTCTGAGATACTGATGGCTTCCTTGTTATCACACTTTAACCAGCTTGAATTTTGCTGAGGAAAACCTATCTCTGTCATCAGTTTCCTTAGCCAAAAAAACTCCGCTATTCCTTTCTCATCAGAATATCACAAATCATAGTCCATCTAAGGGACTGATTTGTAAGGTATAAGATTCAAAATCTTGACTGCACTTTCTAGGAAAAATCCTTAGAGTGAAGGTAAGTCAGTAAAACTCTTCATGGAAAGAACCAGATCCTATAAGGTTCTTTTCCTTCATTCAGAAATACTAAGATGTTCTCGAATGAGTTTACTGAGAGATGATGTAAGATGACTGAGGAATTAGTCACTAAGACATTTGCCATCTCGATCAAAGCGAGGTGCTTATATCTTATGACTACCATGGTTCCTAACCTCCTTCTGAAATTCTAAGAATTTTATAAAAGTTTCAAATGTACTTCATCATCAAGTACATTCATTTAAACTGATTATTCTTTCTAGTGCTTATACTGCGCAATAGATAATCATTAGTATGGATTGAAATCCATTGAGGTTTTGGCATGTTCCCATTTTTCAATTAAACAGGGACTTAGGAACATTTCCCTTGAGACAGGATTCAAAAAAAGTTAAATCTTTAAGTTCATTTTCATAAAATAATCCAAAGATATTTTAACTCACTAATCCGTTAATGTCTAGCGTGCCAAAATTCATTTGAAATGTCATCTTACTTACTTACATTATCTCGTTGTATGTTCAAAACATTGGTGATTTGAATTCTGCATACAAGCTATGGAATATTAACTTAAGACTAGTAAATTCTGATCAAATTAGAATTACTACAATAACAGAACCTTTCAGAGTATACCTTATACTCTCTGCAGTTCTCTTTCTAATGCCTTTATTTGTCATTATGGAAACAAACGTCCTTTCTAATCTTTATTTTCTTTTGGGGTTCCTTTACTCACCTCTCCATTGGGTTTTAAGGGTTTCTTCTTCTTTAGGCCTTCATGCCTTTACCTCACTAGGTTTAGAATAAAATGTGACCATCATTGCATTTTAATCCTTCTTAAAGGTGTTCTTAACAGTTATCAACTTATTTGACCAACTATGCTACAATAGAATCAAAGTTAAGCATAAAACGGCAAAACGATGGTGGAAGCGATATAAGAAACAAGTCCACTAAGAACTCCTTTCTTAGTACATGTTTACGACTGGAAGTTTTCTCAGTGAGGAACTTCAGTTTATGTTTGTGCTTGACATTTGTATCCTCTCTCATTCGAATATTAAACAATTTCGTTCGATGTGTTATACATTATAACACTTTCATGAGGTATTACAATCGCTTTAAATAGTCAAAATCTGCAAGTTGTTCCCATTATTTCTTTTTGTCATTGCATGGTCAAAAAACATGTTTGACAATCATAAAGTGAATGGGCTTGGAGATTGACTCTTTATCGCCTCTCTTTTGGCCCAGGTCGGAATTTCATTGATAGGTGAAAACTCAGTCTTGTAGAAAACACTTTTGACTCAAAAATGGATAAGAATGAGTTGCATTTCAATTTGTAGAGAATCACAAAACTACAACCTAAATGCTAAGCAAAGAAAACGTGACCATGTAGAATAATAATGTAATACATAGTATTAGGTCTTTTATCATATGTAGCTCCCACTGTTTTTAAAAGATCTCAAAATCCTAACGATCTAAGAGGAAACTTATTTTCCCAGTGGGTACTGAGATCCCAAGCACTTTACCTTGGAGCCACGACTCGGGGGTCAACCTCAATAAAACCTTTAGGTAGGTACTACTTATCGATTCTATCTACTATAAAATTTTCAGTATCATTTCGCATCATCGTTCTTTCAACATGGACCGACAACTCGTGCCGCATCCACATCCACTTCGTTGTTAAGCAGGACCCATCAATCATCAGAACATGATTGAACTTAGTTCGCACAAGTCATGACTCGTGAAATCATCGTGCTCCCTAAAATAATCGTGAAATATTAATTACTAAAAGTAATTAATCAGGAATTAAGAACTAATAAGTTGCCCTACGACTCGCGAAATCACCAACCTACTAAACTTAAATCCTATTGATGGACTGCTAGGGATTTTTATCTTAGTTTACACTTTGAATCAAAAATACCTATTTTTCGAAATTGCTTAATATTTAATGGGATTTTCGAATACTGGAGAGTTGTCTAGTTTGACCTCACCAACATGTACACTATCCAATTTAATTAGTCTTGTTTAATGCAGTTTCACATAAAATGCATCATACAAGCAATTAGCAGATAACATGTCCTAGCATAATACTAATATGAGATGATCATGGGTATCCTATCTTATGCGTAATTATGGGAGCCACTCCATAATGACAAGTTTTAACATACATGTCACATAAACAAATATATCACATAAGGGAATGTAATAAACATTTAATGGTGCCCTATTCTATTACATTAATATAATATCCCCTCCCTAACATTTTGAGGGGTCTTCACTTATGGCCACCGTGCTCCTTGCTTCGTGGATCCTTTTTATTCCATGAGTGCATTCTCTTCTAAAATAAAAATAAAACCTCACAATCTAAAATCTACTCTCAAATTACACTTAAAATAAAAAGACTTTAAAATAATAAGGCTCAATCTTCATATTGGCCTTAGATAATTGCACGGGGCAAACAATAATAAGGAAAACCACATAATAAAGCAACTAACAGTACGCACATAAGTGGGGCACCAACCCCAATTGAAAACGCTCAAATAGGGGCTCACATACCCAAATTAAAATCCATTCATGTACATAAACTAAAACATCCACAAGACTAACCCATGATCATCTAACATACATTCCGTGCAAGAATTTAAATTAACCAATAAATTTAAATTTCTTTTAACTTTGAGGTCTACTAGCTCAAAGTAATTTGAAAAATAGTTCTTTGTTCAGGAATCCATTTTAATAAGTCCAACTACGAATCCGGATAAAATTTCAATTAATTCCAAATTAATAATTTTATCCAATTATTATTTCAAAAATAATAATATTAATTTTCCCAAAAAATTAAATCCAAATTTAATTCCCAAATATTCTAAATTGAAATTTTATTTCAAATATAAAATATTTTCAACTAAAATAAATTTTAAAAATAAAAATTTGGGATTGGATTGATTTGGACTGAAAAACAGGTTGCGGATGCTCTCCACTAGAGCGTCGCACACAGTAGTGCACGCGTGTGCGGAATCACGACCGCGACACAGAACCAGCATAAGGGATCGCGGCCGCGAGGCGGCCTTATCTTGCATGTTCGCGACCGCGATGCGCAGCATCTCGTAGTCACAATTCATGCTTCGCGGCCACTATTCGGTAGCAGTATGCAGGCTTGCAGCCATGAACGTGGTGCGTGCCTGCTACTGCCTCTGTCTTGGCGGCCGCAAGCGACGGGTCTTCTACGAATAGGTCCCATTGCTCCAGTTCTTTTTTTGTCCAAAATTTTTGAAAAAATTTTACAATCATATACGGGAATTAAAATTACGATTTAATAAATCAAATTTAAAACAATTTTCATCAGATTTATTAGAAAACAATTTTCACAGAATTTCAGGAAACTTTTCAGATTCGTAACTCAAGCTTTTAAATAGATTCATGAATATTCAGCTATTTCCCAAATTCATCTAGAATTTCACATAAATTCAATTCAAAATAGTTTCGAAATAAACGTTACAAGCGTGACTCTGATACCACTTGTTGGAAAAACGGGTTCAAAATGCAGCGAAAAATTAAAAAATTTTCCTATAAGGAATCGTTGGCTTGCAATTTTTATTTCGAAACTCAAGAGAAAGTTTCTTACTTGGCTAGAACCTTTCTTGAAACATTTTGAGCCACCCTCAAACGTTCTTCACACGGTAATGAAAATCTTGTCTAACGATCGGTTCCTTTCTTCAAGACTTCAAAGTAAAAGCCCTCTAGAATGTATCCACACTAGTCCTAGACACAAATCAGATTAGTGAGTGTGCTAGTACTATAATCTGTATGTTGAAAGAAACATGAAATAGGAAATAGAGAGCAAGAAATTTCTCCCATAAAACCCAGTTCATGTGTGAAATAATTCACACATGATCTTCAAGCAAAAACTCCATCTTTAAATCTACAAGTTAAAGTTGAGAGAGTTTTTGTTTTTCTTTTGGAATAAAGAATGGCACTTCATGAATGCCGGTCTAAGAGAATGAGAGAAGACTCTTCTCTTTTATCTCTTCTCAAATTACGTAACGTGGAGAGAAAAAGAGAGAGTTTCTTTTCCTTCTCTAACTCTAATTACGTAATGAGATAATTGAGATATAACTAATTAATAATTACATTAATAATTAATATCTCTTATCCTAACAACTTTAGGATATTATCTCATTTTTATTTATTTCATAAATAAATAAACTAAAGACTTTACCTTTTTATTTATTTCATAAATAAATACTTTGTGATATTATCCTTTATTTATTTCATAAATAAATAATTAAGATAATAACGACATGATATTATCTTTATATTTATTTCATAAATATATATTTATGATAATAACAACTTGACATTATCATTGTATTTATTTCATAAATAAATACTAATAATACCAACTTGAAATTATCTCACTTATTTAATTCGTAGATAGATAAGTGTTGATATTATCTTTTATTTCTCAAATAACGTAAGATAGTATCTTCTCCTCTATTTCTTAAATAAGGATGATAATATCCTTTATTTATTTTCTAAATAAATAAAGTAAGGTAAAGTTATATTTATTTCATAAATAAATAATGCCGATTTTCAATTAATATTGCACTTCTTTATTCCGTATTGGTCCTTAGAATTAATTCTTTAATTAATTCTAATGGCCTTCATAATTAATTCTAAAATTAATTTTATTTGGGTTTTACAGTTAATTCTCCAATTAATTATACTTGGGTTTTATAATTAATTTTCCAATTAATTATATTTGAACTTTATAATTAATTGTTCAATTAATCAATACATGGTCTAATTTCTCAATTAACCACGCGCCCAAACTTGGTCACGTGCCACACGTGTACTTTACATGTGTGGTCTCGTTTCGATCAATTACTTGATCTTTCTTTTTTTTTTTTCGGTCCAAATTACTTGATCTTTCTAATAATACTTTTTGAGCCAGGCATTTGTGTGTGACGCTCTAGGTTCATTATTCAGTTAGCAGTGGGCCTAATTAACTAATACATTTATTAATTAATTTAGCTCATAGACCACACAACCGTAGTCTAGCAACAGGTGTGTGACCCCTACCCCGAATAACGATTAGATCGAATGAACCTTCAGTCAATCACATCTATGAGATACGATCCTCTTACCATTCTATCTCTCGATTAAGACCTAGGGCACGGGAATAATGAGAGTCCCATTAATCTTAATCTTAAAGATAGGTTCATTTCATAACCATTTGATCTCAATCCAAGAAACACTTTTCTTGCTGTCTTGATCCATTACCTCGGCCAAGGGTTTCAGGATGGTATATGAACAAATTAAATAATAAGAGATATTCTTACCTTAAGCAAGTGTAGGTCCTTTATTGATTCTCACATGCCTCCATATGCCACTTTTGTAACCCCAACATAAGTCATAATTCAGTTGTCTCAAGTGACCCCCTTTTAGAACTATGTCAAAGATTACCTAGTAAGCTCACACAAGATATCCATGGAATCTCAAGTCAAAGGAATAATAACTCACGCCATTAACATGTAAGATGTTTCCTAATCTAGGAGTTTCCTCTTCTAAAAGTGGAAACTTCCTTTCCCATTTAGGAATCTTCTCACGTGGGGCAACTCAGTGTACTCATTCTAATAATGAGCACCCTTATGTATTATGTACGCACCAACTTATGCACTTTACACCCCATGAAACTGGGTGATCCTTCTTAAGGGGATAATCCCACAAGCAAGTCTCAATCAAGCCTAATTGACACTCCCATTGTCCGTTGGGCTCATCGACTTGGATTAGTTTCTAATCCGGTTTGAGTTAGGGCTTGTTTCATGTGTCATTCACCCAATGACGAACTCCCTAGCAGCCTGATGGATTATCGGAGTTCTAATACATGCGCACGTAATAGGAAACACACATAACACTCAATTGCACATAAAGAAGTGATTGCCCATGATCAATATCAAATGTCTATTATTCAAAGATTTTCTATGACATAAGAAAAGTCCCAAAACGGATTACGTCGAATCGGATTTCTAGGGTACTATTCCAAACAAAATGAAATATAAAAAAACATATAAAATTTTGGAATTCCTTTCTACAAACCGAACACATGGCTTATGACTTAGACTTAAATATGAGCTAAAAGGCGCATGACAATGCTTATGAATACCTTGAATGCATGTATGCATTCAATGATCGTAATTTATAATATTCATAAGAGTATGATGCCTGATTATGACATATAGAAAATTCGAGCACCTTTGATATGCAATAGGAATCATATGGTAGCATACAAAATCGTTCACGTACATACAAACATATCATGACACATTAGGAACATACGAGAAGAAATTACAAAAATAAGGTTAAAGTTAAAATGAGGCATGAAGGAAAGCAGGGCCATGACCTGGGATGAAAAATAAAGATGACGTCCTACGGCCATGGGACGTTGATAGAAAGTCTCCCCGCAAAGTCCCAAGGTGTGGGAACAAATTAGTTCGGAAGTTCCCTGACCGTGGGGCCAGAATAGAATGTCTTCCCCCTATGTCCCACAACCATTGTAATATCCCGATTCTCCGACGTATAAGGTACGCCACGTGTGGACTTTCTTGTGTGTTTAATTATGTGATTTTGTGTTTTACGTGGCCCTATTTTCAACTCTTTAAGAGTTTAGGGGCTTGTTTATAATTTTTTTCTTTTTAGGGGTTTTTCGGTCACTGCTCGTTCGATCAAGCTTTTGACCTCTTTGACCCCTTTAACGCATTTGGGGCATCAAAACGAGTCCGTAGCTCTAAGTTTACCCAATTCTGATGTTGTTAGCCCCTCCTATCGATCGTTTTACGTGCGAGGACCTGAAATAAAACACTCGGATCCTCGTTATTCAAACAAGACCAATCAGATCAACTCTCTTTCTCCTGTTCATTCTCTCTCCAGTGAAACACCTCACACACACACTAAACACGAACACATTGGAACTTGGTCGTTTCTCGATGGATTTCGATGAATGAATAGTGCATTTCTCGACAACACGAACACAACCGTATCAAGATCTTGGCCCGACGATGAACGGTGGCAGAGTTATTATCAATTTTCAGACGTGTAGGCGGGTGGTAGCAAGCAACGACTTCGTCGGCGGATTTCGGCCGTTTCAGGCGGTGGTTGGCGGTAATGTTGGTACGGTTGAACAGGTCTTCAAGTACCGTAACTTTTTGGGGCAGTGGCGCAGCCAACGGGGCCATGGTGGTGGCGTACGTGCCACCTGAAGTTGGCGGTGGGTAGCAAAGCTACTGTAGCAATGGCGTTTTCACCGTTCCGGTAACCCATTCTGATGAACAAGGATGGTTCCCTATGTTTTTTTACCTCGGATGATTCCGGCCTCTATTTGACCTGAAAATCACCGTAGGGATGGTTCTGGCATTGGTGGCATCAACTTGAAGATAGTGATGGGAGGAGCTTTTTCCGCAAGTTTTTGGTGTCGGGCTTTTCAGAGAAGTTGCTCAACTCGACGAGGCCGAGTCGTTTGCGTAGGTCCCGATTTAAGAACCGACCATTAGTGGCGGATCGCGGCGGCGCATGGCGGTTCCCCGCCGGTCCAAGCTCCGGCAAAATTTTCTTGCCATTACCTTGGGCATTTCATAGTCCTCGTCACGTAAGATAATGCTTTTTACGGATTCGATTTTCGTTTAGCGGTTTGAAAGTAATTTTATTTTGAAGATTTTGGGGTTTCGTATTGTTGGATCTGAAATAGGAGATGATTGGTTTGAAAATTTCAAAAATTGATCAAGGATTTGGAACGAGCATGAGGAGTACTTGCATGGGTGATTTTTTTGGGATTTTTTTCGGCATGTTCCAGTGGCGGTCGACCACTGTTTTGGTAGCTCCGATGGCGGTGTTCTGGCGGCCATCGGATAGGTCGTTCGCCTCGTTGTGGTGAGTCCAACGCCACTTCCCGTTCGTTAATCGGACGCTCGGTTTAATTGTTACGAATTATTTTATGTATTTGAGACTAATTATTTTAATTGTTTAAATGTAATTTAATTGTTAATTGCCTCATTGGTTGATCAAAATGTATTCTTATGTATGTGAAATCATGTATTGTATGAAATGTGATATGGATGGACGTTTTGAATTGCAAATTGAATCCCGGTATGTTGAATTTGTGCTATTTGCTTAAGTTAGAAGGGGTATATTTGTAATTTTTCCCAAGTATGCAAATTTTATGAGGTCAATTAATTAAACCTTGTCAATTGATAAACAAATACGCTAATTATGATTTCGATCAAGAGAACTTATTATGTCGACAATGAGTAAAACGTGAAACTTTGCAATTTAGGTTTAATTGCTTAATTTAATATGAATTGTATGAAACTTTGAATGGTTAAAATTATAAACTTTGATATGTGAAATAATTTGTTCGTATGAATATGAATTGGTTACGTATTCTATGGCTTAATGGAATATTGTTTCTTAATTTAAGTAGTGGCATGATTTGATTTACAAGAAATATGTATAAGGTGTAAAACTTTATATATGCTTTAATTACGCATGAGAATGACTTGATAGGGATTTTGTGTACTTCTTTGGCTAAATTGCATATTTTAAAGAATAATTGTAAATTGTAACTTGTTTTCTTGGGATAATTAGATAAGTACATGATCTGTTTGGCCTTCCAATGTGTGAATTTCATATGAAATATGATATATGAATGAAATTTGTTTGTTTTGTGAATATGCATCATATATATTTCGTTTTGTGCATTCACGAACATTGTCTTGCGTCTCTGTGTGGTTGTCTGAGTCTGAGTCTGAGTCTGAGCCCTGTATTGTGTTTTGTGTACTCAGTTGGTACAGGGGCACCCGGGGTGGTGACAAGTGAGTCGTGCAGGTTCCAGGGGTGGACCATTTGCTTTGGGTTTGACTTTGTTTGGTGCCAGATGAGGTTAGGTTATAGTTATACCCTAAAGATATGTGACCGATATGTATGCATGTGAAATAAGCCTTATGTATACGTAATATGTGTGAGTTATGAATATGCAATGTATGATCTACCTTATAGAATAGGAATAAGATATGCAAGGTATGGTAAGTGTTATGTTAGGTTTTGTTAGTAAGTATGAATATGATTATGTTAAGGTATGATTATGCTAGGATATGAACATGCTAGGGTTTAAGTATGTTAGACGTATGATCATAGATATGCTATGTATATGATATGTTATGAATATGACATGAGTACGCTTAATACAAGTCTGGTTATGCCTCTGAATATGACTTGACTCTGAGCTGCTTGGGGCTCGGTGATTATGGGTAATGGAGGCTCGAGACGCCAAGTATTACTTCTGTGCGTGATCATCGTGATGTGGGTAAGAGAGATCCGAGATGAATAATATCCTTGTGCACATTTTCCCTCTTGTTTGAAATTTTGACTCTGTTTTGGTTGGGGCTCAGTGATTATTGGTAATGGAGTCTCGGGACACTGAGTATTACTCCTGTGCATGATCATCGTGATATGGGTAAGGGAGATCCGGGACGGATAATATCCTTGTGTATATTTTCCCTCTAGTTTGAAGGTTTGCTTTGTGTGTATATTTTTGATATGCTAGTTTGTTACGTAATAGTTCGTGAAACGAGAGTGGATTCTCAATTAATAAAAATTTGGTTGTTTTGGCCTTTGCCCAACTCTTTCTCACCCTATATCTATTGTCACGTGAGAAAATGATTTAGAATGTAAAAACCACGCCCCTGTTCATGAACTCACAACATGATATGTGTTGTGTTCCGTATACGTATGTAAGCTTGCGTGCGCAGCCCCTCACTCAGTCTTTGGACTGACCCCTCCCTCTTTATGTTTTTAGTTGTAGGTTTAGGTTCTTGGAGTTCAAGCTAGGCGGCTATTGTATCGTGTCTATCGAGTCAGTGTCAGTCTGTTTAATTCTGTTAAGTATTTTATTCCGAACTATGTATGAAATTATCTATATGATATGTTCTATACAGGTTTATCATTATGAGTTAATTGTATGGAATTCAGGAAAGGTTAGGACAGGTTCATGAATTAGATGAACCCATTTTGTTGTATGTTATTCGGGACATGTTAGGATAGGTTCTCCTGATTAGTTGAACCCGTGTAGTTGATGTTGAATTACTTTCTGGAATGTATAAATTATATTTGTTGATTGAAGTTTTTTTTTTTAGGTTCGTATTTTGTATCGCTTCCGCATTCAGGTTTTGCATATTTTCCAATTGTACAGGGTTTAGTTACCGTCTATCTTAGGTTGGATTTTCGTTTGTCACCCGTTCTCTTTGACTTGATGCATGTGCGGGCTTTCCATTTTATACATGTGTTGGGTCATAGTGCGGGGGATGTGGTGTCTTTCGTTTGGGGTGCTACATCTTAAAGTGGTATCAGAGCTGCCAGGTTCAGAATCGGTGCTCTTGAGTCGTGTCGTAGGTCGTACGACATAGGAATATGTGCGCATTGCATTTGTTTGGCATGAAATTTTGATTCCTCAGCATGAATTGCACCAAGTTATATGACTATGTGAACGTTATGACTATGATTGTGTAATATTTTATCAATGTGCTCTTAATTGCTTTTAATTGTTGCACTTATGTGACTTAAGTGCTACATTTCATTTGCATCCCTAACCCTCATGCACCAACTTTAGTGTTTGAATTACAGGGTTGCTTGACCAACAGTTTAATCAGCTTCTATGATATTATCACAACTTTATGGTCAAGATTTTCGACACCATGGTGAACGGTACACTAAGCATTCATGGCACGAGCATACATGCATCGTGTACTTAATTAATTCTTGTTATTATATGATATACTTGCCAACTGTGATATACATTGATTGTTGTAATTGCTAATTGCGCTACTGTCATGTATGCATGTATGAGTGCTTATTTAATTGTACTTATGTGCTTAAGTGAGAGGGAGATTTAATTCTCTCTATTTACGTGCTAGGGAGATGTTGATTCTTCCTATTTGTGTGTTAGAGAGATGCAGGATTCTCCCTAAATTATGTGATAGAAAGATGTTGGATTCTTTTTAAGTTTTGTGCACGAGAGATGTTGGATTCTCTTGTACTTAGGTTTTCGAGGGATTTTGGATTCTCTGGAATTTAGGGGTTTGAGAGATGCTGGATTTTCTCAAACTAGAATGTCTGGGAGATGTGGAATCTATCTGACTTAGGTTGAGAGATGGCGTTCCCTCAATTCTATGTTTGAGAGATGGGGTTCTATCAATTATATGCCTGAGAGATGGGGGTTTCTTTTTTGTGTGTGCCGAGGGACGGGGCTCTCTCACTTACTTGTTGAGAGCTGAGATTCTCTCTTGTTTATCGTAGTTGCGTTACGCGTGGCCTGACGACGATTTGCAAGTGACGGTATCGAGCTTTGGGTGTAGAGAGACAGCCATCCGTATCCTAGTGGTGATTGAACGAGTTTGAAGCGATCAACGGTCAAGTTTTCTGACAGGCCTCATTGACAACGAGACACCATGAAAGAAGTTGATACAAACAAGGGGACTAAACTTCACAACTTGGACTACGACTCTACACGACTCCAGGACATGGATTAAAGTATTACAACCTGAAGCTCTTCGACTCAACAATAGGATCTGGGGACCAGATCCTTTTAAGTGGGGAGTTTGTAAAATCCCGATTCTCTTACGTACGAGGTACGCCACGTGTGGACTTTCTTGTGTTTTTAATTATGTGATTTTATGTTTTGCGTGGCCCTATATTCAACTCTTTATGAGTTTAGAGGCTTGCTTGTAATTTTCTCTTTTTAGGGGTTTTTCGGTCACTGCTCGTTCGATCAAGATTTTGACCTCTTTGACCCCTTTAACGAGTTTGGGGCATCGAAACCAGTCCGTAGACTCTAAGTTTGCCGAATTCTGACGTTGTTAGCCTCTCCTACCGATCTCTTTGCGTGCGAGGACCTGTGATAAAACACCCGGATCCTCGTTATTCGAGCCAGACCAATCAGATCAGCTCTCTCTGTAACGCCCCAGTTTTAATTATGCAATTTGTGATATTTTGTGAACCATATTTTTTAAATGTTTATATGTGAAATTATTATATCTTGAGAATTATTGCATGCTTTATATTTATTTGACATGTGAATTAAGTGTCAAACGTGATTTAATTTCTTATGTGTCTTTGAGTGATCATTTTGCCAATTCGAGGACTGAATTGCATGCAAATATTTTAGATTCGATTGATCATTTCTTCTAAGCTTGTACTCAATTGCATAACTTAAAAACCTTGGGGACCTAATTGCAAACTTTGGTGAGTAATATCTTAAAGAGATGAATCTTGATATATATCTCTTCCATGAGCTCATTTCATTCTATCATTACACTCTTTCTTCCTCTCTTTTGCTAATCCAAAAACCCCAAGTGAAGAGAAAAGGATTTCATCTTTCAAGCTATAATTTGTGAAAGAATTGAGGATTAAGAGCATCATCATCATCATATCTTCATCTTTCCTCTTCTTACGTACAACTAAGGTAGAGATGGATATTTATTTTAATTCTTTGATTGATTATGTGAAACTAGGGTTATGGTTTGAGCTTGCTTAATTATGTTTTAGTTGTTGAAAGCATGATTATATGGTTATAGCTTGGATTTGATGCATATATTGTGAAGTTTATGAGCTTAGAGCATAAGTTGACATATGGGTTTGATATGGGTGATTCTTGATGGTTAAGCATGGATTTAAGTGTTTATATGAGTTATTATTGAACTATAAGTATGCTAGTATGTATATTACTTGATTTATGTCATTTGGAGATGGAATTATGGATCATTTGTGCTTTGTGGTTTTGGTTCGAATTTTCCCTGCATAACTGCTCTGTTTCTGCTGTAACTGCACTTTGGGAACGACCCTTCCCATCCCAGTTCATTCTGGGAACGGCCGTTCCCAGACCCCCTGCCAGCTGTCCCGCGAGATTGGGAACTGCCCTTCCCAGTTTGGCATGTGGCCGGAACGGCCGTTCCCAGCCCCAAAGTTGCCAAAATCTTTACAGACGCGCGGGATCATTTTGGGGAGCCGGGAACGGCCCTTCCCATTTCTAGTTCAAACCCGAAATGGTCGTTCCCATGCTCAAAGGGAATTTCTGTATTTTCTGCATAAAATGTAACTTGCCAAATCGGTTTCTAAGGCCATAAATGATTGATACGTGTTATTATATGCTCATTTTATGTATGATTATGATCATACCATTCCATAATTGTCAATGCACGTCATATTGCTCATGATTACGCCATTCGTCCTAATTGGTGGATTTGAGTCCTGTCTCATGTACACTTGCCTTTGTTGCACAGACCAGTACCCCAGTGACGAGGAGTGGGCTTCTTAGGCCGTGTCTTTCACTTTATTTTGTTGGTACAGGTGAGGTTTAATTTCTAGATATATAGAACCCTTACAACCCTATGTGATGTTTTAAGCCAAAATGTATCTATATATCTATAGTTTTCCAAACTCTATCGATTGTCAACTGATTTACTGAATTGTACTGTATTGATTAACTGTTTTGGCGAGTTATCGTGTATTATTCACTGTGGGCCCGAGAGTTAGTGTTTGAGCCAACCGGGAAAGCATGGGCTGACAGGTAACTCTTACACTCCTCTCAACCGAGGGGATGAACCCTGAATCCACCAGGAGGTTTGGTAGAGGAAGGAGTCCCGTGCATGGGAGTCATGTTCCCGACGTACACCCTGTTTACAGTGGATGGTTCGGGCCTTGCAAACCCACCATCATTGGAGGAAGAAGGAGTCATTGAAACTGCTACGTGTGCACTGTAACTGATTGCATGATCACTTAATTAATTAAAAATATCGTGATTGTACACTGTCGGAGTAAGGTTGGAGAATTGCCCTCACTCGCCGGGCCACTGATTGATTGATTGAAAATGATTAAGTGTTTAATCTGATAGTTGTGATCTCGGGCGAGTCTATGTTATTCTTGAATTTATATTGTTTTCTATTATAAAACCTTACCCGAGGTTATGACTTGCATGCTATCTGCGCTTATATCTATTATGCCCCTCGCTCAGTCTTTTGTAGACTGACACCTCACTTTTCAATTTTGCAGGTTGTGTGCTAGGCGGGATTGGTGTCGAGTCAAGTCTTTCATTTCGGGTCTAGCACGTGTCCATTCCATTTTGATGCATATGTATTGTTAACTATGGTTATATGAAATGTTATATATTTGAGAGATGATAATGTATTGATATGTAAGGTTAGGTTTTGGTTTACTTGACAAATGCTCGTTATTGGCATACTTCCTTATATTCCTTTTGCCTTGTGGTATTTGGTTTGGGGATTAGTCCCGCCTAGCTAGATAGTCCTTTGTTTTCTTGTCACCCGTGGGCTATGGCTTAGTTCATGTATGGAATGTCCGTTTCATATGTGGACTGAGCTATAGTGTGGGGGATGTGGCATCTTTGCGCTTCGGGTGCTACACTCTTTCTCTCTCTCTCGTTCGTTCTCTCTCATACGAAACACCTCACATACACACTAAACACATGCACACATTTGAACTTGGCCGTTTCTCGATGGATTTTAATGAATAAATAGTGTATTTTGAAGAGCTCGACGACGCGAACACAACTGTATCAAGATATTAGCCCAATGACGAACAGGGAGGGTGGTGACAAGCCACGACTTCGCCCTCGGATTTCGGCCGTTTCAGGCGGTAGTTGGCAGCGGTGTTGGTATGGTTGAACAAGTCTTCAAGTTGTTAGGAATAGTGCCCTAGAAAGCCGATTGTATATCCGCTTTGTACTTTTCCTTATTGTAATCACAAACAATCTTTGAATAAAATAACGAATTGAGGCAACACTTCTTTATATGCTCTTGTTTGGTATGCGTTTACTTTAGTTGTGCATGTATGAGAACTCCCTTAATCCTGATGACTTTAGGACTCTACCATTTAGGTGAAATGGTTCATGAAACGAGCCCTATATCACATAAGTCATGATTAGTAAAATACTCCAAGCCGATGAGTCCTACAGACATTGGGAGTGTCAACCTGACTCCTTTAAGGCTTGCTTGTGGGATCACGCCCTTAAGAAGGACCACCTTGTTTCATGGAGGTGCAAAGTGTATAGTTGATACGTGCGTGATACATGAGGGTTCTTACTTCAATAATTAAGTTCACTGAGGTGCCCCGTGTCAGAAGACTTCTAAATGGGAAAGGAAGTTTCTATTTCAGGAAATGGAAACTTCCAGATCAGGAAATATCTCACGAGTCATTGATGTGATTAATTGATCCTTAGACTTGAGGTTCCATGTCACTTTATGAGTTAACTCTGTAGTCTTAAGTATAAGCTTTAAAGGGTGTCGCCTTAGACAACTGATTCAAAGCTTATGCTGGGGCTGCACAAGTGATTCATGAAAGTGAATGAGAATCAAGAAAGGACCTACACTTACATTTGCAAGGTGATCTCTTATTGTGTAAGTCATTCATATGCCATATGGAGTCCTTGGCCAAGGCAGTAGATCAAGACATCAAGAAAAGGGTTTTTTGGATTGAGATCAAATGGATATGAAATGCACTTAGCTTTAGGACCAGATTATTAGGGTTCTGATTATTCCCTTACCCTAGATCTTGGTTGAGAGATAGTAAGTAGGAGGATTGTATCTCACATGAATCAAGGACTTAAAGGTTCTGTCGAATCGAGACTTTCCAATTCAGCTAGGGGTTAAACACCTGTTGCTAGACTATGGCCGTTTAATGGGTTCACTGCTAATTGAATTGAGAACCTAGAGGGTCACACACAACAACTTGGTTACATGAGTTGGGGCTTTGAAATGATTAAACGAGTTAATCAAGCCAAAAGGGTTCCACACGTGTGGGTCACGTGCATGACACATGTCCTATATGGACACGTGGGCACCATGCGTATATATTTATTTATATGTTAAATAATTAATGTGTTAATTATTTAATAGACTTTGGTTTAATTTTTGAATTAAAATGAAAATCTTATTTTGGAGAAATTAATTTATTTAATTAATTAGATAAATAAGTTATTTATTTATTAATAAATAAAGTATAATATTATCCAAAAGGAGTTTGGATATTTTAGCTCTCCTAAAAGTTGATTTGAATTAGAATTCAAAGTCAAGGTTTGGAATTACTTGATGATCAAGAAATAAGAGAGAGAGACCAAATCGTTAGTCCATAAGGACTACGTTCGGCCGCCCCTCTCTATATTATATATAGAGCTCCCCTTAGAGAGTAATTGATAATTTTTTGGTTCATGTGTTGAACACCATCCTTTCTCCAATATCAAATAAACCCTAGGTTAAGCCTAAACACTAACTAGAGAACTAGAATCCTTACTAGTTAGATTGTAGTCAAGTTGGTGGACTATCTCTAGAGAGCTTCAAGTTAGAAGTTTTTAAAGATTCGAGCTTTACCAAGGAGAGGGGATCAAGCCGCGAGAAGAGCGTTCTTAGGTGGCTTGAAACGCTTCAAGAAAGATTATTGAAAAGTAAGTTTTACCTTACGAATTTGGATTCATGATTGCGAGTTTTGATCCTTTTGTTGGAAAATTTTTAAATTTCCGCTGCTTTCTGATTCCTGTTTTCCAACACAAGTACCGTGACTTTTTGGGGCGATGGCGCGGCCAACCCGTGGTGGCAGCGCACGCTGTAACACCCCAAGCGGTGGGGCACCACACCCCCGCACTATGACCCAACACGTGTACGAAACGAAAAGTCCGCACACGCACCAAGTCACAGCAAACGGGTGACAAACGAAAAAAAACCAACCTAAGCTAGGCGGTTCCTAAACCCTGTACAAGTAAAATATGCAAACCTGAATGCGGAAGCGATACACAATATGAACTATCAAAAACTTTAATCAACAATCATAATTCATGTATTCCAGAAAGTAAATCAACATCAACTAAATGGGTTTAACTAATCAAGTAAACCTGTCCTAACCTGTTCCGAATAATCATATAACGAAAACAGGTTCAACTAATTCCACGAACCTGTCCTAACCTGTCCCGAATTTCATACATCCAAATCATAAGTACCAACCTGTATAATATATATCATATACATAATTTCCTACACAATTCGAAACAAAGTACTTAACAAATCAAACAGACCGACACAGACTCGACAGACCCAACTCAAAGCCGCCTAGCTCGAACTCCAACAACCTGCACCTGCAAACTAAAAACATAGGTGGGGTGAGGATCAGTCCACTGACTGAGTGAGGGGGCTGAACACACACACACACTATACATAATAAGAAGCAGAGCACGTATCAAAAGAAAGATTATGAACCGGGAGTAGGGTTTTGCATACCAAAACCATTTTTCAAATCAAACGTATACTTATTCAAATCATAAAAAACTGAACAAACTCGTAACATATCGAAAAAGAAAGCTCCCATCCCATTTCATAATCAACATAACAGATCATATTCTAATACCCGGCGAGTACGGGTCTCCAACCTTACTTCCCTAAAATACGAATCAAAACTGAAAACGAACAAATATCACAAATTAATCCAACCCCAACAACCATGTAGTTTGGGGAGCAAACCCTTACTACACATTACCAGTACTAAAAACACACGGGGTAGCTAATCCACGTTGTGCCTTCCCCTGGTTATCCACCGAGGGCTTAAGATACCACGCCTTCCCAACCTCCAAGAGTCACACGTGAATATCTCAAATGAGAACATGCACAGGGGTTATAACCAGCAACCCCATGGTCGTCCCGGGTCTTCCTTACCCATGTCTCGGGGGTCCCTAACGGAAACTATTACAAACACAATACCATAACTCGCTACATACCAAACTTATCGTATCGTATCAAAATCATAACTTACGTACCTTATTGGAGCATACCTTACCTTGTAACTTAGCATATGCTATAAACGCACCTCTCCGTGTCATCCTAATCCGTAGCTAGCTTGAAGACACACGGTTTGGAGCATAGCCTCGTTGCAAAACAGTTCAAGCTTACATATGCTCGTACATATACAGTTCGAAAACATTTACTCATATGACAAAATCATAAACGTATAGTATAAACACATATCTATTATATAAATATAATAGAATGGCCGCATGCAGGCTTGAAAACGAGCACAGAGGTTTATAGGTCGCTTTAACTAAAACAAAAATCCTAAAATCTCACCTTACACCGACGAGAACGGAAGACACAAGTAAAGAAGTCCCACTGAACCCAAACAGCTGACAGACACTCCCTGGAAAAACCTGAATAACTGAACACACAGAACACAAGACTCAGACTCAAACCACAACCACAAAGACGCACGGCAAAGCTCAAACACTTAAGAAATGCAGTCACATAAATAGGGTTCAAATTCATATTAATTACATGTAAAAGAAAACATTATACAGTTCAGTCAAATCATATTAAATACTGGGACATGTTCATATGCACAATTAATGCAAATAAAAGAAATAGAAAGACAAAGCAATTCAAATTATTTCATATTAATTCATATAGCACATACCAAATTCATATTCGTACAATTAAACTATTCTTACGTGCAAAAGTTCCTAATTAAATTCTATAAGTTCCATTCAAGTCATATATCACATTTCATACAAAATTCACATAATATCATGTTACGAATTTCCTTTAAACCCACGAGGTCACATGCAAATTCCAACTAAGTCATATAATCATGCAAGGTCTCATATAATTTTCCGATGCATAACAAATTCATATATATATATATATATATTGCATAATAGATTAAATTCCAATCTACGTGATTAAACCTTAATTTAAAGTTTCAAGGTTAGACATAACAACTTCTTTTAACATAATCGTGATTAGCATATTTATTTACTAAGTGACAAGGTTTAGTTAATTCAAATCAAACAAATTCATATCGTTCCCAAAATTACACAAACACCCCTTCTAGATTAAACAATTAGCACAAATTTAATATATCGGGATTCAATTTTCAAATTACAACGTCCATACTTATCACATTTCATGCCATACATGATTTCATATTCATCGGAATACATTTCGGTCGACAATTCAAGCATATCACAATTAAATTGCATTTAGAACAATTAAATCAAATAAATCCCAAATACACAAATAAATTCGTAATAAATAAACCGAGTGTCTTATTGACGAACGGAAAGTGGCGTTGGACTCACCATAACGAGGCGGACAAACTGTCTGAAGCCCATCGGAACACCGCCACCAGAGCCGTCGGAACGATGGCGGGCCGCCGCTCGGCCGCCGCCGGAGCATGCAGAAAAAATCCCAAAAATTCACCCGTGCAAGAATTCCTCATGCTCGTTCCAATTCCTCGATCAACTTCTAAAAATTCCAAGCAAATCGTTTCAAATTTCAGATCTAACAATACAAAACCCCAAAAGCTTCAAAATCCAATTACTTCCAAACCGGTGAAAGAAAATCAAATCCGTAAGAGACATTGCCTTACGCGTAAGGAGCTCTTCGAAACCCCTATAGTGGTCGCCGGAAAATATCCCCGGAGCTACCTCCGCCACTGTGCCACCTCGATCCACCACGAAATGGCCAAATCTGGAGTTGCGTGAATGGGGATTGATAGTTCTCATCGTTCCGAACAACTTTCGTGAAGGGCCCGTGGCCAAAAGATAGACAAAAAGGGACCCCGATGTCCTCCGAAGTTTTTGCCGCCGCTCAAGTCACCGAAACCACCACCTACGGTCAAAATTTGCTCAAATAGATGCCGGAAATGAACTCAGGGGGTCGAAAAAGGATAGGAACCACCTTGAACCGTCGGAATGGGTCGCCGAAAAGCCGCGAAAAATGCCGCTACAATACCGCGCCGCCGCCGCGTGAACTTCGGCCGGCGCGTGCCCCTCCGCCACCACCACCGCGGAAAGGATTGCCGGGAAGTCTTCTTTCTAGGTCTGGGGCGCTTGTCGACGGAAGGTCGCCGGAAGTCACCGAAAATCACAGTTGAAGTGGCGGCTCCGCCACCTCCTCCAGCCGCACTTGAAAAACGGCGTAAAGGCCCATCTCCGGATGTCGTCGGGCCACGAACTTGGTACGGTTGCACTCGCATCATCGAGCTCTTCGAAATACACTACTCATTCGTCGAATTTCGTTGAGTAACGGTCGAGTTTGGATTAGTGTGTGTGTTTACACCGTGAGTGTATGTGTGTCGCCGAAGAGAGAGAGCTGAAGCCTGGTGCTCTGGCATGAAAAACGAGGATCCGGGTATTTATCTCGGGTCCTCAAGCGCAAAACGATCGGGAGGAAAGGCTAACGACGTCAGAATTGGGCAAACTTAGAGTCTATGGACTCGTTTCGCTGCCCTGAACGCGTTAAAGGGGTCCAAGAGATCGAAATCTCGTTCGAACAAAAAATGACCGAAAAACCCCTAAAAAGAGAAAATTGCAAACAAGCCCCTAAACTCTTAAAGAATTCAAAATAGGGCCACGCAAAACACAAAATTACACAATTAAACACATAAAAATGTTGAAATGTGGCGTACCTTATACATCGAACGAACGGGATGTTACACACGCGCACCTGAAGTTGGCGGTGGGCGGCGGAGCTACTGTAGCGACGGCGTTTTCGTCGTTTCGACAACCCATTTTGACGAACAAGGACGGTTCCCTATGTTTTTCGACCTCCTGAAGATGATTCCGGCCTCAGTTTGGCCTGAAAATCACTGTAGGTGGCGGTCTGGCAATGGTGGTGTCGACTTTAAAGATAGTGACGGGGGGAGCTTTTCCGACAAGTTTTTGGTGTCGGGCTCTTCAGAGAAGTTGCTCAACTCGACGAGGCCAACCCGTTCGCGTAGGTTCTGGTTCAAAAACCAACCGTTGGCGGCAGATCGTGGTGGCACATGGCGGTTCCACGCCGATCTAAGCTCTGGTGATATTTTTCGGCCATTACCTTGGGCATTTCGAAGTCCTCATCACGGGTAAGACAATTCCTTCTACGGATTCAATTTTAGTTCAGCGGTTTGGAAGTATTTGATTTTGAAGATTTTGGGGTTTTGTATTGTTAGATCTGAAATTAGAGACGATTGGCTTGGAATTTTCCGAAATTGATAAAGGATTTTGAACGAGCATGAGGAATACTTGCATGGGTGATTTTTTTGGGATTTTTCCGGCACGTTCCGACGGCGGCCAAACGGCAGTCGGCCACTGTTCCGGCAGCTTCAGTGGTGGCGTTTCAACGGCCTTCGGACAGGTCATTTGCCTCGTTGTGGTGAGTCCAACGCCATATCCCGTTCGTTAATCGGACGATCGGTTTAATTGTTAAGAATTATTTTATGTATTTGAGACTAATTATTTTAATTGTTTAAATGTAATTTAATTGTTAATTGCTTGATTGGCCGATCAAAATGTATTCCTATGTATATGAAATCATGTATTGTATGAAATGTGATATGGATGGACGTTTTGAATTACAAATTGAATCCCGGTATGTTGAATTTGTGCAGAAGGGGTATATGTGTAATTTTTCCCAAGTATGCAAATTGTATGAGTTCAATTAATTAAACCTTGTCAATTGATAAACAAATACGCTAATTATGATTTCGATCAAGAGAAGTTATTATGTCGAGAATGATTAAAACATGAAACTTTATAATTTAGGTTTAATTGCTTAATTTAATATGAACCTATTATGCGATATATGAATTGTATGAAACTTTGAATGGTTAAAATTATAAACTTTGGTATGTGAAATAATTTGTTCATATGAATATGAATTGGTTCCGTATTCTATGGCTTAATGAAATATGCATAAGGTGTAAAACTTTATATATACTTTAATTACGCATGAGAATGACTTGATAGGGATTGTTGTATGCTTCTTTGGCTAAATTGCATCTTTTAAAGAATAACTGTAAATTGTAACTTGTTTTCTTGGGATAATTAGATAAGTACATGATCTATTTAGCCTTCCAATGTGTGAATATCATATGAAATATGAATGAAATTTGTTTGTTTTGTGAATGTGCATCACATGTATTTTGTTTTGTGTATTCACGAGCATTGTCGTGCGTCTCTGTGTGGTTGTCTGAGTTTGAGCCCTGTATTGTGTTTTGTGTGCTCAGTTGGTACAGGTGCACCGGGGGTGGTGACAAGTGAGTCGTACAGGTTCTGGGGTGGACCATTTGCTTTGGGTTTGGCTTTGTTTGGTGCCAGGTGAGGTTAGGTTATAGTTGTACCCTAAAGATATTTGATCGATATGTATGCATGTGAAATAAGCCTTATGTATACGTAATATGTGTGAGTTATGAATATGCAATATATGATCTACGTTATAGAATATGAATAAGATATGCAACGTATGGTAAGTGCTATGTTAGGTTTTGTTAGTAAGTATGAATATGATTATGTTAGGGTATGATTATGCTAGAATATGAACATGTTAGGGTTTAAGTATCTTAGAAGTATGATCATGGATATGCTATGTATATGATATGCTATGAATATGACATGAGTACGCTTAGTACAAGTCTGGTTATGCCTCTGAATATGATTTGACTCTGAGGTACTCGGGGCTCGGTGATTATGGGTAATGGAGCCTCGGGACGCCAAGTATTACTTCTATGCATGATCATCGTGATGTGGGTAAGGGAGATCCGAGATGGATAATATCCCTGTGCACATTTCCTCTCTTGTTTGAAGGTTTGACTCTGTTTTACTTGGGGCTCAGTGATTATGGGTAATGGAGCCTCGGGGCACCGAGTATTACTCCCGTGCATGATCATTGTGATATGGGTAAGGGAGATCCGGGATGGATAATATCCCTGTGCACATTTCCCCTCTTGTTTGAAGGTTTGCTTTGTGTGTATGTTTTCGATATGCTAGTTTGTTACGTAATAGTTCGTGAAACGGGAGTGGATTCTCAATTAATAAAAATTTGGTTGTTTTGGCCTTCGGCCCAACCCTTTCTCTCCCTATATCTATTATCACTTGAGAAAATGATTTAGAATATAAAAACCACACCCCGGTTCGTGAACTCACAACATGATATGCGTTGTGCTTCGTATACGTATGTAAGCGTGTGTGTGTAGCCCCTCATTCAGTCTTTGGACTGACCCCTCCTTCTTTATGTTTTTAGTTTCAGGTTTAGGTTCTTGGAGTTCGAGCTAGACGGCTGTTGTATCGTGTCTATCGAGTCGGTGTCAGTCTGTTTGATTCTGTTAAGTATTTTGTTCTGAACTATATATGAAATTATCTATATGATATGTTTTGTATATGTTTATAATTATGAGTTAATTGTATAGAATTCGGGAAAGGTTAGGACAGGTTCATGGATTAGTTGAACCCATTTTGTTGTATGTTATTCGAGACAGGTTAGGACAGGTTTTCCTGATTAGTTGAACCAATGTAGTTGATGTTCAATTACTTTCTGGAATGTATAAATTATGTTTGTTGACTGAAGTTTTTTTTTAGGTTCGTGTTTTGTATCGCTTCAACATTCAGGTTTTGTATATTTTCCAATTGTACAGGGTTTAGGTACGGCCTAGCTTAGGTTGGATTTTCATTTGTCACCCGTTCTCTTTGACTTGGTGCGTGTGCTGACTTTCCATTGCATACACATGTCGGGTCATAGTTTGTGGGATGTGGTGCCTTTGGCTTGGGGTGCTACATCCATGGGACAAAATAGTTCAAAAGTTCTTGTAAAAAAAAAAATATTATTTAATAAATTGAGGCGAGTAAAAAACTGAAATATAAAAAGCCATATGAACTTTTGGAATGCCTTTGTACAAACTGAACACATAGCTTATGACTTAGACTAAAATATGAGCCAAAAGGCGCATGATGACGCTTATGAATACCTTGAATGCATGTATGCATGCAATGATCGTAATTTACAATATTCATAAGAGTACGATGCCTGATTATGACATATAAGAATAATCGAGCACCTTTGATATGCAATTGGAATCACATGGTAGCATACAAGATCCTTCACATACATACAAACATACTATGACACATTAGGAACATACGAGAAGAAAATACAAAAACGAGGTTAAACTTAAAATGAGGCATGAAGGAAAGCAGGGCCACGGCCTGGGAAGAAAAATAGAGGTGATAACCCACGGCCATAAGACGTTGATAAAAAGTCTCTCCCAAAGCCCCAAGGTGTGGGAACAAATTAGTTCAGAAGTTCCCTAGCCATGGGGGCTGGAATAGAATGTCTCCCTCCTATGTTCCACAGACATGGGACAAAATAGTTCAAAAGTTCTTTGTACCGTGGGATGTTCTAGAAACATCAGAAAATAGGGGGTTCAGAAAAGATGACCACGGAGTGGCTATGTCATCCCTCCAAAGGCAACAACATCATATGTAAAAGCTTGTGAATGATCATAGAGCACTCATATGCCATATTAGAGCTAATGAAACATAACAAAACATGCTTACCACCTAAAAACCACCAAAGCTTTAACCTCCATTAATAGAGGTCTTAAAAACCCCCATCACCCAACTCCTCAAGCCTAAAATTCATGCAATAAGCTTCATATTGAGTATATAAGAGGCATCTAATACTATTTATTCTAACATATATATATATATATATATAGAGAGAGAGAGAGAGAGAGATCGGTTGAAGAGGATGAAGAAAAAAGTGAGAATATGTAGGGGAGGTATGGTGATCGATCAAGGACTAGAAGAAAAAAGAAGACATTTTCTTATCAACTTTGTGTAATAACCAATCCACGCTGACTGGTTTAAAGTAGGAATAGAACTAACGGGCTCGAATATATACAAGGTCGGGTTGGATACAAGATTTGCTTCCCGAATACTAAAAGTTAAAAACAAGTGGTAAGTATCGACATACATTTCCATAGTACAAGTAAGAACTACATTAGACTTCACATGAGTTAACTTGCATGTGCAGGAAAAGGAATACCTTGGGCAAATGCTGATCTGAGAGGACTGTGATAAATAGGGGCAGGAAAAACATCAATGATGATGAGTAAGGAAGGAAGATGAATCCGAAAGACAAAAAATGTCAAAATTAGAAAATGACAGTCCTTAGCTGTAACGCCCTGACTTTTCAGTCGTATAGTATGATGTATGTGTTTACCAATTTGTGTGAATTAATTGTTTATATATTGACATATGTTCATTTATTTGATACTTATATGAATTATTTGATTTAAATGTAGATAATATACCTAAGTGTTTATATTATTTGAAATCTTGTAATATTTGAATTTATATGACATGTATTTAATTTCCTAGCATGCTAATTTCTTGAAATTATATGAATTTAATTGAATTAATTGCTTTTGGACTTGATTGTATGATTTTTAGAAGTTTTAAGGTTTAATTGAAAGCAGACTTTGGGCCTATTTGACACTTTTTGAAAGTTTGAGGACCTATTTGAAAATATGACCCCCCTTAAGCTATTTTAATTCATATCTTGAGCTACAGAACTCGGATTCGAGATCTGTTTTCGCCGTTGTACTCGTTTCGATGATCCGGACTCAATGGAATTAACCTCGTGATTTTTTGGTACCGTTTGAACCTCCGACGAAGCTATTTTCTACCCTTTTGACCCGAAAATCGAGATATGACCCTACCATGACCTATGGATCAGATATTTAGCTAATTTTATACCAATTCTTATTCATTTCTTTCCCCTTTTTAATAGAGAATCAGCAGCCCTTTGGAGACAAGGAAGAGATTTACTATTCATCATCCCTAACCTCAAGTTTTGCTCAAGATCTCTTCATTCCTTTCGCTCCTCAAGGATCTAAGGTAAGTTCAGTGTTCCTCATGATTTATGCTTCAATTTATGCTCCATTTTGTATCTAATTTATGAGGCATTAAGCATGATTGATGAAAGGCATGAATAGTTAGGTTTTCTCCATAATTTGAATACATGTTCCATGAGTGCATTTCTTGAGTTTTATAGCCTGAAATGTGTTCATTTAAGCTTCTATATCTTGTTCCTTTGCTTTAAATTCATGGTAGTTGAGTGTATTAAATTATTCCATTAAAGCTCTTGAGTTTATGAACTTAAAATGATTGATTTTGAACAAGATATGAGCTGCTGTCATTGCTGCATTGTTGCTGCGGTTTTTATGTGATTGGCAAGGATTTTTGTATGAGTTAAGGTTTGGAATTCTTGTACACTTGCTACCCGTGATGTGCTATGTTGTTCTCTGTATATTTTCCTTCGTTTTGGCTGCATTTAGGATGGTTTAGAGCATATAATGACTGTTGTCATGGCTTCTTGCTGTTGTGTGTTTTGTGACTGGTTTGGGGCGTTTTTAGCGTGATTTCGTGGTGTTTTTGGCCTGGTTTTGGTGTGAACTTCCGCTGCCCTGTTGCTGCCGAAATGCTGCCCCTATTTTGATGGATTTACAGCTGATCCATGCAGAGGGTTGGAGCTGAGCTACTGTGACCTTTAACGCCCGTTACCCCCTTTGTGCTTGGAAGCCGTAACTCCCGTTACCTTGCTGTATGAATTTATTTGTTGAATGCATGAAATGATTTTGTTGTGTTCTTCAATCTTATGCATGTACATGTGCATATGTGCGTACGTGTGTGTGCCTATATGCATGCATGATTTTATTTTGTTAATTAGTTGCTACTTTGTGTTGTGTACATGCATATAGGCACACACATGTGCGTGTATATATATATATATATATATATATATATATATATATATATATATATATATATATGTTATGACATTTAAATTGTTTTCCTTTCTTTTCTAATTTATTTAATGATTATGTTAATATTAACCTATTATATAATATGTTAATCTTGTGTAATTATGTGTATATTATATTAATTTATTATATAATTTGCTATAAACATTGTTTTAATTATGAATTTGATTTAAAATGAATGTTACATGCTATAAGCCTTATTTTTTAATTTGATGAGTTGATTTATTTTTAATATTAACTTATTATTTGATATGTTATAACTCTTGGTATAATTTTGTGAATTGATTTAATATGAGTTATACATGTTACAATCTTGAATGGTTTAAGTGTTGCGTTCTTGCATCTCTTTATGTATTTCATTTCACTTCTCTTGTCTCTAACTTGATTCTAAGATGTCAATTACTTGCTATACGTTGTAACATGTTGAAATGTGTAATATGATTATAGTTGAAGATTTTGGCTCGATATTGCTATGAATTATGAAAGATATGAAACGATTGGACTTGAACCTCCATGTATTGAAAGTACTTGAATGAATTACTTGATTATGTGACTTCATGATGCCATTTCACTTCTTATACATGTCTTATCATGTTAATTCATTGTCGTGTGTCATATATGGTTCATTTGGAGTCTTGAGTCTCACGAGTACATTACATTGTCCTTTGTACAGTTTTCTCCAGGGCGGAGATGTCGGGTTCATAGGACACTTTCGAGTCTCCTTTTCTTCTTGGTATCGTTCGGTAAGGTGTAACAGGTAGGTTTTTCTTCTATTAGTTAAAAAATAACCCGATATACCTCAACGTGTAAGTTTTAAGCCAAAATATGTATATAATTATATCGAGTCATTTTTAAAAAAAGTCTTAGATTTCACGTTAAAGCCCTTTCCTTAAATATTGAATCCCTAACCTAATGTTTTGGTGAGATCAGTGACCACATTGTTAATAGCGGCCCGGGACTAGTGTACGTGGCTATCCGGGGAAGCTCGGGCTGACGGGGATCTCCGTACATTAGTCCCACCAAAAATCACAGAGTCCGGAACTCGTTAGGAGATTAGCAAGGAAAGGGAGATGAGTGCCTTTGGGGAACTCATGACACCCCACTGGTCAATGAATGAGGTGGCCGGGACTTGCAAACCCGTCCACCGCCCGGAGGAAAAGGGTGTAAGTGTAATGAATGATTAAATGAATGAACGAATGATTGTGACTGAATGAATGATTGTGTGATCACTAATGAACGAATAATTGAATAAATACACACACGAGGAGAAGGTTGGAGAATTCGCCCACTCGCCTGGCTCACATAATTACCGCATGATTGCAATGAATGAACAAGATTGATGGTTGTAATCCTAGGCGTTGTTTTCTTTGTTTTCAACCACTTGGGAAATGTTTTAAAAACCTCGTACAGGATTATGACTCGCATGCGTGTGTGCGATTTAATTCTGGTAATATTATGATATTAAACCCTGTTTTATACCCACCAGTCTCCTTTAGACTGAACTCGACTTTGTTTTCAGTTTTCTTTTGTAGGTTTGGAACGCTAGGCGGGAGTTCGAGTCTGTTGAGTCTTGTGTTCTAGTCCAAGTCACACCATCGCATATTGTAATTGGTTATATTACCTTGAATCGTATTGATTTTATGTTATTGAATCGGGGCAGGCTTCTAGGGATAGATTGAATTCGTATTTATGATTGTATTTATGATTTATGTATATGTTGGAATTTCGGGACTAGGTAACTATGTTAGTTGAACCCGTATATTGCTTATATTGGAAATTGATTACATGTTTTGCTTCCGCACTTGTCTTTTCTCCTTGTACTTTATTAATTGGTTTCGAAAGTTTAGTTCCCACCTAGCATAGTGAGTGAGTGAGTCCCCGTTCACTCTGATCTGGCACGTGTATGGATTTTCCGTTTCATATACGAGTCATGTCTAAGTGCGGGGGATGTGGCGCCTTCCGTTTGGGGTGCTACATTGTAGCGGACCATACTGTTAATATTTCAGTTTCTCCAAGATTACAAGAAGAGAATCAAGTCCCTTGGGCATCATGCAATAGACTTTTAAAGGACAAAGTTTCTAAAACGAACAGTTTCTATCGATAACCAAATAAGGTGACATGAGCTTACCATTCAAATTTTAAAAAATATAGAAGAGCAGTCAAGTCAAGCAGTGACTAATAGATCGCACGAAACATCAGAAAAGATAACAATAACCATAAAGTTCACAATAAACACCAGTTGATGGGGATGATATGCGTGGGAGAAGATTTAAAAAATTAATAAGTCATACAATTGGAGGAGTAATTTACTGGGGGAACGATCAAATGAAAGTATCAATATCAATGATGCACCGAAAATTAAAAATGATATTATCGAACGAAAATAAGAAAAAATTTAATAAAGTAAAGGTACAAGTCATACAGCCAGGCATTGATTAAATTTCAAAAAATAATAGTACAAAAAGTCATCCACATGAACACTTAAATAAAAAAAGGTTTAAAACAATGGACATCACTGGACCACAAGTTTAGATAATTAGATTTGTGTACCAGATCCTCTTGGGGTTGGGGGGGGGGGGGGGGGGGGGGGGGGTTGTATACTTGACCATTAGTGGATGAAGCAAAAAAAATCAAAACGAATAAGTTAAGGGGCAAAAACGTTTCATATTGCATCTCCATGCATCATAGCTATGTGTTTCATTTTAATTAATTTAATTTGCATTATAACTTGATGTATTTGGATTAATTGCTTAGGTTATGTCAATGAGACTTGTGTGTTGCATTACATACATTATAAGTACGTGTTTCTGTGCCTTTGTTGCTTCTAGTTTGCAGTTTATTAGATGTGTAATTTTTCAAAATCAAAGTGATTTATTAAAAATTTTATTTTGTTATTTAATTAAGTTAGACAATATTAATCTTCAAATTTATTAAATAAAAATAATAAAAAATTATTTAAAATTAAATGATAAACGTACACGACACGTTGATTTTGCTAGTTACAATAAAAAGTCAAGTTTTGCAAGTCTTTTGTGGCGGGCTTGAAATCACTATCTCGAGATTATGAAATATGCATAATTGCCTTATCGAATATGATACTCTTTATGGCTCATGGAAAAAGAGTTAACTGCACCAAACCCCCTGTGTTTGTTCCAAATTGTAAAAAAAACCCTCTGTTATAAAAATTAGTTCAAAAAACCTTATGTTATTTTATTTTTTGCACACGGCCCCCTTATTCCATTTGGTCAACTATTAAATCTTTTAACCCTAAAATACCCTTACTCCATAAGGTTTTTTTAACAGTTGACCAAAGAAATGAGGGGGTGATGTGCAAAAAATTAAATAACATAAGGTTTTTTGAATTAATTTTTGTAACATAGGGTTTTTTTTTGCAAATTGGGACAAACACAGGGGGTTTTATGCAGTTAACTCATTAAGGGCATAATAGACATTTTATCCCAAAAAAACACATTCCTACACGCAATCAACGCGCGTGAGGGCCACACAATGCGCTCAGGGTTTTTTTTGCAAAATTTTAGAAAACACAGGGTTCTTTGGATGATATTCCATATGACGGGGTTTTTTTTGTTCTTTTCGCCTAACACGAGGTAGTTTTCGGCAATTTACTCCATGGAAAAAAGTGCATTCACACTTGACCACAACCGCGGAGTGACAAAAATAATTTGTGGTATAAATTTAGTTGAAAAGATTATATATCTTATTCACAATTTTATGATTTTCAAAAATGATAAAAATCAAACGGGAGTCCTAGTTTCTCCTATTAATAATACATTATGGAAGTGACTAAGATTTTGGGGCTTGAGAAACCGTAACGACTCTAGCTAGCTAGTAATTGGATTGAACAGTGTCACATAACATAGTAATTGATCTGGCTTCCGTTAGAGAGACTTCAAAGGCTCTAGCTTGGATTTGAGTAACTGGAGATCAATCCAAGCCTGACTCTTGAATTCTCTAGCCCAACTCGAGCCTATTATTTTTTATAATGTAATTTATAATTTTGACCAAATAGAATTTTTCCTTTTTTTTTTTTTTCAAATTTTTTAATATTCACAACAAAAAAAGGAAAATCTCATCGGTCCACAATACAAATTAATATTCATAGTTATATTGAGTGATATATATTAAGAAAAGAATTAATCACTAAATGTTATTAGACTGAATGGCCAAGCGCTACACATGGAAATAACTAATAACCTTCTTCTTTTTTTTTTTTTTTTTTTGGAAAACTAAACCCTCAAAGGGGGAATATTATTGCAAATCAAGAGGAACAATAAGAAAAATACAAGAAGCAATAATAGAAAATTAAAGTAGGCCGAAGTCGCAATTCCCACAGAAAAATTAACGTAGGCCGAAACTGTAATTCCAACAAATTTGTGAGTTATCATGTATAGTAAAAGAAAAAGACTCCTACAATGTAAACTTTCTTTCCCACAACAATCCTCAAGGAGATAATGAATAATATTACTAATTGTATATTGAGTTGATAAATTTGGGTCCCCTAAGATTTGCCCTAATTACAAATCAATCCCTCTTATTTTAGAAATTACATATAAACCCCTATAAATACTGTTTCGATTGAGGTCCCTGACGGAAATATAAAAAGACTCTAATACTGATGGGGTCAAAATACGCTTGATCCACATTTTGACACGTGGCTCAACCAATGCGTGACAAGTGGATTCTACGGTCACCAAGCAAACCTTTACGAGCGTCCAAGACCCCCGTTGACCAAAGTCACGTGCGTCGCATGTCATCGTCATCATGGAGCACGTGACCGTCCCTGTAACTCATCAACAAACGCTCATCGACAAGCGTCCCCTACGTTGCCGTGACTGTCCCAAACCCCCAAGGGATTCATCCTCGAGCACCCATTTCCTTCATATTTATACGCCATATGGGGTCAAGTTCCCCCTCTCTGCATGGCTCAGGCACGGATCCTTGTTCAGATCCTTAAGCCCATCTGTCTTGGTTGACATGAGAGTGCCTATCGGCCCTCGTCACCACCCCCCAAAACGGCTCTCTGACACTCCGTACTTGCCCGTGCACCTGCCACTGCTGCCCACACCACCTTTTCGCCAGCTTTTTGCAGAAGATTCCTTCTAGGTTTCTCTCGTTGCGCCACGTGTTAGGGCAATAATCAGGCAGGACCACAAGGGGCAAATTACCAAAGGTTCCCCAACCCTCAACTATAAATAGGAGATGTCTTCTCCTACATTTTAAGCAACACTTACTGAAATACAGCACTTGTTTTCTACTTCATCTTCTTCAAGATATCTTCTGACTTGAGCGTCGGAGAGCCAAACTGGGAATCACCCCCAGTTCCCCCAACTTGGCCTTCTGACCTTCTTGGTGTTTATCCTAGCAGGTAGAGCCCTCAGCTTTTCCGGCAAACCACTTTGAGCTTCGTCCCTCATTCCTCCAATTCAACAAAATAGAAAGTGATCGGAGTTTGACTTTAGCAGAATCATACACCATCATTTTTGGCGTCGTCTGTGGGAAACCACTTCCCTTTCTTTCTTCACTTCAGCTAGTTGAACAACAAACACCACCTTCATCCCTTTTGCATTATGGTTACCACAAGATCCAACACTACTGCAGGTGGCGAACATCCCCTCATCCCAGCCGCCACTGGTGGCGTACCACCCACCGGAGGGCCCCCACCCACGGCAGATCAGATTGCCTCTCCTCCAGGAGCCACCAATGGGCCCCCTCCTCTTACGGTGGTAGGGGGATCCTTGACTTTTGCTCCCCAAAACCTTCCCCCCACTCACTTGCCCACCGTTCAAACTCAGCCTGGTGGATATCCCTTCATGATGCCCCTACCAGGATACACGTTAACCCCTTCCCCGATGGTTCCTATGGTTCAAACATATCAAGCAGGCAGAATGCAACTCCCTGTTGTCGTCCCCACGGAGATCGAGGGCGTAAAGCTCCCCCCTTCCCGACTCCCCAGCAACTGCAGGCGCTTTACATGCAGTGCGAAGTCCAAGCTGTGCAAAACGCTTGGCAAAACTTCTCTGCCACGTACTTCCCTATGGGCACAGCCGCTCAGGTTGCACCTCCACGAGAGTGGTAGGTTCACCCCTTCACAGAGGCACAAAATGTTTTGTGAGCCCAGCCACTACCTCCACCAGCTATAGAGAATGAAGGCCCCGCTGGGGGAGGGAATTAATGTAGATGATGAGGTTAATTCCCAAGACTCAAAACGAGGATCTTATGTCTCCAAACGAAGGAGCAAGACTCGTGGGGAAGATCCCAACCTTCTCGCGGCTATGCAAGACCAGCTGCAGGGGTTGCATGATATAGTGGGATAGCTCTCGCGAGCGCGGTCTGAAATCCCTCATGGTGGGGATGAAAGGACCCATGCCGGAGACGCTCGTCGCCGCGCCCGCCAGCCATACGCCCCTCACAACCTCCAGCAAGAAGAGAACTATGAAAGCAACGACTACCACCCCTTGTCTTAGGGGTTCTCTCATCGTTGAAGAAGTTTTGATGGCCCAGGCAGGAATGGGCAAAGTCCCCACCTCCATCAATCGTTATGATGGAACAACTGATCCAGCTGAGCATTTGGATCATTTTCTTCATTTGATGCTCCTATACGAGCATTCGAGCCATTACTGGGCCAAAGTATTCGTGATGTGTGACGCCCCGCATTTTTAATAAATTAGGTATATCTTACGTGAGAGTTTAATTTGTATTTTCATTATTTATAATCCGTATCCCTAATTACTTAACGAAACTTAATTTGGTGAATTATGAGCTAAAGTGGAAAATCTGAGAGTTTGCATCATTCGGAAAAATAACGAAAGACTAATTGGACTTAATTAATTTTGTCTACAAATTAAAGGGGACAATTGTTTCAACTTTATTTTAGAAGGATTTAGATGCAATTTAAAATGGGAAATTACTGACTTCTCTCATATGTATTACACGTACCTCTTTGCCTTATTTTATTAAAATTTCCCTAGATAATTCCATCTGATCATGCAAAACAAAAGGAGAAGGAAAATTCCCATTTCTCATTCTCATTTTGGCCCTCTCTCACGATAAACACAAACCATTACAGACCGCCTACCACACCATCATCTTCCTCTCGTCCCTCCATCACGCACACCACGAGCACCACTGCTTAGCTAGCGAGTCCCCCTTGTCCTTCGAATTCAGCAACTAACAGGTGACTGACTTGGTTTGTGTATATATGTTGTATATGTGCTGTTGGATTTGAACTTGATAGAGTGATGATTTTCTTGCAAACATATGTTAGAATTCATAATATGTGATCATGCTAGATGAATTTTATAACTTGAGAATGATCTAAAGCATGCTGGAAGTTAGCAAAACATGAGAATCTTAGAACCTTGTAGACTAGAGTGAGCAACCGTTGTCTTGAATGAAATCTGTCAACTTTCATAGTTAAATACATGAATCATAGCTTGTTAGAATTATGAAATCTGATGGTTTTAATGCTAAACAGTCTAAATCCGTATGAGTTTGCATGATACTAAGGTTTGGGAATGATGTAGGTATAAATTTGTAGTGAATTATGGTCTGTCATGATCTGTGCAGTCATTTCAAGTGTAAATTCCGAGCTCGTACGATGCTGTTTTTAAAAACTAATTTAACTGGAGATTAATAACATATTAAAGTACATATCTGCCAAATTTCGTAATTTTTGCCTTGTTTTCTGATCTGGAACAGCAGCTGAGCAGAGGGACTAAACCTTCGAATTTTGAAAACGAATTTTACAGAGGAGTACCAATATGTGTTGGGAGTATACCTATTAAGTTTCATAATTTTCCGACTTCGTTTGATATGGTAAACAGACCTATTTTTGGAAGGCGTCACTGCAGCAGAGTTGCTGTATTGTTGTGACTTAGATCAAAAACCTGTAATTTTACATAAATATCTAAAAGCTTAGGCATGCATATCTGATTCTTTATGTGTTATACATGTTTGTAAATATTACGGGTAAGATTAGGGGATGAGTTTTGATGTTTTCGGATGAATTTCGCTCGATTAAAAGTGTGGAGTGCATAAACCGAAACCTTGACAGCTTATACGCAGAGAATTCCGACGTAAATTCCGAACTCATAAGACCTCAATTTTCAAAACTGTTTTTACTGGATATTCCTAGTATATTAAGGGTTATGTCCGTCAAATTTTATGTTAATCCGAGTCCTTTTGATACCCGAGAAAAATTCAAAACGACTCAGCTGTCCTCTGTTTTCTGGTCTGGATTAACGGCTTGAGAAGAGTGAGTAAATGTATGAATTTCTCAAAACTGTTTTGCAGGGGTACTTATGAATGTATCGAGTATATCCCCGTAAACTTTCAAATTAATCAGGCTTCATTTGATACGGTAACAGTAGACTTTTTGGAAATGTGTTTCTACAACATTAATTCTATTTTTCATCACTTTTGCTCTGTAATATGTATTAATACAGAAACATCTAGGGATTGAGAATTATACCATTTGAAAGACATGGTTGTCTAGTTTACTAGGAATTTTGCGGTTCGTTAAAATACTTCCTGAGCAATAAGTTATGACGAATTTTCTACAGTGTGGCATGAATAAAGTTTCTGCACAAATGTGCTTGTATGAATGTTGCATGAACTCTATTATTATGATTTCCCTAGCTCGTTTCCATGGTTTCTGCAGCACCTATTCCAAATTTTCAACCATATACATGCTGATGCAATTACATGTTTTAATTATATTACGTAGCATTAATCATGCATTTAGACATGTTCGTTCCATCTCATAACTCTTATTACTTCTTATATCATCCTATAACATTATATTTTATTGCCGAGCGTCCTTAATTGGTCTTCTTAGAGTCTAATGTCACCCATACGTATGTCTTGTGTTCAGGTAATCTTTCCGTGGATCCGGTTGTTTAGGTTGTCGTGTTTTCATGTCCTTTTTGTCGAAGTTATCCAGGTGAGGTTATGTTCTTGCTGCAACCAATAGCCTATACCTATATAACCTACACGAATTGGTTTTGCTCCTCGCTTGTGGCCTATTATATGTATATGTATACCATAATAGATACGTGATTGATTACCATGTTATTGACTTTATTAAAAGCGTGTTGTAAGTATTAAATATATATTCTCGAGTGAGTTCATGACTTCAAACAAATGAAACGAAAGTGTATTACATGCATTGCATAAACGAGTGCTTATCAAATGAATCCTCAATGGTTTATTTCCATTGGGAAGGGATCCGAGGCAACGTGTATGAGGTGATCCGGGGAGGTAACGGGCCGACGCTGAACCTTAATCGCGACCTCTACGGGGGCCCGTATTATCATCGGAGTTAGTTGATAATACGTGTGTCTACTGTGACCGGTACGCCGAAGGAGCATAGTACCGAAATGGGCTATGACTCGAGTGTTATTGGACGGAAAGGGCCTAATTAACCCTTCCATCACTCAGAGAAAGAAGGAAGGATTTCTTGTTATTGTTATTGTTATTGTTTGATTGTGGAGTAAAGGTTGGAGAATGGCATAACTCGGTGCCAAATTGATTGATTGAAAAACCCTTAATTCGATATAGTCCCATTGTTCTTAAACCTAAAATGATTGTATCGATATTAGAAGATAAAAAGGGGACTATACCGGGTCAAGGTGATTACATTGTATTATATTGCATATCTCTTCTCTTGCATTATATACCTTGTATATTGTTCCCACCTTACCAGTCACTCGACTGACTCTCTTTCTCTCTCTTTCTTTTTCCCCTTATTGGTTGCAGGTTGGAGTCGTATAGGCGGCGTGTATGTCTAGTCCTTTTTCTTTAGAGTCGAGTTCAACTAGGATTACTGTGAGCCCGTACTTAACTTACTTTTGTTAATGGCATATACATTAATGATATGAGTTGAATATTGGTATACTTTTGATAACTATGGCTAGTGCGGCCTAGCTGTAGGTTGTTTGTTTTGGCTCGTGTAACTAGCTTGTGTATATAGAATTATGAAGTTTGAATTAGCATGCCTTAAATATTATCGGTTCGTGACCACTGCTTGTTGAATGCTTTATTCGCTTCCGCTAGTGTATGCTTTCTCTGACGACAGTACGTTTAGTGCCACCTAGTTAGTCGTGGGTCTTGAGTGTCTCTCGTTCGTTAGTGTTTGGTGTGTATACGGATTGCCCATTTCGTATATGTACTGTGTACTAGTGCGGGGGGTGTGATGGCTCTACGTTCAGGGCGTCACATGACGTCCCTCATTGGAATGGAGCAAGAATGGTACAAACGCCTACCACCCCGCTCGATCAGGGGATATCAGGATCTGGCCAACGCCTTTCTCAACCATTTCAACTCCTTGAAAGCCCCTGTCACTGCACCAACGGCCCTTTACAACATGGTCTAGGGAAAGAACAAATCCCTCTGGTCATTCTTCGCTCGTTTTAACAAGGAGATATTGTTAGTAGAAAGGCCTTCTATGGACTTCTTGATCTCAATACTCTTTATAGCTATGGATCACAAACAGTATGTGGGCAAGAAATTCGCTGATGCCATTGTGGAAATGAGGCCAGGGTCTCTCATGGCACTAAGGGAGGTTGTCGAGCCATTCTTTGCGCTCGAGGATATGTATGGAACAAACGCGCCCAGGCATCCCAGTCCGTACAAAATTGAGAGACGAGGGAGCAAAGATTCAAGAAAGGATCGCAGAAGGTCTCCGTCTCCTCCTCAAAGGCTCGAGTGGATACCTCTTACTCGGCCCAGCTTAGAAGTGTACTCCCTTTCCGACAAAAAGTTCTTCAAAAGACCCCAGAAAATAAAAAAACAGAGGCTCTTAGGTGCTCGAACAAGTACTGCGCTTTTCACAAGCAGAAGAGACATGACACTGATAAGTGCCGCCAACTGGAAAGCGAGATCCAGAGGCTCGTGGCCGGGGGCCACTTGAAAGAGTTTGTGAAAGCTCTGGAACGCTACGACGAGCATTGTAATGAGAGATCAAGGGAAAGAAGAAGCAGCCCATCACGCTCGAGAAGTCCGTGAGGGCGAGGGCCTCCTGAGAGCAGCCATCGTGGCAAACAAAAGGCTACAGAACTGGAAAATGCCCCGTTCGCGGTCATCAACATGATCATTGGAGGTTTATCTGGGGGAGACTCGAATGCCTCACGATGCCGATACGTTCGGAACTATGATCAGTGCCCCACGGCACCCAAACACGTTTACACCATCAAAGAAGCAAGTGTCAATCCGTCCAAGGAAAATGAAGTGGTAGGGTTTAGTGATAGGGACCTAGCACATATTGTAAGACCCCATGGGGTTGATGAAACCTCTGACTGTCCCATGGTGGTTAGCCTAAATAATCACGTTGTAAATAGGGTATTAGTTGATAGTGGAAGCTCAGTCAATGTTTTGCCTTACGCTACGTTTCAAAAAATGAATGTTACCAACATGCCGCTCGAGCCCCTCAAAACAGCCCTCATTAGCTTTGGGGGCTCAGAGGTTGTCCCTCGAGGACAAATACACTTGGCTACCTCTTTCGGTCGCGCCCCACAGTGTAAGACGCTCATGGTCACCTACGTGGTAGTTAAAATTGAGATACCTTACAACATCATAATTGGGTGCCCTGCCCTTGTCGAATTTAAGGAGATCATTTCAACCTACCACCAGAAGATCAAGTTCCCCAGGCCGGAGGGAGTTGGTGAAGTCCTGTGCAATGTTCGTGAAGCTTGGGAATGTTATATGTTATCTCTCAAGAAACCCAAAGCCGAGAAGGCATTTTAGAAGGCTCCACTAAGAAGGCTGTGGATTTTCCCAACTTAGACGAAGATGGCCCTGTGCGGAAAAAGGCCAAGTTGAACAAGAAGAAAAATAAAAAGAAGGATCCCAACACCAAAGAACCATTCGAAACGGTCGAGCCAGGAGCGGTTGAAGAATCCTCCTCTGGGGAAGAAGAGCACAAGGGTGGTGAATCAGCCGATAGCGATCGCCTGACAGGGAAGAAGAGAGCGCTCGAACTCCCTCGTCCAGAGGCACGTATTGAGCCCACAGAGAAGTTTCTCACCATTGAACTAGAGCCCGGAAACAAGGAAAAAAAACACTCAGATTGGGTCCAATCTCTCAGGGCCCTCGCAAATCATGATGATCGATTTTTTGAGGAAGAACATTGATTTTTTTGCCTGAAAGCATCTGATTTGACCGGTATTGACCCGAGCGTCATAGTCCACAGGCTTAACTTGGATCCTACGTTTAAGCCCATCAATCAGAAAAAAAAACGAGAACGGATTCCGTAGAAAGATCATTGAGGAGGAAGTAAACAAGCTCCTCGAAGCCCAGTATATCGAGCCCATATTTGCAACGTGATGTTGGTACCCAAGAGTGCTAATAAATGGGGCATGTGTAACGATTTCACTGATCTTAACAAGGCGTGCCCCAAAGACCCGTATCCTCTACCCCGAATTGATCAATTGGTAGATTCGACCGCTGGCTGTGAACTCATGAGCATGATAGATGCCTTTCAAGGGTACTATCAAATCTTCATGGCACCTGAAGATCGGCCCAAAACCTCGTTTGTTGTCCATATGGGTGTATACTGCTTCTTAGTCATGCCTTTTGGGCTCAAAAATGCAGAGGCCACTTATCAACGCCTTGTGAACCGCATGTTTGAAAAAGAGATTGGTGGGTCAATGGAGGTATATGTCGATGATATGATCGTCAAGAGTGAGCAACATGGCTCGCATTTGAAAGATCTCAAGTGCACTTTCAGCATCTTACGCCTGTATGGTATGAAGTTAAACCCTTCAAAATGTACGTTCGGGGTGCGAGGGGGGAAGCTCTTGGGATACATGGTTAGTCAGAGAGGGGTAGAAGCTAATCCCAAAAAAATCAAGGCCATTTTGGACATCCCTTCCCCTCGTAACCGCAGGGAAGTACAGGTGTTGGTAGGAAAAATCATCTCTCTAAGCAGGTTCATCTCACGCTCGGCAGACAGGAACCTCTCGTTCTTCAAAATTCTACGCAACGCTCATAATTTCGCCTGGACTGAAGAATGTGAGAAAGCGCTACAAGATATGAAGGCTTACCTTTCGAGTGCCCTTCTCCTGACAAAACCAGTGGAAGGTGAAAGATTGTTTATCTATCTCTCTATTTCCTCTGAGGCTATAAGCATGGTGTTGGTAGCTGTATAGAAGCGTAAACATTTGTCGGTCTATTACTTAAATAAGACGTTACAAGGCGTTGAGAGACAATATTTGGAGATAGAAAAATTCATGTTTGCCCTCATCAATACCTCACGAAGGCTGAGACTTTACTTTCAGGCGCACTCGGTCACTGTCCTCACAGATCAGCCCTTGAAGTAAGTCCTGTCCAAACCAGACGTCTCTGGAAGACTAATAAAATACGTCATCGAATTACGCCAGTTTGACTTAAGCTTCGAGCCCAAGGCGGCCATATAAGTGCAAGTAGTTGCGGATTTATTAACCGGGCGATTTGGTCTGGAGCCCACGGTTCCTGACAACCAGGGCCTTTGGATCCTGCACACAGATGGTTCCTCAACCTCTCAAGGGGGAGGAGCAGGGATAACCCTTAGAGACCCTAATGGGGTTTAAACAGATTTCGCAATTAGATTGGACTTCCAAGTTACCAATAACGAGACAGAATACGAAGCTCTAGTACAAGGGTTGAAAATCGCTTTTCAAAATGGAGCTTCTAGAATTACCGCTTATGTTGATTCATAATTTATTGCCAGCCAGATCGAAGGAACTTATGAGGCTCGAGAAACCACCATGGTGCAGTATTTAAAGAAGGCAAAGGAGGTCATTGGAAAGTTCAAGGAATTCCACTTACTCCAAGTCCCACGAGAGGAGAATGAACGTGCTGACGCACTTTCTAAATTTGCTTCCGCTCTAGAGGGCACATGCGAGCTCTCTATTACATTCCTTAGAACTGAAAAGCCATTGAAAAGAGAAAGAGTCACCAGACAAGCGGTAACTATGATTGATCCCCACGAGACCTACTGGCTCGACGACATCGTCCGATTTCTCAAAGATGGCATTTATTCCACTGACAAAGTGGAGGCACGTAAAATACGGAACAAAGTCCCTCGTTTCTCTCTAGATTCCGATGGGAGGTTATTCAAAAGGTTTTTCTAGGGTCCACCAATGAGATGTTTAAGGCCTTAACAAGCCAAAGAAACGCTCGAGCATATTCACAGTGGAAGTTGTGGAAATCATTCTAGAGGACGCATCCTTGCCAAGAAAATCCTGAGGAGCGGGTTCTATTGGCCCACAGTCCTCCAAGATGCCATTGTGTTTTCCAAGAAGTGTCCCGAGTGTCAATTCTACTCTGATCTCCCTCAATTGCCAGCTGCCCAGATGATCCCTATAGATGTCTCTTGGCCCTTCGACCAGTGGGGAATTGATATTGTGGGCCCTTTGCCCATGGCGGTTGGGCAGAAAAAGTTCATCATCTTGGTCGTTGATTACTTCACCAAGTGGGCCGAGGCGGAGGTCGTAGCAAAGATCACTTTCAAGGTTGTGAGGGACTTCATATGGAAGAACATTATCTGCAGGTATGGTATCCCGAGAGTACTTATTTCAGACAATGGATCTCAATTCATAGCGGCGGATACCCCAGAATGGTGTTCTGAGTTGGGAACTGAGCAACGCTTTACCTTCGTGGGCCATCCACAGGCCAACAGACAAGCGAAAGTCACCAACAAGGTCATTTTGCAACACCTAAAGACAATGCTCGAAAGCAAGAAAAGCGAATGGGCTGAGGAATTACAAGGTGCCCTATGGGCTTATCGCACCACTCTACGAGCGGCCACTGGGGAAACTCCCTTGCGCTCGTTTAAGGCTCAGAAGCGATGATACCCGCGAGGTTGCGCAGGAATCCGCTCATGTGGCATACTTCGAGCCTAGAACCAACGAAGAGAGTAGAGCGCTGGAGTTGGATCTTCAGGAAGAAAAAAGAGACAAGGCATGGGCACTGATTCATCAGTATAAAGCGTCCGTCGCTCGGCAATACAACAAACGGGTTAGGGAAAGAACCTTTCAGTTAGGGAACTTAGTCCTAAAGAAAGTTGAAGTTTCAAACCACGTGGGCAAGTTAGATCCCAACTGGGAAGGCCCATACAAGATTATACAAATGCGAGCTAACAACACGTACATACTCGAAACACTACAGGGCGAGCGTCTTCCCCGCCCTTGGAACGCATGCAACCTTAGACGGTTTTATGTTTGAAATGGCATTGTAAAAATTCGCCTTTCGGCCCAATGTATCCAATATTTTTAAGATGAATTATAATAAAATTGGTCCAATATTTTATATGTTACCAGATATGCAGGGTGTTGAAGATTCTCCCTTGGGACCCTGAGTACAAGCTACACGGGTCCAAGGCGCACGAATCCTTCTTTATTTCAAAAACCCAAGACTATGATTACTTGGGCGCTTTCTTCAGATAGTGGTACACCCTCGACAGAACGTACAGTACCAGCTCACAAGCGTACCAATACAGCACTCGGACAAATTCGCAAAATTTGAGGAGAATACACGAGCGTCTTAGTAGGCCCGGGTTGCCTTTGAAACAGGCACCTAGTGCTCGAAAGTGGGACCCGTTGCAAAATTTGATCAAATGTTAACAAGGGACCCTTGGTACGGGACCCTCATTTCTGTGACAATTAAGGAACTTTTAGACAAGTTTCTTCGAAGACTAGGCAAAGGGAACCTTGATAGTGCGACCGTCTCTTCTACAAGGGTGTCCGCTTAGCATAAAAAAGACTAAGGAGATCCCTTAGCAAATATGTACAAGTCTTTGGCCAAGGTGCCATCACAGCAGGAACCTCGCGCCCATCTCAGACTTAACGCAAATTTACTACCATATTTTAGGCAAATCTTCACAAGTCTTATACGAGGGCATTCCAAAGTAAGACCTTTTGGGAATAGTGCCCTAGAAAGCTGTTATGCTTCGGGACTTTCCCTATATCACAGACAATCTTTGAATAATATACGAATGATTTTAATCACAGGCGAACACTTCTTATGTGCTAATACGTGTTTTGTATGTTTTCATTACGTGCGCATGTCTAGAACTCCCCTAATTCGATGAGGCCGTTAAGAACTTTGTTATTATGGGAATTACACATGAAACAAGTTCTTAACTCCATAGGTGAGGATTAGAAACTTTTCCAAGTCAATGAGGTCGACAGACAGTGGGAGTGTCGACTTTGCCTCTGTTGAGACTTGCTTGTGTAGTTATGTCCTTAAGAAGGATCACCCGGTTTCATGGGGTGATAAGTGCATGGGTTGATGCGTTCATAATACATAAGTGTGATAGTTACAAGAACTTCATCACTGAGAGTGCCCCGCGTGAGAACATTCCTAAATGGGAAAGGACGTTTTCAGAAACTTCCAGATTAGGAAATATCTCACATGTCAATGACGTGAGGAATTAATCCTTAGACTTGAGATTCCACATTATCTCATATGAGCTAACTCTGTAATCTTTGATATAGGCTCAAAAGGATGTCGCCATATAGACACCTGAACCACGGCCTATGTTGGGATTACACAAGTGGCATATGAGAATTGTTGGAATCAATAAAGAACCTACACTTGTTGTAGGTAAGATGATCTCTTATTACACAAGTCATTCATGATTCCATATCCTAAAATCCTTGCGCAAGCTGGTTAGATCAAGACATCAAGAAAATGGGGTTTTCTTGGATTGAGATCAAATGGAATATGAAGGAAAATTTGTTTTAAGATTAAGATTAGTAGGGCTCTCCATATTCCCATGCCCTAGATCTTAATCGAGAGATAGGATGGTAGGAGGATCGTATCCCACATGATGTCATTGACTGAAAGGTTCTTTCGAATATACATTCACATTTTGGGTAGGGGTCACACACCTGTTGCTAGACTATGGTCGTGTGATCTGTGAGGTAATTAATTAATAAGTGTATTACTGCTAACTGAAATTGAACCTACAGGGTCACAAACAAATACCGGGTTCAAAGGGTATTATGGAAAGATCAAATAGTTGATCGAAACGAAACCACAATGTAAAGTACACGTGTGGGTCGAGAGCATGTTTGGGACGTGTGAATCCAATTGTTGAATTGGATCATGTGTTAATTAATTAGAGAATTAATTATTAACCCAAATATAATTAATTGGAGAATTAATTATAAAGTCAAGATATAATTAATTAGAGAATTAATTATATATCCCTAAATATAATTGATTTAAGAATTAACTATATAGCCAAAATAAAATTAATTGGAGAATTAATTTTGACCCGTTAGAATTAATTAGTGAATTAATTCTAAAGTCCTTGAAAGAATTAATTGGAGAATTAATTCTAAGTATTTAACTATTTAGTTGTTCTAATTTGATTAGAATAAATAAATAAATATCTTCTATTTTATTATTCTAATAAAGTATTAGGATGAGATATTTAATTATTGCTAGAATAATTAAATATTCCTAATAAGTTAGGAACTCTCTTTCTAGAATAATAGATATCTTATTCTAGATAAGATATTATTTACTTGGAGAGAAAGAAAGAATAGAAGACAAGTCAAAGTAGGAATCCGATTCCTACATGACCTACTAGGGTTTCAAACCCTAGCCTATGAAAGGGACTAGGGGTTCGAATTTTTAGGGCTTACGCGTAACCGTGATCACGCCCAGACTTCCTGGAATTTCAGGGATAATTCTCTTGCTCTCCTTTAACTCGTTTCTTGTTTCTTTAATACACATGTTATAGTACTAGCATACTCACTGACATGATTTGAATCTAGCTTGGTGTGGATTAATACTCTAGAGGATTTCTACTTTGGAATCTCGAAGAAAGAACCGATCAAGAAACGGGGATTGATGCCGCTTGAAGAAAGTTTGAGGGCGGCTCAAAACGTTTCAAGAAAGCTTCAATTGTTGTAAGTTTGTTGAGTCCCAACGTTACGATACGAACATTGCAAGTCTTTTAGATCTACTTTTGGAAAAAACTTTAAACTTCCGATGCGCATACTCTGCTGTTTTCCAACAAGACCCTCATGGTATCCAAAGACTTAGCACAATTATGTGTACCCGAGCATCCCAGTAGGCCTGGATTGCTTTTAGAATAAGCACCCATCGCTCGAAAACGGGACACGTGGCATAGTTTGATCAAACGAGAAGAAGAAGCTCTCAAAACAAATTTTAACAAGTCTTTGACCAGGGTACCCTCGCAGTGAGACCCTCGCGCTCATCCAAGACTTAGCACAGATTTACGGCTATAGTTAGGCAAATTTTCACAAGTCTTAAACGAGGGCATCCCAAAGTGGGACCCTCGTAGTATTCAAAGACTTACAAAATTTTCCAAGTTTTACGTCTTTTACTTAGCATGTTACACAGAGTCTTAACACCATAAGATTTTGATACAATAAGCGCAAAGTAAGAATCCATGACAAGCATTACATAAGATGAAGAATGCTCAATTGCAGAAAGAAGAATTTTCATTAATAAAAGTACAAAGTTACAGAACAAGGGCACTATGGCCCATGAAATTCATCAAGAAGTTGAAAGATACAAAGGAGTTTTTAAGAAGGCAGAAACAAATTTTAAGTAGCGGGAGCAACGTCTGCCTCCAGATTTACAATTACATTCTGAGCAGGAGCAGCGGGACCTTGCGCTTGTGGAGGAGGGATGTTGGAACCCTGAGCATCAGGAGTCGGAGCATCAAGCGTCAGCAGGTGGGGCAAGAGCATTCTCAGTAATTGGAACAGGGATGTTTTCTTGAGGCACGATCTCTTGGGGGCCTTTGAGAGCAGATACAACATCATTATCCCCCTCGTTTGATTCCGCTCGAGGCACCTTTTCCACTGGATGGGCGGCCATATATTCATTCTGGAGAAGCTCAACTAAAAAGTTGTACTCCGGCTCAGCCAAGTTAGCTTCAGGATCCTCGTTCTTATCCTCTTCCTCCTCCTCGCATTGTTCATTGAGCCTCAAGCCCATATCTGACCTCCCACCAGAGGAAGTATCTGCCAAGCCTTTGTGGATTAACTACTCAATGGCCAAGTTGAAGGCTTTTTTAGCCTCATCATAGCAATGGAGCGAGGCCACGAAGCTGAAGGCCTTGGAATATCAGAACTTGAGGAGTGCCTCCTTATTTGCCTGCTCAATGCGATGAGGAATTTCCCTGATTGTGTCCGCATACTTCTTCTTAGATGCGTTGAACTTGGTGACACACCCGTTCCGATCGTCCATCAACTTCTTATCACTGTCAGCAAGAGTTTTGTACTCCGAGCATAGCTTCTTCCGAGCGTCCTCCGATTTCTTGAAGTCCTCCTGCAACTTCTTCATTTCAGCCTTCAACTTATTGTGCTCGATGTCAAGAGAGAGAAATTTGGCCTTCTCCACGTCCAATTCTTCCTGAGTCTGGGCGGGGTCATTTGCGTGCCATTTTTTTGTATTTGGCCTTCCGCTCAGAGTATACGGTGGCGCGCATTTGCAGATTTTTTGCCCTTGGAAGCACTTGCTGCATTTGCGAAAGAAGAAAAAAAAAAAAAAAAAGAAAACCAGAGATGTTAGAGATAAAAAAAACCTGATAAAGTAATGCGTCAAGGAAATGTGTGGGAAATAAGAACACTTACAGCAATGAGGGCATGGATCATGTCCCCAGCCACTTTCTCAGTGGTCTGGGAAAATAACACTTGATGATCCCCCTGAAAATTGGACTCTCTCGTAGAGCCCTTGGCTGATGGTACGCAAGGGGGAGCACACGCTTAACAAGGTGGGACCTTCTTTCCGGGGTGCCTGAAAAACTTCTATCCCCCATGCGGTCGAAATTCCATAACTGATCCTCCTCAGAGGAGGAAGTGTCACCGTCGCCTCGGGTGCCCTCGGCTACCTGCTTACCTTTACCAATGATGGGAATGGCGTCCGGAATCCTTTTCCTCTTATGAGATGCTCGGGCATCCCCTTCCTGAGGCTCCCTTATGACTACGTTCGAGCGGGGCCTGGGTGGGTCAGTGATAGGGTGGAGTGCCACCCCTCACGTTGGAAGCATCCGTCGATCGAGAGATTATTCTATTATCGATGTTGGGTACACGGTTATCTCCGCGGCCATGGATTTGCTAGGAGGTGCTTGAGCTTACTCCTTGGAGACCCCACCGACCGTCACCACGACCGGTCCCTCGTTCACCCCCTCGTCCACGAGGGTTCACTTGGTTGTCCTGGGGCTGCTGACGTTGTTGGTGATTGCAGTTGTTGATGAAGTTGGCGACATTGCGTATGTTTCCACCTACCATTACGATAGCTACGCCTGGAAAAGGAAAAGAAACGAGGTTTAAACTTGCGTATAAAAATTTTCAAAATACAACTTAATAGTTAGTAGCCCTATCTAAGAGTTAGTGCCCTAAAGATCTAACCATCTCTTTCCAAGGTCCGAGCGGGTGGATTTCTGAGGAATTGAGGGTCATTTGTAATTCCACAAAGGAACATGACCTCTGCATCATCAATTATGTCCTTTTCTTGGATTAACCAAACCTCGTCCCTCATGGCCGCGGCCAGGTCCTAAGGCCAGTTCTCTAGGAACGTGTACGGCAAACGATTCCTATCGAGGGGCCCTTTCCCATACGAAACCCACTCTCGGGGTACCCCAAAATCATCATCCTCAAGAGCCCTCACAAAGAAAAACTTTTGTTTCCACTCCACTCCGTGGGTGGTTGCAGGGGAGTTAATCAGTCTCAGGTCGGATTTGGCTTGGATATAGAAGAAGCCCGCCCTAGGGGATGAACGGGGCAAGCGTGCGACTTGGAAAAGAGCATTAAAGTTACAGAATGAGGGCTCGTGTCGAGTACTAGGCCATTAGGTTTACAAAAACAGTTATTAGGGCTAAACCGTTGGGGACGATTTGGGAAGGGCTCAGGTTAAGATCATTGAGGATATTGGCTACGGGTACAGGTATGGGGAATCTTAGACCCCTAAACACTACGGAATCCATATAAACTGCCATCTCCCCTGGGGGAGGGTTATTCGCTCGCTCGTGTTCGGTAGGGATCCTCCACTGGAAACGGTTATCCCAATATATCGGGGCCAGCATCGTCGCTATTTCCCCTCGGGTAATGGTGCTTTTAATTTCCTCGGGGGGTTTTTCGGTTGCTTGCATACCCGAACTCTCCCCTCGTTTGGTCCCTTGGTCTTTTTTGATTTTTTAGATTTCTGGGACTTCTTTTTACCCTTGGCCGGGGCTTTCTCCGAGGGTCCAGCACCTTCTTCCACCTCAAGATTGGGAGCGAAAATTGCCACTATTACAGTATGGCGATGGGGGTGGGTTTCCCTCTCCGTTAAGGCCCATGGCTCCCCTTGTCTTTCCGCCTCCATCACCATATCCATCTCTTCAAATAGATGTTTGACTCCCTCTGGATTCCTCTCCTCCATAGCAGAAACCGCCGCATCTAAATACTCGTCCCTAGAGAACGAATTTTGGTTGGCCATCTCATCAACCTCACGAACAAATTCATCAATGTGATCCCTAGACATGGCTTCTTGAGAGTATAAGGGGGATATAGAGATTTTTGATATGTTGGAATTTCGTGGAGGTAAGAGATTTCTGGGAAAGTCTAATCCTAACAGTACTAGAGTTAGCAAATTAGAATGGTGAACAAGTGAAGAATTAACTTTGAGAAGTTCTGAAGATTTAAGAAAGAATCGAAAGCTTTTTTTCGCTGGATGCTCTGAAGACTTGAGAAAATTCAAAAGCTGAGTGTTTGAATGCGTAAAGGTGGAAGAAGATATGAAATCCCTTATTTATAGGGAAGAAGTTGATACGTTTCTGGCACCAAATTCAAGTATAATCATTTCCCACCTAGATAACCTCCCACTTTAGTTGAACCGCCACACACGTCCCAAGACTCACGCGCGTCACGTGCCCACTAGCATTTAATGCGGGGCATTTCAGTCGGACAAGTGAAGGGACAACATTTAATGCGAGATCAGAGGAACTTCCGCAACACGCAAAACCCTCTAACACGAGCGTCACCCTCGAATATTGGTAAATTTGAAATCCTACAGCCCTTATCACTAAGGACTATAGAATTGGGGGGCAAAATGATAAGGTCAAAATACGTTTGGTCCACGTTTTGACACGTGGCGCAACCAATGCGTGACAAGTGGATTCTACGGTTACCAAGCAAACCTTTACAAGCGTCCAAGACCCCCGTTGACCAAAGTCACGTGCGTCGCATGTCATCGTCATCACGGAGCACGTGACCGTCCCTGTGACTCATCAACAAGCGCTCATCTACGAGCGTCCCCTACGTTGCCATGACTGTCCCAAACCCCCAAAGGATTCATCCTCGAGCGCCCATTTCCTTCATATTCATACGCCATATGAGGTCAAGTTCCCCCTCTCTACATGGCTTAGGCACGGATCCCTGTTCAGATCCTTAAGCCCATCTGCCTTGGTTGACATGAGCGTGCCTATCGGACCTCGTTACCAACCCCTAAAACGGCTCTCTGACACTCCGTACTTGCCCGCGCACCTGCCACTGCACACCACCTTTTCGCCAGCTTTTTGCAGAAGATTCCTCCTAGGTTTCTCTCGTTGCGCCACGTGTTAGGGCAACAATCAGGCAGGACCACAAGGGGCAAATTACCAAAGGGTCCTCAACCCTCAACTATAAATAGGAGATGTCTTTTCCTACACTGTAAGCAACACTTACTGAAATACAGCACTTGCTTTCTACTTCATCTTCTTCAAGATATCTTATGACTTGAGCGTCGGAGAGCCAAACTGGGAATCACCCCCAGTTTCCCCCGCTTGGCCTTCTGACCTTCTTGGTATTTGTCCTAGCAGGTAGAGCCCTCAGCTTTTCCGGCGAACCACTTTGAGCTTCATCCCTCGTTCCTCCACTTCAACAAAATAGAAAGTGATTGGAGTTTGACTTTAGCATAATCATACACCATCAAATACCCCTAACGATTTGTGACTTACATATTCAGGAAAAAAAAAAGTATTTACTTATAAAAAATAAAAATGACAATTATACTCTTACATATAATGTTTTCACTCTCAAAACCAACCCTAACTCTCTTCATTTCTCTCAAAACCCGAAGCAGCAGCCGCAGCAACATCTCTCCCTCCCCCCTTCCCCCCCCCCCCTCCCTCAACGCAGCACCACCATCTCCGGCCACCCTACTTGACCATGCAGCACCATCTTCACCAGACGCAGCACCACCGCCGCCGGCCACCCTCCTTTACCACGCAGAACTATATCCGCCAAAACCACCACTGCAACCCACCATGGTAAAGATCCCGTCGCACCACTTCCACCAGCACCACCACTGTCGGCCCACCGCCCTCACCCCTCTCTCTCTTCACGCAACACCACAACACCACAACTTTCGACCACTAGCACCACCAACAACCCACTATCCTGCAAAAATCCCAGATCTGAAAAATATTTTTAAAGATCCAAATATTCGTGTGTATATCTCTGCCTGCGTTCATGTGTAGTTTTGGGTGTGTGCTTGTGTACATCTGTATGCATCAGATCTATGGTCTTGCCTTTAAAGGAGGTGGTTGGTGGTGGCGATGATAAAGACTGCTACTGTGGAGTCGGAAGAAAGGTGGATCGGAGGTGTGGATCTGGTTTGATTTAAGAAGCAGCTGTTGGGGAAAGGTGGATCAATTTTTCCATTCTTTTTGCTTAACTAAACGTATGAAGGAAGGCGGATCGGAGGCGGAACTTTCAATTTTTTCATTCTGTGGTGAAATCGTCGTCTTTGTCCTAGGTCAATCCCACCAAAACGCTTAATCTTTCCAAAAAAAAAAAAAAAACGTCTAATCTTTGTTCAGATTTTCTGCATCCCAAGGGATGATTTAATGACTAACTGTATAATAATTAACAATATTAGTATTAATTAAATTAATAATAATTTCATTAAAAAAATTAATAAAAAGTTTGTATTAAAAGAATAAACTTTAGAATTAATTGAAAGAGAAAATTGTATTTTTGGTCCCTTATAAAGTTTTAAGGGCAAAAATTTTTTCATCCCAAACAAAATTTTTTCGTCCCGGAGGTTTATTTTTCGACAAAATTAGTCCCAGACTCCCAAAATGGACGGAAAAGTTAACGGTTGTCACCCACATGTGTGAAATAATATATTTTAATTATTATAATTTAAAAATATTTTAACTCAATAATTTCACCCACATCTTCAAACCCAACCTTTTCATCTCCTGTGGCGGACGGGAATTCCGCGGCGGCGTTCAAGGATTCGTGGGTGGCTGCTTTGGAAAGCCGGAGATTTGACAAGGTAAAACTTCAATTTCCACTAAATTTTTCCATTGATTTCTTCCGAAGATCCGATAAATAAATGTGATTATAAATTCTTCAACTTATAACAGGTAAAAGTTGTGAGGGAGACGATGAATCGAGCATTGGAGATGTGGAAGGATCTCTGTAATGTTTTTGCTGGTTTTTATCAAGTTTTACTGTATAACGGCTAAGTGCAGAAATGATAGAGTGAGGAAGAAGAAAACAGAGGAGGAAAGAGAATTAGAGAAGACGGAAAAGAGAAATTTCATTTGCCAAAACTAGGGCAACAATCCGTACGTACCAACTATATACTGCTGCTAATGATCATGCAAACTCCATACATCCAATCATCTTACAGTATTAAGGCTTAGGGAAAATAATTAAAAACGCAACATTCTTAATAAAACGTGTAGCAACTCTTCAGTCTTCTTTGGGATACCAACTCTCCAAAACGACGCCGTTCTTACTTAACAAGTCGCACGTACGCTTCTTTGACAGAAAACGTAATCCTTCTCATGTGTTGCTTCATCAATCTCCAAGCTTTCATCCCTGATATTCCAGTTATGGTTCCTTCTTCCCCATAAGCTTCCATGACATTACCCCCCCTTTGGGGTAAAGCTTGTCCCCAAGCTTTCACTTCCGGGAACTGTCCTATAATGGAGTAGAAATCCTCCTATGTAGCTTCGGACAAAGGTAAATGGGACTATTGAATTAACAACTGAGTTACAGCAGTGTTATTCCTCTTGATCATCCTCCTACCCAAGACCTTCAGAGGTTTGAGTATAACCTGTGCTTCCTCATCCATGGGTGGTAAAGTACTTGTTACTCTCTCAGTAGGTCCCACTTTCAATTTCAGGAGGGAGATGTGAAATATGGGATGTATCTTGGCATCATCAGGGAGTTTTAGCTTGTAGGCCACTGCACCCACTCTTTCTATCACTGTGAAAGGCCCTGCAAACTTAGGACGTAACTTCCACATTCTACTGTTCCGTATGGACAACTGTCTATACGGTTTAAGCTTTAAGTAGACTTTATCTCCCACATTAAACTCCCTTTCAGTTCTTTTCTTATCTGCAGCTTGTTTCATTCTGTTTTGGGCCACATTAAGATGGTGTTTCATTTGCTGTTGAATCTCAGCTCTCTTAGCAAATAATCCCTCTATTCCCACTGTTGTAGCAACATCATAAGCCCCTACTGTGAGGTAAGTAGGTTTGTATCCATAAAGGGCTTCAAAGGGTGTCATCAAAAGAGAGGTATGGTAATTAGTATTATACCATAACTCTGCCATGGCCAACCATTTATGCCACTATTTTGGGTACAGTCCACATAAACATCTCAAATAATTCTCCACACACTGGTTTACCCTTTCTGTTTGGCCATCAGTTTGAGGATGATAGGCAGTGCTGAGATGTTGAGTGACCCCCAGAAGCTCAAAAAATTCTTTCCATAGCTGGCTAGTGAAAAGCTTGTCTCTGTCAGACACTACACTTGTAGGAACCCCATGTAATTTTACTATCACATCTAAGAAGATGGTGGCTAATTGGGATGCTGTGAATGGATGTGAGAGTGCAATAAAATGGGAATATTTAGTGAACCTGTCCACTACTACCCAAATTGTATCTTTTCCTTCTGATTTTGGTAATTGCTCGATGAAATCCATAGTCAAATGTTGCCAAGCCTGTTCAGGGATAGGCAGTGGTTGCAGTAAACCGGCTGTCTTCCCACTTTGATGTTTGCTTAACTGACAAACTTCACAGCTCTTCACTAACTCTTCCACGGTTTTCAACATTCCAGGCCATAGAAAAACCCCTTTTACCCTCTGATAAGTCCCTTGGATTCCAGAGTGTCCCCCAAAAGGTGAGTCATGCATACTCAATACCACTTCTTTTCTCAATTTAGTGCTCTTTCCCACAAAAAGTCTCCCTTTGTACCTCACTATCCCCTTAGAGTAAGAATATAATGATATATTCATGGGGTACATCAGCAATTCAGTAATGATTCCCTGCACTTCACTGTCCCCTTCATAGCTCTTCTCCAATTCTTCTATCCATCTAGGTTGGAACACTGTAAGAGTACTGCAACTGGCTTCATCATTCTGGTTTTTTCTGGAGAGGGCATCTGCCACTCTATTTTCCAACCCTTTCTTGTACTCTATATCATAACTAAAACCCAAAAGTTTAGTCAAATACTTGTGTTGTAGTGGTGTAGAGATCCTCTGATCTATCAAGTATTTCAGGCTGCATTGGTCTGTTCTTATAGTGAAAGTGTCATGGAGCAGGTAATTTCTCCATTTATCCACAGCTTGTATGATAGCTAGGAGTTCTTTTTCATACACTGACATCCCCAACAGTTTTGGACTTAATGCTTTGCTGAAATAAGCAATGGGGTGCTTCTCTTGCATTAAGACAGCCCCAAGTCCTGTATAGCATGCATCTGTTTCCAAAATGAACCTTTTTTCTGAAATTAGGTAAGGCCAACACTGGTGTTGTACTCATGGCCATCTTCAAATCTGCAAAAGCCTTGTCAGCAGTTGCATCCCACAAGAATTTTCCTTTCTTTGTCAAGTTGGTCAGAGGTTTGGCTAAGATTCCATACCCCTTAATGAACTTCCTATAGTATCCTGTCAACCCTAGGAATCCTCTCAATTCCTTTACAGTCTTTGGTGTAGGCCAGTGTATCATTGCTTGTATCTTATCATGCTCAGCTGAAACTCCCCCTTTCTTAATCACATGGCCTAAATACTCAATTTGATCCTGACCAAATTTGCACTTAGAAGCCTTTGCATACAGTTTCTGTTCTTGAAGTACTTGAAACACTATCTCCAAATGTTGTTTATGCTCTTCCATGTTGCTGCTGTAGATGAGGATGTCATCGAAGAACACTAAAACAAATTTCCTCAAGTAGTCCTTAAAAACATGGTTCATGAGAGCTTGAAATGTTGCTGGTGCATTTGTAAGTCCAAATGGCATCACCTTAAATTCATATAATCCTGTATTAGTCACAAATGCAGTCTTATGGATGTCCTCCTTCTTCATCCTAATTTGATGATAACCTGCTCTCAGGTCTATTTTAGAGAAGATAGATGCTGCTCCCAATTCATCTAGCAAGTCATCCACAAGAGGAATAGGATAATTGTCTTTCACTGTATTGGCATTGAGCTTCCTGTAATCAACACAGAAGCGCCAACCTCCATCTTTCTTTTTGACAAGTAGTACAGGTGAAGAAAATAGACTGTTACTGGGTTGAATAACCCCTGTTTCAAGCATCTCCTGCACTAATTTCTCAACTTCTCTTTTTTGCAGATATGGGTACCTGTAGGGATGTTGTTTAATGTTATCAATCCCTTCCTTAAGCACAATGTTGTGGTCATGCTCTCTAGGTGGAGGCAGTCCTCTTGGCTCTTTAAAGATGGTAGCATGCCTAGAGAGAAGGGGTTGTAATTCCTGATTTGCTTCACACTCCACACCCTCTTCCAAAGTAGTGATCATGCATAAACACCCAATGACAGACTTCTTTTTTTTCTTAAACATTTGATTTAACTTTTTTCCAGTGATCATGCTAACTGTCATCTCTCTCTGTCCCCCTTGAAGAATGATTTTCTTGTCCCCTTGTTTGAACTTCAGTGTTTGTTTGTCAAAAGCAAAGGTCACTGGACCTAACTTCCTCAAAGAATCAACCCCAATCACCATGTCACAACTAGGGGTGTACATTCGGTTAAAAACCGAACTTTCGGTTTTTCGGTTCGGTTAACCGAAAGTTCGGTTTTTGATTTTTACTAACCGTTTACCGAACCGATCTCATTCGGTTTCGGTTCGGTTTTTACCGATCGGTTTCGGTTAGGTTTCGGTTAATAACCGAAATAACCGAAAATTATTAAAAAAAAAAAAAAAATTGGAAACAACTGCAGTCCAGACTCCAATCACTCCATGTAATTACTATAATGAAATAAGCATTAATGGCATGAACTAATACAAACTAAACAAAAGTCTTTCAAGTTTCAATTCCATAGACCATAATCATTCATCATTCATCATTCATGGCAGATTGACATTCCAGCCTCCAGATCTAAAATTGGAAAATGGAAATTGGAAACTGAAGTGGGTTGGAGTCTTGGGTGTAGGGACTAGGGCGCGACGGCGAATTGGTGGTGGTGGAGGAGAGAACAAATGAAACCCTAGATCTAAAATTGGAAAATGAAAATTGGAAACTGAAGTCTCAAATTCAGAACTCAGAAGTGTGAATAGGGGTGAAAAGCGTGAATCAAAAAATGGGAATTCATGGCTTGAATTAAAAAAAAGTATAAAAAAGGGGGCTTGTTCGGTTTTTTCGGTAAAAACCGAAAACCGATCGGTTTTTACCGAAACCGAACCGAAACCGAACAAACCAAATATTAATAACCGAAACCGAACCGAAACATCATCGGTTCGGTTCGGTTATTGGCGGTTCGGTTCGGTTACGGTTCGGTTTCGGTTATCGGTTCGATTTTTGTACACCCCTAGTCACAACCTCCCATCTTCAATAATCTGGTGGTTGTTTTGAACAAATGCCCCCCCATTTCCCATTTGAAATCATTACACTTAGAATCACATATCATCTTCTGCATATTAGCCACAGTAACCCACAGTGGTGGAGTGCATTCAACTTCACAATTGACCTTCTTGGCAACATCCGGATCCAGAAATGTATGAGTGCTGCCTGAGTCAATCAATATAGTGAATAATTCGTTTCCTGATCTCCCTTCCAGTTTAATTGTTTTAGCCGCAGGCCTGCCATCCATAGCATTGATGGAGATGTACATGTCTGTGTCATCACACTCCTCCAATTCAATACTATGCTCCATTTCTCCTTCTTCTTCAGCAATATTCACAAAGAGGTTCTTACATTTGTGTCCAACGTGATATTGTTCATCACAATTGAAGCACAAACCCCTTTTTCTTCTAGCCATCATCTCTTCATTGTTTAACCTTTTTATAGGGGGATATTTTTCAGGAAAAGGATTCCCACTTCTTTTATTTCCCTGATCTGGTGCAGATGGTTTCAAACTCCAATTCTTAGGGGTCTGTTTGTTCCCTTTTCCAGTGATTTCCAAGAGATATTCCTGTTTTCTAGCTAACATGATAGCATCAGTTAAACTAGGAGGTTTAAACATCTCAATTGACTGTCCTATCTCCTCTTTTAACCCACTTAAGAAGCTCTTAACAAAATACTCTTCAGTAAGAGATCTGTTAAAACTCATCATGAAGGATCTCAGTTCTTCAAAATTCTGCACATATTCTTCAACAGATTTCTCTTGCTTCAGTTTATTGAATTTCCCAATTAGATTAGCTTCCTTTAAATTCTCAAATCTCTTCATCACAGCCTCAGCAAAACAATCCCAACCCATAGATTCCTTTCCATCCATATAATCCAAATACCAAGTCACAGCCATACCGTCCATGTTCATAACAGCAGTGGAAAGTTTTTCATAATCACTCATTGGATTAAATGTAAAATACTTTTGACATTTTCTTAACCATTGCCGAGGTTCATTACCATCAAATTTGGGAAACTCAATCTGTTTCTATGATTCACTGTTCCATTTGGATTACCCGGAGTTGGTAAGATACCTGAATCATGGTTGTGCCTATTTGAGCTTGAAGAATTCTCACCCATATTGTTTGTACCTATCTGATCCTTCTCTTTCAGCAGACCTTGAATCAACATATCCAACTTCTTAGTGTTCTTCTATTTGCTGTTTGAGAAGATCCTGTCCTTCCTTGAGATGCTGGGTTATCACTTCTAGCTCCTCAATCCTAGCAGTATTGTTCTTTGCCATTTGTACCCAAGGGATTCTCCAACCTTGCTCTGAGGCCACTGTAATGTTTTTGCTGGTTTTTATCAAGTTTTACTGTATAATGGCTAAGTGCAGAAATGATAGAGTGAGGAAGAAGAAAACAGAGGAGGAAAGAGAATTAGAGAAGACGGAAAAGAGAAATTTCATTTGCCAAAACTAGGGCAACAATCCGTACGTACCAACTATATACTGCTGCTAATGATCATGCAAACTCCATACATCCAATCATCTTACAGTATTAAGGCTTAGGGAAAATAATTAAAAACGCAACATTCTTAATAAAACGTGTAGCAACTCTTCAGTCTTCTTTGGGATACCAACTCTCCAAAACGACGCCGTTCTTACTTAACAAGTCGCACGTACGCTTCTTTGACAGAAAACGTAATCCTTCTCATGTACTGCTTCATCAATCTCCAAGCTTTCATCCCTGATATTCCAGTTATGGTTCCTTCTTCCCCATAAGCTTCCATGACAATCTCACCGCTTTGTCTGAAGACGTCTCATCGCCAAAAGGTAATATATATGATAAGGATTGAACATTTTTCCTTCAACTCCTACAAATCAATTATCTTTTTTGAGCCTGAATCTCACAACTCAAGAAGGATTAAATTCATTTTAATACGTTTGCGGCTGTGATTAATGAATAATGATTGAAAGGGTGTTTAAGTTTGTTGTTGAAAGATCACATCTTGGATATCCCCCTGTTCCCCTGTTTGAAATTCGAAGCTATGACAAACAAGATGTGTCCTGTTTAAGCATTCCCTTTTTCTTGAATTCGATTACTTTAACTTTCAATGTTCTCATGATTCTTGCTTGTATCTGTATCATCTTAATTCCCTTTTGTTGTTGAAGTCAAATTCACATTGCCTCCATTCTTGAAATTGTTTGATGTTTGAAACCCACCATCGGTTCTTCTGGAAACAGTAACTGTTACTCAGGTAAAATGGAATGAAAACGATGTGTGCAGCTTCCTGCTTTCGATGGGGTTATACAGTTGGGAAATATCTAATTCCCTCCAAAAAGCGCCTCACGTGTGAATAACAGCTGTTAACTCCGTCTGGGATCAAAAGTGTCATTTTGGGAGTTTGGGACAAACTTTGTCGAAAAATAAACCTCCGGGACCAAAAAATTTTGTTTAGGATGAAAAAATTTTTACCCCGTAAAACTAAGGGACCAAAAATGCAATTTTCTCTAATTGAAAATATTGATATTTTAATTATTCCTCTTCCTCAATAATTTCATATGGGGCGGATTAGCATTTAGCACACCCCATAGAGCCAAGCCACTAAGTTGCTGAGTAGATATATTAATTTTTCTCAAGAAAATATATATTATAAGAAAAAAAATAAACTTTATAATTATATACCTAAAATAATGTATTAAAAATTATAATATTAATAAATATTGATAATTAATTAGCATAGTATTGATAAATAATTTCGTTTTTTTATAAATAAATTCATCTTAAAAAATATAATAAATAATTTCGCTTAAAAAAATTATAAATAATTTCTAGTTATTATTGCTTATATTTATATAATATAAGCAATATTAAATTATTATGGTTCATAATTAATTTTCTCAAAAATAGAAAATATGTATCATACAAAATAGACCCTAAATTTTTCTTAGTCTAACAAAATAATCCCTTAACTAAAGTAATTCAACAATATACTCCCCGAGGGTATTTAGGTAATTTAACGAATAAATAAATAATTCCAAAAAAAATTTAGGGGTATTTTCGGAAATTCAAATTTCAAAATTAACGGAATATTAACGGCACCCGAGGACCTCAAACGGTCCGTTAGGATTAGGGGTTAATATGTAATTTCTGAAATAAGAGGGACTGATTTGTAATTAGGGCAAACTTCAATGGACCTAAATGTAATTGTCCCAAATTTTAGAATATCTATTTACAATTCGATTCCTTGACCAGACTCACGAAGTTTAAAATCCTTGATAAGACTAACAAAGTTTGAAAATTTTTTAAAATATCTGGCTCAATCTCTTAAAGTACGAGTCGTCGTTTTTTTTTTTTTTTTAATTATTATATTTGCCGTTTTTTTTTTTTTTAAATACCAAATGAAAGAGGACATTTTTCTTCCAACTTTGGAAATTTTCCCTAGTTAAGACAGGGATTTCTACTTGAGTATCAATCACAGAATTGAAAATTGCAAAATGCAACATACATGCTTAACTTAATAATTGAGGCAAAACTTTAATCATAATTTACCAATGCAATTATGAATATAATGAATCTAACGACATAAAAATTGCATGTGGGCTAAATTTTCATTTCAATTAGATTCATTTTTATGATAGAATTATTGATGTAATTTTCTATTTTTTAAATAAAATTATCAAGTCCAATTCCATAATTCCTGCAGGTAATTACAGAAGGGCACCGGATAATTTTATTTTACTTAAATATTCAAGTGGCCTATAACGCATACTTGTTTAAATGTCTATTTCTTAAATAATTCAATCCTTAGGAATTATTTAAATGTAATTATTTTTTTAATCAAAGATGCTTGACTACTCTTTTAATTAAAAAATTCACAAATCATATAGACAAAACTTAAACTGAATGTCTTCATACTCTATGTAATTTCGAACAAATAGTTCTATTCAATTTAGGCTGTTGTGGCTAGACCCAATTAAATAAAACTATTTAATCACTAGACATCTATATTATTATATATTTGATAATGATATTTGACTTCTTTGTGCATTTTTGATGATGTGGAATTTTGTGGTTTTATTGAAGTTTTTAATTAGATATAAAAAATGTGATTGACTTATCTTTATTTTGTAGATTGTTTTATTAAGAAAATAAGTAATAACTAAGAAAAATAATTATCTTTGGCAAGTTTGACTGAATGATATTTTGTGTTTCTTTTTAAAATTCAATCAAGGGGATTAATTTTGCAAATAAGGAATATATTATATTAAAAGCAGATGTATTGATTTTTCTAAATATTATAAAGATTTTATAAACTTACCTAAATTATGTACACAATTTACATAAGAAATCACTATAATTTTAAACTTGAATTAAACCTTCCAAAGTAAACGAGATTAATTAGGTTGCTTAAATTATTCTCTCAAAGTGAGTTTATTATAATATAAGTATTCACTTCTTTACTCTAAAACATAGGACTAATCTTTCTTCTCTTTTTTCTTTCACCATTTCTCTTTTGCTTTGTTTTTCTTCTTTAATGTTTTGATTGAATTATTTATATTCTTGAAATATTTATTCACATTCAAACAATTATCTCTTCTAATCTATTTTTTGATGTGCAGATTATTGATCGATTTTCTATTCCGTTTTTTATATCACATCAACCATCACAGACAAGCCGCGTTAATCTTTTAAAAAAAAGTTCAATTTATTTTATAAGAATGGTTAGAAGATTCGTACATTTATTTATTTTTTAAATATACTCATTATTCGTGATATTCCAGCTCAGGCCTAGTGTATTGTTCTTTCGGACATTGTTGGTTAATATAAGTTCTATTGCTTTGCTTCAAAAAAAAAAAAAAAAAAAAAAACAAAGAAAAACTATAATTTTAAAGGGAAAATTGTTCATTTCATTCGTTTGAAATATCCCATTTCAAATCTCCGGACATAGTTTTGGGTTTTTGCAAATGTAAGACTTCAATTTTTGATTTGATGAAGTTATAGGGCAAAGTACTGCCAGAATCCCCTTTCCCTCGCCGGAAATGATGACGTGTAGGCCGGAATGACACATAGCCAGTCATATGGCAATTTTTTTCCACATCACAAGAAAAAAAAAAAAAAAAAAAAAAAAAAGAAATTCAATCTTGTTATATAAATTTAAAATATATATTTATAGAGAATATATATATTTGTTTATGTATACATATATTTATATATATAAATATATGTATACATAAACAAATATATATATTCTCCATTTTGGAGAAGATTATGAGATAATCCCCATATTGGGGAGAATTATGGATTTATCTCCGTTTTGGAGAGGATTATGGGATATTCCCCATCTTGATCTCGAGGAGGATTATGGATTTATCTCCGTTTTGGAGAGGATTATCCCCCAGCTTGAGGAGGATTATGGATTTATCTCCGCGTTGGAGAGAATTATGAGATTTATACATTCTCCGTTTCTGAGAGAACTATGGGATATTTCCCAATTTTGGGAGGATTATGATATCTCCTATCACATGTATTTTTCTTGAGATTCTAATGATAAATGGAAAGATGTTTTTTTTTTTCCTTTTGGGATAGGGATTATGGTATCCACTTTCAAAGAAAAAGATGGACATTACCAATATTTGATGTGAACACAAGTTCTAGAAGATGTGAAGATGTAACGGAAGCAATGGAGTACGAGAAAAGGATTTTGCAGGATCCAAAAATCAGAGTAGCAGAAAACTTAAGTTTTGAAGATTTGGGATTATGAATTTTGTAGGATGAGAAAGGATTTTGCATAACCATTTGAAGACTTTGGGATTTTGGATTTTGCAGGAGAAAAAAGATTTTGCAAACCAGAAATTTAGTACTTTGGGCTCTTTTCCACCGTAACTTGTTCAAGTTGGACTTCTTCATTCTTCTGAAGCACCAACTTGAGAGGGACTGTTAGAATACATAATTAATATTTAGTTTTATTTTATTTAGTATTTAGTTTTATCTAGTTTGTAACCATCTTTTATTGTTATCTAGAATAACTTCTATTGGAGTTAAAAATATATATATATAACAATTTAAAATATTTATATACATTATATAATTTTTTCCTTGCGGTCCCACCACGACCCACCCACCCAAGCGGTCGGCCATCACCTCCCCACGCCACCGTGTCCCCTGTTTCTGAAGGAGGCGGCGGCGCCCCTGATTTAGGTGTCTCGGAAACATCCTCAAAATGACGAGGCCAAAGGTGAGTGTTTTTTTCAATACTAAAGCCGATTGAATGACCTTTTTTTTTTTTTGCCGACAACTTGTTTGATAATTTGTTTCTATGGTAGCCTTCAATGCAGCTGTTCAGCAAAGTATGTGGGTGGAGACGACTTCAGCTTTGCAGGGATAGATCATGGCCTGGGGAGGTGGCCGGCCGTTTGGGTGGTGGGTGTGGGTGTGGGTGTGGGTGGCATATATATATATACTAGTAAATGCCGAACACTCGTTGCGTGTGCAAATAAAAATAATACTATTATTAAATATATTGAAATTAATTTTTATATTGATATATATTCTATAATCAATTTTAATATAATTATTAAATTATGATAAATAAAAAATATAAGATATAAGGAGAAAAAGATAAAAATTATACATTAAAGAAAAAAACGAATTGAAGTAGGGTGAGAGAAATGTGAAATAATGAAGATGGTGTTGGAGCCGTAAATAAATAAATAAATAAGAAAATAATTTAAGAGTCCAATAAATGAGGAAGAGATTAAGCAAAAAAAAACTGTTGAAATACGTGGGTATAATTTATTTCTGAAAAGTAAAGAAAAAAAAAGAACCCATAAATTTAGGGATAATACGTAAATAAAAAGAAAAGAAAAAATTGAAAAGTCAGGGTAGAAAAGGAAAGAGTCCAAGACACCACATTTACCCCTCACGCTTATATAGTATAGATATATATATGTATATATTAATAAAACCGGATCAAACGATCGTGGAGTTTTTAACGAGTTTCTTAATATATATATGCTGAATTCTTTTTTTCTTTACATTTATTTTTTAATTTTCTAATGTGGAAATGAAATTATCACTTGGCTGCCCATGTGTCATTTCGCCGACATGTCATCATTTCCGATGGTCCTTTGTCCTATAATTTCATCAAATTAAAAATTGAAGTCCTACATTTACAAAAGCCCAAAACTATGTCCGGAAATTTCAAATTGGATATTTCAAGTGGATGAAATTAATAATTTTCCCTAATTTTAAATTTGAATTCAAACCTTCCAAAATAAAGAAGATCAATTAGGTTGCTTTAAAATACTCTTTAAAGAGAATTTATTATCAATATAATTATTCACTTTATTACTCTAAAACATAGAGCTAATCTTTCTTCTTTGTTTTCTTTTCAGTATTACTCCGTTGCTTTTTTTTTTTTTTTCTTGATCCTTTAATATCTTCACTAAATTACTTATGTTCTTGAAATATTCATTCACATTTAAACAATTATCTCTTTTAATTTACTTTTTAATGTGCAGGTTTATTGATCGATTTTTTATTTAATTTTTAGTATGACATCAATCATCAGACAAGTCATGTTGATATTTGGAGGAGTTCAATTTCATTTATGGGAACGGTTAGAAACTTTGTAATTTCATTTTTGTTTTTTTTTTTTTAATGTATTCATTATTTGTATATCATTCTAATCATATGTAATATAAATATTTTAAAAATAATAGTTATTAATTATTTAAATTTTGCCAGAATTGTTCTTAAATTACTTTTTTGATTTACGAGTGATTGGAAATAAATGAGTCATGGTTTGATGAAATCTATTTTTTTGTGAAAAATTAAAATTTAAGCAGATTTAGTTGACACATACTATGCATAGCTCACAACTTTCTGTTTCTGACAAAAATGATGCATAGCTCACAACTTTCTGTTTCAGAAACAGAACAAGTTCAATTTGCTTGATTCAGGAATCAGGTCTAATTTGCTTGATTCAGGAATCAGGACTAGACCTGTGTATTTAAGAGAGTTTTTTGCACAGTCACCCCCTGTGATATACCTAATTAGCTCTCCAAACCCTGTGATTTGAAAATTTTCAAAGAGAACCCTGTAATTATATAAATTAGCACTCAAAACACTGTGATTTTATTAAAGTTAGTACTCAAAACCCTACAACCACGGCTGTAGAGTTTGAAATGCTAATTGAGTGCCAATTTATTACAATCATAGGGTTCGCTTTAAGAATTTTCAAATCACAGGGTTCGGAGTACTAATTAGGTATATCACAGGGTTTTTTGTGCAATAAACTCTATTTAAGAGGGTGGTGACCAATCTTGAGCGTGAACATTGCCGGAATCGAAATATGAATAATGTGCTCAACCTTACTCAGGAGAGGGTTGTCAAACCATTATACATTAAACTCCATATTTTTTATTATTCGATGTGAGATACTTGACAAAAACGTATTTGGCCATTGATGTTGGAGGAAATTTCCTAGTCCACCCTTTATAATTAATTCGTAACCAGAAAAGTGAGGAGACAGCACGAAAAAGAGGGGGCCATCGACGACCATTTCAAAAGAATCTGCAGTTAATTTACAAGCTGCAAAACTTTTTCATCTTAGCAAGACATTCCAAGATTTTGCATGCATGAATATGAGCCAGCAATCTACTCTAGCCTTCTATAATAAATTCCAAATGTTATTGGATTATCATTTCTCATGTGATGAAATTTCCAGAACAAACTTTCTTTCTTTTGTGTTCTTATTTGTCACGTTAAATTGAAATGCTACTTAAATATAGACTTATTTAGAACATACTCTGTGTTAGGTGAAATGGAAAAAATAAAATAAAATCTTATATTATAAAAATTAATATAAAAATTATTGTGTTTTAAATATATTACACTGCCCCTTTTGATGATATCATTATAATTTAAATATAGTATCTCTATTTTACCCTCACAAATTAAACGTAAATTACGAGTTCCATTTTCCAATGTCTATTATCTATTTATTGGTGACTTCTTTTTTCCCCTGTTTATAGGGTTCTTCATGTAATTTTTATTTTATACAGGGGTCTTGGTGCATATAAAAAAGTATTGAACAATACAGAGAGATATGAAATATATATCACAATATAATAGGGTAAATTAATCATGTCGCGTCCAATAAATAGAGAAAATTATTCTTCTAGACGCGCTAAAAGCGTGGGTTGAACTTTAGAAAATTTCAGAATTTGTTATGCAAATATTTTGAAAACACAGGATTTTACATATCAATTTTCATATCATCGGAATTTTTGTGTTAACTAGGACTAATACAGGGGTGAAATATATATAAAATCCCTTAAATATATATATTACCTTGTTTTTACCAATTCTTCTTCTTTAATTCCTACAAATTTGGTGTCCCACAAAAATTAAAAATCAATTTTCATATCAGAAAATGTAAAAAAAATATTAAACGAAAAACTCTCTACCTATGATGTACGAACACAATATGACCACAAATATAACAATACAACTTTTTTTTTGAATTTCTAATCGTACCAAGTGTTGCATAAATTTCTGACACGATACAATAAATAAAATAATATTTTTAAAAGTCATAACTCTCCATCAACTTTTGAATTGCTTTTTTGGTCATCAAATCAAAAACAAGCGCTTACCCGAAGGACATAAAATTTTCAAAATCAGGTTTGGAAATTGGATGAAATTTCACAATTGTCATTTTATTTCAAAGTCAACCACGAGGTTCTTATTGGTGCCTGTCTTCCACAATAACAATAAACTGATGCGAATGATTTCTGTGATGCTTCTTCAGACATGGTAAGCTAAAATTGTATGCTATTAATGTGGGGCGTAAAGTGAGAGAAGGTATTTGGCTGGAGTTTTTCCCACCTTTTCTCGGCTAACAAATTTGGTTTCCCTCTTTTTTAAGCATGCTAACGGACTACATGACGTGTTTCACGTGCACTCTCCGTTTATAAATTAACGGAATAAGCGTTTCAGGATTGTATATGGGACTAACTTTGATTGCAGAATTAATTTTGGGATTAAATTTGAATTATGAGATCATATCTCATATTTTCCCTTATATGTATATTGGCTATTGCAGTATATGGTTGTGATCAATGGTTTTTATTTTTGGTCGCATTAGATTAAACTAAGATCAAAATTACCCCCATTAGTTATGATCATGGTTGTGATCAATGGTTTTTATTTTTGGTTGCATTAGATTAAACTAAGATCAAAATCACCCCCATTAGTTATGATGCATGATCGTAGATACGATGATATGACTTTTTTGTTTTTTCTACATGAGTAGTATCTAATACGACATGAATATCTAAAATATTATTCTCGAAAGTGTTTGTGTGTTAGAACCCATAAGACATTTGACATTTCCATAATAATTAATGAATTACAAACCAAAATTGAATTTATATATATATATATATATATATATATATGTATATAGTTACATATCAGATGATGATAAAATTATGAAGAAAGTAGATTGAAGACCATAAATCATCATAACTAAGAGCAACCCTTTGTTTCAAGTGCAGTTAAAAAGGATACACTATTTAATATCATAAAACAGTTGAATACAAATGAACAATCTTGGATCAGTATCTACTGAAACAAAATCGTCATAACCAAACTGAAAAACCCAAGGATACAAAATTGAATGTACACAAGATATTGAGAGAGAGAGGGTCCAATATTTGTCTCCCTAAAAGAATTACTCACAAAAATATACTCAAAAGACTTGACAAATATATACTGAAACTTCAGGAGATGTAGAATTTGGCGAAATTCGCTTCCCGATTTCATTTTGATGCAGAGCTTAATGTACACCATGTTTCCTTGTACTCGAGTTTCATCTGCCGGCACAAGCTAATTCAGTATTCTGCTCCACATGATATCAGTGCACCGAAATGCTTTTAATTTTTTAACGGTGCAAAATCTCAGCTACGCGATCGTTAGCATCATCGGAAATCTCCCTCTCTGAAACTTGGACCTTCAAAAGATTTGAATACCTGCCAGCGAAAATATTAGGTTTGCATTGTTCCTGGAGAATGAGAAATTCTTGTATGGACCTCGTCTTTGATCTTAGGGATAACTACACTGGTTATAGTTTTGGCCTAATCACACAAAGTTCCCCAAGGTCTGATAAATTACAAAAACTTCCCCTATTAAAGAACTTACATTACATCAATATTTGAATTTCATTTTGTGATAACACTTAACAGCATGCATTATGCCAAAATCAGGGTACGCCACAAAAAAATTTCTGTAATTTCTTTAACCTCAGGGGAAGAGGAAGTTAGTATAATAAACGAAACCTCAGGTTAGGTGAGGGTTATTATCCAATTATCTTACTTATGCACCAAATGGATCAGTGTGCAATATTTTACGTGTAAATTTTTTTTCCCAAATACATGCTGTGTGTGGCATAATTTGATACACGAGTGGGGCCCATGTACAAGAATTTTCCCTTAAGAGTTTCAAGTTTCATGAGAACTCACTCTGCAGCAGTGAAAAGATCCTCATGCTCTGGAACGAATGCAAGCAACGCCTGTAAAAACCACAATACAATTCTCATCAGCCAAGAAATGTGTGGAAAGGCAAGAATATGAATGCTGCACCAGTAGTTTCAGATGATTTCATTACCTCAAAGGGCATGTTTAATAATTCATAATACGTCCGACCACGATCTAATCTTGTCTGTACAACTTCACCATCAATCGAAGACACAGCAGCCAAAGCCTAAGAAAGAGCAAATAAAAAAGAAGAATCGTTACAGGAACTCCATGCTAACCAGAATTAATGCATTTGAGAAATGAAAGACAAACCAAACAAAATAAGAGTAACACTCATGCTTGATTACGCTACTCACTACTGTTTCTTCTATAGAATCTACCATTTATCTCACCTCTTTTTTCATGAAAAAGAAAAGGCATGCCAAATTCACATCATGCAGGGTTCAAGTTTTGTCTTCTTTGTCATCATATATAAAAGGTTAACCCTAGTTGCCAATGTATAAATCAAACACGATAACAAATGGTTCAAAGTTGAAAAAAAGAAACCGTACTGTCTCGACATTTACCTAGATCACTGAGAGTGACAGGAAAATTCTAAGTGGATGCTTACGCATTTTAGGCAATTCTTCTTTTAGTAACTATTCAAGTAACCTGAGTAAATATTCACGCATGGAACAGTAGAGATCATTTGGATCCATTGAACCTATTGACTGGCCATCTCATTTTAAACACAGAGCTGTTAGACAGGTGAACCATTGAAACCTTGCGCGAGAAACGCTTTTCCATTAATGGGTGAGGGTGGGATTTGAACATAGGGCCTTCTACTTGGGCCACCGTAATACCGCATTGAATGATCACTTCACCCAAAAGCTTAAGCTACAGACATACTAAGTAATTAATATTTCTAATAGGATGCATGTTTCAGCATCGAATTTCATTACTATTAAACCTCTTTTTTTTTTTTTAAATTTGCAGCACTGTTAACAAATTTACTCCTGCAATTACGGACAGAGAGTAGGAAGGAGGGGAAGTGTGAACTAAAAGTTCAAAGATCACAAACCTGTTCCAGGGCAATTGAATTGCGACAAATCTGCTGTATGCCAAAAAGGTTGATGGACTTCATTTCAGCCAAAGCCCAACAAGGAATTAACCATTTCTCTCATAAGCGAGGTTAACATGAACATCTTTCTCCATGAAATTTCTCCATGGTTCAGCAGAAATTTCAAACAAGCAGAGAAACAAACCTTTATAGACAAATTAGATGCAATGGCGCATATCCCTCCAAATATGTAATTCCGTTTCACTTCCGCAACAAATGGAGTCATCTCCTAATCTCTACGCGTTATCTATGTAACATAAAATAGAATTTCATCATAAGTATTGGTAATTTCATAGGTACAGGCGACATCACACAGCACGTAAATCAAATCCCAATTTTGTGCAATAGTCCGAGTAAGATCATCATGAAGTTTTATTCAAGTACTCCCAGGTTTTCCAGAAAGATTCAGTTTCAAAACATTTCTTCCAATACTACATGCTATGACATTATTTTTACTGAAAACTTGTTTGCCTAGGAACAAAAGGCAATAGAAAAGGATAACTGCAAAAGATTTGTTTAGTACATTTTGATATGTTTCTGTAGGATACAAACCCATCATCCAGCTAATTAGCGAAAAGCAGCATGAGGACTCACCTGGGAAGTTAACGATATAACAAAATCATCAGGCTCCTCTGCATCTTGGTCATCCAAATAATCCCTGTTTGTCATTTCCTTTACAAATTCACATATTTAGCAACCAGAAAACATTTATTATGCAAAAGGCAATTTCCTTGAAAAAGTAGATAAAGAGTCCACATCCTTCAGATCTTTTGGTGGAGAAGATGTAGATCTAACATACCTGCAAATGAAAAATAGTCTCCAGCTACATCTCGATACGTAGAACCTTAAGGCAATCAATGGCCAACTTTCTATATTCTTCCGCGAATGATGGAAGATCTTTAGGAGGTAAGCTGCTTGTTCTAGTGTGACGTGGTGGTCGTATTCCATTCTCTTCCACATTATCATAATCACTAGAAGATGAGTTCCCCAGCCTAATGTACATATGAGGAACAAAAGTTACTGAAATATGGAAACAGAAGATAACTTTTTTTGAACGAGTCACAACAAGCCAGCCAAACAAAACCCCATCCCGATGTTTTCGTCATATTCACATTTTGGGCCAAACAGAAGATCATGTTTTGACGTATTCGTTTCAACATATTTCACATTATAAACTCGAGTCAACTTATTAGATCATTTAAAAGAGTTGTGCCACCTTGACCGGGTCACATTTCAAATCTGGAGTCTGCATTTGAAAAGGGAAAGCTACCAGGCCAGGTTATGTACCAAGAAAAGTTGCAGTTTTAACTAGCCCAGTTTTTCTATGTTCGAAAAAACTTCAACTATTGCAACTAGTAACCTTATTTGATTGAAATCTCAAACATGTATATACATGCAAAATTTAGATCGCGATCCTGGTCTGTTATCCATAAATCATCAAGTCTGGATATAACAGGTAAAATGAAGAATAATAGAAGGATCAACTAAAACAATACCAACAATACATGATGTTATAAACACACGATGGGTAACAGGAGCATGTCAAACTGAGTAAGGACAGCGATTCTTAGTTGCAGCACAGCCACAAACTTTCAGTGCCAGCCTCCTAAACTTTATCTATACTATTATATTAAGTGAGAGACTCCTAGAGTAACCGCTTTCGTCTCTTAGACTCTGATTTTTTTTTTTGCACCATTCTCACATTATGTTATTTTTTTTTATTCTCTTAACTCCTTTTTCTTTCTCCCATCTCACTCCAATTTTTTTTTAATTATATTCTTTTATTCTTTCCACATATTTTTTAATTTCTATTTTATATTATTTTTTACTTATCTAATATTATCTTATTTTATTTATGTATTTATGATAAATTCATAATTATATTAGAAACAAATATAAAATAAATATTAATATGAAATTTTTAATTAAAATATGTATTGTATAATAATAATTTTTTACTTGAAGAATGTGCGGAAGTTACTAGTAAAAATAATGCACAAAAGTCTGAAAACTATGCGATAGTATCAATGGAAAAGGAAAACTTGCCTTTCTATTGACTCTGCGACATATTCCAGTCAATCACTCAATGAAGCCAATAAAATAAGTTTGTTATCATCACGAATCAGGTTCTCCTGCAGAAGATTTAGCCAAAGCAAAAATAAGCTATACAAACTAATACATAGTAAGATCATCAGAAGATCATAATTGTGAAATACATATCACTTTATATTCAGATATATAGTGAAAATACCCAACAAGGGCATGGATACCTGCTTGATAGGCCTCAAATTCAGTAATATATCACTTAATTGCATTTCTACTTCAGCATCAGACAAGTCGGTATCTCTGATTCCTTGATCTAATGAATTTGGCAAACATGCACTCGCAGGATCAAGTCGTAACAGATTCTCGATATCATGTCTCCCGATGAGCATATAGCTTTGCTTCTCAAGAACTGCCTGATGTTTTAACCAAAACATAGTAGATTAAAACAACGGCAAAATCTAATGTTTGGAGAAGATCATATTTGAAGCTTCATTATAGAGAAAAACGCTTATTCCCTCTACAATAAATCTTTGATCACTCCTTCCCTGTTTCTTTTTGCTTTTCAATCATTACTGCTTCCAGGGGCATACATGTTTCGATGATATCATATCACCTTTTGAATTTACAGGCTTTAACAATTCCACATCATCTAAATACTAGACTACTTACTACCTTATAATGTTGGGGCAATCCTGACCTCGTCATCTAGCTTTTGGGGGTGACTGATGCCAATCGCATATTGCTTGACAGAAAAATGCTAATTTGACACCTTTGCTTCTTATCTATCAACAGGTTAAGGTAGCCTAATTGCTCTGAAAAAAGGTAGCTTGTCAAGCAAATATCTAAGGAAGATTATTATTATTCTGCATCCAACTTAGAGACTATACTTTATTCCTATCTTATTGACCCCACTTCCAAGAAAAAAGGTTATCTAGTGGTTTTCTTTGCATATTATCTCGCAGCAAAACTAGACCCATATTCTAGTTATGATTACGTTGCACAAGGCACATACCGTCTATAGGAGACTGAAAAGAAGCAGGGAAGTATGGCATGTTTTCACAAGACAAAACTACAAAGAATGCTCTTGTCAATTATTAAATTTCCGAAATATGAAAATGAATAAAGGGAAATGTCCGTGCCTCCATATACGATGTTCGACATCTTTCATATGTTCTTTCAAGGAAAGTTTGCGCATAATTGATGAGATCGCCGACAAATTTTGGCATTGCTTGAGCCCAACCAAGTACCTAGACAAATGGTATAAAATAGAATGAATATGAAGAATCATTAAACCAACAATCAATATATGAGATGTGACATCAACAAAACCTCTTTCGCTAAGAAATCTATTGCCAATAATCCTTGTAAAATAGGACGGCCCTTCTCAACTGATGAAGTGTAAGCAGCTGCATTAGGTCGCGGACGAAATGCAGCTGGGCCTGATTAGAGTAGATTACATAGAATTAGAATTTTAAGGTGCATTGATCAAATTATCCGAAGAGTAACTATTCATGATTAACAATCCTCAAAAAGGCTGCAGAAATAGAATATTTAAACCAAGCACAAGGTTTGCTATCCATTAATGCCCACTTTCATGACTCCATTATCCAGCAGAGATCGACAACAATTATTGGCATAATCAATTCATCTATCATAAGATATGATCGGGCAGGGTGACCTTGGAAGTTATAGCCTGACAAGAAGTACAATCACAACACCAAAACGAAAGAGCTATCTTGAAGAACAGGGAGAACGTATTTGTATATGAATCATGGTAACTGTAAATGATGCTATTGTGAGCATATAATGGACCATACAGAGCTGCCAATCTATGCATATCCTACACTAAAAGTGTCTCCAAGATGTCTATTTTAGATAAACAAAAGATGTGCCAAGATGTCCACCATGTCAAAACCCCCGAGGCGCTCGCTCAAACAGGAGTTCACACTGGATTAATTTTGATAATCAGGATTTTACGGTTGAGATTATTAGGGAATCATGTTTTCAGGACTGCATCACAATATATTTCATGGGCAGTTTAGCTGGTCGCAAACCAGCAGTCAAAGTACAACCAACATTGCAACACCGAATCAATTATTTTGCTGTTGATGACAAGAAAATGAAACTAAAAGCATGTGGCAACCAACGGATAACATGTTGGCTAAATATGGTGCATGGAAATAGTGAAACTACAATGCATTTCATTAATAACTCGCGCAATGAAAAATAGTTCTTAGGACTTGCTTGACATAGCTTATTGTACGCTTTTCCGATAGTCGACGAACATAGTTGGTAAAAAGTGATCCTTCACAAACTTCTATGTAAATGCCAGTAATCCATCATTGCTGCAAAATTTTGTTCAGCAGTATTAGGCAAATGGTTAGCATGATATGCAGCAATGCACATTGATAGAAATGATAGGATAGTAGATTCAGAGATAATATTCCTTGAAGATAATTTAGCCCTATGGTAAACCAGATAAGGCGCAGATCACACAATTTACAAAAGGAAAATAATAGGCATGTGAAAATGAAAGAAAAATGATTTCAAAACGAAACTGAAAAGGACAAGGTAAACCAAAGGACCATCGCAAGGTTTGGCCTATTTATGAATATTTCTCCATTCGTTTGGAAATTACACTATCCCAGAGGTTTTGCTCTTTGAAAACTATGTCGGCATTATTTCATAATGATGCTCTCATAAAAACCAGTGTGGTATTACTAAATGCACATAGACAGGTGCGAAATCATTGGACCCCTTTCTTAACCAATTTTGACAGATAAAATTGACCTTTTGGCTTAAATACAAGCCCCAATTATAATATAAAAGTGAAGGTATAAGAGGAATGGAAGCATAAGTAGAGAGAATTTGGTCCCAAGGACGCCAAACTCTTTTTTTAGGGATATAACCCTTAATTTCTTTTCCCCTTTTCTTTCTTGCCTATTATCTGACGTGGCACTATTAAATCATAAGCTAAATGTAATTAGCTCGATTTGTAAAAGAAGAAACCTTTGGGGCCATTTTGCAAAATATAATAAATGTATCAGTTGTACACAAATTCCCTCAAAACCCTAAATCTCTTCATTTGTCCTCTCTTCTCTCCTTCTTCGTCGCCGTCGTTGCAGAATTTGATAAGTTCCATTCACTTTATTTATAACTCCATAGTCATGATCCAATAACAAACGAAACCCTAATCTCTCTTTCTTCTTCATACTTCTCGCCGCCGCCCTCTAACTTATTCCACCAGATCTCCTCTCCGGCTGCCAGTGTGTCTTATCTCTAGATAGTAGCATGCTGCTTCGTAATTTTTTCACACAATTCCACATAAATTTTGATCAAAAATTACGAAGCGCATGTTACTTTCTAGAGCGATAACAAAATTCTGGTCACATCTTTCCGCTGCTACTTTGAAAAGCGTATGGAATAAACTGCCAAACTTTAAATAATAATGCTGGTATTGATGATTCGGTGTTTGTACTATAACACCGAATCATCAATATCAACTGTATTATTTAACCGAGTTTGAACATATCTGCAATTGACTCCCCTGTATCCATTCTGAAAACGTATTGCCTCGCCTGTGGCCATTCTGCAAACATTTTGGAACATGATGTTGGCAAAAAATCCCAACTAAATGGAGAAATCGAAATCCTGGTCCAATATCGAGAAATCGAAATCCTACTAGAATCGAGTTCTAGATTCATGTAATCTAGTATTAGATCAACCACTTGAAACGAATCTCACTTATTTTTTTCAACCCATTATTTGTTGGGGTACGTAATATGTGTAATGTAGCAATAATATTTCTTGTTTACCTTTTAAAATCCGTATTCCATTCCAGTAATGAATAATATAGTACTAGATCAGTTGGTGTAAGAAATAATCTAGTACTAGATTCAATAATCTAGTACTAGATTAATCTGTTAAAACGAATTTTGCTTATATTTTGACTCATTATTCGTTGGCGTACTTAATTTGTGTAACCTAGCAGTGATATTAATTGTTTTACCTTTTAAAATCCATATTTTAAGTCATTAACAAATAATATAGTACTAGATCAGGCATTTTTATCAGTCCTTTTTAAAGAATAATCTAGTACTAGATCACAGCAATCTAGTACTAGATCAGTCGCTGGTAAAGAAGAATCTAGTACTAGATTACATCAATCTATTACTAGATCAGTCTTTGTAAGGTGTCATCTAGTACTAGATTAATCTGTTCAAACGCATTTTGATTATATTTTGAAGTCATTATTCGTTGGCGTACGTAATTTGTGTAACCTAGCAGTGATATTAGTTGTTTTACCTTTTAAAATCCATATTTTAAGTCATTAACGAATAATGTAGTACTAGATCAGGCATTTTTATCAGTCTTTTTTAAAGAATAATCTAGTACTAGATCATAGCAATCTAGTACTAGATCAGTCGATGGTAAAGAAGAATCTAGTACTAGATTACATCAATCTATTACTAGATCAGTCTTTGTAAGGTGTAATCTAGTACTAGATTAATCTGTTCAAACGCATTTTGATTATATTTTGAAGTGATTATTCGTTGTCGTATGTAATTTGTGTAACCTAGCAGTGATATTAGTTGTTTTACCTTTTAAAATCCATATTTTAAGTCATTAACGAATAATATAGTACTAGATCAGGCATTTTTATCAGTCTTTTTTAAAGAATAATCTAGTACTAGATCATAGCAATCTAGTACTAGATCAGTCGCTGGTAAAGAAGAATCTAGTACTAGATTACATCAATCTATTACTAGATCAGTCTTTGTAAGGTGTAATCTAGTACTAGATTAATATGTTGAAACGCATTTTGATTATATTTTGAAGTCATTATTCGTTGGTGTACGTAATTTGTGTAACCTAGCAGTGATATTAGTTGTTTTACCTTTTAAAATCCATATTTTAAGTCATTAACGAATAATATAGTACTAGATCAAGCATTTTTATCAGTCTTTTTTAAAGAATAATCTAGTACTAGATCATAGCAATCTAGTACTAGATCAGTCGCTGGTAAAGAACAATCTAGTACTAGATTACATCAACCTATTACTAGAACAGTCTTTGTAAGGTATAATCTAGTACTAGATTAATCTGTTGAAACGCATTTTGATTATATTTTGAAGTCATTATTTGTTGACGTACGTAATTTGTGTAACCTAGAAGTGATATTAAATGTTTTACCTTTTAAAATCCGTATTTTAAGTCATTAACGAATAATATAGTACTAGATCAGTCACTTTTAGAGAGTAATCTAGTACGAGATTAGATAAATCTAGTACTAGATCATTCTTTTTTAAAGAATAATCTAGTACTAGATTAGGTCAATCTAGTACTAGATCAGTCTTTTGTAAAGAATAATCTAGTACTAGATCAGGTCAATCTAGTACTAGATCAGTCTTTGTAAGGTGTAATGTAGTACTAGATTCAATAATCTAGTACTAGGTTAATCTGTTGAAAAGATTTTCCCATATTTTTTTGAATATAGTACTAGATCCATGAATGCAAAAATTCATTATCCATCTCTTTAACAACAATGAGGTGACTTATTGAGATTCATGAAGCCAAATACTTAAATGCCGAATCCAAGCTCCAAACCGGTGGATTGTTTTCATCGACTGCACCTCTTTAATCAGCCGGATTTTATTGAACTATGGTTGAGCCAGATTTCGTACTGAAGCTTGAAAAGGAAATGTCAAGGATTGAAATAGATGAATGATCTTATGGAGCTTCATGAACCACAATCCTCGACATCCATCTCCAAGCTCCAGTCCGAACCTGGCGTGATTTCGCATTCGTCTGCCTATCTGTTAGGAATAGTGCCCTAGAAAGCCGATTGTATATCCGCTTTGTGCTTTTCCTTATTGTAATCACAGACAATCTTTGAATGAAATAACGAATTGAGGCAACACTTCCTTATATGCTCCTGTGCATGTATGAGAACTCCCCTAATCCTGATGACTTTAGGACTCTACCATTAGGTGAAATGGTTCATGAAACGAGCCCTATATCACATAAGTCATGATTAGTAAAATACTCCAAGCCGATGAGTCCTACAGACAGCGGGAGTGTCAACCTGACTCCCCTAAGGCTTGCTTGTGGGATCACGCCCTTAAGAAGGACCACCTTGTTTCATGTAGGTGCAAAGTGTATAGTTGATACGTGCGTGATACATGAGGGTGCTTACTTTAATAAGTAAGTTCACTGAGGTGCCCCGTGTGAGAACATTCCTAAATGGGAAAGGAAGTTTCTATTTCAGGAAATGGAAACTTCCAGATTAGGAAATATCTCACGAGTCATTGATGTGATTAATTGATCCTTAAGACTTGAGGTTCCTTGTCACTTTATGAGTTAACTCTGTAGTCTTAGGTATAAGCTTTAAAGGGTGTCGCCTTAGACAACTGATTCAAGGCTTATGCTAGGGCTGCACAAGTGATTCATGAAAGTGAATGAGAATCAAGAAAGGGCCTACACTTGCATTTTCAAGGTGATCTCTCATTGTGTAAGTCATTCATATGTCATATGGAGTCCTTGGCCAAGGCATTAGATCAAGACATCAAGAAAAGGGTTTCTTGGATTGAGATCAAATGGATATGAGATCAAAGGGTCTCTAGAGAGCTTCAAGTTAGAAGTTTGAAGATTCGAGCTTTACCAAGGAGAGGGGATCAAGCCGCGAGAAGAGCGTTCTTGGGTGGCTTGAAACACTTCAAGAAAGAATAAAAGAAAAATAAGTTTCTTATCTCTACGAATTTGGATACACGATTGCGAGTCCAAGGTCCTTTTGTTGGGAAAATTGTTTAAATTCCGTTGCTTTCTGATTCGTTTTTCCAACAAGTGGTATCAGAGCCACCTAGTTAATCGTGTTTCTGATTCGTCTCAATTATATTGAATTTGGTAGAAATTCTTAGACTTGATGCGATTGAGTATTTGTAATTGTTTTAGAAAGCCTGAATTACGAAACTGTAATTTTTCCTGAAAGTTTCTGAAAATTGGTTTTGCAAAATTTAATTTTTTGAAAACTATTTTAGATTTGAAACTGTATAAACTGTTTTTGGATTTCTTGGATTGGTTTTGCTTTTGAACCAAAACACGAAACGAAAAGCCTGGATTACGAACACGCGAAACCCCACGCGCGAAGGTGTAGCGCGCACCGCCCGCCGGGCCTAGGCGCGCCCGCCCAGGGCGGCCGAGACTGGCCGCCCGTCGCCCGCCACCCAGCGATGCGCGCAGCGTGCGCACTCGCGCGGCCTTGGCCGCACGCTGTGCGCGCCAACCGTGCGCGTGATGTGCGCGGCTCTTTCGTGTATGGGCCCCCGTTTTCGTGATCCGGTCCTTTCGTATTTCGTGCAATCCAGTCCCAATTTTATTTTAATTTTAAAATTTTTATTTTTGAATATTTATTTTAATTTTTGAATAAAACTTAAAATTAGGAATTTTGAGAAATAGAAAACGGTTTATATTTTGGGAAATTGCATTCTTGATAAAATTGTTAATTTTCAGAAATTAATTGGAATTTTATTTGTTTTTGTAAATTTGGGATTTATTGAAAACTTTTATAAATAAGACTCGCATCAAGTCGTGTTTTAAGTCATTAGGACTTGAAACGAGAATTTTAATTTATTGGCTAAATTTAAATTCTCGCAAAAGCATGTTAGGTGATCATGGGTTTAGATCTATGTATGGTTTTAATTTATGCACATGGATGGTTTAAATTGGGGTTGGAGCCCTATAGTTGCGTTTTTCAATTGAGGTTGGAGCCTCACTTATGTGCGTACTGTTATGTGATTTATTATGTGGCTTTCCATATTACTGTTTTTGAGGCTGGGGTATGCCCCGTGTAATTGTCTAAGGCCAATATGAAGATTGAGCCTTATTACTTTATGTCTTTTTCTTTTTATTGTAATTTAATAGTAGAGATAGGTGGTGAGGTTTTATTTTCATTTTGGAGACAATGCACCCATGGAGTAAGATGGACCACATTCAAGTAACAAGGAGGCCATAAGTGAAGACCCCTCAAAATGTTAGGGAGGGGAATCTCAATTGTAAAAATGTAATAGAGATAGGGCTTGTATTTTGTTACCGCTTTCCCTTATGTGATTTAAACTGTTTATGTGGCATGTATGTTAGAACTTGTGATTGTGGAGTGGCTCCCACATATCACACATAAGATAGGTAGAACTCATGATCATTACATGTTAGTATCATGCTAGGACATGTTATCTGTTTATGTGCTTGTTTGAAAAGCATTTAAGTGTACTTGCATTAATCAAGACTAATAAAATTGGATAACATATATGTTGGTGAGGTCGAACCGGACAACTCTCCGGTTGATTCGAAAATTCCCATTAAATATTAAGCTAATTTCGAACAAATAGGTATTTAATTCGAGATGCAAATTTTGAATTAAATTCCTAGCATTCCATCAATAGGTTTTAAGTTTAGTATGTGAAATTAGTTATTGTCCGCGAGTCGTGGGATAGCTAGTGGAGCTTATTAGTTCTTAGTTACCTAATTGATCCTTTTAAATGATCAATATTTCGTGATCAATTTCAGCAAGGGCGATGTCCGCGAGTCGTGGGTCGTTTGAACTAAGTTTTGGTCATGATCTTATGATTGATGGGTCTAGCTTAACGCCTAAGTAAATATGGATGTCGCACGAGTCGTGGGTCCATATTGAAAGATAGGTGATGCAAAAACAATTACTAAGAGTTCTAAAGGTGTTAGAATTGGTAAGTTGTACCTACCTGGGGTTCTTACTTAGAATGTCCGCGAGTCGTGGGTTCGAGGTAAAATGCCTAGGATCTTAGTACCCATTGGGAAACGTGTTCCTCTTAGATCTTTGGGAATTCTAGTTCTTTGAAAAACAGTGGGAGCTACATTAGATTAAAGACCTTATCTTTTGTATATCGTTATGATTCAGTATGCTCACTAGTTCTCTGTTTTACCATTTAGGTCGTAGATTCTGTGATTCTCTACGTGTTTTGAAATGGCAACCAAAAACCCTCTTGTATCGATCCTCGAGTCTAACAAGTTGACGGGTCCCAACTATTCTGATTGGCTGAGAAATCTAAAAATCATTTTAGATTTTGAGAAGAGAACTTATGTTCTCTTCGAAGAGGAGCCTAGTCCCGAAGGGGAGGCTCCCACTCGGGCCGAGCGGGACGCAATTCAGAAGTGGAAGGATGATAATCTCCAAGCCCGTTGCCTTATGTTGGCTAACATGTCTCCGGACTTGCAAAGGCAACATGAGGCCATGGAATTCGCTTGGGAGATTTACGACCACTTAGAGCAACTTTACCGCCCTCATGAACGTGTTACAAGGTATAATACTTCAAAGGAATTGTTCCACTTGAGAATGAGGGAAGGTTCAAGTGTCCATGAATATGGACTCAAGTTTCTCGCCCTTACTGAGAAACTTGCTTCCATGGACATGCCGCTAAAAGATGAGCTTTCAGTGGATTTGTTGCTAGCTTCGCTCCCACCATCATTCAACCCATTTGTCCTTAACTTCAACATGAATCATGCTGGTACTACTGTAGCTGAGCTGATTAGTCAGCTTGTGACTGCTGAAAGCATGATCAAGAAGGACAATAAGGTTTTGATGGTGAATGCTCCATCTATCTCTTCTGGGCCTTCTAAAGGTAAGGGCAAGAAAGCCCAAAAGAAGAAGAAGAAACCCCTTAGGCCCACTGGTGGCATTTCGAAGGGGAAGGCCCAAAAGAAGAAGCGTGATCAGAAAGAGGATGTTTGCTTCCATTGTGGCAAAGCGGGACATTGGAGGAGAAACTGCCCAGAGTACAAGGCTACTCTAAAGAAAGGTATCTTTCTCGTTGAAGTAAATCTTTCTATTAATTCTAGTTCTTGGGTACTTGATACCGGTTGTGGAACTCATATCTGTAATGATGTACCGATGCTAAGTGAAGTCCAACAACTCAAAGAAGAAGAATGTGTCTTGAAGATCGGCGATGGCTCAAACGTTGAAGCTCGAGCTTTAGGCACAATTAGATTAGATTTAGGTAGTTTTGAGTTAGTCTTAAATAAAGTCCTTTATGTACCGAGCATTATTCGTAATATAATTTCAGTTCCAATTTTAGATTGTGAAGGTTATGAAACTTATATTAAGAATGGTAAATACTTTATCAAACGGAACAACTCTTCCGTTCACATCGGTACTCTAAGTAATGGACTTTATCTAACTCAAAATATCAATATTATGAATATACAACGAGAAACGAAGCGTAAGAGAGATGACAAAGTTTCAGCTCCCTTATGGCACGCTAGATTAGGACACATTTCCAAGAACAGAATTAGCAATATAAACACTTTAGGATCATTCTCTGAAAATGATCTTAAGGAGTTAACTTCTTGCGAATCTTGTCTCAAAGGAAAAATGTCCAAAGTTCCTTTTAAAGGAACTGTGGAACGTGCCACTAAGGTTTTGGATTTGATCCATACTGATGTTTGTGGACCGCTTAGTGTAAGCACTAGAAATAATCATCAGTATTTCATAACCTTTACTGATGACTTTAGTCGGTATGGTTGTGTATACTTAATGAAGTATAAATCTGAAGCTTTTGAGAAATTCTTAGAATTTCAAAAGGAGGTTGAGAACCAAACTGGTCACAAGATCAAAGCACTTCGATCTGATCGAGGAGGCGAGTATCTTAGTAAAGAATTCCTTAATCATCTCAAAGATAATGGGATTATCTCTCAGTGGACTCCTCCGGGAACTCCTCAGCTTAATGGAGTTTCTGAGAGAATGAATCGAACCTTACTTGATATGGTTCGTTCCATGATGAGTTTCACTGACTTACCACCTTCTTTCTGGGGTTATGCCCTAGAAAGTGCAGCAAAGATTTTGAATCTAGTTCCCTCTAAGTCAGTCCCTAAAACGCCCTATGAAATGTGGCATGGTAAAATCCCTAGTTATTATTACTTAAGAATTTGGGGTTGTCCTGCTTACGTGAAGAGGACAGTGGGAGATAAGTTAGAATCTCGTTCTAACTTATGCTACTTTGTAGGTTATCCTAAGGAATCCATAGGATACTACTTCTATGATCAATCTGAGCAAAAGGTGTTTGTTTCTAGAAATGCCACTTTTCTTGAGGAACCGTTCCTTAAAGAAAAGAAAGGGAAGATCATAGAATTAGAGGAAGTACAAAGTGAGCCCACGCCACCCACTGAAGAAACGTCCCCTTCTGATCAACCACGACCAATCATGGATTTCGATACACACGAAAATCCTCCTCTAAGGCGTTCTGAACACACTCCTAGACAGCCGGAGAGATGGTATGGATTCTTCCATGAAATCTCTCAAAAGGATAATGATCCTTTAACATATGAGGAGGCACTTTCAGATTCTGACTCTGAACAGTGGATAGAAGCCATGAAATCCGAAATGGACTCCATGAACTCCAACCAAGTTTGGACCTTGGTAGATTTGCCTGATGGGGTCAAACCCATAGGTTGCAAATGGATCTTTGAGAGAAAGCTTGGAGTTGATGGAAGCATTGCAGCCTACAAAGCAAGACTGGTTGCAAAAGGATTCACTCAAAGACCCGGCGTGGACTTTGATGAAACCTTTTCGCCAGTTGCAATGCAAAAGTCTATTCGGATCATGCTTGTCATTGCTGCGTATTATGACTACGAGATATGGCAAATGGATGTGAAAACTACCTTTCTCAATGGTGACATTGATAAAGACATTTATATGGAGCAACCCATAGGTTTCACATTCAGTGGGAGTGAGCAAAAGGCTTGCAAACTCCAAAGATCAATCTATGGATTGAAACAGGCTTCTAGGAATTGGAATATTCGATTTGATGAATCAGTCAAAGCGTTTGGCTTCAGTCAAATTTCGAATGAATCATGTGTGTATAGAAAGGAATTGGAGACCTCAGTGCAATTCTTAGTACTTTATGTTGATGACATCCTTCTTATTGGGAATTCGAAGGATGACATGAAAGTGACTAAGTTATGGTTATCGAACCAATTTGAGATGAAAGATCTTGGCGATGCGTCCTATATCCTTGGAATTAAAATCTATCGAGATAGATCTAGAAGGTTAATAGGACTATCACAATCGATGTACATTGACAAAGTATTGAAGAGATTCAATATGGAGTCAGCAAAGGTTAAGAACCTTCCTATGAGTGTAGGAACATATCTTTCAAAGAAGATGTGTCCTAAGACTAACCTTGAGAGAAGAGAATGACTCATACACCTTATGCGTCAGCAATAGGTGGCATAATGTATGCAATGTTATGTACTCGACCGGATGTGGCTTATGCACTTAGTGTTACAAGTCGTTTCCAATCTGACCCTGGAGATGGTCACTGGGCTGCCGTGAAGAATATTCTTAAGTACTTGAAAAGCACTAAAGATTTATTCTTAGTTTACGGAGCTCAGAAAGATCTTACTGTCGAAGGATACTGCGATGCAAGCTTTGCATCTGACTTAGATGATTTTAAGTCAATGTCAGGATACATTTTCTGCCTAAACGGCGGAGCAGTGAGTTGGAAGAATTCCAAGCAAACTACCACTGCAGATTCGACCACTGAGGCCGAATACTTAGCTGCAAATGATGCAGCTAAGGAAGGTGTTTGGATTAGAAACTTCATTCAAGAGTTGAATGTTGTTCCTAGCATGAAAGACCCCATTTCTGTGTTTTGTGACAACACTGGGGCGGTTGCTCAAGCAAGAGAACCAAGATCTCACCAACGGACCAAACACATTATGAGGAAGTATCACCTAATCCGTGATATTATCAAAAGAGGAGACGTGCAAATTGAGAGGGTCACATCAGCAGAGAACGTGCCAGATCCACTTACTAAACCCCTTAGTCGAGAAGCTTTCCAAGGTCATCTTCAGAAGATGGGACTTAGAGTAGCTTTAGAATGGCTTTGACGGGCAAGTGGGAGATTGTTAGGAATAGTGCCCTAGAAAGCCGATTGTATATCCACTTTGTGTTTTTCCTTATTGTAATCACAGACAATCTTTGAATGAACTAACGAATTGAGGCAACACTTCCTTATATGCTCCTGTTTGGTATGCGTTTACTTTATCTGTGCATGTATGAGAACTCCCCTAATCCTGATGACTTTAGGACTCTACCATTTAGGTGAAATGGTTCATGAAACGAGCCCTATATCACATAAGTCATGATTAGTAAAATACTCCAAGCCGATGAGTCCTACAGACAGCGGGAGTGTCAACCTGACTCCTCTAAGGCTTGCTTGTGGGATCACGCCCTTAAGAAGGACCACCTTGTTTCATGTAGGTGCAAAGTGTATAGTTGATACGTGCGTGATACATGAGGGTGATTACTTTAATAAGTAAGTTCACTGAGGTGCCCCGTGTGAGAACATTCCTAAATGGGAAAGGAAGTTTCTATTTCAGGAAATGGAAACTTCTAGATTAGGAAATATCTCACGAGTCATTGATGTGATTAATTGATCCTTAAGACTTGAGGTTCCTTGTCACTTTATGAGTTAACTCTGTAGTCTTAGGTTTAAGCTTTAAAGGGTGTCGCCTTAGACAACTGATCCAAGGCTTATGCTAGGGCTGCACAAATGATTCATGAAAGTGAATGAGAATCAAGAAAGGACCTACACTTGCATTTTCAAGGTGATCTCTCATTTTGTAAGTCATTCATATGCCATATGGAGTCCTTGGCCAAGGCAGTAGATCAAGACATCAAGAAAAGGGTTTCTTGGATTGAGATCAAATGGATATGAAATGCACTTAGCTTTAAGACCAGATTATTAGGGTTTTGATTATTCCCTTGCCCTAGATCTTGGTTGAGAGATAGTAAGTAGGAGGATTGTATCTCACATGAATCAATGACTTAAAGGTTCTGTCGAATCCGAATATTCCAATTCAGCTAGGGGTTAAACACCTGTTGCTAGACTATGGGCGTTTAATCTGTGAACTGATTAATTAATTAGTGAATTAATTAATTAGGGTCACTGCTAATTGAATTGAGAACCTAGAGGGTCACACACAACAACTTGGTTACATGAGTTGAGGCTTTAAAATGATTAAACGAGTTAGTCGGGTCAAAGGGGTTCCACACGTGTGAAACCACACGTGTGGGTCACGTGAGGAGCACGTGTCCTTGGGGACACGTGCCTCACACGTGTATGTGTATATATATATGATATATATATTAAATAATTAAATGTGTTAATTATTTTACAGACTTTGGTTTAATTTTTGAATTAAAAAGAAAATCTTATTTTGGAGAAAATAATCTAGTTAATTAATTATGAATTAATTAATTAGATAAAATAAGTTATTTATTTTAAATAAATAAAGTATAAAATTATCCAAAAATTGTTTGGATATTTTTAGCTCTCTTAAAGTTGATTTGAATTAGAATTCAAAGTCAAAGTTGGAAAATACTTGATGATCAAGTAATAGGAGAGAGAGGAACCAAATCCTTACCCAACAAGGATTGGGTTCGGTCGTCCCTCTCCCTTACCTATATATAGGGGAGCTCATGCTCCCCTTTAGAGCTAATTGACAATTCTTTTGGTTCATGTGTTGAACACCATCCTTTCTCCAAGATAAACAAAACCCTAGGTTAAGCCTAAACACTAACTAGAGAACTAGCATCCTTACTAGTTAGATTGTAGTCAAGTTGGTGGACTATCTCTAGAGAGCTTCAAGTTAGAAGTTTGAAGATTCGAGCTTTACCAAGGAGAGGGGGTCAAGCCGCGAGAAGAGCATTCTTGGGTGGCTTGAAACGCTTCAAGAAAGAATAAAAGAAAAGTAAGTTTCTTATCTCTACGAATTTGGATACAAGATTGCGAGTCCAAGGTCCTTTTGTTGTGAAAATTTTTTAAATTCCGCTGCTTTCTGATTCGTTTTTCCAACACTATCTTGAAGAAGAAGGAGAAAGAAAGAGAGAAGAAAGAACGAAGGATAGAGAAAGCGGCGAGGGTTTGGTTTTGCTTTTGCTTTACAGAAAAAAATTAGTGCTACATGCATCGAATTAGCCACAACAGGAGTGGAGCTTGAAGATGAAATATCCAGGATTGGGGTTCAAAAATAAGGTGAATTATTGAGCTTCATGAACCCCAACCTTGGATATCTATCTTAAGCTCCACTCCAACACTGGCGTCACCTTCACGTTCGTCTGCCTCTCTTGAAGATGAAGGAGAAAAGAAAAAAAGAAGGAGAAAGCGACTAGGGTTACTGCAATACTTGTTGTTATATTGAAGCATTTATAAGCAAAAATTAGGTCTAGTAGTTTCCTCAATGCATTAAATTCAGTTGGTTGGCAGATGCATTAAATTCAATTCGGTAGCAGATTCGGATTCTCATAATTACTAAACCCTAAACCATAAACCCTAAACCATAAACCCTAAACCCTGAACCCAAAAATCGAAACCCGTAACTATAAACCCGAAACCATAAGATGCCACTGAATTAATTAAAAAGATGATTGCACCATTCCCGTAGTTTGGCCGACCAATATTGAAGAGGTGAGACAACGAAGGTGTGCGACGATATGTATCCACTTTACATCATAATGTCTAATCACCTGTATTTAAACCTTGCCTTCTTCTCAATCTCTCCCATGTTTCATATACTTGATTGATAAACAAAGTCATGGCAGCAGCACCCATTCAGGGCGAGGTTGAAGCCTGCATGGTTGAACGTCTTCGGTAATATGCCACAGAAAACCAAATTTCCCAACTAGAAGTCTTCCAGACAGGACTGTTTAACGTGTCTGTTGAATTGTTACAGCGTTTCCAACAACAATACTTGCCCCAAGATGTTATAGAAGCGGTCAGAGGTCTGCGGATTAAATTTTACAACTTCCGTAGATTCTTGGGGTGTCCTGGGGTTGAAGGAATGTCAGATGATGGTTTTCGCGCCAAATGGGACCCCGTGAAATATTATAGTTCGAATCCCATAGCTGTAAGTCAAACTAATACCGAAATCATATTCTTTTTAATTTATGTTCATAATTTAATATACAATTACATTCCACAGGTCGTTCGTCGGGATGATGAACCCAGGTTTTAGGGATGCCGTCATTACGATCACCTTAGGTTTATATTCAAAGTGCGGCAAGCACACCTCTTGGAAGGCGAAGAGCACCACCTCCACGCGGACAACATTGATGGTAGGAACTCGGACCCCGAGTCCCAGTCCCTTGAGGGCGACGATCACCCCGAGGACTCTGAGGATAGTGCTAATTCAAACATCTCTCAAGGTTATAATGATGAAGTTAATCAGATTAATCCTCCCCCTTAAGTTTTGATGTTGGTAGTCTCAGTAATTTGTAAAAAGGACACAGAAGATCGCGTGATAGAAGGGTTCAATCTATCACTGGACTAAGTGCCCTTTGTTGATTTTATTTAATGCAATAACTTCTGCTATTGTTCAAATGCATTTCATTCAATTGCAATATAATAAATTAAATATTTACAAGGCTTAAAATAAAGTAAATCGGTTGATTTTTATACGTTAGATTGTGAAGTTCCCAGAAAGGGCGTCTACATTAAATAAAAAGCTGTAATCACACTTTCTCGTAGTTTGGCTGACCAATTTTGAATACCAAAGGGGCGCGACGATTGGGTTACACTTTCTTTCTGCCTCTTACCTGTATAAATATATGTTGTCTTCTTCTCACTCTCTACCATATTTCATATACTTGATAATCAGAATCAAAGTCATGGTAGCATCCATTGAGGGAGCAGTTGAAGTGTACATGGTTGAACGTCTTCGGCAGTATGCCGCAGATAACCAAGTTTCGCAACTAGAAGTCTTCTATTCAGGCCTTGTTCTACTGTCCATTGAATTGTTAGATCGATTCAAACGAAGATATTGGCCCGAAGATGTTATAGCGTGGGTGAAAGCAAAGCAGAAAAATTTTTACAACTTCCGTAGTTACTTGGCTTGTCCAGGTGTGTACTTGGCTGAGGATCGCAAAAATGGCCGAATTATTTTCGATGCATATAAGAATGGGAATACTATGGATGTATGGCGAAATCATACTCAATCATTTTCTTTAGATGTTGTTCATTTTTTTACTGTACTAATGTAACGTATTTACATAGGTAATTCGATCGCATTCGGAGATCAGGGTGAGCGGATGCCCTTTCTACGACGAACTTCGTTTTATCTTCAAGGTGCGTGAGGCAAACCTGTTGGAAGGCGATGAGGACCACCTCCACGCAGACCGCATTGAGGATAGGAACTCAGACACAGTTGGAATTGTCGGCGATGAGAGTGTTAATTCCAACAACCCTCATTATGATCAGGATGAAGTGAATCAGTTTCATCCTCCTCTCCCATAATTTATGTTTTTTGTACAATGCCTAGTTTTATTTATTTTTAATAAAAGTTATCAGTTTGTAGAATTATTATTGATTTTGTATATTTACATTTATCCAAAATCAAGATCTAAACCCCATAATTAACAATAATAAAAAGAAATATTCTAGTATTTGAAATTATCTAATCCAAAATATATCTCGGAGGCAAAACGGTATCTGAAAAAGGGGATATGGTTGTCCTTCAGCAGATCTAGTGACTCCCCCCGCTTAAGAAGTTCAATGCAACACAACGTGTAGATTCCACAATCTTCATTGCAAAGTAGCAAATGAAATTAAATCAAAGTTACTACGAGAACAGTGTGATCAAGTTATAGAAAGATGCAATTTAGTACTAGATAAGGAGAATCTAGTACTAGATATGGAAGTTTTTTCTAAAACTTCCATATTATTTTCAGTTAATAAATATTCTTTATGTACCTTCGTGTATTTTTTGGGCTGTTCTCCACAAGTTTCATCTTCCAGATGCTGGTGAGCTTGCTGCCCAAATGCTGGAACTTTCCAGTCTGTGCTAATAGTCTGGGGAAGAAGACACATAGATTATTCAAGGCAATTTAGTAGTTCCTTGCATCAAGTGGTGCAGAGGTGCTGTTATATATCCTGATCGTTTCCTCATTAATCAGAATTCCACGGCAATCCAGTGAGAGTTTCCAACATTTACTGCACCGTAAAATTTATTTGCTCCTTCCCACGGCTGTCTATGCAGTGATGGTGATGCAGCAGGTCTTGTGTGATCCAGAACATTGGACTGCCATTTGAAGGGAACATTCCAAATGCCCTTCACTGCTTCCATTGAATGATCCGCAGTTTGGAGGTCAATGTTCTCTGTATTCTTCACACTCCTGCCAGCCTTGCCACCCCTGACACTCTTCGCCTTATTTGCCCTTCTGAGAATCACGATATTGCCATCCTCGCCAATCCCTATAGAATCATCCTCATCAATGGGCCCCCTTGCCACGTAGTAATTCACCTTAAGATCTTGGAAGAAGGTCTCATCAGGGACCCTACAATCCTGAGCATATAGATTCACGGGTGCCTTCTGTTTAATCCTTAAATTGGCCAAACACTCTGTCACATGCTGAAATGGTGTGAACGAAAATAATTTGTTAGGCCAAAACAAAAAAATAATAAATAAAGGGATCGATTGATATACAGGGGCAATCTAGTATTAGATAGATAAGGATCTACTGATAGATAAGGAAATCTAGTGCTAGATAGATAAGGATCTAATGATAGATAGGGGAAATCTAGTACTCGATACATAAGGATCTAATGATAGATAGGGGAAATCTAGTAATCGATACATAAGGGTCTGTTGATAGATAGGGGAAATCTAGTACTACGACACATTTATGTTTTGCTATATTTGTTATTGTGAATTTGTTTACCTCGGAGTGCAACCATTTTCCCGTTGCGAGGAGGACTTGCAGTTCTTCATTGTTAAACTCATGAGTCTTTCCTCGAATTCGCTCTTGTGGGTTGGCACTGAACGCCCAGTGGTATAAGGAGCTGGAAGAATCCTCTCCCATTTTGGAAAACCATTTGGCGAGAGTAAGAGGAATGTCAGCTGCAGTTTCTTCCTCTTCCGGAAAAGGGTGATGGACAACCTGTGGCTGAGCCTCCAAGGTGGTTAGCTGTGTAGCTCTGGCTCTGGCTCTGGCTCTGGCGCAGTATATGGAGAGAGTAGGCAGGCGGCCCTTCTTTTAGTTCTCTTTGGTCTTGTTCTACTTTTACTTTTAGGGGCCTCCAACTCCTGTTGCACCATTACATTACCGTGGGCCTTGTCTTGGGCCGCTTTCTCCAAATGCTGCAATATTTTATCCAAAAATACCTTTGTAGATTCGTAATTAGCATCTGTTTTGGAGAGAAGGTTATCCATAAACTGGTGAATTTCTGGAGGAAGTTTAAATGCAGCAGCTCCTGAGGGTGTTGTGGGGGATCTAGTGACATTTGGGGGTGTTGTTGGACAGGGTGGGTTGGTTGTTGTGACTGGTGGGGGTGGTGTGCACCAATAATTGCCCCAATCGGTATGTTCTGCAGTGAGTGATAGAGGTACTGATGGGCACCAATCATTGCCATCATCATGATCTGGCTCCTTTGAATATAGTGGCGGAGGGGGCAATTCATTTCCAATGATCAACTGGGAACACCCTTCCAAAATTTGTTTCAGATCATCAATGGGTGCATCATCAACATCCGTAGGTTCTTGCAATCCAGACATATAACTCATTGTTTTCTCCCTGGTGGATGGAAACAAGAATGGACGGACGGCTACCTGATTCTGATACATAATTTAAATTTAAAAAAAAATGGCTGTCAAAAACCAAATAGATCGAGTAAGCAAACGGAAGGTTCTGGTACTAGATTACATTTGTAAAAAAGTTTTTGCTTAATAATCTAGTACGCAAATGAGGTATTCTAGTACTAGATTACATTTGTAAAAAAGTTTTTGCTTAATAATCTAGCACGCGATTGAGGTGTTCTAGTAGTACTAGCACGCGATTGAAGTGTTCGATAACTAGATTATTTTTGTATATAAATTTCATTAGTTTTTTAGATCAAACCTCGAGTCCATGATTATCTATTTGGGCACACAGATCCTCCATTTCCAAGGGCAGACCTTTGGACTGCATCCATCTAAATAGCCTGGGGAGTGGCAGCATGGACGTTCCATCTTGAGGTTGTAGTCCACTCCCATAACTTGCTATAGTTGAGCACATTTCGTAAGCCCAAGCCTAATCACAAAACACAAAACCACTCAGAAAATTAACGAAGGCAAATTATTATCATGAAGCTTCGAAGGTTCACCTGCAACGCCCAAGGAAAACCACTAAGATGATAGGTCCTCTGTTTAGGCACTTCCACAGGATCCCAGCTGGCAATATCACTTAACCTCTTTTTTATTGTGTCTATTGTCGCTTTGAATGACAATAGACCCCATGGGTATCTGTAGAAAAACTTCAAATCACTAGCAAAACAAATATAATCCATTTTCACCACTCTTCCCTTCTCAACCCCAAGCAAAATATATTGAACGAAGAGCACAAGAGCAATTTTCTTGCGATCGCTCCCATCAATATTCGTATTTTTTAACAGGGGCTCCAACTCCGTATCCTTAACCTTCTTATCCCATTTATCTCCGAGCACCCTCTTACAAAAATCCTCCGACTCCTTTTTAACGTTTTCAACCTCAATTCCTTCTGGGATTACACCAGAACCACAATTAAGCCCGGTAACCAGAGCAAACTCCCTTAAGCCAAATCTGACAGGCTTTCCTCCTATCAAGAACCGAAGTTCATTTTGTTTTTCTGTTGGAAGGGAGTACATCATGAGAAAATGGAAGAGGGTGCCTGAGAAACCTTTATTCCAACCTAGAGGAAGCTTCTCCGTATATTTTCTAAACACTCTTGCGAGCCTTATAAGGGTTTTTTTAAGGAATCTTGTAATGGGGGTAATGCGTTCCCATGAAGCACGGATGGTAATCCTCACTTTTGACGAGAAGAAGCAACGGTCACAGAGAGGGAGCAAATGGAATTTTGAGAAATCGATGCCGCGGGTAACCTCCGACTCCATATCCCCCGACTGCATATCAGATTCGTTCCGCACCGCCGCCTCTATATATGGCGTCATGGTCATGACATTTTCAGTCCCAGAATCATCTTGGAGGCGCTTACTCCTATTTTCTTGAATAAAAAATCTCGCCGCTATATCTTCTTCATTGTTACTGGAACTGGTACTGGTACTGTGATTATCATCGGGCGCATGGGAATCTTGCATGGGAGCTGTAGTTTTTTCTGAATCTACGATGGGGGTAACGTTCGCTTCCTCTGATGCAATATCTGCTTTTTGGAAATTTTGATAAAAAGGGGTGAAGTTGAACTGGACATAAATGGAGAAAACCCAGAAAACCCGAGTTTTTTTTTAAATGATCTCTGAAGATTCAATTCAAAGATGAAGACGATGAACAGAAAAGTATGAGATGTTGAACTGTCTTTTTTCTCTTTTTCTCTCTTACACAAACAAGGAAATGATTGCGATTGGATTGACCAAATGACAATAAAATAATAAAAAATCACATAACTGTCAGACAAGAGCACTACTTCATTTATAAAAAATCGCATAACTGCAGATGCATTTAAAGCTTGCCGTCTTTTTTTGAACGTCCCAGTCATACCACTTTTGGGGAGCCTGTTCCATCATGTTTGGGCGGTTGTGTGTATGGAAAGCCTACGGTTGGGTTGTGGAAGCTTGGAAAAATATAAAAAAAAATTAAAAGCGGTCATTCTGATGGAGGATCTAGTGATAGATACCCACGATCGAGTGGTAGATATGCCCCTCTCTTTGGCCCAAAATGAAGATCAGCGTCCCTTATCTTGCCCTATACCCTTGGGGAGCCTGTTCCATCACGTTTGGGCGGTTGTGTGCAATCCTAGCGAACCCAAGTGTGGGGTTCCTCCCAATTCTCAAGAAACTAGTCTATGACAATGGCTTGGGTTTTGGGGTTACACCCCAATGTTGCACCAAATAAATCCAAATTTATCAAGATCATTATGCATGTATGGAAAGCCTACGGTTGGGGTGTGAAAGCTTGGAAAAATATAAAAAAAAATTAAAAACGGCCATTCTGATGGAGGATCTAGTGATAGATACCCACGATCGAGTGGTAGATACGCACCTCTCTTTGGCCCAAAATGAAGATCAGCGTCCCTTATCTTGCCCTACACCCTTGGGGAGCCTGTTCCATCACGTTTGAGCGGTTGTGTGCAATCCTGGCGAACCTAAGTGTGGAGTTCCTCCCAATTCTAAAAAAATTAGTCTATGACAACGGCTTGGGTTTTGGGGTTACACCCCAATGTTTCACCAAATAAATCCAAATTTATCAAGATCATCATGCAGTGCGTATGGAAAGCCTACGGTTGGGGTGTGGAAGCTTGGAAAAATATAAAAAAAAAAATTAAAAACGGCCATTCTGATAGAGGATCTAGTGATAGATACCCACGATCGAGTGGTAGAACGCCCTTCTCTTTGGCCCAAAATGAAGATCAGCGTCCCTTATCTTGCCCTACACCCTTGGGGAGCCTGTTCCATCACGTTTGGGCGGTTGTGTGCAATCCTGGCGAACCCAAGTGTGGGGTTCCTCCCAATTCTCAAGAAACTAGTCTATGACAATGGCTTGGGTTATGGGGTTACACCCCAATGTTGCACCAAATAAATCCAAATTTATCAAGATCATCATGCAGTGTGTATGGAAAGCCTACGGTTGGGGTGTGGAAGCTTGGAAAAACATAAAAAAATTAAAAACGGCCATTCTGATGGAGGATCTAGGGATAGATACCCTCGATCGAGTGGTAGATACGCCCCTCTCTTTGGCCCAAAATGAAGATCAGCCTCCCTTATCTTGCCCTATACCCTTGGGGAGCCTGTTCCATCACGTTTGGGCGGTTGTGTGCAATCCTGGCGAACCCAAGTGTGGGGTTCCTCCCAATTCTCAAGAAACTAGTCTATGACAATGGCTTGGGTTTTGGGGTTACACCCCAATGTTGCACCAAATAAATCCAAATTTATCAAGATAATCATGCAGTGTGTATGAAAAGCCTACGGTTGGGGTGTGAAAGCTTGAAAAAATATAAAAAAAAATTAAAAGCGGCCATTCTGATGGAGGATCTAGGGATAGATACCCACGATCGAATGGTAGATATGCCCCTTTCTTTGGCCCAAAATGAAGATCAGCTTCCCTTATCTTGCCCAACACCCTTGGGGAGCCTGTTCCATCACGTTTGGGCGGTTGTGTGCAATCCTGGCGAACCCAAGTGTGGGGTTCCTCCCAATTCTCAAGAAACTTGTCTATGACAATGGCTTGGGTTTTGGGGTTACACCCCAATGTTGCACCAAATAAATCCAAATTTATCAAGATCATCATGCAGTATGTATGGAAAGCCTACGGTTGGGGTGTGGAAGCTTGGAAAAATATAAAAAAAAAATTAAAAGCGGCCATTCTGATGGAGGATCTAGGGATAGATACCCACGATCGAGTGGTAGATATGCCCCTCTCTTTGGCCCAAAATGAAGATCAGCGTCCCTTATCTTTCCCTACACCCTTGGGGAGCCTGTTCCATCATGTTTGGGCGGTTGTGTGCAATCCTGGTGAACCCAAGTGTGGGGTTCCTCCCAATTCTCAAGAAACTAGTCTATGACAATGGCTTGGGTTTTGGGGTTACACCCCAATGTTGCACCAAATAAATCCAAATTTATCAAGATCATCATGCAATGTGTATGGAAAGCCTACGGTTGGGGTGTGGAAGCTTGGAAAAATATAAAAAAAAATTTAGAAGCGGTCATTCTGATGGAGGATCTAGGGATAGATACCCACGATCGAGTGGTAGATATGCCCCTCTCTTTGGCCCAAAATGAAGATCAGCGTCCCTTATCTTGCCCTACACCCTTGGGGAGCCTGTTCCATCACGTTTGGGGGGTTGTGTGCAATCCTGGCGAAACCAAGTGAGGGGTTCCTCCCAATTCTCGAGAAACAATTGTATGACAATGGCTTGGGTTTTGGGGTTACACCCCAATGTTGCACCAAATAAATCCAAATTTATCAAGATCATCATGCAGTGTGTATGGAAAGCCTATGGTTGGGGTGTGGAAGCTTGCAAAAATATAAAAAAAAATTAAAAGCGGCCATTCTGATGGAGGATCTAGGGATAGATACCCGCGATCGAGTGGTAGATACGCCCCTCTCTTTGGCCCAAAATGAAGATCAGCGTCCCTTATCTTGCCCTACACCCTTGGGGAGCCTGTTCCATCACGTTTGGGCGGTTGTGTGCAATCCTGGCGAACCCAAGTGTGGGGTTCCTCCCAATTCTCAAGAAACTAGTCTACGACAATGGCTTGGGTTTTGGGGTTACACCCCAATGTTGCACCAAATAAATCCAAATTTATCAAGATCATCATGCAGTGTGTATGGAAAGCCTACGGTTGGGGTGTGAAAGCTTGGGAAAATATAAAAAAAAATTAAAAGTGCCCATTCTGATGGAGGATCTAGGGATAGATATCCACGATCGAATGGTAGATATGCCCCTTTCTTTGGCCCAAAATGAAGATCAACGTCCCTTATCTTGCCCTACACCCTTGGGGAGCCTGTTCCATCACGTTTGGGCGGTTGTGTGCAATCCTGGCGAACCCAAGTGTGGGGTTCCTCCCAAATCTCAAGAAACTAGTCTATGATAATGGCTTGGGTTTTAGGGTTACACCCCAATGTTGCACCAAATAAATCCAAATTTATCAAGATCATCATGCAGTGTGTATGGAAAGCCTACGGTTGGGGTGTGGAAGCATGGAAAAATATAAAAAAAAATTAAAAGCGGCCATTCTGATGGAGGATCTAGGGATAGATACCCACGATCGAGTGGTAGATATGCCCCTTTCTTTGGCCCAAAATGAAGATCAGCGTCCCTGATCTTGACCTACACCCTTGGGGAGCCTGTCCCATCACGTTTGGGCGGTTGTGTGCAATCCTGGCGAACCCAAGTGTGGGGTTCCTCCCAATTCTCAAGAAACTAGTCTATGACAATGGCTTGGGTTTTGGGGTTACACCCCAATGTTGCACCAAATAAATCCAAATTTATCAAGATCATCATGCAGTGTGTATGGAAAGCCTACAGTTGGGGTGTGGAAGCTTGGAAAAATATAAAAAAAATTAAAAACGGCCATTCTGATGGAGGATCTAGGGATAGATACCCACGATCGAGTGGTAGATACGCCCCTCTCTTTGGCCCAAAATGAAGATCAGCCTCCCTTATCTTTCCCTACACCATTGGAGAGCCTGTTCCTTCACGTTTGGGCGGTTGTGTGCAATCCTGGCGAACCCAAGTGTGGGGTTCCTCTCAATTCTCAAGAAACTAGTCTATGACAATGGCTTGGGTTTTGGGGTTACACCCCAATGTTGCACCAAATAAATCCAAATTTATCAAGATCATCATGCAGTGTGTATGGAAAGTCTACGGTTGGGGTGTGGAAGCTTGGAAAAATATAAAAAAAAATTAAAAGCGGCCATTCTGATGGAGGATCTAGGGATAGATACCCACGATCGAGTGGTAGATACGCCCCTCTCTTTGGCCCAAAATGAAGATCAGCGTCCCTTATCTTGCCCTATACCCTTGGGGAGCCTGTTCCATCATGTTTGGGCGGTTGTGTGCAATCCTGGCGAACCCAAGTGTGGGGTTCCTCCCAATTCTCAAGAAACTAGTCTATGACAATGGCTTGGGTTTTGGGGTTACACCCCAATGTTGCACCAAATAAATCCAAATTTATCAAGATCATCATGCAATGTGTATGGAAACCCTACGGTTGGGGTGTGAAAGCTTGGAAAAATATAAAAAAATTAAAAACGGCCATTCTGATAGAGGATCTAGGGATAGATACCCACGATCGAGTGGTAGATACGCCCATCTCTTTGGCCCAAAATGAAGATCAGCATCCCTTATCTTGCTCTACACCATTGGGGAGCCTGTTCCATCACGTTTGGGCGGTTGTGTGCAATCCTGGCGAACCCAAGTGTGGGGTTCCTCCCAATTCTCAAGAAACTAGTCTATGACAATGGCTTGGGTTTTGGGGTTACACCCCAATGTTGCACCAAATAAATCCAAATTTATCAAGATCATCATGCAATGTGTATGGAAAGCCTACGGTTGGGGTGTGAAAGCTTGGAAAAATATAAAAAAAATTAAAAATGGTCATTCTGATGGAGGATCTAGGGATAGATACCCACGATCGAGTGGTAGATACGCCCCTCTCTTTGGCCCAAAATGAAGATCAGCGTCCCTTATCTTGCCCTACACCCTTGGGGAGCCTGTTCCATCACGTTTGGGCGGTTGTGTGCAATCCTGGTGAACCCAAGTGTGGGGTTCCTCCCAATTCTCAAGAAACTAGTCTATGACAATGGCTTGGGTTTTAGGGTTACACCCCAATGTTGCACCAAATAAATCCATATTTATCAAGATCATCATGCAGTGTGTATGGAAAACCTAGGGTTGGGGTGTGGAAGCTTGGAAAAATATAAAAAAAAATTAAAAGAGGCCATTCTTATGGAGGATCTAGTGATAGATACCCACGATCGAGTGGTAGATTTGATTTTATTACACAATGCAACACCAGTTACATTGTGAGTTTTACAATCCAAATAACCAGAATTACTGTTAAAAGAAGCATCTGGCCTACTACCAACTTGTACACCATATTCTGTTCTCCTCCAGCTGTAACGATTGGTGTCCTCTGGCTCAAAACGTCACCACCTTCGTCATTATATGGGTACTGATCTTCGACCATGGGGTTACACCAATGAGAAAAGCCATGCTGATTGCACCAATAAAATAGTCTTCCCCGATTCAAATTATCTCTCTCTACCACCTTTATTGTCGTCCACTGATCGCATTCCCTGCACTTCTCCTTTCTATATCTCAGTGTTTTTTTCTGGGTATAAGTAGAGCTAGCTGAACTTGCCATGATCTTTAAATTCGTTAAATGATAATCAAACGACCTATATAAATATAAATCCAAGGAACCCACCAACGGCTATAATAACGGCTACTATATTAACGGTTATAAATATTTTGTAATATTAAGAACTTTCAGGGGCGCTTTTGTAAACACCCAAGAAGTTAAGTATTTAAACCCTACTAAGCCCTAAATTCCGTTCAATTCCATTTTTTTTTCTCTGCCGTATCCGCCGGCATTCCTTGCTTCCGCTCCCCCCTCCTCATCCTCTTCCTCTGCCTCTCCTCCTCATCCTCTCTCTCTTCCTCCCCCGCTTATGGCCAAAAATCCTGCGCAAATCTGTGAGAGTCTACCCTATTAGTTTGAATTGCTCTTGAAAATTATCATGTTTGCTGTATGATTTCCGCCATACAGTAGGAATCAATAGGTGTTTCTTTATTTGGTCTATTTAGTGTTTACTCATTGTAGATGAACTATACGATGGGCAATACAGGAGAGAGTTTTGAGATGCTTTGTGCAACCTTTGCATAACAATGGAAAGAAACCCTTGCATTTATAATAAAGCTTCAATTGCATTTTCCAGGGTTTCTTTCCATTGTTTGCAATGCAAAGGTTGCACAAAGCTCTCAAAACTCTCTCCTGTATTGCACATTGCATAGTTCTTCTACAATGTCTAACGATCTATTGCAAGGCCAAACAAAGAAATCTATTGATTGTTACTGTTTGGCAACAAGTCCTACGGAAATGACGATTTTCATGAACATTTCAATCAAATACGGCAGATTTTGTGATTAAGGAAGAAGACCAGATCAACTTAATATTTTACATGTTAATATTTTCTTCTGTTAATATTTTATTTTATTAGAAGTTATATGTTATTAAATCCTAGTGCTAGATCCTTTGAATCTAGTGTTAGATCCTTAAACTCTTTTTTTGCAGCCGGGTTTCTAGTACTAGATCAAATAAATCGAGTGATAGATCCTGAGGCGCACTGCTTGATCTACTGATAGACCCTTTAAATCCCAGTGCTAGATCCGTTGAATCTAGTGCTGGATCCTTTAAATATCTTTGGGATCTACATAATACAGGGAAAAAAACCAAGACGTAAAAAAATTAATTGGAAAAAATCCAAAGCGCAATTTAGTAACATCTTATATAGCTCTTGGAGATCAACATATCACAAGGGAAAAAAGCCGGGTTTGTTTGCAGTCGGGTTTCTAGTACTAGATCACATACATCGAGTGATAGAGTCGTAGGCCACTGCTTGATCTACTGATAGATCCTTTGAATCTAGTGCTAGATCCGTTGAATCAACTGCTAGATCAATAAGTTCGTGTACTTGATTTAAATGATCTATCACTATATTACATAAATCAACTTTCTTTAATTACAAGAAAACACAAAAAATATATCCGACACCCTTTTACTTGTGATTAATTATTTGTTTCCTCGACACCCTGGTCACAGGTAGTTCTTTTATGTCCCTTTCCTCCACACTTTGAACAAGTATTGTATTTTTTCCTTCCCTCATAAGGAGCCAGGAAACGTGTCATCCTTTTTCTTCCGACGCAAGAGTTTAGTGTTGGTGATTTTACTTGTTTTATCCCTGTGTCTTCAGGAAAATCCCACTCGAACTCTAGAGGTGTTGGGAATATTGTCTCAAAATATGCAAGTATGTAATAATCAACTGTGTAAAATTTGGAGCATACGTCATATATTCTTGGTCCAAAATGTTCTTCGTTGCACTTCTTGAACGCCGACAATACATGGGGACAAGGGATCTTCTCTGCCTGGAAGACACCACATGTGCATGTCATATTGTTCAAGTCAACCATAACCGGATCTCCAAGGCCGCGGACAGAAAATACATGAGCGTTGAACTGTTGTGCAACACAACCTTTAGATTTGTCCAAATTAATCCGCAGAACTTTCTCTTGTGAAGGCACCAGGATTGTACTGCACTTCAACATATCAGTTCGTCGGTCGTGGAACCATTTTCCCAAAATTCGTATGATAGACTCAATCAAAGAATAGATAGGATACCCTCTTTCAGCACGTAGCCTAGAATTAATAGACTCGGCGATGTTGCTGGTCAGGACATCAAACCTGTTTGATTTAGAATGTACCCGTCTCCATAACTCAAAACCAACCTCATCTTTCAAGTATTCCGCAGCACGTTTGTGAAGACGTTCTATCTCTTTGTAGTGCTCCATGAAATCTCCGACAGTGTATGCTTTCACTGCCCTGAAAAATGGATCAAGGATCGCACTCTTTTTAAACCGTTGTTTCAAGTTCTCCGACAAGTGCTTTGCACAAAATCCATGGTGCGCAGTAGGATAAACCTTAGCAATCGTATTTTTTATGGAAACGTGTCTATCGGATATTATACAGAGATCGGCACTATCAGGTACAATGCTTTTTAGATTGTTAAAAAACCATTCCCACGATGCATTATTCTCTGAATCGACCACTGCCCATGCAAGAGGAAACGTATGGTTCTCACTATCTTGTGCAGTAGCCACAAGCAATGTACCCTCATATTTACCCTTCAAGAAGCAACCGTCAACGGCTAACACCTTGCACATGTATTTAAAACCCCGTATGCAAGGGCCAAATGCAATAAAAAAATGCAAAAACCTGCCTTCGGTGTCAAGAACCAAATCAGTGATGCTTCCTTCATTCGTTCTTGTTAGCATATACCGATATGCATCTATTATTTCATATCCATGCTCCAGTGAGCCTCTGACAATATTCTTAGCATGATTTCTGCCCATCCAACACTTCCAGTAACTAACCTTCACGCCCAATTGAAGTTCGATGTGATTTTTAATATCGTCTGGTGTGGGGTCTTTCCCATCAAGAAACATATGCTGCACTAACTCCCCTATCATTTGGGTTGTTGCCTGATGATGATGATTAGTTATCTCCTCCAACCCATAATTGTGAGTCCGAATAAACTTTCGGAGGTAAAATCTGTCAGAATTGTGAGATTTAACACACCGAACCCACCATTTGCAATCATTGCAACATCATCGCAGAAACAAACGGGACTTTGATGATTTTAGTGTTCTGAATTGGAAGCTTCCCTTACATGCAACTATTTTGAATTTCAGAACGGCTTCTTGTTTGTTTTTAAACTCTTCGTCATCCTTAAAACCTGAACCATCATCCCACGTATGTCTTTCAATCCCGACCTCTGGATTATTATAATAGACGATGGCTTCTTCCTCATTAATAAATTCATCGGGCACTTCTTCCTCAGAGGGATGTTGAAGATCTGCTTCGGTCCCACACTTTACAATTTCTTCGTTTACACCATCAGGCTGAGAGACGTCTTCGTCGTTGTTATCAGGAAGAGCTGGGATCCAGTTTTCATCATTGTTATCACGAAAAGTCCAGTCGTCATCGTTGTTATCAGGAAGGGTGAAATCCTCATAATTATGTTCGTATTGATCATTATCATCCTCAGATGTAGTGAACATTGTTGTCCCAACCAGTACGGATTCTGTTTGACTCTCCCTCCTATCAAAAGAAACATTCAAGATCGGTCTCCAGCCCTGAGGATGGATATCTGTGAAGTAAACTTGAAGGTCACGATCAGACTTTATTTCAGTTGGATGACTGGTTGGAGGTGCACTTGAAAGAAAATATTTCACATGTACGTCATCATGGGAGCAAGCAAGTCCTGATTGTTCAAGAACATCACTTATCAACATTCGAAGTGTAGTCTGCTTGGTGACAACAAGAGCAGTTGTTTGCTTTTTGTCCGCAACCCAATTCCAACGAGTGGATTCTTCTTGCCACGCTCCAAATTCAACTCCAACAACAAACGTCCTGTACGCAGTAGGAAAGAATATTTAATTATCCATACATGCATAAGAATCATCCAGCACGCGATCAAATGAATCATGGGCTATTGAATAAAGAAAACCCTATAGAAACACGTTGCATGGAAAAAATAAACCATGCATGCAGTAAAAAAAAAAAAAAAAAAAAAAGGGATCGAATGCTAGATATATGTATTCCAGTGCGCGATACATGATCTAGCACTAGATATATATCAATCAAGCACGTGATCAAATGAATCATGGGCTATTGAATTAAGAAAACCCTATAGAAACATATTGCATGGAAAAAATAAACCATGCATGCAGTGAAAAAAAAAAGGAGAAAAAAAGGATCGAATGCTAGATATATGTATTCCAGTGCGCGATACATGATCTAGCACTAGAATATCATGGTCGAGCACTAGATATATTTCAGTAGATTCCAGTGCTCGATACATGATCTATTGATATTTATCACTCGACATTGGTATGATCTATCAGTAGATATATGATCTATCAATAGATACTTTTAATCTAGTAATCGACCACTGTTAAGAGAATGAAGAAAGCCCACGATCATGTTTTTAGGTCGAATCAATCAAGGATGAGTTGAAATACCATATGGACATGTTGTATTGGCGTCTAAAACAGGTTAGAAGCTGTTCTGTATTAAACCCAGGAAGATAACAAAGCCAAACCCAGGTGGGTAGAGAGTTATTCTTGATTTCTCAGTGAAAAAGCAGAATAGGGTTCCGAAAACACGTCGTACGAACCGAAATCTATCTTACCTTTGATTGTCGTCGTTTGCCATTGTCCGTGTAATCAGATAGAGGTGTTGATACTTTAGGGTTCTTCGAATAATCAAACGAACAGCACAGATCGGAGAAGAAATTACAGAAAAATTGGGGTTTGGGTTTTTCGTCGCAGAGCCAGGAGAGAGAAGAGGAGAGGAATTAGGTTGAATGTGCTTTTGGGTCAGATTCTAATTTTGTGTAAATACTGGGGTCAAAAAGAAGCTCCAAAAAAATGACGTGGCAATGATTTGATTAGGCTGAGTAGTTAACTAAGGCCTAATTACACCTTAATGAAGCGGAGGGTCATATACCTAATTCTTTAGAAACTATGGGTTACATAACCAAAAAAAGACTTGTGGGGGTCATTTAATGAACTCCCCCAGCATAAGTATATGAAATATTTAGTCATTGTGGACATTGTTCCGAAGCATTGTGCTGGACTATTGGATACTGCTTATAACTACTTGGTTTCACAGAGAGAATTAGAGCCCAAGGGACACCCAAGTCTTTTTTTAGGGATGTAACCCTCAATTTATTTTCTCTTTTTTTTTTTTTCTCTATTATCTGACGTTGACTCCTCGATCAATACAATCGAGTAACTCGATTGGTTTCTCGATCGCAGTGATCGAGTTCTTGATCACTAGGATATCGAGAACTCGATCGTAGTGATCGAAAACTCGATCACTTGAAAAAATCTGGATCTTCAAAGAATAAAAGAAAATAAATAAAAAAGAAAAAGAATAAATGAAAATAAAGAAAAAACTTGAAGATTAAAAAACTAAAGAATAAAAGAAAATAAAGAAAAAAATAAGGGGAAAAAAAAAACTTCAAGATCGATCGAATATGTCGATCTGAACACGTGGAAAACACGTGAAAAATAATTAAATTTAACATTTATTTTATTAGATATAATTCAAAAAAGGGTTATATAATGAATGGTTTTGAAACTAGGGGTTATTTGCCTAAATAAGGACTGACTTGTCCCTTTTTGCTTTTATGTTCTTTTATTTAGGCCAAATATTATTATTATTATTATTATTTGGTGCTAAATCAATGTCGACACATGGAATTGACAAAAATGGGAGTTGGGAGAATTGACTAGTTAGAAAGGGAAGGCACTCAAATCTTGAATTGATGAAGAATTTAATCCACATAGCATATGATTGCAACATTAAGGTATATTAGATAATTGATCACACAAAATAATTATTAACATTCCATATATCTTATTTCAATTGCAATGTTATCCACTAATTGGCATAAATATGATTATAGCTTAAACTCATAGTAAGGTCTCTCTTCGTCCCATAAAGATGGTCTGTCTTTCTTGTTTTCATCTTCCATTTAATTCAGTTTGAGTCGTCTGATAATAAAATTCTTTGTAGAAATTTTTTTAAATATGTAGGTTTTTAATGGGATCTTATCAGAAGGACACGTGGCCACCCTAAAGGCTTGTAGTTAAAGAACAAATCAGGAGTTTGCGAGTACGAATTCTTGCAAGAGACAAGTGTTAACACAATTCGAAGAGAGTGCAACAAAAATAATCTATTAGGAAACCAAGAATAAGAATATATTATAATACAATGAAATGATAATAACAAAATAATTAAACCCTAATGGGACTTCGGCTATATAAACATCAGTTTATAATCCCTAATATCTTAGAAAATCAGATAAAATTCCCCTCATGTAATCTAATTGACCACCACCCCTCCAATAGACAAACCCTCCTTCTATTTTGGTTTGTCCCATCATACAATTCATTTTACTTTTTCAACTTATAGTTAATCTTCAAGATTATATTTTATACCCTAGTTAAATTTTTATTATTTTAAATTTTTGGGCATAATAATAACTTTTTTATTATTTTAAATTTTTGGGCATAATAATAACTCATGCATAATAATTAATATGGAGTATAGTTGGAAAATTATAACTCTTTTTACATATTAACCATATTAGCATAATTTTTTAGTCCATTGAAAAATAAAATGAGAATTGAGATCACCTATGAGGCATGAAGTGGATACGATATAGTATAAATAATAATTTAAAAAAAATTCAACGTATCCTAAAATAAATTAATATAGTATTTGAATCCGAAAACTTGAATCTAGTTCGAACCCGGACCCATTTTACTATCAAAATTTTGGACAAAACACACTTTAACCCCAAATCTATTGGAAATTCAAGAAACACCCCTTAAAATTCTTTGTTTTATAATATACCCCCTAAAAAATCAAGATCCCATTTTTATTCCAAGGAAGGTAACAGTATCTGCTTCAAAAGGATAATGGCTCTTCACTTATCTCCAAGACTCCAACCATAATTTTCTCTTCAAATGTCCATCGTCTTCCTCTTCTCTAAATATTCCCAAAACACCATTTTCTCTGATCAGATGGAATCCAAATTTCTGCTCATCAAGACAAAGAGCTTCTCATTTGAAGCTGCTCAGAATTGCAAAGGTATTCTTTTTCTTTCTTTCTACTGTTTGTGTTCTTTTACTGTTCTGTTATTTACATGTATGTTGCTTGTTTTACGTTTGTTTTCATCTGGGCTTCCTAGAATTTGCAGTAATTTAAAGGGTTTAAATGTGTGTCACATGTGTTCAAGTGTTTTATTCATCTTGGCTTCCTAGAATGCAGTAATTGCATGGTCTTGAGATTCTTGTTCACCTGGGATTCCTAGAATTATGCTTGTATTTGTCACCTTCTCTTTGAATAACTAGAAATTTGGTGTGGTTATAGGATTTTTTGTCCTAATTTTGCTTTTTGTTGCTGCTATTCTTGTTAAGGTTAGTACTTCAGCAAGTACTCTTGATGAGAGCATTAAAGGTGTGACTAATGAAGTATGAATCTATTATTGGAACTTTTTGTGTAGAAAAGCAATCACTTTATAAGTTTTACTGATTCTTGGGATAGCTCTATACAATTTACCATCATCATGATATATTGGTATTATTCATGAAGTGGGAGAATGTCCCGAGTTTGCCTATAGTTGTTTATCATATTACTTGTAATGATTTTTATGAATATTGGCTTTGTTTATTTGTGCCCATACAGCCATTGTATGGGGCCTGGGGTGTTTGCTATCACCTACAAAATATGTGATTTTGGGGTTCTACCTGAAAAAAACACAAATATGGGTGTTTGAAAAACCAACTTCTGCTTATATTAAGATGAAAAGCTATCTATCCGGGGGAAAAGAATTGAAGAAAAAGCTAGAAGCTAGATTCTGGAAGCATCCAAAACCCAACTTTTAGCTCTTACTTATAAGTTTTTGGTAAACTTTATGCATAACTGGAAGTTTGTTGTAGTAAAAGTGTTTCTCTTCTCTATCTATTCTTCAAACACTCAAGTACTCGTTGTGTACTATTCTCTTTTTTCTTCAAACATTTCCCACGTTTACCACTCCAATGTTGTATGACTTTTGCTTTTCCAAAAGCTGAAGTCATTACAAACACCTGCAGCATCTTCAAAGTCACCTCTCTGCTATACTATATGTCACAGGACATAATATGTGGGATGCATTTTTATTTTATTATAGTATTTCTGTTGGAACCCTCATTGTCTTTTGGTGCCTTTTGTTTGACCACCTATCACTGATAACCGTTTGCAGTTGCTAGGAAAAAGTTATATACCCATCAGATATATCGAACAGATAATCGAACTATTTGGTACCAAAAATGTAGAAAAATTTGCCTTTTGATGTTCACCTTAACTTTGTTCTTCTTATGATACAATTCCTTAAATAATTGTGTTTTGTTTATTTTGTTTTCTACATCCTAATACAGATGTTCCTTCTGAGTTGATTGAGGATTTCAAATTTGTACCCTTAAATCCCGATGATCCAATGTATGGTCCACCTGTAAGTTCTGGTCAGTTCAGTTCTATGCCATTTCTTATTTATATGTTGTTCTTTCTTGAATTTCTGGATTCCCTTGCTCGTTTTTAATACGAAATAATTGTAAGGGGTGAATTTTGAAATGCAATCTGCTCCTTAACTTTCAACTAACTTTAATTTGGTATTTCCTCGAATATTGAAGTATAAGTTAAAGTATATGTATTTGTGTGTGTGTGCGCGCTTTTTTTTTCCAGCAAAATGCAGAATATTGCATGATTTCTAAAAATCGAATTTTTTGGCAGGCTTTGTTGTTGCTGGGATTTCAGGTGGAAGAGGCAGCACAGGTATTAATATCTCTTCTACAAACACACATGCACAAGTATACATATTCATGCAAATTTAGGGCTTAAGGCTTTTACATCCTTGTCCTTGTGACCGATGTTCCTCATATTATCCACACACACACGCTCACACAAAATGGAAAAGGAGGGAGAAAGAAAAAGAACAGCTATAATTTGAGTCCTCCCTGAATAAGATGTTTTTAAGTGTATTTTAAAAGATTTTGCTTTCAATAATATTCCCAAAACAAGTCTCAAATACGTTGACACACAGGGCAGTATCAGAAACTTTTGCTTGGGGCCTGGGGGATTAAATATTTCATTATTTGACCAAAAACTAAAGTTTAAATTATTTTGAGGGGTGAAACCTATATATATATTTTCTTTATTTTTTAAAACAAACTGGGGGTGAGGGGAAGAGGGTGTTAATAATGGAATAGTATTCAGTTAGAACTTGATAAAGTGTACTAGAAGTGAATTCCCAAATTACCTAACCTCAGTATTTTATCTTTTTCAGTAGATACAAAGGTTTCTGAAGGAGTTGGATGGTGAATTTTCTTGAGGTAAATATCAGCATTGTATTCTCGATTTACCAGATATTTTATATTTAATGATGCCTTTTGATAAGTAAATAAGAATCATCTACCGTTTTGCCTGTTTGCTGCTACAAAAATGAATTCTTCAAATTGCATCACAAGTATTAGTCCTTTTATTATTATTGTTATTATTTTTTATCTCCTCTGTCACCAATCCAGTTTGCAATCATACATTCATACTTCTTCTTAAAAACGAGGAAATTACATATACACCCCCTGAGATATTTACTCTTGGACCCCTTGTTTTAGATATTACATTTTCATCCCTTATGATTTGCTAATGGATTACAAACTCTCCCCTCCACTAGGCTTTGTTTGCTTGGGCATTTCCATTGCTACTTTTCCCATTAAAAAATTTAAGTATACTAGTTAAATTGAACCGATCAACACCATTGGCGCCTCAAATTGATACTCATGGAATCAGTGACACCATCGACACTTTTCAAAATGACCTGCATTAAACAATTGAGACTGCTCAATCTTATTAAAATTAATATTAAATTTCTGCAACTATCCGAAAGTGTGAAATTTGCGGTGGTAGTGGTGAAATACCTTTGGTACTACACATCATAATGTTAACAAAAACAGTTTTTTTTTTTTTTTTTCCTATTAGAGTCCAACAAAATCTTTTAGCAAATTGGAAGGGTAAAAGTGTAATTCCTGAAACCAAAGGGGGTCAAAGTGTGAATATACCTAGCAAAAATTGCGCCTAATACACTTGAATATGATGAAATTTCTAATGATTGAAGAGCATAGCTTTGGCTTTATGTATCTATTATCTTCTCATTTTACTCTTTAATTTGCCTCTTTAAATTTATGAATCAAAATTTTAATGATTAAATTTTTGATGCAGGTGATATTTTGTACTGAGGACATGATTAACCGTTCGCTCTGGGAAGCTATGAACACTAAGCAATCAAATTTGGATGCATCAAAGGTTAGAGAATGATACCAAGGATATACAGTATTGGATTTAATTGTAATATTTGATAAATAACATAATTCATTGCCTGGAATATATATATAAAATGTCATGATCAATTTTACCCCTATTTTGGTTATAATTTCTTCTCCTTTTACAAAACTAATCTTAAATATACTGGGACCTTTTTGAGTTTTAGGATTCGACATACTACTGAAACAACCAATTTAACCTTATTTCAGGTAGTAATATATGTACTTTTTCGTTTTCAACTCTCTTGCTTAAATGTGTAGATGTATAATACAGTTTTATCATTTAATACTTCGAATAAATTATTTTTATGTGATAATTGACTTTGCAGGTTGCAACATCACTTCCACGCATTTGCTTCTTTTCTAGTCTTACGGGCGAGGAGATGATGATGTTCATTGATGACTTTCCAAGTTGGAAAAGGTAAGTAAAGGATTTATCCAAAAGCGTTTATAATCTCGATCCTTTTTATTTTTTTCATGCATTGCATTCTTATGTGACTTATATGTTTTTATGTGCTATATTTCCATTTGAGAAGTTCGTATTTAAGTTCTTTCCTTTACCGAACAAGTATCTCGATATCCTTCTCATAGAATCTTAGAAACTTGGACATTTCCTAGTACCCAAACTCATTCCTTGTGCTTCAAAACTTCTTCCAACAATTGTAGATCAGAAATTCCAAATATGTCCCTAAACCCCTAGATTTTACCTAAATTCTAGTTTATCTCTCGGGACACTTTTTCCTACTCAATATTACAACCTATGTTTTAAAACCCGAACCGGACGTCGAACCGGAAGCCTTACTGGTTACTGGTTTTATTGGTTCGACCGGTTAGACCACCGGTCGAACCGGTATGACGTCATAATTAGGTAATAATTATATTTTATTATATATGTATATATAATATTAGAAATATTAATTTAAAAGATATAATATAGATATTAGTATATAATTTTCAATCATTATTACCCTCGGCCCAATAGTAATATTACCCTAGGCCCAATATTTTTCAATTTTCCAATACCCCAGCCGCAAGCAGCTGCGTCTCAAAAGGCAAAACTTTTGTCTTCTTCCCTCAGTGCTCCCTTGATGAATCGCCTGTCTGCCTCCGATCCAAAGCTCTCCATCTCGCAATCGCCTCCAACACGCTCCAAAAAAAATTATGTTGGTAGCTCTCTATCTCTGAATCGTCTTCAACACGCCACAACACACTGGTAGCTCTCGATCGTCTCCGAACGCCACAACAGATGTATTTGGGTGATTATTTGCCAGAAAATTGGCTAGTTCCTCCTGATCTGTTGCGGGCTCAAGCTATTCAAACAAGAAATGGCCGATTTTTCAGTTTTTTTTCCCCTTTTCTTTTTGAACAACCGGGCCAAACGGCCAGATTTCCGGTCCGATTCTGTCACCGGTTTTTGGCCGGTTTCCAGCGGTTCTCTCTGATCCGACTGAACACTGGTTTTAATGGGTAGTTCGGACCGGACAGGCCGTCGGTCATCGGTTGAACCGGTCCGACCGACCGGTCCGGTCCGGGTTTTAAAACATAGATTACAACCAAATGAATCCTCAAATTATTTCGTGGATTTTGACATCTTCTGTGAACTCTAGTTCCCATCCCAACTCTGCTAATATCAATAACCATCTAAGAATCTTAGTTACTATTCACACCGTGAACAACTTTTTATTCATTTATTTTTTTGCTATTTAATATTATAGTCAAAACGATACTTGAATTATTTTATGAATTCTCATACTCTTACCAAAACTTAATTCCAACCGTACCTTATTTCATAAATATTTTCCTTTTAAAAATAACTATTTCCACCATAAAAGTTTAACTTTCATTTAATATTCCAAATCATACAAAACGTTCCTCGAATTTTTCTCTAACCATGCCCACTTTCTCGACTTTTAAATTCATCATAGTTTTGTTTATATAATTTATCATGATTTTTATAATTTTTAAAGTCTATAATTTTCAAACGAAAAACCTAAACGCAACATATTCATATTCACCATCATTACAAAGCTTATTTTACACTCGTTCTTTTGATATTTTCGCCACTTTAATCTCTCGTCTCTAGACCCTTGAATAAATTTCACATTATTTTATATTTATTTTTATTATATTATGACATCACACCTCCCAATGACATCACACTCGTTAATTCCGTTTTTAGGCCCGGCCCTTTATCTTCTATTGCGACCACCGCCGCTGTGTCCAGCTGCGACCACATCAGGCGAAACATGATGCCACAAGTTAGTGAGGACTACATCAAGTGATGAAACTTTTGAGCTCTCATAGTGCTTTTGAAATACAATGATCATCTATAATTTAACCTATTTGTGTGAGATCATGTATTTTTCTCGTCAAAGAGGTCGGACGACAGAAGACGAACTGTCCAAGAGCCTTTGCAGGGACCATACGACCATATTGGATAAAGAAAATTGATGATTGTTAACAGATTTCAGAGTCCTGTTTTTGGGTAGTTTATGTTGTATTATATTAGTTTCTTGTTGTTTGCAAAGGCTCACAGCAATAAAACATTTCCTCATATCACTTGAATAAGGTTCTATCAAGAATCTTGCAATTATTGTCTAAATTATGTTCATTCTTTGTCACTTTCTATGGAAGTTCCCCTCAATTTCTTATATACAAAAACTCAATTTACTATCTTTGGAACAACTTAGTTTTCTCATTTCATTGTTTCAATTTTAATAAATGTTGAAACAAACTTATGATGCATGATACGATACAAAAGATACAGATTTTTTAAAAAAATTTAACATGAAAAGGATCCGAACAGGTAATCCCGAAAACTACTCCACCCCAGGGTTTTGCACATTACCCCGACTTACGAATGTTAGTTTTGTGTCCTAACCTTTTATTCCCCTTTCATTGCACAGTCACAAACATCAATTTCAGATCCTCTATTCCACTTTGTAAATACATATTTTTTCCAGTTAAATGCCTACCATCTATCTACGTAATGGAATTAAAAAAAAAAATTGTTCAGATTAGAGGATGCACCCCGCCATAAACCAACCCTGAATCCACTTCCAAGATTAGCTAGAACGGAGTTTTCACTTTATAGAACATTACTATTTGAAAGTAGACATGAGACAGCACTAGGCAACGAACTGCTTAGTAAAAGGGCAGCCATAAAAGTAGCAAACATTAGGACAAATTTCAATGTTCACTGTCACTGATCATTCAATTGCCCTACGAAAACTCTCTTGAGTTGCCATCAGTCATTTACAAACATATTTGAGCGCTTATCAAATCACATCGAAGAAACCAAGACTTTGGGTTCAGCGGCCAGGGACCCCGACATCCACCTCTTCAGCATTGCTAGTGCAGCCCTAGGCTGATCCATCGGAACCATATGTCCAGCATCGTGCACCTGTTTTTCAATTCAAATATCAGGGAAACAAGATGAAAAGAGTGCATATCAGCTTAGCATCATTCGTATAAAAAAGCGTCGAGACAGAGAGAGAGAGAAACTTACCTTCAAGAAGCTGAGAGGTCCATGGCTTTTCAATAATCCAGCTTCAGATCCATTAACCTCAAAAGGAACCTCAGCAGAGGCAACAAACTCTTTCTGACCACTCCATTCCATGGCGTGGACCCACCTTGAGTTACCTGCTCCGTAGAAACCATAATATATATATAAAGTAAGTAATCCTTTCTTTATATTAAAAATTAGGGGGGAAAACCGTCTTCCCGAGAAATGACTTCAGCCTTTTTAATTGTTTAAACCCGGGCATAGTTGATTTGGATTTATTAACAATGCAAAGTTGATCAGAAGGTTTGGTGATTACCTTCAAAATTTTTAAGATTTAAAATTGTATGTTGACACAGAAATGTCTAAAAATACTGAAAAGATGAAAGTTATGAACTAGGCGTACCGAGCCAGTTGCAGATCAAATCATATTCTCCGGCGTACACCAGAAGTTTTATTCCATCCTCAAGGAGAGCAGGAATACCCACTTCGAGATCTCTCATCCAATCCATAAGCATGGCCTGGTAAACAGTAGTGCTACACGAGACAAACTTTATATCTCCAACTCCAAGTGCTTCTCTGACCGACTTCTGGTTGAGGTATTTGTCCAAGTTTGAGAAGTCATAGCAGAGGCTTGTAACACACTTCTTTCTAATATCATAATACTGCAGAAAAGGGGGACATGCTTGTAAATTTTTGAGAACTCCCAAATTGGTTAGGCATACAGTAACAGTAGACCAAAGGCAAGCATCTTGTTGTTTCTAAGAAATTACATACAAACAAGGAAGTATCTATCAGGAGAGAATCCCAATTTCAAACTGACTCCATACATGTCAGCCAAAAACATAGAAATTCTATACAAGATTCTTACATTGACATCGCCAACACGAGAAATAATAGAACTGAATATCGTGTTGCAAACAAGATAAGCAGCCCCACAAGATATTGTCCCATCGGTGCCTGTAACAGGTCGAACAAATTGCATTAGAGCAGTTTTGGTCTCAGGGAAATAGTCTCAGTGTCAGAACAAGCAAAGTACAGCGTGCTTGTTTCTAATTGTAGTAATGACAAACAACAAACGCATCCAAAGACGATCACATAGAAGACAAATTGATAGGACATAAATATAAAAAATCTGTTCTAATGTGTACATCAAAAAGAAAGAACATGATATTTAAAATAAGATGTAAACCCTACCACAAAGCTTTATTGCTGCTTCACACAGTGGAAGTATCTTGTTGATGCGATCATGCTCAGATTGCTTAATTAGTCCGACATCAAGAGCATAATCAGCATATGCACCATACTGAATTGCTGGATCTGTAAGTCCATTTCCAATAGCAAATCCCTGTATAGTTACTTCATATAAGAAAAGCAGCATAGCAACATAGATCTATTTAACATTATGCACCCGGAAATACCTTCAGATTTACATGAATTCCTTCTTTTTGTTTGTTTCCTTGGTGGACACGAGAAGCAAAGGCCGGAATGTAATGCCCAGCATATGACTCTCCAGTAATGTAGAAATCGTTTTTGGCCAATTTAGGATGCTCCTTAAAGAAAGCCTAAACGAAATAATCTCAGATGTGAGAATTACTTTTAATTCAATATAAGTTACTTCTTAGAATACTCTTTACCTTGCTCATATATGATTTAATTTCACAGTACATGTGAAAAGGTATTTTAGTGCGAGATATGCAGTACAAGTAGAATACTAAGTACAAACACAAGCAACAAGCTGGAATAAGTTCATTGAATAGAAATACTATTTCAACAATTTGAATTGCTACTTTTTTTCTTCATAGGGTGAAGAGCGTTAGCTAATTGTGCTAGAGGGTATACTGGTACGGTGACGACCAAAATATACAATCATGAGCACACTCGGGCAATTGTGAAAGGAGATAAGGATTACACGAAAGAACAAAGACGACTCAGCAGTGGAAGTAGACAAAGGAGCTACACAAAAGAACGTGTAAAATTGACCCTAGGTATTTAAGTCTAAGCTATACTGGAAACAAACCTACAACTACAGTGATAAGGCTTACTAGCTAGATGATAGGAAGGACTGCAGCAAGACAAGTATAATGCACTTGCCTCAGTTTTAAGTGACAACCCTATTATTCTAACCCCAATTTTATGTTTTCTTTACTTTTAGTTGCTGTTGGCATATCCAACACCCAAACTGATAAGGCAGTTATAGCTTCACTAAGTTGCTTTCTGCTTCATCATAACAAAGACAACAGGTTCCTTCATAGCAGGGTACAAACAAACAATGAAACAAACTAACCTGTAAAAAGTCATATAAATCATCACTGACACCCTTCTCATTATGACGAACGTCACGCCTGTCAGTACTATAGCTAAAGCCAGTTCCAACAGGTTGGTCAACAAATAAGATATTTGAAACCTGCAAATTACCATAGAAACTAAAGAAGTTAAACAATAAGGATTCAAATACTGTCGGCCGCACCTGTTTCCGAATCCAAATACAAAATGCAAAAAGATAATCAACAAAACAGTGAATAAAGAAATCTAATCAGACCCGAACTTGAAAAAAATAACATGATATATAAATCTGTCTGTATGAAATATATAAATATCTTCGATTTCTCAAAAAAAAAAAAAAAAAAAAAAAAAACAGTTCTAGACTATCATTTCAGATCTCTCTCAAATGGGAACATAGACGAAAAAAGAAGATAAGAGTTAGAAGCTTTTAAATATGGGATACTAGACACATTGTCCACAAACGAATTATGATATATATAGCAAAGGGAAAAAAAGAAATTAAGAATTGGTAGTGTAAGGATTTCCATATAATCCAATCCCTGCGACCTTTCTTACTTACTAGAATTACTTCTTGTCATCAGAATAAATTACCTGGTCCCAGCCATACTCATTCCTCACAAGAGATAAGTTATCGGCAATGGCGAAAGGTCCATTTTCATAGAAAAGAGCCATCTCACTGCTACAACCTGGCCCACCAGTTAACCAGATGACAACAGGGTCTTTGGAGCTATTGCGCGACTCAAAGAAGAAGTAAAACATCCTGGCATCATGAACACCACTTTAAGATCACTTCAACTACAATGTATAATGAGAGGCATATAGACTGAAATAAAAAGACATGTCTCAGCAAGGAATTTTTTAACCCAACACTTAGAATAGGCTTTACGGAGCCAGATATATCAACCATTAATAAACTGAAGAGTGCATGTTAGTAAAAGGCATACATATTACATACACTCCTCAATTTCATCCTACACGAGGTCGACAACTTCCAAATCAATGAGAAACCCCAAGACATGCAGATCCGCGTCTTCACTTATTTTCAATTTTCACCCAACAGATGACAACGCAAAATGTAACAGCATCCAATTAAAGACAAAAGGCAAGTTTGCTTTGCATAAATACTAAGAATGTCCAAGGCATAAAAACCAGCTTGACCTTCAAACTAGATAACTGCTTGCAATAAAGGGTTATATGTATCGGATTAGGCAAGCCAAAGGTGTCTGGAAGCCTGAAAGCTTGATGTCCTCCTTAATATGAGCTATAGGACAACATTACGAAGAGGTCATAAGGAACATGTTGCTGCTTCAAGGAAGTTCTATCTAGTTTTTAAAAAATTGTAATAGAACAAAGGAACAAATTCATACATTCATTATCTGAAGATGATAAAACCATAAACAAATGCACACGGATGCAGAAAAATTATCAGAAACTCCCGACAAACTTCACACAACCCACCAACTAGGTGGTAATCCTCCCAATCGGTAACCCATCCCCAAAAATACTTAATATCAAAACACAACAAGTAAAAGTACTAAACCAAAACCTAAATAAACGAGAAATGACTCTATCTCCTACATTTCACGCAATTACCTCGCTCCATGAGAATGCTCAATCTGATAATAACCGGCATGGTGACCTAGTTCCTCAGCTGAAACTCCGTCACTATCAGCCAAATTCGGGAAGTTCACCCGCCTCTCGACGATCTTCGGAGCAGCGAAAAGAGGAGCCTCATTCTCGACGATGTTAACCGGAAGGTTGGGGAACAAGTTGAGTTCTCGAATTAGCTTCTCGGCAGTAACCGACGGCAGCACAGACGGCGGCCGGAGCAAAGCGACGACGGAGGAGATCGGCGAGAGTAGGAGAAGAAGTAGATAGAGGAAGCTTAGAGACGAAGTATCCATTTCTGCTGGATTTTTTCTCGCTCTTTCTTTCTGTGTTCCTTTTGTCTTGAAATTTCTAGTGCGGAATAGGAGCACATTTGGGTAAATGGCACTTCAAACCCAATATTTTAATATTTTCGCGAATTGCCCCAAAAATAAGTTTAACTGACATTATCTAATCCCTCTTAATTTTTGTCAAATATTGTAATTTTTCTTCCATTTTTTTTATTTTCAAAATAATTTTTAATTGTAAAGGGAAATCATCAATAATGATATTTGATCGTGCTAAAAATTAGTCGAGTTTACTGGTCTCCTTAGTCCGATCTGTCAAGAATTTATATGAGTGAATTCTTTGGATCTGCAACACTTAAGACCTAAAGGTTTGAAACAGTCGAGGTATCAGTACGCCTCTCCGATGCTCAAGTCATTATTGGATTCTAGAGATAAGATTTAATGAGTTCGACCTGCAAAACATTTAAGATCTAAAGGGGTAAAACAGTCGGGGTATTAACCGGTGACGCAACGATCAAGTTAGTAATGGATTCTAGAGAAAAGATTAAATGAGTTTGAATGCTGACCAAATATTGTTCATGAAGGGGGTATTTATAACTTATGGCTGGGCACGCATTTCGTACACGCACTAAGGTGTTACATTTAATTCGTATGCCATCGATCTGGCTCATTACTATTTCCGACATGGTCAGGATTGTGTCGTCGTACCTCCTTTCCCCTTTTTGTAAATTCAGGTACTTTGGAACATTAATTGCTCTCTCGTACGTTATCTTGGGGAATGAGATGGCTACACATGCCCCGACAAGTATGTCGGGAGCGTACAGACTTGTATGGTGCCTCGCAAGATCGGTCTGGGGATCGATGTACAGGCATCCAGATTGTGGTGTGCCTAGAGATCGATCTGAGCTCTTTGAACTCAACCTCTATACTTAACTAGTTTGGCCTTGGCTCATATCGATAGATTGTAAGGTTATTGATCTCCGCTTATCGACCAACCTCTCAGGCGGCCTAAGATTGGGCCTGATCTGATGTGGCATAATAAAATACAACCACGTCAATATCCCAGGCCAAGTGAGAATGCGTCACGTGGATATAATGTCCATCAAACTAGGAATTTTTTTTTTTCATGTGTGCAATATTCACATTAGGCATGTATTATCCTTCAATTTGAGAGAACCATGAGACCTCTATTCGAGAACGAGACTACCCTCGTCTTCAATTTGAATGATGTTGTTGTTGTCTTTTCCGTGGTGGATATATCGATGGGATTGGGGGATGCGGCAAAAGCATGATAGATTGATAAAAAAAATGAATCTTAATGGATTGTAATTCATCGGCATGTTGATATTGGTGAGTATTTGAGGAATGAGAATGATCTCTAGGTGGAATTTTGTGGTGGAGTTATACATTGAGTAGAAGTGTTGGTCAATTTCAGGATATTTTGAAGTGTAGTTGAGTGATCTTAATTTGTTTGGTCAGTGTTGCTTTGCAATATATGAGAAGTGTTTCTATTGATGGATATTCTTCGATAGTTCTTGGTTGCAAGTGTGTTTAAATTTGTGTGACTTTTTAGTTATTACTGTATAATTTTGCTTTCATTAATGAATGTGAATGATATTATGTACTCTACAAAAAAAACTACGAGCTCTCGAACTCGAACAAGTAGCTAAGTGTGAGTGATAAGATAGTTTCAGATAATAGGCAAATGTTGTGTTGTTTTAGCTATTAACAAACAAACATTTGAAAGTACGGGTCTTGGAAGAAGATATACAAATGTCAAGGCATGTCACAATAATTTTGAAGGATTAGAAACTACGCAGTATTTTAATTGATGTATTTATCATTACTTAAGATAAATCTCTTTTTCATACAATTGTTGGCTCAAATAATAATAATAATAAGGGCGAATTATATCTGAGTACCCTCAGGTTTGACCTAATTACAACGCAATCTCTATTCTTATGATTATTACCATATAGTCCCTGAGGTATGGTTTCCGTCTTAGGTCCCTAAACGCCAATAGGGTTCCCCCTGATTTTTTTTTTTATTTTTTAATTTGATTTAACCATCATCCCTCAAGGACCATAATGTAATTTCAACTTAATATAGGGATCGTTTTGTAAAATAATAAAAAAAAATGAGGCATACATTTGTAATTTCTAGCTAAATTTAAATTAGGTTGTTTATAGCCATTGGTGGTCTGTTCATGTAAGTGTTTTCATGGCTTTGTATTATCCAATGCTCCAAAATACATGTCAAGTTCATATAGTTTCAATTATACACGGAACAAACCATTAAAATACATGTAACAGATCTTCGTAACAATATTTCAATTTACTTGAGCAATGAGATAATGGACATATTGTCCATTGTTTACAAACATATACCAAATTAGTTGAAGTTAAATGACACTAGTGCCAACAAAACACACAAATTACTAACACAATAGTGGCCAAAGATAGGTACATAAAGGAATGCAATTCTTTAGGTGCGCGGATGATAAAAAAAACCTATAGGCGATATCTCAAACCTAATGCTTTGATTGTTTGATACAGGGTTAGATTCCGTCTAGTTAGGACTGTCTTTTGTTTGTCATGCGTTCGCTATCGCTTGTTGTGAATACGGATTTTGCCATTTCGTATTTGGACGGGGCTCTGGCGTTGGGGATGTGGCGGTCTGGTGTCTTGGGCGCTACAGTATTCAATTCTTCTTCCTTTCAACATTTTTCCTCTCAAAATATACTCAATCAAAAGCGCTAAGTCGAAGCCATGAGTAAAGAAAAGTACCTGCTATTTTCTTTCTTCCCTGTTGGAAGAAGGCTATCTCGACAAGAGACCGCATAAATTACAGATTTTCTTGGGTCCAGGGCTCTGCCGACGGCTAGATAGGCAAAGCGATTCACCACTCTCATTCCAGATTTCATTGCTAGTCTAATTTCATTATTGAGCAGGGCGTAGACTTGCCCGTTTTGAGGTCGAATCGTTCGAATATCAATACACTTCCCCACTTTCGTAACTTTCATTGAAAATGGATTCTTAACCTATCATGCATTCGCACATGACGATCATTTGATAAGTTCTAGCGCTCTATAAAACATTTCCGATGAGTTCCATAGAGCTCCTTCATGTACCTGTTTTTTTTTTTCCTATTGTTGTGTTAATGGTTTGTGCGTTTTGTTGGCACTAGTGTCATTTATCTTAAACTGGTTTTGGTATATGTTTGTAAACAGTGAACAATTTGTATATAATTTCATTACTTAGATAAATTGAATGTTGTTACAAAGATTTATTACATGTATTTTAATGGTGTGTTCCGTGTGTAGTAGAAGCTATATGACTTGTCATGTATTTTGGAGTGTTGGATAATACAAAGCCATGAAAACACTTATATAAACAGACCACCAATGGCTATAAACAACTTAATTTAAATTTAGCTAGAAATTACAAATACATCTCTCATTTTTTATTATGTTACAAAACGATTCTTATATTAAGTTGGAATTACATTCTGGTTCTTGAGGGTAGTTTGGTCAAATCAAATTAGAAAAAATAAAAAAAATCAAGGGGAACCCTAACGGCATTTAGGAACCTCAGATGAAAACCATACCTCAACCTCAAGGATTATATGGTAATAATCAAAAGAATAGGGACTGTATTGTAATTAGGCCTAACCTGAGGTACTCAGATGTAATTCATCTAATAATAATGATAATAATTTCACACAAAATTGTTTTTGATTAAATATTCATATTATAATAACCATTGCACTAATGAAGACAAGCCCAAATTGGCCCCTCAGTGAAAAACATAATCTAATAAATTCTTCTCAAATGCATTTTCTTATCTCGAAATGTTGGAAATTTTGAGACTATTTAACATCGCTACATCAAACAAATTAATACCATATAGATAGTTTTTAGCACACTATTATAATAATTTACAAGATTATAACAATATCAAAGTATTTTCAATTATTTTTCTCGTTGCCACTAAGGATAACAATCCTTTGAGTTAGAAACTAAATTTATACCAACAAATTTAATCAATTAATTCGAGAAGTTTTACCATAGAATGTAAAAAAATAAAAATTTGAGGCTCACAATCATCAGGCTAAAAATGGGCATACCCTTTATCCATAAGCACAATCTCGCAAAGAAAGCAGAAGCCCAACGGCTAACGTTACGTCAGCTGCAACAATGGCGACGACTGTGTTCTCTTTCGGACTGAAAACCTTTTCTCCACAGGCACTCCGATTAGGAACAGTTCCCTCTACGACGCCGTTCATCAACAAACAATTCTCGTCTCTCAACCTCGGCTCTTCATCACGCTCTATTTCTGCGCTTGCTCTTACGAAAAGCTCCGCCATTGCCGGCCCAGTTCAGAAAGCTTCGCAGCCCATGACTATAGTCTGTGCAAAGGGCTACAAAATGAAGACCCACAAGGCAATTCTTTGAATTTCACGTTGAGCGTGTGTGTTTTGTGTTTTAATGATGTGGGCTGCGGCAAAAATCTAATCTTGATGTTGTTTGAATGGGGAATTTTCAGGCTTCTGCCAAGCGTTTTAGGGTTTCTGGGAGTGGGAAGATAATGAGGAGAAGAGCAGGGAAGCAGCATTTGCTCGGAAAGAAGAATACTAAGAGGAAGAAGAGATTATCCAAAATGGTTTGAGTTTTTCTTGCCTCATTTTTTATCTTGAAATTCTTTATTTTTTGGGCCTTATACGTTGCACTTGAGTCTTGAACTGCTTTGGTGCTAATTCATTGTGCAATTTTTGTTAACTTTTCTTATAGTCAGTGTGCTGATATTGGCTATGAAAAATGATTTGCAGCAAATGATTCAGGGAAATTGAGTTCGTATGGAACTAGATTTTAGTTCAATATATTATCAATTTGATCGTCAAGAACCAGGATTTTGACCCTTATTTTTCTTTGATTGACTTTGTAACTAATTAAAATACATAAAAACTGATAATTTCCTCACTCCTCAAGTGATGAGATTGGTTGTTACATCAGGATTAACTCTGTTACTGCTTTAAAAAAAAAAAGGTTAACTCTGTGATAAAGTTATGAAATAGGGTAGCCTAAGGGTTTCAATTGCTAAAATTAAGTTCAGAAATTGAGAGATCACAGCTTCCTCCCCTGCAACTATATTCTATTCAACAAATATATGACCATGATTCCCGAATTACAGATACCTCCTTATGCCCCTTGCTGATTGTTAACGCTCGTTACAATTCAAATTTAGTGAGCTTGTCAAATTGTTTTCACATGTTTGGATTAGATCGTCCAAGTTTATTATACATCTCTCCAGTTTCAATCAGTTCTGATGATGGGAAGGGTGGTATTTGTAATTTTAAAAAGTAAGAAGCGAAGTATGTGTAAGTGCAGACATAGTTATAGGAGGTGTTGTAATTGCCCCCCCCAAAAGAAATGAAAATAACAGAGACTTCACACACTAATAGTGACTCTTTTTCCTCTTTTCATTCCCATTTGCAGTTTCACCAAAACATTATGTCCTCTTACCTACATGTGTTTGTGTTTTGTGCAGGTTCAAGTTGATCGCCGTGACTATAACAACGTTGTAGGCGCGTTGCCTTATTTGAAAGTAAACCGGGCGAACTAAAGCTGATCGAGTAATATGTAGAGCTTTGAAACATTGCAGCTTTTGTAGCGACTGTCTCCTTTGATTACTTTTCTTGTTTACACATTCTTCATCATTTTATATTCCAGAAGCTAAATTGTTCTGAGCAATACTTTTAGCTGCTTCAGCTTTTATCAATTTAGAGAAAATTATATGCCTTTTATCTTCCTTCTTCCTTCTTCTTTTTCCAATTCAATAGTTTGAATAAGTATATAATCATTCGTACTCATATGTTAAATTCCTAAGGATAAATAATAACAAATGTACACAAAACACCCTTATTTATTTACAAACAGAAACGAGATCGAACTATGTTTCAACTATACAAAGCCGATGGGTAATATCGTCATTTTCTCTCTAAAAAGCATTCATATACACTTGAGTTTTCTTCCATCACATCTATCTGCAATTTTGCAACAAGATCAGGAAGGAGATGTGTTATGATCAGGTAACATAGCTATAGTCACCGTAAAGTATTCACATCCAACAGGAAGACCATAGGGGTTCGACGTCAGTATATCTACACGGTCAGATGGATCCTCTGCTGCTGATGTGGACAGTGGAGATTTAACCGTCTTTCGTTCTATATGCACAACCTGTCCGATAATATAGGTTGGATGATTTGGGAGATGGTCGGAGAATAAAGCCACAGATTCAGAAGAGAGATAATAATGAGGGCAGGCACGGTTTATAGCTTCGTAATGGCCGGAAGAGTTGAGCACAAATGCAGCTATTTCTTGAACTTCTAAACGAATAAAAGAAATCTTCTCTTTGTTTGCCTGGTGAAAACAAAACACAACAAAATAGTTTCATATATTTTGCATTATAATTTCTAAGCTACTATAATTAATCAAACATGTAATTAAATTCTATATGTATATTTTTTTTGAAGTACCTGCTTTTCCAGTTGATGCTTCATGAAAAGATTAGTTACCAACTCTGTTTTCTCATCTAAGTCCTTGGTAAGCTGCTTGTTGGCAGCTTCAGCTTTTGAATATCTGTCCAGCAATTCTGTGCGCTGACTCGACAACAGACTAACTTTGTCATAAAGTATTCGAACACATTCACGGAAATCAGCTGTACTGCTATCACCGCTTTCATTGGCAGAACTGAGAGGGAGTAAAATTGAACTGAGATAAATCAATGTAAAATGTAATCCAATGCAAAACAGAGAAGCAGAAGCACGTACCTCGCTAAAGATTGAGCCAAATCACGTAAAGACTCTACAAAAGCAGCTACTCCAGCAGATGAAACACAGCTTTTTAGTCTTTCAAACAGAGCATGCATTCTAACAGCAGACGAGCGTAGTGCAGTATACTGTGAGGCCTTACGATCAGCTGCACATAGATGCATTTGTGCTTCCTCTCTTGCCTCGTGCAGACAATTCTCCAAATGGGCACAATTCATCTGGAAAAAAAAGAAAAAAGAAAAAAGAAAAATTGGAACTGTCTAACTGAAACTGCACTTTGTAGCCAAGATTATACAACCCCTGTTTTGGGTAGATCGAATTAACATAAACGACCTAATGTTACTTTAAGTCATATAATAAACCTTGTGAATCTTGTAATATGCATAAAAGAACTTCATATATGGTACATTGCCGTACTTTACATGTATTTTCCCAAATCTTGAAGTTGAAAATTTTGAGCACCTAATACCATAAAAATGTCTTATGTTTTCTAGAAAATTACGCATCTACACCCCAAACCTTCGCAGATAGCCATATCAAAGTTGGTACCAACATGTTTGAAAATATTAACACTCCATAAAAATGTTTAAAATTACAACTGCTACAATATATCAGGAAGCGGTTAGCGTAATTTTCCAAACTCCAGGGGTGGTTTCTGTATTTTTAAAAGTCCTAATAAGTAATTTCTAGTTTTTTAAGATTTGCAAACATGGCACTCTCGGAGGGGTGTAGATGCAATTAACCCGTAAGTAATACCTGAGATTCATCAAGTAGCTTCTTATTGATCTCCAACTCCCGTCCAAGCTTGGAAACCTCGTCAATTAATGATTGGATCCTCGTTTTTGAATCATCCAATGCGCTTGATTTCTCTGCCAGCTCATTATTCAGTCCCGGCAAAACACTATCACTAGCCTTTGCATCCAAACCTGGTTGTGACAAGCTAACAGCCATATTACTTGTTTCCTTCTTATCTTTTTCACAAATTTGCGCCTTATCACCGTGTAGATCCAACATAGACGAATCCAACTGAGTATTTATCATAACAGATGAATCTGTCATATTATCATGATTGTGAATCCCAGATTTTAAGGAGCTCGATGCACACGCCGCCTCATCCATTACATGCTGCATGTGACTTTCTCCACCTCCCAACACTTCTGACTTGCTATTATTATACTGATCCGACAACCTTTGCTCCAATTCTTGAATGCGTTTCTCATATGATTCGCACTGCATCTGCTTTGCCTTCAGCAAAGATTTGAGGTGTTTTTCATACTCTTCTTTCATAAGTAAAGCTTCAGAAGTCTTCTCAGCTGCATTTTTCAATGAACTATCTGATTTACTATCCTCAGGCGATTCATAATCAAATTCTGCACTCATGGAACTTATTAAGGCAATTTTGGAAGCGAGCTCCGCCTTCAGTTTTGCATTTTCAACTTCCATCTTGCTCGTCCCAGCAACTTCCACCAAATCCAAGTCCTCAAACAGCTCTTCCCTAGAACCATCATCATTCTTTAAAGAGAATCGTAACAATGATTCGGGGGCGTAACGCTCTAAATCAGAGAAATCAATATCTATCAAATTAGTGTCAAATGGAGTCACATTCACTTCACAAGGATTTGGGTTGTCATACATTCCCATGGACGATAAAATATCCCGAGGAATATAAATACTGTGTGCCTTAATAAATTCCTCTCGTCTCCTAACTTCAGATTCCCTTTCTGAAGCAAGTTTTTCAGCCAATAGTCCAGCTTTACCCATGTAAATTTTCATTGCTGCTTTTCTTCTCACTACTTCTGCAAGACACGCTCTGTATGCAGGGAAAATCCCATGCAGCACTTTTAATTGCTGAAACTGATCATTTTGGCGCTTCAAAGTTTCTTGGAATAAAGTAAACTTGTAGCGCACGTCTTTTATGGTGTATTGGATGTAGGCAATCTTTTGCATGTAATTGTGCACAAAGATGTTCATCTCGTTCTTTTTCTCTGTGCAGAATTTGAGCAGATTTGAAACTGCACGGTCGGATGCATGCATCTTAGGAAGATAGGTTTTGTCATGGCTTTCATACATGGGGCCCAACGCTGAAATGGCATCGTGAGGTCGGAGAGAGGATGACAGCTGGCATGAAAGACTGTCATCAACAAGCTTCTTCACAGTATTCACATCTTTACTGCAGTAACAGAGATATTAGTTTCAATAGATACCAACTTATCAAGAAAACTGTAATTAGAACATCAAGCCAAAGAAACAATAACAGTAGAAAGAACAACAGTAAAAAAATGGTAAGGTAATTATATTTCCTTTTCTCTAATGAATTCGTATGAGATTATTTTGGGCCTCAATTTATCGAGTGAGAGGACCCCAAGTGCCATACTCAAACCCGAAACTTGAGAGAACATATTTTTGCATCTTAAAGCGACATCGGCCCCATAAGTTATGTTATTTTGCAGATTGCAATCAATATACCTGTTGGGTCTACGAAAATAAAATACAGTAAACCATTGCAATAAGCAAAGGATCAAAACCAAGCTTATTACATGATATCAAGTATACAAAACCTAATTTGCAGCTCTCTACACACCCTTAAAATGCAATGCAGATTGATGTAAAGAAGAGTTTGACTGATAGCTAAATCCGCATTACTTCTTTGGCCATTGCAATATTTATGATAGTCGAATGCATATTTCACAGCTTTGAATGCTACTAAAGTTTTTCACATCAATTTTTCTGAAGTTTTTCCCGTTTTAAGAATAAATGAATTGCCAAGAAACATTAATATGCCACCCTGTTCAATAGAAGCAAATTTGTTCTACTTGATGCCAGTTATTCAATATTTCCCACTAAAAACAAAACTAAAAGCCAAACGAGATTAAAATTTTAAATAAGAAAATTCAAAATAACGCTCTTCAAGGTCGACTTTCTACTTTTGCTAGCGTTAGACAGAATTAAAACAAAATGTCAAATTTGTCGCCAGCCAAAAGGCCAAAATCTACTCAGGTGCTGAGTCAGAACAATTCCCAACGACACCCAAAATTATTAGGCTCGGTAGGTTTGTCAACACTGTTTTACGTCAGGGCATCTGTCGTATAGCAAGAAAACCGAATCAAGACAACGATATTAAATAACACAAAAAACCCGTGCAATATATTATATAATGGTAGGTAATCACGAACATACTTAAAGCATAAGCATGCGACAGAAGGCACAAAAGTTTGTTCGTGCGGTTACAAAAGTTGAAACAAGATTACCAAAAGTGTATAAACTCAGCATAAAATCACATGACAATATAATCACATAATAGACTGGATATAAACAAATTTACAACAAAATAGTAGTCAGCATAAATAATCAAGAGAATGTGAGAGGACCTTAAAGCCTGCATTATGCTCTTCAGCTCATTGATAAATGGTTGGTGGTATTTTACGGACAATTCCACTTCTTTGACAAGATAAGAAGCTTTCCCAGAAAACAAATGGTCTGCATTGGTCTTCAGATCTCCAAAATCCACTTTAAACTCTGAAACTTTGTTCTCAAACTGCTGATGTGAAATGCTGCAATCCTGCCAAGTCTTTTGCAAGCTCTCTTCCTTCACAAAATCCATCAAACACTTATGGTTATCAGTCTGTAAAGAGGGCAAAATTTTTACAGATCTCAATTTCTCCTTATTCCTCCCGAAATTTATCAGAAGCTTTGCATGACTACCATGCTGACGTGAATAGCATTTCAAGAAATCTTCATAGTTTAGGTTTATCATCTTATAGAAATGGTCCACATTGCCCCTAGCAATCTCCAAAGCCCTTTCTTGCAACTTCTGCTCTCGCAAAAGCCTCTCACACGTTTCGAATTTCGCTAATGTGCGTCTGTAAATAGCATCGCCTAATTGAAAATGATATCTAAACTGCCTCTCGTATGAAGGTAAGGCCTTCAATGCTGGATCTGGAGCATCATCCAAACGGTGAGGGTCGTGAGATGAGGATGGCAATGGAGGGTTGGGAATATCAATAACCTCAACTTGTTCTGGAACAGGATTTGGTGAATTACTCCTCATTCTTGATTTGTTGAATAAAAATACTTCCCTTTCATCAGATGGGAGTTTATAAGCCGAGAGGGGGCGGTTGGGTTCCAATTTCAAGTCCTCACATAGAAGAAGCTGATCAACGAGTCTGATCCCAGTTGATGATTCCACAAACTTCTGAACAGCTTCAACAAGAGTGTACTCATCACATGCGAGTTTGAACGAGTGCCCATTCTCAGCAATATGAACCTCAAGCCTTCCCGTTTGAACAGCTGCTTCTGAAGTAGAAGAACTCATTTTCTTGAACCCTTAAAAGAATTAACAAATTACCACCCTTAATATATATTGATTTCACCAATTATTGCAAAACTAGCAGAACCCAATGCAGATTCTATCACCAAAACCCTAATAATCCTCAAACCACCACTGATTCAACAACTATAAACCTCAATTTCACCGTCTAATCCTTCACATGAACCCCAAACCACTTCAGAATCCACAAATTAACCAAAATCGTACCGATTCCGCAATATATATCACCAGAGAGAAACTCCAATCGCCACCGCCTGACCTAATACCCTTCAAAACTACAAAAGCACAAATTTCAATGCAACCCATACATCATGCTATCAGCAAAAACAACTCTATTCACAATCGCAATGCACCGCGGCAATCAAACGACGTGAAACAAAAAACACCAAAAAAGCAGACCACGTCATAAAACCAAATAACACCAACAGTAATGACAATTAAACATGGTTCCATGAACAACCCATTCAACTACCTCAAAAACCCAACTTTAATAACTACCAGACAAAGCCAAACACATAGATTCCCAAAGCCAAGAGGAATTTCACCCATCAATACGTGCCCGTCAAAAACCAAAACAAAAACAAAAAATAAAAACCCAACACGAAACCATGCGATTATATTCTTTATTCTTCACGTTTGCGTCTGCCCCAAGACAAACACACTACGTACCTCTTTTGTATATCCAGTTTCGTGCAACAATGGTGCGGAGTTTCGTCGGATGATGATTATATAATTGCGTAAATCCCTTTGTAGGGTATTATTTTAACATTGGGAAAGATGGGAAGCTTGATGGGGAAGAGAAGTAGAGTATAAAAGGAGGAGAAGAAGACGTTGTTGTTTACTGTGTGTGGGACTCTCTGTAACTTCGCAATCTTTGCTCCAGGAAAGAGGAGTGAGAGTGAGAGAGAGAGTCTTTGGAAATAACAGGGAAAAGGGGGATTTTAGCTGACTGCTTTATATACGCTTCTCTCTCTCTCTCTCTCAAATTATGGAATATTATTAAAACTTTCCTTAATATTTCATTTTCAAACAAAATTTGTCATTAATTAATTGCAAAAAACAGCAAATTTGGAACAATAATATATCGGTTTTTGTATTTTGAACTTTAATTTGATATTTTTCATTTTAGGGATATTTATTCTTAAAATTTTGTAATTTTGGCCAAATCTCAATCGGATCTAATTTCTTCCCGAAATACGTCTTTGTGCCTACATGGCCAGAATTATAAAATTTTAAGAATAAGTATCCCTAAAATTAGAAATATCAAATTAAAATTTAAAAATGTAAAAAAGGTGTGTTATTGTTTCAAATTTGGGGTCCCTTAATTGTAGTTCAGAAAGTTTGCTTATTTATGAAAATTATCAAAGTTTATTTTTATATAAATAAATATGGGTTTATTTGTTTGATATTATTGGAAGAGGTGAATTACTCAATAAAGTGATAAAATAATTATTTAACAATAACGGGGTTCGAGCGGGATGATTACTTAGATAATGAGTATAATTTATTTATATAATTAGTTGGAGTTGATTAGATTAAACTTGGTGTCAGATTTGAATTCTCCAACAAACTTGATCTCAATGGAAGTAGTAATTCTTGTTACGAAGTCGGGTTATTAGGTTCAATAGAAATAGCATCAATTATAATGTAAGGGCTAAATATTTTTTTGCAATCTATCGTGGGGGCAAATTAAATTTTAATATCTAACATTTGAAAATTTGATGCTCGGTCTTTGAATTCTGTTTACTTTAGTATCTAATCTCATTTTTCAGTGGAATTTTTGGATCAAAATACCACATAAGACATATATGTGAGATTTATAAGTACAAAATAGATATTTTAATGCTCTCATTTCCTTATTTCGATTCTCTTATAAATCTCATAAGCTTTTTTTTTTTTTTTTTTTTTGGCCGAAAGATTCCATCTTAAAATAAAATTAGGCACTAAAGTGAACAAAAATTAAAAGTTGGACATCAAATCTTAATTTTTAAAAGTTTGGTACTAAAGTGTAATTCGTCCTAAACTTTGGAGTACAAAAGATATTTTACCCATAATGAAATTAATAGATTTCGTGTTGCAAATTACAACCAACCTGGATTACATAACAAGATATTTTATTATTTTATTTTATAACACGACAAATATAATATACATATTTTTTTATTATATTAATTTAATTGCATTATAGTTGAATTAGAATTATTCATAATTTAGTTAAAAATTTTATTGTTCATAATCTATTCTCAGCCTATAAAAAATCTTTCAAAGTAAATCCTTCCGTGAACATGTATAAAAATAATTTTGAAGTTAGTAATTTACCGGTGGCTCTTGCTGTGACTCCCAAAATAGATAATGATTATTTGCATAAATATGATTGTGATATTTGTGTCCCATTTTTCCCAAATGCTATGAATATATGTAAGAAAATTCCTAATCAATTTTAGATCAATGCCAAAACAAAGACTAAGACTTTTGTTTGATTATGCAGACTGCCCAACTTGCTGGGGGGAGCCGCTATTAGCATTAGCAATCTTTATTTGACTCTCTTCATTCCATGTTTTGGGCAACAAATTCTTTGAGTAATAATTAAGGTATTTTTCATTCCGATAGACAAATTAAATTAGTAATTTGTTTGGGCTATGAGTTGCATTGTTTATTCATAAATAATTTACCAACTCCATTATTTACCTAACTAATTTGTTGGGGAATGAAATAATCGAAACCCACCTCCTAGGACTTACCGTTTTCAGGACAATTATCTCTAGGGATGTCAATTTGAATGGGTCAGATGAGTTCGAGTCGGATTGAGATATGGATATTATATAAAAAGTTTTAGCTCGAATTTGACACAACGCAAAACTAAACACGAAAACTTCAACCCTAACTTAATTTGAATGGATTCGGGTTGGATTTGGTTTGAGTTCATTTTTTACACCCCCAATTTATATCTGATGTATAATGGTTTAAACAACAATTTGGAAGCGTTTGATGTCCCCCGTGTTGGCCATCGATGTCGCACTAATTCTTCAACAATGGAATGAGCTCGAGAACAATGTAATAGAATCGGGGATAGAGAGAATTTAGAGGTATAGTTCTGAAATTAGGGTTCATGACCATTTGATTATGTGTCAACTACTCAACTATTCATTTTTAATATGTTTGTCATATTCCATTCATATTAATAAATTGTAGTTAAAAGAGAAACATAGTCGTTATAACAATTATATTTTTTCTAAAAATAACAGTTGAAATTTTTTGTTAAAAATATTATACCTAACCCCAAATTAGTATAATTAATTACAGTAAACCCCAAGAATAACATGTGAATGAAAAAATTAATCAAAGACAACGAGAGTGTTTTTGGGTTTTTCATTAACGGAAATGGTGGTTGAGTGTAAGCTTATTTTTCGAAGGCTGATATTTGTAAGTTAATCTAAAAAGGGACAATTTCAAAAAACTCCCCATCAGTTTGGAATATTTTTACTTTACTCCCCCATAAAATTACACAACATAATAGGATATAAATGCTGCATTAGAACGTTTTAGTACTACATTTTGTGAAAAATATACGACATATTTTGAGAGTTTATTTAAGTATGACATTTTGTGAAAATTATACGCTATTTTTCCAAAATGGGAAATTAAGTAAAAATGTGATACACATTTGGGGATTTATCCCACATTACCCAACCTAAAAATAGCGAAGAATTTTAATTATCTCATCTAATACGGAACTAGGTGAAATCGACCCACTACCCTATTACACAAATTAATAATGTAAAAGCAATTTATACATACATATTAAAATTATAATCACATAATCCAACACAATTAATCAAAAAAGTAGATGTAATTGCCCCCGACACCCACCTTTTTGGTGTTGCTATCAAACATCAATTAGTGCAAATCACACATATATTATCACATGGATGCTTCAATTGGGGATGATCAAATCAGAGGAACCATCCAAAACCCTAATTAAACCCCCATGTGGTACCCAACTTGCACTCTGTTTGCTTTCCAAATTTGTCCTGTACCAAAATTCTCCAAAAGCCCCTTAATGGGCAGCAATAATATGAGCCGGAGATCTGCGTTTCCCAAACAAGCCCCAACATCAATAATTAGTGTAATTTGCCCAATTTGTATTCTATCACATGCTAATTCCGGCTAAAGATATCTTCGAAACAAAAGAAAACAAAACTTCAATATCAGGACAGTTGCTATTTACGCCTTATATTTGATCTTTAGTTAATTAATTTGTAAATTATGGAAATTGGGGGACTTTGCCACTAGTTTATTTGTAATTATTGTCTCTGTACTCAAGATTACTCATACATGGTGCGAAAGGAATATATACACGAATTATCTTGTAAAATTTGACCACTCTCTTGCCGCAAGTTTACGGTGTGGAACAATCGAATGATGATATGAAATCTCTTCTTGAGGAGGATCGGCATCTCTAAATTAAGTCCTTGGGGTCACCGTTTTGTACTAGAAAATATATCTTCATGGGTTATACCCATTCTTTGGAAAATTACGGTATTTGATGATTAATTCAAATAATATAAATTGCTTTTAACTTAATTTACAAGATATTATTAATATATAGGATTAAATTACATCTAGAACCTTGTAATTAGACATATTTACACTTAAATCTTATTTAGTTTTAGAAATTGTATTTTCATCTCTTATTATTTGCAAATGAATTACAAATACTCATTTGTTGGTCTCTATTGTGGGGGAAAAACATATTTTCTTTAATATTTTGATTTGTAGTAGCAAAAGTGTTATCATTTTGATTTGTAATATCAGAAGTATTTCTATAACGCCCGCCTTTCCGGAAGCAATGTATGATGTTATCATGTGCTTAACTCGAGAGTTATATGTTTTATTTTATCGATTACATGCTTTATTTCGTTAATTATGTGACTTGCATGCTTTTTGTAGCTACTTGTCCTTAGTTGCAATTTTTTTCAAACTTTGAGGATTTAATTGAAAATACATGAGTGGACTTAATTATTATAAGGAGCAATTAGTTTTAAGTAACCATTAGTTTAGGGAATTTTAGTTTGTTTCCCAAAATAATTAGTTTTAGTACTAACTTCCCATTTTTAAGTTTTAATTTTTATTATAACATTGGATCTAATGAAATAATTATAGGGTTTCTCTCTTTTTTTTTTCTCTCTAGCCGTCATCTTCTTCTTCTACATATCTTTTTTCGATCTCTGTTTTGTTTTCCAATTGAGATTCAGATCTCCTTTTGAGATCTAGAAAGGAGATCTGGATCTCTATTTTCTTTTTACGTTATTTCTCTTTTTTGGGTTGTTTCTCTTTCTCGTATGAGAGTTGTTTTTCTCTCTCGTATGGGAGTTGTGTTTCTCTCGAATGAGAGCAATTTTACTTTCTTATGTTTAATGCAGGGTACTCCTACTGGTGTTTCAAGCGTACATGTCTCTCGTCACTTATGAATGATTGAAGCTACTTCAAAGCCAAATCAGACGGAGACACACTGGATCACGAGCCGACCTGTATGACTCGAGCTTTAAGTGTTAAAGAATCTGCAATCGCTGGGATTCCGGTAGTGGTGGTGAAATTAAGTTTGATTTACCTATTTAAATTTTAGTTCGATTGTTAGATTTTGTTCTATTGGACGTGGAGCAACTATGATTGTCCACAAATATGTTAGAATTGCGGCCTTGAACCTGCGTTATTTTTTCAATTGTTCCTTTGTATGTTTTGATTCCGTTTGATTCAGTAAATTTCCCCTTCGGGGTTTGCTTTTCAAAAAAAAAAAATTTTTAATTTTTATTCAATCTCCAAATACTTAAATTCACTGTAATACCCTTCATTATTTATTTTTCTTTTCTTTTATCCTTTTGATCATCTGTTTTTTTTTTCTTTCTCTTTTTTCTCTCTCATCTGTTTTTCTTTTTGCATAGAAGTCATATATAAGTTTGTAACGTAATTTTCGTGAATAATTAAACAATTAAATATGAAAAATAATCACAAATGAATTTTTATTGATTTATTCAAAAAGTGGGTATAATCTCTATTTGTTCTCCTCTTATTCTTCCTACAATATTTGTTGAAGTTTGGAGGTTTTGAAACGCCTTCGTTGACTTTGGAGTTTTGCTCTTCCATGACTTTGATTTGTCTCTTTGAAGACGTTGATTGCAGGTCTTTTGACTTAATCGCGAATTAAACGCTTTGATTTTGGTGAACGTTGAGGAACTCCGATGCACACCAATGAGGTTGACTTGAAGAAAACGCTGAACTCATGGGCTTGACGCCTTGTTGCGGATCAAACGCCTTAGTTTGTTGATCTCCGCGAAGAACACTTTGAATCTCGCCTTGATCGATTTGAGTTTGACTTGGATTTGTTGAGGAGCAACACCGAAATCTGGATTTGATGCTTCGATTGCGGATTGAACACCTCGATTTGTTGACTTTCCTGAAGAACACCGAAGAACACGCTTGGAGCACCTTCGAAGTTGATTTGAGAAGAACGCCGGATTCGCGAACTTGACACCTTGTTGCAGATCGGACGCTTTGATTTTGTTGACTTCCACGAAGAACGCCTTGAATCTCGCTTCGATCGGTTTGAATTTGATTTTAGTTCATTGAGGAGAGTAACATCGAAATACTACTTCGATGCCAGATTGAACACCGAAGATGCTGACTTCCACAAAGAACGCCATTGAAGATGCCGAAGAACGCCGAGGATGCTAAAGAATGCCGAAGAACTTCTTTTTCCTTGCTTTGTGGCTTGGTCCTTCGTATCTCCGAGTTGTGTGAGTTGTGTTGGTGTGTCTTTGAGTTTGTAGAATGCCTCTATTTATAGGTGTAGGAGACCCTAATTAACGAAGGAATACTTCAATTTGATTGGTCTTTCATTAATTCTGTAATATTTTTCTATAATCACAAGATGTGATTTGATTATGAGAATATTACATTTGACTTTTCCTTTATTTGACAAGATATAATCAGTCACCACATTCAATCTTCCCCTACCCCCAAATGTTGAAGCAATGAGATTATAAAAGTCATCATTCACATCGAAATGAAATAAATTCCTAACTTCAGCAAGAAGGTCAATGATGCTAGACTTATCTGGATCGACATCATACAAGCTAGCAATTGTATCCTGCCAATGCACAACCACGGTGTAGGTTTTGAAGCCTAGTTTACCTGTAGAGTCAGCAAAACCATCAGCCCTTAGATTAAAACACAACTAAACTGATATTTAGATTACAGAGAAAATTTCAATATACAAAACTACCAAGCCAAAAAATTAGGGCTTTTCAGTCGAAAAAGAACACGTACAATCTCAACAAAGACAATAAAAAATACCACAAAAACAAGGGTTTTTGATGCCTTAAATCAGAATAAAAAAGCTACCCGTATGTGAAATCAGGGTTTCCCCACTTCATAATACAACACAATGCACGAAATTGTGTCATTTCTTCCTAAAACCCACGTTTTTCGACATCAAAACCAAGATTTCATGGGGAAATTTGCTTGTAAAGTAAAAACCCAAGAACAATGAACATGCATGAGCTTTAGCTTCTTGCCTACACCGAAGCATAACGTGCAAATGTTCACCCCTTAAGCACCGGATATGTGATCTTCTCAACAAAACGGCCGAAATTGCAGATTCCCAGCTCAAAATTTCGGATCAACAATGGAGGAAAATGAATTTGCACTAGGGTTTTCTCTCTCGCACCAAGGTGAAATGAGGTGAAATGAATTTTGGACTTACTGATATTTTTGGGGATTGTAAATGATCTCCTGATTTCAGACACAAAGCGATAGGACTTTTCGGACATTCCAAAAAAAAATTAATTTTCTTTTTTTTTTTTAAGTGAAAAAGTGTCCAAACGTTGAGGGTAAATAAGAATTTTTAATTCCGTTAGGGACCTCATGCAAAACAGTGTTTTTAGGGATTAATATGTAATTTTCAAAACAAAAGAGACTGATTTGTAATTAGGGTAAACCTCGGGGGACCTAAATGTAATTCGCCCTAAAAGAAAATATAGAACAACCCAAACTTTTGAGTTAAAATCCAAAGGAAGCATCAAATTTTCGGGTTTTACATATAACCAAATCAACCAACCAACAAAACATTAAATTAATGAAGGCAACATCCGTAAATTTACATAAAATAGTTTTCATTTATGAGATAAAATGAGGTTTGTTTTTTATAATAGTATAATAAAACTATAATAGTCTCAATACTATAATAAGTATTTGATTTAAAATAAAAGGCTGATTCCATACCTCCTCTATTTTTTGGGGCACCATTGATTTGCCTCTTAACTTTTAAATCGGTGCAATTAACCCCCCTAACATTTGTAAGATATAACATTTCAATTTTTTTGTGCGTGATTTATAAAATCAAATTGTACAAATCAGATTTCAAACGTGTTAATATTATACATCAAATTGAAACTCTCGACGCAAGGAATACAACAGTGGTTTCAAAATCAAAATCCGAAACCAACGAAAGAGGAATCGCCGGTTAAAGATGGACCAAGGCTGGAAATGCTTTGCAGGCCAATTCTGATGCTTCCAACTGCTGATTGGGTCGGATGGGATATGTTTTGTCCGTCTTGGACAGAAGAACACGATAATAGTGGTCTTAATTTTTGGATAGCCATAACGGAAGAGAAATTGATTGTCAAAGTTCAACTTGAACGGAATATTCCATCGGAATTGTCTAAAAGGAGTTAAGTATCACGTTTTACAAATATTAGGGGGACAATCTCACCGATTCAAAGGTTAGGGGACAATCACACTATGCTCAGAAGGATATGGGTTGTTTTTAATTAGTCCTAACATAAATAATTTTTTATTTTACACAAACATTGAGTTTGCCTTAGATTGCTAATGCTTGACTTAGATTGCTAATATTAATAATTAATTTACGTAACTTGTTGTACACTTAAATATACGAAGATAAATACATGAATTTAATAACATTTTATTATACTTAAATTATTTTCTATTTGCTGTTCACTTAACAAATATATTTTGAACAGAAAAATTAGTCCTCTGTGTTTCTCATTTACCATTTCATGAAATATTTTCTATTAGGGGGAGTTCAAAATTATGAAGCATATTATTTAGCCACGGGCAATTTCGGATATTATAAAATATATTTATCCAACAAATCTTATATATCTAATATTAAGAAAAAGTAAAATTTATATATCCAACAAATTAAATAAAGTCCTACTTTTTTGAAAATATTTTTTAATATTCAAAGTAAAAATATTAAATTGATATTCAAAGTTGTTATATTTAATATTAAATATATTTTATAATATCCAAAGTTTGAATTATAGAATATATTTAATATTAAAATTTAAAAATTTAACAAGAATATTAAAGTTTTATCTTTAAGTTAAAAATATTATACAATATATCGAATATTATAAGATTTGTTTTCCTTTTTATTAATAATACCATAATTTTAGAAAATATAACAAAATCTTACACGTGTCCCTCATCCGATACGTGGATTATGAGATGAAGCACCTAAATGGAGTAGAAGATCCGATGCCCTTCAACAACGGGAATTTTGGTCTATAGCTTTCTATTCCAGTACTAGAATTCATCTCTTTTCATTCGGCGATGGCCATCGTTGGGCCTGCTCTAAGCCAATTTACTAAGGGGATAGTTTGGTGCGGGATTGACAAAGGATTCCTCGCCATTGCTTAGGGCATGTGGCTTGGATGTGGTCACATAACCCTGGGGAAATTGGAGAGCCTCTTGTGGGTAGAGGTAACCATGAATTCTCTGTCTCCCATGGTGTTTCAATCATTTTAACAGCTCTTCCATGTCGAGCTCCATCCTCATCCTAATGGTCCTTGAACACACCTATATATGGTTTCCGATGTACTCCCATGTGCTTGAACGTGGAATCACATCTATCCAGCGAGTCATCTTCACTTCCTAACCTCTTAAGTATCTGTATGAGCAGGTTTTTTCCAAATGCCCATGGCCCTCTTCCTATCAAACTCACGGTTGAAAGATCGCCAACATAAATTTGTCCTTGTCCAGCTTCGCGATTTTTATGCCATTGATCGGGTTAAAAATGGCCTCATTGTTGATCGGAAGCTGTCTAACTGGACGACCTTTTTGGAAAGAATGCGGCTACTCAGGTGACCAAGAAACTCACCGACCTGTCTCAAACCTGTGAAGCCAAAAGAAATGTCCAACGTGAGACTAACGAAAAGAAAAATCCAAAAACACGATGGAAAAGAAAAGAGGAAGAAGACCGAGAAAAGACGAAAGAACAAGAAAGACGGGAGAAGATGCTAGTCACCGGCTCCGATTATGCCAAGCTTTGTTGATCTTCAATTCTCGCTAGAACCTCCAAAACAAAGTAGTGCATGTACAGAAAAATCAGTTGTCTAGAAAACGAAAAGTAGAGGAGGACTCATTCAGAGAGATATATACTTGCTCGACTACAAATACGATTTTATTTATAACTATCAAAACTCATTGAGTTTGAGCTTATAATATTTTTATTTAAATGGTACAAATTGTTATTTGTAATTTCTGACTGTACAATTATAAAAAAAAAAAAAAAAAAAAACCCTAATCATCATATCATATGAGGGGTTTTTTAAAAAAAATTCCTATTTGACTAAAATTTTTTAGTTCAATCTCTAATTCAAATAAATTTTTAGTTTGCTCCCTCAATTGAAATTTTATATTTTATAAACTACTTGTTAACATAAATTGTCTATTTTACCCTTAATCTCTTAATATGAAGTACTTCATTTGAGTTTTTAGAAGTATATCTAAATTTTGAAGAAATATTGTGCTACACAACAATTAATTAGTTGCTAAATAAACAACTTTTATATCAATATGAAGTATTCACTTTTGCATTTGTGGAACTATACCTAAATTCTTGAGGAACTGTTGTGTTAGTTAACAATTAGAAGTTGAATGAAGAACTTTATTCTTAATATGAAGTATATACATTTGCATTTGTAGAGATATAATTGAATTTTAAGGAATTGTTATGCTTTGCAGCATCGAATGATTTAATGAAAAACTCTTTTGTTAATATGCAGTATTTATATTTAAATTTATTGAATTATATCTAAATTTTGAGGATTATTGTATTAAACAACAATTAGATGTTAAAATGATGAATTTTTTACATCTGAGTTTGTCAAACTACATATGAATTTTGATGAATTATTGTGTTACGCAACTTTTAATAGTTAAATGAAGAACTTTTATTGGAATATAAAATATAAAACTATGTGTTTGTGGAGGTATATCTGAACTTTAAGGAATTATCATGTTATTCAACAACGTGGTTAAATGAAGGACAATTATAATTAGCAAGTTAAGTAAAAATAGATTTTTAAAATAGAGAACTAACTATTTTTTTTTTGGGCTTGGGGAGTATACTCAAAATTCAAATAACATTTCAGAATTTAACTGTAAATATCCGATAATATAATTGTCAAAATTAAATAAAAATATAGTTAATTTGAATGATTTGGTGAGCGTTTTTGAGAAAACTCCCTATTTGACTAAAAAATTTTAGTTCACTCCTTGATTTAAATAAATTTTTAGTTTGCTCCTTATTAATATAAATTATTTATTTTACCCTTAATTTTCTTAGGGAAAATATCATTTTTGGTCCTCTGCAATTGCCATTTTTCGCTTTTCGTCCTGAACTTTTCACTTGTCTCAAATTGCATCCTCTTAGTTTCCAAAAATCTCAATTTTGGTCCTTTTAGTAACAGACGTTAAAATTTGGACGGAATAGGTCACGTGAGACGCACATGGCCCTAATGAAGCCCGAAATTAACACAATTGTTCTGAGTAAAAGCCCTCATTTTCTTACCTAGGGTTAAAAATTCAAAAAATACCAACATTACTCCTGTTCCTCTCTCTTTACTCGCGATTTTGGATTCACTGATTTCTCTCAAGAAATTGCTTGCATTGGAGGTGGCGTGGATGAAATAGAATCCGTAAGGCACCATGAGTTTACGAAATGTGAAGCTAAAGGGGTTCCCACCACCGAGATACAGTAAGAAGCCTGATCCTTTTTGGTTGTTTTATGGTTTGTGGCTTGGGTAAATGTGCATTGTCTTGTATTGTGACGGAATTTGTTGAAATATGTGTGCTAATTTGTTTATTGATGTGGTCCCTTGCCGTTGTCATATTTTATTTGCTGAATGTGTTGAGTAGGACATTTATGTTGGTAATATGTTTGTTTAATTTTTGTGTTTTGGGGTGTGCTCTGTTTTTTTCAGATGATTTGGATCCAGTTGTAACTATGATTTTTCATCATAGTGGTAAATTTGACAATATAGCCGCTACGTATACTGATGACATGCATATTTACATAATTACCGTGCTCTTGGGGTTGCACTTTTGAGCTTAAATTGTCTTTATATTGGTGTTTTTAATAGTTTTTGTGTTTTAAAGAAGTGCAGGGGTCCAGTAGCAATTTTTGGGCTGTTTTGGAGGAATTTAGCATCTTTTTGGGCTGGAGCTTTCCTTGTCACGTGAGGAGCTTGTTTTGGGAAGTGAATTCAATGGACTTTGGTTATAAGTGGTGGCGTTGGGCTTTATAGCTGGGCCTTGTGTGCTCGTTGGAGCTGAATTAATTGGTGAGGTCCAGCATCGTCGAGGAGCCTTGAGCGTCGGGCAAGAAGAATCCGAGTCCTTTTAGGATAAGGATTTGGGGCGTCAGTTGTTGGCTATAAAAATCCTTCTTCCGGACCAGTTTAGAGGACTTTTGGCAAACGAGAACTACTCAGCAGTTGGGCAGAGGACTGTTGGCAGCGAGAGTTGAAGATTTGACCGAGAGCAACAATCCTTCCTTACCTCTCTTAGTTAGCTTATGTTTTCCTTTTATTTTGCTTTTCCAATCATTTCTATGCAGAACTAATTCCATAGTACTTAGCTAGGAGTTTTCGATTCTTGTTTGCTACATCGTGAGACCTAATTAGTTTTATAATTCAGTTTAATTCAAGTATTTCTTAATTCCCCGTTTGCCGTGTTTAGTGCTAATCAATTGCTTAGTCAGTTAGGGCCCGATTGTCTAAGTGGTTACTTGCATATTGCTAATCTTGATTGTATGAAGTACACGTAGTGCTTGATAGATAATTAGTAGCACGTTAGTGATAGGAAGTCGTAAAGTCGAATCTAATTCACTAAGGGAATTAATAATCAAACTTGAATCTTGCGAGTGTCGTGACTTGGTTAGTTTGGGCTAGTGTTTTCTTGAATCTCAATGTTGTTGACTTATTGAATCCTGTCGAGTCTCTCTAGGGGTTGTAAGTTAATTAGGGAATAACTGTCGAGTGTCTCTAGGTTATTCTACACATAAGAGAAAACGAGGTGGAGTCGAGAGTCTCTATCCACCATAGCTAGTCTATTTGAAAAACTGAGTTTATCCTTGCGTCTGTGATCGATGTTAAAAGCTGAATTGTGACTCTTAGCTAGATATTGTCTCTCCAATTGTTTTAAACAAGTACCAAATATCCTTCTTCGAGTGTTTTATTATTTTTGCCTGTTTTATTTATTTGTTTTTATTTAGTTTAGCAACTTCAACAACCCCCCCCTAAACTTTTCTCGTTAATTTAGTGAACTCTTTTGTGATTAGAGTAGAATTATTTTCATCCAATCCCTGAGGAATCGACCCCTTCGCACTTTACTACAAGTTTTAGCTGTGAATAGGATACTATTTATTTTGACAATTTCGACACTTGTCAAATTTTGGCGCCGTTGCCGGGGATTGTTCTAATCGAATTTAATTCCTTTTATGAACAGGAGCATTCGCGGAATTGATGAGCCAATTTTCGATACTGAAATCGAAAAAACAACAAAATCGTTAAGGAAGCAAATGAAGAAACGTAGGAACGAAGCAGGAAATTCCAATCTGATCACTTCTGAAGACTCCAGCACTGAGTTGGAAAACCCAGAAAACGAACAGAAAGAATTGACTGTGAAGTTTGATCGTACCTTGACGATGGCAGTAGTACCAGGAGTAGAGCGTAGGACCATGGAAGAGTTGGTACGCCCCGCCGCCACACAGCAACCCCTCTGTATCACTTTTCCAGAGGTGGGTGCTGGATTCGAGCTAAAGACGGGAACAATTCACCTACTCCCCATCTTTCGCGGTCTAGAAAACGAAAACCCTCACCAACATCTGAGCAAGTTTCACACGGTCTGCTGCTCAACAAAGCCTCATGGAGTTACCGAAGACCAAATCAAACTCCGTGCCTTCCCGTTCTCCCTACAAGATGCGGCAGAAAAATGGTTGTACTCTTTACCTTCGGCAACCATTACTACTTGGCAGCAGATGCACGATAAATTTTTGGATAGGTTCTTCCCAGCTAAGCGATACTTGGATCTTCTTCAGGAGATAATTACCATTAAGCAAAAGGAACATGAAGCCTTGCATGAGTATTGGGAGCCATACCGAAATCTGCTTGCAATGTGCCTACATCACAACCTGCTGGAAAATTCAATCGTTCATAACTTTTACAGAGGTCTGATGCCTGCTGATAAAAGGCAGTTGGATGCTTCGAGTGGTGGTTCCATCATGATCAAAACACCTGCAGAACTCACGGAACTAATTAGCAGAATTTCTAGGGCCTCCCAAAAATACTATGCCAAGTCCGACATGACGAGACAGGTAAAAGAGGTAAGCTCTTCCCAGTTTGATGAACTTAAGAATATGGTATCTGTTTTAGTTTCTAACATGAGTGCAGGAACACCACAAGCGGCAACAGTTTGCCAATTATGTGCTAGCTCATCTCACCCGACCGATGCTTGTCCATCCCTACATGAGGGTACCTTAGAGGATGCAAACGCCGCGGGGTTCCATCAACAAAACAACAACCCTTACTCTAATACATACAACCCCGGTTGGAAAAATCATCTTAGCCTTAGCTATGCCCAAAAACCTCCACCAAACTTCCAGAATTTTGTACCCAGACCCTCGCAGCCTCCACAACAAAACTCACAACAAAACCTAAATCCCCAAGCTATCCGTTTCAACAACCTAGAGTCCACCGTCCAGAACCTAAGCTCTTCGGTGAAGAACTTGGAAACCCAACTGGGGCAGATCGCTGCAGCCTTGAGTAGGATGGAGAACCAAGGAAAACTACCCTCACAAACGGAAGATCCCAGGAAGAACGTTAGTGCGATCACTCTCCGAAGTGGCAAAGAGCTCTCTCCGCCACCAGAAAAGAGCGAAGGCAGAAAATTTGAGTCAGGAGACGTTCGGAAGGAGGGTACAGGTTCAAAGAATAACCATACCTCGATCTCTAATCGTGATGAAGAGATTGTGATTGTAACACGGCCATAGCCTCTGGTGATACCACCCCCGTTTCCACAGCGTCTAACCGAGACGAAAAGGCAAAAAGAAGAAAAGAACATTCTAGAAACATTCCGGAAAGTCGAGGTGAGCATACCGCTACTTGATGCCATTCAACAGATACCCAGGTATGCTAAATTTCTCAAAGAACTCTGTACCAATAAGAGAAAGTTGAAAGGGTATGAAAGGGTTAGTGTGGGTGAAAACGTATCTGCAGTCTTGCAAAAGAAACTCCCTCCTAAGTGTAGGGACCAAGGTATGTTCTCTATCCCATGTAAAATTGGAAATTTAGGTATCAAGAAGGCCATGTGTGATTTGGGTGCTTCGATTAATGCAATGCCACTATCCATTTATAATGCACTTAATATTGGCCCCTTGAAAGGTACAGGTGTAATCATTCAATTGGCGGATCGTTCGATTGTGTATCCCGAGGGTGTTCTAGAAGACGTTTTGGTCCAAGTCAATGATCTCGCCTTCCCGGCGGACTTTTTCGTGCTAGACATGGAAGATGGACACTCTAAGAAATCATCCGATATCCTTTTGGGTCGCCCATTTTTTAGCACGGCTAGGGCCAAGATAGATGTCCATGATGGTTTATTAACACTTGAGTTTGATGGAGATATGGTTAAATTTAATGTGTATGATGCGATGAAAAGGCCTGATGAACTTTCTACGGTGTTCAGCATTGATGTAGTTGATGATTTGACTGAAAAAATGTTTGAACTAAATAATTTAGAGGCTTTGCACTATGCTCTTTGTCAAAGTTTTAGTAGTAAGGAATTACGTGATTTTGCACGGGATTTCGAAATACCCAATGAACTCTTTGATGTAATACATGAATTGGATGTTTCGAACCCTTTTGTTGGTAGTTTGTCAAAGCTTGAATTGCCTATTTCACAGACTAAGTTACTACCTTCGATTGTGCAGGCCCCCGAATTAGAGCTCAAGCCATTACCGGATCACCTCAAATACGCTTTCCTGGGAGCTAAGGAGACCCTTCCCATGATCATCTCCAACACTCTTTGCCCGTTAGAAGAGGAAAAATTAATTCGTGTCCTGAGAGAGTTCAAGGAAGCGATCGGTTGGACCATAGCCGACATCAAGGGAATAAGCCCCTCTACATGCATGCACAAGATCATTCTGACCGACGATGCAATACCAAAACGACATGCTCAAAGCCGACTCAACCCACCGATGATGGAGGTCGTTAAAAAGGAGATATTAAAGCTTTTAGATACAGGCGTGATATTTCCAGTTTCGGATAGTGAGTGGGTAAGCCCGGTACAGGTAGTCCCAAAGAAAACAGGCATCACGGTTATCGAAAATGACGAAGGCGATATGGTACCCACCCGCGTTCAAAACGGGTGGAGGGTTTGTATGGACTATAGAGGCTTAAATTCTCTAACTAAAAAGGATCACTTCCCCCTCCCTTTTATTGACCAAATGTTAGAACGTTTAGCCGGTAAATCTCATTATTGTTGTCTTGATGGCTATTCAGGTTTCTACCAAATTCCCGTGGCCCCCGAGGACCAAAGTAAAACTATATTCACTGCCAATTTGGGACTTTCGCGTTCAGAAGAATGCCGTTCGGCCTCTGTAATGCTCCAGCGACATTCCAACGATGTATGGTGAGTATATTCTCGAATTTTGTGGAGCAAATAATTGAGGTGTTTATGGACGACTTTACAGTTTATGGTAATTCTTTTGATGAATGCCTTGACAATTTGGCTAAAGTTTTGAAAAGATGTTCGGAGAATGATTTGGTTTTAAACTTTGAAAAATATCATTTAATGGTAGACAAGGGAATTATTCTTGGGCATGTCGTTTCCCACAAGGGAATAGAAGTTGATAAATCAAAGATAGATGTTGTGAAATCCTTGCCTTACCCCGTCAGTGTACGGGAGATTCGCTCTTTTCTTGGACATGCAGGTTTCTATAGGCGTTTTATACAGGACTTCTCCAAGATCGCTTGGGCAAGGGGTTCGGTGGTTTTGATGTTTCATTAATTCCCTCGAGGACGAGTGGAAGATAAGTGTGGGGGAATTTGATGACATGCGTATTTACATAATTACCGTGCTCTTGGGGTTGCACTTTTGAGCTTAAATTGTCTTTATATTGGTGTTTTTAATAGTTTTTGTGTTTTAAAGAAGTGCAGGGGTCCAGTAGCAATTTTTGGGTTGTTTTGGAGGAATTTAGCATCTTTTTGGGCTGGAGCTTTCCTTGTCACGTGTGGAGCTTGTTTTTGGAAGTGAATTCAATGGACTTTGGTTATAAGTGGTGGCGTTGGGCTTTATAGCTGGGCCTTGTGTGCTCGTTGGAGCTGAATTAATTAGTGAGGTCCAGCATCGTCGAGGAGCCTTGAGCGTCAAGTTGGGCAAGAAGAATCCGAGTCCTTTTAGGACAAGGATTTGGGGCGTCAGTTGTTGGCTATAAAAATCCTTCTTCCGGACCAGTTTAGAGGACTTTTGGCAAACGAGAACTACTCAGCAGTTGGGCAGAGGACTGTTGGCAGCGAGAGTTGAAGATTTGACCGAGAGCAACAATCCTTCCTTACCTCTCTTAGTTAGCTTATGTTTTCCTTTTATTTTGCTTTTCCAATCATTTCTATGCAGAACTAATTCCATAGTACTTAGCTAGGAGTTTTCGATTCATGTTTGCTACATCGTGAGACCTAATTAGTTTTATAATTCAGTTTAATTCAAGTATTTCTTAATTCCCCGTTTGCCGTGTTTATTGCTAATCAATTGCTTAGTCAGTTAGGGCCCGATTGTCTAAGTGGTTACTTGCATATTGCTAATCTTGATTGTATGAAGTACACGTAGTGCTTGATAGATAATTAGTAGCACGTTAGTGATAGGAAGTCGTAAAGTCGAATCTAATTCACTAAGGGAATTAATAATCAAACTTGAATCTTGCGAGTGTCGTGACTTGGTTAGTTTGGGCTAGTGTTTTCTTGAATCTCAATGTTGTTGACTTATTGAATCCTGTCGAGTGTCTCTAGGGGTTGTAAGTTAATTAGGGAATAACTGTCGAGTGTCTCTAGGTTATTCTACACATAAGAGAAAACGAGGTGGAGTCGAGAGTCTCTATCCACCATAGCTAGTCTATTTGAAAAACTGAGTTTATCCTTGCGTCTGTGATCGATGTTACAAGCTGAATTGTGACTCTTAGCTAGATATTGTCTCTCCAATTGTTTTAAACAAGTACCAAATATCCTTCTTCGAGTGTTTTATTATTTTTGCCTGTTTTATTTATTTATTTTTATTTAGTTTAGCAACTTCAACAAACCCCCCCCCCCCCCCCAAACTTTTCTCGTTAATTTAGTGAACTCTTTTGTGATTAGAGTAGAATTATTTTCATCCAATCCCTGAGGAATCGACCCCTTCGCACTTTACTACAAGTTTTAGCTGTGAATAGGATACTATTTATTTTGACAATTTCGACACTTGTCATATACTGGTGGTACAGCTAGTGTCTTTGATTATGTGGAGTTAAATGGGATGAGTTTGGATTATATTGATCAACTGGCTAAGAAAATAGGTTTTGGTGGTCCTAACAAGTATTACACTAAGAATGAACATGGTTTTGTGTTGGTTGTGGATGGTAAACAATTGCTAAGTAAATGTCTTCAACATCACAAGAACAGGGTTGTGCATGTATGGTTGGATGGGTGTTTGTATCAGTTGGATAGTAGGGATGCGGTAGATGATGATGGTGAGAGTGATGGTGAGAGTGATAATTCAGAGGAATATGATGTCTTTAAAGATAGTGACATAGAAGTGTCAATTGATGAAGGTGACAATCAATTCAATAAAAACATAGACAAAAGGACTGAATATGGGGGTGTAAGTAATGAACAAGATAAAGGGAAGAGGGTTCAATCTGAAACAGAGTCTGATGATGATGAAGTAGTTGAGAAAGAGTCTAGGCCTGCTGTCCCTGATCATTCAGATGACTTTGCCAGTGACAAATTGTCTGATGAAGAGGAGAATCCTGAAAAATATCTTAAGTTTAATCCTGAAGATGTATTGAAGCCTAAGTATGTTTTACGACTAGAGTTCTCAAATAAAAAACTGTTGGTGAAGTCTGTTCATTCTCATGCTATTAATACTAGAAGAAACCTTAAGGTTACAAAGAATGACAAACTTAGAATACATGTTAAGTGTTTGGAACCAGGTTGCAAATGGAGGTTACATGCTATATCAATTGGGACTAAAGGGGTGTTTAGAATTAGGGAATATCACAAGAAACACAGATGTGCTGCTGATTATCACTGCAAGAATGTTAAGTCAGGTTGGTTTGCAGAGAAATTTGAAAAAATATTTAGAACAGATGCTGAAAGAAAGGTTAAAGAATTTAAAAGAGATGTTTCCACTACCCTTAATGTGAATGTTTCTAGGAATCAAGCTTATAGGGCAAAGTGGAAAGCTTTAGAGAACATTGAAGGTGACACTAAAGAGCAATATGGAATGTTATTTGATTACTGTAATGAGTTAAGAAGATCAAATCCTGGGTCCAATGTTGTATTAGAGATGCAGCCTAGTTTGCTTCCAAATGTGAAGGTGTTTGATAGGTTATACATATGTTTTAATGCAATGAGACAAGGATGGTTAAATGGTTGTAGGCCAATCATTGGGGTGGATAGTTGTCACCTCAAAGGACCTCATGGTGGGGTAATTCTGAGTGCAGTTGGGGTTGATCCAAATAATGATCCATATCCAATTTGTTTTGCTGTTGTGAATGGTGAAAATAAAGACACATGGGTATGGTTTCTGCAATTATTGAAGATGGACTTGAATATACATTGTTAGGAATAGTGCCCTAGAAAGCCGATTGTATATCCGCTTTGTACTTTTCCTTATTGTAATCACAGACAATCTTTGAATGAAATAACGAATTGAGGCAACACTTCTTTATATGCTCTTGTTTGGTATGCGTTTACTTTAGCTGTGCATGTATGAGAACTCCCCTAATCCCGATGACTTTAGGACTCTACCATTTAGGTGAAATGGTTCATGAAACGAGCCCTATATCACATAAGTCATGATTAGTAAAATACTCCAAGTCGATGAGTCCTACAGACAGTGGGAGTGTCAACCTGACTCCTCTAAGGCTTGCTTGTGGGATCACGCCCTTAAGAAGGACCACCTTGTTTCATGGAGGTGCAAAGTGTATAGTTGATACGTACGTGATATATGAGGGTGCTTACTTTAATAAGTAAGTTCACTGAGGTGCCCCCTGTGAGAACATTCCTAAATGGGAAAGGAAGTTTCTATTTCAGGAAATGGAAACTTCCAGATTAGGAAATATCTCACGAGTCATTGATGTGATTAATTGATCCTTAGACTTGAGGTTCCTTGTCACTTTATGAGTTAACTCTGAAGTCTTAGGTATAAGCTTTAAAGGGTGTCGCCTTAGACAACTGATTCAAGGCTTATGCTGGGGCTGCACAAGTGATTCATGAAGGTGAATGAGAATCAAGATAGGACTTACACTTGCATTTGCAATGTGATCTCTTATTGTGTAAGTCATTCATATGCCATATGGAGTCCTTGGCCAAGGCAGTAGATCAAGACATCAAGAAAAGGGTTTCTTGGATTGAGATCAAATGGATATGAAATGCACTTAGCTTTAAGACCGGATTATTAGGGTTCTGATTATTCTCTTACCCTAGATCTTGGTTGAGAGATAGTAAGTAGGAGGATTGTATCTCACATGAATCAATGACTTAAAGGTTCTGTCGAATCCGAACATTCCAATTCAGCTAGGGGTTAAACACCTGTTGCTAGACTATGGTCGTTTAATCTGTGGACTGATTAATTAATTAGTGAATTAATTAATTAGGGTCACTGCTAATTGAATTGAGAACCTAGAGGGTCACACACAACAACTTGGTTACATGAGTTGAGGCTTTAAAATGATTAAACGAGTTAATCGGGCCAAGAGGGTTCCACACGTGTGAAATCACACGTGTGGCTCACGTGAGTGACACGTGTCACTGTGACACGTGTCACACACGTGTGAATATATATATATATATATATATATTATATATATATGTATTAAATAATTAAATGTGTTAATTATTTAATAGACTTTGGTTTAATTTTTGAATTAAAAAGAAAGTCTTATTTTGGAGAAAATAATCTAGTTAATTAATTACGAATTAATTAATTAGATAAAATAAGTTATTTATTTTAAATAAATAAAGTATAAAATTATCCAAAAATAGTTTGGATATTTTTAGCTCTCTTAAAAGTTGACTTGAATTAGAATTCAAAGTCAAAGTTGGAAAATACTTGATGATCAAGTAATAGGAGAGAGAGGAACCAAATCCTTGCCCAACAAGGATTAGGATCGGCGCCCCTCTCCCTTTTCTTATATATAGGGGAGCTCATGCTCCCCTTTAGAGCTAATTGGCAATTCTTTTGGTTCATGTGTTGAACACCTTCCTTTCTCAAAGATTAAATAAAACCCTAGGTTAAGCCTAAACACTAACTAGAGAACTAGCATCCTTACTAGTTAGATTGTGATCAAGTTGGTGGACTTTCTCTAGAGACTTCAAGTTAGAAGTTTGAAGATTCGAGCTTTACCAAGGAGAGGGGATCAAGCCGCGAGAAGAGCGTTCTTGGGTGGCTTGAAACGCTTCAAGAAAGAACAAAAGAAAAGTAAGTTTCTTAATTCCTTCGAATTTGGTTACACGATTGCGAGTCCAAGATCCTTTTGTTGGAAAAAATTTTTAAATTCCGCTGCTTTCTGATTCGTGTTTTCCAACAAGTGGTATCAGAGCCACCTCGTTAATCGTGTTTCTGATTCGTCTCAATTATTTTGAATTTGGTAGAAATTCTTAGGCTTAGATGCGAATTAGGTATTCATGAGTTCTTTTAAAAAGCCTGAAATACGAAACTGTAATTTTTCTTGAATTTCTGAAACTGCTTTCTTAAAATTGTGTTTTTGGAAAACCGTTTTGATAGAAATTAATTTAATTCGTGTTTTTGAATTTTGGATTGTTTTGGTTTTTGAACTGAAAGTACGAAACACGAAACCACGTTACGAAAACGCGAGCCTGGACGTGCTAAGGCGTAGCATGCCAGGCCCGCGCGCACGCCCGACTGCCCGCCGCTGCCGCCCGCCAGCACCTCCCGCAACCGCGCGGGAGCCTTTCCCTCGCCCGCCTGCCTCCCGCCTAGGCGCAGTGCGCGCCTTGCGCTCGAGAAGGCATGCGCGCTGCCCGTGCGTGCCGGCAGCCTTGCTGCTGGCGTGCGCGATGCGGTGCGCGCGCGCGATGCGTGCTCTCGGCCTGGGCTGGCGCGCGGGCGAATCCGGGCCCTTCGTTTCGCAATCTTGATTTTCGTGTTTAGTCCAATCCAATCCCGATTTAATTTTTCTAAAAAATTTTATTTATTAAATTTGAATTATTTTTGAAATAATTGTTTAAATTGGGATTTTAGAAATTTAAGCGATTTAAACTTTGGAAAAATTACAATTTTTTTTTTTCTAAAAATATTGAAAGAATAAAATTATTAATTTTCAGAAATTAATTGGAATTTTATTAGTTCATTGCTTTTCGGGTTTTATAGAAAAGGCTCTTGAACAAGAATTGCATCTAAGTCGTGTTTTAAGCTATTAGAGCTTAAAGCGAGAATTTTAATTTATTGGTTAAATTTAAATTCTTGCAAAAGCATGTTAGGTGATCATGGGTTTAGATCTATGTATGGTTTTAATTTATGCACATGGATGATTTAAATTGGGGTTGGAGCCCTATAGTTGCGTTTTTCAATTGAGGTTGGAGCCTCACTTATGTGCGTACTGTTAAGTGATTTATTATGTGGCTTTCCATATTACTGTTTTTGAGGCCAGGGTATGCCCCGTGTAATTGTCTAAGGCCAATATGAAGATTGAGCCTTATTACTTTATGTCTTTTTCTTTTTATTGTAATTTGAGAGTAGAGATAGGTGGTGAGGTTTTATTTTCATTTTGGAGACAATGCACCCATGGAGTAAGATGGACCACATTCAAGTAACAAGGAGGCCATAAGTGAAGACCCCTCAAAATGTTAGGGAGGGGAATCTCAATTGTTAAATGTAATAGAGATAGGGCTCGTATTTTGTTACCGTTTTCCCTTATGTGATTTGAACTGTTTATGTGGCATGTATGTTAGAACTTGTGATTGTGGAGTGGCTCCCACATATCACGCATAAGATAGGTAGAACCCATGATCATTACATGTTAGTATCATGCTAGGACATGTTATCTGTTTATGTGCTTGATTGAAATGCATTTAAGTGTACTTGCATTAATCAAGACTAATAAAATTGGATAACATATATGTTGGTGAGGTCGAACCGGACAACTCTCAGGTTGATTCGAAAATTCCCATTAAATATTAAGCTAATTTCGAACAAATAGGTATTTAATTCGAGATGCAAATTTTGAATTAAAATTCCTAGCATTCCATCAATAGGTTTTAAGTTTAGTAAGTGAAGCTAGTTATTGTCCGCGAGTCGTGGGATAGCTAGTAGAGCTTATTAGTTCTTAGTTACCTAATTGATCATTTTAAATGGTCAATATTTCGTGGTCAATTTTAGCAAGGGCGATGTCCGCGAGTCGTGGGTCGTTCGAACTAAGTTTTGGTCATGATCTTATGATTGATGGGTCTAGCTTAACGCCTAAGTAAATATGGATGTCGCACGAGTCGTGGGTCCATATTGAAAGATAGGTGATGCAAAAACAATTACTAAGAGTTCTAAAGGTGTTAGAATTCGTAAGTTGTACCTACCTAGGGTTCTTACTTAGAATGTCCGCGAGTCGTGGGTTCGAGGTAAAATGCCTAGGATCTTAGTACCCATTGGGAAACGTGTTCCTCTTAGATCTTTGGGAATTATAGATCTTTGAAAAACAGTGGGAGCTGCATTAGATTAAAGACCTTATCTTTTGTATATCGTTATAATTCAGCATGCTCACTAGTTCTCTGTTTTACCATTTAGGTCGTAGATTCTGTGATTCTCTACGTGTTTTGAAATGGCAACCAAAAACCCTCTTGTATCGATCCTCGAGTCAAACAAGTTGACTGGTCCCAACTATTCTGATTGGCTGAGGAATCTAAAAATCATTTTAGATTCTGAGAAGAGAACTTATGTTCTCTTCGAAGGGGAGCCCAGTCCCGAAGGGGAGGCTCCCACTCGGGCCGAGTGGGATGCGATTCAGAAGTGGAAGGATGATAATCTCCAAGCCCGTTGCCTTATGTTGGCTAACATGTCTCCGGACTTGCAAAGACAACATGAGGCCATGGAATTTGCTTGGGAGATTTACGACCACTTAGAGCAACTTTACCGCCCTCATGAACGTGTTACAAGGTATAACACTCCAAAGGAATTGTTCCACTTGAGAATGAGGGAAGGTTCAAGTGTCCATGAATATGGTCTCAAGTTTCTTGCCCTTACTGAGAAACTTGCTTCCATGGACATGCCACTGAAAAATGAGCTTTCAGTGGATTTGTTGCTAGCTTCGCTCCCACCATCATTCAACCCATTTGTCCTTAACTTCAACATGAATCATGCTGGTGCTACTATAGCTGAGCTGATTAGTCAGCTTGTGACTGCTGAAAGCACGATCAAGAAGGACAATAAGGTTTTGATGGTGAATGCTCCATATTCCTCTTCTGGGCCTTCTAAAGGTAAGGGCAAGAAAGCCCAAAAGAAGAAGAAGAAACCCCTTAGGCCCACTGGTGGCATTTCGAAGGGAAAGGGCCAAAAGAAGAAGCGTGATCAGAAAGAGGATGTTTGCTTCCATTGTGGCAAAGCGGGACATTGGAGGAGAAACTGCCCAGAGTACAAGGCTACTCTAAAGAAAGGTATCTTTCTCGTTGAAATAAATCTTTCTATTAATTCTAGTTCTTGGGTACTTGATACTGGTTGTGGAACTCATATCTGTAATGATGTACAGATGCTAAGTGAAGTCCAACAACTCAAAGAAGGAGAATGTGTCTTGAAGATCGGCGATGGCTCAAACGTTGAAGCTCGAGCTTTAGGCACAATTAGATTAGATTTAGGTAGTTTTGAGTTAGTCTTAAATAAAGTCCTTTATGTACCGAGCATTATTCGTAATATAATTTCAGTTCCAATATTAGATTGTGAAGGTTATGAAACTTATATTAAGAATGGTAAATATTTTATCAAACGGAACAACTCTTCCGTTCACATCGGTACTCTAAGTAATGGACTTTACCTAACTCAAAATATCAATATTATGAATATACAACGAGAAACAAAGCGTAAGAGAGATGACAATGTTTCAGCTCCCTTATGGCACGCTAGATTAGGACACATTTCCAAGAACAGAATTAGCAAGATAAACACTTTAGGATCATTCTCTGAAAATGATCTTAAGGAGTTAACTTCTTGCTAATCCTGTCTCAAAGGAAAAATGTTCAAAGTCCCTTTTAAAGGAACTGTGGAACGTGCCACTAAGGTTTTGGATTTGATCCATACTGATGTTTGTGGACCGCTTAGTGTAAGCACTAGAAACAATCATCAGTATTTCATAACCTTTACCGATGACTTTAGTCGATACGGTTATGTATACTTAATGAAGTATAAATCTGAAGCTTTTGAGAAATTCTTAGAATTTCAAAAGGAGGTTGAGAACCAAACTGGTGACAAGATCAAAGCACTTCGATCTGATCGAGGAGGCGAGTATCTTAGTGAAGAATTCCTTAATCATCTCAAAGATAATGGGATTATCTCTCAGTGGACTCCTCCGGGAACTCCTCAGCTTAATGGAGTTTCTGAGAGAAGGAATCGAACCTTACTTGATATAGTTCGTTCCATGATGAGTTTCACTGACTTACCACCTTCTTCTGGGGTTATGCCTTAGAAAGTGCAGCAAAGATTTTGAATCTAGTTCCCTCTAAGTCGGTCCCTAAAACGCCCTATGAAATGTGGCATGGTAAAATCCCTAGCTATTCTTACTTAAGAATTTGGGGTTGTCCTGCTTACGTGAAGATGACAGTGGGAGATAAGTTAGAATCTCGTTCTAACTTATGCTACTTTGTAGGTTATCCTAAGGAATCCATAGGATACTACTTCTATGATCAATCTGAGCAAAAGGTGTTTGTTTCCAGAAATGCCACTTTTCTTGAGGAACCGTTCCTTAAAGAAAAGAAAGGCAAGATCATAGAATTGGAAGAAGTACAAAGTAACCCCACACCACACAATGAAGAAACGTCCCCTTCTGATCAACTACAACCAATCACGAATTTCGATACACACGTAAATCCTCCTCTGAGGCGTTCTGAACGCACTCCTAGACAGCCGGAAAGATGGTATGGATTCTTCCATGAAATCTCTCAAAAGGATAATGATCCTTTAACATATGAGGAGGCACTTTCAGATTCTGACTCTGAACAGTGGATAGAAGCCATGAAATCCGAAATGGATTCCATGAACTCCAACCAAGTTTGGACCTTGGTAGATTTGCCTGATGGGGTCAAACCCATAGGTTGCAAATGGATCTTTAAGAGAAAGCTTGGAGTTGATGGAAGCATTGCAGCCTACAAAGCAAGACTGGTTGCAAAAGGATTCACTCAAAGACCCGGCGTGGACTTTGACTAAACCTTCTCACCAGTTGCAATGCAAAAGTCTATTCGGATCATGCTTGCCATTGCTGCATATTATGACTATGAGATATGGCAAATGGATGTGAAAACTGCCTTTCTCAATGGTGACATTGATAAAGACATTTATATGGAACAACCGATAGGTTTCACATTCAGTGGGAGTGAGCAAAAGGTTTGCAAACTCCAAAGATCAATCTATGGATTGAAATAGGCGTCTAGAAATTGGAACATTCGATTTGATGAATCAGTCAAAGCGTTTGGTTTCATTCAAATTTCGAATGAGTCTTGTGTGTATAGAAAGGAATTGGAGACCTCAGTACAATTCTTAGTACTTTATGTTGATGACATCCTTCTTATTGGGAATTCGAAGTATGACATGAAAGTGACTAAGTTATGGTTATCGAACCAATTCGAGATGAAAGATCTTGGTGATGCGTCCTATATCCTTGGAATTAAAATCTATAGAGATAGATCCAGAAGGTTAATAGGACTATCACAGTCGATGTACATTGACAAAGTATTGAAGAGATTCAATATGGAGTCAGCAAAGGTTAAGAACCTTCCTATGAGTGTAGGAACGTGTCTTTCAAAGAAGATGTGTCCTAAGACTAACCTTGAGAAGGAGAGAATGACTCATACACCTTATGCATCAGCAATAGGTAGCATAATGTATGCAATGTTATGTACTCGACCGGATGTGGCTTATGCACTTAGTGTAACAAGTCGTTTCCAATCTGACCCTGGAGATGGTCACTGGGCTGCCGTGAAGAATATTCTTAAGTACTTGAAAAGTACTAAAGATTTATTCTTAGTTTACGGAGGTCAGAAAGATCTTACTGTCGAAGGATACTGCGATGCAAGCTTTGCGTCTGACTTAGATGATTTTAAGTCAATGTCAGGATACATTTTCTGCCTAAACGGCGGAGCAGTGAGTTGGAAGAGTTCCAAGCAAACAACCACTGCAGATTCGACCACTGAGGCCGAATACTTAGCTGCAAATGATGCAGCTAAGGAAGGTGTTTGGATTAGAAACTTCATTCAAGAGTTGAATGTTGTTCCTAGCATGAAAGACCCCATTACTGTGTTTTGTGACAACACTGGGGCGGTTGCTCAAGCAAGAGAACCAAGATCTCACCAACGGACCAAGCACATTATGAGGAAGTATCACCTAATCCGTGATATTATCAAAAGAGGAGATGTGCAAATCAAGAGGGTCACATCAGCAGAGAACGTGGCAGATCCACTTACTAAACCCCTTAGTCGAGAAGCTTTCCAAGGTCATCTTCAGAAGATGGGACTTAGAGTAGCTTTAGAATGGCTTTGACGGGCAAGTGGGAGATTGTTAGGAATAGTGCCCTAGAAAGCCGATTGTATATCCGTTTTGTACTTTTTCTTATTGTAATCACGGACAATCTTTGAATGAAATAACGAATTGAGGCAACACTTCTTTATATGCTCTTGTTTGGTATGCGTTTACTTTAGCTGTGCATGTATGAGAACTCCCCTAATCCTGATGACTTTAGGACTCTACCATTTAGGTGAAATGGTTCATGAAACGAGCCCTATATCACATAAGTCATGATTAGTAAAATACTCCAAGCCGATGAGTCCTACCGACAGTGGGAGTGTCAACCTGACTCCTCTGAGGCTTGCTTGTGGGATCACGCCCTTAAGAAGGACCACCTTGTTTCATGGAGGTGCAAAGTGTATAGTTGATACGTACGTGATACATGAGGGTGCTTACTTTAATAAGTAAGTTCACTGAGGTGCCCCCTGTGAGAACATTCCTAAATGGGAAAGGAAGTTTCTATTTCAGGAAATGGAAACTTCCAGATTAGGAAATATCTCACGAGTCATTGATGTGATTAATTGATCCTTAGACTTGAGGTTCCTTGTCACTTTATGAGTTAACTCTGTAGTCTTAGGTATAAGCTTTAAAGGGTGTCGCCTTAGACAACTGATTCAAGGCTTATGCTGGGGCTGCACAAGTGATTCATGAAGGTGAATGAGAATCAAGATAGGACCTACACTTGCATTTGCAAGGTGATCTCTTATTGTGTAAGTCATTCATATGCCATATGGAGTCCTTGGCCAAGGCAGTAGATCAAGACATCAAGAAAAGGGTTTCTTGGATTGAGATCAAATGGATATGAAATGCACTTAGCTTTAAGACCGAATTATTAGGGTTCTGATTATTCCCTTACCCTAGATCTTGGTTGAGAGATAGTAAGTAGGAGGATTGTATCTCACATGAATCAATGACTTAAAGGTTCTGTCGAATCCGAACATTCCAATTCAGCTAGGGGTTAAACACCTGTTGCTAGACTATGGTCGTTTAATCTGTGGACTGATTAATTAATTAGTGAATTAATTAATTAAGGTTACTGCTAATTGAATTGAGAACCTAGAAGGTCACACACAACAACTTGGTTACATGAGTTGAGGCTTTAAAATGATTAAACGAGTTAATCGGGCCAAGAGGGTTCCACACGTGTGAAATCACACGTGTGGCTCACGTGAGTGACACGTGTCACACACGTGTGAATATATATATATTATATATATATGTATTAAATAATTAAATGTGTTAATTATTTAATAGACTTTGGTTTAATTTTTGAATTAAAAAGAAAGTCTTATTTTGGAGAAAATAATCTAGTTAATTAATTACGAATTAATTAATTAGATAAAATAAGTTATTTATTTTAAATAAATAAAGTATAAAATTATCCAAAAATAGTTTGGATATTTTTAGCTCTCTTAAAAGTTGACTTGAATTAGAATTCAAAGTCAAAGTTGGAAAATACTTGATGATCAAGTAATAGGAGAGAGAGGAACCAAATCCTTGCCCAACAAGGATTAGGATCGACAACCCTCTCCCTTTTCTTATATATAGGGGAGCTCATGCTCCCCTTTAGAGCTAATTGGCAATTCTTTTGGTTCATGTGTTGAACACCTTCCTTTCTCCAAGATTAAATAAAACCCTAGGTTAAGCCTAAACACTAACTAGAGAACTAGCATCCTTACTAGTTAGATTGTTATCAAGTTAGTGGACTTTCTCTAGAGACTTCAAGTTAGAAGTTTGAAGATTCGAGCTTTACCAAGGAGAGGGGATCAAGCCGCGAGAAGAGCGTTCTTGGGTGGCTTGAAACACTTCAAGAAAGAACAAAAGAAAAGTAAGTTTCTTAATTCCTTCGAATTTGGTTACACGATTGCGAGTCCAAGATCCTTTTGTTCGAAAAAAATTTTAAATTCCGCTGCTTTCTGATTCGTGTTTTCCAACATACATGTTGGACATGAATACACTTTCATAAGTGATAAACAGAAGGGATTGGTACCAGCTTTTGACTTAGTGCTCCCAACTTCTGAAATTAGATTTTGTGTTAGACATTTGCATGGGAACATGAAGAGTGCAGGGTTCAGAGGGTCAGTTCATAGAAATGCATTGTGGAAAGCTGCAAGGGCATCCACTGTCCCTGAATTTGAAGCTGCAATGAGGGAGATAATTGAAATTGATAAAAGCATGGCTGAATGGTTGAATGACAAGCCTCCTTCTCAATGGAGTAAGTCACACTTCCATACTTTCCCCAGATGTGACTTACTATTGAACAATAAATGTGAGTCTTTCAACTCTAACATACTTGAAGCTAGGGATAAAGAAATATATGCTATGTGTGAGTGGATCAGAAATCACTTCATAGAGAGATTACAGGAGAATAGGGACATGGCTGCAAAATGGAGCAGGAAATTGTGTCCTAAAATCAGGAAGTTGTTGTTGAAGAATGCAGAAAGGGCTGGCATTGAATGCAGGGCTGTGAAATCAAATGAAGTGCACTATGAAATCCATGGATATGATGGCAGTATATGTGCAGTTGACTTGTCCAACCACACATGTTCATGTAGAATGTGGGACTTGCAAGGTATTCCTTGCAAACATGCAATGAGTGACATTCAGGCTCAAAGGTATGATGGTGAGGATTATGTAGCTGATTGCTATACTGTGGAATGTTTCAGAAGGGTATATGAACCCTTTATTTATCCTATGAATGGGCCAGAGAAGTGGCCTTCTACATGCTCAGTTAAATGCTTACCTGCTCTTCCTGAAAGAGGGGTTGGCAGACCTAAGAAGTTAAGGAGAAGGGAAGGAGAGAAACCACCTGCTGGGAAAGGACAGAAAGGGACCCAAAGGTTGAAGAAAATATGTCTTTTGATAAAGTGTCGCCTCTGCGGTGAACCAGGACATAACAAAAGAAGTTGCAAGAAGAGAAAGTTGGCATCCCATGGAGGTAATGTTCAGGAGTTTGAGCCAGTTGATCCTCACATTGACAACTTAATGCAGGATGCTGAAGCAGAATACTATGCACAAGAGGAGATAGATGTGTCTCCATCTATCCCACCAGTTGAATCTCAAGTGCAAGGAGATGAAGGATTGGAAACAATAGAGCAAGTTTCTGAGGTTGTTGCACAGCCTACATTTACAAGGAGGAAGCAAACTGTAAATGTGGTATTTGATGGGATGCGGGCCCACAACAGTAGCAGTCCGGGACCACATTTTAAAATTTTTATTATAATACAAGTATTAAAATATTTCTAAAACATTTTAATACAAAGCGGAAGACTTAGCCGGATCTACTCAAGTATATACATGCAATTGATAATAAATTTTAAATCACTTAAGCAGATAAATATCTAACATGCAATTAACACTTAAGAGCACATAATTTATCATGCTTAAAATAAAATAGCTGATAACTATTACCGTACTGCAATCATGGCTATCTAACGGCATTTTTCCAGCTCCTTGCCCACTCGTGAGACCGGCAGAGCTTCCCTGCAATATCCCCAGGGACACCCTCGGAGTGTGGGCTCCGAAAGTATTTCTCTAAATACTTAGAGAAAATAAACTTTAAACTAGAAAACCCTTTTCAGGGTTTATTCTCCCAAAATTAGGCGTTTTATACAAACACCTAATTAAAATTAATTCCAAAATCAATCGGAATTAACTAGGAGAAAAGGGATATGGTTTCAAAGCTATGCTCTAGCCAAAACCTCTCCCAAAAATGTTGAATGAGAAATGAGGACCCAAGGCCCCTATTTATAGGGGAAAAACCGAGGGCGTTTCGGTCATTTTGGATTCAAAAGCAAGGGCAAAATAGTCATTTCACATCCCCACTTGCGTGTACAACTTGGACACGAAAACCAAGGATACCACGTTGCCTCTCCACCACGAGTCCAACGCCGCCGGTCGCTTCCCATTCTGACGCCGCACGCGCCCACACACGCGGCCTGAAGGCGGCGCGTGTGTGGCACATGCGGCTAGGGTTTGCAGGCCAAAACCGGACCGGCCGGACCCGGTTCGACACGTGGCCATCCCTGGTGATGCCACGTGTTCAGTCCGGCCCGACCCTATCCATAGGTCCGACCCGTTGACCCGGATCCGGACCCGTTGACCGACCCGGTCCAGAACAGATCTGGACCGTCCCTTTTGGCTGACGTGGCGCGCACTGGTCCGTCCACGTGTCGTACACGTGGCGTGTCACGCGGCTGCCCAGTCAGCGCCACATGGGACCCGCTTGCTGACGTGGCATGCCACGTGGACTGCCACGTCAGCAAAAAAATTTATTTATTATTTTTTTTTTTTTCAAAAAAATTTTACAATTTTATTTTCTCCAAAATAAAATTCCGGGTATTTCCAACTCTTTGGAACTTGATTTATTTTCTCAAAATAAATCCCTTGCCTATTTTCAAACACTTTGAAAAATCATTTCTCTTTCTCCTTTTAATATTTTCTCTTCGGGTTTTTAATTGGGGCTTGCAGGGGGACCTGCAGGACTAATTAATTTTAGCTCCAAACGGATTAATATATTATCATCTCATGATAATAATTAATTACCATTTAACAATATTTAATTCCACTAAATAAATATTGTTGCACTCTAAAATTAATTAAATTATTCACGAATTTCTCGATCTAGAATAATTTCGCATTTTACTCCTCCGTGTAGATATCCATGAAAAATAAATTACAACTACTATCATTTATTTTTCATCTCCAATTTGAAATTTATTGATTCGCCTTAAGTTCAAATTCTTTGTATGTGAAACACATTCATCATACAACTTCGGTGACGTTATCACGCGAAGTGCTTTGGCCAAAGTCTTAATTCGAACTTTTACAAATCTATTTCAAGGATATCTCTTACCTTCCAGCAAGGCCACAGATTCCTTGATTAATATAACTCTTTAGCGTATTTCATGTTGTCACCGAATCATACAAAGTATTTTGGCCACCCGTTACCGAGACCTCACTTCGAGTATGTTACAGTAACTAACACTACATGCCTAAAGCCGAAATATTATCAGGATTAAGAGTACAATGCTTCCTGAGATTTTATTTATTTTAGATAGCAGTATAAAATAAATAATCTCAGTGGTCCAGTTCGATGTTTCCAATCCTATTGAAAATCATCAACTTGTTATAATTGGAATCAACATTCCCTATGACGAAAGACTAATCATCTTATATAACCACGTTATAGTCTTGATAAGAACATATTCTTATCTTACCGACTAGAACTTTAATGACACGTGATTTCGGTATTCAAAGTCTTTTCCTATGAAACACATTTCATATGAGAATACCACCACACGTCATTAATTATTAATATGTGAAATACTCATAACTTGTTGTAAATTCAGTTTAATTAATTCAACAAATTGAATTTTCAGGGCACTATTCCCAACAGTATTTGTGTGTTATATCAGTTATGCATATTGTGTTCAACTTTTATCTATTAAAAATCACACCTTAAATGTTATACTTGTTTGTCAGGCTAGAAAGAAAGTACAGCGCAATAAGGGATTCAAAGCACCAAGGCAACTAGCTGACTCAATTTACAGTGATGAGGTTGAGCCTTCAAACAGGAGGATTCCATTTTCCCCATACCATCCCAGAGTGGCAGTGTCTTTGGTGACACAACCAAACAAGCCCACTAATTGCAAGATCATTGAGAAGGATGGCAAGAAGTTTGTTACCATGAAGAACCTTGGTGCAGCATTGGACAGGATTAGAAAGGGTGGTTCACGAAGTTCTAAGTGATCTACTTATGTACTGAATTAAAGCACTTTTGTCTATGGCTTTAGAACTGGTTTTTTGTTGGTTAGTGTTCAATGATGATCACATTTGCAGAACCAATTGCAATGTTTTGGAGAACATGATATATGTACAATTGTAATGTAGGAATATTCCTTGTTCAATGAATGAATGTTGGTCTTTTGCATCAGAATTGGTATTGTTTGGAACCATAGGTACTTGTTGGTGAATTGATATACATATTCAAGCAACCACTCAAAGAGACACAATTTTGACAATACATAAAAACCATTACATTTTCATTACCATTACAAAACCAACATATAATATCAGTACATTAGCCTTACATTCCGATTAGTTTGGGTAATTACATTAAGCCACAAAAGAGCCCAAACTACATAAATATGCAGCACAATTTAGAAAAGAAGGGTGAAAATTGTGAATAACATAAGCACAACAATGACGTAAATCAAACGGTCCTCTCTCTTCTTCAACCTAGCAACCTCAACTTCATGGTCATTGATCTTGCGTAGGAGCCCAGGGATGATAATTTTAGATCTTGCACACATAGGAGGATCTTCCCAGATAAAGAACCCACATGCTCCATCACTGTTATTGCAGGTGTAGAACCTTCTCCCTGGGTTTGATGGAGTCCACGAGGTACGCAGTGTTGAAACCCTCCCACAGAAGCACATTACACCACCATTTGCAGCAGCCATGGAGTAGAGAGAAGTCTGAACCCTAATTTCCAGTTTTTTGGGGGAAAATGTGTAACCACCTGATTTATACCCCAATTTTCCCTCTTTTTTTGATGCAGCTGCAATTTCGCTCCATTTCACAGCCTGGCGGGCTGAAAATATTAGCCCTAGCGGGCCATGTGCGTCTCACGTGACCTATTCCGTCCAAATTTTAACGTCTGTTACTAAAAGGACCAAAATTCAGATTTCTGGAAACTAAGAGGATGCAATTTGAGACAAGTGAAAAGTTTAGGACGAAAAGCGAAAAATGGCAATTGTAGAGGACCAAAAATGATATTTTTCCATTTTCTTAATATGAGGTACTGACATTTGAGTTTGTAGAACTATATTCAAATTTTGAAGAATTATTGTGATATGCAATAGTTGATTATTGAATGAAGAACTTTTATATTAATATGAAGTATTCACTTATACATTTGTAGAACACTATCTGCATTTTGAAGAAGTATTGTATTATTTAGCAATCGGTAGGTTTTTTTTTATAAATAAGAAGGGATTTTATAGAACAATATCTACATTTTGAAGAACTACTGTATTATTTAGCAATCGGTAGGCTTTCTTTTTTATAAATAAAAAGGGATTTTATAGAGGACCCCACCTCAGCAAAAAGAAGAGAAACGAACAATCTCAACCTAAAGGTCTAGAAAAGTTAAATGAGGAAGCACTACTCCCCATACAAGAGATCACTTATATAAAAATTATCCTTATCAAAATCCTCGAGAAGATCCTCTCGATTATTATAAAATAAAGGCAGATCAGGGCAACGAGCTCCGCCAGATAAATATCTATTCAAAATTTTAGGGCTTCCACTAATATCTTTCGAAAATAATATTTTCTCCATGTTTTTACTAGCAGAATTTGAACGTCTAAAGAGAGCTTTTTATTTAAATGTCTCTTGATCATCTTCCTCTACTTCCTTTGGAAAGTCATCCTCACCTTATAAGGACTGATTAAATGCACAATTCTCCATCGGCTGTTCTAATCCATCTCTAAAAATAGCTCCAATAGCTAACTTGAGCTTCGGCTGTGGCTTTTCCAGAGTTTGCTCTGGCGGATTCTGAAAATATTCTGGAGTGCGCGTTTTCCGTGTAAACTTTGATTGTTTTCTCTTTTTTTGTTTCACCGGCAAAGCTCGGCCCACAATTTCATCAATAATTACATCAATGTAGGCAACCCCATTTTTTGTTTACTTCTTTCTCATATAAAGACTCTTCTTAAGCTATATGTTTTCCTGACCCTCGACTTAAAAGTTCCTCTTCTAATTGTTGACTCACTAGATTGCGCGCTTTGGTGTTCAAATTTTCCTGCTTTTCCATCTCCCGAAGCTCAAGGCGCTTGCACAAGTCTCGTGACAAAGCTGACTCCTGTACCACAGAAGGAAACCGCTGGCAGTGGGGATCGACCCGCCGACGACCGTGAAGTTGTGGGAGCAAGAAAAGGCGGCGCAGGGACATTTAAAACTGATTGACAAGGAGACGAAGGGTGGCTGATCGGCGAACTCCTGTGGTCAGAAGGCTGCGGTTGTTGTTGACCCATCGACCGAGACCTGGCTGTCGTTGAATTAGTAGTTGAATGATTTGGTGATTTTTTTTTTTTTTATAATATAAAGTATATGGATTTGTAGAATTATGTCTAAACATTGGGGAATTATTATATTATGCAACCATTAGATGTTAAATGAAGAATTTTTCTTTTAATATGAAGTATTTTTATTTAAATTTGTAGAACTATATTTAAATATTAAGGAATTATTATGTTATACAAACATTAAATGTTAAATAAATAACTTTTTTCTTAATATGAATTATTTATATTTGAATTTCGATCATTATATATGAATTTTAATGAATTATTGTGTTAGGCAATCGATAGTTATTAAATAAAATTTTTTTCTTTGAGTACGAAGTATAATATTATATAATTAAAAAATTATATCTAAATTTTGAGAAATTATGATGTTATTCAGTAATATAGCTAAATGAAAAATAATTAAATTATTTTAGAATAATTAAAGAAGTTGGATTCGAAACTATACTCAAAATTTAATTCCTATTTAAAAATTTAGCTCTAAATATACGTTGATTATTGGTATACAAACAAGCATACTTGCCAACAGGGGTTGGTCAAGTGGTTTGATGGTTCTTTCTCGAAGGCAAGGTCCCGGGTTCGAATCCCTTGGACTACTTGGGGGGTGTGTGTAAAAAAAAAAAAAAAAAAACACATACTTTGAGCTGCATAATGCAGCCTTTTGTCCCTTTTATCTTATTATCCCACTTTTCGAGATTAACAACAAACAAAGCTAAACATAACATCACCAATCACCATATGTCCACGCTCTTCTCCCAATAGCATCTTCCCTCTCCCTCCAATCCGGATAACCCTAGAAAAAAGAATGTTTACTTCCAATTGGGTTTTCAAATTCTTCCTCATAGTTTGCATTTCCGAGCTCCATTTCATCAGTTGCAGCTCTGGTTCTTCTTCAGACACCAACAATCAGCAGCAGTTGGACAGGGTATTGAAGCTTCCAGGCCAGGATTTTAATGTGAACTTCGCGCACTATGCTGGGTATGTGACTGTCAACAAAGAATTTGGAAGATCGCTTTTTTATTGGTTCTTCGAAGCTGAGGAAGACCCTTCTTCCAAGCCGATTGTTCTCTGGCTCAATGGAGGTTGATATATATGTGTTTTCTATCTAGTGTGTGTTCTGTGTGTTGTTTTATGTTGTTATTTACTATATTGGCACCTTTGATTAGTGCAATCCTGTTGTTCTTGCATAAATTTGTTGAGGTGTTGGAGATATGAAAATTTTGGCCTGATTCTGTGTTTTATTGGCTTTGTTGATTACTGTGATAAATTTTTTTGTGTATATATGCAGTTATGCTCTTACTTGTATCATCTGAAATGTGTATATGCTATTCTATGTTGGCTGTAAAATCTGATCAATAACATATAATGTTATGTTATAAACAATCAGCCTTATGCTCTCATTTGAATCTAGCTATTTCAATTCTTTCCTTTCTCTTGTCTTTTGTTTTTCTGGACTCATTTTGTAATATTCTAGGGCCCGGATGCTCGTCTGTTGCGTTTGGACTTGCTGAGGAAATTGGACCTTTCCATGTTGAGAAAGATGGGAAGACCCTCTATTTGAATCCATACTCTTGGAACAAAGGTACTAGTATTTTCATTCGATTTTTTGAACAATTGAACACTTTCAACTTTTCGAATATCTGAGGAAATATTCATTAGTTTATTGCCTAAGTTTATTTTTCTTTTTTCTTTGTTTTTTCCATAATGCAGCTGCGAATATATTGTTTCTGGATTCTCCGGTTGGAGTTGGTTTTTCATATTCAAACACTTCCTCTGACATATTCACGAATGGGGATAAAAGGACCGGTAACATTTTCTTTCCTTTTTTATTTTTGAAAATTAATCTACATTGTTGTTAAATTGCATCTTGAATTCTGATGATTCCTGTAATTGCAGCTGCTGAAAACCTAGAATTTTTGCTGCAATGGTTCGAACGTTTCCCGCAGTATAAAGGAAGCGATTTCTACATTACAGGAGAAAGCTATGCTGGTTGGTTCATGAGTACTCCCACGCTTCTAATTATGAAAATTACACATGGATCTTCTCTTAGTTTTGAAATTACACATGTACCTCCCTTGTTACTTATTTCCACCATATAATACCCAAATCTATTGATTATTATTACACATAGTTAACTGATGTTATTATTCCAAATTTACTAAACTGCTCGAAATTTTCTGGCACTTTTGGTTGGTGTTATCCAACTTAGTCCCATTAATTTTTAGAGTTAGTAATTAGAAAACGAGTTGTAATTACACATTGATATAAGATAGGTTAGTGCAATTGTATGAATCTTCTGTTTACTCTTGTAACAGGACACTATGTTCCTCAACTAAGCCAAGCCATTGTAAGGCATAACAAAAGAAATGGAGAAAAAATAATTAATCTGAAGGGTTTCATGGTACGGGCTTTTCTCCACTTTATATTTATAATTACGAGGATTCTATTCTTGTCTCGACATCGTATTAACCTATTCTTTTGTAACCAGGTTGGAAATGCACTAACTGATGATTTTCATGACCATTTTGGACTCTTCCAATTCATGTGGTCGGCCGGTATGATTTCTGATCAGACCTTCAAGAATTTGAATATTTTATGTGATTTTCATTCATACATACACGTACCAAAAAGCTGCGAGAAAGCTCTTGAAATAGCTGATGAAAAAATTGGGGACATTGATATGTATAGCATCTTCACTCCTCCATGCAAAGCTAATTCCAGTAAATTAAGCCATAAATGGAGAGGAAAGAGTGTAAGTATATATTGCAGTAATTACAGGATATTTCCTCTTCCGTTCCGAATTACGCATATCTCCCTTGTAACTTATTTTCACCTTACAGTCACCCCCTTCTGCTGTTATATTACAGATTTTATGGATACAAGTTTTCTATCCGAATTACGCATACCTCCCTTGTAACTTATTTTCACCTTACAGTCACCCCCTTCTGCTGTTATATTACAGATTTTATGGATACAAGTTTTTTAGAAAAGTATTGGCCCCCCCCCCCCCCCCCCCAAAAGTTTCAGATTTGTGTTATTTTGCTTAAATTTTAAGATTTTTTTTTTTTTTCTTTTTGGGCAGTTTTTACTATTTAAATTTAAATTTCAAGTTCAATTTTATGACTCAACTTTTCAAAATGTTCGCTTTAAGTTGTCCAGTTTTGGATAATATTTCAACAACCCAAAAGGTCTATATCATAAAACTAAGGGGACAAGTTGTGTGAATATGCATACTTAGAAGGGAGATCTATGTAATTTACTGTGCACATGTTATATCCTTTCTTTTGGCATTTCTTAAGTTAGGAGTGTAATTTTTTAATTCCAAATTAGAGATTAAAACTCTCAGCAAGAATGGAATGTTTTCTGCTATAAGGCTTCTATGTCCATGTATTATTATTTGGATTCTTAATCGAATTCATTTTCATTTTATAGAAGTTCGGTCTTCTCAGAAGAGCATATGATCCCTGCACCGAGCAGCACTCAATTGTGTATTTCAATCTTCCTGAGGTCCAAAATGCTCTTCATGTTCATACCAAAAACTCTCCATTAAAATGGGAAACTTGCAGGTACAAGTCCTGTATTGATTACAAACGGATTAGAACTTCAGTAATTTCATCCATATTTTCTCGAGTTCGTTATTTCATAAGAAACATATTCTGACAATGAGAAAAATAGATTTAAGTAGGTACTATTTAGGATTTACTAGATTTTCTGGTTTGATAAATTAATGAAATATATCTACATTCTTGTTTCAGTAATGCAGTGAACGAAAATTGGCAGGATTCTCCTAAGTCAGTTTTGAATGTCTACCGTGAGCTTTTACATTCCGGACTTCGTATATGGATCTTCAGGTGCTTGATTATTCTTCTCCCTTTCTCGTTTTTTATTACTATTAATTAGTTTTTTCAACTTGAATATTGTGAAATATTTGTGCTCATAGAAGGTTTGGCCTTAATAACAATAATTCTTGAATTTAGCACTAATAATGCAAATTAGATGCAACAAATTTGGTGAGTTCACAGTAATCACTGTGAATCTTCTCAAACTCGATTCGCGAAATTTGGAAGCATTTCCAACTATTGCGGATTGCCCATATTATATTTGAGTTTTGAAATTGGTGGTCTTCGCAACAATCTATATTTATTTTTGAATTTAAATTTGATTAAGTCAATAACTTTGAGATAATTACAAAAAAGTCTATAAGCTCCTCAAAGCAACTTCTTGGGTGTTTCCAGCTTCTGGCCCTTTTGACTCTGTAAAGCTAGGCACTCTTTCAAAAGCTAGAAGTTAAAAAGCTGTTTCCACAACCAGTTTCAAATTGCCACTTAATTCAGTTGCTCCTAATAGGAAATCCCCGTGTGAATCCTCGGATTGATATTGCAAAGGCGTACAATGTGCTTATAGTCTTAAAAGTTGTGATTTTGTAGAATATTTATGAAATGACCATCGATGTTTCACCACTAATGAACGATAGAAAGGAAATCAGTTTTATTAACACCTGAATATTTTTGGCAGTGGTGATACGGATGCTGTAATTCCAGTGACGTCCACCCGTTACAGTATTAATGCTCTAAAACTTCGAACAGTTAGTCCATGGCGCGCTTGGTACGATGATGGCCAGGTCAGCTTAGTACAACTATTTATAGAACTATATTACATATTTGTTTTTATCTAAGTCGAAAAGAAATTTGTGACTCGGTCCCTCTCTATTCATGTGAAGTATATTTTTTATGATCCAAAACTTTAATACTTCTAAAAAAATGGAAGAAAATGATGGAGAAGAAAATTCTGACTCAGTTCGTGTCGGTATTTTTGGTATGAAAATAGGTAGGAGGATGGACTCAAGAATACGATGGGCTGACTTTTGTGACAGTGAGAGGGGCAGGCCATGAAGTAGCCCTTCACAAACCGAAGCAAGCCTTGACACTAATCAATTCCTATTTATCAGGAAACTCAATGCCAAACCTTGAACTAGTCAGTGATTCGTAGTTTTTCTCCACGTTACAGCTGACTGTGTCTTGGGTACACAGCTGGAAGAACTGCGACCTTATAGTATGTAATGAATTCGTACAAGTTTTTCTCCACATTACAGCTGAATTTGTCTTTCGTTACATAGCTGGAAGAACTGTGACTTTAGTATATATGCATTCGTACTCACGATTTTGCTGTTTTTTAATGGCGATTTTGACTTCGATTCTGGATGAAAATGATGACAGTTTTGTGCTTCTGTTTTAGTAAAGAAGATTTGAATTCCTCATCTTGATTTCCCTTTTGTATTTCTGGTTCTGGTTTTTCTCTGTAGATGCCATTTTAAGTTTTGAACAGAATTGAAATCGAATATCAGGTTTTTATCATCCAACTCTTCCTGCAGCTTATTTGATCTCAGAATATGGTTTTATGTATCTAACCATACATACAATTCAAAACACACTATACACTCATGCATCTACACACGTCCATGCCCGCGCGCATACACGCTCATGCATCTACACAGCACGCCGGTGTGCAGTTGCAGGGATATCTATACTAACATTCCTTGAATCCTGATTTCTTATATAATTACACAAGCTTCCTGTAAGGTTTGAGAAATTACAACAACTTCCCTAGCATATACTAAAATTTGTCCCAACGCATGGTATTTGGATGTTCATTTAAAAGTTGAATATAAACCAGCGAGCGTTTAGGGAAAACTAAGACACTCGTAGATGATGCCATCAAACTTTCACGATCTGCCGGAGTGTAATGTACATTCTTTGCCGGAGAAAGTTTTGTAAATTTTCAAATCTAAAACAAAATTTGCGTAATTAAACTAAACCTCATAGTATGTCGGTGTAATTATTTCGTTCATATTTACGTATATATACAACACACATATATACACACACTTCAATAGCACGAGGATGTGGAGATCATAATCAAGAAAACCACAAGAACTTTTTGTTCCCTTCTGTAAGGTAAATCTCAAATCCATACAATGTCCGTAGAAGGTATTTCATATACATCTGTGAAGTGTGAAATTTCTTTCTTTTTGAACAAAACCTATGACTATCAATCAGTACATTTTTGTATAAAGAGCCAAAAACTATAATCCTGAACACAAAGCTCTATATCACAGTCAAATCCATCTAAAAAATAAAGTGACAAAAAATGAAAAAAACACAAAGTCTCTCTTACACACAAATCATTTCTTGCTGAGGCAGAATATACACCAAATATACACTGTATTGTACTCTTCTTGATCAAAGCCAAAAGTAAAGCATTGCCTGTATAAAGATGTGGATATAACACGAAAAATATTTGAAACATTCATCGAGTAGTTCTACGTAACATCAAATTCGTGAAAAAAGAGGTTATGAGAGAGAATACCTCTGAAAGAGCACATAAAGATGGCTCATCCTCTCTTTTAGGCAGTTTCTCCTCTTTCAAACTCTTGATCTCATCATGTAATGAATTTACTCTCTCTTTAATCTCATTCAACAATCTCAGTTCTGCTTCTCTGTTGGAACATTCTGCGCTTCTCTCAACTTCCACAATCTCGGAAGATCCATTAAGTTGATCCAATCTATGTTCAGATTGCCCAGATTCAGACATACTCGCCCGAGACTGTACAAAAGCCAGACGGCATTCAATATCAGCAAAATCACCCATGTTATTGCTTACATTGCTCTCACAGAGATTCGATTTTAACACTTTCTTCAGCAATCCCGAATCATCATCATCATCATCATCATGAAATTTATTAGCAAAGTCATTACAAGAATCCATTTTCTGATCTGCTTGTGGTACTTCAAAAACATCATGAACAACACTCAAAGCACAAGTATTGTCAGCATTTTGTAATAAATCTGAAGATCCCTTAGAATAAATCTGCTCATTTTCATTGCCAACACTTCTCTCCGAAGAAACAGATGAAGGAGAGTTGGTCTCACTAACTCCCACCATCTCCTTAACACGCTCGTCTAATTTTTTGATCTGATCCCAGTAAGAGCTTATGCCAGAATTATCAATCTTCATGTCAGAATCCGGCAATTGTTGAATAGAATTATATTTGAGGGAAACGGGCTCAGATTTCATCCTTCCCAATTTGTAAAAACCTGTTTCTCCATCTGAAATTTCATGTTTCCCTAACGGGTTTTTTTCAAGATCATTGCACCCCATGCTTAACAACTTGTACTTGTAAGCTTTGAGTTGATGATCCAAAGCAGCTATCTCCATTTCCTTGTGATATATAATATCCTCAATTATTGCTAACGATTCCTCTGCATGACAAATTTTAGACTCCGACAATTTCTTGAAGTGATCAGCTTCCATTTTTACAGCAGCCTTTTCGCCTTGGAGGCGTAATATTACTGAAAGAGCTTCATCCGCCGCCGAAGCAGAAGCTTCTCGCTCTGCATCTAATTCATTGTATAGTTTCTGAAGAAGAGCTTGCTGAGCACATAGTGTGTCTTTTAGAGCAGAAACGTCGTCGGATTCTTCAGACATTATCTTGCTGGAATCAGCCATCACATATTGCAAGAACCTGTATTGATCAACTAATCTCAACTAATATTTTTTTTCATATGAATGCATTTTCATTATAATTTCGTTTGATGAAATTGATGAGCATACGAGACATGAAACAGTCTGACATGTACACCATACCAACTCTTACACTCTTGTATGGTAAGAAGCACATGTCTGATCATGGATATTTATTTAACTAATAAATATAAATCAAAAGAAAACCAGAAATTATCCAAAAAGAAAGGGAAAAAAATTACAAAAGGGGAAGAAACAGGATAAAGAAATTACTCCTTTGTCCCATTTTTTTCTTTTCCTAATTTTCTCTTAGATCAAATTCAACCCATATTCAAGAATCTGAAATATTTTCTCTTATTTACACACATACATGTAATATTACCAAAAATAGAGAAATATATCAAGAAATTAGTCTAACCTAATCCTCCCCAGAAAAAAAGTGAATCAGTCCAAACAGCAATCTCTCTGAGGACAAAGTTCAAACACCTTTCCGACCATCAAGAATATTCAAATTTCAAGCAAAACCCAAGTCCTTTACCTTGAAGAAACAGATTCTTCTGTTCTTTTTCCTCCCTTTTCTGTTCTGTTGCTGTCTGAAACACGAAATCCAATAAAAGGGTTGCCAATTCCACTCACGAATTTCCAGATTGAATAAAATATAGATAGCAGACAAATGGGAAACCAGAGAGTGTAAGAGAAGAGAGAGAGATTAGAGATTCTGAGTTATTTGAGGTTGATGTTAAAGGCAAAGCTGGAAAAAGAAGTAAGCCCCAATTGAAATCTTGCAAGTATAAGAAAATAAGACAAGAGCCGCCCTCAGTAACGGTTCCTTAATTTGTCTTTTAGAAAAGGGAAGTAGACAATCTTTGCGGTTGTGATGCTCCTTCCACGTCTAGAACAACCCAAAATTCTGTCAATAATTTATGGTTATTTATTATTAAAATTGAGGGAAAATCCAACTATTTGATTTTTTATGTAAAAGAGATGAATTTCTTGGGATTCTAATTTAGTATTAATGTTGAAAAAAATACCCTAAAGAGATTTTGAAAAAGTAAAATCTATAATATACGGATACGGACACGGACACGGACACGGTGATACAATTACGACATGATACAGATATGCTGACACATATTTTTTATTGAATTTTTCACGTGAGGAATGTTGGATACGAATATCAAGACACAATATGATGTAAAAAAATAATATTTTTAAAAATATTTGATCATTAGAGGGTAAATTTAAACCCATAAAAGTTGATGTATAAGTTAGGTCACATAGTGCACGTGTGTCAATGCTCAAAATTTAAAAAAATATATATAAATTGAGTGTCGGAGAGCTTAAAGCGTTTAATAAAAAAAATATTTTAAATAATTATATATAATATAATTTTATTTTATATACAGTTTCAAATAAATTTTAAAAATAATACAAGAGAAAACTTCAATTTATTTAACTATTGATAATAATAACTTAATCCAAGCATTTTACGATTATCATATGTTAAATCAAAACATTAAAGTCCGTATTCATATAGTTAAATGTGTAAATTAAGAAATCATCAGTTGTTTTAAAACGAGAAATGCTCACAAATCAATACGGAAAACTAAAATTTTAAATCTTATTAAATGAGAAATACAAATAAATTTATCAGTACAAAGCACTAAGTATAATTATATTAAATATAATAGAAAAATTATATCATCTAATCTATAAAGCAATGTATGTCAAAGTTTACATCATATCGGAGTATTTTAAAACATCCTATAGGAATTTGCTTACAATATGCACATGTTATTACTTTTTTGCAGGTGAGGTAGAAAATTATTCTGATTTAAAGAAAATGAGACAATGTGTGCAAGACTTTAAGACCAGAAACTATCAAATAGTTTAATTGAAAATTGAAATTTTCATTTCGTATTTTTCAATTCAAGGACCTGAATCATGCTGCCAAAATCAATATAAATGCATTATGTATTTTTATGTTCATTAGTTGAAAGGAAAAAAAAAAACAATTCTTGTTCTTTTTTTCTTTTTAGTACAAGGAGAAAATATTTTTGTTGAAGTGTATACTTGATGACATAATAATCGGTAACTAAAACATTTCAAGAACAAATATATACGAGCACAAAAAATGGGGGAATGTGTACTATTATGCACCACAAAAGATTCGTTCAGAAACTATTTTAGTTTTTTTTATATTGGATAATCACAATTCATACCCTTTTAATGAAAATATTATATAACCTATCTTTTTAACACTTGGGGGTGTGTATGTTATTAAAAATAAAAAAAAAAACAAAAAAAAAACTATCTTTTTAAATTTTGAAAATTATAGATTAACCGATTCCAGTTGAATTTTTCATAATATTAAATTTAAATTATCTATATTTCACCACTAAATAGTTCCTCGTCACTAAGGGTGGGGAAGTCATTATAAATATTAATTTACAAAACAAATTATAAATTGATTCTTCAAAAAATTTCATAAATTACTTGTTTATCACTTGAGAATTAGGTTATTGTGATGAACTAATTATTGGTAAAATATAGTCAATTCACTTACTGAAATGGGTTCACTTTGTAATTTTTTCAAATTTTGGAATGGTAGGTTGTGATATTTATATCTAATGGGGTATGATTTGTAATTATTCAATTTTATAAGGGATGCAAATGTAAAAAAGTCTTTTCTTATTATCTATTTATATGGATCGAACGGGGACAAATTATTAAGATATAAAGTTCTCCCCACTTATAATAATTATGCTTTAGACATTCAAATATAAAACGTTTAATTAAATTAGCGCACCGATCCACGCTATTATTGCCTGAATACCTTAGATAACGTTATTAGAGCTTTACGATTTGGCTCAAAATTTAATGACTTCTTACCATTAAAACCCTTATATATTAATTAATTAATTAAGTTTGTACCCAAGAAAAAAAAAAAGTAATTAATTAAGTAGGAGGATTTGTATGATAATAATTTCAGAAGATATGGTTTGATTGTATATGACAAATATATAACCCACAAAGAAGTCCTTTTTCTTTTAAGACGTGGGAATATGTGCGTGAAGTCTTCAGATCATTTTGCTTCATCCTTTTTGAGATTACATCATCCATGTTTTCTTTGCCTGTCTGAACGCTTAAAAAAGCCTCATCATGTTATGCCTTTTGCTTTCATTAAAATAGCTTTTTAGTGCTTTTTGAAAACCAAATCCCTCAAAGATAAATATTATCGTAAATCAAGAGGAACAATAAAAATAATACATGAAGCAATAATAGAAAAATTAATACAGGTCGAAGCCACAATTCAAACGATTTATGAGCTATTATATTAGCATCACATCTAGTAAAAGAAAAAGACTCCTTGAAAATTATTCCTTCCAAGTTGATTTCAATCTGATCAGGGTGAAGTTCCGCATCCGTATTTTCTTCGGATTGAAAATAGATACCTTGGCTTATAGTAGATAACTCGGCCAAAAATTTCCTCAGAGAATCACATAAAAAGATAAAACTAAACTTGAAGAAATTAACAAAACTTCCATACGGAAGGGACAAAACTTCCATACGGAAGAGATAGAACTTCTATACGGAAGACTCGAAAGAAAACATAACGAAAAGAAAAAAAAACAGAGACGCAACCAGAGAATCCCGTTAGATCTGGGAGGATGTCAGTAGATCTGGAAGAGTGACGATGAAATTTACGGTAGATCTGAGAGAGTGGCAGCAGATCTGGGCGGATTTCGACGGAACAAATCTGAGAAGTTGACGACGGAATAGATTTGAGTCAATCCGACGGTGGAGCAATGATAATATTCTCCATCGTCGGATCGAAACTTTAATTGACCACCTTGTCTTGAGTTTAAACCACGTAAATTAGGTTTTAGCCTTTGAAAGAGTTTGAGAGAGAGATGAAGAGAGGTGTCAGAGATAATGATTTAGTGTAAAACTAAAATTAAATAGCTTTTTAGTGTTTGAAAAACGTACGACATTATGCTTATACCAACCATAGACGAGTGTAGCACAACCAGAAGAATGATTATTGGTTATCAATAATGAATTAATATTTTTTAAAAATATTATTTTATTATATTGTGTTATTTTGGCTAAATTGTCAATTTAGTCCCACAGGATTGGTCCCTCGTCAATTTAGTCCCGTGCTTTTTGAATAATTCAATTTAGTCCCAAATCCTAAAATTCTCAACCAATGTGGTCCCAAATGCTAACGGACGTTAGAAAACTAACGAAATTGACCATTTGACAACGCTGACTTAGAGTTTGGAGAGTAAAAAACAGAATCCTAACATATCCAATTTACTCATTCATACTTCCCCTAAATATTTTACCCTTTCTTTAAAAAAAAAATAAAAAAAAAAAAAACCTAGGAGCCCGCCTTCGATTTTCTTCGATTTGTGGAGAAATTTCCAAAATTTCTTCAAAATAATACTCTCATTTGTTTATTACCATCCAGAAACTTGGTCAATCTCGTTAGTTTTCTGATGTCCGTTAGCATTTGGGACCATATTGGTTGAGAATTTTAGGATTTGGGACTAAATTGGCGAGGGGCCAATCTTGTGGGACTAAATTGATAATTTGGCCTGTTATTTTAGATATTTGTATTGAATATTATGAACAACGCTCTTCACATAAAAATTTTTAAAAATCAATTTATCTTATCATATTTGTACTAATGCGAGCATCATATGTCGTCGTTATGCTTATTTAATTTAAAAAATTATTTAAATTTGTAATACACAATAATTATTGATAAAAAGAATAGTAATTCAATTCGACTTGAACAATAAGATAACAAATATAACAAACACGTAACCGGATATGTGTTATAGGTTTAAACTGCCCCTAATTATTTCATTGGGGGAGGGGGGCTTGAGATACTATATGTAGCACATAATAGAGTATCTTTTGATAAAGTTGAGCTAGAAGGTAATGTATGTTTGCTATGAAAAGTTCCATTGTAGCACCCCGCACGTGAGGCACCACATCCCCCGCACTAAAGCTCAACACGAGTAACGAGATTGTAAATCCGCACCCGTATCAAACCCTAGCGAACGGGAGACAAACATAAAAAAAAACCTTCCTAAGCCAGGCGGAGCTAGACCCTGCAATGAAAACCAATCCATGAAGTATAATGCATCAAAGCAAAAGTTCAAACATACCAACCATAAATAGAATTTGGGCTCTTCAGGCCTCTTTTAAAACATAGCAAAACTCAGTAAACCCAATTTCATAATAAATACATAGGTATCCAATTGCACGATATAACTGAAATGAATTATACATAATTCCAACACATGAATGAGTGGAGAGACTCTCCTAATCTAACTCGACTCACTCAAAAACTTCAAACACCTCCGCCTAGCCTGAAACTCCAAAGAACAAACCTGCACACTAAAAGAGTGGGGAGGGAGAGGGTCAGTCTCTAGAAGACTGAGTGAGCAGGAGCGATAGATATATATAAAACATGCACATGCAAGTCATAAATTCCGAGCAAGGTTTTGTTTGGAATTAGTTCCCACTAAGGGTAAGAAAATAGATAATCAATGCTCGAACTTTACGACTAAGACAAATTAAATTCATTCCATTCGTAAATCATACTTAAATATAAGGCTCGGCGAGTGAGCGTGCACAACCTCCATCCAAACTCCGACCGTGTACGACATTTATCAATAATATATTGATCAGGTGATCATGCAATAAATCATAATACAGGCAGACCATAAATCATGTCATATCCTAAATATATTGTTTGGGCAATCCGATTCCCGGCCTTCCCGCACAGTGCCTATCACTCGATAATCAATCAGTCAATCAATCATTTCAATCCTAAATAAGTTCCAACCTTCTTCCTCCGGGTTGGTGGTGGGTTTGCAAGACCCGACCACCTCTGTCTTTGACCAAAAGGGGTTACATGACTCCCCAGATGGCACTCAGCTCCCTTTCCCCACCAATCTCCTGACGAGGTCCGGTACCGCTGTAATTTGGTTGGGACTAGTATATGGGATCCCCGTCAGCCCTTGCTTCCTCGGTTAGCCACATATACTAAGTCCCGGGGCCCGTTCTGTAATAAGTAATAAATGTGCCTCGCCAAAACATATTAATACATACATATGATACATACTATAAGAAATCATACCTTACCTTGTAACTCGGCATATGCTATCTACGTACCTCTCCGTGTCATCCGAATCCGTAGCTAGCATGAAGACACACGGTTTGGAGCATAGCCTCATTACAAAACCATTTTAAAGCTTATGTACGCTCATACATATAACTCAGAAGAATTTACTCGATAACTTCGTTTGAAAACCATATATATATAATCATAAGGTTTTGGCCAAAGCTTTTCACACAAGGGTTATAGGGTTTGTTACATAGCTAAAACGAAAACCACCCTCACCTGAACCGTGATGAAACAAGGATCGAGCACCAAGTGCCTGAACGATCAAAAGCTCTCCACCCTGGAGACAAACTGTACAAAAGACCACAAGACGGGTTCGTGAGACTCAAGACTCTTAATGAACCATATATGACGCACGGCAATGAAGTGAATATGATATGAATGCATAAATAATCATATTATATCAATAAAATGTTCATGTGCACGATTAAGAAATTTAAAACGTATAATCAACTCATTCATTCATATGTTTCATTCAATTTTATGATTTCATAAATTCATATAAATTTCATAAATTTAGAATATTCATAAATTCATAATGAATATCAATTAATCTAAAATTCATTTAAGAAGCATAACACATATTATTCACATTTACATTTAGGAATAAAATAAATAAAACGTTCAATCAAAAGTCGATAATTAAATACGCGAAATGGAAATCAATTAATTTCAATAATTAAATTAAATCAAATAACATTTAAAATATAATATATATATACATAATAATAAACATATAATAATTATTTAATAACATATATACATATATACGTTGAACACATGCATGCAAAAGTTATATTTATATTTACACATATACTACCTATATATATTTACCCATGCATGCATTTAACATCACAAAAGCCATGCATGCACAAACACACACAGTACGTATATATATATATATACACACAGCAACACATGCAAGCAAAATAATCAGGTTTTAAACACATTCAAGCATATATATATATATAACTATGCACGTACACACACACACCCATCCATGCATGCACACACTACAACTTACATATATACAAACACATACAAACATGCAGAGTTAAGCAACAGAAACGGCAGCAGCAGCAGCTCAAGAACGTAGCAAGAGAAGTCAAGCAAAACGGGGTGACACCCCCGTGTCACCCACAAAGCCTGGACCGAGACACCCCCGTGTCTCGGTACAGAAGTTCCAGGCTTTGCTGCACCCCCGTGCCTCGCCGGAAAGGCAGCAAACGACACCCCCGTGTCGTGCAACAGCAACAGCCCAGTTTTGACAGAAAATACGCAGAAACAGAGTAGGAAGAAAGGCAGCCATGAACGAGCAAGAAGGCAACAATACAAGGCACAAATTGCTGCAATAACTCAACAAGAATACATGCTACTAAGCCACAAAAGCTGACAGCTAAAGAAGAAAGGAAACGAAGCAAACTGACAGCAAATTCTCTGCGTGAAAAAACAGAGCAAAACGCGAAGGAAACAGGGCATGAACGATTCACTCCTTCTCCATCTATTCAATTCAGTTAAGGCCAACAAATGAGCAGCAAAATATCATATATTCAACACATAACTCAGTCCCAAACGAGATCAAACAAGAGAGCAACCTTACGTGACCTATACGTGGGATTTTTCTCAAAATTTCATAAATGATATATCATAAATACTTCAACAACCATGTAATCAATGATCATAAATGAAATGAGGATGTCAAAACAATCATTCTCATGCTTGGAATCGATCAAAACCGTTAAGAATCGAAGAAGATCAAAAATTTGTCCAAAACCTCCATTTTCGGGAAAAATGTCCAGAAATGATGAAACCTTATTCAAAATCTTGAATGAAAAGATGAAAATGCTCAGAATTAATCATATAATACAACCCTTAACTTACCTTGATGATTGATTGAAGTTTGGATGAGATTTGAGCTCCAAAATCCCCAAAGCTTGAAGGGTTACGGGTCTGGAATTCAGAACAGAAACTTTGGCTGAGTTTTGAGCATTGTGAGGGGATAATCTCGGTTAGGGCTTATCATGTCATGGTAAAGGGTTGAGTTAGGGTTTCAAAGAATCCAACCATGGTTAATTTGGTTATGGTTTGGCCAAGATGTGGCTGATTTAGTGTGACAAGGTCATGTTGGTCGCCGATTCGTTTTTCGGTTGAAATTCGAAGGTTCAAACGACTTAGGAAAAATGTAAGGCTAAGTTTACTAAACTCGAATCTTCGTTACGAGTTCAGCGGATTTGACGAAACTCGAATCCGAGTTCCCGAGCTCAAGATATTAAATTCGGAACCAAGGGTACGCTAAGTGCTCGTTAGCTCCCGTTTTGGTTCCTCAAATGAAATTAAATTCGTTAACATAACAAATGAATTCAAAAACATAAATTGAGCATAAAATCATGTTCATAACACATATACGTACAACATATTACAAAATCGTGGCAATTAGATATCATATCATATAAGAACGAAGCACAAAATAAACGAACAAACCTAATCATGCAATTCATGCAAAAATGTATAAAATTCCCCATGCACAAATATGATTTGCATGCATGCATATTAATTCCCATGCAAAAATTGAAATTCATGCATAAATATATTAATTTGCATGCATAATAAAATCTCCATGCATATATATAGTACGTATAAATATATATATATATATATATATTAATAATCAATTAATTAAGTAAAACATGATCGATTAACATAATATATAATTAGCATAGTCATTAAATTAATAATATAATAATTAAACATATCTATATATATATATATACGAAATATATATGTAAAATTTATAATATTTAAATAAGATAATATAATATAATATAATATAATAACTAATAACAATTATAATAAAGTTAAATATAAAACACGTAAAACAATTAGTCACATAATTAAATAATTAAATTGCGAAATTTAGAAGCAATTAAGGCATGTTAATAAAATTGAAAAACCGGGGCGTTACATCCATGATATGGGGGAAAAGTTCTCATATTTTTGTGTGTAAGAATACATTTTACAAGGAACGTATGAATACAATATACAACCTATGCTAGGAAATGAAAGTGAATTACTATACACAATCACACGATTACACAAACCTCTAATTTCTTGTTTTCGATAAGTCTACACTCCACGTCAAATTGTATGGTTGGATCCCCAACATATAACTTGCTCAAGACTTCTTCAAATATCCTATCATTAACTGTTTTCGTCAAAATGTCCGCCAGTTGGTCTTCTGACGTGACAAATGGAAGTTTAATGACCACTTCCTCAATCTTCTCACCTTCACATGTTTCGTACGATCATGCTGCATGGGGTTCTCGGATATACTGATTGTGGCCCGATTGTCACACATTAGGCTACACGCTTTAGTCGGAGGAATGCCAATCTCTGTAAGTAACTTCCTCAACCAAAGGACCTCTGCTACCCCATGTGCAATCCCCCAGAATTCTGCCTCTGAACTAAAGAGAGTCACTACTTTTGCTTCTTAGTTCTCCATGTTACCATGTTTCTCCCAACTAATATAAAGTATCCCGAGGTATCAATCTCCGATCTCCTGGACTTTCAACTCAATCATCATCTGTGTACGCTTCAATCTCTAGGTGTCTGTGTTTTTGGAAAAGGACACCTATTCCCGGGCACCCCTTCAAGTATTAGCACCATCTGAGTCTCGCGTCCATATGTACCTTCTGAGGTAGGTGCATGAACTGAATCAGTACTCCAACCGCATAGGCTATGTCGGGGTCTAGCATGGGACAAGTAGATCAACTTTCCTACCAGATGTTGATACTATGACTTCTCGGCCTCTTATGCTCCCAACTACTAAGTGAGTATCATCTGGTCTGCATTCCAGTAACCCAGTTTCAGCTAACAGGTCAAGAACAAATTTCCTCTGAGAAATGTATATCACCTTCTTGGATCGTAGCACCTCTATCCCAAGAAAGTACTTCAGCTACCCTAGGTCTATCATTTCAAATTCCCTGAATAAGTTCTCCCTTAGCTGAGAGATTTTCTCTGTGTCATCCCCTGTGATGATCATATCATCCACGTAGATGATGAGACATGTCACGAGCCCAACTCTTCTCTTGATGAAAAACGTGTGATCTGAGTTACTCTAATGGTAGCCATATTTCTTCATGGCTACTGAAAATCTCCTAAACCAATCCCTAGGCGACTGCTTTAACCGTACAGGGCTTTCCTTAATCTGCATACCTCCCTGTCTCCAAAGTCCCGGGTGAACCCCGGTGGGGGTTCCATGTACACCTCCTCTCGAAGATCTCCATGCAAGAACGTATTCTTGACATCAAATTGGTGTAGCTTCTAATCATGGTTGGCTGCTACTTAGAACAGTACTTTGATGGTATCGATTTTTGGCCACTGGCGAGAAGGTTTCTGAGTAGTCGATACCATAAGTCTGTGTATATCCTTTTGCCACCAACCTCGCTTTGTACCTCTCAATACTTTCGTCTGCCTGATGTTTCACTATGAAGACCCATACCATCCTCTTTCCCTGAGGGATAATACACTTTTCCCATGTTCCATTTTTTTTTTCGAGTGCCTTCATTTACATTTCCATTTCCATTTCCATTTCCATGGCCCTCACCCATTTCTCGTTTGTGAAGGCCTCTTCAACCTTACTCGGGATTCTGATGGAGTGGATATCTGTAATGTAGGCTTGAGCCTGTGTAGTTAGTTTCCCTTTAGCAAAGTTAGCTAAGAGATACCTTGGAGTTCGGCTTGTTTGCTCGGGCTCATACCGTTTCGGTGGATACCTCTATTTGAGTAAAGTGGTAACACATATCTCTCTCTATAACATCCGCACCACCCTGCATCTCAATCTCCCCTTGTTCCTCATTTTGTCCTGCACTATTAGGATCATAGGAAATAACAGAAGTAGAACTGTCCAAGGTCTAACTGCTTACCTCAAGATTATTCATCGGAGTGACGGGCTCTGTAGAAGGAGCGGGGGTTGTACCATAGGAGGTGGTGGCTCGGTGATTCCATCTACTTGCTCTACTAGGATTGTGTCTGGCCAATAAAGTGGTGGTACCCCACTCAGTGGATCCTGCTATCGACTCTCCCCGTAACTACTGAGTGGGGAGGCAAAATAATACTCAGACTCAACAAAATCACAATCCATAGTGGTATACACTCACCGAGAGGGCGGGTGATAACATCTACACCCCTTCTAATGAACCCCATCCCCGAAAAAGACACACTTGACAGAACAGGGATCAAGTTTGGTACATGTGGCTTTAGGAATATGGACAAACACTGGACAACGGAACACCCGTGGTTGAAGAGTTAAGACTGATGGGATACTCACGTGATCAGCTAGACACTTAAGTGGGGTATCAAAGTTAATGGATTTTGTGGGTAGCCGGTTAATTAGATAAAGTGATGTGGCAACAGCTCTGGGCCACAAAGACTGGGGATAGTGTGACTCAATGAGAAGAGACCTAGACATGTTTTTTTTTTTTTTTTTTTTGTGGTCTGCAAGACACCGCAAAGGTGAAAACAAACAAACCGATACCAAGGCTCCGGAGGCGCGTCCCACACCATACAGTCCTCCACCAGACTGTGACCCATCTTCGCAAGAGTATCCACTCTCTCATTTTCCTCCATAAAGATATGGCAGATATTAACATCCCAAGGCAACCGAAGAAGCCTACGACAATCTAAGATTACATTCCTCAATGGATGGTCATCTATATCATCCCGCATCACCTAATGGAAGATAATTTCAGAATCTAATTCAACCTCCAGCTTAGGAAACCACCTTCCCAAGCTAACTCCAACCCCTTACAAAAGCCCAACAACTCTGCAGCGTTGATCGAAACATGCCCAAGTTAGACCTAGACATGTCAAGTAGCTAGTGATTCCTACATTCTGCGAACCCATTTTGCTTAGGGGCATGAGGACACGAGGTTTGATGGATTATCCCATGGTCAAGAAAAAACTGTTTTAGGGTAGAGTTGACATATTGCCTCCCCCTCCCAAATCAAATCTAAGCACCTGGATATGGGATTGATATTGTGTACGAACCAAATTAAAGAGCTCAATGAATTTTGAAGAAGCCTCAAACTTATTTTTGAGAAAATATACCCACGTCATTCTAGAACAATCATCGATAAATAAAACAAAATATTTAAACATATGACTCGAATCAGTATTTGGAGTAGAACCCCATACCTCTAAATGTACTAAAGAAAACACCTTTTGAGACCGAGAACTGGAAATAGGAAAAGACTGTCTATGACTCCTAGCAAGAATACAAGTCTCACAAGAAAATTGACTATCTTTTAAAAAAAAACCATGGAAATAACAATTGAAGATACCCTGGGGATGAATGACCCAAACATCGGTGCCACAACCACTGTTGGCAGTTTACTGTCTCGTGAACAAGCACTGCAGTCCCTTGTTGAGCCACCTCGTCGACGTAATACAACCCGCCTTCCTCAGTACCACGCCCAATCACTTTTCCCGACCGAATATCCTGCAACAGACAAAACGTGGGGAATATTAGCACCATGCAATTCAATTCTTTAGTAACTTGACTTATAGAAAGCAGTTTGTAAGACGGGCTAGGAATATAAAAATAATTCTTTAATTTCAACTTGGGGGACAAAGTAACCGTCCTGATGCCTTGAACGGAGGAAAGACCCCATTTTCACTCAGAATCCCAGTTGGTGGGTACGTATACTCAATCAAGTCTACTTTATCATACGTTATTGTATCTGTGGCCCCATAATCAAAAATCTACCCAGGGTTTCATCTGTCTCGATGGGCACTAGACTGAAACTTTGTACCTGTCATTTTATTTATTTTGGGGTCCCTTTTACAATTAGTTAAAATAAGTGGCCCATTACATAAAGAAAGGAAGTAACTGGGGGTAGTATTGCAAGACTTAGAAACCTTAGGTGATGAGTTAAAAGAAATAAGTGGGGAGGGATAGGGCGATAATTTTCGTCCAAGTCCTATACCTAACAATAGGGATGTAAACGAGCCGAGCTGAGGATTTTTTTTCTTGGCTCGAGCTCGGCTCGACTAAGCTTACGAGCTGCTCGGCTCGGCTCGGCTCGTGAGCCAAGAGAATATATATTTTTTATTTAAAAAATAATTATTTTTTATATTTATATATAAAAATAAGTATATATTTATATAATATTATATATTATTTAGGTATTTATATATATAAAAATTAATATTTATTTATTTTTAATTAAAAATAGTGGCTCGCGAGCCACGAGCCTAAAACAAATGAGCTTAGGTTCGAGCTCGGCTCGTGAAAGCTCGCGAGCCGGCTCGCTTGGTTACATCCCTACCTAACAAAGCCTTCCCTTTGTCTTTACTCCTTGAGGCCGCCGCTTCTGCTGATTTCTCCTCCCCCCTCACTTCTTCTCCCCTTCGTTATTGATCGATACCGCGTTGGCTAAGCCAACCGTCTTGCCATCCAATCAGTTTGAAACAGCACTCCTTGCTGTGATCAACCCATTTATAGTGGCTACACTTTATGGGTTCGTTCCCGTTGCTGGGGCTCCAGCACCGTCGGTGCAGACCGGGGTTCTAGCTTCTTCCCACATCCCACTCCGTTTATCTCTCGCCCTTGATTCCCTGGTGAGTCCTATTCCAATGGCTGAATCCAACGCCGATGATGAGCTCCGATTCCCCATGATTTTGTATCGGGTTCCTTCTCGTCGGTGTTGGGATTAGTGCCCTGAAAATCCTATTTCTTTGTAAATACTTCGTATTTTGTTGGATTAATAAAACTGAAATTATTGCAAGTTATGAGTATATTAACATAATTAATAACGTGTGATGATATTCGTATATGAAATGTGTTTCATAGGAAAGGACTTTGGATATCGAAACCACGTGTTATTAAAGTTCTAGTCGATATGATAAGAATAAGTTCTTATCGAAACTATAATGTGTTATATAAGATGATTAGTCTTTCATCATAGGGAAATGGAGTTTCCCGTTATAACACATTGATGATTTTCAATAGACTTGGAAACATCGAACTGGACCACTAAGATAGTTCATTTTAAACTACTATCTAAAATGAACAAATTTTATGGAGCATTGAACTCTTAATCCTGGTAGTATTTCGACTTTAGGCATGTAGTGTTAATCATTGTAACTTGCTCATAAGTGAGGTCTCGATATCGAATGACCGAAACCTTTGTACGTTCAGTGATTACATGAAATGTGCTAAAGAGAAATATTGATCGAGGAATCTGTGGCTTTGCTGGAAAGTTAAAAGATATTCCTGAAATAGATTTGCAAAGTTCGAATTAAAACTTTGGCCAAAGTACTTCGTGTGATGCGTCACTGAAGTTGTATGTTGAATGCGTTTCACGTACAAGAGATTTGAACTTAAGGCGAATCAGGAAATTTCAGATTAGAAATGAAAAATAAATGATAGTACTATTAATTTATTTTTCATGGATATCTACATGGAGGAGAAATGCAAAATTACTCTAGATCGAGAAATTCGTGAATAATTTAATTAATTTTAGAGTGCAACAATATTTATTTAGTGGAATTAAATATTGTTAAATGGTAATTAATTATTATCATGGGATGATAATATATTAATCAGTTTGGAGCTAAAATTAATTAGTCCTGCAGGTCCCCCTGCAAGCCCCAATCGAAAACCCGAAGATAAAACATTAAAAGGAATGAAAGAAATAAATTTTCAAAGTGTTTGAAAATAGCCAAGAAATTTATTTTAAGAAAATAAATCAAGTTCCAAAGAGTTGGAAATGCCCGGAATTTTATTTTGGAGAAAATAAAAGTTTCATTGAAAAAAAAAATTATTTGATGATGTGGCAGCTGACGTGGCATACGACGTCAGCGGGAGGGGTGAGGTGGTGTTTGACACAGCAGCCGCGTGGCGCGACACGTGGGCGGCGAAGATCACACCACGTCAGCATGAACGGACGGTCCAGATTAGATCTGGACCGGGCTGGTCAACGGGTCGGGTCGAAAACAGATAGGGTTGGTTCAAACCGGATCCGATTGGACCGACCCGGACACATGGCCGAATGAGAATCGGCGACGTCACCCAAATCCTAGACCGAAGGTGCATCACACGCGCCACCTTGTGGCCGTGCGTGAGGGTGCGTGTGAGCTCCGATCGGGGCGTTCTCGACGGTGTTGGACTCGTGGCGATGAGAGCTTCAACGTAGTCACCTTGGTTTTCGTGTCCAAGTTGCACACGCAAGTGGGAGGTGAAATTACTATTTTGCCCTTGGTTTTTCCCCTATAAATAGGGGCCTTGGCATTTCATTTTTTCCATCCAACTTTGGGAGAGGTTTTGGCTGAGCTCTCGACTTTTGAAACCATATCCCATTCTCCTAGTTAATTCTGATTTATTTTGGAATTAATTTTAATTAGGTGTTTATATATAAACGCCTGATTTCGGGGAGAATAAACCCTGAAAAGGGTTTTCTAGTTTAAAGTTTTATTTTCTCTAAGTATTTAGAGAAATACTTTCGGAGCCCACACTCCGAGGGTGTCCCTGGGGTTATTGCAGGGAAGCTCTGCCGGTTTCGCGAGGAGATCGGGAATCGGGTTCTCGGGAGGCGAATTCCGGGCGCAGTAGCCATCTTCGGTGAAAGGTATTTTTATAATGTTTTTTATTTAAGCATGATGAATTAGGTGCTCTTAAGTGTTAATTGCATGCTTTATTTATCTGTTTTGTGATTTAAAATTTATTATCATTTGCATGTATATACTTGAGTAGTCCCGGCTAGTCTTCCGCTGCTTTGTATTTAAATATTTTAGAAATATTTTGATACCTGCATATTAAAGAAAAATTTTAAAGTACGGTCCCGGAGTAGTACTATTTCGGGTCCCGGTACCAGCAGTCGGATGGTGGCATAGGCTTTCTCAACGGTTGGCAATGGGTCCTCTTTTGGTAGATCTCGCTGTTCCCTGTCATACCTATCATCGATCCCCGACGAGAAATTGGAATCACTGGGTTTCTGATCTGAGGCGATTAAATGTGGTGATGTCCTGTTCATGGGTCATGGGATTCGGCTGTCGGATCTCGATCTCCCTCTAGATCCGTTGAAGGCTACTACAGTACTTCTCTATGTTATATGTCTCCTGCTTCAGATTGTTGACTCGGACAGTGAGATCGAAGATTTGAAGTCCGTCACTGCTCTGGCTATATGTGAACTCCAAACCGTCCCATAGTGTCTTTGCCCATGGATATTCGGCGTAGAGTGTGATCAATTCCGGTTCCATGTTATCGAGGAGCCATGAACTAGGCATGTAAACGAACCGAGCCGAGCCGAACCCTGTCTTTTTTTTTGGGTTCGAGTTCGGTTCGAGTGCTATTTTGGCGAACCCGAACTCGAACTCGAGCCTGACGAACCTAAAAAAATAAGGTTCGAGTTCGGGTTCGAGATAAGATTCGGTTCGAGTTCGGCTTGAGTTCGTCATGAGGGTTCGAGAACCTTTCTCGATTTGTGTGGAAGAAACTTGAAGAAGATGATGAATTAACTGCTCAAAATTTCAAGAAGCTTTCTGAGATCTATACCTCTAAGTGAGGATATATCTCGGACAATGAGAGCTGTTGGAGGAGGGCCTGGATGCACGGGGTCAGCGGTGGTGGTGTGGCCATGGGCGGTGGACGACGCATCAGGCTTCGCGACGATGCAGTAGCAGCAGCGGAGATTGTCAGATTGGACGGTGGTGGCGCGACGGTGGGTGGAGGAATATTCGTGGGCAGCTGAAAGTGAGAATGAGAGTTTGAAAGTTGGGAATTCTCTGATAGAGAATGAGCGGCGGAAACAGAGAGAGAGATTTTAAGATCTAGGGTTTAGAATTCTAAATTTTAAACAGATCCATACGTTAAACCTAAGCTAATAAGGTAATCTTATTTTATTATTTATTACATTATATATATATATATATATATATATATATATATATATATATATATATATATATATATATATATAATTGTTTAATGGATAAATATCATTTAAAGAATATAAATATATTATTTTTTTATTAAAATAGCTCGCGAACCTAAATTTTAGAGAGGAAGGGTTCGAGTTCGATTCGTGAAGGTCACGAATCGAGCCAGGGTTCGGTTCGGGTTCGATTGTGTCGAATTCGAGCCCGAACCTTCATTGATTCGGCTCGTTAGGTTCGCGAATGGGCTCGTCTCGTTTACATCCCTACCATGAACAGACGATTAAGCTTGTTTGCTCCCACATAGAGTACGCCAGAGAGTTGTTCGGCGGCGGTGATGGGATCCCGATGAGGTGCCTGAGTTTACCTCTTCCACCAATTGCCATCTTTATCAAACGAGCCCAAAGGGAGTAATTAAATTGATTGAGTTTGATGTTAATCAAAATTGTTTGTAGTATGTGGTTTTGACTAGTTTCGGTTTGGGGCTCCAGGTTGTGGATCAAACTGGCTAGTTGCTTGGCTAAGGAGTCAATGCTAAGGAGTCAACGGACCATTGTGACTCCTTACTGGTGCTAGACTGGGTGCTGCTGTGTTCGGCCATGGCCGAGAAAGGTATGGGTACGTGATGAGCAAGGTTCGGACCCGCTAATGGATCGTCGCTCGCTTTGGTACCATGTTTGCTATGAAAAGTTCCATGATATGGGGGAAAAGTTCTCTTATTTATGCGTGTAAGAATACATTGTACAAGGAACAATATACAACCTATGCTAGGAAAGGAAAGTGAATCACTATACACAATAACACGATTACACAACCCCCTAATTTCTAGCTTTCCATAAATCTACAATGTATTCAGCGACTTCAACCTATAAAATTACTTCTGTTTATAAATCAAACATCTAATTGAACGATGCTTCGGAAAACTTCTACTTTTGCAAATGTACTCCCCTATCGACTTTTACGATTTAATCTATATCAGCTTAATTTAAGCAGAAATTAATTTTCAAACACTTTTTTTTAAATATGTTCATCATAAGTGGTTAGAGAAACTCGAATTCGTATTATTACTCCAGAAAAAGAATAATCTAAGATAAAAAGCAAAATTTACACAATACAACTTTTAAAATGGGAACACTTTTTAACCAAAGTTTTGGCTCATACTCCTCTCCAAGAAAAAAAAAAAGTGAAAATCCTTAAAAACCCCTTTATACATTTTTAATTTCTATTTAATATAATCACAAATATTTATTTTTAAAATGTATATTTTCCCCCAAGCTTCATCATCATTAGTACTATATAACGTTATCATAGATCCCAATTAAAGTATTAAAGTAATTGATCATCATTGCCTGTGGGGGCTTGTTGCTATAAAACATCAAGAATTAAGCGATAAAAGTGGAGCGTGTTAAAGACCTTCAATGGAGTTTTTTAAAGAAGAGAAGACCCGATTGTAACGGCTATAATGCGGTGTGGGGCCCAACTTCAGCCGTCCCCGCCACCGCCACCTCAATTGCCCCGCCTTGTTTTCATTCAGTCATGCAATTCCAACCTTTGAAACAAAACACAGAAGAAATTTAAGCCTTTCTTTTTTATGGCTTTTGTCAACTTTGGCGTGAATTATGAAAGAAAATAAATCCTTTTTATATGAATATATGGATGAGTTGTCGCAGCCAGTCATCTAATTTCGTAATATTTATATTTGGATCCTTCTTAAATTAAAACATTAACACTTTCTTCCCCTTTTCTTTTGGTCCGCAGTCTATTTATATGGATTGAGTGGATCGAAATACTAAAATTTAAAACTCTTCCTATTAATAATAATTGTATACTCAAAGACTCGAGAATATGAGACATTTGACTAAACTATATTAGTGTTTAATCTTTAAACTATATTATTGGATGGTCTTTCCCCATTTATGATTTATAAATGGATTATTAATTTCTCTCTTATATTTTAATGGGATTTATATATAGAAATAATTATATTCAACTACCCTTAGGTTTGACCTAATTACAATCAAATTCTTATTTTTTTGCGTATTTACTATGTAATCCCTAAACTTTACATTCCGTTTGAAGTCCTGAAGTACGTTAGGATTCCATTAAATTGATCAGTTCTCTTTCCAAAATTGCAAAAAGAATAGAGATCGTTTCGTTATTAAAAAGAAACTGTAGGGATCGTTTTGTTATTAAAAAGAAACGGTAAGGATGCATTTGTAATAAATTCAGAGACAATTTTGGAATGACAACTAACCAACTTAACGGAACTCTAACGGACGTCAGGAACCTCAAACGGAATGTAAAGTTCAGGGACTATATGGTAAATATGTAAAGAATAGGGATTGAGTTGTAATTAGGTCAAACTTCAGGGTAGTTGGATGTAACTCACCCTTTATATATGATACTACTAACTTATCAAAGTGAATTATTAACGTTGTTGAAACTTCAAATAAACTTATGAAATTACCGATATATTCAAAACTTTTCAAAATGGTTCGTATTAAAAAATGGGTTAATTACACAAACCTCCCATCGTTTGGGCCTTAGGGTGGGTTGCCCCCCATTCTTTTATTTTGAGCAATTTGCTCCCTAACCTTTCAAAATCGTTGCACTTAACCCCTTTTCAAAGTTTCCGGCGGAAAATTCTGGGAACATTCCGATCAAGTTGAACTTTGACCGTCGATTTCCCCTCCGTCACGCCGACCCAAGCGTCAAGACCACTCTCCCTAAGAAGAACAAAATTCATATCTCATTCGACCCTATTAGCCGTCGGAAGCGTTGGAATTTGCATGTAAAGATTCGCCGGCCATTCGTCATCTTTGACCGATGATTCCTTATTCGTTGGTTGTCGAATTTTGATTTTGAGACCACTGTTTTGTTACTTGCATCGAGATTTTCGATTTGATGTATAATATTAACATGTTTTAAATCTGATTTGTACAAATTTAGCCTTATAAATCACACTAAAAAAAAAAAATAAACGGAATATTCCCTAAGATTCCATCGAAAATGAGTTAAGTGTAACAATTTTAAAAGGTTAATGGGTAAATCTCTCAAAATGAAAGAATTGGGGGCAACTCTTTTCAACTGACCGCTTCGTAACACTTCCGCATTAAATGTTGTACTATTCTGAAGCACTCGAAACGTCAGAGCATTAAATGCGGGTGCGTGTGGGGCGCGTGAGCATTGGAAGCATGTGACGGTTCCATAAAGTGGGCGGTTTCCTAGGCGGGAAATGATTACCATTTTGAATTCATTGCCGAAAAATGTACCAACTCCCATCCCTATAAGTACGGGATTCTGAAATCTTGCTACTCTTTACGCATTCAGAACTTCCAAGCATCCTTTGCAAAAAAAATTCTCTCGCACTCCAGTTCTTAGAGCATCTTCAACCTTTCTCCCAGACTTTCTCATAACCCTTCAAGGTAAACTTCCAGCATATATTTCTAACTTTGCTAACTTTAGATTCAGACTTTAGGATTTCATAACCCCTTAGATTTTTTCCTTGAGGGAACCCTAATCTCTTTCCAAGAAAACCCCATTGTCTAACCGAGACTGAATTTCTCCCAAATCTCAGCTTCTGCCATGGCTGACCAACAAGTTGAGGAATTTGCCCGTGAAATCAATGAAATGGCCACTGAGAGCTCCTCTTCCCCCGATTCCCCTAGAGATGAGGAGTTGGGGGCGGCAGTGATGGCCATGGAGGATAGGAATCCTGGCGGAATGGATCCTCTCTTTGAGGAGATGGATCTGGTAATGGAGGCAGAGAGGCAAGGGGGTTGTTTCTTCCCATAACTCAGAGTGCCACTCATCCCCACCGCCATACCGTGACGGTGGCGTTGCGAACCCGCTTCCAGTGGCTGAAGCCATAACCGGGGCCTTCAGAAAGAGCCCGTGACAAAGGAAAAAGCAAGAAATCCCAGAAATCCAAAGTACATAACGAGGGTGAAGGATCAGGTTACCAGGCTACCGAGCACACAGCCTGATGAGACTCCCAGCACAGTTACCGTGGGAGACGTGAAAACGATGATGGCGCCCATTTACTGGGACGAGCGGTACACGTGGAGAATCCCAGAAAACCACGAGCGTGCTAATAATCCGCCTCCTGGGGAGATGGCAGTGTACGTGGACACAGTGAGTTCAGGAGGCTTGAGGTTCCCTATCTCGGTTTCGATGGCTCACTTGCTCAATGATCTGGGTCTATGTCCATCAGCAAATCGTGCCCAACGGCTTGGCTCTATTAACCTGCTTTGTGATCCTGATGAGGAGCATGGGTTACGAGCCCTTCTTGCGGAACTTCAACGCCCTATTTCAAGTGGTCAGCTCCTCTCGTTCATCTCCCGAGGCTGGTTTTTATTATGTTCAGGCGAAGATTGCATCATTTTATTGAAAATAATTATTTTTTTATAATATAACATATAATTATTTTTATAATAAAACATATAACATATAACATATAAAACAAATTTTATAATATAACATATAATTATCATTTTTATTTATTATAATATTTAATTAGAATTAAAAATTGATTTTGAACAATATCTTAATTTTTTATTTATTAAATGTATTTTAAAAATGATGTATACTAGTCTTTTTGTTTATTTTATCTATCAATATAATATTTAATTAGAATTAAAGGCGATTTTAACCATATATTTTTTAATTAGAGCTAAAAAATAAAAATTAAAACAAATTATAATTATATAACATATTGTTATATTTATATTATACTATAATAATTTTTATATGTTTATTGAAAAAAAAAAAGAGTAATTTTTGTGTAACATCTAATGAAAACTTAATAGATTTTGGGACCAATAGTGAAAATTTTAGCTTTTGGGCCCAAAAGTGTTAAAAATATAAACGAGTAGGACTATTAAAAACTGCGAGACGAAAAAAAATCAACTTATATCATATGGGACTAAAAATGCAATTTTCTCTTAATTAGGCATTTGAAACAATAGATTGTGTTGTTTTAAAATGTTAGGCGTTAATTACACATCATTCTTATGTAGTTGTTTGAAATAATATTATTTCATATAACAATTTAAAACAACACAATCTATTGTTTCATATACCTAATTAACAATAAATTTAACATGTTAAGTAAAATATGGGGTGGCTTTGGGGTGGGGGACCACCAGTGACGGTGGGGGAGAAAGGGAAGAAGGGGGAAATTGTGGGACGGGGTGGGGGCAGTGGGGGACCAGATTAAAGAGTTGGTCAAAGAGTGAACAGTAGGGTCGCCAGTCTCTATGGCGACCCTGTTTAAAATAATAAAAAAAAATATTTTTTTAATAAAGTCGCCACAGCTTCTGGCGACCGCTAATAAAATATTAAAAAAAATTAAAAAAGCTGCAGCGTCGCCTTAAAGTGTGGCGACCCCGTTAAAAAAATTATAAAAAATACCAAAAACGCCACAGTTTTTGGCGTTTTATAACAAAATTTTAACCCTTTTTTTTTCAATACCACTTTATGAATTCGAATAAATTTAAATAATATTTTTGAAAAATCCTCGATGTCTCTGGCTATCGAGTTCAAATTATATTATAAAAAATACAAAAACGCCATTTTCTCTGGCGACTGATAAAAAAAAATATTTTTTTATTATGGGTCGTCATTTTCTGTGGCGATCCCGTTAAAAAATTAATAAAAAATTACAGAAACGCCAGATTTTGTGGCGTTTAATAACAAAAAATGAACCCTCCGGCTTTTGGTGTCACTTTACGAATTCGTTTTAAAATTAATATTATTTATGAAAAATCCTCACCCTTAGTTATGATATAACTTTAATTTAAATTTTAGGATTTTCTTTTTTTTTTTTTTTTTCCCCTATCCAGAAGAGGCCCAAAAGTACTCAAGTCTCGAACTCGTCCGGCGGCAAATCCCACATAAATTTTAGGATTAATTACATTTGATTTTCTTATAACTGTGACTAATTGTAACAGATAAATATTTTTAGAAATCTGAATTATCACATTTTTGCAATTTATAAATAAAACTATTTTGACTTGTAAATTGTCATCCAATATCCGCATTTGTGACATACAGTAATGGAGATGTGGGCCCCGTCCCCCTAAATTTTGAATTTTTTTTAAATTTATATATATTTTTTGAAAATTTTATATTTTCGTTCTCCAAAATCAAAATTTCGTTCCCTTAATTTTAAATATTTTAATTTTTGTCCCCCTTATGTTAAATCATAGCTCCGTCTTTGATAACATATCATAATTTAAACTTATTTTTTTAATAATTTTAACTGAAAAATAAGACAAATGACATATTTATAATACGTAGACGTATTTGATGGCTTCAGAATGTGAAGGTCCGAATCCGATCACTTTACGATTTGTATTTGTGGAGGAAACCACCGGAGATTCGCCGGAAATGAGAAAGGGGTTCTACCTGTTGGGACAAGCACAAGAAAAGTCAGAAGGCCAAGCTGGGGGAACTGGGGGGGATACCCAGTTTGGCTCTCCGACGTTCAAGTCAGTTCAAGGTATGAAGAAATGTAAGTTCAGTCACAGTTTCAGTGATGAAGAATGCTTACCAGTGTAGAAGATGACTTTAGCTATTTATAGTTGAGGGTCAAGGGCCCTTTGGTCATTTGCCTCAAGTGGTCCTGGCCGAATGTTGCCCTAACACGTGGCGCCATGAGAGAGAAACCTAGGAGGAATCTTCTGCAAAAGCGGCTAAAAGTTGGTGCTGGCAACAGTGGCAGGTGCGCGGGCATGTACGATGTATCAGAGAGCCATTTGGGTGGTTGGTAACGAGGGCTTAAGAGCACGCTCGTGACAACCTGGAGTATTGGAGGCCAAGATATCCGTTGAGGGGAATGAAGGCTCCAGTTCAAGTAACGAGCCAAAGGGGAGGCCACTCTGAGGGAGTGTGACGCTCGAAGAGGGCTCCCTTGGCACGTGGGCGTGCCAATCATACAGTATGAATGGCGCTCGTGAGAGTGACAGCGCTCGTTGGGCTTAACTCATGAAGAAGGATTGCGCTCGTTGCGTTTGGCGCTCGTGCACTGATGGGTGCAGCCTTGGGGAGACAGATGTCATCATCTCGGTGATGCCACGTGTCTTACGTGGGACGATCGTATTTTGACCCCATCATTTTGCCCCCCAATTCTGTAGTCCTTAATGATAAGGACTGTAGAATTTTGACACGTTCAATCTTTCTCATGCAACGCTCGTATAGGACTTGGCGTGTTGAGCAATTTTTCCTCTGATTGTGCCATTAATGCGATCTTTTCAACCGACCGCTCGTAACGCTTCTGCACTGAGCGTTGTACTATTCTTTAGTATCTGAAACGTCAGAGCATTAAATGCGGGCGCGCGTGGGGCGCGTGAGCATTGGGAAGCATGTGACGGTTCCATAAAGTGGGCGGTTTCCCAGGCGGGAAATGATTACCATTTTGAATTTATTGCCGAAAAAGATACCAACTCCCATCCCTATAAGTACGGGATTCTGAAATCTTGCTACTCTTTGCGCATTCAGAACTTCCAAGCATCCTTTGCAAAAAAGAATTCTCTCGCACACCAGTTCTTAGAGCATCTTCAACCTTTCTCCCCGATTTTCTCAGAAACCTTCAAGGTAAACTTCCAGTGTAATTTTCTAACTCTGCTAACTTTAGATTCAGACTTTAGGATTTCCTAACCCCTTAGATTTTTCTCCTTGAGGGAACCCTAATCTCTTTCCAAGAAAACCCCATTGTCTAACCGAGATTGAATTTCTCCCAAATCTCAGCTTCTACCATGGCTGACCAACAAGTTGACGAATTTGCCCGTGAAATTAATGAAATGGCCACTGATAGTTCCTCTTCTCCCGATTCCCCTAGAGATGAGGAGTTGGGGGCGGCAGTGATGGCCATGGAGGATAGGAATCCAGGCGGAATGGATCCTCTCTTTGAGGAGATGGATCTGGTGATGGAGGCAGAGAGGCAAGGGGTCACTCTCCCCATAACTCAGAGTGCCACTCATCCCCACCGCCATACCGTGACGGTGGCCGTCGCGAACCCGCTTCCAGTGGCTGAAGCCATAACCGGACCTTCAGAAAGAGCCCGTGATAAAGGAAAAAGCAAGAAATCCCAGAAATCCAAAAGGCTTATCGAGGTTGAAGGATCAGGTTACCAGGCTACCGAGCGCACGCCCCATGAGACTCCCAGCACAGTTACCGTGGGAGACGTGAAAACGATGATGGCGCCCATTTACTTTTCTTGCTCTCGAGCATGGTTTTCAGATGTTGCAAGATAATCCTATTGGTCACTTCTGCTTGCCCATTGGCTTGAGGATGTCCTACAGAGGTAAATCGCTGCTCGATCCCCAACTCAGAACACCATTCTCGGGTGTCAGCTGCTATGAACTGGGATCCGTTGTCAGAAATGAGCACCCTCGGTATGCCGTACCTGCAAATGATATTTTTCCAAATGAAGTCCCTCACAACCCTGAAAGTGATTTTTGCAACAGCTTCGGCCTCGGCCCACTTGGTGAAGTAGTCGACGGCTAAAATGACAAACTTCTTTTGTCCCACAGCCATGGGCAAGGGGCCCACGATGTCTATTCCCCACTGGTTTAAAGGCCAAGAGACGTCTATTGGGATCATCTGTGCGGCTGGCAATTGAGGGAGATTTGAATGAAATTGGCATTTGGGGCACTTCCTCGAAAATTCAATGGCATCTTGGAGAACTGTAGGCCAATAAAACCCACTTCTCAGAACCTTCTTTGCCAGGATACGCCCTCCGGAATGATTCCCACAGCTTCCATTGTGGATGAGTTCGAGCGTCTCCTTCGCTTGTGAGGGCCTCAGGCATCTCATTGGGGGTCCTTGAAATGACTTCTTGAATAACTTCCCCTCGGGATCCAAAGCGAAACGAGGGGCCTTACTTCGGACTTTCCTAGCTTCCACCTTGTCAGTGGGAGGAATTCCATCCCTAAGGAAAATGACGATGTCGTCAAGCCAACAGGGCTCGTTTGGATCAATCATGGCGATTATCTTGGTGGCGACCCTTTCCTTGATCAAAGGTTCCTCAGTTCTAAGGAACGTAACAGAACGTTCGGAAGTGCCCTCTAAAGCTGATGCAAACTTTGACAGAGCGTCCGCACGCTCGTTTTCTCCTCACGGCACTTGAAGTAGATGAAATTCCTTGAACTTCCCAATGATTTCTCTGGCTTTATTTAAGTACTGTACCATGGTGGTTTCTCGAGCCTCATAAGTTCCTTCAATCTGGCTCGCAATTAACTGTGAATCCACATAAGCAGTAATTCTGGAGGCTCCATTCTGAAAAGCAATATTCAATCCTTGCACGAGGGCTTCATATTCTGCTTCGTTATTAGTGACTTGGAAATCCAGCTTGATTGCAAAGTCCAGCTCAATCCCATCGGGGTTTCTGAGGGCCACTCCTACTCCTCCCCCTTGAGAGGTTGAGGAACCATCTGTGTGCAGTACCCATAACCCCTCATTCTCCGCAACGGTGGGCTCTAAACCAAAGCGTTCAACCAACAAATCTGCTACAACCTGAGCCTGTATCGCCGTCCTGGGCTCGAAGCATAGGTCAAACTGGCTCAATTCGATGGCCCATTTGATTAATCTACCAGATACGTCTGGCTTGGACAACACTTGCTTCAAGGGTTGGTCGGTGAGAACCGTTATGGAGTGCGCTTGAAAGTAAGGCCTTAGCCTTCTTGAGGCGTTAATAAGAGCGAACGCGAATTTCTCAATCTCCAAATACTTCTTTTCAGCTCCTTGCAATGTTTTGCTCAGATAATAGACGGGCAAATGTTTCCGCTCCCGCACAGCGATCAGAACCGCGCTTGTGGCCTCAGGAGAAACAGAAAGATACATAAATAACCTCTCGCCTTCGATAGGCTTAGTCAGCAGTGGTGCGCTCGATAAGTAAGCCTTCATATCCTGCAACGCCCTTTCGCATTCTTCTGTCCAAGCAAAGTTACGAGCGTTCCTCAAAATTTTGAAGAAGGGAAGGTTCCTGTCCGCCGAGCGTGAGATAAACCTGTTCAACGAAATGATTTTTCCCACTAGGACCTGCACTTCCCGCAAATTTCGAGGGGAAGGGATCTCCAAAATAGCCTTGATCTTCTCCGGATTGGCCTCAATTCCCCTCTGACTGACCATGTACCCTAGGAACTTTCCCCCTTGTACTCCAAAGGTGCATTTTGAAGGGTTCAACTTCATCCCATACTGACGCAAGATTGAAAAAGTGCGCTTTAGATCTTCCAAATGGGAATCCTGGTGCTCGTTTTTTACAATCATATCATCCACGTAAGCCTCCATGGACTTACCAATTTCCTTTTCAAACATCTTGTTAACGAGCCGCTGATACGTAGCTCCGGCGTTCTTCAGTCCGAAAGGCATGACTAAGAAGCAATATACTCCCAGATGGACAACGAACGAGGTTTTGGGGCGATCTTCCGGGGCCATGAAGATCTGATAATATCCCTGGAAAGCGTCCATCATACTCATGAGCTCGCAGCCGGCGGTCGAATCCACCAATTGATCAATCCGGGGCAGCGGGTAAGGATCTTTAGGGCAGGCTTTGTTGAGATCAGTGAAATCGTTGCACATGCGCCACTTATTCGCGCTTTTGGACACCAAGACGACGTTGCACAGCCACTCCGGATACAAGATGGGCTCGATATATTGAGCCTCTAGGAGTTTATTAACTTCCTCTTCAATGGCATTTTTCCGAAAGCCATGTACATCCCGTTTTTTCTGCTTGATGGGTTTGAAAGAGGGATCCACATTAAGCCTGTGGACAATGACGCTCGGGTCAATTCCTGTGAGATCGGAGGCTTTCCATGCAAATACGTCACTGTTTTCCCGGAGGAAGTCAATCATCATAATCTGAGAAGGCCCAGAGAGGTTTGATCCTATCTGTGTAGTCTTATCCTTGTTTTCGGGCTCCAGCTCAATGGTAAGGAACTTCTCCGAGGGTTCGATCCTTATCTCAGGGCGAGGAAGTTCGAGCGCCCTCTTCTTTCCTATCAAACGGTCACCGGGTGCTGGTTCACCCTCTCCCGGCTCGTCTCCTTCTGAGGACGATCCCCCAACGGTTCCTGGTGGTGCACTTTCGAGGGGATTCTCCTCGTTGTTTCCTCTCTTCTTTTTGTTCTTCTTCTTGTTCAATTTCGCCCTTTTTCGTGCTGGGCTGTCCTCATCTAGGTTGGGGAAATCCACTGACTTTTTGGTGGAACCAATTTGGAAGGTTTTCTCCGTTTTAGGCTTTCTAAGGGACAGCATGTAACATTCCCAAGCCTCTTGCACATTGCACAGTCCCACACCCTCGGAGGTAGGAAATTTAATCTTCTGGTGGTAGGTGGAGATGATGGCTTTGAAATCCACGAGGGCGGGGCGCCCAATTATGATGTTATAAGGGATGTCAATCTCCACCACCGCGTATGTTACCAAGAGTGTTTTGCGCTGAGGGGCTCGGCCGAATGAAGTAGCTAAGCGAATTTGCCCTCGTGGGACAACTTCTGAGCCTCCAAAGCCAATGAGAGCTGTTTTGAGAGGCTCGAGCGGATGGTCAGCCTTCATCTTTAAAAACGTAGAATAAGGCAAAACATTAACGGAGCTTCCACTATCCACCAACACCCTTTTTACAACATGATTATGAACATCTACACTAACCACCATGGGGCAATCAGAGGTTATACTCTCCCCACGGGGTGTTACAATGTGCTCTAAATCCCTATCATCAAAGCCTATTACATCATTCTCTCTTGATCGTTGAGCGCTTGGACTCTGGATGGCATAGATAGGTTTAGGCACTGCTGGGCGTTGGTTGTAGCTCCGGACGTACCTCCGTCGGGAGGCGTTTGAATCCCCCCCTGATGAGCCTCCTGCAATCATATTTATGACTGCGAAGGGTTCGTTTTCTTGCTCAGGGGCTTTTCCTTTACTGCCCCGGCGGCTGCTGCTTTCAGGGGGTCCCCTACCCCTTGGGCTCTTCGAACGGGAAGGACTCCTCCTTCTTCCCCCAGCGCGCTCACTGCAGCGTTCATCGTAACGCTCAAGCACCCGGACAAACTCCTTCAAGTGGCCCCCTGCGACGAGCCTCTGAATTTCAGCTTCCAACTGGCGGCACTCATCTGTGTCGTGCCCCCTCTGCTTGTGGAATGCGCAGTATTTGTTCGAGCGCCTGAGCGAGTCTGTTTCCCTCATCTTGATGGGTCTTTTAAAGAGCTTCTTATCGGAGAGGTTGTAGACTTCTGAATTCGGCCTGGTGAGCGGAATTCGCTCGAATCGACGAGGGGGTGGTGGCGACCTTCTGCGCTCTTGAGGGCGCTCCTTCTTGATGGCCACGTCCCGTCCCCGCTCGTGATGGGGTCGCTCGTTCCTGGCCGGACTGTGATGCCGGGGACCATTCGTCCCATACATGTCTTCGAGCGCGAAGAACGGCTCGGCAACCTCTCTCAAGGCCATGAGGGTCCCTGGCCTCCTTTCCACAATGGCATCAGCAAATTTCTTGCTCACATATTGCTTGTGATCCACAGCCTGAAAGAGCACTGGGACCAAGAAATCCATAGAAGGCCTCTCCACCTGTAGGATCTCCTTGTTGAAGCGGGCAAAGAACGAGCGCAGAGATTCGCTCTTGCCTTACACCACGTTGTACAGGGCAGTAGGTGCGGTGACTGGCGCTTTCAAAGAATTGAAGTGGTTGAGGAAAGCATGAGCCAGCTCTTCATATGAGTGAATCGAGCGCGGCGGCAGTCGTTTGTACCACTCTTGGGCCATTCCTACCAAGGAAGTGACGAAGACTTTCGCCCAATAGTTGCTGGAATGCTCGTAAAGGTGCATAAGATGCAAAAAATGATCCAAGTGTTCAGCTGGATCAGTTGTCCCGTCGTAACGGTTGATGGAAGTGGGGATTTTAGCCATGCCTGCTTGGGCCATCAGAACTTCTTCCACGAGGGGTGAACCCCTCGCCAATGGGTGGTACTCATACGTGCCGAAATTTTCCTCCGGCTCCTTGCGGTGGGGGACCTTTGGTGGAGGGTCCTTGGTACGGGTGCTTCTGGCGTCAACCCGTTCATCCCGACTAGGGGAAATCTGAGTTGAACGCCCTCGTGAGAGCTGTCCCACAATATCCTTTAGACCCTGCAGCTGGTCTTGCACAGCCGCGAGGATGTCGGGATTTACGTCTCCGTGTCTGTCCCCTTGTCTGGGGGCTCGTGACCCCCTCCTAGAGGCATGAGAGTCCCCTTCATTCTCGTTCACTCGTTCTGTGGGCTCCTTATTCCTGCCCATGGAGGGACGCTCGTTGCCCTCCTGCTGGGGCACTTCTCTGGCTGGTGGTGGTGGTGGTTGTGCTCTCAGGACAGCCTGGGCTTCTCTGAGGGGAAAGTTTTGTTGTCCGCCCAAAGGGGCTGCAACTTGAGTGGTCTGCCCAGAGGGAAAGTACATGGAATGGAACCTTTCCCATGCCCCCTGAGCCGCCTGAACCTCACACTGGGCATAGAGAGCCCTCAACTGTTGGGTGGTCAGTGGAGGTAACTCCACTCCTTCAATCTCCCTGGGGACCACTACCGGGAGCTGGAGCTGACCAGCATGATACGGCTGGACCGGCGGCATCATAACGGCTGGAGTGAGGGTATATCCGGGTGGAGGCATCATATAACCTTGTACTCCGAGATTCATCTGGGGATGGACCCAGGGGTTCTGAGCAGGCTGCGGAGGAGCAGAGAGAGAGATTCCTCCAGCGGCGGCGGGGATGGGCAGTGCCGGCGGTGTAGGTGGAGGTATTGAAGACTCTGCTTGCGGGGTCACTCCTGCGGCGGGAGGTGCTCCACCAGCGGCGACGGAAGGAGGCGGGGCTCCACCAGTAGCGGTGGAGGGAATAATGATATTGGCATCCTGGGAGGCATTATCTCCTCCTCCCACAGCTCCAGATCTTGTAGCAACCATGACTGTTAAGGGTAAGAGTGTGCTTGCTTTTCTACCAACAAAAAGGAAGAAAGGGATAGAGGAACGGTTTCCCACAGACGGCGCCAAAAATGATGGGTTCAGAATGTGAAGGTCCGAATCCGATCACTTTACGATTTGTATTTGTGGAGGAAACCACCGGAGATTCGCCGGAAATGAGAAAGGGGTTCTACCTGTTGGGACAAGCACAAGAAAAGTCAGAAGGCCAAGCTGGGGGAACTGGGGGGGATACCCAGTTTGGCTCTCCGACGTTCAAGTCAGTTCAAGGTATGAAGAAATGTAAGTTCAGTCACAGTTTCAGTGATGAAGAATGCTTACCAGTGTAGAAGATGACTTTAGCTATTTATAGTTGAGGGTCAAGGGCCCTTTGGTCATTTGCCTCAAGTGGTCCTGGCCGAATGTTGCCCTAATACGTGGCGCCATGAGAGAGAAACCTAGGAGGAATCTTCTGCAAAAGCGGCTAAAAGTTGGTGCTGGCAACAGTGGCAGGTGCGCGGGCATGTACGATGTGTCAGAGAGCCATTTGGGTGGTTGGTAACGAGGGCTTAAGAGCGCGCTCGTGACAACCTGGAGTATTGGAGGCCAAGATATCCGCTGAGGGGAATGAAGGCTCCAGTTCAAGTAACGAGCCAAAGGGGAGGCCACTCTGAGGGAGTGTGACGCTCGAAAAGGGCTCCCTTGGCACGTGGGCGTGCCAATCATACAGTATGAATGGCGCTCGTGAGAGTGACAGCGCTCGTTGGGCTTAACTCATGAAGAAGGATTGCGCTCGTTGCGTTTGGCGCTCATGCGCTGATGGGTGCAGCCTTGGGGAGACAGATGCCATCATCTCGGTGATGCCACGTGTCTTACGTGGGACGATCGTATTTTGACCCCATCAGTATTTCAATTATTTTTAAATCAAAACCCCTAAAACTAAATTTAAATGGTGGTAGGTTATAACTTATAAATACATAGTTTGCAAGTCAAATTTGTTTAGTGAGTTGCATTGTTCGGATATATCTAATTATAATTACATTTAGGGTCCACATTAACTATGAATAATTACAAGAGATACTTTATTTTTGATATAATTAGTCTTATATTCTAAAAAAAAAAAAAATTACACACAACCCCATTATTATATTAACCATAAATAATTCTCATATAAAATATATAAATTATGATTTCACCCAAAAAAAAAATTATGAAAAAAAAAAAAAAAGACATTTTTGGAGTAAAATGGAATTAAAATTGAGAAATTATATTTTTTAAATTTATTTTTAGGGGAATTTTGAGAAAACTCTCCATGAGTTGAAAAATTTTTAGTTTGCTCCCCAATTCTAAAAAAATTTTAGTTCACTCTCCAATTCACATGCATAATTTGAGTTAGCTCCCCAGTTTTGGGGGCAGATACCACATATGGCGATTTAGATACACCATATGACGATTTAGATACCACATATGGCGATTTAGATAAACTCAAGAATCGTGTACCTAATTCGTCATATGGTGTATCTAAATCGCCATATGTGGTATCTGCCTCCAAAATTGGGGAGCTAACTAAAATTATGCATGTGAATTGGGGAGTGAACTAAAATTTTTTTAGACCTGGGGAGTAAACTAAAAATTGACTATACAATTAGGGAGTTTTCTCAAATTCCCCCTTATTTTTATTTATCAAACCCTTTTTAAGTTTTATATTATCTTGGAAGGACATTAGCCCCGGTTTACCAACTTCCAACTGCCTCTGTCAACCTAACGGTAAGTATTGGCGCTTCATGTTCATAATCTTACTTCTTTAATGCTGTAATATCATGCGGGCAACACAATATTCTTGCGATCTTTTCGAAGCCTACACTGACGTATAGTTATCCGATTTAGAGATACTTATTTTCTTTAGCTCGAGATTAGAGGCCATTAGGTGTTTGATGAAATGCCCGAATGGCTGTGAGGCATGTGGTTACGAAATCTTGAATAGTTTTACTCTTTTTGTGCAGGTACGATTATGGATGTGGGCCACTGCATCTTAGATGGGAATGCAGATGCTGTGGAGTTTTGTCCCCATGATTCGTTCCATAATGTGCTTGCAGCGTCCACCTACGTGCTTCAAGAAGGCGACCGACCCAGTCGATCCGGTTCCATAGCACTCTTTGATGTTGATGCTGATGCTGGGAAGCTGGAGGTGATTCAGAAAGTGGTAACAGCTGGCATTTTCGACATAAAATGGAGCCCAAAGCAATTGCAGAACCCGGGCCACCCTTTGCTCGCTCAAGCTGATGCTGATGGTTATGTTAGGATTTATAGGCTGCAAGGTTCTGATTCCGATGGCTCGAAAATGCCTGGTATGTTGCAGCTTCATTATGCTACAGTCTACTTTATTTTGGGAAAAAAGTTACTTTGTCATCCAACTATGATGCTTTTAGACTTAACCGACCAATTTTATTTCAAAAGCATAGATGAACATCTAAAGTGCACAGGTTTTACAAACACTATCTGAAGAAAAAAGGACATATTTTTCTTGACCCACGTGGTGACTGGTGAGGGCAAATATGTATGTTTCTTGCTGGAAAGTGGTTTGTAGATGGTGTTCTACGAACTTTGCACACTTTAGATGGCAATCTACAACGAAAATGAAAAGGAAAGAATTTAGATAGTTAAATCATGAAACCAAAACAATAAGATACGGACTAGTTATGGTTAATTGTGTGCGAGTGGAGCAACGGCGTCATGGAAATCTTTACCAGTGTAGAGCTCCATCGTCGAATTTTTTTCTTTTTCTGTTGCATCATAATGTGTATAATTGTATCTATTTCTTGCTGATGGATCTTTGTACGCTAACTATACCTTCTAGATCTAGGTAATTGCCTAAACGAAGTTCAAAGCAAACATCTCAGTTCTTCCATGTGTTTGTGCATTGATTGGAATTCTTCTGCAACATCCATGGCCGTCGGCCTTTCTGATGGATCGGTTTCCGTAGTTTCCCTCAACGAGTCCCAACTCGACATATCCCATGAATGGAAAGCTCATGACTTTGAGCTTTGGGCAGCTTCATTTGATATCCAACAACCAACGTTGGTGTACACAGGATCAGATGACTGCAAATTCAGTTGTTGGGATTTGCGCGACGACCCTTCTAATCTAGTTTTTCAGAACACAAAAACCCACAAAATGGGTATTTGTTGTATTGCAAAAAGCCCGTTTGACCCCAATACTGTACTCACCGGTTGTTACGATGAATGGCTGAGGGTATGGGATGTGAGATCAACATCAAGACCTGTAAATGAGTCTTCCGTGTGTTTAGGTGGCGGCGTTTGGAGGATTAAGCATCACCCGTCCGTGTCCGGACTGGTGTTGACCGCTTGTATGCATAATGGGTTCGCAATCACCAAATTTGATGAAAACGAAGCAAAAGTGGTGGAAACGTACGATAAACACAGTTCACTTGCTTATGGAGCGGATTGGCAGAGAGGTGATGTGTTTGTGAACGGCAAAAGGAAGGGTCAAGCAGTCGCTACTTGCTCGTTTTATGACCGACTCCTCCGTGTTTGGACACCAGATGTGATGTGTTTGGGTGATGGGGAATTGGTTTGGTGATATAACATAATCAGATGTCTTATAAGTTGCAACTTCTGGAAACAGTATCTTTTGGGTCGAAATTGCTAATTTTTCTAGTTGAAAATATTCCAGCATGTAGCATTTTGTTGGATTATGATGATGTTGATTTGGTGTGCTTATGCTAGAGGGTAACTTTTTTAAGCTATTGTACTCTTAGAGAAGGGAACAAACAAGAACACATTTATCAGCTTGATTATATTTTCCCTAAAATTCGTGGATGTCTTTTCTGATTGTAGATTTTGCAAATATTTAGATTTAATTATGAGGAAAAAGCAGTTCGCCGCCAAATAGAATGTCATTTCCGTCGAATTTTTTGCCAGAAAAAGGACATGAGTCACACACTAATTTCTCTCGTATATCCTTGATCCATTCAGTTATTTGTATGAGAAGTAACAATATTGTACTATGTGCAAAAATAATGGGAACGGAATTCCTAATTAGTGTTACACACGAAGGCTTATGAAGAATATGTTCAACTGTGCTTACGAGCTTCAGTTTCATGCTTCAAAAATGCACGAAGACCATAAAAAGAACACCGACTTCTAACATAAAGCATATTCAAGTAAACATGAGCCTCAGCTGCTGATGCATCGTCCGCTCATCATTTGCAGATAATCTGATAACATTAGCACATAAACATAATGATACAACAAGTTGCTTGTATTCTTAGTCCACTGGAACTTCAACTTCCATCTTCAGCCCAGAATTGCCAAGAATCTGTTGATAAATGATACGACAGAGATGTTTAACATAATGATACTGAGTTATATCCACAGCCATGACAAACAATCAAACACAAGCAAAAGCATGCTACATAATCATAACCTCAAAATCCATCAGACAGAACTACTCTTACAACTTGGTAGCTAAATCAAGTGACTCTAAATAGTTTGAAGTAATCAAGGAAACTGATGTTACCTTCATGAAATCAGCTGGAACTAACAGAGATTCTTTTGTATAGCCTGCCTCCTCAAGAACATGGGTAAGAACTTTCTGTTTGAAAAAGACAATTGAATTCGCATCAGCCAGTATTTAGGAGACAGAGAGATAGAGAGAGAGAGAGAGAGAGAGAGGGAAGCAAGACGACTAACCTCTCTCTGCTGTTCGGATATAAATTGACCAGTCAAATCCCGCAATATGTCCAGCATTTCATTAAAAGTAACCTTTCCATTACCATCGAAGTCATAAACCTTAAAAATAACTGTGGTTAAGGAAATTATATACCTTATCAGCCAAGGGAAAAAGAACAAGTAAACTTGATAGAATATGTAACGGGCAGAAGGTGGCGTTTAATTTTTTGCACAACTTACATTCAACTTTCTGCTGCAAGGTTGCTCGAGAGCTGAAAACAGATAGGAATGCAACAAACTCCTTGAAATTTAGTCCGTCCAGCATCCTCAACAATCTCTGAGAAAAAAGAAAAAAAATAAGAAGAGAGAAGTATGATCAACATGCATGATTCATGGATATGAATAGATAATTTACTTTTCAAACCAACAGCTGAACTTACGCTCATGTTTTTACTTATTTTTATAGAAGCATATCTCTCGCCTCCTCCCTCCCACAAATTTATGACTTCTACTTTCTTCTCGGGATGTTCGAAAATTCTATGTTTTTCCCTTTCCTAAACCCTACCATCTCACTGAAACCAAATTTCCCAGTCCCCACTAGTTTGATGGGAAGTGTAAATATACAAATTCTTTCTTTACCCCAATTTTTTGGAAAGCTCCTTCACAAGTCGAAACGAGCTTTCAGGACGGTTGGACTAACTTAAAGGCATTTGCTTCGGTGCTACAATAACAAAAGTTCAGAGGGACAACAATAGACTTGGATTTTTTTGTCCCATCAAAATCTTGAATTTATTTCACTTTAATATGTACACAGACTAAGGTGGTGGTTGCATACCCAAAAGCACAAAACATTTCAATACTTTTTGTTCTTTTAAGCACTTCGTGTGTGCTTGTAAAGCCAGTTTTCTACTTATTTCGAGCAGAAATATAATAGAAGCATAGAAGGACCAACTTCTAGCTTCTTACTTTCCTAAATAAATGAAAGCTTGTCTAGCCTAATAAAAGTGTTCTTCAACCTTTCTCCCCCTCAAGCACTCACCACTAAGGGGCGACCAGTTCTATTGCTCCAACTCTTAACAACTTTAAGCTTATTCTTCTACTTCCCCATAAGCAGAAGCTTCCCCAAACACCCCTTTAGTAATCAACAAAAGTTATAGAAAGAAAGAAAATAACAATTTCTATGCAGCCATTTGTTTAACCTGAGAGAGAGGATTGACAGCAAATTCAGGTACATTCATGAACTCATCGGCGGAGATGAAGCCGCCTCCACTCCTATCCAACTGACAGAACCTCTGATACAATGACACTATCTCCTGCTGGGAAACTACATAATACTCTCCCAATTAACAGGATTTCTCACATAAGCAATTAACAAAAGGAACATTCAAGTAAAAATGTGCAGCTTGAATCTGATCAGATTGAATTCGCCACGAGAAAATCATAAAACAGAAAATTGAAAAAACGCAATTATCTTTCAAAATTCAGGTACAAACAAAAGATGCCGACAACTATTCGTTCAACCTTCAAAGACCCAGAATTAGAAAATCAATAAAGTAGAAAACCATAAAAGAGGGTGATGGGAGGAGGATCACATGTGTTATTGCAGTGTTCTTGGACCTCTTCAATGTCGTACTGAGTGAGCATGGAGGAGCTGTTGCCCATTACTCTTCAATTGACGAGAAATCAAACAAGAAGAAGCGATCTCGATTGCAAGTTTCGAGATTGAAGGATGAAGAAGAAAGTAGATTTAGGGACTTTGATTTGAGTGCAGGCTATGTGTTTGTTTGTTTGCCCAACTAAACCCAAGAAATGTTGATTTGCGTGGTGTTGATTTATGGATATTCAATTTGGACGTTCATCTGACTCGGACTATTTCGATACAAACTTTATGTATACTATAATATTTAGAAATGGTCTATTTTGATTAAAATATATATATATATATATCAATTTTGAGGGAAAATTGCAATTTTAGTCCCATTAGATTTAAACCGTTGCAATAAAGGTCCCATTGGTTTGAAATATCCAAAACATATCCCATTGGATTCTAAAAAGTTGCAATAAAAGTCCCATTGGTTTAAAAATCCAATAAAAGTCTCATTGGATTCTAAAACATTGCAATATTAGTTCCATTGTTAATCAAGTAACAAAATAATTACTTATTTCATTAGTGTTTACCTTTTTTTGCTTATTTTATTGGAAAATCGCCTTTTTTTTTATAAAATATTTTATTTTCACCCGTATTTCTCTTAGTTTCAATGTTTTATTTTCGTTCATATTTCTCCTAATTTTCACCCCATTTCTACGGTCTTATTAAAGAGTTCTTTTTTAAAAAATTAATTATTTCCACCCCTATATCTCTTGATTTTCATCAAAATTTTCTATCTTTTTATTCAGATTTTTTTTTTTTTTCAAATTCTACATTACTCTTAATAAAAATTAAAAAGAACTTCAAATTTTTCAATGTTTTCATTTATAGGGGAGGAAATAAAAAATATTGTTTTCATTAAAAATATTATTTTTTAAGTAAAAAATGAAAATCTCCTTTTCAATTACTCATTAGAGGATTTATTTATTTATTTATTGTTATGAGTATTTAAAATTTTTATTAAAAGTATTTATCTATCATTTTATTAAAGAGTTCTTTTTGAAAAAAATTACTTTTTTCCCCTTATAAATGAAAACATTGTTCGGCGCATTTATATATATATGTATATGTGATACTTTTGATGTGAGAAATGAAAATCTCCTTTTGGAATACTCACAATAGGAGCTATTTATTTCATTGTAATTCATAGTGCATTATAGAAATTAAAACAAAAAAAATCATCATAATAAAAAAATAGAAAAATTTGATGGAAATCAAAAGATATAGGGAATAAAATAATTAATTTTTTTTTTAAAAATCTTTAATAAAATGACATAAATGTGGTGGAAATTAAGAGAAATATGGGGAAAAAATAAAATATTAAAAATTCGAACAAATATGAGTGAAAATAAAATATTTTAGAAAAAAAAAATAGTGATTTCCCAAAACAAAAAAAGAAAAATCTTTTACACTAACAAAACATCTAATTATTTTGTTAGTTGATCAAATGTGGGACTAATATTGCAATGTTTTAGAATCCAATGGGACCTTTATTGGATTTTTAAACCAATGGGACCTTTATTGCAACTTTTTAGAATCCAATGGGATATATTTTGGATATTTCAAACCAATGGGACCTTTATTGCAATGGTTTGAATCTAATGGGACTAAAATTGCAATTTTCCCCAATTTTGACTTAAATATTTTTTTAAAATTTATTTCATTTTTTAAAAATTATTTTACTGATCAATACACTATCAACAATATTTAATATTTTGAATACTTTGCTTATTTACCAAATCATATTAATTAACATATTCATCTCATAAAATTCAGAAAAGTCCAATTTGATTGTGCTAAGAAACCGTCTAGTTGATTTGGTCTAATTGGTGGTCTTCTTTAGTTTGATCCGTTAAGTATTTGTATATATGGATTCCACTCGATCGATTTGCAAAACATTCAAACACCTAAAAGGTAAAATAAATGGGGTTTTATCGGCGACGTCTCTCTGACATTCAAACCAGTCAGAGGTTTTAGTGGTGCCCTATGACGCTTAAGTCAATATTGAATTTACTAGAAAATGTTTAATAAGCTCGAATACTATTAAATGCGCTTATTAACACTGTATAGATGGAGGATAATTATAGTGGAGGTCGAAAAATGCACAATACACATATTGAGGGTGCAGTAGTTAGTGCGTGCAGTCTTGACCTGATCACCTACCATATCCGACCTGATCGAACTGTACTCGTTGTAACTTCTTTTCTCTTTTGGTTAATTTTGATACTCTGAACATTAATTGTTCTCCAGAATCCATTGGCTTTCGTGGGATAAACTCTGTACTCAGAAGAAAGAATGTGGCTTAGGCTTTCGAAATTTTAAAGCTTTTAACTTGGCTTTACTTGCCAAGCAAGCTTGGCGTATTGTGATGTACCCGGAGTGCCTCCTTAGCAGAGTTCTCAAGGCTCGGTACTTTCCTAATTCTGATTTTTTTGGAGCCGGGGTGGGGCGGTCTCCCTCGTTCATGTGGAGGAGTATTCTTGCTTCCAAACCTATCCTTGAAGCAGGCTCTAGGTGGCGAATTGGTAACGGTGATTCTGTTAATATTTGGCACGATAGATGGCTCCCTAGGCCTAATTCTTTTCGCCCTCTTATCCGACAAGCTAGAGACCCAACAATTAATAAAGTGTCCCAACTTATACTCCCGAATGGTACAAGATGGAATCTGAAGTTGGTTGATGATACTTTTTGTACTGATGATGCAAATCTTATTCGAAGCATTCCTTTAGGTAGAACTTCCCGAGTTGATAAACTCTTTTAGCATTTTGAGAAAAGTTGCAAATTTTCAGTTAGGAGCGCGCACCATGTCGCCTTAGCTCTTGAAGGAGCAAAACGCGCCACTTCTTCACTCTCTATGACCTGCCCTCTCTGGAAGAAGATTTGGAAGTTACAAGTCGCCCCTAAGGTTAGGGTGTTTTTATGGCGGGCTTGTCTTGATATCCTCCCGACTGCCTCTAAGCTCCTCTCTCGCCGCTGTTTTGTGGATAGTTGCTATCCTGTTTGCCTTGGGGAACCAGAAGATATAAAACACACCTTCTTGGTCTGCCCCTTTGCTCGTCAAGTGTGGGCGATCTCGTTCCTCCCATGGACTCCCATCTCCCATTTTGAGGGGGGGAGTCCAAGAGTGGATCAATGGTATTTTCTCCGTGTTTGATGCGGGTAAGTGTACCAAGTTCGCCTCTATTTTGTGGGGATTATGGTGGTTTCGTAATAAAGTTAGGACGGAGGGTTGTCGGTTGCGTTCGGATGAGCTCATTAATTTTGCCCTCTCTTTGAGTGAACCCGCCGCTTCCCATGTTACTGCTTCCCATTTCCATCTTGCCTCTTTGGATCAGGATGTTTGTTGGACTCCTCCGAAACCGAGTGTGGTTAAATTGAATGTTGATGGTGCTATCTTTGCTGAAACCGGAGAGGTAGGTATCGGAGTTATCGCCCGTGACTGTCATGGTTCTTGATTGAGCTGGTGTTGTGATCGGTTTGAAGGTCTTTTGGAGCCTGAGGTGGTCGAAGCCCTTGCTACTGCCCGAGCTTTGGAACTTGCTAAGGAGCATGATTGGCCTAATATCTTGGTGGAAGGTGATTGCCTCAACCTGATAAACAAATTAAAGCTTTCTACTGAAGACTACTCTGCTCAAGGTAACATTATTCAAGATATCAAGCTTGTGGCTGATTCGTTTGCTCGGTGTAATTTTCTTTTTGTTAGACGTGTAGCCAATGGTGTGGCTCATTCATTAGCTCGTAATGCGGCTCCGGCCTGTGGAGGTGGCCCTGTTTTACCACCCTTTCTCTCTGACCTCGTTTCTGAGGATTGTTGTCCTATGTAATCGGCGCCCTCCCGTTTTGAGGGCTCCTGTTTTCAAAAAGAAAAACATTAATTGTTCTCTCGTACACTATTTTGTAAAGGTATAGATTTTTTATCGTTAAATTAACTTGTTACTATCAACTGATCTTGCAGACTTGATATATGGAGCCCATGGCTAGCGTTGATAGCACCCCACAATCTTAATTTGTTGATGTTTACTGGGAATAGAAAAGCACATGCATTGTATTATTTTATGTTGAATTATAGGTTGGTATCACACATTTTTATTATTTTATAAGAGGATCAATGCTAGTATGCAACATTTGATTTATATTTTTAACTTACCTTTGACGAAAATAGAAATATAAATAATAGACATTTGATTTATGATTTTCCGTACCGTATTTCACCAATTCCTTTTAAAAACGTTGCCTTTTCCACTCCTAAGGTGAGACTATACCACATGGTTTCTATGGAACACCCATATTAGTTTTATATCATTAAAATTGATATAACCAGGAGGGTGTGCATGGTTGAGTGGAGGGACTCATCCATCCTTCGAATCCTGACTTTGGGTATGGAACAACTTTAAATTTCCTGATCAGATGGTAATACTATCTAGCTTTATTTTGAGAGAATTTTTTACTATTCTTCTGTCGTTTTCCTCGGCATTATTATGACTTATGATGCACAAACATTTTTTACCTATCACCAAAATATTTAGAAGAATATATAATGCAGAATGCAAATAATATCATTTTTTATGCGAATTTATGACAACATTGAAAATAATTAATACACAAGTGTAATTTCACAATTACAAGCAAATATAATCACATGCGATCACAGTCCACAGACGACAACTTGCTAGCTCCATCATTACCCCCATTGCAGTTCCAGCTGAGATTGAATGTAAGAATATGAAGAAAATTAATATCAACAACAATGTTTATGTTTATCTAAAATAAATAGAAAGATATGTACAAACCTGTTATATTCCCGTTGTTCAATACTTTGGATATGATTGGATTCCTAATCCTTTTGACAAACGAAGTGTTTCGATTTTTTGGCGAGGAAACTGGGACTTGTCCACGCAGTAGCTGGACGTAATAATCACATTCATGATATCCAACATAGAGAACTTTCAGACGAAGATGTTTTAATTGTTTCATCTTCCAAGTTCCAATAGGAATCTTTACCTTCCATGAATGAACAATCAAAGTCTCCAAGTTTTTCAGATTTTGGATACTCAAAGTTATTTCAACTATATTTGTTGAACTTTTATGTGGAGGTAGTTCAAAAAAGCTCAAACTCCCGACACTACTTGGAAGATGGAAATGACATTCCATAGTGCTTTGAAATGTAAGCACCCTCAAATACCTCAATTTACCAAGCATTCTTTTGAGGTGTTCCTCTTTGGTTTTCTTATCAAATTTGAAATGAAATAATCCCACGAACTTTCGGCATATAGTAATTTAGATTGCCTTCATCACCAAAAACACCAAGTCGGCGTACTTTCCCAGCAGAAGCAGGGTTGTCTAGACGATCCATAGTATTAAGAAAATCAATCTCTCTACCCTTTTCTACACATACGCCATGCAAAAGATCATCAACTCTGAATCTTTTTACGCTCCCATCTAGTCCTCTTTCAATAACTTGGATTAAATTCCTCGAATCCAGTTTCCTCATGTAATCTTTTCCAACATCTTCAACACCTCGAGCTCCAATACGTTGAATGAATTTCTCAGCCACCCACATTCTTATCATTTTTTAAGAGGAAAATTCATAATCCTCAGGAAAATTACCGAAATAGAGAAAGCACGGTTTCAAGGTAGTGGGTAGATCTATATAACTCAAACCAATAATACGAGAACACCTATCATTAACATCATGACCTATGTTGTTTAGCTCCTCATTCCAGCCAACTACTCTTATCCCTCTCTATCTCAGCAGAGCCAACTGTGACAACAATGGCTAATGGAACACCACCATATTTTTTGACTATTTTTTCACCAATTTCTTGTAGTTCAGCGTGGTCGAACTTAGAGGGCAAGATTAGTTTGGAGAAAAGCTCCCAACTAGGGAAAATCAAAAGGAAGCAAATGATGCACATTATCTTCACCTCCTACGTAATTACCTACCCAAACATTTTGAGAAGTAAGAATTATTCTACTAGCACTCTCAAAGTCGATGGGGAAACAGACTCTCAAACTATCCCATGCTTCAAGATGCCAAACATCATCAAGTAAAAGTATGTACCTTTTTTTTTTTGTAAAAAGACATGGAGATTGACCTTCAAGTTGGATTTTTGTTTCCCTTCCTCAAGACCCACTTGTGTCACTATATCTTTCAGAAGAACATCTGTGTTTGGATCTTGAGAAACAGAAACTGATTCACAACAATCGAACTCATATTTGACACTCTTGTGAAAACTTTCTTTGCAAGAGTTGTCTTGCCAAGGCCACCCATACCAAAAATCGACACGGACTGATTCTCTACCAGCTTAGTCCTCAACTTTTGAATATCTTCATCAAACATTTACATAGAATTTTGCAATTTTAATTTCAAAAGTAAATTAATGGAAAATGTGTACAACGTGATGATCGAGTTAGAATTTGGTACGCTGGCATGATTTCGATTGATCGACAAAAACTCAATTATTTGTAAAGGTTAGAATTTTGATATAATATAATGACATAATATAGAACAATGACACTCTATCGCTTACATTAGTAAATTATACTTTAAATTCTTTAGAAAAGTAAATAAAGGGCATGAAGATATTTAATGTGTGTACCTATGATAATAAATGTTTTGACTATTTACACTGGCAGAGCTGCAACAAGGTTATACAAAGACTACTGCTGACCATTGCGTATTTATTCAAAAATTCTCTGATGTTGATTTTGTCATTTTATTGCTTTATGTTGATGATATGCTTATTATTGGTCATAGTGCTTCCAGAATCAGCAGGTTGAAGATTGAGTTAAGCAAATCTTTTGCCATGAAAGATTTGGGACCAGCGAAACACAGTCTTGGCATGAGAATTTCACATGATAGAAATGCCAAGAAATTATGGTTGTCTCAAGAGAAGTATATTGATAAGGTGATTCAGATATTTCACATGGATAAAACCAAAGTTATAAGTACTCATCTTGATGGACATTTTAAGCTGAGTAAGTGCACTTTTCTATGTACATGCACTTTGTTCCCTGAAAATTCAATTTGTTGGATTAATTAAACTGAATTTATAGTAAGTTGTGAGTATTTCACATATTGATAATTAATGGCGTGTGGTGGTATTCTTATATGAAATGTATTTCATAGGAATACAGCATAGTTAGTTATGTATGTACATTTTCCTAACTTCGTAAAAAATTAATTTAAATTAATTATGCAGGTGCAATTTTCTATTTTAATAAAATTAGAAAAGTACGTGCATTTTTCTATGTACGTGCACTTTTCCAATTTTATCAAAATAGAAAAGTGCACATACATAATTACTTCCAACGATCGTCCCCAGTTAGCAACAGTAGTGTCCATGGGTTAATGTTCAGTTAATATTGAGAAATATTATCTTAAAGACTTAAACCAACGAGGTGGTTCGAGAATCCACAATGGAATTATTAGCTCCACCAGGCTAATAATATCAGGGATACTGTAATTCTCCTTGTCCTCCTTAATTCCCTAGACTCAACTTTTGATTTTCTCAATATCCCTGGATAATTTGCTGCAAGCATGGTTTGCCGGAACGGAAAAGGCATCCTCCATTCCGCTGTTCCAGTGTGGAACATTTGATGACTTGGAACGGCGTTTCTCCGCCATGGAACGACGTTTCGCGGCGTTATAACGGTCGGAACGGAATGAAAAGGAAAGAAATGGGGAAGAAGACAAATGGATAGATAAAAGATATAGCGGCTTTCTGTGCTATTTGTTGGAACAGTATGAACACGACGCATAGATAAAAACTAGGTTTTTCATTTAATTAATACAACTTAATGGGCTAAAATATAAAACCGACTACTGGGCTACATTTTCCTTTAAAAAAAAAAAAGGGGCTACGTTTTTATTTAATGGACTTATTTTTTGAATTGATATTTGTGTAATTGTTCTTTTACATATAAATTTTTTTGATACCAATTTTTTTAGGAATGTCGAGTTTGTTATCTTATTTTAGGCACCCTCAACAATCTCAATTTACCAAGCATTCTTTTGAGGTGTTCCTCTTTGGTTTTCTTGCCAATTTGAAATGAAATAGTCCATGAACTTTCGGCATATAGTAATTTAGATTGCCTTCATCACCAAAAACACCAAGTCGGCGTATTTTTCCAGCAAAAGCAAGGTCGTCTAGACGATCCATCGTATTAAGAAAATCAATCTCTCTACCCTTTTCTACACATACGCCGTGCAAAAGATCATCAACTCTGAATTTTTTTACGCTCCCATCAAATCCTCTTTCAATAACTTGGATTAAATTCCTCGAATCCAGTTTCCTCATGTAATCTTTTCCAACATCTTCAACACCTCGAGCTCCAATACGTTGAATAAATTTCTCAGCCACCCACATTCTTATCATTTTTTAAGAGGAAAATTCATAATCCTCAGGAAAATTACCGAAATAGAGAAAGCACGGTTTCAAGTTAGTGGGTAGATCTATATAACTCAAACCAATAATACGAGAACACCTATCATTAACATCATGACCTATGTTGTTTAGCACCTCATTCCAGCCAACTACTCCTATCTCTCTCTCTCAACATGCCTACTGCGACAACAATGGCTAATAAAACACCACCACATTTTTTGACTATTTTTTCACCAATTTCTTGTAGTTGAGGGTGGTCGAACGTAGAGGGAAAGATTAGTTTGGAGAAAAGCTCCCAACTAGTAGGAAAATCAAAAGGAAGCAAATGATGCACATTATCTTCACCTCCTACGTAATTAGCTACCCAAACATTTCGAGAAGTAAGAATTATTCTACTAGCACTCTCAAAGTCGATGGGGAAACAAACTCTCAAACTATCCCATGCTTCAAGATGCCAAACATCATCAAGTAAAAATATGTACCTTTTTTCTTGTTAAAAGGCATGGAGATTGACCTTCAAGTTGGATTTTTGTTTCTCTTCCTCAAGACCCACTTGTGTCACTATATCTTTCAGAAGAACATCTATGTTTGGATCTTGAGAAACAGAAACTGATTCACAACAATCGAACTCATATTTGACACTCTTGAAAACTTTCTTTGCAAGAGTTGTCTTGCCAAGGCCACCCATACCAACAATCGACACGAACCGATTCTCCACCAGATCTTCATCAAACATTTACATAAAATTTTGCAATTTTAATGTCAAAAGTAAATTAATGGAAAATGTGTACAACGTGATGATCGGGGTTGGAATTTGGTATGCTGGCATGATTTTGATTGATTGACGAAAACTTAATTATTTGTGAAGGTTAGAATTCTGATAGAATACAATGGCATAATATGGAACAATGACACTCTAACGCTTACATTAGTAAATTATACTTTAAATTCGTTACAAAAGTAAATAAAGGGCTCGAAGATATTTAATGTGTGTACCTATGGTAAGAAATGTTTCGACCATTTACACTGGCAGAGCTGCAACAGGGTTATACAAAGACTACTGCTGACTATTGCGTATTTATTCAAAAATTCTCTGATGTTGATTTGTCATTTTATTACTTTATGTTGATGATATTCTCATTAATTGTCATAATGCTTCCAGAATTAGCAGGTTGAAGATTGAGTTGAGCAAGTCTTTTGCCATGACAGATTTGGGACCAACGAAACACATTCTTGATATGAGAATTTCACGTGATAGAAATGATGAGAAATTATGATTGTCTCAAGATAGTATATTGAGAAGGTGATTTAGAGATTCCACATGAATAAAACCAAAATTATAAGTACTCCTCCTGATAGACATTTTAAGCTGAGTATGTGCACTTTTCTATGTACGTGAACTTTTCTAATTTTATCAAAATAGAAATATGCACTTACATAATTACTTCCAACGATCGTCCCCGATTAGCAACAGTAGCATCCAAGGGTTAATGTTCAGTTAATGTTGAGAAATGTTATCTTAAAGACTTAAACCTATGATTTGTATTGTTCAAATTTTCATTTAAATGTTTGGTTGATTTGGACAGAAGCAATACAACGTAGTCAGTTATGTATGTACATTTTTCTAACTTCGTAAAAAATTAATTTAAATTAATTATACAGGTGCAATTTTCTATTTTGATAAAATTACAAAAGTGCACATACATATAAAAAAGTGCACGATTAGAAAAGCATGTGCACTTTTTTATGTACGTACACTTTTCTAATTTTATCAAAATAGAAAAGTGCTCATACATAATTACTTCCAACGATCGTCCCAGTTAGCAACAGTAGTATCCAAGGGTTAATGTTCAGTTAATATTGAGAAATATTATCTTAAAGACTTAAACCAATGAGGTGGTTCGAGGATCCATAATGGAATTATCTAGCTCCACCAGGGCTAATAATATCAGGGATACTGTAATTCTCCTTGTCCTCCTTAATTACCACGACTCTCCTTTTGATTTTCTCAATCTCCCTAGATAACTTGCTGCAAGCATGGTTTGCCGAAACGGTGCTGGTACGGGCTGAGTTTCGAAACAGGAACGGCAGCCTCCGCTCCGCTGTTCCAGTGTGGAACGTTTGATGATCTGGAACGGCGTTTCTTTGCCCTGGATTTGAACAGGATGAAGACGACGCATAGATAAAAACAAGGTTTTTTATTTAATTAATACAACTTAATGGGCTAAAATATAAAACCGACTACTATGCTACATTTTTCTTTCCAAAAAAAAAAAAAAAAGGGCTACGTTTTTATTTAATGGACTTACTTTTTGAATTAATATTTTTGTATGCAGTTTTTTTACATATATATTTGTTTGATACCAATTTTTAAGAACGTTGAGTTTGTTATCTTATTTTAAATTTAGAAATAATTTTATTTGATTGTAGGATATATTTGGTTGGAAGTTTGGTAAACCTATTGCCGAAGATTGTAAGAATGTAAAATATAAATATTGCAAGATAATTATTAGAATGAAATTCTAAAAATTGCGAAAAAGCACATTCATGATTTGAAAATTGAGAAAAAAATTATGAAACGACAAAAGAAAGTGGCTCTAATTGTCACATGTACAATTTTGAATATAGAGGCATAACGAGAGACAAAAAAAACGAAGAGCAAATAACATTTTTGGTCTTATAGGATTAGACCTTTTGTAATTTTAGTCTCATATCTTTGAAATTAGACACATTTAGTGCCATTATTTTTAAAAAGTTACAATTCTGGTCTTATCCCTTAAATAATCGATGGAAAATGTATTTTTTTGCCATTAAGTACAATTTGGGGGAAAAATTATTGCCCATTGGGTTGTTTTCTGTGGGAGTTTACTTATTAATACCTCATTTCAGCACTACATTACCAATGAGAGTGATTCAGATTAATGATTCAAAGTTGATTCATGATGCTAAAATGGAGTATTAATAAGCAAACTCTAGCAAAAAAACAACGTAGTGAACAATAAATTTTTCCCCCCAAATTGCACTTAATGGAAAAAATGCATTTTCCGTCAATTATTTGAGGGACAGTCTCTAGAATTTACGGATTTCCCCTCCTTGTAAGTTTGCGAATTATTACATTGAACCCCCTGCAGAGTCGCAATAATTACAGAAACATCCCCTGGCTGAATTGGGGTGCTTGGATTAGTTATTTCCCTTTAGTGTTGAGGCGATTCGGGGAAACGTCTGGAGACCCCGGAACATGGATAAAATGATATTTACATTTAATTTGCATTTACTTGTAATACGGTTACTGTGATTAGTGATTGTAAAACTCAAACAAGGCTTGATAGGATGCATTTTAATAACCAGTTTTTGTACTTAGGTTATACTAGGGTTATCTTGGACCCTTTTATTTGTTTGTACTTTACAAATTTCTCGTTTTATGGATGATTAATAAATGGGGATCTCTCGGTAAATCACTCAATGGGTGATATTGACCCGGTTTAATAAAAAAAATTATATATTATACGCATAACTTAGAGAATTTTATTAATTTTTTTCAATTAAAATCAGCCGAGCAATACAAGAAATGAACCTATGAAAATGGAACAAAAGGTCATATCCAAGGTAGGAAGATGCACAAGCTTTTGGGGAAATGCAAAACTTTAGAAAGATACAAGCAAAGATCAAAATCTAAGGACAAAATAGTAATATCACATTCACTTTTGTCTAATCTAACCTATCAAAAGAAAATTAGCTCCTATAATTAAGTCTCATTATTTCTGATAAATATCAAATATAATTTAAAAAATTCTATCCGCACCTAATCTTAACTTAAAAAACTCATTCAAGATTAACTTGCAAAATCTTATCTTGCATATGAAATATGCCTCCTTACAACATAATTAATTAAACATTTTCTATATATATCACAACAAATAAATAATTTATCAACTTTATATAATTATAATATAAAATGCATAGAATATTTGAAATATTTCATTAATAATTAAAAAAAGGAATTGTTTTTTTTTTTTAGGAAAAAGAAAAAGGATATACTATAAGTGATGTTTAGAAGGAAAATTATTCTTCTAGAAAAGTTCTACACTTCTTACTTTTTTTTTTTAAACGCGCGCACCCAAGTGACCAAAGGGATTTGAACCCTGATTTTTACCTTCGAGAATCAACCCTCAAACCACTTGCCTTCTGCACTTCTTACTTTCTTACCCTTTATTTTGACTGTTTGGAATAAAAATTAGCAGCAAATATTTACCAGTTTCATTTAATCGATTTCCTTGTGATTATGGCATTATATTACTCTTTTCAATTCCTATAATCACAACAAAATTTCACTCACTCCCTTCACCGAGCAGTCCGTCGAGAGAATTTCCGGCAATATGTCGCAGTCATCGCGTCCCAAAACCCCTGATGATCAAACTGTAAGCGTTCTGAAGTTCTCAATTTCTCTTGTTTACTTGTTATTCTTGATTGGAAGGGTAAGTTCTGTAATGGGCTTTGCCGCATTTGGATTTCTCGTGTCGATTTTTCAATCAAATCGGCTTTTGGTGTCGAAATTCGACTGACCCCATTTGATTTTTTTAGTTTTTTACTTCAGTTGTTGGCTTTTTGTTGTTAATTATGAGAATTTTCAGTAATTGTTTGTACAATCTTGATTGAGAACTTAGATTAGGGGCAGTGGATCCCTTTTAAGATTTGATCATTCTTGTGGGGAATTTGTTTGCATCTGCTAACAGTAACAGTTGAACAAAGTTCTAATCAGTTAAGTATTAATCTATGTGGATATGGATTAAAGAAAAGGGGAAAATTGATGGGAAGTGTTAGAATGTGTTGATAATCCGACTGGGGGCTGGTGGCGAGCAAGTAATTGTTGAATACATTAGTGTTACTTGTATTCAGTGGAGTAGTTGAGTTGATGATGCTAATTTGTTCTCTTTAAGTACACTATTAGCTACTCCATTTGGATTTGGCTACAACATGTTTGATCAATTGTCACAATTACTAAAGGATAGAAAGAGAATGTATATTTCATTTTGTGAATATAACTCGGTGAATCAGAAAGTTCGATAATCATATCTTAAGTTACTAGTTAATTGTCTGCCTCTGGGCATAGATCGTTCATGCTGTTCTGTCTTCAGGACCAAGTAATTTACAAGAATCTTAAACGCATCTTCAAGTGGTTGTATGTATTCATTTCAAATTGCATTTGGATTTTTCAGTCAAATGTTTTTTTTCTTTTTTTGTAATTATATTTGTTTGCCTCGTTTTTGTCATTCGATCTATAAGGAGGAATCATATTCTTGTGTTTTATGTTGAATAAAACATCTTAAAAGCTAACCACTTGGGCTTTTGGTTAATTTATTACATAGGCGATGTATATTCGTGTAAAGCGAAATAAAACAACTTACTTTCTGCAATGCTTGCCGAGCGAGACAATTTTACAAGTTAAGGAGAAGTTGCAAGAACTCATTGATCAGCCAGTCAATGATCAACGTTTGATATTAATGCCAAATCAGGAAGTATTAGATGATTCAAAATCCCTGGCAGATCAGAAGGTTCATTTCTGTTATGGATTATAAGAAATCTTAAACTAAGAACCGCTACATGTCGTCTCATGTTCATTTTATTGCGGTATCTAGAAGTTAATTCTTTATTTGTTATCTCATGTTCTTTCAGGTTGAAAATGATGCTGTTGTTGCTCTGACATTGAGAAAAGGTTCTCTAACTTTCTGACCATATTCATAGTCCAGTATATAATTTTATTCTTTCTGGTTGGGTTAGTTGCCATTATATTTCTTGAAGTGCTATCTTTTTGCATGAACATCACTACTGGACTTAGTCTCCCTTAAGTGGATACAAATTTCCTCAACTGTCTTCATGTGCGAAACTTGGATAAGGTTGAAAATTACTACTCAATAGTGTTATAAGTTTTATTGTGTTTCTGAAGGCATGATTTTTCAAATTTCAAAAACTCAAAAGACTCGGTAGAATGAGAAATGATTTAATGAAAACAATATGATTTTTGGTGCTTTAGAATGTCCTTAGGAATTGCGTTGTCGCTTTTTTCATCTTATTTGTTGGTATAATTTCACTGACATACCATGAACTTTGGCCTAATTACACATACCTCCCCTCTGGTTTGAGAAGTTACAAAACCTTCTATGAAAGAATTTAAATTACTTCTGGATTGCGGATCCTCGAATTTATTATGCTTACCCCATTTTTGGATTTTTGAATATAATAGCGTGCATTATGCCACTTTGATGATACCATCTCTAATTTTGTGTGGCTACACTACTTTAGACAATTATCAATTTTTGTATTTCAAATTATGATTGATATACCGTGCCCAGGCCAGACCTCATGTCAGGGGAAGTTCTTGTAATTTCTCAAACCTCAGGGGAAGTTTATGTAATTCTGTTAAACCGCAAAGTATGCCATTTTAATTATCCATATTTCATTTTTCTCTAGTTTACACCTCGTTGCATGTTGCTGTTTAAATGGCTAGACTCTGATGGTATTTCTAAATTTTGAATTTTATTACCGTCAATGGATAATTACACCAATGACCCCTTGATTAGGCTTAAATACAGAGAAGAAAAGAAAAACATTGATGCATTGGGATCTATGTGCTCTCTCTTTCATTTTCAATGAAAGTTTATGATATATGCTCTTATGTTCTCCTTCGCAGATGATAATGATTTTGAAGAGGTAAATATTGCGAGACCAAACGACTTTTACAATTCCCGCGAGACGGATGGCGGATTCTAATCGGCCAAGCTAGAGCCGTATTGGAGTGTCCAATGTTGAGTAAGGAGCTGAACCATCTACATTGCTTTTCTTTTCTTTCTTTCTGAACTATGGATTGAATTTGCTGCGGATCATAATGCATGGAATATTGTTACTGGATTATTCAGTTTTATAGCCAATGGAATTCTTGTTTCTTGGGAGCTTATATATGTTAGCTTGTTATAGAATTATATTCTTCTCCAAAAGGAATAAGCAGATGCAAAGAACTGGTTTTTTTCAAAGACAGTATCATGAAACAGAGGGGGGAAGTTTGGCCCAACTTCATATTGAAAGGCGATAATTACGTCGACATATCATGAGGTTTAGCGTAATTGCACAAATTTTCGTTGGGATTTGAGAGTTTATGAAGGCGTCTCGCGTCAAAGAATTTATATTACATCTAAATTTATCCATTTTGATGATTTTATGTCTAATTCTTTTTAAAGAATACTTTATTTAGCATTGCACTTATCGATCAATATTTGATTTGAACGGGTGAATATTATAATAGTATAAGATAAACCAAAATTTACAGTATTTTATGAGAAGCGTTCGGAATTCATGAAACCTCAAGGGAAGTCTGTGTAATTATGCTGAACCCGAAGGTATGTTGGCGTAATTATCCCTTTTAAATGTTTTATAGGCTGCTGGGCTGGGCTACAGTGATTTGCATTTTAAGTGTATATAAATATTATAAAAAAAAAAAAAAAAGTGTATATAAATAATTTTTTTTAATATATCAACATTCTGATTTTTTTTTTTTTTTTTTAAACATATACTTTCAAAGTGGCTAGAAGGATTCGAATTTGATATTAAAACTCCTATTTTTTTCTATTTCTATAGAGAAGTTTTAATATATATCATTCAGAACACAGAACAACTCTTTTTTAACACGATAGATTTTTATTTTGATAGTTAATCTCAGTTATTTTCTGATTAATTGCTCGATATTAAAAACATTGATTTTATTTTCAGCATTCTTATTTATGGTTAATTGATTATTGATATATTAATTGAATTTAATAACTCTCTTTCATAGAACCAAAAAAAAAAAAAAAACGAAAAAACTCTTTCATGAAGAAAAGAAAACAACCTCACATTTCATCCATTTCAGGAATTATATTGCATAATATCTAATATTTTTCTATTCGCTGTTACACCCTGTGAATTGTCTACAATTAAGTGAAATTAGTCATTCAGTCAACCGTGAAGATTTTGTTCTAGAAAAAAAAGTACCTTTCTCAATTAAGTATAATAAAGTTGTACATATAACAATGACTTGAGGAATTGTACTAGCCAAATTTTGTGATCACAAACACGGTTAAAAATATTAATTTATCGTGTTATGATATATCAAACATTCATATTAATTAATTGTCGGGCAATTTTCACATAAAATTTTCAAAATAAAATTTGTATCATCCTATTAATATCTTTTTGTGTATGTATCGCCATATTTCTAATTTGTTGTACATGCTAGGCCAAGCTACATTATTACATGAGTACAATTAATAAATAGATAATTAATGTCAAAACTCCAAATTATACTTTTGCCTTCTTTCAACCTTCAACCACTAACACAACCATTTAATTTGTAGTTGTTCGATCCCCATTGATACGTCTATTTAAATTTATATATTTCAAACATTTAATTAAAAGAGATGGCTTAGTACATAATTGTAGCCAAATTATGAAATGTACTTTTTCTTTTAATATTGGGCATTCATTAAGCTTGATTGTTTCCTACGCATAATTTAGATAGCTTACAGAAAATTATTTTTCTGTCTATATACAGTACAGCAACAAATTAATAGAGTTATTTTCAATAATTGCCAATTATTATCTGTACGATTTTCTAATGCATCACTTGGTATTCGATTTATGATGATACTGATTTTTTTTTAAATTTCTCACGTAATGAGTATCGGACACAGGGTCCGACAAAAATATCTAACACAATACGATACGATAAAATAATATTTTTAAATATATTACGTGCATCAGAGAGTAATACTGTAAAATAGTCGGAAACCACGTATCCACGTATGAGATGGAATTGTCGATAAAATATTTATTTTAAAATTATTCCAATAATATATGTAGTTTTAGTAATGGAGATAAGTAGTGTTTGATTGGTCGTAAATCCCATATATATATATATGTGTGTGTGGTGCATATTTTAAGGATAATTATGGATATTCCATGAGGTTTTACCCAAGGACAAAAATTCTCACAATTAAAAAGTTATAGAAAATACTCTAATCTAACTTCTCAAAATATTTTTCATATTCATCCTTCAAACTTCAGAATGTTTTTTGTAATTTTTTAACTATATAATTTCTTTTGTTATTTTATCCAACATTCAACCCTAGGGATAATTCTTAATCATCTCTTTTATAATTCAATCCTAGGGGGCAAAGTCCCGGGTTCGAATCCCTTTGGCCATTTGGGGTGTGTGTTAAAATAATAATAATAATAAAATAAAATCTCTTTTATAACACTTGTAAATAACTTTACTAAACCTCGCGTTCAAACACATTATCAATAGGTCAAATTAATGAACCCAAACGGCGATTTATCATTATTGGTACATTAAAGACAAAGGCAAAGACATCATTTGAAATGATTTTGCTTCCAAAGAATCCAAAAGGGCACATGAAATTGTCATTGCCTTAATAGAATTTTTGGTCTCAAAGGTGACAACTTGGCATGGCAAAAAAATGACTTTACTTTGTAGAAAAGAACATGCCAAAGTATGACTCATATTAATCAATTTTGTCACTATGTATATTATATATGCCACATGAATGCCTATCATTTGGGCAATGGTCCTCTCCACTCATTACTTAACACTCTAGCTCTAGGTTATATCTTTTATCCATTGCTTTGCACAAGAGTAAAAAAAAACACGCAAAATACAACTTGGAGAAGAGATCATTAGTGAGAGAATGAGGAGATATTAACTTAATTGTAGTCTATGATACCTTATACGAATACGACGATACGGACATGACACGATATGGATATAACAATATGAATTTTTTCTTGAATTTTCTACATGAAAAATGTCAAACACAGTATCAAACATGAATATCCAACACAACATGACATAGCAAAATGATATTTTTATAAACATCCGTACTTCATAAATTGTAGTTTAAGTTGCGTTTTCCTTTAATGTCACATTTTGGTGGTGGGAGGTTTTGGATACGTTTTTGTTAATTATGTGTTTCATTTTCTATGTAAATTAATAGTATCATTTATCTATATATGCAGCACCAAGAGCTGTTCCGCGCTATATACTAATTTAATCATAAATTATGTGTTTGAGGTTTTGGATATGTAATTACCATTAATAAAAAGAATTTTATATTTTATTGGTCCAACCCAATTCAAATTCATAATGGAATATAAAATTGAAAAATATATATATATTTATATACGCTAAGTATATTAATAGTTAGAATGAGATGAGATACACAAGGGACGTAATTCAGAAATCACTTATTCACAATTAAAAAATCATAATTATCGGAACATCCTCTAAAATCCGCCGGTGACTTCTTATATAATTTTTCTAATTGTCATGTTTTCTAATATATATGTTTTGATTCACCCTCGAAGTTCATAAGATGTAATGACATAATTGTAGTGGAGTTTAATGATTAACATGATCCTACCTATCTAAAGCCATAGATTACGTTACATAGAAATTCATAATTAATATATTAAATATTGTTAGCATAATCCATAGATATGATGCCATTACATTATAAAACTTTGAACAACACTCATCTTTATAATAATTCAGAGGTAATTATTTAAATAAAAGAGATTCATTCATTTCTAACTAAGTATGGGAGTTGAATTCTAACATTGGTTTCTGAAAACAGTTTTAAAGAAAAAATTGTATTTTTAGTCTCATTCGTTTTACATCGCTGTAAAATATTAGTCTCGTTCTTTTTAAAAATCCAAAAAGGTATCATAATTTAAGAAAACATTGCAATAATAATCTTATCGCTAACTAAGTAACGGAAAAGGGACGTGGAGATCTGTACACCGTTAGAAACTCATTGAGGCATTTTTAGGGAAATATTTTTTGTGAGAAATTATTTTATTATAATAAAAAAAATATTTATATCCCCTATTTTACTCATTTTACTTTAATTTCTTTACATTTAAACATCAATATATAACATGTGAATAACAATATAATTAACGTCGTATTATTAAGACAACATACGATAACATCATTCAACTTGTATCAATTTGTTTATTAAAAGTACCTTAAACAAACTTCTAACAATGTACATGATCTTCACGCGTCTTTTCTGTTACCTAATTAACATGAGACTATTATTACAATATTTTCTTAAAGTATAAAAAAACTTGTTTTGAATTTTGAAATAAGTGAGACAAATATTGCAACGAATTGGACTAAAAATGCAATTTTTACAGTTTTAAATCTCTAATCTATCGTGAAATGAACTGATCACTATAATCGACTATAGATGTTTTTAACATAAAAGGAAAAAAAAAAAGAAAAGAAAAGGTAATCATATATATATTTGGGGAACTCTAACAATATTTAAAATAAAAGCAACCCTAATTGTGTTAATTTAATGCGGTTGTAATTATAGTGTAGTCGATTCCATGAGCTGTGTATTAAAGAATGTCTTGACTTGTATAATAAGTCTTTTAAATATTAATTCATCCCTTCCAAAAGTGTCGATTTCTATTACATAAGTTTGTAATTAAATGAGGTGGTTACATAAAATGATGGAATCCATGTGCAAGCGCTTCGATGAAATAGAAACGTACAAAATAAAGTTGTATTTTGAAATAAGATAATTAATTAGAAGAAAAACATGCTAAAAGCTCCCCATCGGTTAATTAGTAGGATCATGATGCAAAGATATTTAAAAAAATATTGTTTTATCCTATATTAAAATCAGATACTATATATCAAACATTTTTTTAAAACTGAATTTAAGAAAAATTTATACCATTGATGGGTCTCATTCAAATAATACGTGGGTAACATCGATCATATATATCTTAAAGGTAGTTCGTTAGTTCACGGAGAATATGTACTAACACAGCAGAAATATGAATTATGGGAGAGAGATGATCAAGACTTGTGCGGCACGGTAAAATAAACAAAAAAAATTCCAAAAATAGAAGATAACGATCACACTAAACTATACGATAAAGAAAATTAAGAAACAGATAAAATTAAATCTTAATATAATTATGTCCTATATAAAACAAAGCTCACGTTAAGAGAGAAAAAGAAAAAACCAAAGACAAAGAAAATTATTTCAAAAAATACGTATAAATTATTATATTCATATAATATTATGTTTATATTTCAATATCGAGGTATCATTATCAGAAAATTTTAGTCTACAATACAAAATGGGACTTCACCTAACATGGGTTGCAAGTTTTTTGGAACATTCTTTTGTCAATTTGGATAAATAAGTATGATTAGGTTAATTATGTAAAATAATTTAAAATATTTATAGACTTGGAGAAATCACACTTCTCAAAGCTAATTTTGACCCCAGAATTTATCATTTGAATAATACGTGTGTCACATATATATGTTACTACGTATAGCCTAAGTCATAGACAAGAATGCGTTTCAATCAAAGCATGTGTAGCTATGTCCCCAATTCATAAGTTTACTCATTTTATCCATATATAATTAGTGTGAATCAAAAGAACCCACAAAATTCTAGATAATTCTAATTAAATAAATGAATTAATTCTTTCTGGTGTTATCCTACTTATTAAGATAAGAATTTAAGTCGGTCGAATCATATTTGTATAAATTTTTGCTTTTAGCAATAATAATTTCTTATTTAGGAATTGACATACAAAATATTTGGTAAAAATATAAATTTGGTCCTGTAAGTTTGTAATTTTGATAATTCAATTTTGTCTATTTCGAGATTTACAATTAAACCCTGTAAGTTTATAATTTTGGTAATTTCGTCCTATTTGTTTCGAAATTTACAATTAAGTTCTGTAAATTATAAAATTTTGTAATTTATGTTTGATTTTCGGCGAAAATTTTATTGGTTGCCGGAATTGACCAGGTGGCTCATTTCTTTGTTTAATTGACCGGGATAACATGGAAAAAATATCTGATTTATATAAAAAATTATTATATAAGAGACGTATCTAATAAAAAAAATCTAAATAAAAATATATAATTATATTTGAACGAAAATATCGTATCATTCAATAGAACCTATAAAAACATAATTACATTTGAACGAATATTTATGTCTGACATAATATTCGATAATTTTTATATGAAAATTTTAAAAATAAATCCATATTATTATATCTATATCGTGTCGCTAATATTGCATCTATATATCTGCATCATAGTTTGTACACATTATGAAGTTATTGTTGTCAAATCATATTGAGGCTAAGGCACAATATAAGACATAATGTATGTGTGTATGAAATTCAGTGAATTCAACCATGAAATGAAATTGGATCATATGTTGGAAACATTAATGTACATGTAGGTTCATAGACACTGTCCTCATGTTGGTGCATCTCCTGACAAACCTCGTAAATTGTCCTTGGACTTCACTCAATAAAACTATCTTATATAATATACTTCCTACAGTGGAGGAGTCAGAAATTTTATTTAGGGGGGTCGATCAAAGTATAATATTAAAAAAAAAAATTATAAATTTTTTTGGATATGATCTCAATTATTAATAATTTACTATATTGACCCTCACTAGTATTAATTTTAACTTTGATGAGGGGGGTCAATACTGTAAAATCTCATAAAATTATATATACTATATATATAAATATATATAATAATTAAAAAAAATAAAAATTGAGGGGGGTCAATTGTCCCCCCTCACAACCATGTGGCTCCGCCACTGACTTCCTATATATATATATATATATATATATATATATATAAACTTATCTTATATAATATATTTTTCTCTAAACTTTACCTAATTTAATTTCATTTTTTTGGGTCTAATATATTACCCGAACGCAAAAAGAATATCATTTTGTTTTGACTTATCATGTTCCCTAATAAATTTATATAAATCGATGACTACGTGTCCATATAGAGTCGAATTTGTATTCCTGTATTTATATTTGTATTTGTATACATTAGTGTGAGTTTTATCATTTATAGTGTGGATTAACTTTAACAAGGTTAAATGTAATAGAAAGAAAATTAAATTGTGCTGGGAGCATTAGAGTAACCAAATGTTTATTAGCTAGCTAATATTTTATAACTATACTCACTATCAAATTTAGTAATCACATTTGGACTTATGGGGAGTCTGAAATTTATTAGGATGAACCCTCACAAACTCTATTCCAATGAGTTTTAAAAATTATAAATGACACCGTTTCTTTAGAGTTTAGCTCATTTTGCGAGTAAATTTTCCATTTTATCGACAATTTAAATTTTTTTAAAAATTTAAAAAGAAAATCAAAACACTATTTATTTGTAAAATGTTTAAATTTAATTTAATTTTAAATTTATTTTAACATTGAGTTATTAATATTTTGATTTTAATTTTAAGTTTATAAATTAAGGTTTTCTTTGGTCAGAATAATTAAGGTTTTAGTGACTCGCTTACTCATTATTAATCGACTTAAATCTTAAATAAATAATATTATTTGTAATTATTAGAACCCAAACGACAGGTTTGTAATATTCCGTCTGAGCAGATACGAATCATAACTATATATACAAAAATAATTATCCAATATATATACAAATTAATTTCTGCCTCCGTATACATGGCTCAGATCGATACTGATTAATAGTTCGAGGAGTAATGCGGTTGAGAGGTTGATGCTCGAAAAAAGCGTTACCAATCAAGTTTTTAGGATGATGTCCCCCACTTAAAGTCAACGAGAACAGGGCGATTGATCGTCTCGACATCAAAAGGCTGTCAAGGAGACCCCCAGGTCATCGCCATGTGGCACCACCTAGCGTCAAATGTCATTTCGAAATAGTGCACTATCAAAATAGTGCGTCAATAGAAGTCGTCTCCTCTTTCTTTTTGCTTTGTTTTCCAAGGAGATCCAGATCTCGTTTGAGATTTGGATCGCTTTGAGTTCTTTATGTTGTTTGTCGTGTATTTCTCTTTATTTAGTTATTCCTCTCGTATGAGAGTAGTTTTTCTCTCGTACGAGAGCGGTTTTTCCCTCTTAAATGAGAGCAATTTTAATTTCTTTTTCTTTCAAGATTTCATCTTATTGCAGGTGGTTCTCCCGGTCTGCAAGCGTCCCTTCTTTGTCACTTATGAATGGTTGCGTTTACTTTAATACAGACGGATATACGTCTGATCACGAGTCAACCTGCATGACTCAATCTCTAGCTACTAAAGAATCTTCAAGTGCTGAGAATCTGGTGGTGGAAAAAGGCGTTTGTATTCTCACAGTCTTTACAAGTATTAGATCTAATTTTGAGAATATCAATTTCTGTTCTTTTAGACGTGGAGCAAATATGATTACCCGGCCACAAATTTGTTAGAATTACGGCCTCGAGCCTGCGTTGCTTTTCTCATTATTCCATTGTATGTTTTAATTGTTAGAGATTACGGCTAATTAGTAGTGATGTATTTCCATAATTAGCGGGATTACGGTTGTAAATATCTTTTCCTTTTCTGTAGATGTTTGTACCTTTATATTGTACGTATGTTGTAAGCCATAAACATACAGAAATCAATAGAATATAGCAAATTTTCCCAAAGTCTAATCTCTAAATTCTAACTTGGTATCAGAGCAGGTTGATCGTTAATAGTTTTTCAACGATTCTCCGGGCTCATCACTTACCACCATGACCAAAGACAGTGAGAATTTCTACAGAAGAATCAAGCTAGCAGCCGTCGGATGTGATTCTTTCCCAAAATCGCGCTCAGATTGGCGATTCCTGGAGCCAGAGTCATCATCGCGTAGTGGAGGATGGACACAGCAGCGTGACGGCGGAGGCGGCATCAGTAGCGCCGCCATAGCCACCGCCACAACAACAGAAACCGGAGATAAAAAAGGTGAAGTGGGGTTCACCTTCGCAGCGCAGGCGGCGAGATCAGTGCCGCCTGCTCTTGGTTCGAAACAGCTGTCACCACCGGCTAAACTAGTGCCGGCGTTTTTTGAGAAGAAGAACAGTGATTTGTGCAGCGAGGAGACGGCAGGTCTCCATACGGCGGCGGATCTTCCAGACCTTGCAATACCGCCGTCGCCTCCTTCGCAGCAGCGGAGAATGCCGACAGCAAGGCCAGTACCACCGAGGTTCGAGGAGATGCAGCTGGGGCTGCCAAGCCAAGAGGCGGCGAATTCCCCAGATTCCCCAATTCTGCAATTGAAAAAACGGATGTCGGATGAAAGAGAAGGAAATAAGGTTGGGGATTTACAAACCCAACCTTATTTAAATGGAAAATCGCGATATAGCCCCCCAAATCCGAGCTTTGTGCAGGTTGACCCCCCAAGTTTGAAGGGTTTGCAGATCAGTCCCCAAAGTTTGAAGAAAGTTCAGATTGGTCCCTAAGGTTTTAATTTTTTACAGAATGGCCCCCCAAGTTTGGTGGAAACTCAGAATAATCCTCCAAAATGCGGAAGTGCCTATATAACCCAAGGACCCAAGCCAGCCGAGTGGATCCTTGATTGCGGGGTCACCGATACCATGACTTATGACCATAATGACTTAATTACAGTGTCAAAGTCTACGAGACCAGCTATTCAGTGTGCTAACGGGGATCTATTGTCAGTTCAGGGCACCGGAACTATCGATATATCTCCTTCCTTAACCTTGAAAAATTATTTATATGTTCCCAGTTTATCCTGCAAGTTGCTTTCAGTTAGTCATGTTACCCGGGAATTAAATTGCGTTGTAGTGATATATTCTGGTTTCTGTCTTCTGCAGGATATTTAGTCGGGGAAAGTGATTGGGCCTGGCACTGAACGTGATGGGTTGTACTATGTGGATGATGTAGCTCAAAACGGAACTACAGCGCTGGCTCACTGGACCGTTGAGAGGCAACAGTGGCTATGGCATCGTCGGTTAGGTCACCCATCGATTAGCTACTTGCATTCACTTTTTCCAAGTATTTTTCCGTCTAGAAGTCAGAGTCAGTTATCCTGTGAAACTTGCATTCTAGCTAAGAGTCATAAACAGTCATATCACTATTCTGGAACCCGTGTGAATACAGTTTTTTCCCTGATACATTCAGATGTCTGGGGCCCAGCTCCACATACGGGTTCTCACTCTGGTTTTCGTTTCTTTGTTTTATTTGTTGATGATTGCTCGCGCATGACTTGGATATATTTTTTGAAACATAAATCAGAGGTTTTTTCTAAGTTTGTCCAATTTTATAACATGGTCGAAACTCAGTTTAATGCCAAAATACAGATCCTTCGGTCAGATAATTTTGGGGGGGGGGGGGGGTATGTTAATTCCAGCTTTAAACAGTTTTTCTCAGAAAAGGGTCTTGTTCACCAAACCACCTGTGCTCACACACCTAAACAAAATGGGGTTGTTGAATGTAAAAATAGGATCATCCTTGAAATCGCTAGGGCCATTATGTTTGATGCAGGTGTTCCTAAGTTCTTCTGGCCTGAATCTATTGCCACAGTTGTTAATGTTAATGTTCCCACACCTCTGACTCTGTAGCCTCGTGTCTTTGGGTGTTCAGTCTTTGTCCATATCCCTAAACAGGAACGTACTAAATTTGACCCGTGTTCAGTTAAATGTGTCTTTGTTGGGTATGGAGTCAATCAAAAAGGGTATCGTTGTTATCACCCATCCACACGACGCATGTATACCACAATGAACTGTAACTTCCTAGAAACCGAGTTCTTCTACCACACCCAACCTAGCAGTCAGGGGGAGCAGTATATAAATCCACTAAGTTGGGTGTCCTACTCCACTATGCCAGATCCGGACCCAAAAGATCCAGTAGGCGGGAACACCGAGCAGACGTCTCCCACAGTTCATCCCCTCATTTCAGCACCAGTCCCAGGATCCGAACCACTGAATGTTCCTGAGGTACCCCTTGAAACTTCCTCATTTGATAATAATTCTGTTGGTACTATTGATAATCTGCACATAGAGGAGTTACAGGTTCAAGAGAGACAAGTTCAGGAACAATTACAGGATCAGGAAAGACAGGTTCAGGGGGAGCCCACAGGAAGTGATCGGTATATCCTTCCGCCACGGAGTAATCGGGGAGTGCCTCCAAAGAGGTATGAACCGGAGTATGAACCCAGAAAATCCTAGTATCCAGTTGCAGATTACGCACAGGGAAAGCTAACAGTGACAACTAGAGCATATTTAGTAGCAGTCTACGCTGATGTGCTTCCTAGAACGGTTGAAGAAGCTCAGAAGAAGGATGAGTGGAAGTCGGCCATGAAAACAGAGATGATGGCCCTTGAAAAGAACATGACTTGGGAAAAGTGCAGATTACCACCAGGGAAGAGACCGGTAGGTTGCCGATGGGTGTTCACCATCAAACATCGATCTGATGGGTCCATTGAGCGGTACAAGGCTAGATTGGTAGCCAAGGGGTATACACAGGCGTACGGAGTGGATTATTCAGAGACTTTTTCTCCAGTTGCTAAGATTGATACTATTAGAGTACTTTTCTCGATAGCAGCTAATCAGGATTGGTCGTTGCATCAGTTTGATGTGAAGAATGCCTTACTACACGGGAAGTTGGAAGAAGAAGTATACATGGAGCCTCCCCCAGGGTTCTCTGAGCAGTTTTGTGCAGGAGAAGTATGTACGTTGAAGAGAGCACTCTATGGGCTCAAGCAGTCACCGAGAGCTTGGTTTGGGAGATTCACAGTGGCTATGAGAAAGTATGGGTTCCAACAGAGTAATTCGGACCATACTTTGTTCTTTAAGAGGAGGGGTGAGTTAGTAACCTGTCTTATCATCTATGTTGATGACATGATCATAACTGGGAATGATCTTGAGGAAATTAAGCATTTGAGGAAAAATCTGTTTAAAGAGTTTGAAATGAAAGACTTGGGGGAATTGAAGTACTTCTTAGGGATTGAGGTACTTAGGTCAAGGCGGGGAATCTTTATTTCCCAACGGAAGTACGTACTTGATCTATTAGCAGAGACAGGATTACTTGACAGCAAACCAGCAGGGACTCCTATTGTTGTGAATCACGGATTAAGGATAAAAGAAGATGCATAAATGGTTGACCGGAGTCGGTATCAACACCTCGTTGGGAAGTTGATCTATTTGTCACACACGAGGCCTGATATCTCCTATGCAGTAGGCGTGTTAAGTCAGTTTATGCACCGACCGTAGCAGGATCATATGGAAGCCGCACTTAGAGTGGTCAGATATCTCAAGGGGACTCCTGGGAGAGGTGTGTTGTTCCAAAAACATGGGGATCTGTCCATTGAGGCTTATACAGATGCAGATTGGGCCGGTAATCAGGATGACCGGCGCTCCACTTCGGGGTTACTTTACCACGGTTGGTGGCAATCTTGTCACGTGGAAGAGCAAGAAGGTAGTAGCTTTATCCAGTGCAGAGGCAGAGTTTAGGGGAATTGCACGAGGACTAGACGAAGTCCTTTGGCTTCGGAAGTTACTTGAAGAACTTGGATTCCCCGTAAATGAGAAGTGTAGATTGTGGTGTGATAATAAAGCGGCTATAAGCATCTCAGAGAATTCAGTTCAGCATGACCGAACCAAGCACATAGAGGTGAACCGGCACTTTATCAAGGAAAAACTCGAGAGTGGAATTGTAATGTTCCCTTTCGTACGATCAGAGGATCAGTTGGCAGACATTCTCACTAAGGCTGTGACTGAGCGAGTTTTTTCAAATGTTCTGAGCAAGTTGAATGTGTGTGATCCCACAGTCAGCTTGAGGGGGAGTGTTAGAGATTACGGCTAATTAGCAGTGATGTATTTCCATAATTAGCGGGATTACGGTTGTAAATATATTTTCCTTTTCTGTAGATGTTTGTACCTTTATATTGTACGTATGTTGTAAGCCATAAACATACAGAAATCAATGGAATATAGAAAATTTTCCCAAAGTCTAATCTCTAAATTCTAACTTTAATTTTGATTGATTTAGTGGATTTCCCCTTGGATTTGCGTTTCAAAAAAAAAAAAAAAAAAAAGTGCGGCAAATGAATTTATTTCGGACTCCAACTAGATATATATAGCATATATTGTATTTATTATTTTTCCGATTACTTTTTTTAAATTTACATTAGTCGATTACATACAATTATTATGAAATATTCGATCTTATTATATTGATTTGATTGAATTAATTTTGCATTAGACAATCAATTACATTGTTTAGTATCCTAAAAAGTTTGTTCCCCGTCACGAAAAATATATAGAAAAAAGAGTTTGTATATAAGTTAGATGACCCAACTTAATTAATGAATAATTCTTCTGAATAATTACTTGGGCTTGATTTTAAAATAGTAAGAGTAAATTTCTCTAAGTCGACGTTAGACATGAAACTTAAGCTAATCACTAACTTTGCCAGAAACACAAAACACTACCAAACCGGCTCTTTGTTATATTACAAGATCTATTTTTTTTTTTTTTTCAGAAAAGATAGTTTTCTTAAATTTTTGTGTTTATGGTCCCATAGTTCTATAGAGGTAGAACTTAGAAGTACCGAACGAAACAATTATTCTGAATAATCATTTTCAAATGCTCCCCACCCCAAAAGAAACAAAAAAAAGTTGAAAAAAACAGAGGAAATTTGGAGAAGATTGATTGAGATGTTGCCTACAAAACTTTATAATTTTGCATTTAAAAAAAAAAATGATTCAACCGACCTTGAGATTATTATTTTGCATTTCTTGATGTATGCATAAATATATTTTTTGAAATAAAATTAGATATATTAAAGGTCACGAATTTGAATTTGATTATTATTTTTTTCCTTTACTTTTATATATTAACCTTAAATATATGCATGATAACTTACATCTTTGTACTGTTGGAGTAATTTTATATCTGAATCAAATTAAAAATTAATATATATATAAAACAAGTACAAATTTCACCAAATAAAAAGGTGCAATTAAAATAGCACCGAAAGAATTACAATGAAGAACATAGGAATTGAATTAACTGATGGTACGATTTTATATTACATTAATTTTTATGTCTTGTATTTCAGTTTTTAAATATTTAACTATTATTGATAGAAAAGATTTTATATTTTACAATTCAATCTGGTTTGGATCCATAATAAATAAAATTTGACATTAAAAAAAGAAATACGATATAAAGTATTGACAAATCAATATTAATTAATCACTTTTATCTCTATTAATTGAATATTTCGAAAACAAAATAGGCATTGAACTTTCGAAGTAATTATAATAATGCAAAAATGCATAGTATTTTATTGTATTATTAATTAATTAACATGAAGTATTCAAATGAAGGGCCATTTCGTTTTCGATTAAGTGATTTTTTGTTTTTTTTTGGTGAAATTAAGAAATACCCTAGGTATTTTTTACTCTCGTATGGGAGTCTTCTTGCTCTCGCATGGGAGCCCTAGCTACACGAAACCCTAGATCTCCAGCAGTAGATGACCGGAGCCGCCGCAAGTGCCTCTATTTATCGCGAAGCCGTTGACGGGGCCTTCCTCCGTTCCTCTACTCTTACGTTGTCTTGTGTGTTTTCTTCTATTCTCCACAGTCTTTATCGCTAATATGTGCTCTTGTTTCTTCTCTCTCAGGTTATCTGTCAGGCCCCTCCACCGGGCTGAGGAGCCCTCATCATCACTCATCATGGCCTCCTCTTCATCGGTGTCTGAGCAGGATCTCTCACGCTTAGCCGAAAACCTGTCTCTCACGGAAAAGGAGTCGATCAGTTTGGAGTTGTCGGCAGATTGAGGGACTGTTTTATCCCCAACTCTGGCTCTCTCGCTGGATGGGAAGGTTTTCTCACGCTTGGTATTTTGGTTTGAAACTATTAGGATGACTTTGCTCCGTGCCATGAATCCGGTTAAAGGTATGGAAATTTTGAGGCTCTTCGAATGACCGTGTGTTATTTTCCTTCAACCATAAACTGGATATGCAACGTGCCCTGGAAACCATTCCTTGGAATTTTGAGAAATATCCAGTTATACTCTGTGCCCTCTCTGAGAATGATGATCCGCGTGCTTTCAATTTGGACTAAAATGATTTTGTTGTTATAATCCATGGATTACCCCCCTCTTACAGGAATAAAGTAGTGGCAGAATTGGTAGCTAACAGAATAACACTACAAGAAAACAGGTGAATTCCGAGGGAAATTTCCGAGGGAATTCCGAGGGATTCCCTCGGAAAATCTCATTTTCCGAGGGAATTCCGAGGGAAATCATTCCCTCGGAAAAAGCCTCCTCGGAATTGGTTCCGAGGGAAAAAATTCCGAGGGAATTCCGAGGGAAAGTCTCAATATTTATTTTCCGAGGGAATTCCGAGTTCATTCGCCAATGCTATTCCCTCGGAATGTATTCTATTTTCCGAGGGAATTCCGAGGGATATTTCCCTCGGAATGTTTCCATGAAAATATGAAAATTTATTTTCCGAGGGAATTCCGAGGGATTTTTCCCTCGGAATCTTATATCTCATTTTATTAAATTTTTGTTTTTCCGAGGGAATTCCGAGGATATTTCCCTCGGATAGTTGCCATGAAAATATGAAAATTTATTTCCGAGGGAATTCCGAGGGATTTTTCCCTCGGAATCTTATATCTTATTTTATTAAATTTTGTTTTTCCGAAATCTATAAAAAAATTATATCATATATTTTTATTTTAAATAAATATTGTACCTATCATGAGATATTCAACAAATGCGAAATATAAATACATATCAAATCACAAAGCTGAAAATATAAATATAATTAAATACATAAAACCCAAATTCGTTTGTTCTTACATCAACCCAAAATGTCTACTAAAATAACAATGTAGTAAAACAAATTGTCTACTGAAATAGACAAATACACAAACAAACAAATTGAATTCCTAATAGATTCTATCATATTCAATGGATCGGCATCAGGAGTCCAGCATTTGGTGTCTGTGGCATTGACTATAACAGAGAATCCAGTTCTGAGGCCCCAACTGTTTCAATATTTATGATGAAGTTCTGGAAAAAGGAAAAGAAAAAAAACTGTTAGAAAAACATCAAATTACTTAAACACGTATCCTAAGTGTCCAAATTAAGCTTATTTTGAGCCGTAACAGTATTTGGTATATATATCCAACTGAATTGTTTATGTACTTAATTACTGAAACATCAAGCTGATTCAAAAAAGTATCATAAAATGTTTTCAGACAACCAAAACAAGCAGATTCAAGATATACATATAATTGCCATGGATTTTGTTAAAACTCAACAAATTATTATATAGTGCTTAATTTTAAAAAATATATATTGCAAATTCCGAGGGAATTCCGAGGGATTTCCGAGGGAAAATGGTTTTCCCTCGGAAATCCCTCGGAATTCCCTCGGAATTTGCCATAGAATAAATTTTTGAATAATTGAAAAACATGTTTTTAATTATTCGATTTAATGACTTAAAGTTTTATTTGTTAATTAATTAATTAAAAGAAATCTCTTCCAAAAAATATGTAAAAACGAAATTCGATTTCATTTTAAATAATTAAACACTAACATATTGCTCGAAAAATATACTATACTCGAAAGTTCAACGATATATATATATATATATATATATATATATATATATATATATAACTTGCAATTACTAATTTAATAGATATCATTATAGCTCTTAATTCACTAATGATATTTATAATTGCCATGGATTTTACCTAAGTTCAACAAATTATTACATAATTAATAATTAAAAAATAACTATTCAAAATTGCGAGGGAATTGCGAGGGAATTCCGAGGGAATTTATCAAATTCATTTCCGAGGGAATATTTCCCTCGGAATTCCCTCGGAAAGCAGTTTTATTTTAATAATTAAATAACTTTCAATTTTCCGAGGGAAGTTTCCCTCGGAAATTCCCTCGGAAAGTATTAAATTGAATTATGCGAACATTTCCGAGGGAATATTTCCCTCGGAAAATAACTTTAATTTAGAAAATAAATAACTTTCAATTTTTCGAGGGAATTTTCCCTCGGAAATTCCCTCGGAAAATACTAAATTGATTTATGCGAACATTTCCGAGGGAACATTTCCCTCGGAAATCCCTCGGAATATAATTTTAATTTAGAGATTAATTAAATTTCAATTTTCCGAGGGAATTTTCCCTCGGAAATTCCCTCGGAAAATACTAAGTCTAAATATGTGAACATTTCCGAGGGAAATTTTCCCTCGGAAATCCCTCGGAAAATATTTTTATTTTAAAATTAATTAAGTTTTAGGTTTCCGAGGGAATTTCCCTCGGAAAATCCCTCGGAATATTATTTTAATTTAATAAATAAATAACTTTTATTTTTCCGAGGGAATTTCCCCTCGGAATTCCCTCGGAAACCTTGGCGGCTAACCTTGGCGCTGAAATTTCCGAGGGATTTCCGAGGGAATGTTCCCTCGGAAATTAATTTGCCGAATTCCCTCGGAATTCCCTCGGAAGTCCCTCGGAAAATTCCGAGGGAAAAAATCCCTCGGAATTCTCTCGGAATTCCCTCGAAAATTCCGAGGGAATTCCGAGGGATTTTTTCCCTCGGAATTCGCCTGTTTTCTTGTAGTGTAAGGACTTTCCGCTCACACTCTCTGGAAACACAGAATCTGATTGGGAATGGTACTCTTCGGGTCCGTATTGGAATTCATATGAACGAACCCCTGCCCTGATGTCTACTGCTGAAACTACCTTCGGGCCAATTAGTCATGGCCTCATTTGTTGAAAAACACGAAAGAGTTGAGCAGCGGAAGTTTAAAATTTTTCAAAAGTTTAATCGTTGTCTTGAAATTTTTGTATCGTATCATAGGGTGTTTTAGAAACTTACAAAGGTAGTGATGGGTCCAGAAATGGATGGGTCTGAATCCGATCACTTTACGATTTGTATTTTGTGGAGGAAACCACCGGAGCTTCGCCGGAAAAAGAGAAAGGGGTTCAACCTGTTGGGACAAGCACAAGAAGAGTCAGAAGGCCAAGCTGGGGGAACTGGGGGTGATACCCAGTTTGGCTCTCCGACGCTCAAGTCAGTTTTGTGTATGAAGAAATGTAAGTTCAGTCACAGTTGCAGAAGTGAAGAAAGCTTACTTGTGTAGAAGACGACTTGGATTATTTATAGTTGAGGGTCAAGGGCCCTTTGGTCATTTGCCTCAAGTGGTCCTGGCCGAATGTTGCCCTAACACGTGGCGCTGTGAGAGAGAAACCTAGGAGGAATCTTCTGCAAAAGTGGCCGAAAGTTAGTGCTGGCAACAGTGGCAGGTGCGCGGGCATGTACGTTGTGTCAGAGAGCCATTTGGGTGGTTGGTGACGAGGGCTTAAGAGCGCGCTCGTGACAACCTGGAGTATTGGAGGCCAAGATATCCGCTGAGGGGGATGAAGGCTCCAGTTCAAGTGACGAGCCAAAGGGGAGGCCACTCTGAGGGAGTGTGACGCTCGAAGAGTGCTCCCTTGGCACGTGGGCGTACCAATCGTTCAGTTTGTTGGACGCTCGTGGGAGTGATAGCGCTCGTTGGGCTTAACTCCTTGAAGAAGGATTGCGCTTGTTGGGCTTGGCGCTCGTGCGCAGATGGATGCACCCTTGATGGCGGCTGGCTTAGCGCATGGCTTAGCGCTCGTGCGCTGGTGGGTGCAGCCTTGTGGAGACAGATGTCATCAGCTCGGTGATGCCACGTGTCTTCATGTGGGACGATCGTATTTTGACCCCATCATTTTGCCCCCCAATTCTGTAGTCCTTAGTGATAAGGACTGTAGAATTTTATCACGCTCTGTCTCTCGTTTATAGCGCTCGTGTAAAGCTTGGCGTGTTGAGCAATTTTCCCTCTGATGGTGTCATTAATGCGGTCTTTTCAACCGACCGCTCGTAACAGTTCCGCATTAAATGTTTGTACTATTCTGAAGCCCTTGAATCGTCAGAGCATTAAATGCGGGTGCGCGTGGGGCGCGTGAGTTAGGGGAAGCATGTGACGGTTCCATAAAGTGGGCGGTTTCCTAGGCGGGAAATGATTACCATTTTGAATTTATTGCCGAAAATGGCACCAACTCCCATTCCTATAAATCCGGGATTCTGAGATCTCCACACTCTTTACGCATTCAGAACTTTCAAGCACCCTTTGCAAAAAGAATTCTCTTGCATTCCAGTTCTCAGAGCACCTTCAACTTCTTCTCCAGTTTTCTCAAACACCTTCAAGGTAAATTTCCAGTGTGACTTTCTAACTTTGCTAACCATAGATTTGGACTTTAGGATTTCGTAATCCCTCAGATTTTCGCCTTTCTGAACCTTAACCTCTTTCCAAGAAAAACTCCCGAAATCCCAATTTCCGCCATGGCCGACCAACATATCGAAGAATTTGCCCGTGAAATCCAAGAGATGGCCACCGAGAGTTCTTCCTCCCCTGGTTCCCCCAGAGATGAAGAATTGGGGGCGGCTGTAATGGCTATGGAAGATAGAAACCCAGGCGGAGTGGATCCTCTTTTTGAGGAAATGGATCTGGTGATGGAGGCAGAACGACAAGGGACTGTTCTCCCCATAACTCAAAGTGCCACACATCCCCACCGCCATACCGTGACTGTGGCGGTTGCAAACCCGCTTCCAGTGGCGGAAGCCGTGACTGGGCCTTCAGAAAGGGCCCGTGATAAGGGTAAAGGTAAGAAAGCCCAAAAATCCAAGGGACCCAACGAGGGCGAAGGGTCAGGCTACTAGGCTACCGAGCGTACGCCTGATGAAACTCCCAGCACTGTCACCGTGGGAGATGTAAAGACGATGATGGCCCCCATTTACTGCAGTGTAACGAGGCCGCAAAGTTGAAAGCTTTATAGTGGTGGATCTTAGCCCACGCTCGGTCTCTCCTTTCATCCAGCAGGTCCAACTCCAAGCTCCTGTTGCCATCGTTGAGCTGAGGCTCGAAATAGCCGACACGAGCGGATTCATTTACAATCTCCGCTGGTATCATTGCTTCTGATCCATAAACGAGCGCGTAAGGTGTTTCTCCAGTGGCCGCTCGTGGGGTGGTGCGATAAGCCCAAAGTGCTCCTTGCAGCTCCTCAGCCCATTCACCTTTCTTGCTTTCCAGCATGGTTTTCAGATGTTGCAAGATGATCCTATTGGTAACTTCTGCTTGCCCATTGGATTGCGGATGTCCTACAGAGGTAAATCGCTGTTCTATCCCCAACTCAGAACACCACTCTCGTGTGTCTGCCGCTATGAACTGGGATCCATTGTCAGAAATAAGCACCCTCGGTATGCCGTACCTGCAAATGATGTTCTTCCAAATGAAGTCCCTCACAACCTTGAAAGTGATTTTCGCAACAGCTTCAGCCTCGGCCCACTTGGTGAAGTAGTCGACGGCTAAAATGACAAACTTCCTTTGTCCCGCAGCCATGGGCAAGGGGCCCACAATGTCTATTCCCCATTGGTCAAAAGGCCAAGAGACGTCTATGGGGATCATCTGTGCTGCTGGCAATTGAGGGAGATTTGAATGGAATTGGCATTTGGGGCACTTCCTTGAAAATTCGATGGCATCCTGGAGAACTGTAGGCCAATAAAACCCACTTCTCAGAACCTTCTTTGCCAAAATACGCCCTCCAGAGTGATTTCCACAGCTTTCATTATGTATGTGTTCGAGCGTCTCCTTTGCTTGCGAGGGCCTCAGGCATCTCATTGGGGGCCCTTGAAATGATTTTTTGAACAACCTCCCCTCGGTATCCAAAGCGAAACGAGGGGCTTTATTTCGGACTTTCCTTGCTTCCACCTTGTCAGTGGGAAGAATTCCGTCCTTAAGGAAAATAATGACGTCATCAAGCCAGCAGGGCTCGTTTGGATCAATCATGGCAATTATCTTGGAGGCGGCCTTCTCCTTGATCAAAGGTTCCTCAGTTCTAAGGAACGTAACAGAACGTTCAGAAGTACCCTCTAAAGCGGATGCAAACTTTGACAGAGCGTCCGCACGCTCGTTTTCTCCTCTGGGCACTTGAAGTAGATGAAATTCCTTGAATTTCCCAATGATTTCTCTGGCTTTAGTTAAGTACTGTATCATGGTGGTTTCTCGAGCCTCATAAGTTCCTTCAATCTGGCTTGCTATTAACTGTGAATCCACATAAGCGGTGATTCTGGAAGCCCCATTCTGAAAAGCAATATTCAATCCTTGCACGAGGGCTTCATACTCTGCTTCATTATTAGTGACTTGGAAATCCAGCTTAATTGCAAAGTCCAGCTCAACCCCATCGGGGTTTCTGAGGGCCACTCCTACTCCTCCCCCTTGTGAGGTTGAGGAACCATCTGTGTGCAGTACCCATAACCCCTCATTTTCCGCAACGGTGGGCTCGAAACCAAAGCGTTCAACCAACAAATCTGCTACAACCTGAGCCTGTATCGCCGTCCTAGGCTCGAAGCATAGGTCAAACTGGCTCAATTCGATGGCCCATTTGATTAATCTACCAGATACGTCCGGCTTGGACAACACTTGCTTCAAGGGTTGGTCGGTGAGGACCGTTATGGAGTGCGCTTGAAAGTAAGGCCTTAGCCTTCTTGAGGCGTTGATAAGTGCAAACGCGAATTTTTCTATCTCCAAATACTTCTTTTCAGCTCCTTGCAACGTTTTGCTCAGATAATAGACAGGCAAATGCTTCCGCTCTCGTACGGCTACCAGAACAGCGCTTGTGGCTTCGGTAGAAACGGAAAGATACATAAATAATCTCTCACCTTCGACGGGCTTAGTCAGCAGTGGTGCGCTCGACAAGTAAGCCTTCATATCCTGCAACGCCCTTTCGCATTCTTCTGTCCAAGCAAAGTTACGAGCGTTCCTCAAAATTTTGAAGAAGGGAAGGTTCCTGTCCGCCGAGCGCGAAATAAACCTGTTCAACGAAATGATTTTTCCCACCAGGACCTGCACTTCCCTCAAATTTCGAGGGGAAGGGATCTCCAAAATAGCCTTGATCTTTTCCGGATTGGCCTCAATTCCCCTCTGACTGACCATGTACCCTAGGAATTTTCCCCCTTGCACTCCAAAGGTGCACTTTGAAGGGTTCAACTTCATCCCATACTGGCGCAAGATTGAAAAGGTGCGCTTGAGATCTTCCAAGTGGGAAACCTGGCGCTCGCTTTTGACAATCATATCATCCACGTAAACCTCCATGGACCTACCGATTTCCTTTTCAAACATCTTGTTAACGAGCCGCTGATATGTAGCTCCAGCGTTCTTAAGTCCAAAGGGCATGACTAGGAAGCAATATACCCCCAGATGGACAACGAACGAGGTTTTGGGGCGATCTTCCGGGGCCATAAAGATCTGATAATATCCCTGGAAAGCGTCCATCATGCTCATAAGCTCGCAGCCAGCGGTCGAATCCACCAATTGATCAATCCGGGGCAGCGGGTAGGGATCTTTAGGGCAGGCTTTGTTGAGATCAGTGAAATCGTTGCACATACGCCACTTATTCGCGCTCTTAGGTACCAAGACGACGTTGCACAGCCACTCCGGATACAAGATGGGCTCGATATATTGAGCCTCCAGGAGTTTATTAACTTCCTCTTCAATGACCTTTTTCCGAAAGCTGTGTACATCCCGCTTCTTCTGCTTGATGGGTTTGAAAGAGGGATCCACATTAAGCCTGTGGACAATGACGCTCGGGTCAATCCCTGTGAGATCAGAGGCTTTCCACGCAAATACATCCTTGTTTTCCCTTAGAAAATCAATCATCATGATCTGAGAAGGCCCTGAGAGGTTTGATCCTATCTGTGTAGTCTTATCCTTGTTTCCGGGCTCCAGCTCAATGGTAAGGAACTTTTCCGAGGGTTCGATCCTTACCTCAGGGCGAGGAAGTTCGAGCGCCCTCTTTTTCCCTGTCAAACGGTCGTTGGATGCTGGTTCACTTTCTCCCGGCTCGTCTCCTTCTGAGGACGATCCACCAACAGTCCCTGGGGGAATATTCTCGAGGGGATTTTCCCCGTTATCTCCCCTCTTCTTTTTGTTCTTCTTCTTGTTCAATTTCGCCCTTTTTCGAGCTGGGCTGTCCTCGTCTAGATTGGGGAAATCTACTGACTTCTTGGTGGAGCCAATTTGGAAGGTTTTCTCCGCTTTTGGCTTTCTGAGGGACAGCATGTAACATTCCCAAGCTTCTCGCACATTGCACAGCACTTCTCCTACGCCCTCGGAAGTAGGAAACTTAATCTTCTGGTGGTATGTAGAGATGATGGCTTTGAAATCAACGAGGGCAGGGCGCCCAATTATGATATTATATGGAATGTCTATCTCCACCACCGCGTACGTTACCAGGAGTGTTTTGCGTTGAGGGGCTCGGCCAAACGAAGTAGCCAGACGTATTTGCCCTCGTGGGACAACTTCCGAGCCTCCAAAGCCAATGAGAGCTGTTTTAAGAGGCTCGAGCGGGAGATCAACCTTCATTTTTAAGAATGTAGAGTAAGGCAAAACATTAACGGAGCTTCCACTATCTACCAATACCCTCTTTACAACATGGTTATGAACATCTAAACTAACCACCATGGGGCAATCTGAGGTTACACCCTCCCCATGGGGCGTTACAATATGTTCTAGATCCCTATCATCGAAGCCTATTACATCATTTTCTCTTGACCTTTGAGCGCTTGATCTCTGGATGGCGTAGATAGGCTTGGGTACTGATGGGCGTTGGTTGTAGCTCCGGACGAACCTCCGTCGGGAGGCGTTTGAATCCCCTCCTGATGAGCCTCTTGCGATCATATTTATGACTGCGAAGGGCTCGTTTTCTTGTTCAGGGGCTTTGCCTTTATTACCTCGGCGGCTGCTGCTTTCAGGGGGGCCCCTACCCCTTGGGCTCTTTGACCGGGAAGGGCTTCTCCTTCTTCTTCCAGAGCGCTCATTGCATTGTTCATCGTAGCGCTCGAGCACTCGGACAAACTCCTTCAAGTGACCCCCTGCGACGAACCTTTGGATTTCAGCCTCCAATTGGCGACACTCATCCGTGTCGTGCCCTCTCTGCTTGTGGAAGGCGCAGTATTTGTTCGAGCGCCTGAGTGAGTCTGTCTCTCTCATTTTGATGGGTCTTTTGAAGAGCTTCTTATCGGAGAGATTGTAGACTTCAGAATTTGGCCTGGTGAGCGGAATGCGCTCGAATCTACGAGGGGGTGGTGGCGACCTTCTGCGCTCTTGTGGGCGCTCTTTCTTGACTGCCACATCCCGCCCCCGCTCGTGATGAGGTCGCTCGTTCCTGGCCGGGCTATGATGTCGGGGACCGTTCGTCCCATACATATCTTCGAGCGCGAAGAACGGCTCGGCTATTTCTCTTAGGCCCATGAGAGTCCCAGGCCTTCTCTCCACGATGGCATCAGCAAATTTTTTGCTCACATATTGTTTGTGATCCACAGCCTGGAAGAGCACTGGGATCAAGAAATCCATCGAGGGCCTTTCCACCTGCAAGATCTCCTTATTGAAGCGGGCAAAGAACGAGCGCAGTGATTCGCTCTTGCCCTGCACCACGTTGTAAAGGGCTGTGGGTGCAGTGACTGGTGCCTTCAAAGAGTTGAAGTGGTTGAGGAAGGCGTCGGCCAGTTCTTCATACGAGTGTATCGAGCGCGGTGGCAGGCGCTTATACCACTCTTGAGCCATCCCTACCAAGGAAGTGACAAACACTTTCGCCCAGTAATGGCTGGAATGCTCGTAAAGGTGCATGAGGTGCACAAAATGATCCAAGTGCTCCGCTGGATCGGTCGTCCCGTCTTATCTGTTGATGGATGTGGGGACTTTGGCCATGCCGGCTTGGGCCATCAGAACTTCTTCGACGAGGGGTGAACCTCTCGCCAGTGGGTGATATTCGTATGTGCCGAAATTTTCCTCCGGCTCCTTGCGACGGGGGACCCTTGGTGGAGGGTCCTTGGTGCGGGTGCTCCTGGCGTCAACCCGTTCATCCCGACTATGGGAGATCTGAGTTGAGCGCCCTCGTGAGAGCTGTCCCACGATATCCTTGAGGCCCTGCAGCTGGTCTTGCACAGCCGCGAGGACGTCAGGATTTACTTCCACTTGCTTGTCCTTGTGGGCTCGTGAGCCCCTCCTGGAGACATGAGAGTCTCCTTCATTTTCGTTCACTCGCTCCGTGGGCTCTTTGTTCCTGCCCACGGAGACGCGCTCGTTGCCCTCCTGCTGGGGCACTTCTCTCGTTGGTGGTGGTGGTGGTTGTGCCCTCAGGACAGCCTGGGCTTCTCTGAGGGGAAAGTTTTGCTGTCCGCCTAAAGGGGCCGCAACCTGAGTGGCCTGCCCAGAGGGAAAGTACATGGAATGGAACCTTTCCCATGCCCCCTGAGCCGCCTGAACCTCACATTGGGCGTATAAAGCCCTCAATTGTTGGGTGGTCAGTGGAGGTAACTCCACTCCTTCAATCTCCCTGGGGACCACCACTGGGAGCTGGAGTTGTCCGGCATGGTATGGCTGGACTGGTGGCATCATCATCGCCGGAGTAAGGGAGTATCCAGGAGGAGGCATCAGGTAACCTTGCATTCCAAGGTTCATCTGGGGATGAACCCAGGAATTCTGTGCAAGCGGCGGTGGAACTGAGAGAGAAACTCCTCCCGCGGTGGTGGGAACCTGTGGTGCCGGCGGTGCAGGTGGTGGTACAGAGGATTCCGCCTGTGGAGTCACTCCTGCGGCGGGAGGTGCTCCACCACCAGCGACGGAAGGAGGTGGCGGGGCTCCACCAGTAGCGGTGGAGGGAAGAACGATATTCGTGTCTGGGGAGGTGTTATCTCCCCCTCCCACTGCTCCAGATCTCGTTGCAACCATGACTGTTGGAGGTAAGGATGTGCTTGTTTTTCAACCAACAAAAAGAAAGGATGAAGATGTAGGACTGGTTTCCCACAGACGGCGCCAAAAATGATGGGTCCAGAAATGGATGGGTCTGAATCCGATCACTTTACGATTTGTATTTTGTGGAGGAAACCACCGGAGCTTCGCCGGAAAAAGAGAAAGGGGTTCAACCTGTTGGGACAAGCACAAGAAGAGTCAGAAGGCCAAGCTGGGGGAACTGGGGGTGATACCCAGTTTGGCTCTCCGACGCTCAAGTCAGTTTTGTGTATGAAGAAATGTAAGTTCAGTCACAGTTGCAGAAGTGAAGAAAGCTTACTTGTGTAGAAGACGACTTGGATTATTTATAGTTGAGGGTCAAGGGCCCTTTGGTCATTTGCCTCAAGTGGTCCTGGCCGAATGTTGCCCTAACACGTGGCGCTGTGAGAGAGAAACCTAGGAGGAATCTTCTGCAAAAGTGGCCGAAAGTTAGTGCTGGCAACAGTGGCAGGTGCGCGGGCATGTACGTTGTGTCAGAGAGCCATTTGGGTGGTTGGTGACGAGGGCTTAAGAGCGCGCTCGTGACAACCTGGAGTATTGGAGGCCAAGATATCCGCTGAGGGGGATGAAGGCTCCAGTTCAAGTGACGAGCCAAAGGGGAGGCCACTCTGAGGGAGTGTGACGCTCGAAGAGTGCTCCCTTGGCACGTGGGCGTACCAATCGTTCAGTTTGTTGGACGCTCGTGGGAGTGATAGCGCTCGTTGGGCTTAACTCCTTGAAGAAGGATTGCGCTTGTTGGGCTTGGCGCTCGTGCGCAGATGGATGCACCCTTGATGGCGGCTGGCTTAGCGCATGGCTTAGCGCTCGTGCGCTGGTGGGTGCAGCCTTGTGGAGACAGATGTCATCAGCTCGGTGATGCCACGTGTCTTCATGTGGGACGATCGTATTTTGACCCCATCAGGTAGAAGCTTTCTAGTGATGTCGTTACCACCTAATGAACACCCTTCAAGCGAAATCCCTCGAACGGCCTTCGAATTAGACTCCAAATTAGAAGCCCTCGAAAGCATATCCACACCAGTCCTAGAACACGATCAAGCGAGTGAGAATGCTAGTTTTATGGCTTGTGTTAGGCTAGGATTTACTTTGAAAACTTTTCTTTTAGATTTTCTCAAAAACTTAACACTTCTCGAGTGTTGGTCTAAAGAATAAGAGAAGCACCTCCACTAGTATAAATACTAGTGGGGTTCGAACCATTAGGGTTTCCTAAACCTAGTGGATTTGTTTTCTTATTCACTAATTAACTCATTTAATTATTAATTTAATTGGAAGAATAAGTTCCCAACTTGTCCTCCAAGTCTTGCAAGAATAACCTTCTCTCTCCTACAATAGGAAGTTTGACTTTTCAGCTTTTACTAACTAAAGTCAAAAGTCAATATTCAATAAATAAATTAATTCTCAATTAATTATTTATTGGGTTAAGTTTATTTGAGAATAGTCTTAACAATTAATTCAAAATTAATTAAAAGACCAAAATTAATTAATTACAATTTAATTTATTAATTCTAGAAAAGAATTCGCGTACGAAATAAATCACACGCATGAGGCCACGTCAATGACACGTGTACGTGAAACGTGGCGGGTCCACGTCATCGTGGGCCTCTTTCGATCAATATTTTGATCCTTCGTTAATCATATTAACATCCTACCATAACCTTCGTATTCTGGCATTTGTGTGTGACCCTTTAGGTCCATTATTCGATTAGCATTGATAGTGATTAATTAATTCCCATAATTAAATAATCACTTCACAGATCACACTACCGTAATCTAGCAATGGGTGTGTGACCCCTAGCCGAATAACGAAATGAATAGAAGAACCTTTCTATCAATGACAATCAGTGAAATACGACCCTCCTAGAACTCCATCTCTCAATCAAGAACTAAGGCATGGGAATATTCTTAGAGCCTAATTTTTCTTGATCTTTAAAGTTAAGTTCGTTTCATATCCATTTCGATCTCAATCCTAGAAAACCCCATTTTCTAGACGTCTTGATCTTTTATCCACCTTGGCCAAGGTTTTAATGTTTAATGGACTATGAACAACTTAATCAGTAAGAGATCATTCTTGTTCTTAACAAGTGTAGGTCCTTTATCGATTCTAATAATTCTATATATGCCACTTGTGTAATCCCAACATAGGCCGTGGTTCAGGTGTCTATATGGCGACACCCTTTTGAGCCTATATCAAAGATTACAGAGTTAGCTCATATGAGACATTACAGAATCTCAAGTCTAAGGATTTATGAATCACGTCATTGACCTGTGAGATATTTCCTAATCTGGAAGTTTCTGGAAACATCCTTTCCCATTTAGGAATGTTCTCACACGTGACATCTCAGTGATGAAGTTCTTGTAAGAATCACCTTTATGTATTATGAATGCATCAACGTATGCACTTATCACTCCATGAAACTGCTTGATCCTTCAAAAGGACATAATCACATAAGCAAGTCTCAGTAGAGTCAAGGCCGACACTCCTACTGCCTATCGGACTCATTGACTTGGAGAAGTTTCTAATCCTCGCCTATGGAGTTAAGAACTTGTTTTATGTGCCGTTCCCATAACGACAAAGTTCTTAACGGCCTCATCAGATTAGGGGAGTTCAGTATATGCAAAATATAGTCAAACACAAACAGACATAAATAAGCACATAAAAAAGTGATTGCCTATGAACAAAATGATTTCGTTTATTATTCAAAGACTGTTTGTGATTTTACAAGAAAAATAGTAAAGCAAACATCTGCTTTAAGGGTACTATTCCTAACATCATTCACGTATGAACGACTTCTGAATTTTTTCTACCTCTGTGGACTGTGTGATCACGTGGATAGATATTGCCTGCTCCGGTATGATGATGATTTTGTGAAACCTCCTTCCACTTTCCCTTATGGACCATGGCTCAGAGCCTCAAATCAGATTGGCTCCCGGGATCAACAGTTCTTGTATTTTTTTGTTCTGAAGCCCCCCATCTCCCTAACCTAGCAACCCTACCCTACCGGTTTCTGGAAATTCCCAACTCGTCAACCTTCCTTCCCCGGTTAACAACCAGATAACCACCCAACTCATCACTTCCCAGTTTCAAGTGCTACCCTTTCGAAACCGCTCCAGCCTTCCACCCACATCTCTCTGTCCTCCCCATCAGATCTTGCTAGCATTAAGCAACAGGGACCCCTCTGGCCCCTGTCCCTCTCCACTTTGAATCTTGGTCACCAGACTCTCCTTAACACTGCGATGTCCCCAACCGTTTACACTAGCTCACCGTTCCAAGTAGCCCAACTCACGATGTCAGCCCCTCTTAACTCTAAACAACATCGACCATGATCACCGTCCTTGTTCTCTAGTCCTGAAAAGAGGAGACTTAAGCTCTCTTATCAAAGTGACACAGAAAATACTCTTTTGCTCACTCTTCCTAGCTCGAGCTCCCCTCACTCCCAAACTATATCCCAATATCCCTCTCACAACTGATTCCTAGCTAGTAACTATCCCCCTAACCCTCGGTCTCCCGCTCGATCAGCCCAACTCATCTAAGAAACCCCGTAAATTTCGTACCAATACTTCACGCTCTAAAAAGAACCTGAACCCGACCCATACCCTTCACTCCCCTCTTGTACCTCACTCTATCGGTTCCCTCTCGGATAATGTTCTTGTGGATATCTCCAATTCAGCGGCGGAGGTTGCTCAGCAACCCCGCCGAGTTCAATGGGTTGCTTAAGCTAGAACTGCCAGGGCACGGGGGGTCCATGGCGAGTTCATAATCTTCGGCCTCTTATTGAAAAATAATCGAGGGGTTAACAGCATAAGATTGATCATTCAAAAGGTGCTCTTGATATGAATGGGATTGGTTTCGATTCGGTTGGTAAAGGGGGAGGCCTCACGTTATTGTGGCGTATGGAGGTAGGGGTTACTCTCCAAAGTTTCTCTGGGAATCATATTGATGTGCAGGTGTCTGATAATGATAGGAATATTGTGTAGAGATTTACCGGGTTTTATGGTGTTCCGGAACGTCAGAATCGAAAACACTTCTCGGAGTTACTCCATCAATTTTGACAATTTTCTAACCTCCCTTGGATAATAAGTGGTGATTTCAATGAGATTTTGAACAATGATGAGAATGATGGAGGAAATGATAGATCTCTAACGTAAATGTCTGATTTTCCTAATGCCCTCTTTGATACAGGCCTCTCTGATTTGGGCTTTAAAGGTATTCCATTCACTTGGATTTGTAACAACACGGCTCCTAACACTCTCCGTACGAGATTGGACCGCTCCGTTGCTTCGGATAGTTGGAGGAGTGTTTTTTCGGAGGCGCATGAGATTCATCTCAAGGCCTCGTGCTCGGACCATATTTCGATTCTCGCGGGTCTTAGAAACCCGGTTACGGCTCTTCGAAAGCAGAACCATCCGTTTAGGTTCGCGGCTTGTTAGGTGAAGGTGGAAGGGTCCCTCGCGTCGACGACAGCCGATGTTGTTTTGGAAGGGGTCAAAAGGTGTAAGTTGGGATTATTGAACTGGAGAAGAAGCATCAGGTCGTCGAAAGACCATGATTTGAAATACCTGGAAACAAAGGCTTGGAAACAACGAGCCAAAATCCACTGGCTCCGGAAAGGTGATCGGAATACTAAATTCTTCTACTCTAGAGCTAAGCAACGCGAGTGTAATAACCACATTGAGGCTCTCTGTGATGATAATGGTGTCAGACAATCATCGAAAGAAGGTATCCTGTAGAACCCCGGAGCGAAGGGCACCACATCCCCGGCACCATAGCCCAATACGTGTAACGAAATGGGAACTCCGCACATGCCCCAAGCCTTGGCGAAGGGTGACAAACAAAATACACATCCTAGCTAGGCGGTCTAGACCCTAATACAGAGTGCGCATTAAACATAATTCACGGAAGCGATAAATTTCAAATCATAACATGCTAACAATTACTATATCATATCCATTATATGTACTTATACAATTCATATACAGAACAAATATACGAATCTTATCCCATGCCAAAATCTAAGTATCAAATTATACATATTTTCAAATTAGTAAAATATATAAAGTAAATGAAATACAATGCATGTGGCTCGAGCTATCCTTAAACAACGACACTAGGATAACCGCCTAGCTCGAACCTCCAAAAGCACCTGCAACTTAAACAAAAGGGGAAAAAGAAAAACAACAACGAGGGTCAGTCCTAAAGACTGGTGAGGAGGCTAACACACGTACCCATATATACGTATAGAGCAAAGCACTTAGCAAATTCGAAAAGATCCATGAACCGGGGATGGTTTTTGCAAGCTAAAACGTTTCCCATGATAATAGATATATATATACCTAAAAGAAGTTAAGGGCCAAAGGCCAAAATAACCAATTTTAAGTAATTAAGAGTCTATTCCCGTTTCATAGGTTTATACATAATCACATTAACTCGGTGAGTATGAGTTCTCCTTACAAACTCCTTCAAAATTCTAAATCATAATTCATAATCAAAACTGAAATCATAATCCATCCTTACTCCGGGTGATAGAAGGGTAGCAAGCCCTAGCTATTGGTCATAATTCACACGAGTCAAGGATTAATTACTTCCTTGCACCTTCGGCGGGGATACCACCGGCTTAAGATAACCACCCTTCCTCAAACTCCTAAGGTTAGGTGAAACTCTCAAAGAAAAGTGTTGGTAGGGGAACTCGGCGACCCCACGGCCGTCCCGAGATGCCATACCACTCTCCGGGGCCCAATTCATAATCCAAAAAGTCATAATTTTCATAAGCTTATCTTTCAAAGCTCAAAACTCTCTACACACTCACACATATTCAAAGCTTATCAAAAAGAAGATCAAAATAGAGCTTATATACATATAAAAGCCTTTTCAAAGTCTTATAACAAAATGGGACGAGCCCTCAAAGTACATATCATACACATATCTATCATATAATATACATAATTCGTATGCGGGCTTCAATTCATATTGTAGGTCATAATAGCTAAAAGGAAGAAAACCTCACCTTCCGATGTAGTGGAGCAGAAATGATATAAAACGGACGCAAACTGATGCTTAGGAAACTCCTTGTTACCTACGGGACCAAGATCTGAACAAAGGAAACAACAAGGGATACTCTTAGACTCAAAATGTACCAAATTGACGCTCGGAGAATGCATATGATGCATAAGATACACATGATAAGCAACACTTAAGGCTTATGCGTTCATATTTCACGTATTTCATGTTAAATGGTCATATAAATTCAATACTTTGAAGATAACGTATAAATTATCATGTTAGCAAAGCACTTAGGTCATGAAAGAGATAAAGGAATAGCACATTAAACGAATAAACAAAGTTCTAGTTCATACATGCACCCTAGGAAACACTTAAGTCACATAAGAGCATATGAGGGCATAAAGTAAAAACGAGCATCTAAAATCAATCATAAATTCATATCATACAAGGTAACACACATTACAACGTGTTATCTATGCACATATATTATAAAAGTGGCAAGAAGTGATCATACAAGGCGAGTAAATGGAGCATTGATTCAAGTATGCGCATAAGGTAGCATATAGAACATATGAGATCATAACTTGGAAACTAGCACTTAAATCAAGCCACAAATTCATAACAAACTACCTAACACATAATATAACATGTTAATATAACATACAAGTCATAAACGAACCAAAAGAAGCAAGAAAAACACAAACAAGCAAGGGGAGGGGTGATCGCGGTCGTTACCCATTCTCTTCATGAAATGGTCGTGGTCGCGACCTCACAACAGAAGCTCCAGCAGCCTAAGGTCGCGGCCAGGACCAGAAAAGGCCTGAGGAAGGTCGCGGCCATGACCTAAGTCCAGAAGTAAAAAGAAAAAGAAAACATGGCTGCAGCAAAAAGAAAAAGAAAACATGGTCGTGGTCGGGACCAAGAAGAAGCTTGACGAGATCGCAGCCACGACAACAGCAGCAGTAAGCCAAAACTCGAAAGAAATAGCCACAAAACCAACCAAATCTCTTACTAATTCATGCCAACACTTAGAGGTACATTATAGACACATATTACATGCAAAAAGAGCTCAAAATCTGGTCTAAAACAGCTGTAAATCAAGGGGTGAAAGCAAGAAACGAAATCCATTTTCAATTTCATACAAAAACCTTCATGTTCTTCAAATGAAACCTCAAAATTCCTAAATTATCATGAAATATAAGTTCATATAAGTGAAAAGAGATGTCTTAGGTTCTAACATAATGCATCAAATCTCTACAAAACTCAAGCTAAAACAAGGTTCCAAGAATTTGAGCTAAACCTTACTATTCATGCATATCTTCAAGCTCCTACTAAATCTGATGCAATTCATGAATTTCATGGATTAAAAGAAGTATAAAAGAGAAAAAAATACATAAATATACTTACCTTTGAGATATGATGGAGTATGGAAGAGATTTGAGCTCAAATGATCAAGGTTTGCAATAGAACTTCTCTTATCTTCTTTCTTCTTCTCTTGGAGCTGAACTTTTCTTCTTTCTTGGGGTGGGAAGCTCGAAATAGGGCTGATATGGCGAAGATAGGGATGAATCTAGTTCATATAAGTCAATGTTTAGCTTAATTGGGGTTAAGATGGGGCCCACAAGTTCAAGACTAGTCAAAAGGGGTCATTTTGGTGCGAGGTACTCGTTTCGGTGGAATTTTGGAGGTCCAAATGAACTTAGAAAAATATTAGGTTAGGTTCTAAAGCTTCCAAATCTCGTTAAAAGTCCAATGCATCTTTCGGAATTCGAATCCAAATTCTCGAGCTCAAGTTACGCCTCCTGGAACATGCCCTTTAGCCCCCTTTAGGTCCCGTAAAATAAAATGAGCCAAAGCTAAATAAAATAAATTCAAAATCACATAACGAGCATATAATCATATTCATAACTTACTTATTTCATGTATATCAAGATTTTACGAAAATCGGAATTAAATCCGGACACGTAGAAAGCAAATTCCAAGGCATGTAGACATAAACGTTTAAAATTCAGGTTCATAAGTTAAACAAATAATTTCATATAATTTCAAATAATCACATAATCATTAAAATAACACATAATTGCATAATTTAATAATTTAAAAACGCACTTAACAATCACGTTACAACTTACCTGTACGGCCGGACGATTGGGATGTTACATATCCAAGGGATAATTGAGAAATATTTTGGTCAGCTCTTCACTTCGAACTGCTGCTCGGTTTTTGAACTTGATGCAGGCCTCAGCAAAGTCCCGAGGAAATTGAGTGATGATGTGGGTCAACAACTCCTCACCCGGTTCTCGCCTGATGAGGTAATCCGAGCTTTTAAGAGCATGTATCCTCTCAAATGCCCCGGCCCTGATGGACTTCCCCCATACTTTTTCTAGTATTATTGGGGCATTGTGGGTCGTGATGTCATTGCTTGTGTTCTCGATTTTCTTAATAACAGGAGGTTTCATAGGAACTTAAATTTTACCCATATTGTGCTTATCCCGAAAAGCAAAAATCCTGATGTTATCACTCAATTTAGACCTATTAGTTCGTGTAACGTGGTCTATAAAATTGCTTCGAAAACTCTTGCTAATCGCATTAAACCTCATTTAGATAAGCTCATCTTCCCTAGCCAATCTGCTTTTATCTCGAACCGTCTTATTAGCGATAACGTGCTTGTAGCTTTTGCGATTAACCATTACTTGAAGCGTAAGAGTACAGGAAAGGAAGGTTTGTTTAACCTGAAGCTCGACATGAGCAAAGCCTACGACTGCGTTGAATGGAGGTTCTTTGAATGGATTTTGGTCAGGTTAGGTTTTCCCACTGTTTTCATTGACCGCATTATGACTTGTATTTCGTCTGTTTCATATTCTTTTCTTCTTATGGCTATGAATTCAGCAGCTAGTCCCGAAAAGGGGTATTCGACAAGGCGACCCCCTCTCTCCTTTTCCTTTTCTGTGCAGAAGTGCTTTCTGCTTTACTCCAGGAGGAGGAGCGCTCAGGGTGCCTAACTGGTATTGTTGTCTATCGAGGGGGCCCTCGGATCTCCTATTTGTTGTTCGTAAATGATACTATGATCTGTGGGAAAGCCTCTGGCGATACTTTGGGTTGTGCCAAAGGGGTTTTGGATCGTTATGGTCGTCTTTCGGGGCAGATTATGAATTTCCAAAAATCTTCTATTGTCTTTAGCAAGAATGTAAGTTGGGTGAATCAACAGGCTTTGGCTAGTATCCTGGGAGTTCGATGTGTTGACAAGCAGGACCTGTATCTTGGCTGCCTTCGGTTGTGGGCCGGTCGAAGAAAGCAATTTTCTCGGGAATTCTGGACAAAATTAAGCGGCGTATTCAGGGATATCCTGAGAGGTTCTTGTCTAAGGCAGGCAAAGATGTTCTTATCAAGGCTGTCATTCAAGCCATGCCGATGTACTCTATGAATTACTTCTTGCTCCCGGATAGCTTAATTCAGGAGATCGACTCTTTGATCTCCAATTTCTTTTGGAACAGCAAGGAAGCCCGTAAAATCCATTGGATAGCATGGCTGCGGTTGTGTCATCGAAAAGGTGTTGGCGGGCTGGGGTTTCATGTTTTCAAACTTTTTAACTTGGCGATGCTCGCCAAGCAACTGTGGAGAATTGCTAAGGAACCCGATAGCTTGATTGGTAGAATTCTTAAATCCTGGTATTTTCCTAACTCGAATGTGTGGGATGCGTCCTTGGGACGGTCTCCATCGTTCACATGGCGAAGTCTTCATGAAGCTAAATACCTTCTTGCTGCTGGTACGAGATGGAGGGTAGGTGGCAGTAGGGATATCCACATTTGGCGTGACAAATGGTTGCCCTGTGGACCGGAGTTTCGGCCACGGTTTCGCATGGCGACTTCTATAACTTCGGAATGGGTGTCGAACCTCCTCAAACCTGGGTTGATGTGTTGGGATGAAGAACTGGTGACTAATGTTTTCAATGAGAGGGATGCTAGAACGATCCTGAGAATTCCTTTGGGTGCCACGCCTTAAAAGGATTCTCTAATCTGGCATTATAATACGAACGGACGGTTTACGGTTAAGAGTAAGTATCATCTTGCCGTGGATTTGGCTAATCGGGAGGGTCTCGTCTGCTTCTACTGGCTCTCACCCGGTTTGGAAAGATATTTGGAAAGTTAAAGCTCAACCTAAGGTTAGAAGTTTCCTATGGCGATGCTGCCAGGGTATTCTTCCGATAGGCTCTCTTCTCACTCGACTTCACTGTGGGACCGACAACAGTTGTATCCATTGTGTAGCTGATGGTGAAGACATGAGACACGCCTTAATTAGCTGCCCCTTTGCCAGACAAGTGTGGGTTATCTCTCACTTGCCACGGTAGCTTATTCAGGCCTTGGAGGGTAATTTTAGCGAGGCCCTGGCTGTGTGTTTTCGAAAACTCGACCCAACAGATGGCGGGAGGTTAGGTACCCTCCTTTGGACTATCTGGACCTACAGGAACAAGAAGCGGAGTGAAGGTTTGAAAAAACAGCCGCACGAGTTGATCTCTTGGGCGCTGGAGATGCTGTCCGTGCCTGACCCTATCGACAGTGAGCATATACCAAGACAGACTTTACCGTTGGATGTTCGGTGGCGCAAACGGTTGGATTAAAATCAATTTTGATATTGTTGTGTTCGTGGATACGAAGTCCATCGGCATTGGGATTGTGGCTCGTGATTCGGATGGGTTTTGTGTGGGTTGGGCCCGTTGGTGGCCGAAGCTCTCTCGGCGGTCTGTTTAGGCCGAGATTTTGGATGGTCCAAGGTTGTGGTGGAAGGTGATTGCTTAAATCCGATTAATAGCATCAATGGAGGGGACGAGGATCTCTCCCATGTGGGGAACATTGTCACTGATATTAAGCTCCTCTGTGCTTGTTGATCTGAAGTTCGTTTTTCTTTCACTAGGCGTGGTGCTAATTTCGTGCCCCACAAGTTAGCTCGTAATGCGGTTTCGGCCTGCGTTGACTCGTCGGATAGCCCGACTTTCGTTGTTGATTCTGTTTTAGCTGATTTGGACTAGTTTTTCTTGGCCTCTCCGGCCGGTGGAAAACAAAAAAAAGAAAGAAAATTATTTGCAAGTCAGAGTCCAATTGGTCGAACAAGAGAAATGTTGTTGCTAATATAAAGTCTATGTTTACCAGTGTTTAAAAGTGCTCATTTTCTTTTGTTCGGTGTCAAGAAAATATGGCAACATATAATCTTGCGCGATTAAATGTAAATATTTGTTGTTGATCTGGCTCAAATCTGGTCGATCTGACGTGGTCGATCTGGCTGTCAGATATGGGTCAATCAGTCAAGAATTTGTTTGAGTGGGTTCTTTATCGACCTGAAAGCACTAGCAAACGTGAGCTCGAAACCAACTTGGGGGGACTTGGGGTTTTACCCAAGTTTGGCACTCCGACGCTCAAGTCAGTAATGGAGCTCTTTAGAGAGAGAATAAATGCAATTGAATGCGTATTAAAGGCTTACCAACTACTGTTCAAGGGGCGAGTATTTATAGCCATGACCAAATAACGCAGTAATGCGTGTACTGTAGGTGTGCATTAATGGTGTTGCCAGTCGTCGATCTGGATGTCGGACGATGGTGCCGGCTTGAGGCGGGTCGTTTGTACCTTCTTTCCCCTTTGGGTAGAAGCAAGGACTGACGGTCATTAATGAGCCGTAGTGCGTCTGTTCTAGGGAATGAAAAGGATACACGTGTCCCGACAGGAGTGCTTTACAGTATTCGGGTGTTCGGTGACGTATGCGGTCGATCTGGAGATCGACATTGTCTTCCGAGGTCAACCCTTTGGGCTTCCTCACAGGAGGGGAATAGATCGATTTGATGACCTTGCTATTGAAGTCCATCTAATGATCTAATGATCAGGCAACATGTAAATCGATCTAATGACCTCATGTAGATATGATTATCTGAAGACCTGATATCGACCTGATGATCTGTCAAAAAGCCATTTCTGTTTGTCCAGGCTGGCGCAGCGGTCCACGTGACACCAACTGGGGGTGGCCACGTGGCCAGGCTCTATTATGCCGTGTCAGAGGCCCCCCAAATTACCAGTGTGAATTTTCGCAGTGGTAATTTCATCGATCTGGCAATGGGTAGGGGAACCGTCATGACCGTTGGAATCGAGTCGTCACCTCAGTTACGGGCGTGACTTTTCGAGTCAGATCGGTCCGACAAAGCATTTAATGCGACGCGACCTTCCATAGGATAGGCGTGTGCAGGGTAATTATGGCGTCGTTCGTATTTCGAGACGTTACTTTTCAACCCCTATATATAGGGGTCCTCCCCTGGCCTCATTTCACTACTTCCTATACTAAGAGAATCGAACTGCTCCGGCCTCAATCAGCTCGTCATCAACTTTTGTCTTCGAACTCGGCCTTTTCAGAGGTAAATTTTTTCCTTCCACCTTTATGGCTCAAAATCAGGTAGCGTTCACGCCGTCGCCAGAATGAGAAGAAGACCTGCCGGCCCCACCTTTACCGAATGAGAGTTTTGATTTTGCCTCCGGGTCGGCTTCCGGGAGGGGCGAAGCTCCGACGGCGAACAGAGGGGGTCAGGCTTCGACGTCGAGGGCACGGCGACCCATTGGGCTTTTAGATGAGCTGGAAGGGAATATTGTTGCCGAGGGGCAGATCGATGGAGGGGAACACATGGCCCAAGTCGGAAACCCTCCCGCTCGACCTCCACATGTTTACAGGACCCTCTCGCATGTTTCTGAGAGGTTCTCCAAGATAACCTCTCAGGAGCTCGCGGAGGTCAAGCGGCTATTGGGATTAGGTCATCAATACGCGGTCCGAATGCCGGAGGAGGAAGAGACCGTCGAGAGACCGAGGGGGGTTGAGGTCGGTTGGCATGTATTACGCCTCCGTCAAATATGGATTCAGGCTCCCTCTTCCTCAGGTCATCACGGATTTCTTAGTTCGGTACAACCTGTGCCCTTCCCAGTTAACCCCGAACTCTTTCTCGCTAATGCACTGCATGATCATTACGATGAAGTGCCTCGGGTTCGAGCCGGAGGTCTGGGACTTCGGGGAGTTCTTCACACTTAACATCGCCACCAAGTCTGGGGTAGGATACTTCAACCTCCAATCAAAGCCGAACCGGAAGATTGTATCGATCTCGTCTACGTCACATGGGATCAATTGGAAGTCCAAGTTCTTCTTCATCAATCTGCCCATCGTTCCTCGCTTCCGGATCACTTGGGGGGACAACGGCCCAAGACAGCTCGTGACCAAGTCGTCGACCTGGCTGCATAACCACTTCGAACTAATAACTAATATCGGGCTCCTTGATCATACTAACCTGTCGAGGACAGGGCATCTGGTCGAAGCGGGCATTATACTTGGGACTCGGAGAAAGAACTTCCGCTTTGGTATGCTCTCACTTCGACCAGACCCTTACTCGTTCAGGGTCTTAAATTACTTTGCTTTTCTGGCCTATTATTTCGATCTGACCCTTTTCGTTCTACAGATCTAAGACCGTTGATCATGTCTCGAGCTGCTACGATGAGGGCGATGAATCAAAGGAATGCCACGCCCGACGAGCTGAGACCCGTGGCAGAGGCCGCTCGAGCCATCATCAATGCCCTACCTAAGGCCCAGCATGCTCAGCAGGAAAGGTGCTCGAAGGAACTACACGACCTGGATGCCGATCTGGAGGAGCAGACCGCTGGGGAGCCACTCCGTGGTCAAGAGCTCGAAGGTCAAGCCGGGTCATCTACGCAGCCGGCCGGTCAGATCGGGGGTGACATCGAACAAGTAATAAACCTAGATCACCTCCCTTTATATTTTGATGAAGATGTTGATTCTCAACTTCAGTTTATTCAGGCGAGGCACGGGGTAGGAAAAAGACCCTTTAGAGAGTTGGTTCACGAATTGCAGGATTCTGACGAGTCCGATGAGGAGGCCCAGCTCTTAAACTTTCCCAAGACTCCCCTTCCCCAATGGCCTGCAGGTCTTGAGCTCGAAAAGGCAGACAGTACCAAGCGAGCTCTGGCGTTCGGCAAAGCTGATCCCGAACTACTGGCTGCCCTCTTCAATTCCGGATGCATTATCGATGAGCAGAAGAAGCTCTCTGAGAGGTCGGCAAGGCAGAAGAGATATCAAGCTGCCAGAGGTCTTTTTGGAGTAAGTTCAGTTCATTTCGCTTTTCTTCTCTTTTTTTTTATATATCTCCCAGGAATCGACTAATTCGATATGATTGATCGATCTTAGGATGTCCTCCCCGTCCTCATCAACTCGATCCACGAGGCTGAGGTCTTCAAAGTCGGCAAGGAAAAGTACAAGGAGAAGTATCTTATGACGAAGGGCCAGCTCGTTTCAGCGAACCTCGAGCGGGAGCTCAGGGAGGCCCGGGAAGAGAAGAGGCAGCGGGTCGAGGAGAAGGAGACCATGGAGGTGAAGTGGAAGAGCTCGCAGGAGGCCCTTGGGGAGGCGGAGAAGGCCCACGCGATCGAGCTGGCCAAGATAAGGGAGGACTTCACTAAGAAGCTCGATGCTGCCGTTGCTGCTGCAAAAGAAGAGGGGCGGAACGAGATCTTTAGCTTGGCCCAAGCGAAAATCGTCAAAGCCGCAGAGGAAATGAAGAAGTGCAAGCTGGAGATCGAGCGGTATGTCGTTCGCGAGTTCATGGAGGGCCCCGGTTTTGAGGAAGCTAGCTTGATCGTGGGTCAGAACGATCTGGCAGAGGGGTTTCAGATCGCCATAAACCAGCTCAAAGCTCCAAACGACATCATCCCCAATTTCAATTTTGATTCGATTGGCCCATTGCTCCCCGATCCTGGCGCTTCTGATCTCCCTGAAGAGGAAGAGCCAGTCCAAATCGACTGGGCGACCTTCAAGTATGGGCATACCATCGAGATCGCTCAGGCTAAGAAGGAAAAGCGTCCGGTAGAGTGTGAACTCCCCCATCCGGTCCAGGTCGATAGCTTCCTCCCAACCATTCGAGAGCTTGAGAGGGCCCAGCGTCGAACTGCTCAGGAATCCTGATCCATCCCCGTTGAGATCGACTGACTCCATTTTCTGTAATCAATTGGTTCGCCCTTCCGGTCGGGTTGTGACCGGATGAATACTCTTCTTTTTTTTTTTTTTTGAACATTTGCCCATCGAGCCACGTCGCGTGGTGAGCTCGATGCGCTAGGTATAATCGATCCCTGTTAATTTTTGGGATCGCTTTCCGCATGAATGAATTACGTTTCTCATACTTGTGTGCTCTTTCTCTGCAAGTTGAACATTTATTCGATCTGGCATGCGTGTGGTTTGTCAATCTAGGTTTTGCTTACCTCAGTTAGATTTTTACCGCTTTTCAGATCAACAGGTGCATCACGCTCCCGATCTCATGTGGGTGCTTATCTAGCATCGTTGGGTGCTCGCATTTTTCCTTAGTCATTACACTGTTTACGGTATTCTCGTCGGATCGATGGCGATCTCTGAGATATGGCAGCTCTGTAGGTTTGGCCTATTTGGATCTCACTGGATCTAAATCGATCTCGTCGGATCTCTTAGACCATAAAGTGGTGATCAAGAATTTCTGAATCGTTAATCTCTGGACCCTTTCGGATCTAAATCGATCTCCCCGGACCTCCGGATCGTAAGATTTTTTAGTCATTAATCTCTGGATCTCCTTGGATCTAAAACGATCTCCTTGGATCTCTGGATCTTTAATTTTCGAAAACCATTAATTTCTGGACCTCTTTGGATCTAAAACGATCTTCTTGGATCTCTGGATTACTAATTTTTGAAAACCATTAATCTCAGGGCCTCTTTAGATCTAAAACGATCTCATTGGATATCTGGATCATTACGTTCATTAGGATTTTTAGGATCTCTTTGGGTCTTAAAAACGACCTCGTTGGATCTGGATCTCTAACGGCGTTTGAATATTAAGTACGTTAGGATTTTTGTATCTCATTGGGTCTACAAACGACCTCATTGGATCTCTAGCAATGATTCAAAAGCGTCCAATACGTTGGGATTCTTACAATCTCGTTGGGTCTAAAAACGACCTCATTGGATCTCGAACTCTAACGATCGGATGGGGGGGGGGGGGGGGGGGGTTCGCTCCCACCTCGACTCATAACCGTAGGTCGAATGATAGCTTACCCGAGGGGATAGTAACCTGGTATAGGATTACGGATTGACTCCAATCGGATGTCGTTCCAAAACATGTATATTAATTTACTGAATAGAGATCGATTCTCAAGCGAATTCGACCGCTTTAACCATTACAACTTGAAATAATTTGAAAGCTAAGTGTAAAATTTCTTCAAGTTGTGCACATTCCATGGTCTGGGTAATGGCTCCCCGGCCATATCTTCGAGCCGGTAGGCCATGTTCTTCCCGATCTCCGCGACGCGGTAGGGTCCTTCCCAGTTAGGCTCAAGTTTTCCTACATGCTGCAAGACTTCGACCTTTTTTAACACTAGGTCTCCGATCTGAAACGATCTGGGCCGTACGTGTTTATTGTATGATCGGGCCGCTGCTGCCTTGTACTGTTTGAGCTTCTGATAGGCATGTTCTCTGCTCTCTTCAATCACATCTAGATCTTCAGCGCTGATCTCCGTATTCTGGTCGAGCTGGTACTGCGACACGCGAGCGGTTTCGTGTAACAGCTCCGATGGGATGACGGTTTCGGATCCGTAAACCAGAGAGTATGGTGTTTGTCCCGTGGCGGTTCGTGGGGTAGTTCGATAAGCCCATAGTACACCGTCGAGCTCGTCCGCCCACGCTCCTAACTTTGCATTGAGGCGGGTCTTGAGATTTTGAATAATAATTCGGTTGGTGACTTCGGCTTGGCCATTTACGTGTGGATGACCGACAGTAGTGAATCTGAGGTCGATCCCGAGGTCTCGACAATAGCTCTTGGTATTTTCAGATCGAAACTGAGGACCATTGTCACAGATGAGCACCCTCGGGACCCCAAAACGGCAGCTTATATTTCTCCAGAGGAAGTTTCTTATCACTGCATCAGTAATTTTGGGGACTGCCTCGGCCTCAACCGACTTTGAGAAGTACTCGACGCATACTATGGCGAACTTTTTCTGTCTAGGTGCCAAGGGGAATGGACCGATGATGTCGATCCCCCATTGATCGAAGGGCCAACACACGTCGATCGGTATCATGGATGCCGGGTGAGTGTGGATTAGGTTGCCGTGTTTTTGGCACTTGGGGCATTTCTTGGCATGGATCTTCGCGTCCCTTACCATGGTTGGCCAAAAGTACCCACCCCTTAAGATTTTTCGAGCTAGAGCTCGTCCTCCGGAGTGGTTTCCGCAGCATCCCTCATGGATTTCTTCCAGGACGTCTTGGGCTTGGCTAGGTCGTAGGCATCTTAGGGGGGGACCGGTGAAGGATTTTTTGAACAACCTGCCTTCCCGATCTATCATATATAGCAGAGATCGATATTTTATTCTCCTGGCCTCAGTTCGATTTTGGGGTAAAAACCCGTCTTTGAGGTAAGCGATCAGATCGTCCATCCAGCAAGGTTCCGACGGATCGATGGTGGCGATCTCGGACTTTTCTTCGTCGATCGCCCGGCCCCCCGAGACCATGAACGAGATGGTTGCATCTCCAGTTCCTTGGAATCCGTTGGCCAACTTTGGTAGGGCATCAGCTCGACCGTTCTCTTTGCGGGGGACCTGTTCGATTTTGAACTCTTTCAGCTTCGAGGTCAGCTCTTTCACCATTTTGAGATACGCTGCCATGGACACCTCCCGAGCTTCGTACGTGCCGTTGACTTGGCCTGCGACGAGCTGGGATTCAGTTACAATGGCTAACCTGTCGATCTGGTTTTCCGTGGCATACCTCAGTCCAGCCACAAGTGCTTCGTACTCGGCTTCATTGTTCATTGCTTTAAAATCGAGCTGTAGTCCGTTTGAGTTTATAAGGGATATGCCCACTCCCCCTCCTTGAGAGGTCGATGAGCCATCCGTGTACATGGTCCAGCTAGGCGAGGTACGGACGATCTCCATCGAGCTGGTGTTCTTTTCGACTAGAAAGTCAGCCAGAACTTGAGCTTGTTGGGCGGCCCGAGGTTGGTAGGTGATGTCATGCTGACTCAACTCGACCGTCCATTTCATCATTCGACCCGATACATCGAGTTTGGATAACACCTGCCTAAGCGTCTGATCTGTTAGGACAACTATGGGGTGGGCCTGGAAGTATGGACGTAGCTTCTGGGCTGCGTGCGTAAGGGCGAACACGAATTTCTCGATCTTGAGATAATTTCGTTCCGCACCGTGCAGGATCTTGCTCAAGTAGTAGATCGGTAGGTGTTTTCGATCTCGAATGGCGACCAAGACTAAGCTGAAGGTCTCGTTAGAAAGGGACAGGTAGAGGTACAAGGTCTCTCCCTCATTTGGCTTGTCCAGCAATGGGGGAGAGGCCAGGTACTCTTTCAATTGATCTAACGCTCGATCGCATTCTTCGTTCCATTTGAATTTCTTGAGATTCCACAATACTTTGAAAAATGGGAGGTTTCGCTCTGATGATCGTGATATGAATCGATTGAGGGAGATTATCCGTCCTACGAGTGATTGGACTTGGTTGATGCACCGAGGTCGTGGTATGATCTGGATAGCTTTGATCTTGGTGGGATTGGCCTCGATGCCTCGTTGGCTCACCATATACCCCAAGAACTTCCCCCCTTCGACCCCAAACGTGCACTTGTCAGGGTTGAGCTTCATCCCATATTGCCGTAAGATCTCAAACGATCTGCGTAGATGATCTAGATGATGGTACGCCCAGCGGCTCTTCACGATCATGTCGTCGACGTAGACCTCCATGGTCTTCCCGATCTCATCCTTTAACATCAGGTTGACCAACCTTTGGTACGTAGCTCCTGCGTTCTTTAGCCCGAAGGGCATGACCTTGAAGCAGTATATTCTCTTTACCACAATGAAGGCCGTGTGCTTTCGATCTTCGGGAGCCATAGAGATCTGGTAATAGCCTTAAAATGCGTCCATCATACTGAGCATCTCGCACCCAGCTGTCGAGTCGACGAGCTGATCGATTCGGGGCAACGGATACGGGTCTTTCGGGCAGGCCTTGTTGAGGTCGGTGAAGTCGTTGCACATTCTCCATTTCCAGCCCGTTTTTTGCAAGAGGACTACGTTGCACAACCAGTCAACGTATTGAGCTGGAGTAACGTATCCGGCGTCGAGGAGTTTATTGACCTCGGCCTCGATTATATCATTCCTTGCCCAACTTTGCGGTCTCAACTTTTGTTTGATGGGCTTGACCGACGGATCGATCCCCAGCCGGTGGCAGATCACCTTCGGATCGACACCGATCAGATCTTTGGCTGCCCAAGTGAAAATATCCGAGTTGTCTCTCAGGAATTCTATCATCATGACCTCGAGTTGGGGGTGCATGTTCGCCCCGATCTTGGTGGTTTTATTGTTGTCTCCAGGGATAAGGGCAATTTCTTTTAGCTCTTCTGAGGGCTCGAGCCGCTCGCTGGCCTTTCTCTTTCGAGCTACCGAGGATCTCTCTGCCAAGCATTCCTTTGTGGGTAGCTCGATCTCTCCATCGGCATAGGTTTGGAGGTCGAGTTCTTCCTCCACCTCTTTTCCGGATGGCTTTTTGAGGACGATGGCGTAACAAGCCCAACTGTCCATGACATCGCAAGTCACCTCTCCGACCCCGTTCGGGGTGGGCATTTTCAGTTTTTGATGGTACGTTGAGATGATTGCTTTGAATTGAATAAGGTCAGGCTGGCCGAAGATCATATTATACGCTAGGGGCATATTGACGACGACGTACTGACCTCCTGGGTCACCCTCTTGGGGGATGTTCCCATCGAGGTGAGGAGTCGGATGCGCCCTAACGGTATAACCTCCGATCCACCGAACCCGGAGAGCGGGGTTCGGATCGGATCGAGTTTTAGATTGTGCAATTTCATTTTTACAAGAGTCGAGTAAGGGGATAATGTTCGAGCTGCTTCCATTATCAACTAGGCATTTGGTTACATCATAGTTAGCCACCCCCAAGGTCACCACCATCGGACAGCTAGGCGCGTCGCCTTCCCGATGGGGGCCAGGGCGGAATCACTCTCACTAAAGCTAACCTCCTGCCTCTCCCACTCTCTACTCTGATCGATCTGGAAGACCTCTTCGTGGGGACCATTGAACTCTCGAGCTGCTCGCCTGATGTTCCTCTTTCGGGCTGCATTGGAGTCACCGCCTTCATGCCCCCCGGCTATCATATAAATCTTGTCGTGGGTGGGGAGATTGTCCTCAACTCTTTCCAGCGGCTGCTTCCCAGATTGTTTAGGGGGAGATCTAGACCTGAACCGGTTGCGATCGCTCAGCCTTGTAACGCCCCGACTTTTTGGTCGTACAGGTATGACGTCACGAGTGGGTTTAGATCGAGAGTTATGTGACTTATACATGTTTTAATTGCTAAGTAATTATTTAATTTAATAATTTCGTGAATTAATTGCTATTATGTGACTTATATGATTTAATTGAAAGTGTTAGTTTTATTTATTTGTTACTTGTATACTAGCTAATTAATATTTTGTTTCGATTATGTACTTATTTGAACTTATATGAAATCCTTGGACTCAACCGAACTTTTAATTGGATCCCAATTGATCACCTACCAAACTTTCAGGATACAATCGAAGCACTTAAATTGTTCAAGGACCAAAGTGCAATTTCCCTCCTCTTCCTCCCTTAATTACACGATCAAGACCCCCACCCCAATTTTATTCTTCTTCTTCCTATTTCTCTCCCAACATCAAAGCTCCAAACCCTCCATTCATTTCTTCCAAAATCGAGCCAAGATAGAGACAAGGAAGCAAGAGGATTCTTCTTCAATTCCAAGCCAAGAACAAGCTCCATTCTATCTATTTCCATCTTCTTCTTCTTCCTCCCCAAGGTATATATATATATATATGTATATATGTATAAAGGTGTGTATATATAAATATATATGGATTTATGTAATTTGATGGATTAATTGATGAAATTATGAGTGATATGTGTATATATGTTGTATTTGGTTGTTGTTGTATGATTTTGGGTGATTTGGGAGCCAAAATTCGAGCCTTTCCCTGTTTCCCGTCGCCAAACGCAGCTGCTGGAATTAGGGGTCGCGCCTGCGACCGTTTTGTGACCATTTTTGGTCGCGGTCGTGACCAATAATTCGAGACTTGGCCAATTTTCGGTCGCGGCCGCGACTGATTTTCAGTGCAATTTTGTCACGGACGTGACTCCCTCGTCCGAACTCGGAATGACCTGATTTTTGAACCCACGGAAACCTCTTGAAGTGTATAATATTCTACAATTGGAATCACTTCAATATCGTTTCTCATTTGTGAGATATGATCAATTCTTTTTGGTGTCGCCACTTTACCGGAAAACTGCTTTCACCCAACTTCGGGCCTACGCCATTTTCACCTCGTTTTGAACCATGATTCGTGCCATATATCATTTAAAAGCTCTATGTGTCTAGTTTTATATCCCACAAGAAAAACTTAATTCCAATTTCTACAACTCAAGATATTTCCATTTTCCTACAACTTGTTCATTCCCGAATTTGTTAACTTTTGCTAAATCTTACCAAAACTATTCTTCTTACGTTCCTTTCAACCTCTTGGCTCCAATATGTGAACTATATGACTTGTATGCTTGATTAATTGATGTTATATGATATTATTTGATATGATTATGAATTTCATGCTATGAATTCAATGTATAAATGAGAAATGACAACATGAACGTTTATGTGCTACTTTTATGCATGCGTGAATGGGTTGCTTCGTTTAGTTGTTTAGTATGTTGTGTATAGCTTCTTCCATGATTTATATATATTGCTAATATGTTATATTATGTGTTAACTTGTATATTATGAAATCATAATGTGATCTTGTTAAACATTTTGTGAATTATGATCCAATATGCCTTCAAATGCTCTCTAGCTTGCAAGCATGAATTGTTCCTCCATTTATTGGCCTCATATGATAACTTCCCGCTTCATTTATGACTCGCATGCATTGTAAATATGTTATAGTATGAGTTATGATTAATGTATGAAGCTTATGGCTTGATTTGATACAAAATATGAAAGATATGAAACACATGAATATGAAACCACAATGTATTGAATATTTTGAATGGATTACTTGATTATATGACCCCATCACACGATTAATGCTTCTTATGCATCTTATATCATGTGCATAACATGCCGTGCGTCTATGTGGTTTCATATTGAGTCAATTCTCACCAGCACACATTGTTCCTTCTCTTGTACAGTTTGTTTCCAGGGCGGAGACTTCCAAATTGAATAGGCACCCGTATTGCTCTTGTTTCTTGTCTCGTGGTATTCCAGGTGAGGGTGTTTTCGTTCTAGTTACATATCAAACCCTACAACCCTTATGTGAAAAGCTTTGGCCAAAACCTTATGATTATATATATGTTACTTTTAAAGTAAAGTTATCGAGTAAATATTGATCGAGTAAATATTGATTGATCGAGTAAATATTGATCGAGTAATCCCCTTTACAAATGGATAATGATGGATATGGTATGATTCTTATGAATCAAATGTTTTGGCGAGAAAGAAAGAATGATTGATTGATTGATTGCACTGATTGGGGCCCAGGGGCTTGGTGTGAGTGGGGACCCGAGGAGGCAAGGGCTGACGGTAAACCCTCACACTAGTCCCACTATTGAACGGCGGTACCGGAACTCGTCAGGAGATTGGCGGGGAAAGGGAGCTGAGTGCCATCTGGGGAGTCATGTAACCCCTTTTGGTCAATGATTGGGTGGTCGGGCCTTGCAAACCCACCACCAACCCGGAGGAAGAAGGTTGGAACTTATTTATGATTGAAAATGATTGAATGATTGATTGATTGATTATGATTGATAGGCACTGTGCGGGAAGGCCGGGAAACGGATTGCCCAAACAAATATGTTCAGGACATGATATGTGATCTGTGTGTATTATGATATATTGCATGATCACCTATTTAATGTATTAATGATATTTGTCGTACACGGTCGGAGTTTGGTTGGAGATTATGCACGCTCACTCGCCGAGCCTTATTGATTGAGTGTGATTTATGAACTTAATGAATTTAATATGAATAGTCGTAAAGTCTGAGCATTGCTTAGTCATTCTTTTGCCCTTTTTGGGAACTAACTTTAAATAAAACTTTGCTCGGGATTTATGACTTGCATGTGCATGTTTCTCTATATATGTATAGCTCCTGCTCACTCAGTCTTCTAGAGACTGACCCCTTTTCCCCACTTTTCAGTTGCTTGCAGGTTTTGCTAGGCGGAAGTCAAGTTTTAATCTCTTGTCGAGTCACTTGTACACTCGAGTCACATTTTACATTCTTTTATGATTTAATTGTATTTCCGTTATGTATTGGGCCTGTGTGCCAATTATGATTATTGTTGGATATTGAATTCGGGACAGGTTGCATGCCTAGTTGAACCCGTTGTTAGTTTGCTTGGTGGATTTAAATTATGTATTGGGAATTATTGGGCGTGTAACTATTGTTGAAGATTTTGAATTATACGTTATTGCTTCTGCTTTACATTCTAGGTATTCTTGATTTATTTGGTACAGGGTTAGATTCCGCCTAGCTAGGATAATTTTTATTTTGGTCTCCCGTTCGCTATGAGTCCGGTTCATGCTTGGATTATCCATTTCATGTGTGGACTAGACTTGTAGTGCGGGGGATGTGGCGCCTGTCGTCTCGGGCGTTACAGGCCTCCCCGCCTTCTCAGAGTAGTGGTCGATGCGTCGAACAAAATTCTTCAGATGCCCTCCTTGAATGAGTCTTTCGATCTCATCACGGAGGGCGTTACATTCCGCGGTCGTGTGGCCCCATTGCTGATGGTAGCCACAGAACTTCCCCGATTTCTCAGCCTTCGGGCCCTCTCGGATGGGCTTCGGTTTCTTCAGAAGGCTTTGGTCCATGACCACGTAGATCTGGTTGATGGACTTGGTCAAGGGGACATAGTTTCATCGGTCGACCTGGGTCGGTGGGTCGACTTTCCCCTTAATCTTCTTTTGCTCGCTCCCTTTCCGGTGTTGGGACGAGCTGGACCCGATGACCTGCCTCTCAGATCGGGGCGGAGGTCCATGCGCGAGGGCGATCTCCTCAACGCACATGAAGCCGTGGGCGATATCTTGTATTTCCGTCAGGTTGCGGGGCCCGGCCCTGACGATCTCATCGGCCCAGAGGCGGTTACGAAGGGCTCGATGGACCACGGAAAGTAAGGTGTCCATCGTCGGGTTCTCGACCCGAACCACTTCTCTCGAGATATGCTGTTGAGATAGGAGGGTGGTAGCTTTTTCCCGGACATCGAGGAGAAGTGCGCATCGATATGCACCGAGGCGGCAGGCGGATGAACCAATCCTGCGCAGGACCCGTCAACGTGGTGACGAAGAGTTTGGCCCAAATCTACTGCTGGTGGGAGTGTAGCAGCATCCGGTTCTCGAAGGTCGTCACATGTTTTTCGGGATCGGTGGTCCCGTTATACATGGGTCGGTCGGTCGGTCGAAATTCGATCTCCATCACAGGTGGTGCGGAGAATATCTTCGCAGAAGGGGGAAGCTTCCTCCCTGTCGCTGCGGTAACGGAGAGGGCGTCGGTTCAGTCCCTCTCGAAGGTCGACCTGCCTCTGGGTGACGTGGGAGCCACGGTCACCCAGGCGGTCTTGGACCCGTCTTCGCGGTGGGTCCACGCCATGGTCCTGCTCTCTCCTAGCGCGAGCGGCGGCGATTCGGGCGGCCTCCTCCCTAGCGGATCAAGCGGGGATCCGAGCTCGAAGATAGTCGAACTCGTCATTGTCCTCGTCGACCACGCGTTTGCCGCGGTGGTTACGGCTGGGATGATCGGAGTCCCCGTGGCCCTCGCGGGGAACTTCTTTGCTCGCTGCAGGGGGTGGCGGCGACAGGGCGAATTCTTGGACCTGCCCTGCTCCGATCTGGGGACTAAAACCCCAGATGATGTGGGTCGGTCGCCCATCTAGTGGTTGGAAGACATAGGGAACCGGGTTCCCGTATGCTTGGACGGTGGGGGCCAACGCATTGCCTACCACGGGGCTAGGTATGGTGGTGGCCGGGCTGGCTCTTGGTAGCTCCGGGCGCCTGGGTTCGCGGCCCTCCGTTTGGGCACGCTCGATCTCGACCCGCCACTGGTCAAGGAAGGCATCCAGGTCTGCCTGGGTGACGGTGTACCTGGGAGTGGCCTCCAGCGGAGGCTAGGGAACGTTGGTGCTGGGACCGACCGGTGGGACAACGGAGGTATTGCCAAGCGGCGCGTTGTAGTCATGCCTGCCTTTGGCAACCTCCTCCATGTCCTCGTCGCGGTTGGTGTTCCTCGTGTTAACCATCGTGTTTGAAAAGGGGATTAAAGGGGCTTTTATCTAGGTCAATATAAAAAAGGGTTTCCCACAGACGGCGCCAAACTGATCTGGCTCAAATCTGGTCGATCTGACGTGGTCGATCTGGCTTTCAGATATGGGTCAATCAGTCAAGAATTTGTTTGAGTGGGTTCTTTATCGACCTGAAAGCACTAGCAAACGTGAGCTCGAAACCAACTTGGGGGGACTTGGGGTTTTACCCAAGTTTGGCACTCCGACGCTCAAGTCAGTAATGGAGCTCTTTAGAGAGAGAATAAATGCAATTGAATGCGTATTAAAGGCTTACCAACTACTGTTCAAGGGGCGAGTATTTATAGCCATGACCAAATAACGCAGTAATGCGTATACTGTAGGTGTGCATTAATGGTGTTGCCAGTCATCGATCTGGATATCGGACAATGGTACCGGCTTGAGGCGGGTCGTTTGTACCTTCTTTCCCCTTTGGGTAGAAGCAGGGACTGACGGTCATTAATGAGCCGTAGTGCGCCTGTTCTAGGGAATGAGAAGGATACACGTGTCCCGACAGGAGTGCTTTACAGTATTCGGGTGTTCGGTGACGTATGCGGTCGATCTGGAGATCGACATTGTCTTCCGAGGTCAACCCTTTGGGCTTCCTCACAGGAGGGGAATAGATCGATTTGATGACCTTGCTATTGAAGTCGATCTAATGATCTGATGATCAGGCAACATGTAAATCGATCTAATGACCTCATGTAGAAATGATTATCTGAAGACCTGATATCGACCTGATGATCTGCCAAAAAGTCATTTCTGTTTATCCAGACTGGCGCAGCGGTCCACGTGACACCAACCGGGGGTGGCCAGGCTCTATTATGCCGTGTCAGTTATGAAGACTGAGTATTCCCTAATATTTTTGCTTCGTGTATCGCGGAAGATTTTGGTTAATTTTCTTCTATTATTTCCCTTAAAGAAAAGAATATTATTTGCAAGTTGTTCTTGATAATGATTTTTGAATTTTTCTTAGTCAATATACATAGCTATTTTTGCAAATTGTGTGCCCCCAGTGCAAGTCAAATGCTCCATCTCAAGCTCAAAATTGTTTATACGTATACCTAAATTGACTTTAGGCCAAAGAATAATCTTGTTGACGTAGGCAATTTTCTCAAATAAAAGTAACTCGGTTCCAAATGTACTTTGCGTCATACAAATTATTAAGTTATGCACTAACTATGTTGAGAAACTATGCAAGAAGTAATTAGTAAGAGTTTACATATCATACAATATTGAATTAAATTTAATATTGTTGATTAATTACAAAATTTTCTTTTCTTTTAAAAGGGATTTGAGTTTCAATTCGTTAATTGAAAGACTGAGTTGTGACGACAGGAGCAGAAAGAGATTTAAGTTGTCGGTTCGACAACTAACTTGTGATAATAAGTATAGGAAGAGAACTATATGGCGTTGTTACACTTTGTTTGCTATTATATCTCAAAACGCTTACAGTTATTTATACTTCAAAAAAAATTTCAATAGATTGAGGATGTGATATGATAGTAATTTTGTGGAGTTATTTGTATAAATGAAACATTTAATGCTGAGTGGTAAAATTTATGATCCATTATGACGGGTTAACTTAATGATTGATTAGCCAATAGGGGTTGACCGAAGGTTCAAGATAATGATCCAGTTCGAATACCTCTAATACTATAGAGTATAGATACATGCTATTAAATTTTAGAAAAGCTATAGATGAACAAACATATCAAGATCAAGTACAAACACAGATAAAAAATTAAGTAAGATTTTGAAAAAATGTCACATAATCCCATAATTTATTATAATTATAATTAATTAGGTGGCGCGAAAACAACCGCCGCCGACCCCGCTTACTCGTACCCGAACTTATTCAAGTTTTCTTCTTCATATTTATTTCACTCTCTACACTATTTTATTTTTTAATTTTTTGAAAATTCCGTTCTGTAACTTCATCGAGAAACTGTATTCGAAGTTCAAAAAATTGGAAGAATTCATCGGGAGCCCAGATGATTACAGCGCGTTGATCTTCGCCGGAAAGGGATTGAAGGTCTGTTTTTGTTTTGTTTGATTTTGCTATTTTGAAATTTGTTGATTGATGTGTGGTATATACTTTTTTTAGGGGGGTTTATGAATTATGATCGAGGTTTTGGTGTGATTGTGGGGCTTTCTACTGTAAATTTGCAGGGGTTTGAGATTGTTCGTGGGTTTTCCGGTGGGAATTTCCGCTGATTTTTGTTTATAATTTTGTAACATTATGATCCGTTGATAGTAACGAAGTATCCGAAGCTTCGTTCCTATTGAGAAATTCAATAAATCTTCAGATGTTGGCGAAATTAGGAACAAAACCTGACAGAGAGCAGACCAATATTCATGCATTTATTCATGTGAAAAAGGGATTCTGGATATTTTATTTACGCAGATATTCCGCGAAATGAGAGATTTTGCATCGGTTTTGTTTCCCACATCCGTGAAAAAATGAAATTTGAAAAGGGTCAAAACCTGAATTATTATTATACGAATTTTTCTTCATGATTTCTGCGCGAAAACATTAATGGGTGTGTAAATTAATGGTTAAAATAATTGTATTTTGTTGTTGTTATGTGTGTTTAGGGGTACTGTGAATTCATGGGGATGGACAATGATCTCTTCCTGCACGTGGTCTCCATGTCTGTGTTCCCATATCCCTATAATTATTGTGAATTGTTTGATTTAATTTATAAAAAGATTAGAGTCGAAACAGGTTTTAAAACCATTATTTTGAATTCAATTCATGTTTAAACTTTAAATTAACTCCCATAATGAGAATTGCGTTCTTGTCTTCTTGATGGTTTCGCGAGGAACCCAAGTTTTGATCCAATTAGTCTGTGATTTTTCTGCTTGATCCCATGATTAATCTTTAATTTCTGCAACTTTTGTATCTACCCTTTTGTACTTTCTTCAATTATTACCTTGTGAGGCTAGTGTGAGTGAAGTTGGCCGTGAACATTGATCAGAATTAATTTCTTGTGAGAGAGTATAGACTATAGAGAGAGAGTGAGGTGAAGAAATCAAGAAATCATTTTCAGAGAATTCCCTTTCATGAAAAGGAGTTGGGTAAGGGAAAGAAGGAACAGGCCAGAGGGGCTCTGAATGTGAGTTCTTCTTGCTGAAACATATGTATCTCTGTGTGTGTGTTTTAGTGTGTGTTTTGCATATGCAGCTCCAGCCCATCAACCATGGCGTTCTCGTGACAGAGACTTTTAAGGGTTGGGGACCAAAAGGAAAGAAGAGTACAATAAAATAAAATAATTTAAAAATTGTAAATGAAAAAGGTAAAAGCCAGTTAGGGCAATTCTTATCCTACACACCCTCTCCACTACTCTTCTCCTACACTACCATTTCCCCATTTCTGAGGGAATCCCTAAATTCTCTGCAATTTTGATTTCATCTTTTTCTTCATTTGCGATCTGCCCTAATTTGGTTCGAGTTTGAAGATGAAAGCGATGATATCATCAAATTCACTTGAGATCTGTGGTTGTCTGTAAAGATGTATTCTTTTGAGAATCTTTTCCTTTTTTCTTGTCTTCCCATCTGTGGTATCTTACTTTTTTGCCGCGAATTTCTTTGCGCAGATTTTCTATGCGGGAAAGGGATCTCCTTTTGAGACAAATTGCTGGGATTAATCAAGTGATTAACTTTGGGATTAGGAAAAGGCTGTTGAAAAGAGCGTGTTCAACATTGTATGAAGGGGGAAAATCAATGTGTTCTTGTTTCCACAGTTTTTTGAATGGATGTATGTAAACCTGAGCAAGCATTGCACAAGCAGCGATCTAGAGCAGCAACAACAACTAGACAACCATTGGTTCCCGCTGAAAACAAGAATGGAGCCCCAAATCGGACTAGACAAGTCAGTTCTAGGTACAGAACACCTACACCAACTGCACCGAAACGCAGTCAATCACCGATCGTTGCCCGGGTATCATCACCGACCTCAACAGTACCAAAGAGGGCTATATCAGCCGACAGAAAGCGAGTCCCATCGAGACCTTCGTCACCTTCTTCTCCAACAACTCCGGTACAGGATACAAATGCAGAAATTTTGTTGGCATCAAAAAAGGTAGTGGGAAATAAGTTGCCAGAGTCATTATGGCCTTCCACAATGCGTAGTTTAAGTGTTTCTTTTCAATCCGATACAATTTCAGTTCCTGTTAGTAAGAGAGAAAAACCTGTTTCTCATACACCGTCCGATCGGACGGTGCTGAGGCCGTCATCAAATCTTAGACAGTCTGAAATTCCTTCTTTGAGAAAGCCCACTCCAGAGAGGAAGAGAAGTCCACTTAAAGGAAATAATTCTGCTGACCAATCAGAGAATTCTAAACCCATTGAGAGTTCACACTCTCGTCTAGTGGATCAGCATCGATGGCCGAGATTGTCCACTTCTATGAATAGAAGCATCGATCTATCTGATAGGCCGAACAAAGCTGCTGGGTCTACGCAATCCTGTGCACCCTCCCTCAGGAGATTATCTCTTGAGGGAAGAAGTAAGCCTTTAGTCAAATCTAGCAGTGATTTGCTAATGCAAATATCCCGCGATGATAGTTCTTCGAGTTCGTCTGATAGAACACAGCTAGCAAATGCTGCAGCTAGAGCTCTGTCTTTGCCTACACCGGGTGTGCGTGCACCATCACCTACCATGTCTAGAGGGGTCAGTCCATCTCGGTCAAAGGCAGTCAACTCTTCTTCTAGGGGACCCAGTCCTGCTAGGGCGAGAGCATCGAGCCCATCTAGACAACAACCTCAGAATTCAAATTCTGTACTTAGTTTCATTGCGGATATTAAGAAAGGGAAAAAGGCTGCAAGCCACATAGAAGATGTGCATCAATTGAGGCTTTTGTATAATAGACACTTGCAATGGCGGTATGCAAATGCCCGAAGTAATGCTGCGTTGCAATTTCAGAAAATGAAAGCTGAGGTTTGAACATTTGTGGAGCTTTTAACTAGCTATAAATTTTTTATTCGTATTACTGACTATTCCCTTTTTATGTTTTGATTAAGTTTTATAAGCTCATAAGTTGATTTTGATGGTGCAGAAAATATTGTACAGCGTTGCAAGAACAATTGCTGATATTTGGGACTCAATAATGGAGAAAAGGATTGACCTTCAGCACCTGAGGCTCATAGTGAAGCTGTACTCAGTGCTGAATAATCAAGTAATTCCTCTTTTATTATAGCAATAACTTTTTGAGTCTTTCGAATATCCGAGCAGCTTGATTTCTAATCTATTTAATGTATGACCGAATTGTAAAACGAAGATTTTTGAAAGATTAGCAATTTAACATTGAAACCCATTATTTTTAGTTATAGGCATATTCAGCATATTCAACATATTCATATTAGTGATGTTACCTGATATTTGTCTTTTTCTAATTCCTTCGTGAATGCTATGTTTTGTTCTTGTCTAAATATTTATACATTTCAACAACAGCTAACTTGTCTGGATGAGTGGGCTTCAATTGAAAGGGATCATGTGAATTCATTAACCTCAGCAGCCCAAGATCTCCAGGCTAGCACAATACGCATTCCGGTCACAGGAGGAGCAAGGGTATGCTACTTGACTAATTATTGATACTCATTATTACAACAGATTTGCATACTTAGTAAAAATATCTAATTTTTCCAGGGAGATATTGAATCTGTTAAGGCTGCTATATGCTCTGCTCTTGATGTGATGCATTCAATGGGTTCATCTCTATGCTCCATACTTTCAAGGGTGAGATTAGCTTAGGGGCCTTTTGATTTATCATATTTTACCCCTTTTCGTTACGACAATAAATATTTTGTTAAATTGGGATGCTTCTACAAGAATAAACACTTTTTCTATGTAAATACATGTTGGCTTGCACACTTAATTGAATTTTCATTGACTTTTTTTGACGATGTCAGCATTTTCCATCCACTTAATTGAACATTGATGGCAGATGAAAGTTACTGAAACCAATCTAAGTGTGGTATTTGCAATTTTTAATACCATTAGGTGTTTTTGAAAAATGGGCCTAACCTCAGGGTTTTTTTTTTTTCGAAATGAACCATTTAACAAAAAAACCGTGCTGCTAAACCAACTGGATTTTGATTGCATGACAAATAACTATTCTTTTTAGTTCTATTCATCTTGTTTTGTCTGCTATATATCGAAGGGTCAGCCTTTAAGTTTCTTTTGTATGATACAGGTGGAGGGGATGAATAGTTTGGTATCTGAACTTGCTAATGTAGCAGCACAAGAAAGAGGCATGCTTGATGAATGTGAATCGGTTTTGGGATCCACAACTGCATTGCAGGTTAGAAAAACCAACTGTTCCCCCATTCCATTTTTCCTATGTGTGTAAAATGATGAACTCGGTTGTACTAACAGCCAGGATTGGACCAGAATTTTTGACTTGGAAGTGTGGTAATGAATTTTCAAAATACAAGGTGACATATATGTTAGACAGAGCTGAGGCGCCCGGCCCCCTCCATTTATTAGGGATCCTGGGAATTCTTTGAGTTACTTTTACGATATTTAATTTTCGTATGTAAAATATTAATGAATGGTAATCTCCCCCCATCCCCAAAACGATAAAAAAACTTTCCCTTTTCAGTCTCGCCTCTCACCTAGAATCCTGATGGGGGCGGGCTGCTAATGGTGGATGCGCTAGGATTCTTGATGATGCAGAATATTTTGCAAATGTCTAGGATTCTTGATGATGCAGAATATTTTGCTAATGGTGGATGCGCTAGGATTCTTTGTTGCTACTCGTTTGTAAAATGCCATAGTTTCTTGTTCTCAGCATCGGATTCGATTCGTGGTGTTTTTCGTTTTGAACCCTTCTTTCTTGATGAATCTGGTTTTGTAGCAATGAAATGGTTGATGAGCTTGAGCATATATATTTTGCAGGTGGAAGAATTCAGCCTTAGGACACATGTATTACAGATGAAACAAGGTTGGACGAATGGGGAAACATTAAGACGATTCTGAGAGTTTTTGCTAACACAATTGTTGAGCTTTTACCGCCCCCGTTGGCTTTCCTTGCCGCTGTAAATCTTCATTTCTAAGTCGTGTTTTTCTTGTTTACTTAGGTAGAATTTGTTAAGTTATTTCATTCTTTTTTCTTTTTTTCCCTCGAGCTCTCTCTCTAAAGATTTACACTAATTTGTATGTACTCTGTATAAACCCAATCAAAAAGGAAAAGTGAAAAGGAATTGTGAAATATACTTAGCTGAAGTTTATTAAATGTTTCTTTGATGAATTAAGTTCTGCAGTCGTTTTTTCAAATTTGGTTCGGCCAAACCAGTGTAATGAGGGGAAAAATATTATACACTTATCGTGTGGTTGGTGAAAAATTTACGAATTGTGACAAATAAGTCGTCATGATGATTGATTGGGTTCGATCGAGCTAAGTTTGAATTAAAATTTTCCGTCTAACGAACGTATGGAACGGTCATTTTTAGTCTATAATCCTGTCATGAGGGAATTTGCATGGAAGGGACACCCAAGAGTATGTTGCACGGATACGGACATGGCGACACGGACACGACACGATACGGATATGGCGACACAGTTTTTTTGTGAATTTTCCACGTGAGGAGTGTCGGACGCGGTGTCCGACACGACACGACACGACAAATTGATATTTTTAAAAGTGTCGGTGCATTAGAGGCCCAAGACTTTTTTCAGGGAGATAACCCTTAATTTCTTTTCCCTTTATTTTTTCCTCTATTATCTGATGTGGCTATATTATATCGATAATCACGCCAAATCTTTCAAATTTCAGATCTCCCACCCAAATCAAACCCTAATTTCTTCTTCTTCTCTCCTCCTTATCTCCTTCTCTCTTTCTCCTTCTCTCGTGCATTCATCGTCTTCTACTGGTCGTTGCGTTCATTGTCTTCTCTCCTTCTCTTTTTCAACAATGATTTTTTCTCCTTCAACGATGAAAAACAGAAATCGTCTTCTCGTGTGCGTTCTCGTACCTTCACTTGCGTCGTCTTCTCACATGCGTTTGTCATCGTCTTCTACAACCACGATTAACAAAAAAAGATAGAGAAATAAATACAGAAATCTAATCTTCTTCTATCGTCTTGTCTTGTGTTCTTTTTCTTTTTTATTTTTTATTTTTTTTTATGTATTTGATGTTTGAAAATTCAAAGGATCGATTAATCAATCCTGTTGATCTTCAAAGCTTTTGAAGATCTTCATGATCGAGTACTCGATCAACAGCGAGTGTTGATCCAGTACTCGATCATGAAGATATTCGAGAAAAAAAAAAATGAAAATCTATAAAATTAAAGAAAAAAAAATGAAAAAAAGAAAATTGAAGATCGAGAAAAAAATTCTCTAGATCGAGAAAAAAAAGTCACTCGACAGGTTGAGGTGGAAAATAATTATATTTAATATTTATTTTATTAGACATAATTGAAGAAAGGGTTATATAACTACACTTTTTATTGCATCCCCAGTATACATCTTAGATTTTAAGGGGGAGAAAGTTTTATTTTCTTTAGTATTTTCTTAGATATCAAAATTTTGGATCAACAATTTTAAAAATATTATCTTATTATTCCACGCCAAATATTGACAACATTATAAATATTATCTCAGTGTATTATGTGTGAAATTTAAGAAAAAAATATATACGATGGACAGCACGTTTTGTAAAAAAAATATATACAATGTGGATAGAACGTTTTGTATAATGCACGAAATTTAAGAAAAAAATATATAGGATGCATAGAACGTTTTGTATAATGCAATTTCCCGCGGAAAATATTCCTATTTCATACTTCTTAAACAGCGTGGTAAACCAAATCAAGAAGCCTCATTTTTCAATGGTTTGCAGAGCCATAGCTCCTCCAAGAGACAGAAACTTCTTCTTGAGCATAATCAAGCAGTCGACATCACTCTCACATCTCAATCAAACCCACACCCAAATCATTCACAACAATCTTGTCAACGACAACATCACCATCACAAAGCTCGTTCAGAAACTCTTGGACCTCAAAGCCACTTCTCAAGCCAAGCTCCTCTTTGCCCACACGCGGTCGCCTGATCTATTCCTCTATAATGTCCTCATTAAAGGTCTTAGGAATGACCCCTTTGATTGTCTCTCTGTGTACAAAGCGCTGTTGCGGAAAAATGGTTTCAGCCCTGATAATTTTACCTACTCATTTGTAATATCGGCGTGTGCGGGTTTTCCTTCGTTTGGATCTGAGGAAGTTGGGGTTTTGCTTCATGGGCATGCGATGGTTTCTGGGTTTGGCTCGGATGTGTTTGTGGGCTCAGCTTTGGTGGATATGTATACGGCTTTTTCGAGGATTAGGCATGCATATAAGGTGTTTGATGGAATAGCTGAGCCGGATACGGTTCTTTGGAACACTATCCTTTCTGGGTTGGTGAAAAACAGTTGCTTTGATGAATCAATTCGGGTATTCGGTGATATGGCTGGGAGGATGACACGGTTTGATTCGACTACATTGGCTGTAGTGCTCTCTGCTCTTGCTGAGTTGCAGGAAATGAGAGCTGGGATGATGGTTCAGGCGTTGGCTATGAAGGTGGGATGTCATTTTCATGAGCACGTGCTTACTTGTTTGGTTTCTTTGTATTCGAAGTGTGGTGACATTGGGACTGCTCGGTTGTTGTTTGGGTTAATTAGGAATCCAGATTTGGTCGCATATAACGCAATGATATCTGGGTTTTCTTGTAATAATAAAGCTGATTTATCACTCCAGCTATTTCAGGAATTACTTTTGTCAGGATGTAAAATAAGCTCAAGTACAGTGGTCGGTTTGATCCCTGTATTCTATCCATTTGGCCATTTAGATCACACTCAGTCAATCCATGGCTTTTGTGTAAAGTCCAATTTTCTTTCAAATTCCTCTGTTTCGACCGCATTGACGACAGTTTACAGTCGACTTAACGAGTTAGAGCTTGCTAGGAAGTTATTTGATGAAATGCCAGAGAAAACTTTAGCATCATGGAACGCCATGCTATCAGGCTACGCACAAAATGGACAGACAGAAATGACAATATCACTTTTTCAAGAAATGCAAAAGCTCGACATTCGTCCGAATCCCATCACAGCTACCAGTATTTTATCAGCTTGTGCTCAGCTCGGTGCTCTAGGGTTAGGAAAATGGGTCCACAATTTAATAAAAAACGAGTCGTTCGAGTCCAACATCTATGTATCAACAGCGTTGATTGATATGTACATGAAATGTGGGAGTATTGATGAGGCTAGGAGTTTATTTAACATGATGGGAGAAAAGAATGTTGTGACTTGGAATGCCATGATTTCCGGTTATGGCCTTCATGGACATGGGAACGAGGCTCTAAAACTATATGAAGAAATGCTTCTTTGCGGGGTCCGCCCAACAGGGGTTACTTTTCTTTCCGTTTTATATGCTTGCAGCCATGCTGGCTTGGTGCAAGAAGGCGAAAGAATCTTCCACTCTATGGTTTACGATCATGGCTTTGAGCCAATCTCCGAGCACTACGCATGCATGGTTGACATTCTTGGGAGGGCGGGAAAATTAGAGGATGCTTTGAAATTCATCAATAAGATGCCTATCGAACCGGGGGCCGCTGAATGGGGTGCATTATTAGGTGCTTGTATGACACACAAGAACACCAATCTAGCCCGTTTGGCATCTGATAAATTATTTGAGTTGGATCCTGAGAATGTAGGTTATCATGTTTTACTATCAAATATATATACAACTAACCAGAATTACTCTGGCGCTGCTTCGCTTCGTCAAGTGGTGAAGAACAAAAATCTGATAAAGACACCTGGCTGCACTTTGATTGAGATTAAGGGGGTCCCACATGTATTTACATCCGGTGATGAGTCCCACCCACAATCAAATGATATTTATGCAATGCTTGAGAGAATAATTGGGAAGATGAAAGATGTGGGATATCTTGCAGAAACTGTGACTGCATTGCATGATGTGGAGGAAGAAGAGAAGGAGCTAATGGTGAAAGTTCATAGTGAGAAACTGGCCATTGCTTTTGGACTTATTATGTCTGAAGAAGGAGATGAGATTAGGATCATCAAGAACCTTAGGGTTTGTTTGGATTGTCATAATTTTACTAAATTTGTTTCCAGGATTACTGAGAGAGTGATAATTGTGAGAGATGCGAATAGGTTTCATCATTTTGAAAATGGAGTTTGTTCTTGTGGAGATTACTGGTGAAAGAGAACTTGTTGGACAGAATTTTCTTGGGGTTAATTGCCATTTATCATTTATCTGTTGCTTCTCATGGAGAAGCCAGTTAAATATCAATATATATTATATAGAGTTATTATACTGTTTCAGAAAGAACTTTGTTTTCTTTGAGGGGATCTTCAATCATTTCCCCTTTCCCGCTAGTAAGTACGATTCTTTCTTTCTGATAATTTGATATTGATGCAATTGATCAAGAAGACGAGTTTATCATTTTCATTTATGTAACTCCAATCTAAGATAACTGTTCAAGCTCTCTTATATTGTTGAGCTTATTCATAAGGTTTAGATTTTGAATTTGCAGATTGAAAAATTATGTCCTGGTAGCACTCTCTCTCTTTCTCTCTCTGTTTTACCTTTTTTGTTGGTTCACAATGTACAGATCTTTATGATTCCAGCAATATTTGGATTTTGGAGCAGTTCCCTATCTAAGCTGTATGTTTTCAATCCTTGTTTTTCTGATATCGCGTTGACGAAACGGTTGCATTTTCCCGACTTTTATGAACTGCTGTTGGTCTTCCTTTCTGTTTAACAATTCAACTTCTTTACCTTCACTGAACGTGCATTATCATGATTTTTCCTTTTTTTTTTCTGAATCAGTGGATATTGTTTGAATTTTTAAATTGACAAATGCAGGAATCCTGGATTCGTACCATCAGCCAGCAATGTGATACCTTACTGTTTATTTCATAAGAGGACGATGCAGCTGCAGTGGTCATATGAAGTGCTTGTGAGGTTCGTACTCCCCTCCAGCAGTTACCTGTTTGCTTTCATGTTTCTTGTTTTTTCTTTTGAAAAGTTTCATTTGTTAAATTTGTGTCAATTGGATATTGTTATCACTATGCTTAACCATTGCTTCAACCTAATGCGATAGATTAACAATAGATATAGGTAACATAAAAATTGTCTATCTCCATGTTTTCTGTTTCTTTGAATCATGTACAAAATTGAATATACTTCTCAATGCTACATAAAAGACCATCACTGCTTCCTTTATTCTTTCTCTCTGCAACTCCACACACTTCAGATCCCAAAATACGACTTCTCAAACGATTGACACAAATATCAGCAGTTAATCCCACATTTCTTGGTGTCAGGCCCCTTTGTTTCTAATATAAAGGGGTCGATTCTAACCCAAAGCAAAGAGAAAATGGAAGCTAGAAGCACTGACCATATCACAACTATAGTTGGTGTCCTGTTTTGTTTACCCATGAGACCTTTGAGGAAGGGGTATAAATGTACAATCACCCAGAACGCGAAGAAAAGCTTTCCAAAAAGCGGACCCCATGATTGGTACCCGTTGTTGATAGCATCAGATATTCCAGCCACAACACCAACCATATTTATTATCAGAATTGTTGTTGGAGGAATTAATAGTGTTGTCCACTTGAAAGCATATAGCTCTCCAAATTCCTCATCATCTGTTGCCTTAGATGTGACTGTAAAATTTGTGTCAATTCCAGCTAGGATTTTCAAGAGACCTTGAACAACAGCAAAGAGATGTGCAGAAACGCCACCAATCACCCAAAACTGCTCGTTCCTCCACCATTCCTCAATGCTGACTCCACTCCACCTCAGCTCTAGAATTCCCGTTGCAAATATTGAGAGGAAGAGAGCAATAAAGAAAAGGCTTGCTAGGGTGCTTATCTGAATCATATTAGGAAATTATGTTAGTCAGACGTAGAGAAATCAGGGTTCCTGTTTTAGTTATCAGAACTGGTATTGGTTATGGCTTTAAAAATTATGTAGAAAGCATCTTACCGAACACAATACTTAAATATTTCTTGATCAAATAATCAATTTAAGCAAAGCTTTGAAAGGATAGAGGCTTCATTTTCTTACCTCTGGCATTATGAACTTTCCGGTTAGCAAGCAAATGGCGGGGAGGGTACAATAGGCAAGAAGAGGTATGGAGGTGAAGGGATAGACGGTTGTGTTAACATATGCGAATCTTTCTAGCCACTTGAGGTTTCCTTCTTTGTAACCGTACCAGACAGGGCTGTGGCGACTGAAAAAGATTTCAACCGAACCAAGGGCCCACCTAAGAACCTGATTGAGACGATCAGACAGATTAATTGGAGCTGATCCCTTAAATGCTGGCCTTTTTGGCATACAGTATATAGACCTCCAACCACGACAGTGCATCTTGAAACCTGTTAAAATATCTTCTGTGATGGAGCCATAAATCCAGCCCAACTGCGTGATTATGAGAAGTTAATGAGCATCAGTTGCAGAGTTAACATCTAATATTATGAAGATACTATGATTAAGGGATAATTACACATAGATCCCTGAGGTATGGCCTCTATACAGCCAGTACCCCTCAGGTATGGGTAATTACACTTTCACCTCTTGAGGTTTGCACCCTGTCTTACATCTAGGTCCAATTTTAATTGAATTTGCTGATGCTATCTAAAACTTTTATGGAAAAATCCTCTCTTAGGGATAATACCTCTGTACCCCATTCTGTCTTGTCTTCATAACCACAGCTTATGACATGAATGGCTTCTTTAAGTAAAGCTGCTGGGCTCGAGGAAGGGGGAACACCACCTTCAACCATCAAGGTGGAAGTGACGAAAACTGGTGATTGTCCGAACTTCTTTTCGAAATTCATTTGAGATTTTAGCATCTCCTTGTCATCGTTAAACCCTATGCCATGAATGCAAAGTTAATATTTCCGTAAGTTGGAACTGAAGCAATTAACATTCTTATTGACTACATTAAGCTATGACTGTTAAGAAATAAGGACCTTGGATTTCTGCTGCAGTGTTCGCGCCATTTTTAGAGTATTTGGGAAGCTTTTTGCGGTGTCCAAAACAGGGGCAGCAATCACAGCTTACCATTTTCGGGCGCTTAGGACCTTTGGGAGGTTCATACCCATACAAAGCTTGTCTTCTGAATACACATCCTGTTCCTACATAGACTGGACCTTGAATCCCGTCTAGGCCTTTCATGTTGATCTGTGCAAGAGAGGAAGCAGAAATACAGGAAAAATAATAAGGAGACTGGAAAATATTCTAAATGAATATCCCAATTATTCTAGCCTTGTATTATTTACAAGTTAAATGAACCCCAACACCTGCATGATGGCGAATGAGCATAAAAAAAAAAATCTATGATAAAAAAAATCTCATAAAACACACCAAGAAATTTAAAATTAACAACGGAACCAAAATGAAATTTTGAGGAAACAAAGTCAATTTTCCATAAACATGCATGTATTTTCAAGGTCAGAGAGCATGAGACTCGGGGGTTTCCTATGTAAAATTTAAATTCCACATGGTGTTTTATGAGAATTTTTTTATCACAGGGGTTTATATGCTCATCAGCCATAACACGGGGTTTGGGTGCAAATAACTCTATTATTTGCTAAGCCTATATACATGAAATCTTATACCATCTTTAGTAGAGACTTACATCGAAAAAGACTGTGTTTCTGTTGGCATATCTGTCGTGTCTATCTATTCCGTCGAATCTCTGAGGGAACTGCACATAGCATACTTTCTTTCCAACCTGAGGATCCATCAAGAAACACATTGCCTCTCTTACGGCCTTGCTATTGTTTAGGTAATGATCACAGTCCAAGTTCAGCATGAATGGAGCATTTGTGAGTACACCAGAAACACGAACCTGCAAATTTAATTCGATTAGTCCATGATATCTATCTGAAGTGTCTTATATAGGATCACTTGGCAGTAAATTTAGAAAAAGACAGATTTTTGCATAAAAACACATTACCATCTAAACAAAAGAACGTTTTACACTTTACCTCCCAAAATTCCGTTCTTTTCTATTTCCACATAAAGTTCCCATTTTGTTGCAATTTACCTTCTATCCCAATTTTCTGTTACATGTGGCCAAATGTTGGTGACAGCGTTTGCTGGAAAAGTGGGATTAGAAGGTAAACTGTAACAAAATGCAAAGTTTAGGCAACAAGTGAAAATTTGGGAGTAATGTATAAAGTGTCATGGCTTGAAGGGTCGTTTTTATCCCAAGAAATTTTAATCTTTACCAGGGCGTTCATTGCACCAGCTTTTTTATGATGCTGGAAACCAGGCCTTTTCTCACGGGAAACATAAACGAGACGTGGAAGTTCATGTCCCTCGACATCGTAGCCTCCACTGTGTCCAAGAAACACTTGAATCATACCGGGATGATCTTTCGTGTTGTTGCCGGGCCATGGTGTCCCGTCTTGCATTATCCATCCACCAGGAGGAACTTTTACTGCTTTCGCAACCATAGCATTTATCCTAACTTTGAATTCTTCATATTCTCTCTGTCATACACATCAGTAAGTGATATTCAGTTCTGTTTTTCAGTGAGTAATTTTTGGTTCCAAGATTTTGTTAGTGAAAGGAAAAGAACAGTTAAAGAACAATAAAATCTTCAAATTTTTTCGGTTGTGAGAAGGATGGGAACGTGATATTATAACTTTTTGTCCTTTTTTCTTCTCTGGTATCCTTGTGGGGAAAAGGATTTGATGTCTTAGTCTCTAGCAACCAGAGACCAAATGCACTTTTCCTCCTTTCCTTCCCTAAAATCCTACAAGCAAACATAATGTTAAATTATTTTATCATACGGATGAGAAATATACCTTCATAGCTCTTCTCTCCTTGACAAAAGTTGGCTGCGTTTTATCCTTCAGATAGTCCACCTTTTCAGAGAAGTACATCTCGGGGGCTCGCGGCTCTATTGCAAATTTCTTACAGAATGGAACCCATTTTCTTGCAAATTCTGCAGTTTCTGATAATGCTTCGAAGGTACACATTGACGCACCATCGTCAGATATGTAGCATGAAATCTTGTCAACAGGATAATCCATTGCCAATATTGATAGAACAGTGTTGGCTGTAACTAGAGGTGGTTCCTTCATAGGATCCACTGTACTTACAAAAATATCTACCGGAGCTAGCATGTTCGGCTCTCCTTCTCTCTCATACCTGCATCATAATATGTTTTATTCAATGTTTTCCAGCTGTTTGTGAGAGAGACAGACAGACAGACCGACACACAGAGAGAAAGAGAGATACAGATAAACAGTGTATGTGTGCATGTGGGACATGGAAGCTGTACCATTTAGGATGTACAACTATTGTCTGGAAAATGAAAAGAAAAGAAAAACAAGTAAGCTATTTTCTTTTATTTTACCTGAGAGAAAGACGATCAAGATAAGTCTCACGATCAATGGGGTACCATTTGGGGAACTGATCAAGAATCCATGAAAATGCGAACCAGATTTCACATATAATAGAAGTGAGCCAGAGGCCGATCGCATCATGCACAGGGTTCAAAATTCGATAACGTAGGAAGATAGCCAGAACTACCAGACGTATCACAATCACCATCCGGTAAGGATTGATTTTGCTCGATGCAATTGGCACTTTTCTTGACAATGGCTGTCTTGCTTCATCCACACTGTACATGCACACACACCGATTTTCAGACTAAAATGCATCACACTACGTCATGGAAATCCGTTATTAGTTGGCAATGTGTACTAGTGATTTGTAATGATTATAATTGTGAATTTTTGTTTATTTATTCTTTTGATGGAATATATCATGAAAGTATATAACAAAGAGTTGATTTAGTAACAGATACAAAACAGAGGTACAGAAAATACATTTCAATGATTTATTTTGATAAGAGTGTTTCAAACAATTATGAGTCGAAAAGTCATCTTATGGCCAAGGGATTAGCTTTCCTGAATCTTTTTACATTCATATATATTTCAATACTCGAATTCGGCGAAAGTTTTTGTCTATGCCGTTTGTCCTTGGACAATTATTTGAAATGTATTTCTGATTATTTGGATTTGAGTTAAGCTCCGAGTACGTACATGGCACTGTCAGGATCGGCTGAATCATCATATTCATGCCCAAAATTTCCTTGCTGCATTTTCCATTCATCCATCCTCTCTTTCCACCCCATCATCTCTTTCTTGTCATCCCATGTTGCACTTCCTGCAATAAATTATAACATCATCCACCCTATCGTGAAAACTTGAATCGATGCACTTAAAGAATGCATAGCATCATCCACACATGCAAGAACAGTTTGAGAAAAAGTTAACAAAATTTGTATCATAGCATAACTCTATGGAATAATCAACAGAAGGGGGTAACTGTAAGGTAGGAAAGAATTATATGGGAGGTATGTGTAATTTTGGAACCAAGAGGGGATATTTGTGTAATTGTATATAGCTGCCTGGAACACACTAGTTTTTGCGCTAAACACACACACACTCACACATATGTATGTATCATGCAGATTGTTTACCAAGATCATCAGAGATGGAATGTGGATGCACACGCTTATGCAAAGTGGATCCCATCAATTGCTCTCCATAAGCATGACTGGAAATCGGTATTTCTCCACTGACCTGCATTTATTAAATATAACCCAACCAGTTTTTAATGTGTAAGAGGAAGGATAAGTTAAGATGATATATAGAAGTTTTGTTAAATTTTCTTACAGGGCGGGAACGGCCAGCAATGACGTGTGGATATTGGGCAGCATCCTCATCTTCTGGTCCTCTTCCATGACTCATCTTCCCATGAAGCATGGCCTCAGCAATGGTCGTGTTCTTGTTTTCCTCATCAATGTTGAATTCGTGCTCAATGTCATCAATATCTTCCTCGTCATCATCCCCCTCGACTCTTGGGCTCCCTTCAAATTACACAGACAATCGAAAAAAGTGGTAAGAAATATCTCACAACAACTCAAAAACTTTCCGAAGGTAATTGATTTTGGTTATCTTCAATATTTCCTGTAGTTCCAAGAAATTTTTTCTTGACTGCTAGCTTTCGCTCATTGCTCATTTCATTTTATTGCCATACGTAAACTTGCCTTTGTTCAACTTTTGCACTGTATTTATCTCTCCATCTCAGATTCATATTTGATACTGTAAGTTTCATTTTGTTTCTATTTCGATACATTTGAGAATTTATCGGCTGAGATTGAATATAAACATGCAAACATATGATCTTAGCCATTAAACAATCTCGTGATTTACATATGTATTAGAATTAATAATACAAATTCAAACTTGAAATTAAAACACACACACACACACACAACACACCTTTCAGGCGCTTGTATCTGGTTTTGCATTGAGGACACAATTGGCTTCCTTCTCTTCTCTCATACTCGTAGCACGGCCTGCAAACCGGGAAACCACATTCGTTGCAGGCCACAAAGAGCTCGCCTTCAACCGTCACCCCTATTTCATCCCCACATATCTCACAATCTTGCCCGCTCAGATTTTTCAAAGTCTTGGGCTGCAAAAGGTGATAGAAATATAAAGCTTAAAAGAAATGATCCACACAAATTGAGCTCAATCCATTCATGCATGCATAATTGTTTACCTCTTCATGTCCCTGGATGACTACTAGCTCATTCCGGTTGTGCGAACCGGCAACGAGGCCCGCACTGGCTTCCATTGCTGGCGGATCGCGGCGGCAACGGCAGCAATGGTGGTGGCGGTGTGTGAAGTATGATGTGGAGGTGAAGTAACTATGGGAAATGTGATGAAGGGCTTCTTTTTAATGAGTTCTTGGAGCTGGCTTTGGTAGAATTTGTATGATTTTGTTGTGTATTCTACTGGCCACCTAAAGGTGGCCACGTGTGGAGGATTGTTGTTTGTTGTAGAGTCTCCATTGCCTTCAAGTTAAGCTTCTTCTGTTTCAACTAACTCTCTCTTCCCTTTTTTTTTTAACTTTTCTTGATGAACCTGCAGAAATTGAGATGCAGTAATTATTTAACTTAAACTGTCTTTTTGCTTCAGTTATTTGATCTGCCTTTTTGGACAATTAATTACCGAGTTAACTGCACCAAACCCCCTGTGTTTGTTCCAAATTGTAAAAAAAACCCTCTGTTATAAAAATTAGTTAAAAAAATCTTATGTTATTTTATTTTTTGCACACGGCCCCCTTATTCCATTTGGTCAACTATTAAATCTTTTAACCCTAAAATACCCTTACTCCATAAGGTTTTTTTAACAGTTGACCAAAGAAATGAGGGGGTGATGTGCAAAAAATTAAATAACATAAGGTTTTTTGAATTAATTTTTGTAACATAGGGTTTTTTTTTGCAAATTGGGAAAAACACAGGGGGTTTTATGCAGTTAACTCGTTAAGGGCATTATAAACATTTTATCCCAAAAAAACACATTCCTACACGCAATCAACGCGCGTGAGGGCCACACAACGCGCTCAGGGTGTTTTTTGCAAAATTTTAGAAAACACAGGGTTCTTTGGATGATATTCCATATGACGGGGTTTTTTTTTGTTCTTTTCGCCTAACACGAGGTAGTTTTCGGCAATTTACTCATTAATTACCAATAATGGTCAATGCCATGGCTTTTTTAAGGAATGATCAAAAAATGGGCCACTTTTAGTGCAACCTTTTCACTCTTTTTCATGTGAACTACGGTTCTAATCCAATTTTAACTCTGTCAAACTAGTAGGACGAGATACTAGTGTTTTTTTATACTTATTAGGATAGATACAGTGGATTATGTTTTTTTTTTTATTATTTTATTTAATTTTGTGTTAGTCAGGTGATATTAGATTATTCATATAAAATGAGTATGATTAGGTGAAATTATATTAATTATAATTCATTTAAACCTAACATATTTAATATAATATTAACTATTACTTATTGAAGTTTTTTTCACAAACTCAAATATTAAACGAGTAAATTGCACCTAACACCCCTGTGTTATGGCAAATTATCATAAAAAAACCCTGTGTTTCAAAAATTACTATAAAAAACCCTCTGTTTTCTAAAATGTGCATCAGAGACTCTGAACGCGGTTAGTGTCTTACACGCGCCGAAATTGCAATCTTTAAATTAAAAGTTAGCATAAAAAACCCTATATTTATAAAAACATACATAAAAAACCCTCTATTTATAGAAATATGCATAGAAAACCTTGACGTCACAAATAAATTTATATAGGCCAAATAAATGAGTTTAACACATGAAATGCAAAAATTTGTAAAAACATTATGTACACAAATACAATTTCTAACTAATACAATAAAAATATTATCTGAACAACTTCAAAACACAAATGAAAAAATGCATAAATTAGAAACAATAAAAATGCTTTAAAATATAGGCCAATTATTTCTAATTTATGTATTTTCTCATTTGTGTTTTGAAGCTGTTCAGATAATATTTCTATTGTGTTAGTTAGAGATTATATTTGTGTAGCTAAAAATTTTGGGGGAATGTTTGAAAACTCCCCATGGGTTTGAAAACTTCCTTTTAGCTCCCCATTTTCAAATACATCATTTGGGGTTTTAGATACGCGATTCTAGTATTTAGATACGCGATTATGGGATTTAGATACGTGATTCTGGGATTTAGATACGTGATTTTTTCCTTGTATTTCAAATACATCATTTGGGGTTTTAGATACGCGATTCTTGAGTTTTAATACATCATTTTTTAAAATGGGGAGCTAAAAGGAATTGGACTTATCATTTGGGGAATTTTTGGGAATTCCCCGACAAATTTTTGCATTTCATGTGTTAAATTCATTTATTTGGCCTATATAAATTTATTTGTGACGTCAGGGTTTTTTATGGATATTTTTATAAACATAGGGTTTTTTATGGATATTTTTATAAACATAGGGTTATTCATGCTAACTTTTAATTTAAAGACTCGAATTTCGGTGCGTGTAAGACACTAAGGCGCATTCAAGCTCTCCGATGCACATTTTAGAAAACACAAGGTTTTTTATAGTAATTTTTGAAACACGAGGTTTTTTATGATAATTTGTCATAACACAGGGGTGTTGGATGCAATTTACTCAATATTAAACACAAGATTGTGTGTTGAATGCTTATATGCAAACACAACTTAATCTTAATAAATCCAATGGGGATTAACCAACCCCAAAAAAATAATATCGCATAACTAATAATTCCTTATATATTTTATCATATAATTTGTCGGGCTTAAATAGGGTTGGAGTTTGGACAAGAATTTCTTAGTTTAGTTTACAAAAACAAATCTATAAACTTAACAGATATATAAATTTAGTCGAGCCTTCTCTCTCTCTCTCTCTCTTTTTTTCTCTTTTTTCTTCAAGAAGATTGTTTTTGGATCGAATACCCTTTTTGGTCAAGGTTTCAAGTTAGTTAGGCGTTAAAAATCCCCTTTCCAAATATTTTCCTTATAATAATTAAATTATACATCGTTTTCTTTACATGGGAAAAGATAAAATATTTATGGGCACAAATGTTCGTTCCTGAAAAGTAAAATTTTGGAGCAAAATTTCTGAAATTCAACGTAGGAAGTAACGTTAAAGAGAAGATGTACCTAAATCTAGAGGGTTTTGCAGTCGAGTTCAACTTTCATTTTATTGCAAAGTTTGCCTATCTTAATTCAATTAGGAATTATAAATTTCTGACTTCCTAATTACTTTTCAACATATATGGAGCCTCTATGCACCTAATCAACCCACCCATGCAAAAAGTAAAATTTAATTAAAAGAAAAAGGGGGGAAAAAGGGAAAGTAATTAAAAAAGAACCAGAAAAAAAATCTAATAATAACCACGTTTTCTGGAGTGTATTTTACATCACTGCCAAGCGATGAGTCAACACAAAATCTCTACAAAAAAACAAAAAAACTGCAGTATTTTTATGTAAATAATGCTTGAATTCAAATATTATTCTCTTTTTTTAATTAAAATAAAATGAAGACCATAAATAGGTCATGAAAGAATTTTAGGGTGGCAAGTCTTCCTCCATTAACAGAGTACGAGTTCCCTTCTACTTCACTATCACTCTGTTACCAAACATGATAGCAACATCCTTTACTTTTCTAGTTAAAGTCCTTTTTTTAATCCTTTTTGTTGTGCAATAGTCAGAATTTTTTCCACGAATTGTCTCCCAGATTTATTGATAAAAATGATCCCCTGGTATACATATGTTTTTGGCCAATATTTGATCATATATATATACCAAATGGCTATGTTATTGTGTTTCTTTTTCCTATGAATTCGAATCAAGTCGGACCACTAGGCTTAAGCTCTTCTATCTCCCAATGTAAGTATTTGAATTAAGCTCTCCTATCAATGTTGGTTACATACTCGAAGGCATCAACAACTCAAACATAAGATCTCACTCACATATCGAGTGTTTCCTCGTATCAATGACATCCTATCAACGGTAGTTGCGTGACCAGAACTCAAACACGAGATTTCATTCTCCATTCGAAATCTTTCTCAGGTCTACTGTAGTTGCATGCCCAAAAACCCATCTATGGTAGTTGCATATTCAAGAAAATCATTAGAAAATTTCTGATTAAGCTAATATAATACGGATCTATTAAGTTGATATGAATGATCATATTTGGCGTAATATATTATATATCTTCAAGAATAAAAACACCAAGATATCAGAGCCACGTGAATAAGTAATCAGGTGTTTGTGATGCGTCACAAACCAGCTATATATACATATATAGATATATATATAGATAGATAGATATATATTCTCACACACACAAGTGGAATTCAAACCCGGTCATTTCCGTGGAAAAAAACACTTGAAACTAGCAATATCATAATAGGCAAGACATGATACAAATTGACATTGCCATCAGGATCTCTCACCGATTACCAAATTATAAACATGATGACAACGATCCATAAAAATTAAAATCAAGGATTGACAATCTGGTATTTCTCTCAATAGCCAACATATTCATGATTGCAAAATTGATACAAAAATCCAAGATCATCACTTACATATCTTTCATCTTTCCGTTTTCATTTCATCCAACGGTCATACCACATATCGTAGCATATCACATCATCTTCAATTAGTGGTCCGAGATACGATCTACTAAGACATTCTTGTACAGTAATTTGTGTTAAATCTCTATACAAGATCATAGGACATTGTAAGATCCTAAGAAAAGTAAAAAGAAATTAAAATCAACACACTATCTGCTCATTTTCACACAAAAGGATGACAAAATTGCCCCACTTACTGCATTCAAACACTAGCTGAAACTTCGTCCGCTACGGGATCCTCCTCCTTTTTCTTTGGCGGTTCTTGAGATTTCTGTACAACGGCCTTGTTTGGTAACAAGAGAATAAACATGTTCCTGTCCCGGAAATTTTTGGCTTCCTCAACTGCCAGCTGTTATCGGTGCAAAGATATTAAGACAGATGATGAGTAGAAGGATGCATAAATGGAAAAAATGGAAAGCCGTCCAGTCGGTGTTTGCAACCTTCAGCTTTTGCTTCAGGAGATGCTAAATTTGTAATAAGTAAGAGAAAATACAGGCAACGAAACAAAACACTCCATTTCTGATTTTTTTAAAGTTAGAAGTAGAAAATTCTTCTTCTTAAGAGTTTGCAAACACTACCTTAATTCTTCCTCAAAAACTCAACAAATGTATTAAAGGATACAAATCATGGTCAATATTTGTTAAGGAAAAGTCTTGAGAGTAATCGATAATGTACCTCCCCAAGATCATTCTGAAACCTTCTGATAAGCTCAATAGCTTTATTTTTAAAAGCATTTTCACGCCCCTTGAGGTTTACTATAATCTTGACCTGCATGAGTTGTATCAGAATTTCAGTACTCATGAGCAAAAAATTATTTGTATATATTTTGCTGAGTGTTCGATTGAATTGGGAAAAAGGATTCAAGTAACCTTATCGCCATCTTTCAAAAATTTCTGAGCTGCTTTCAAGCGCACGGCATAGTCGTGGACATCAATGTTATAACTGCCACAGAAAGATAACCATATCAGGAAGATAAATAAAATGGATCTCTCAAAAACACGGGAATTTCAGGTAACATGCTACAAAATTTTGTTTTCATTCGGTGAATGAGGATCATCAGACAAAGCAACTAGAGTGACATAGATTTCATACTTGTTTCATTTCCTCTCTAATTTAGAGTTTCATTTCCTGCTTATTTTCATTTAGTAAATAATTGCTCCAAACTAGGATACATCTTAGGCCTATCACTTATCAAGCTGGATGGATATGAGAAAATAAGGGAAACAATTCTCTTTATCTTTAAAAAATGAGCTCTTAGCAGTTGAGCTCCAATAACATTTGGAGCTTCATAATTGTCCTACTGCACAAAAACAACTCATGGGATAAACACAAAAAATGTCCAGAAAAGTTTACTTACCCCAACTTCAGTTCCTTCAAGTCCATGCGACTAGCTGCAAGTCACTTCAGCAGTTCAGTTGCATAGTTTTCACGGAAAACACGAGTATATCAACAATTGCAGAGAAACAGAACATCCCAAAACCATAAGTAATACTCACCAATACTCTTCTTCTGCTGATCCCTTTTCCTCTTCTGCTGTTCATATCTATATTTACTGTACAAGTAATGGAATAATATACATATAAGAACATTTCAAGCCATAATCAGTTCCAATATTTGACAAGAAACAGATAAAAAACACAAGATCCTGACACAAACAAGACATATTCTCCATTGATTCAATTAGACTCAAAATCTGAGAATCGGTTGGGCATCAAACACTATTAAGCTGTCAGATTTTTGCAGCCACAGATGTGGATAATTAATTAATTTTCGTGAATTAGTTGCGTGATAAAGCTCACTGAGATCATCAATATTAATAGAAAAGGCAAAGAAGAGGAAGGTATCTTACTTGTAGTCCATAATTTTAAGAACAGGAGGATCTGAATCCGGCGATATAATCACCTAAAATCGAAGCATAACGAAAGCAGAAACATCAGAAATAATAAACCTTCAACTTGTCAGCGAGGCATTGTCTTCTTAGATGATGAGAAAGACAAAGTGAAATGCAGCCACACACTATGTTTCCAAGCTAAACAGTAGTTTCATTTCATTGAATCATTCTTGATTCGGTACGTGAAAATTCAACCAAACAGCATCCAATTTCACAAGAACCATTTCAAATAAAACCCAAAATTTTAAATAAAACAACAAGTGAGATAATTGATACTGAGAGCATACCAAGTCAAGTTCTGCATCTTCCGCCATTCTCAAAGCTTGATCTTTCGACACTATTCCAACCTAAACAGTCAACAATCACAAATCAACACAATGCCAGTCCAAAACACAACCATCCCACGTCGAATCACGCAAATACAACCACATAACCAAACAAGCACTCACCATGTTTTGCTTGTCATCAATAAGCCTAACAGTATCTGACCTATTTCAATCCGCACAACACAACAATCAACAACCAAACATATTCAAAAAATACATACACAACCAATAAAAAAAAAATCCCAAATCACTCAATTCACAGCTCACCTAACCGAAGATATGTCGAGGACGGCATCATCGTCATCACTGGGTTTCGGCTTGGGCTTCTTGGAGGACCAACCGCCTCCCCCTCCGCCGCCGTAGCGGGCGGAGATGGTGGTGGAAATTGAAGGGTAACGGGCGGCGGTGGGGCTTTGGAGGCGGAGGGAAAAAGTGGGGAGGTGGAAAGATAAGGGCTTGAGGGTTTTGGGGATTAGGGATTTGCAGGGATGGTGTGAAGTGGTGGTGAGACCCGCCATGGATGTGCCTGCCACTGAGTTTCAAGCCCAAAACATGCAGTTTGTGGTCATCTTATCCGCACCATAAGAATTGGTTTTGAGTTTTATTTCAGTTGTATTGGTTATATGCTTTTTATTTCGAAAAAAAGAATTATTGGTTTTTGCTTGGGCTGTTAGGTTATTTGTAGGATTTGAGGGGGTGTTTTTGTAATTATTCTAAACTTGAGATTCAGCATTTTGCAGTAGGTGTTTTAATTTTTTATTTTTTTTTATATTAGGTGGTTTACATCTGTACCCCCTGAGAGATTGGATAATTACAAATTGTATCGCCTTAGATGAAAAAATTACACAATATATTCTTCTAAGTTTGAAAAATTACAAATGAACCCATTCCGGTTGGATTTTTTGCAAAATCATTCTTGAATATACTATATCTCACCACTAATTAGTTTCTCACAACAACCCATATATCATTCTCAAGTGACAGACATGTAATTTACGAAGTTTTTTGGAGGATCAACACATAATTCGTTTGTAAATTGATATTCATAATGGCTTTTTTGTTCTCCTCAATTAGCGATGATGAGCTAATTAGTGGTGAAATATAATCAATTCAAAAAAAAAATCGTGAAAAATCCAACCGAAATAGGTTCATTTGTAATTTTTCAAACTTGAAATGATAGGTTGTGTAATATTTTCATCTAATGGGGTATGAGTTATAATTATCCAATCTCGCAAAGGATGTGAATGTAAATTTTTTTTTTTTTTTTTATATTTCATTATTAGTTCAAATCTAGCCGGATGGTAAAGTGTGTACCTATAAATTCAAACACAGGATTTCTAGCTAAATTACTATGTAATTTTTTCCACTATAATAATTAGTTATTTCACTGATTTATAAACACCTTAAAAGATGAGATAACTGAATTTCTTTTTGTTTAAATAAGAGTATCCACCATCGATAGTAATTGGTTGTCTTGCTCGCTTGTAAACATTTCAAAAGATGAACAATTAACGATTACAAACGCTACTTCTTTCGCTGAGTTATAAGTAACTCAAAGAATGAGACAATTAATAAATATAGTGATTAGTTCTCTCGTTGGTTTATAAGTACCTTAAAAGATGAGATAACTGTATAGAAATTTTAAAGTTACTCTTTAGTTAATTAAAGTCACAAATCAAAAATTTGAAATTTAATTCAGGACGGATAAAGCCCCTACCACTCGTCCTATCTTTTTAATTGGAACTTTCTTGTGATGGATAGAAAAAAAAAAGGATAAATTAGTCGGAGGTTTTGTCTACTTATGTTGAAGACTTGAAGTCACTTGGGAGAGAAAGCAGCTAAAGCGCTCAAACTCAACTAATAAGCTTTTCCAGAGTTTCAATCAGTAATGCATGTGTCAAATGCAATGAAGTATTTATATGGGAGATTTGTGTGTTTTGCACACTGTTAAAGTGTAAGAATTAATCATGCAATTAACCATGTGAAATTAATTAGTTAATTGGATTAATTACATGATTAATGGACTTGGTTGGTCCTTGATCAAATCCCCACAATTGATCCTCTTTTCATACCCAAGAATTATGAAATTTGTCCCCCTAATTAAGTCAAACTTACCTAGTCTTTGATGGAAAAACTATGTATAAATAGGGGTTATGAAGGAGGTCCCTAAGTACAAAATCTCAAAGTCTTTCTTACTCCATCATTGTTTTGAGTGCTTAGAAGATCACTCCTAGTACTATATTGAATTCAATGATTCTCAAGGTGTTTCGGCTCATTTCGATAACCTCAAAAAAAATTAAGAAATTAGCAATAGTCGGAGGTTAGTACGATTTAATTCCGCTGCGTATGTCTAACAAAAAGTACATTAATTACTATTTACCCGAAATCTCAGCTTAAGTACGAAGTTTTGTGATAAGGTATCCATTAAAATCCAATCCAACCCCAAACTATCATGGCTTATGTTATTACTTATTACAGCCTTAAATCAGACAATTTCATGATTTAGAGAATCCATGGCCACGTGTAACAAAACCCTTTCATCAATGTGACATCTCAACACTCGGTGGCCCTACGACGTCACCACCGCCTAAATCCCGATAAACCTCGCCGTCCACCGCCGCATCATCTCATTCTCACCCAAAACATTATAACTTTCCCACAACAGTCCTCTGCTCAACTCCCAAACACTCTTCATTTCCCTTGCAGAAAATGAAAATTTTCACATTCTTCAAGGACAATTTCGGAACATAACTCCTCTAGATCAACATCCCCTGCGGTGGCCACCGTAAATCCACCTCTAGAGACTAGAATCTTCTTCCGCCGCAACACAAATATAAATATAAAGCAGTCAACTGCATTTACTGTTCACTACTTCTGAAAGCTTATTTTCAAGATTACTCAAGCTTTTCCAACGTCATCAATGGCGACCAAGGAGAACAAAGCCATAGGCATAGACCTCGGCACGACTTACAGCTGCGTCGGAGTTTGGCTCAACGACCGCGTCGAGATCATCCCCAACGACCAAGGCAACCGCACCACCCCATCCTACGTCGCCTTCACCGACACCGAGCGGCTCATCGGCGACGCCGCCAAGAACCAGGTGGCGATGAACCCACACAACACCGTCTTCGACGCCAAACGCCTCATCGGCCGCCGCTTCACCGACCCCTCCGTCCAAAGCGACATGAAACTCTGGCCCTTCAAGGTCGTCTCCGGCGCCGGCGACAAGCCCATGATCGTCGTCAACTACAAAGGCGACCAGAAACAGTTCGCGCCGGAGGAGATATCGTCGATGGTGCTGACGAAAATGAGAGAAACAGCGGAATCGTTTCTAGGTATTAAAATAATATAATGCAATAGACACTTATCTGAATGATGTTGTAACGATGATGAGCGATTATGATTAACTTTGTTTTAAATTCTAAATGATCATTAGCCATCTTTGTAAGAATATTTTTGAAGTCACCTTTCTATTAGAGCAATATTCAGCATCAATACTAAAACTATTCCTCTAATTTTGAACACTAGGTTTCCAGATCAAGAACGCCGTCGTTACTGTCCCTGCGTACTTCAACGATTCCCAGCGGCAGGCAACGAAGGACGCCGGCGCGATCGCCTCCCTGAATGTTCTGAGAATCATCAACGAGCCGACGGCGGCGGCGATCGCTTATGGGTTGGATAAAAAGGGGACTAAAAGAGGAGAACAGAACGTTCTGGTGTTTGATTTGGGCGGCGGGACTTTTGATGTGTCGTTGCTGGCGATCGAGGAAGGGATTTTCGAGGTGAAATCCACCGCCGGCGACACCCATCTCGGCGGCGAGGACTTCGACAACCGCCTCGTGAACCATTTCGTCACCGAGTTTCGCCGGAAACACAAGAAGGACATCACCGGCAATGCCAGAGCTTTGCGCCGCCTGAGAACCGCCTGCGAGAGGGCGAAGAGGGCACTATCGTCGACATCTCAGACCACCATTGAAGTTGATTCCTTGTTCGAAGGGATTGATTTCTATGCTACGATTACGCGAGCAAGATTCGAGGAGCTGTGCATGGATCTGTTCATGAAATGTATGGATCCCGTGGAGAAATGTATCAGGGATGCAAAAATGGACAAATCCCACGTTCATGAAGTTGTGCTTGTAGGAGGGTCGACGAGAATCCCGAAGGTGCAACAGCTATTGCAGGATTTCTTCAACGGGAAGGAGCTTTGCAAGAGTATAAATCCCGACGAGGCGGTGGCGTATGGGGCCGCCGTGCAGGCGGCGATCCTCACCGGAGAAGGAGATGAAAAGGTTCAAGATTTATTGCTCCTTGATGTCACGCCATTGTCCCTCGGCCTTGAAACCGCCGGAGGGGTAATGACAGTTCTTATTCCGAGAAACACGACGGTCCCCACGAAGAAGGAACAGATTTTCTCGACGTATTCGGATAATCAGCCCGGAGTATTGATCCAAGTCTATGAAGGCGAAAGGGCACGGACGAGGGACAACAATCTCTTAGGAAAATTCGAGCTGGCGGGGATTCCTCCGGCGCCGCGTGGGGTGCCACAAATCAATGTGACATTCGATATCGACGCAAATGGGATTCTAAACGTGACTGCAGAGGATAAAACAGCGGGTGTCAAGAACAAGATCACTATCACGAATGATAAGGGGAGGTTAAGCAAGGAGGATATTGAGAAAATGGTTAGGGAGGCCGAGAGGTATAAGGCCGAGGATGAGGAAGTCAAGAAGAAAGTCGAGGCGAAGAACTCACTCGAGAATTACGCATATAATATGAGGAATACGGTTAGAGACGAGAAGTTTGGGAGCAAGTTGGAAGGCAGTGATAAGGAGAGGATCGAGAAATCGGTCGAGGAGACGATCGAGTGGTTGGATCGGAATCAACTGGCGGAGGTTGATGAGCTCGAGCATAGGTTGAAGGAATTGGAGGGGATTTGTAATCCAATTGTTGCGAAGATGTATCAAGCCGGCGGTAGCGGTGGCGGTGCGATGGATGATGATGTGGAGGGTGGTGGTGCTGGTGGTTCCGGTGGCGGCGGAGGCGGTGATGGACCAAAGATTGAGGAGATTGATTAAGTGGCATGTGTGTGTTTGAATGGGAATGTGAAGTTTTTGAACTCGTGTGTGCTTGTTTTATTATGTTTTATTAGTGTGTTACTGTGGTGTGTATAAGTTGCTATGTAAGTACCCTGTAAGCATGCGAATTTGCAGTTTCTTGTTTTAGTTTAGATGTCTGTGTTCTCACCTTCTCGTTAATAATTTGTTATCGTTAAATATTTCATATTTGACAATGATTCTGGTTCGAGTTAGATATTTGACAATGATGTGTAAATTAGGAAAATTATAGTTTACCTTTTGGTTCGGTTGAATTTAACAGAAACATGTAATTTAGTGATTATACTTATTATGACTGTTTTTTATAAAAGTTTATACCAATCACATAATTTAAGGATAAAATACTTTTTTATTCATTAAATTAATTCGATAATTCGAGTTACGGTGTGACTCAATTCCATTTCGTCATGTGGCGGGAAGATTTTCGATCGAGATTACTGTTGACACCGAAAATTTGAAAATTATTATTAATTAACGGTCCAAATAAAATGGCTATTAATTAATTATTCTCAATTATAAGTCCAAATAATTTGGGCTTACATATTTAATTCAATAGAGTTGTGAATTTTATTCTTATTTAGTTAGATAAAATGGAGTCCACTTAAATAACAAATGGTTTTCAAGTCCAAGCCCAAACTCATGAAGTCAAACGAGCCCAACACGTGTCTATAAATAAAGCACCGAGCTCACAAATCAGACCATCAAGAGGACATTATCAAAAAATCAAATCAAGAAAAAAGCTCTCAAGTTCCCGAGTTCTTGCTACGACGAAGTGCTGCCGCCATAAAAATTCACCATTTCTTCAAGGCTTAAATCATCAAATCCTCCAAATCAATCCCCAAGTTTTTCAAATCGAAGATTAAGCATCCAAGCTCTCAATTCTCCGAGTCCGTGCAACGATCCAACACTTCTAGCCCGAATTCTACATCCGATTCGAGATTAAGCATCAAACCATAGAGAATCAGAGGATTTATAAAGATTGTACCACTTTCTTTTACATTAAATCAATAAATTCTTTGTTTCGCTATTTTCTTGTATTTTGCTCATTTATTGCAGATTCAACGAAAATTTGTGTAAACAATTACTATGCTCGTCCCTGTGGTCGAGCAAGCCAATCCGACAAGCCTCGCCCAAGTCTTCTTAAGAACCACTATGCACAAGTGCTCGATCACAGAATAGGGATCGACCCTCGACTTCAGAACACAGTTGGGTCGATGGGCCAAGGTTAAGAAATAATAGCTAGTAGCTAGTTATTGCCCTAGCTCCTGATAGCAAGTATGGATAATGGGATTCCCCCTGCGCCACCGAGCAATAAATGCATCGTAGGAGAGGTATTAGGAAGCATTCAATGCTTCTTGTTAGTCGTGCGCCACCACATAACACCCAATAGTATAAATACTTCTTCACTAACTTCGGTGGATAAGCATTTTGTATACCCTTCGCTTCGATCATACTATCCTATATTCGAGATACTGAATTAAACGTCAGAGTGCCGATCCTGAGTCCACCTCATCTTGTCCTAGGTCGACCTCTAACTTACATTTGCTTCTTATTTTATAGAGAACTTTCAGGTAGAATAGTTTCCTTCAACTATAGGTCCTTGAGTGGTCAATCGAGTTCCAATGCGAGAGCATTCCAACATAATTTTGACACGATCAAGCTAGATTTAAATATAAAATACCTTTTTTATATTAATTAAATTAATTTGATCGATTTTTTTTTTTTTTTTTTTAACACACACCCCCCAAGTGGCCCAAGGGATTCGAACCCGCGACCTCTTGCATTCGAGAAAGAACCCTCAGACCACTTGACCAACCCGTGTTGGCAATTATTTACGAGTGCAATTGATTGTCCTTAAAAAAAAAAAAAGAAAGAAAAGAAACTGATTGTCCACCACAAGTACACTAGTCGTGGATGATTTTCACACATTGCCCCTTGGGCCTTCATCATTAAGTGTTAATATTTACTACAGAGGTATAAGGTAATGGAGTTGATACAATTAGGGTACATGATTTAACAGGTGAGCCACTTTTTAAAAAAAGATGTTATATATACGAATTTCTAAATTAATCAAATTAATGTAACGAGACAATGGACGTTATAAAAAAAAAGAATCAAGTAAAAAACAAATGTAATCTAATCAATGGGGAGGAGTGATTTAGGAAAAAAAAAAAAAAAACAACAAAAATGAATTAAAAAATAAACATAATGTGTTTGTTTTTTTAATTGATTAAGTTTCAACAATCCTAATTGAAACAAAAATTCACCATCTCATAACATTACTTTAAGGCAAGCGAATGTGAACGGACATCTTCTTAAGTTATTAAGTTAGCAATACATTTTAAGCTCGATTCACTCAAAATTCATTCGTTATTGCTATAATCCACCTTAATTTCAGTAATAATTAAAGATTAAAATATAGGAGAATTTTAATTTGTTAGTTTTGATAAGGCATAATAGTACAAGGCCACGTGACCGCCCCCGGTTGGTGCCACGTGGGCCCTTGCGCCAACCTGGACAAACCAGGAGCAACTTTTCCGGACAGATCGTCAGATCGATATATGGTCCACAGGTCATCGGATCTACGTGAGGTTATTAGATCGATTTACACATCGCTTGATCGTCAGGTCAGCTGATCGATTTTAATACCCAGGTCATCAGATCGATCCGCCTCTCTCCTATGAGGAAACCCATAGCATTAAGGATCCCGAAAGGCAATATCGATCTCCAGATCGATATCATACGTCACCGGACACCCGAATACTGTAAAGCACTCCTGTCGGGACACGTGTATCCTTCTCATTCCCTGGAACAGGCGTACTATGACTCATTAATGACCGTCAGTCCCTGCTTTTACCCAAAGGGGAAAGAAGGTACAAACGACCCGCCTCAAGCCGGTTCCATCGTCCGACATCCAGATCGACGACTGGCAACGCCATTAATGCACACCTACAGTACACACACTACTGTGTCATTTGGCCATGACTATAAATACTCGCCCTTTGAACAGTAGTTGGTAAGCCTTTAATACGCATTCAATTGCATTTATTCTCTCTCTAAAGAGCTCCATTACTGACTTGAGCGTCGGAGTGCCAAACTTGGGTAAAACCCCCAAGTCCCCCAAGTTGGTTTCGAGCTCACGTTTGTTAGTGCTTTCAGGTCGATAAAGAACCCACTCAAACAAATTCTTGACTGATTGACCCATATCTGACAGCCAGATCCACCAGATTTGAGCCAGATCAAGTTTGAAGAATTAAATTTTATGCGATAAAAATATAAAATAAAATTTAATGATATTATCCACAAGTTCGATAGTCTTAACTCTTAAAGGTTCGAAATTATTATGTATAGACTACTTTGAACCTCATGTCAAGGTACAAACAAGATATTTGTTTTAGAATATACTATTTTATAACTATTGACTTATCTACTATATAGTTTGTTTCGCTAAATATAATATTTTACCAGACCCGGCTCGGCCTAGCCCACCAATTAAAACGCGTCAAGTGGAATTTGAATTTTATATTAAAATAATTACTAATTTTAATTTATTTTCTTAACTCTAGTTAATGTCTAATTTAAATTTATGGTATATAGAAATAAAAGATTTTGACAAAAGATTTCTTCCACGAATAACGTCCCTCTTCTTCTTCGTAATTCTGGGAGAATCTCGTCTGCACAGATTCTGGAAAAAGACATTGTGCAAAATCGCTTCTGGAAAACTGATACACAACTGATAGCCGGCGACAAAAGATTTCTTGGAAGAATAACGTCCTCTTCTTCTTCATAATTCTGGGAGAATCTCATCTGCTGAAATTCTGGAAAAAGACATTGTGCAAAATCGCTTCTGGAAATCTGATACACAACTGATACCACCAACTATAAGGTAAAAATTAGTACTCTTCAATACACTAGTTCTTTACCGTATGTTTATATTGAAAAAAATATAGCTAGTGAGCAAATATGCATATTTATATAGCTATATATATATTTTGTATGCATCTCTATTATTAGTATTCGTTAAACATGTTTTAGAATATTATTTTGTCTTTTATTTTATTAGTTATATTTATTATTATGTATATGTTGACAGTCATGAACAGTTCCAATGTCGAAATTAACAATCCTGAGGAAGTAATTAGTGTAGAAAGTGATAACGAAGATAATATGTCATTAGATGCGTATATTGCTGAAGTTGAGAAAAAAGTATCCGTGTATGTTGCTCAAGGTGAAGATGAAGCTTATGGTGTATATCGAGATTATGCCAATTTGATAGGGTTCAGTGTTCGTAAAGGGAAACAATATTATGTTAGTGGGACAACCATTATTAGATCAAAAACGTATTATTGTTCTAAAGAAGGAGTGAAGGATGAAAGACCGTGTACAAAAGGAACGAGGATGCAAAGTACGAGCAGAACTGATTGTAAAGCAATGATTACTTTTGATGTCGATAAAAACGGTCTGTGGAAAGTTGGAAAATTCATAAAAGAGCACAACCATGAACTGGCTGCATCTAATAGCAGGCATCTACTAAGGTCTTCAAGATTTATATCAGCTGAGAAAGGAGCTACAATTGAGTCGATGAAAAATGCAGGATTACGCTCAATTGATTGCTTCAATTATATGACAGAAGAATGTCAAGGAGTTCAACGTGTGGGGTTTTCAAAGAAAGATTGTTACAACTTCATAAATATGTTGAAAACTTCGTTGATTGAACCTGGTGATGCACAAAATTTGGTTAGATACTTCAAGAATAAAGCCAATGTAGAGCCAGGATTTTATTTTGATATCCAATTTAATCAAGAAGGTCGAATGGCGAACGCCTTTTGGAGAGATAATAAGTGCAAGCTCGATTATGAGTGCTTTGGAGATTTGGTTGTTTTTTATACAACTTATAGAACAAACAAGTATAATTTGGTATGTGGACCCTTTATTGGTGTCAATCATCATTGGCAAAATGTGATGTTTGGTTGTGCCTTTTTATCTGATGAAACTACAGAATCGTTTAATTGGCTTTTTATGACATTTTTGGAATCCATGGGTAATAAAGCACCTGTGTCAATATTTACTGACCAAGATCAAGCTATGACAAATGCTATTGCCAGTGTGTTTCCAGATACTCGTCATCGTCTTTGTTTATGGCATATATCAAAGAATGCGTCTTCCCACTTAAATAGTTTTAACTCGAGCCGTGATTTTCATAGTCTCTTCAACAAATGTTTGTATCATTGCGAGACTAAGGATGAGTTTGAGCAAATATGGGAGAAAATGCTTGATAAATATGATGCTCATGGTCATAGTTGGCTTGGAAATCTTTACAAGATACGAGATAAATGGTCGGTTGCTTTCAATTCAGATTATTTCCATGGTGGGATTAGATCAACATCTAGGAGTGAAAGCACAAATCATGCATTGAACGAGATTTCGAGCAAAACAATATCTTTATCGGAATTTGTGCTCAAATTTGATAAATATTTGTTAGAGAAATGGAGACGAAATGAAGCAGATGAGGACTTTGTTTCTAGCCAGAGTAATCCACCAATTGCTGTTCGATATAGTAAAATACTCAACCATGCAATCAAGGTTTACACGAGCACAATGTACAAAGAATTTGAGAAAGATTATCTAATCGGAACTGGTGCATTGTCTTGCAAAGAAATTCCAATTGGGGATACATTATACGAATTTGAATTCACTAATCCGGAGATTAACAGTGATAGGGTGTATACGGTCATGTTGGATATAGATTCTTTGAAGGTTGAGTGTAGTTGTAAGAAATTTACTTGGATGAGAATGCTTTGTTCACATGCATTAGCAGCTCTTCACCGGAAAAATATTCATGAAATTCCTCAAAGTTATATTGATAACCGGTGGACAAAAGATGCCAAAAAGCAGGTTTACATGACAAATGAAGATGATTTTATGAAAATGGATGAGAATGAAGCAAGGGCTGTATATAGGACAATGAGACTCGCATATGATCTTGTGTCACGCAGTGGCTCTTGTAAAGAAGCTAGAGATATGTTATGGGGAGTTTTAAAAGATGGAGCTCAACGTTTGGATAAAATTTTGAAGAAGGATGACTTAGATTCAACTTTAACAGTGAAAGGTAAACGAGTTAGGAATGATTATATTAGTCTATCTAATGATAGACAAATATTGGATCCTCTTCCTATAAAATCAAAGGGAAGTAAGAATGCTCGAATAAAGAGTCATTTTGAGAAAAGGAAGTCAAAATCATCAAACACAGGTAGTGAAAATAAACTTTATCTTTTTTATTTATTTCATTTGATTTATAAATATAATTCTAATAGAAAAAATGACTTGAAAAGGAAAATCAAAGAAACCATCCAGAACAACTTCAAATTTATCTTCCATGGCAACTCCAGTTTCATACGTTCCGGCGACAAATCAATATGTAAGTTGTGTTTTGTTGTTCATTCATTACTTATATCAATGCACATTTTGTAATTTAATTATTATTGTTTTTAGGTTCAAGCAGTGTCTTCCAATTTACATGTGAATCCCTATATTGATGGTGTTGCAAATAATACACCACAGATTAATAATTTGGTGGACATGAGTTATGCTATACCTGAAGCTCAACAAGGGGTAAAACTAATATTTCTTATCCAATATTTTTTTTATTATTATACATAATAGATTTTAAAAAAGTTGTCTTATTTATTTGTTTATTAGTCTTCTAATGTAACAAATACGATGCACATGCCTCAGTCTTTTACAAGTATGATGCAAGCATACAATCAAATGAATAATTTAACAAAGGTGAGAAATGGATTATTTGTAGTTATCTTTCTATTATTTAATAATTATATTTCTATTATTCAATAATAATACATGGATAGGTATATGTTTAACTCTCATATTGTTTTTTTGTAGGATTCTGGGTTGTCTAATTGGAGACCAAATACATAATCTAGAAGTTAACCAGTGTTTCTTAGCTCAATTTTGAACTATATTGTTTCTTATGTCTTTTATTGTTGGAGGTTGTTGATTTGGCGGAAAGCCACAACGTTATATTATTTCTTAACTCAATTTTGAACTCAAACAATTTAGTTTTTATTTAATTTAGTTTTTCTGTAAGTACTAAAAATTTTGTTATATTATGTTCTTCTCATAACACAAACCAAGAGGAATTATATAGCACGAGTAGTACACTTCTCTATTATTGGAACCTTCATTTTTATAAATTAACCAGAGTATGATCCTATGGTGTAGACAATGCAAAAGGGGTTCATATAATCCCCAGAAAGGTCACATTTTTAAAAATAGGATTTCTAGTGGACACAATCAGTTGCTCCATAACTATCCATCTGAACCAGAGCACGAATGGCTTATGTGATTTGCAATTAAATTACTTGGACAGTGTGGACGGTTGGGTCCTTCTTCTCTACACTCTTGATGACACCAACAACAACTATTTGGCGCATGTCACGAACTGCAAAACGACCGAGGGGTGGGTATTCAGAGAAAGTTTCCACAACCATGGGCTTGGTAGAAACCATCTTAACCATACCGGCATCACCATCCTTCAAGAACTTGGGTTCCTGCTCAAGCTCCTCCCTTCCAAAGATCACTTGCACATACTAAGGCAGTAGCATCGTGCAGAACTGGGGTGATTTTCCATTTGAAGTTTTTCTGCTTCAAAACAAAAAAAAAAACCAACTCCCAATTTCGCACAAAAAGCTACATAAAATTTTTCAGATTATCTAAGAAACATTTTATCAAACACCTAATGAACAAATAGACAAACAAGAAAATAATTATCCATAGATACGTACTTTAGAGGGGTTCAAGAGAGAAAGACATCGGGGCAGCGGGCGGAGCCAAGGCCTGTTGTGATGGTGGGATCGTGGTGGAGAAAATATTTGCGGTAAAGAACTAGTGTATTGAAGAATACTAATTTTTACCTTATAGTTGGTGGTATCAGTTGTGTATCAGATTTTCAGAAGCGATTTTGCACAATGTCGTTTTCCAGAATTTGTGCAGACGAGATTCTCCCAGAATTACGAAGAAGAAGAGGACGTTATTCTTCCAAGAAATCTTTTGTCGCCGGCTATCAGTTGTGTATCAGATTTCCAGAAGCGATTTTGCACAATGTCTTTTTCCAGAATTTGTGTAGATGAGATTCTCCCAGAATTACGAAGAAGAAGAGGACGTTATTCTTCCAAGAAATCTTTTGTCGCCGGCTATCAGATGTGTATCAGTTTTCCAGAAGCGATTTGCACAATGTCTTTTTCCAGAATCTGTGCAGACGAGATTCTCCCAGAATTACGAAGAAGAAGAGGGACGTTATTCGTGGAAGAAATCTTTTGCCAAAATCTTTTATTTCTATATACCATAAATTTAAATTAGACATTAACTAGAGTTAAGAAAATAAATTGAAATTAGTAATTCTTTTAATATAAAATTCAAATTCCACTTGGCGCGTTTTAATTGGTGGGCTCGGCCGAGCCGGGTCTGGGTAAAAATTTCCCCTTACGATGACAATAAAAGAGCAGTAATTATTTTTTATAAAAATATTATTTAGTTTGAATGATAAAATATTGTGTATTAAAATATTTAGTTCATTAATTAAGATAAGAAATACGTTCTATTCATGTGTTTATGCTTGTTTGCCTTAGTTAGAAATTAAATTATTTATAGATATTGTTGAATTTATAAATAGATAATTACTGTTTTAAATTCAATTAAATTAATAAATATCGTATCTCTATAGAAAAAATTATTCTTTTGTATAAATTGTATAACAAAGTTACAAAAAACATAGGTGACAAGATAGAATTCACTAGGATCATCAACATTTAGCTTAAGACCAATTAATTCAAGTAGTTAAAAGTTTTTTTCCTAAAATAATAATTTTGGGTTCGAATCTCTCAAAGACTCAAACTATCTCAAGGTGTGTGGTTAAAAAAAAAATCTATATCTAGCTTAAAATTTATGAATTATTATATTAAATTATACATAGTTGTATTATGATTATAATTCTTGTATTTTAAAGTAAAGACCTTTTAAACTAACGGTTGACTACTCAAATTAATGCTCAACTCTCAATCGAAGCAATTACCAATATTTTTACAATTTTATTTTTATTATGCTATCTAGAATAATCTTTTTAAAGATATATTATATACTATTTATTGCATATGCGGGTTGGGTCAATTATGTTTCCGACAATAAAAACAAACAGGTGATTTAATTAGGGAGCAACTGCATATATATACACACACATATATATATATATAAGGGTTAATTATATTTTCTAATTTAAATTGTCATTTTTTTTTTCTACTTTGCTACTTCAACTTTTTAATGTTATCAATCGCTATTTGAAGTATAACAAATATTACAGTTTAATAATTAAGGTATTTTTCTGATCATTTTAGTAACAATCATGAACACTTTTCATAAAAAAAAAAAAAACTTATTCTTTGAGTGAAAAGTGTTGTTAAATTACATTTTTTCAACAAAAAATAGATCTTATTATCGTAGGATTTGATCTTAATTTGTATCTGTCCTAATTTTATCTCTATAAACTAATTTTTTGGGTGAAGAATATTGTTAAATTACCTTTTATTCCAAAAAAGAATATTAAAATAACTGAAAAAATACTTGAGGTACTAAACTGCAATACTTATCATACTTTAGGTAACAATCGGTAATATTAAAAAATTAAAATAACAAAGTAAAAAAAAAAGGTAACTTTTTGGGATGGAAAAATATAATTAACCTTATATATGAATAGATAAATTAGAAATTCAAGTCTCATAAAAAAATAATTAAAAATCAACATTGGTTCTCTTTAAACAAAATTATATTTGGAATAATGCGGCAAGAAAACCTAATTTAGGAACTTTACTATAAAGTAATTAATTAGGCAACAAAAAGGTATCCATATTAAACACGTATCTGAATAATAATTGAGATTGGGTGCCAAGAGTATTAAATAGATCTCAAGGGCCAATATTGCAAATCCCCAAAAATCACCATGAGCAAATTCAGAAGGGTGAAAATGTCAATTAAGCCCCAAAATTCGCACTTAATTGTAATTCCCCCAAAATATATGGAACCCTTAATAAACTCAAAATTCCGAAAAACTCCCCCATAAAATCTACCCCTCAAATTCCCACCCCCCAAAAATAAGGGTTTCTTTACGTTACATAGGCGTACCCTATTCCCTTTCCACCTTCTCTCCTTCTCTTTGTAGAGAGAGGAAACCCAAAATTCTCTCTCTAGAAATCCACCTCTTTCCCCATCTTCTATTCAATCTCGAAGTATATATATTCATATATACGAAACGAATACGAATCTATATATATATTGGTTATATATAGATCAAATTTGATTTTTTTGGTTTGAGAAAGTTTGTGGGTTGATTTGGCAGCAGAGGTAATTTGATTTGCGAGTTATGCATTCTGATCAGACGGTTTTGAGCTTGAGACCAGGTGGTGGCAGTCGCGGCGGAAGCAGAGTATTCGGCCCACGCTTCGATTCATCGGCGGCGGCGAATTCTGATCTCCCGCTGCTACGTCCCCATGGCGGTGCAGGCGCTTCGTCATTTCCGTTCAAGGTTGGTTCTTTTTGCAATTCTGTATCAGATCTAGGTTTTTTTGAACGTGTTTTTCTGTTATTTGTAATGGGTCATTGAGTGAAGAGATATATTTGTTCTGTTGTTGGGGTACGATGGGTTTGTGCCGTATAGCTGCTTGTGTTTGTGTATCAACTTGTATTTAGCTGCATCGGATTGGGTTCTTTCAATTTTTTTTTAAAAATTGAAACTTTAGCTTATTGGAACATACTCGTCCTGATTCTTGGCTCTGCGCGTGAGATGTGCAGTTGCTGTAAATATGGACTCAAAGCAATGCGTAGGCTTTAGGTGGGTATCCAAGGAGTACTAGGATGTCCATAAGGAACCTGCGGATAATGAAACTATTGCTGTTTTACTTGAAATTGTGATATTTATTGGAAAATTAGGTGACATAAGAGGTTCCGATTCCAAAGGATTCACCTTTAATCTTAGGTAGATGTAATTGAACATTTCAAGCAACTACATAAATGCTTTAAGTCTAACAAAACGAGGCTCCACTGTTTCCGTATGTAGAAATTAGTCTGGAGAAGTAATGTTTTTGCAAGATAATATTTTGTAACTTTTCTTGTGTTTGAGCTTGTGGCACAATCACCTCTTAGCATTTGCCATCTTATAAGCCTGTCCATAATGGGAAGTACCCAATAACTGATGCTATGTCTGGTAAGTTCACTTTTGGAGTGCCAATTCTCATTATCTGTGGAATTCTTTCAACCATGGAATGTATCATTAGCTGTCAATTTGTCCTTTCCCCAAATCATTATGTCCTTGATTCACCGAATATCTGTATGCTTGCTGATCAATATTTTCTCTTAACACTTATTTGCCGGGTTTAATACAAGTGTTAACTCTTGTTTGTGTGTCATGGCAGACAGGAGAGTCTCGGTTTGAGGGTCGCGAGCGGGTTCGTTATTCTAGAGACATGCTGCTTCAGCTAAGGGAGGTAATTTTCTTCACAGTTCATTCGAGAAGAAGTGGTAACTAATGGAGTAGTCATTTTATGGAATTTTCTTATGAACATTGACCATATCATGTTGTTTCCAACATTTATGATACAGCTCTAAGCCTCTAAAAGGATTAGACATGAAGCATTTTCTTATTTTCATGTCATATTGATATCTGTAGACCAATACTGTGTACCCTTATCATTTTTCGATTTGTGCCAGTGCTTTTTCTGCCTTCAACATAATTTCTCTGTCTTACACATACATATTTAGGGATATGCAGCATTCAAATGTGTTTAAATTGTGTTGTAATCAAAATCAGATGTTACTGCTCTATACAAGTTATTTGATTTGGAATCTCATGAAAATGCTTACATCATGTCAGTTTTTGAATTATTCTGGTGGCTAGTTTTGGCTTTTAATGCTATCTTATTTGGTGTTGATGTTTAATATTCTATGCTCTTTTAGGTTGTTGACATCTCAGAGGAAATTTTAAAAGTTAAACAAGAAGTTGAAGCTGAGTTTTTTGGTACAGATCCAAGTTGGAGCCGAGGAGAAACCTATGTATGTCTTTGCCTGCATTTTGTAATATTTATAGCACTTCCTCTCTACCTGGTCTACAGTAACAGTTTGTGATTTGACAGTTCCTTGCCCCCCCACCTCCAACCCCCTCCCTCCATTGTGGTTCATTTATTCTTTTTGCTGTTGAACCATGTTTAAGTTCATAATATTACTGTCATTTGTTATCGTTTGTCTAATATACATCATTTAGTTTGTCCCTGTTAATGCAAGAAAATATGTCTTGCAGACCCCGAATCAGGCTCAGAGTCGTTACACTGAGCAGGACAACCGTGACTGGCGTAATCGTCCTGCACAATTGCCTGCCCCTGCAGAGGAGAGGTCGTGGGATGCAATAAGAGACAGGGAGGTAGGTGCTCGGTTTGAACCTAGACAACAAGATGCAAACCAATACAACAAGCAAGATCCGTCAAACTCACAGTTTGGGAGAACACAATTTTCTCCAAATCAAGGGGTAACTTGCTTCTCTTAAAAGAAATTTTTGGGTGTGGCTTGTTGCAGTGATATTATTTAGTATGTGCACTGTATGCTGAGATATTCTGGAGCCGTATCTAAGGTCAAGCAACATAATAGAACATCAAGCTAATTCTTAGGTTTATCAGTAGCATCATGGAAGTTACCATTCTGTGCTCATCAAATATAATTTGCTGTTGGTAGTTTTCTTGTTTTTATGTATGGGCCAGGTTTGGTGGTGGTAATTATGGTAGGGTTATTAGACAAAATCTTCCAAATAGTTTTAGTTATTGGTTAACAAACTTTATAAAACCATAGATTTCTCTCACTTGGCTTTAAGCTCATACGATCTTGTTTCACAAGTTTCTCTGACATAAAGAGATCCTCACTTGTTTGATGTTATTGTTTTTTTCCTGTACCATTTTGTCTTTAGTGAAATGCATCTGTGGTCTGTTAGACCCCGTACTCATATAGGATCAGAATCATGAATTAATCGGCACTGAAATTTTCTGTACTACTTGTGAAACAGGTTGCCCCTACTCTAATTAAGGCAGAGGTGCCATGGTCTGCTCGAAGGGGAACTCTTTCGGACAAAGATCGCGTTTTGAAAACAGTGAAGGGGTAAGCCATTTTATATCTGCTACATTTAATGCATTCATACCACTCGGGTTTATTATAGATGCTTTCAATAGTAGGTCCTGTCCTTGACTATGAAGGAATAAGCATTATGCATATCTTATGTGCTTGCTCGTATTGTTATGTATTTAAAAAATAAATTGTCATAGCAGGTGGCAGTTTGCTTATAGTTGGCTGATAGTAACCATCTGAAATGTCAAGTTTTGGTTCTGCAGCGGCAGCCAAAGTTCTTGTGTAGTAATCTTTTACATTTTCCCCTGTATATATTAATGGATGCTAATTGTTATATGATTCTTGCAGCATACTGAACAAGTTGACTCCCGAAAAATTTGATGTTCTGAAGGGTCAACTGATTGACTCTGGGATAACTACAGCTGATATTTTGAAGGTACTGTACTCTTTAGGATACTCTATTTGGACTTCTTTTTTTTCTTTTATCCTGTTGGTCCAGCTGCATCATATAGAACTCTTGTTTGTGTTTCTGTTTTAGTGCTTATGTTTTTCCTACTCAACAGGGTGTAATCTCCTTGATATTTGACAAGGCAGTGTTGGAGCCAACTTTCTGCCACATGTATGCTATGCTATGTTCAGATCTGAATGAAAAGCTCCCTCCATTTCCATCAGATGAGCCTGGTGGTAAAGAAATTACATTTAAGCGAGTTCTCTTAAATAACTGCCAGGAAGAATTTGAAGGTGCTGACAAATTAAGGGAGGAGCTTAGGCAGATGACTTCTCCTGAGCAAGAATTGGAACGAAGAGACAAGGAGAGATTAGTGAAACTTCGTACGCTTGGAAACATTCGCCTTATTGGAGAACTTTTGAAGCAGAAGATGGTTCCTGAGAAGATTGTTCATCACATTGTTCAGGTTCCCTCTCTTTTGATCCTGTTTTTGAACTATCTACTATTTTTTCTTTATATTTCTTCAGCTTCTAAGCTTTGATTTCATGGACTTTTTGAGCAGGAACTCTTGGGTCCCGACACAAAGAGTTGTCCGGAAGAGGAGAATGTTGAGGCCATATGTCAGTTTTTCAACACAATTGGCAAACAGCTTGATGAGAACCAAAGATCGAAGCGTATTAATGATATGTACTTCAATCGCTTGATAGAATTGTCATCAAACCCTCAGCTTGCTGCCCGACTCAGGTTTATGGTTCGCGATGTTATAGATCTTCGTGCCAACAATTGGACCCCAAGGCGGGAAGAGGTAACATTTGTTTAATTCCACCCCCTCTCCTATGTAAAACTAATGAATACAGAACATACTGCCATTAGAAAATATCTGACAAAAGTGTTGTGAAATCTAAAAATTAGCCTACAGTCCCTTGCCTTAGACTTCTATAAAAATTCTAAAGTTACTATTTCACCCTTGTTTAAACAACTGACCAAAAATAAAATTTCAGGGATAGAAGTAAGTTTATATATATTATATATATATATATATATATATATTTATACATGCAAAATTCAATATTCACAGCTTTCTTTAAGCATACTTTTGTCGCCAACTTTTATGCTTATTAGTCTTAACAGCGGGCTTTGGGTACAAGTAACTCATTTCATACTTGTTTTCTTATCTACCAGGTAAAAGCCAAAACCATTACTGAAATCCATTCAGAAGCTGAGAAAACCCTAGGGTTGCGTCCTGGGGCCACTGCCAGCATTAGAAACAATCGAGCCATTGCTGCTGGGGCACAAGGGAATATTAGTCCTAGTGGCTTCCCTATGAACCGCCCTGGTTCTGGCGGTATGATGCCCGGAATGCCTGGAGCAAGAAGAATGCCCGGAATGCCCGGATTAGATAATGACAATTGGGAAGTTCCAAGGTCTCGGACTATGCCCAGAGGTGGCACTTCATCTTTCCAGACGGGCCCACTCAGTCAGCCACCCCTTGTAGGGAATGCACCATCTCTGAACCAAAGACTCCTACCTCAAGGCACCGGTGGGTTCATTTCTGGCAGAAGTGCCCTCTTGCAGGGTGCTCCTGGTGCACCATCCCCCCGTCCAATTGCGGACCCCGCACCTCAACCCCCTGCTCCAATCAGACCGGCTTCAGTAGTTTCCACGCCTCCACCATCGACTCAGACCTCGAGAGTGAATCCAGACGAACTCAAGAGAAAGACAACCTCACTTCTAGAGGAGTACTTCAATGTAAGACTATTGGATGAAGCATTGCAATGTGTTGAAGAATTGAGGTCTCCTGCATATTATCCTGAAGTTGTTAAAGAGGCCATTTCACTCGGGCTGGAAAAAAGCCCTCCTCGTGTCGAGCCTGTTGCGAAACTTCTGGAATATTTGTTTTCCAAGAAGGTTGTTAGTGCTAAGGATATAGAGACCGGTTGTCTCCGTTATGCTGCATTACTGGAAGATTTGGCTATTGATTTACCAAAAGCACCAGCTAATTTTGGTGAGATAATTGGTAAACTTTTACTGGCTGGACCATTGGATTTTAAAGTTGTGGGGGAGATTTTAGCTAAGGTTGGAGACGGTTATTACCAAAAAGCCCTTTTTGCTGCTGCAATGAAGATTGTTAGCTCTGAACCGGCCGGGGAGAAAGTGTTGGCTTCTCAGGCATCGGATATTGCAGCTTGTGAGAAACTGTTTTAGGGTTCTGGCTTTGTGGGCTCTTTTCACCTTTGCCTTGGGAGCTGTGGAGAACAGGTGATGTATATTGTTTTCTTGAGGTGTCATAATAGTGTGTTGAATAGAGAGGAAAATTTTAGAATATATAAAAGATTTTGGTTCTCTGAGTTTCGGGGCTAATCGGAGGCCATCGTTGCTCGAGGATGGAGGTCCGGCTAAGGATCCAGTTGTTTTGTATTCTTGATTAGTTTTTCTAATTTATTCTATTTGTGGACTTGTTAAATTTTGGCTATTTGTGAGCTCATAATGTGACTGATATCAGAACGGTGATAAAAGAAGATGCAATGATATATTTTGTTTAATTGTACTGAGATTATGTTATATTTGCTTCCTATGTTTATAGTGTTTGTTCCTGCTTTGGGTTATGCAATGAAGATTGGTTGCATTTTCTTAAAAAATAGAAAAAAGGATTACATAGGTCTGTTATGTATGCAGGGAGTGTGCATGTTGGACTAAAATTTTTTAGTTCTCTCCCTGATTCAATTAAAATTTTAATCTCTCTTTATTAACGTAAATTATTTATTTTATCCTTAATTGTTTTAATATGAAGTATTTATATTTGAGTTTGTAAAATTATATTTAAATATTTAGGAGTTATTGTGTTATGAAACCATTAGATGTTAAATGAAGAATTTTTATCTTAATATGAAATATTTATATTTGAATTTGTATTACTATATTTAAATATTAAGGAATTATTGTATTAGTTAAATGAAGAATTTAATTTTCATTTGTAGAATTATATCTAAATATTAAGGAATTATTGTTTTATGCAACCGTTAAATTTTTTTGGTGCTCTATGCAACCGTTAAATGTTAAATAAAAAACATGAAATACTTACATTTGAATTTCGAGCATTAAAATATAAATTGCAAGGAATTATTATGTTATGTAACAGTTAGTTATTAAAGAACTTTTCTTTAAATATGAAGTGTTAAAGTGTGGAATTATATCTAAATTTTGAGGAGTTGTCATTTTATTCAGCACTATAGCTGAACGAAGGGTAATTCAGTCATTTTATAATACTTAGGGAGTTAACTAAAAAATTTATTAGAATAGGGAGTATATCAAAATTCAAGTTCTATTTAGGGTGTAATTCTAAATATCTGTTATGTGTATTTAACCTTTTAAATTAGCTGTAATTGAAAAAAAAAAAAATTGAATAGGTGTATAATGTATTTAACTCTGTAAGTTAACTGTAATTTTGTTGCCTTTTTTTTGGTTGAATTAGTTGCCCTTTTTGTTCAAGTGTTCAATATAATCTGGGAATATGGTAAATTTAACCATTTAAGAATTAAGACAGGTTAAATGAATCGTCACATATTCAAGATTTTATGTCGGCTTCGAATGTCAAAAAGACAATCTCAAGCTTGAAACTTTGGATTATCATAATTTGATCAAAATCCCTATATTTGATAATCTTGATGTACGATTCTTTTAAAATAAGAGAACTTTCTTTTGATCTAGCCAATAGAAACCTATTAAGTCAATCCCTATAGCTAACTATGCAAGTAAGAGATTTACAATTACTATGTTAGTTTAATCAGAAATCTCATGTTTGAAAATTTTTTTTATACCAAAAGATCGGACCCTATTAGAGTTCATAATAGGATAAAAAAAAGAAAAGGTGATTGTATTCTCATCGAAGAAAAGAAGAAAAGGAATAAGAATCAGAGAAAAGCGGTTGATGCTGGCGGCAAGTAATAGTTGGCTGCCCAGAATAGCATAAATTCTTGAGCTTATTTTAGTAGTCTCTTTGTGGGGGGTTTGGAAATTTCTTATTTGGAACAGATGAGTATTCCACAATCCTAATTCCTAATTATACTATTATACTGATCTAATTAGATACATTGTATTTGAGTGGTAGGGTACATACGAATGATAAAAAAAAATAATTTTATGCCTTAATAATCCTATCCAACTCGAATCAAGAGTAAATTTTAAATAAAAACCGAAAAAAAAAGGGGGAGGATTATGATTATTTTATTATGCTAATATTTTTTTTTCAAATTAGAATATTATGACTATAGTATAAGTTATGATGCACGAACACTTTTAAAAATATTATTTTACTGTGTCGTGTGGTATCGGATACTATTCACATGAGAAATTTACGAAAAATTTCTTGTTGCCGTGTCTGCATTTGTACATCATAGAGTATAAATTAGTTCTTCCCGGGCCCAAAAAAAAAAAGTAAGATGAATTATGAATATGATTATTGTATACGTCCATATATTTCTTCTATTTGAATTGACAATGTGACAGGACCTGGACTTTTAGGTATAAATCTGTGAAATTCAGACTGGTATATAATCTCGTTCCTTGCATATGGTCCAAAAATTTTTGTTCTCTCAAGATACAGAAGAGTTAGCATAATCCATTTTTAAGCGTAGTGTATCCTGATAAAAAATAGTGCTCGAGAGTTATTTGTTTCAAATTACTCGAAAGAAAGAGGAATATTCTCATTGTGTTAAAGATAATATTAACCATCAAATAATGCAATTTAACGAGTTGATATTAAATTAGGTTTAATCAAAAGTCTCGAGTCTCTAATAATACATCTATCATTGATAGAAAAAATTTTACACTTAACTTATTTGACTCAACTTGAAATTAAATAAAGGGATAATTACCAACGCCCCCCTGAGGTTTGGCGTTATTGCAGAATACCCCTTGAGATTTCGGAAATTACGAACTCCCCCCTGGACCGTTATCTCCTCCGTTAAATTTAACGGATTGTGTGAAATTTACTATTTTACCCCTACTATGTTGAAACTCAGGGGTACAAGTAATAAAGAGCCAAAGGTAAGGGGACTAATGCAAGAACTGAAATTGTCAAGGGGGTTTGATGTAAGTACTTGAGTTTTGTGTCTACCTAGCAATTTTTTTTAATAAAATGCTACTTAATGTCATTTTAATATTTTTATGATAGACTAATTTCATACCTACAGTTTATGGATGCTTAATATTTTCTGTAGATATTGACCATACATGTTCAATGTTTGAAATAATTGTTTAAACGGCTGACGGATATTTTTGTGAATTTACTAATGCATTTGTTTATATTAGTGTATTTGTTATGATTTTCAATTTTGAGGAAAAAAATTGATAATGCACTAGTTGATCTTTGTGTGGGTTTTTTTATATGAATTTTTATTTTGAGGGAAAATTTTGTTATAATTGCAAATAAATTATTTTAAATTAACTTTAAATGGACTTGTACAAAATATATTTAAAACTAAGAAATAAATATGAAAGGAAATTTATAACTTATCATATTTTATAGAAATAAATATGCATGGAATATCTAATTCAATTTATATTTATAGATAAAATATAAAATATTAAATTAAAAAACAACTTTTTAAATACAAAAAATCCAAAATTAAATTACAATATTCCCCCTATGGGTATTTTTGGAATTTAAATTTGAATTTAACGGTGTAATTAACGGTCGGTACTATTTGTAAGCGAGGATGTACTATTCAGGGAGGAGTTCGTAATTTCCGAAATCTCACAGGGTATTCTGTAATAACGCCAAACCTCAAGGGGACGTTGGTAATTATCCCTTAAATAAATAATATACAATGTTAATTTTGAACTATATACCGATAAAAAAATTGTTTAGATTTCTTGAACTCTTTTTATTTGGATCGGTCGGTGTGACTTTGTTCCAAACACGTGTATTAGTATTCTTTGTCGCCTTTTCTTTTGAAAAGCCAGCATTTTCCTCGTCAAAATTGTCTACTTTTTCCTTAAAATGAAATGTGAATCACCAATGCTATGTGTTTGTTGTCCCTACACAAAGTAAATATTCCATGACATAACGTGCAGTCCACTTATATATACAACACTATAAGGAAAAAAACACCCCCTTTAGTTTCCAATTTAAATTGCTCATCATTAATTACTTTGTAAACAAAATTACTAACAAAAATTCCCTTAAACATATACATAAAATTCATCAGAAATCCCTGCTATGATTTGAAACATTTGTAATATTTCGTTTTTCTTCATGAATTAACCGAAAATTTCATCACAAAAACCAGTAAGTGGCAGAGACATTTATTAGTGAATCTCGTGGTAATGATAGTGATATATATATGATTGATTTACACGTATAATATAATTCTATATCTCAATCGTCCATTTTTACACGTCCGTCGGTCACAAAAAATCTCGCTCATTTGGATATTCCCGACCACTAACTCATCCAACCACTCCACTTGCATGCTAAAATAGATTCTATCATCGGTCATGATCATCTCATTCTTCCTTCTCACTACTTTTTCTCTTCATATCTCTTCACTTCCACCACATAACAAAGATAATGAAGTATCTACAATCCCTTATGCTCCTAATCCTCTTGCTATTAGCCCTTAATTCTCTTCTTACAATCTCTGCTTACGACACCTTCGCAAACGAATCTCGACCGCAACAAGGAAAACAGACCCTAGACATGAGAGAGAGTTCAACAAAACTAAGCCAAGTTGAGATCAAGAAACGGGCTCGAATGATACCCGGCGGAAGCCATGCAAAACCCAAGTCTTCGGCTGTTGGCCGATTGGAAACATGTGCTCTTCGAGTTTGCTCTTTGCTCGGTTTCACCATTGTGTTTGCTGCCGCATTGATCTAGAACTTTTTGCAGGTTTGAGTATCTTGAGGATGTTTGACTCATAATCTGTTGGTTTGATGATTAGTTTTGTATTGTATTATGTAGGTTTTGGTCTGTGGTGTTGCTCATATTGATGTGCAGGCGATGTTGATGAGTTGAATTTAATGCGATGTGGTGAACGTTGCTTTCTTCGGGTTTTTTGTTCTTATCTATCACTATCAGAATGGGTTATTTGTGTTCGAGAGTTGTTGCTTATGCAATAGGACACTTGTAAATTAAAGCATGATTTCACCAAGATTAGGTTAAATTTTATCAAGCAATGTAGGATGAGGGATCTAAGTTGTCTTATGATATGTGTGCATAATTGTACTAATCTTATAATGATCACAGCCAACAGGGGTTGGTCAAGTGGTCTGAGGATTCTTTTTCGAAGTTAAAGACCCGGATCCGAATCCCTCTGATCACTTGGGGTGCGTGTGTTAAAAAAAAAATAAAAAAATCTTATAATGATCACATTTCTTGAAATATAATGCCTATTTGCTAGTACATAATAAGTACGTATAATAAGTATGTAATACTTATTGTACACTTAAATATAGGAAAATAATTAAATAAATTAATGAATATCTAGTTGAAAATATTGCAATTAATTCAAATACATATACATTCCATTAGAATCCATATTGATCCTAAAAGTGCCTCAGCAAATGATAAAGGTATATTTTAATGGAGAACTCCATATATAGCTTAATTTGACAAAAGAATGATAATAGCAGCACAAATTTATGGAGGAGGAAAAACATTGCAGTCAAATTAGAACAATAGGAAAGTGAGACTACAACAAAAATATTACAATAGTTTTTACATTGCAAGCAAAGGAAACAATCTTTATTATCAGGTGCAATCATAAACAACAATTTACAAGTTCGATTATATCTAGTTTGCCTGGATCATCAATTGTTGAAGCCGTTCTGGAATGGTTTGGAGTTTACGACACTTCTTGATGATCAGCTGTTTCAGCTTTGGCATTCCCCTTTCTTCTCCCTCTCCCTCTATCAACTCCTCTAACTCAGGTGGACCATGGAGTTTCAAAACTTCCAGTTGAAGAAATCCTCCTGAACAATCCATTTTACTTCCGAAATTGAAACAATCGAACAATTCAAGGACTTTCAATTTAGGCAGCTTTTTCAATATTTCCATTATAGAATATGATATTTTACAAGAATCAAGGGTAACTTTGATGAGGCTGTTAAAAGTAAAAGAGGCCATTAGGGTTTGGGGAATTTTCTGTATTGAACCCTGTAATTGCTTGGTACAAACACTAGAGACAATGCACAACATATACTCTTTAGTATTTACATAATGGGCAATTTACATCTGGGTCCCCTAAGGTTTGGCGTAATTACAAATTAATCCCTACACTTTCAGAAATTACATACAACTACCCTACTGTTTCCTTCCGTTCGAGGTCCGTGGATGCCGTTATAGTTCTGTCCAAATCTGGGTATTCTTGAGGGCTCGTTTTGTAACATTTTGTAAAATACAGGGACTTATTTGTAATATTCAGGATAATTTTTTGGACGGAACTATAACGGCGTCCAGGGACCTCTAACTGAAAGAAATAGTAGGGTAGTTGTATGTAATTTCTGGAAGTGCAGGGATTAATTTGTAATTAAGCCAAACCTTAGGGACCCAGATGTAAATTGCCCTTACATAATTAAGGAAAATCAACTATGAAATCCCTAATTTAACGTTTCCTTTCTGAACACTCCCCCTCAAGTCGAGTGTCGGGTCTCCGATGCTCAACTTACCCAAGATTTCACTGAATATCCTCCCGTTAACTGCTTTCGTTAGAATATCCGCCAACTGATCCTCAGAGCGTACAAATGGGAGATCAATCACTCCTTCTTCCAGCTTCTCTTTTATAAAATGTCTATCCACCTCAACGCGTTTGGTCCGATCATGCTGGACCGGATTCTCTGATATACTGATGGCTGCACGATTGTCACACCTTAGCTTACATGCTCCCCTCGTAGAGAACCCAATTTCCTCCAACAACTTCCTAAGCCAGAGCACCTCAGTTACACCTCGTGCAATCCCACGAAACTCTGCCGCCTCTGCACTTGATAATGCTACCACTTTATGCTTTTTGCTTCTCCAAGTCACTAAGTTTCCTCCAACTAGTGTGAAGTACCCGGATGTTGACCGCCTATCCAACGGGTTACCCGCCCAATCTGCATCGGTATAAGCATCAATATCTAGGTGTCCATGTTTCTGATACAATACTCCCCTTCCCGGACTACCTTTCAGATACCTACACACTCTGATGGCAGCATCCATATGATCTTTCTGAGGTCGGTGCATGAACTGACTCAGAACTCCTACCGCATATGCTACATCAGGCCGAGTGTGTGCCAAGTAGATTAGCTTCCCAACCAATCGCTGATACTGTCCTTTATCTGTCTCTTCTGCTCCCTCCACTATTCTGAGTCCGTGATTAGCAACCATAAGGGTATCTACTGGCTTGCAATCCAGAAGTCCAACCTCTGCTAGAAGATCAAGCACAAACTTCCGCTGTGATATAAAGATACCCTGCTTTGACCTCAGCACTTCAATCCCCAAAAAATACTTCAGCTCCCCCAAATCCTTCATCTCAAATTCCTTAAACAGGTTACCCCGAAGACGTGCAATTTCTTCAAAATCATCTCCAGTGATAATCATGTCGTCTATATAGATGATAAGGCACGTAACCAGTTCATTTCTTCTTCTGAAAAACAGTGTATGATCTGAGTTGCTCTGACTATAGCCATACTTCCTCATTGCCACTGAAAAACTCCCAAACCATGCTCTAGGTGATTGCTTCAGACCATACAACGCTTTCCTCAACCTGCATACCTCCCCTTGTCTGTAGCCCTGAGTGAACCCCGGTGGAGGTTCCATGTACACTTCTTCCTTGAGATCTCCATGCATGAACGCATTTTTAACATCAAACTAATGTAGTGGCCAATCCCTATTGACTGCAACTGAAAACAAAACTCTGATCGTATCAATCTTTGCGACCGGAGAAAAGGTTTCAGAATAGTCGATACCGTACGTCTGAGTGTACCCTTTCACCACTAACCTAGCCTTATACCTTTCAATACTCCCGTCTGCCCGGTGTTTTATGGTAAAAACCCACTGGCAGCCAACCACTCTCTTTCCACTGGGTAATTCACACTTCTCCCAAGTGCCATTCTTTGGCTAAGGCATCCATCTCAGTTTCAATAGCCTGAACCAATTACCATCAGCAAGCGCCTCCTCCACCCTGTTGGAAACCTGGGTAGAGTAAATTGAGGCCACATATACACGTGCTTGCTGAGACAGGTTTCTTCTCGCTAAATCGACTATCGGATACTTATGTGTCCTGCTCACATGCTCTGACTCATACCACTTTGGGGGGACCTCCCGATTAACCCGCGGAGGTAACACATATCTGTTTTCCTTCCCTGAACTCGTCTGTGACTCCCCCTTGTACTGCATCACCCTCCTGACTTGTATTGTTAGCTTCACAAGTTTCAGAGGATATAGTGTTGCTAACTGAATTGTACTCACATACCTCAGGGATATCAGTCGGAGTGATTGGGTCAGCAGGGTAGATAGCTGGCTGTATTGTGTGTCGGGTCTACTCGGTGGTTCTTCCTACTTGCTCTGTTGGGACTGTATCAGGCCAACATGGTGATATCCATTCTAGAGGGTCTGTCTGTTGAGGCTTACTCTCCCCCTGACCACTAGGATGGGCGAAGAAGTACTCGGTTTCGAGGAAGTTACAGTCCATGGTCACATAGAGGCGATGGGTGGTGGGGTGATAACACCGGTATCCCTTCTGATGAGCGCCATACCCCACAAAGACACACTTAAAGGAACAAGGTTCGAGTTTGGTCCTATCAGACTTAGGAACGTGAACAAAAACTGAACACCCAAAGACCTGGGGAGGAAGAACCAATTGAGATGGGATACTGACTCTGTTACCCAGATGTTGTAAGGGTGTCTCAAGATTCAGGGCTCTAGTAGGAAACCTGTTTATGAGGTAAGCTGAAGTGGCTAGGGCTTCGGGCCAAAGATGTTGTGGGCAGTGGGACTCAATCATGAGGGCCCTAGTCATTTCAAGGAGTTGACGGTTTTTACGTTCAGCCACTCCATTCTGTTGTGGGGTGTGAGGGCAAGAGGTTTGGTGGATTATCCCATATTCCCGAAAAAGCTGGTTTAGGGTCGAGTTTATAAATTCCCCCCCATTATCAGACCTCAACACCTGAATGACAGACTTAAACTGTGTTTGTACCATTTTAAAGAACTCCATGAACTTTAGTGGAACATATATCAGATTTGTTTTTGAGAAAATAAATCCAAACCATCCTCGAACAATCATCAATAAACAAGATAAAATACCGAAAACCATGATCACCAGTACTCGGGGCAGGGCCCCACACATCAGAACCTACCAACGAAAAAATATCTTTTGCTCTAGAGTACGAACTAGGAAATGATTGTCTGTGATTCTTGGAAAGAATACAAGTTTCGCAAAACAGCTAACTATGCTGCGAAAAACGAGTAGGAAATAAAGACTGTAAATACCCTAAAGACGGATACCCCAACCGTCTATGCCATAACCACTGTTGGCGCTCTACTGTCCCGTGAGCAAGCGCTGCAGTTCCATGTTGAGCTACCTCGTCCACATAGTACAGTCCATTTTCTTCAGTACCACGCCCAATCACTTTCCCCGACTGAATATCCTGTAGCAAGCAAAATTTAGGGTATATCAGAACCACGCAATTCAACTCCCGCGTCACATGACGTATGGACAATAACTTCCAAGACAGATCGGGAACATAAAGGTAATTATTTAATTTCACAATGGGACAAATTATTGGGATTAGTGCCCTAAAAATTCAATTTGTTGAATTAATTAAATTGAATTTAGAGCGAGTTGTGAGTATTTCACAAATTGATAATTAATGACGTGTGGTGGTATTCTTATATGAAACGTGTTTCATAGGAAAAAACTTTGAATACCAAAATCACGTGTCATTAAAGTTCTAGTCGGTACGATAAGAATATGTTCTTATCAAGACTATAACGTGGTTATATAAGATGATTAGTCTTTCGTCATAGGGAATGGTGATTCTAATTATAACACGTTGATGATTTTCAATAGGATTGAAAACATCGAACTGGACCACTGAGATTATTCATTTTATACTGCTATCTAAAATGAATAAAATCTCAGGAAGCATTGTACTCTTAATCCTGATAATATTTCGGCTTTAGGCATGTAGTGTTAGTCACTGTAACATACTCGGAGTGAGGTCTCGGTAACGGGTGGCCAAAATACTTTGTATGTTCGTTGATTACATGAAATGCGCTAAAGAGTTATATTGATCGAGGAATCTTTGGTCTTGCTGAAAGGTAAGAGATATCCTTGAAATAGATTTGCAAAAGTTCGAATTAAGACTTTGGCCAAAGCACTTCGCGTGATACGTCACCGAAGTTGTATGATGAATGTGTTTCACATACAGAGAATTTGAACTTAAGACGAATTAATAAATTTCAAATTGGAGATGAAAAATAAATGATAGTAGTTGTATTTTATTTTTCATGGATATCTACACGGAGGAGTAAAATGCGAAATTATTCTAGATCGAGAAATTCGTGAATAATTTAATTAATTTTAGAGTGCAACAATATTTATTTAGTGGAATTAAATATTGTTAAACGGTAATTAATTATTATCATGAGATGATAATATATTATTCCTTTTGGAGCTAAATTTAATTAGTCCTGCAGGTCCCCCTGCAAGCCCCAATTGAAAACCCAAAGAGGAAATATTAAAAGGAGAAAGAGAAATGAATTTTCAAAATGTTTGAAAATGGCCAAGGAATTTATTTTAAGAAAATAAATTGAAGTTCCAAAGAGTTGGAAATGCCCGAAATTTTATTTTGGAGAAAATGAAATTTTCATCGGAAAAAAAAAAAATCGGTGATGACGTGGCAGCTAACGTGGCATGCCACGTCATCTGCCAAGTGGCGCTGACTGGGCGCCACATATGCGACACGTGGACGACTTAGATTGAGCCACGTCAGCGAAAACGAACGGTCCAGATTTGGCTGGACGAGGCCGGTCAACGGGTCACGGATACGGGTCAACGGGTTGGGCTTCGGATAGGGTCGGACCAGGGTCCGGTTTCAGGCCCGACCGGACCCGGACACGTGGCCGAATGAGAAGTGGCCACGTGAGCTTGAAACCCTAGGCCGCGAGTGGAACACACGCGCCGTCTTGTGGCGGAGCGTCCGGCGGCGGATCGGCGCGTTCTCGGCGGCGTTGGACTCGCGGTGACGAGGGCTACGACGTGGTCACCTCGGTTTTCATGTCCAAGTTGGCTACGCAAGTGGGGGTGTGAAATTACTATTTTACCCTCGGTTTTTCCCCTATAAATAGGGGCCTTGGGTCCTCATTTCTATTCACAAGTTTGGGAGGTGGTTTTGGCTGAGTTTAAGCTTTGAAACCATATCCCTTTTTTCCTAGTTAATTCTGATTTATTTTGGAATTAATTTTAATTAGGTGTTTATATAAAACGCCTAATTTCGGGAGATTAAACCCTGAAAAGGGTTTTCTAGTTTAAAGTTTATTTTCTCTAAGTATTTAGAGAAATACTTTCGGAGCCCACACTCCGAGGGTGTCCTTGGGGTTATTGCAGGGAAGCTCTACCGGTTTCACGAGGAGATCGGGTATCGGATTCTCAGGAGGTGAATTCGGGAGCTGGAAAAATGCCGTTAGATAGCCATGTTTGCATTACGGTAATATTTTATAGTTGTTTTATTTTAAGCATAATAAATTATGTGCTCTTAAGTGTTAATTGCATGTTAGATATTTATCTGCTTAAGTGATTTAAAATTTATTATCAATTGCATGTATATACTTGAGTAGATCCGGCTAGTCTTCCGCTTTTGTATTAAAATGTTTTAGAAATATTTTAATACTTGTATTATAATAAAAATTTTGAATTGTGGTCCCGGACCGCTACTGTTTTGGGCCCACCTCCCAGCAACTGGTGTCAAAGTCGTGCTCTAGATATATACATGCAATCATGCATTGATAAGATGCATGCGATGCATAATTTTAAATCTGCTACTGTGCACATAAATTCTGTCAAAGGAGGCTGGTTTTTAAGTGGGACCATTTGTGGCCCCTCCAGTGTTTCCTGGGGAATTTACATGGAATGGTAATTTTCTGGGAATCGATTTCAATAATCTTCCTGGTTAATTACCGAATCAGTAAACATGATTTAAATTATGAGATAATTTATTTATAACATGTTTACTTTATGCCATTTATTTTAAGCATGATAATTATTTATATGAAAGCATGCTTAATTATTTTTTTATGGCATGATCATGATAATATGAGATATTATATTATTTACAATTATGCGTATTTTATTTAATGTGATTAAATAATAATGTTTAATAGAGATTGAACGAGATGCATAATTGAACTAATATTTTTCGGCCTAATTAATAAATTGTTATTAAAGTTTTAAAATATTATTAGGATTATAAATGTGATTTAATAATCCTAGTGGGAGGGTATTAATTAGATTAATCACTTCCAACAATAAGACGCCAAAAGTGATTATTAAATAATCAAAACATAATCCACACCTTTTAAAAATTCAAGTGGGAGCGAGATGAAAAGAGTTGGATTCTCATGGCCTCCATTACCGGTCTATAGTATAGTGAATATGTACTACTCCCTTCAGCGGGTATATATTCGTGGTATACAAGATTAGACTTCTACGGATAGAATGAAATACGGGAAAGTCAGCTCGACCACGCCTCCGTGGAGTGTCTTGACCTACTCGTACGAACTTCTAGGTAATGGTGCACACTTGACTAAGTAATGTATTAACCTCCCTTCGGAGCTCTGTCACATTTACTTAGAGGTCAAGGGTTGACGTGGTGGATTGACATTGTTTGGTAAGAGTTACCTAGATGACATGTTAATTAAGAATAGTTCTTGCTTTTCTAAGCGGTTTTCGACCTCGCCTCCAGGGAGTCAACTGCAGTTAGTTAAGTCATCATTGCGTAAATCAAAATGCTTATGTGGATTTCATTTATTGGTTAGACGTAGAAGAAAGTGAAATTCATAATCATAACTTGCATAATTTTATTTATTTCAGTTTTATAATAATTGCGATCTCTCTTAGCCCACTCCCAACTATATGTCTATAAGGAAATAGGCTAGTAAGGGTTCAACTATGCTGACTAGAAAATGAATCTTGACATCGTGTTGAGACATGAAAGTTTACGTACTCACTGAACCTTAACCGAAAATTTCGAAAACTACAACTAATCAGGATCAGAAAGACACTTATGCCAAGTAGATCAAGTGTAATGATCTGGCTACTCTTAGATTCTGACATCTATCTCCAATGTTCTTAAGTATCAAATGCATGAGATGTCCACTGATAAGAACATGTTTTGAAGACAGAATCGTACGAAGGTACGAGCCACGAAAAAGGTTGTTAGTTAAAGATGTTTGAAGGATCACTATTTTAGAATCATATTATGAATATTCCACGTGAGAAGTGTCCGACACGACACGACACGGCAAAATGATATTTTTAGAAGTGTCCGTGCATTAAAGGATACGATCCTATACTCTCTGCCTAAGTCATTTGAACGTTCAAGATTATTTTAAATAATTTTTTTTTAAAACCAATGAACGACCTCAATATGGCAGAAATGGTGATATAGACTAAGGGAAAAGTTCTCTCTAATCAGACATCAATATCCACGGCCTAGAAAGCTAGTAAGTGGAAGAAAGAGAAAGAAAAAGAAAAAGTTCCCAATCTAAGGTTCAGAAATAGAAAGTCAAATTCGACAATGGAAAAGTGTTTCTATTTCAGTGGTAACGGGTATTGAAAAAGAAATTGTCCAAAATACTTAGTTTGTCTGTTTGCTACGCCGTTTAGATAAGATATGAAGATATCTTACTCGTTGAAAGTATTTTTAGTTGGAAATTCACCAGAATCCTGGTGTGTGGATTTGAGATCAACTAATCATATTTGCAAGTCATTGCGAAGATTCAAACTAATCAGAAATTTTGAAAAACGGCTAACACACAACTACTGCTCGGGGATAATACAAGTGTAATTGTATTAGCAGTAAGGACAATAAAGTCGTATTTTGGCAATAGGGTTTTATATTATACGTGTCGTATATACAGAAATTTGATTTTTGTAAGTTATTTGATAACTAGTGGTTTAACTGTTTGTTTTGAACAAAGGGTTACCGTTAAGCAAAATAAAAGGTTTATTTGCTCTGGCATAATAAAAGATGGTCTTTTATACCTCAAAGAAAACCCTAATTTAAGTTTAACATTAAGAAGCTTGACTTACCCTCTGAGAGGAAAAACTTCAACGTGGCACCTATCTATTGGTCAATTGAATCTGAATAAGATCCAAAGACTGATTGGAGTTCTATTGACTTGAAAACAGTATCAATCTACGAATCCTATTTAGAAAGTTAAAATGACCAAGAAGCCTTTTTGAGACAAAAGTTATTAAGCCATGAACTTGCTTGAGTTAGTTCATACGAACATATGATATTATGAGTGTTCAAGCAAGAGAAAGTTTTAGGTACTTCATCATTCATTTAAACAATGACTCTAGATACATATATGTTTATTTGATGAGACTTAAATCTGTAATTTTGAAGAGTTCAAGGAATATAAGACTGAAGTCAAAGAATCAAATTAGAAAACATATCAAGGCACTTCAATTAGATCGAAGTAGTGATAAGTATCTAAGTTCAGAGTTAAATAGAATTTCTCAAATGAGATTAGATCTCAACTATATATATGAGATACGTCTTAGCAAAGATGTATTGCAGAAATGAGAAATAAAACTCTGATAATGATGGTAAGATTCATGAAGAGTCATGCTACCCTATGAATTTCGTTTTGGGGTCTTGCACACAAAACGACAAACCTAGTTCTATCTATGTCAGTTCCTAAAATACTGATGGATATGTAGCTAGGGTGAAAACCCTGTATCTTTTATCTTCGGATTTAAGGTAGCCTGGTACACGAGTTAAGGATGGATCCTGACAAGTAAGAATAAAGAACAAAGGTTTACTTGTTCTAAGGTTATCCTAGAAGAACGAGAGGTGGTATATTTTGTAATTTGAGAAATCACAAAAGATGTTTGTGAATATTTCAAAGATAATTACATAGATAACCACAAAGGGTAGAAGCAAAGTAGTGTTAAAAGAAATAACAGTATTAGATACTGGTTTCCATAAACTCGTGATAACTGAAAATATATTGGATACATGTGATGTACCAAATACAACCAGTGATGTAGAGACATGTACACGAGAGCATCATTGTAGTGTGAGGATTGTCAGGACACGTGACAAGATACCTAAGATTAACCCAAGTGGTTAAATCTAACGTATCTGATCCTGTCACGTGTAATGAAGTTGTGGAAGATATAGACGCTGACCATTTGGTAAAAAGCCATAGAATCTAAGTTAGAATCTCTGTATTCTAACAAGGTCTTGATCATGTAGAGGCGCCTGAAGGCATTAAACCCATTAGATGCAATTGGGTCCTACAAGAAAACAAAAGGAAAGAATAGACGAAAAAGTAGAGACTTTAGAGCATACTTATGGCAAGGGATTTTACCCAGTAAGAAGAAATCATTTATGAGGTCTTCTCGCCTATTGCAATGCTTAAGTCCATTATCCTCTCCATTTTATCTCATTATCGATTATGAGATTAGACAAATGGATATAAAGACTATGTTCTTGAACGGGCACCATCAAGAAGAGGAACTACTTGGCATAACCTGAAGGCTTCACAGCCATAAATCAGGTGCATATAATGCAAACTTAATAGATCGATTCATGATCTTAAGCAAGCGTCTAGATTATGGAGCATCAGAATTATAAGGTAATTTAAATTCTTTGGATTTGTATAATTGCCTGATGAACCATGAGTGTACAAAATGACATCATGATAGCGCTGTAACATTTTCATTCTGTACGTAAACAATATTCTGCTCATTGGGAATGGCGCAAGAATTTTGTTAGTAGTCAATATTCGATTGTCAAATCTATTTGATAAATAAAGACCTAAGTGAGACCAATAATATTCCAAGGATCAGAATTTTGTTTTGATCATAGGAATAAGGAGAATGGTTTATCACAAGAAACATATATAGATAAGATGCTGGCAAGGTATAATATGATAAATTCCAAGAAAGGTTCATTACCTTTTAGATATGGAATTTATCTATCTCGGGATCAGTGTCCTGAGACAACTGAAGAGATAGAAGACATGATTAGAGTTCTGCAGCGGAAGCTTTATGTATGTCATATTATGTACAAGGCCAGCTGTCTATTATGAAATAGGTCTAAGTCAGCAGATATTAGTCAAACCCTAGAATCTAACACTGGGTAGTAGTGAAAACATATATTGGAGTAATTGAGAAGGACTTGAGATTATATGTTTGTCTACCACAGTGGTGAGCTCATTTCAATAGAGTATAGAGATTCGGATTTACAATCTGATTTGTATTCTAGAAGTTTGACGTCAGAATACGTGTTTACTCTAGAAAGAGCAACCGTTAATTGGAGAATGTTAAGCAGGCTTGTATTGCTTACACCGCCTTGGAAGTCAAATACATGGCAGCTTGAGAAGCAGCCAGTTAGATTTATTGGATTCATAATTTCCTAGTTGTTGGCTCAGAGAAACGTCTAAAAGATTCCTTCACTAAAGTATTGGCGCAAAAGAGTGCAAAACGGGTTTTGACACTATTGTGAAAGGAATAAGACTTAGATGTGTGGCCAAATTGAATTTAGGGCAAGTGGGAGATTGTTGGGATTAGTGCCCTGAAAATTCAATTTGTTGAATTAATTAAACTGAATTTAGAGCGAGTTGTGAGTATTTCACATATTGATAATTAATGACGTATGGTGGTATTCTTATATGAAACGTGTTTCATAGGAAAAGACTTTGAATACTGAAATCACGTGTCATTAAAGTTCTAGTCGGTACGATAAGAATATGTTCTTATCAAGACTATAACGTGGTTATATAAGATGATTAGTCTTTTATCATAGGGAATGGTGATTCCAATTATAACATATTGATGATTTTCAATAGGATTGGAAACATCGAATTGGACCACTGAGATTATTCATTTTATATTGCTATCTAAAATAATAAAATCTCAGGAAGCATTGTACTCTTAATCCTTATAATATTTCGGCTTTAGGCATGTAGTGTTAGTCACTGTAACATACTCGAAGTGAGGTCTCGGTAACGGGTGGCCAAAATACTTTGTATGTTCGGTGATTACATGAAATGCGGTAAAGAGTTATATTGATCGAGGAATCTGTGGCCTTGCTGGAAGGTAAGAGATATCCTTGAAATAGATTTGCAAAAGTTCGAATTAAGACTTTGGCCAAAGCACTTCGCATGATATGTCACCGAAGTTGTATGATGAATGTGTTTCACATACAAAGAATTTGAACTTAAGACGAATCAATAAATTTCAAATTGGAGATGAAAAATAAATGATAGTAGTTGTATTTTATTTTTCATGGATATCTACTCGGAGGAGTAAAAGGCGAAATTATTCTAGATCGAGAAATTCGTGAATAATTTAATTAATTTTAGATTGCAACAATATTTATTTAGTGGAATTAAATATTGTTAAACGGTAATTAATTATTATCATGGGATGATAATATATTAATCCGTTTGGAGCTAAAATTAATTAGTCCTGCAGGTCCCCCTGCAAGCCCAATTGAAAACCCAAAGAGGAAATATTAAAAGGAGAAAGAGAAATGAATTTTCAAAATGTTTGAAAATGGCCAAGGAAGTTCCAAAGAGTTGGAAATGCCCGGAATTTTATTTTGGAGAAAATGAAATTTTCATCGAAAAAAAATAAAATCGGTGATGACGTGGTAGCTAACGTGGCATGCCACGTCAGCAGGTTAGCTGCCAAGTGGCGCTGACTGGGCGCCACGTATGCGTCACGTGGACGGCTCAGATTGAGCCACGTTAGCGAAAACGAACGGCCCAGATTTGGCTGGACCGGGCCGGTCAACGGGTCACGGATACGGGTCAACGGGTCCGGTCTCGGAGGTCGAACCAGGGTTCGGTTCCGGGTCGGACCGGACCCGGACACGTGACCGAATCAGAAGTGGCCACGTGAGCCTGAAACCCTAGGCCGGGAGTGGATCACACGCGTCGCCTTGTGGCGGTGCGTGAGGGTGCGTCCGGCGGCGGATCGGTACGTTCTCGGTGGCGTTGGACTCGTGGTGACGAGGGCTATGACATGGTCATCTCGGTTTTCATGTCCAAGTTGGCTACGCAAGTGGGGGTGTGAAATTACTATTTTGCCCTAGGTTTTTCCCTTATAAATAGGGGCCTTGGGCCCTCATTTCTATTCACAAGTTTGGGAGGTGGTTTTGGCTGAGTTTAAGCTTCGAAACCATATCCCTTTTCTCCTAGTTAATTCCGATTTATTTTGGAATTAATTTTAATTAGGTGTTTATATAAAACGCCTAATTTCGGGAGAATAAACCTTGAAAAGGGTTTTCTAGTTTAAAGTTTATTTTCTCTAAGTATTTAGAGAAATACTTTCGGAGCCCACACTCCGAGGGTGTCCCTGGGGTTATTGTAGGGAAGCTTTGCCGGTTTCACGAGGAGATCGGGTATCGGATTCTCGGGAGGTGAATTCGGGAGCTGGAAAAATACCGTTAGATAGCCATGTTTGCAGTACGATAATATTTTACAGTTGTTTTATTTTAAGCATGATAAATTATGTGCTCTTAAGTGTTAATTGCATGTTAGATATTTATCTGCTTAAGTGATTTAAAATTTATTATCAATTGCATGTATATACTTGAGTAGATCCGGCTAGTCTTCCGCTTTTGTATTAAAATATTTTAGAAATATTTTAATACTTGTATTATAATAAAAATTTTGAAATGTGGTCCCGGACCGCTACTGTTCTGGGCCCACCTCCCAACATAAATATTACAATATTCCTGAAGGGCCATGCCTGTATTATCCTGCTCAACTCCTATACTACTAATATTACAATATTGCTGACATTTCAATTCATCTATTACATTCTTATTCAACATATTACAAGGAATAGAGGAATTATAAACAGAGGGAGTGGGGTACGCAGGAGGGGTGTTTGGGTATTTCACCAAATCACCCCAAATACCTAAGTGTGATTGTTGTGTGAGGCCTGCACTTTCTCCAGCCGCCATTTCTCTCTCTCGCCCAACTCCTCCCTGATCCAGATACACCACCATCTCTCTCGCTCCTCCATTCTCTCCCTGGCCGAAATGAACTCCGACCATCGCCGCCATCCTTGTGGCGGTGCCGGTTGGCTGCGTCGCCACCCCTGCGGTGGTGTTGGTTGATTGCACCGCCATCCTGTTGCGATACTTGACTCAGCGCCGCCATACCCACTGGCTATCAGATGCGCGCCGCCGTAGCCCACCTTGACCCCATCGTGACGCCGGCTGCGCCACCCATCGGGTAACCCAATTATCTCGAAGCAGGTTTCCCTCTTGTGTCCCACAGGCCGCACTTGTCACACTTAAGGGTGGTACGATCTCCGTCGTTGGATGGTGCACCAGCCTGAGGGTTCCGTCGTGGTGGCGGCGGTTGTTTAGATCTGAATCTGGATGAGTCCGCCGCCGGTGAGTTCAGCCCGTACCCTCTCTGCGATTGGGTTTTTACAGCGAGCCCTGTCCCGACTCCTGTGAGACCCACCGATGATGACCGATCTGTGCCCATAATTTCTCACCGCGCCGATTCTCGTCGGATGGTGGAGTAAGCCTTCTCCACGGTTGGAAGGGGGTTCTCTTTCAAGAGCTCTCTCCGTTCTGTGTTATACCGGTCATCTACCCCGGCGAGAAACTGAAAAAGCCGGCTTTCGGATCTGAGGCGGTTGAAGACTGTGATGTCCCCTTCGAAGGACATCGGATTTGGTTGTCTGAGTTCGATTTCCCTCCAAATCCTCTGAAAGTTGCTGTAGAATTGTTCATGGTATCTCTACCCTGTTTCATACTGTGTGCTCGGACAGTGAGATCATAGATTTTGAGGCTGTCTCCCCCATGGCCGTAGGTTGCTTGCCATCCATCCCACAGGGCTTTGGCCGTGGGGTACTCCGCATAGTTGGCCACTAAACTTGGTTCCATATTTCTGAGAATCCATGTGCAAACGACCAAGTCCGTTTGCTCCCACTGTGTGTAAGTTGGGTCCGCCACCAGTGGTGGTGGTGGGAATCCGGTAAGGTGACTCAATCTCCCCCTTCCCCCGATTTCCATTCGTATTAGTCGAGACCATAGGGAGAAATTAAATTCGTTCAATTTTGTGTCGATTAAAACTGCTTGGGTTATTGGTGGCTGATTTGGCTGAGTTTGGTTTGGTTGCAGATTTCTGAGTAGGTTGGATAACTGAGAGGCTAGGGAATCGATTGGCTGTTGCAATTCCATGCCGGAACTGGCTGAGCTGCTGTTTTCGGTCATGGTTGTGGGAAGGCAAAGACAGATGTTGAGCAAGGGTCGGATCCGTTGCAGGATCGTCACCCGCTTTGATACCATGTTAAAAGTAAAAGAGGCCATTAGGGTTTGGGGAATTTTCTGTATTGAATCCTGTAATTGCTTGTTACAAACACTAGAGACAATGTACAACATATACTAAAGAGTATTTACATAATTAAGGAAAGTTAACTATGAAATCCCTAATTTAACGTTTCCTTTCTTAACAGAGGCTTGGTGGTAATTCAACATCTTGGAGGTCCAGTTGAAAAGTACATGGGAATGGATCAAAAGGCTTTATCTTCAATTCAGTAAGCATACCATATTTTGATAGGTTCATTCTGAATATCACCATGTCGCTGATCTCATCCTCGCAACAGAAACAGTGAAGGGTCTGAAGGTAGTTTGAGATAGGCTCTCTCCCACATAACACCTCCATCAAGTCAGTCCTCATATTTCTCAATGATAGTTTCCTCAAGGCGGTCAGCTTAGGCAATATATGGCTATATTTTGGACATGTATCGCTTGGATATGGTAACTGAAGAGTTTGGATATTTGGCAAGGAAACTTGAACTTGTAGGCCATGCTGTAGCTGGAGGTAATAATCATATTTATGATAATAAGCACGAGTAACCTTGAGATGAAGATGTTTTAATCGTTCCATCTTCCAAACGCCAATGGGTATCTCTACCATCACAGCCCAACAATCAAAGTCTCCAAGTTTTTCAGATTTTGAATACTCGAAGGTATTTCAACTTTACCATGTCGACAGTTTATTTGGAGGTAGTAAAAAAATTGCAATCTCCCAACGCTTGTTGGAAGATGGAACCAATTCGAAGTGGTTCGAAAAGTAAGAACACTCAACAATCTTGACTTGCCGAGGGTAGTTTTGAGGTGTTTCTTTTGATTTCTCTCATTAAGTTTGAAATGAAATAGCCCACGAATTTTTGGCATATCGTATTTCAGAATATCATCACCAAAAACACCAAGTCGTCGTACTTTGTTTGCAGAAACAGGGTCGAGATGATGAGTGGTATTTAGAAAGTCAAACTCTCTACCCTTCTCTACACATATGTTGTACAACAGGTCATAGACTCGAAACTTCTCTACTCTCCCATCAACTTCTATTTTAACAACTTGAATTAAATTCCTAGAATACAGTTCGCACATGTAACTGTTACCAACATCCTCAGGATCTCTACATGTAATGCCTACAACTAATTTCTCAGATATACACATTCTTATTAATTCAAATGTTGAATATTCATAATCCTCAGGAAAACTACCCAAATAGAGAAAACATGATTTTAGGGGAAAAAATATAAAATCAGGATACCAATTGACCCTCACTAGCGTTTTCAGGACATTAAATTTTCCGGCGACAAAAAAGTCCAGTAACTCAAAAAATGTTTCAATTTAAGGACAAATGCGCCGGAAATTGCCAAATCATCACCGGAAATAAGTTGATTTGTCCAATTTGATGACGTGTCATTGCCATGTGTTAAGGGTTGAGAGACACGTCAGCTATTTTTCCACGTCAACGAGCTTTTTCCCAGATTTGACCCAATTTTGTAGTTACTGGCCTTTTTTGTCTCCAAAAAAAAAATAAGTGTCCTGAAAATGTTAGTTGGGGTCAGTTAGTATCCCGATTTTGTATTTTTCTTGAAATAATAATAATGAAACTATATCATTTTTTGGTATATATTGAATCCTGATAGAAGCTATCGAGGAATTAAATAATGAAGTGTGAATATATATTTGACGGGACACTTTCTAAGAGCACCACGTGTCGCCACGTGGCCCGAGACACCTCAACAGCATGCTCCACGAGGATTGACACGTCAGCACAATACTCCGTCGGGAGAGCCGGTCGACCGGCCTCGATACCTTGAGCATAACTGGTCGACGAGCATCCCGTAGAGGTCAATCGACCGGACAAGGTATTCGGGTACCAACCCCCACCACGTAAGGCTCTTGACCTCAAAAGGATTTTTCGACCGTCGAACTGATCGACCGCGCAAGGACGTACGACTGGCAAAGAGCATGATAAGGGGTCAAGACACGTAAGGGGAAATAAGGGACCAAGTCTGACATAAAGGTATCGTACCGTACTTACTGTTCCTTAGCAAATTGGACAGAGCATTAAATGCACCTCCAGTGCATGAACAGGTGTCACACACCCACATTGGGTCTATAAATATCCATAGGATTTATGGCATTGGTAAGCACAATTACTGTTCATTCGACCTTTAGTACTACTCTAACTTCTTTGAGCAAGTACCTAACTTGAGCGTTGGAGTGTCAAACTGGGATATAACCCCGATTCCCCCCATTTGTCCTTCAGCTCACGTTTGTTACTCTTTTCAGATCCTATCGAAAGTCATCCCATCCTTATAAATTCTAAGAGATTCGGGCTCCGGAATCGACCAGAGCACCAAACCAATTTTGAGCACGATCAATATTGATTCCTCTTAAATCTAGTGACGTATGATATCGATCTGAGGGATCGATACTCTGTCGTCGGTGTCCGTATTTTCAAGTGAGATCGGATATGCCCCAGGATGATCGAACTGAGGTCGTATCGTCTCGATTTGGGGTGAGCTAGAACCAGATCGATCTAGCTCTAGTCTTATCGATCTACTGCCTTAGACAAGTGGGGCTAGCCTTGAGGTCATTTTATCGATCTGAGTTGGTTTAGGGTGCCACGTGGCAGGGCGTCCCGTGTCCACATCGTGGCCTTCTTCGACCTCCACGTGGGCCTCTGTGCCGGACACGTGGACTGATGTGGAGCGTACGTGGCGCACAAGCGGCTGTCTTTGGGTTGGCCATAGTGGCTCGGGGTCCACGTGGGTCCTCCGAGGGCATGCCACGTGGTCCAACGATATTATGTCATATCATATATCAATAATTAATCTATGTAAAAAAATTACAGGCGTTGAGGTTCATTAATTCTTAAGGGTTAATCTTTTTTTGTGCACCCCAACCTTTGGGGTGCCTTGTACTTTAGTACCCAACCATTGAAATTTCGCATTTTAGTACTCAATCTTTGAATTTTATTACACTTAAATGCCCAATTTTAGATCCGACCATTAAGAAAATGACACGTGTTTTGTACTTATAGGTTGGATTTGAAATTAGGCACCTTAAGTGCAACAAAATTCAAAGGTTGAGTACTAAAGTATAAAATTTCAAAGGTTGGGTACTAAAGGGCAAAACACCCCAAAAGTTGGGATGCAAAAAAAGATAAATCCAATTCTTAAAGATAAGGTTTTTAATTTGGCCCTATAATTCATTATTTCAAGAAAAATGCAAAATCTGGATACTAACTGACCCCAACTAACATTTTCAGGACACTTATTTTTTCCGGTGATAAAAAAGGCCAGTAACTACAAAATTGTGTCAAATCTGGGAAAAAACTCGCTGACGTGGATCTCAACCCTTAACACATGGCAATGACACGTCATCAAATTGGACACGACAACTTATTTCCGGTGATGATTTGGCAATTTCCGGCGCATTTGTCCTTATATTGAAACATTTTTGGAGTTACTGGACTTTTTTGTCGTAGGAAAATTTAGTATCCTGAAAACGCTAGTGAGGGTCAGTTAGTATCCTGAATCCTGATTTTGTATTTTTCCTTGATTTTAGGGTTGTAGGTAAATCTATGTAACTCAAAGAAATAATTTGAAAACACTTATCACTAGCGTCATGAGCCATGTTGTTGAGCACATCATTCCAACAAAAATCACTCCTCTCTCTGTCTCACAAGCCTACAACAACAACAATCGCCAAAGGGATACCACCACACTTCTTAACTATTTTTTCACCAATTTTCTTCAATTCCGAGTGCTCAAATTCTTCAACAACTTTGAAGAAGGGTATGATTGATTTCGAGAAAAGCTCCCAACTAGTGGTTTCATCAAAGGGGCATAAGAAATGCAAAGAATTTTCATAACCTACGTTTCTACCTACGCCAGTATTTCGGGAGGTAATAATTAATTTACTATCACTTTGACCAGAATTAACGGGTAAACACTTTCTTATTTGATCCCATACATCAGTACACCAAATGTCATCAAGTAAAAGTATGTACCTTTTTTCTTGCAAAAGGGATTTGAGATCGTCCTCCAAGTGTTTCTCTCGTCTCTTCTCCTGTAGACCGACTTGTTTTGCTATATCTTGCCAAAGAGAGTTTATGTTTGGGTCTTGAGAAACAGAAACTGAAGCAGCACACTGAAAATCGCCTTTCACATCATTGAAAACTTTCTTTGCCAAAGTCGTCTTGCCCAGACCTGGTATGCCCACAATGGTCACAAACTGATGCTTCTCCAGCTTAGTCTTCACTTTTTCAACGTGTTCATCAAATTCCACAATCAGGGAATCATCAAAATCAAGTGTGGTGGTTCTAGGATCAACATTAGATTCATGATCAGCTTCGTCTCCAACATAAATATCTGGGATACTGTAATTCTCCTTGTCCTCCTTAATTCCCACAACTCTCTTTTATTTTCTCAATCTCCCTGGAAAACTTGCTGCAAGTGACAGAGTATGACAGGATGCGCACAATCCTCTTGAGAAGAGCACTGGACTTGTGCTCTTGGATTTGAGGAAGAAAAATATCAAAGATATCTTCGATATCATGAGCCAAGTCCCTGATGCCTTTAATGAAGGTCACCACCATTGGATTGGTAACCTTCTTCTCCTCAGCAACTTGCATGTACGCTTGCATTAGCCTCATTAGGTGTGCAAGCCAGAGGATGTCATCTCGCAACAGATACAGCCGAGAGCTCTCCTCCATTACCAAAGTTGGCGCCATGTCAACAGCTTTGTTGATGACAGCAGAAACTGCAACATCTCCCATTTTCTCTCACTTCAGATCTACCTATAGAAAAGTGATCAGTCTCTTGTTTGATGAAATGAATAAGGGTGAGGGAAAAGGGTTTATGGGAATTCGAAAACGACACTGTTCATAACCTTATCTTGAAGTGATCATGGTCTTAAATTAAGATGCCATTCCAAGTCATAAAGACTAAACCACTCAATAATGCAAACTCTTTTGATTTTAGTCTTTAGAAGATGGACATAGATGCGACAAGAAAAGCAAGTGACAAAGATCCGGTGTGCATTTTAATACATACTAGTAATTTTGGCACATTCGTTGTGTGTGTAAATTATAAATTTTTTTTATATTAATATATATTTTATAAGTATTTTTAATATAATTATTGAATTAATATCAAAATAACATAAAAGCATAAAATATCAAATAACACTATCTTTAAAAAAAAAAATCAAAAGAAAAGAAAAATAATTAAAATAAGGTGAGAGAAAAGAAAAGATAAGAAAATATAAGAGAAGAAAATTGATAAAAAATAAATAAATAGAAAAGAAGAGAGAAAATCGTAAGAGAAGAAAACTGATGGATAAAAGATAAGTAAATAAAAAAAAAAAGAAAAGAAAAAGAGGACACCAAGAGACCACCTTTGCCTCTCACGCTTAATAATATAGTATAGAAACACCAACTACATTGTTTATTGAGCTAATAACCCCAAAAACCCTGTGTTATTCGAAATCATCATAAAAAACTCTATGAAAAAAATAATGATACAGAAAACCCTGAGTTTTTTAAAATAAATTCACCGCCCCCTCATCCCAAATGGTCAACAAAAAAAGATAAAATTCCTATTATACCCTCATCTACTATTACAGACATATTCAATGCCTTTTCATTATAATAACATTAAAATATTCTTACTTTACATACTAAATATATATATATATATATAATATATATAAGTTTTTTGGGGCCGTCTTAGTTAACTCCCTAGAGGTTCCCCAAATTTTAGTTTGCTCCCTTGTTTGAAAATTCTCCTCACTTACTCCCCAATCCACTTTGCTAATTTTGGTCTACTCCCCAAGCACCTAAAATGACGTTCTTACCCTCCATTTATCATCTTCAACCAACAAACCCATCTTTCACAATTATTGTCTGAAAGTAAGAGGAGAAATACGTTCCCCAACTCGCCGGCACAACTCTGCTGTCGGTACCCCAAATCGCCGGCGACGGTCTTGTATTTCAGAAAGCTCCCATCTTTTTCTCTCTTTTTCTTCCAATTACATTGCACCATTACCGGCGCACTCCATTTCGCGCACGAGACGGGAAAGTCGGTGTTGAAGTAAATCGGCTCCTGAAACTCTCGCCGACGTACTCCAGGTCTGGGTCTTCACTCCCGTTAGCTGTAATTTCAGGCATTTCGTTAATTTTTACCATTTCGTAGCTCAAGTTTGTTGTTTAATTTTTTGAGCAAGGTTTCGGATTTAGCGATGGCTAGCTCACACAAAAAGGGTGATTGTAGCACACCTGTGCGTCTCCAGGGTGGTGTTCGATATAATCATGAAATGCATGTTTTTCTCAATTAAGGGTGATTTCGATTTGATGAAATTAAAGACCTTTGTTGCAAGTTATTGGCCTGGGATAAATTTGAGCCAATTAAGATTGTCATACACTGCTCCTCATGCCAAAGATCATGAAGTTAGGTTATTGAATGATGAGGATGTTGATAATATGATTGAACTTCAAAGAACGTTCAATTTGATATACGCGGACCTTAGGGCGACTGATAGGGATGATATTGAGCACATGGGATTGACTAGCTTCAGGTAATTGAATAATGAATTCTCGTCCTTCATATTCTGTTGCAACTTTATTCTATTTTAATGTTTTCTTTGTCAACCTTGTTAGGCACGGAGCGGGGGATGCGGCAATGACACTAACTAATCAATTTGATGCTATGCAATCAAATTCCCTGAATTCATAGAATATGTGCATAAATGGGATAGGACAAGTGTTCAAAGATGCGGCTGATTTTCGGGTAAAAGTGAAAAATTACTTATTGCTATACATCGGTCATTCAAGAACATGTACTTATAAGCAGTGGCAGGTATTTAGAATTGCATGTAAGCATGCTTGTGCTTGTATTGAGGACAAGGGACTGTCATTGTACGACTTCTGTGACGAAGCTTAATCTGTTGCTATGTATAGAGAAGCGTGCAGGTTGTCAATCTACCCTATACCAACAGGTGATGAGATAGTTGTGATGGAAAATGAGATGGACCAATTTGTTTTTCCACCTGATGTTAGAGTTCAACCAGGACGCATAAAACAAAAGAGAATACCATCTCAAGTTGTCACAAGAGATTTTACATGTTCACGGTGCAAGCAAAAGGGCCATAATCACGTAGCTGCACACGACCCCTTGAACCCTAAATTCACATGTCTTGCAAAATGTGTCAGTTTGTGTACTTTATGATTAATCTATGTAATTTAGTTTGCTGGACTATAATGGTGTTTGTGCTGACTGGTGTTTGTTGGAATGAAATGGTTTTTTCGTACGTGATACTTTTCATGATTTTATACAACATATGGGTAATTAGATACGTCATTTGGTCCTTATTATACCACATATTGCTAAATATATACTACATGAACAAAGTTATGCAATTCCAGCTCATGGGGGTGATAAAAGCATACCTGATACTTTTCATGATTTTATACGACATATGGACAATTAGATACATCATTTGGTCATTTCTATACCACATATTGCTAAATATGTACCTGATACTTTTCATGATTTTATACGACATATGGGCAATTAGATACACCATTTAGTCCTTATTATACCAAATATTGCTAAATATATACCTGTTATTTTTCATGATTTTATACGACATATGGGTAACTAAATACGTCATTGTTACTCCCGCATACTACATTTCGACGATTTTATGCTACCTCAAGAAAGTTGCTAAATTGCAACAAAGGATACGTATAAATACTGAATTAATACAAATGATATGCTGTGTGATACTATAATACGTTATATTAAGTGATCAATATTCTAAATAAGATTGCTTAATTGAAGATTTTGTGGCACTATACAATATGATACATACTAAAGGAACATATATGTTGTGTGACAATGTACCAATTGATACACAAATGTTATTATGTGTTCTTATACTACGAAAAATGTTATTATGTCATCTTATTCTACAAAAAATAATCAATAATAGGTTCAATATGTTGTGTCATTCCAACTCATGGGGGTGATAAAAGCGTACTTCATACTTTTCTTAATTTTATATGACATATGGACAATTAGATACGTTGTTATTACTTTATTATACTACATTTCACCAGTTTTATACTACATGAAGTATGTTGTGTCATTCCAACTCGTGGGGGTGCTAAAAGCATACCTGATACTTTTCATGCTTTTATACGACATATGGGCAATTAGATACATCATATGTCCATTTAAATACCACATATTGCTAAATTTATACTTGATCCTTTTCATGAATTTATATGACATATGGGCAATTAGATACGTCATTGTTACTCCCACATACCACATTTCGCCAATTTTATACTACCTCAAGAAATTTGTGTCATTGCAACAAAGGATACGTATAAATACCGAATTAGTACAAATGATATGTTGTGTGATAGTATAATATGTTATTAAGTGATCAATATTCTAAATGAGATTGATTAATTGAAGATTTTGGGACATTATACCAAATGATACATACTAAAGGAACATATATGTTGTGTGACAATGTACCAATTGATACACAAATGTTATTATGTGATCTTATACTATAAAAAATGTTATTATGTCATCTTATTCTACAAAAAATAATCAATAATAGGCTCAATATGTTGTGTCATTCCAACTCATGGGGGTGATAAAAGCGTACTTCATAATTTTCATAATTTTATACGACATATGGGCAATTAGATACATCATATGTCCATTTAAATACCACATATTGCTAAATTTATACCTGATGCTTTTCATGAATTTATACGACATATGGGCAATTAGATACATCATTTGACCATTTCTATACCACATATTGCTAAATATGTACCTGATACTTTTCATAATTTTATACGATATATGGACAATTAGATACATCATATGTCCATTTAAATACCACATATTGCTAAATTTATACCTGATGCTTTTCATGAATTTATACGACATATGGGTAATTAGATACATCATTTGGCTATTTCTATACCACATATTGCTAAATATGTACCTGATACTTTTCATAATTTTATACAATATATGGGCAATTAGATACATCATATGTCCATTTAAATACCACATATTGCTAAATTTATACCTGATGCTTTTCATGAATTTATACGACATATGGACAATTAGATACATCATTTGGTCATTTCTATACCACATATTGCTAAATATGTACCTGATACTTTTCATAATTTTATACGACATATCGGCAATTAGATACATCATATGTCCATTTAAATACCACATATTGCTAAATTTATACCTGATGTTTTTCATGAATTTATACGATATATGGGTAATTAGATACGTCATATGGCCATTTAAATACCACATATTTGCAACTAATACGAAGTTAAGATAAATTCATACATCATAATATCCATAATTTGAACTAATAACACTTACATATCTCTAAGCAACATACAACAAAATGTTCAAGGGCACACCCTAAAAACTTACAGCCCATCACCACAACATACCAAAAAAAAAAAAATATATAGAAAGTATCCAACAACAACCCAAATGTTTCCTAGACAAATCAACCCATCATCTTTCCTGCAGTCAATATCTTAGCAGTCAAATGAGCCCGGTAGTACGGCATCTTCACATTCATCGATTCACTCCAAAAGGTAGGATCATCCCTAGCAAAATATTCGGCAAAAAGGCAGAAAAAGGCACCGCAACCAAGGCTACCGGCACCTTGCGAGGGACACACTGTACCTTCAACGTTGTCACTCGGGATCTCATACTTAAATGAGTTACCTCAATCCTCTCAAAGCCATCCAGTACTTCTTTGCCTCTTTCAAGGTTGCTGAACAAATTGGTTTCTTGTGATTGTCATCTAAAAAATCGAGGAAATGCCCTCAACGAGGTAGGACAACTATACGTAGGGTATTAATTTCAAATAACCCACAAATAAACAAGTGTATTTCGGTTCAAGGAACCTGAAAAGAAGTCAGGGCATTTCAATTCATTCAACTAAAGGACAATTCCGTGTACAAAATTGGTATAATAAGGTACCTAAAAACTGAAATATCGTATTCAAGCATAATATGGGGAAGAAAAGCTAGGACTTTTAGATTCAAACAACATACACACAAAATTGAGCATTTCGGTTCAATCAACTCCCAACTAAAGGAGGACATTCAGATTCCATCAACACCCAACCATTTTCGTGTACAAAAATTACCTAATACCGTATCTAATACGAGATATTTCGTATTGGAGCCAAGCTGGGGAAAAAGGCAAATTTTTTTTTGGGGAAAATACCTTTAGTTTTCGTGGTCGTCGTCCTCCTCCTCGGCGTTTGAAACCCCTGAACGTCGATTTCAGACCTCAGCGGTGGAAACCCTAGTGCGGAAGACTTCGGTCGGTAGCGAAACTCCTTGAACGGCTGAAATCTCTGACCTCCATAACTGAAACGCACTTCTTCGCCACCACCGTCGATTTTTGACTCAAAAATCACTTCTTCACGTTGTCGGATTTTTGCTCAGAATCACCACCCACCGTCGGCCGTTTTCTTTTTTGATTCCACATTAATGAGGTTGATGGGTTTTGGAGGAAAAGTCATAGTTTTCAAAGGGCATGTTGGTAAACTCACCCAAATTAGGGAGTGAAGTAAAATTAGCAAAGTGGATTGGGGAGTTAGTAAGGAGCGAATTTCAAGGGGGGAGTGAACTAAAATTTGGCACGGCATGTGGGGAGTTATTCCATATTTCCCGAGTTTTAAATACATATTAATAATTTAAAAAATATATATGTATAGTAAATACATATTAATAATTAAAAAATATATATACACTATATATATATATATATATATATGTATATATTATACTTAAAAATAAAATAATTATAAAAAAATAAAAAAAAAAGAAGAAAAAGGTTCGTCTTCTTCCCCATATACACAACAGCAGAAGTCTTCTCCCTACATACCCAGAAGCCACCGGAAAATTGAACCAAGCAGAAGCCGTCCGAGGTCCGACAAAGGGAACCCAGCAGAAGCCGATGTCTTCTCCGATGAAGACGAAAATGTTGTCGTCTTCGATCAAGGCGGTAATGCCACTCTCACGCCACCGCCACCGCCATCGCAGCCGCCGCTATCTTGGGCCACCACCGTTGCGCCACCGCCATCCTCGCGCTACCCCCTCCCCCTTCCCAAAATTGACCTACCGCCGCCACAATCGCGTCTCTACCCCTAGATCTAGTTCCACGAGGAGCAGATCCGCCGCCCACCACCCCGACGAGCACCACCACTGCACTCAGATCTGCCGCCCACTGCCGCCTTGAAGGCCCACAACCACCGCATCTCCATCTTCTTGATTTTTCCGGCGGATTTGAGTTTTCAGTATATGGGGAAGAAGAAAGTCTTCTCCCCTCTGTTTTCCGGCTTCTTCCCTTTTTTTTTTTTTTTTTAATAAAATTTTCAATTTGTTAGAATAAATTATGTATACATTAAATGTTATTTATAAAATTTATTATTTATGCCAATTTTTTTTTGTTTATCTCTCTCTCTCTATATGTACACTAAATATATTACTATTTTTTTGCTATGACACAAAATATATATATTAATTAATTAATTTTATATATATATATATATATATATATAATACAAGGGTAAAATAGTCATTTTAGGCGAAAAAGTAAAAGAAAACTCAATCCTACTTGCAGACAACGCGTGTAGCGCATTTACCGGTCGTGGGGTTTTTGGTACATATTTTAAAAAACAGAGGGGTTTTCAGAGAATTTTTTTTTTGATAGGGTTTTTAGTGATAATTTCGTATACGGTATAACACAGTGTACCTGGATGCAAATTACCCATTGTTTATTGGAATGAATAAAGATATTAAAAAAGTCAAATTTTAATTGAATAAATATATTAAAATTGCAATTGAAGTACTCTTCATTTTTAAAAAAGTCCTGAATAAATAATATTTGTATAAAAAGAATATAAATACTACACAAACTCGAAATTGAAGACAAATAATTAAATTTAAAAGTAATAAAAATTCTAAAAATAGATATGCAATGTATAAATGTGTGATCTTATAAAGTTACTCATAATAATATTATTTTAAAATTCAACTTTAATTTTTAATATATTAAAAATACATTATAATGTGTGAAAATAGTCAATAATATATATAAGATATATAAAATAATATTAGAAAAACTCCTACACGTGTATAAAGTGTATAGGATATAATATAAACGCATATAAAAATATTACAATATATTTACATGTCATTTGCCTTATTAATCCCAAATACTTTTAATATTATTCTCCACAAAATAAAAGAAAAGGCCATATTGCGCCATGACTTTCTCCATTTATCTTTTTTTTATTTTCTTTTGTAGCTTCCGAATTCTATAGATAATATATGGCGTTCATGAAATCAAAACCATATGAAAAACTTCGTGACTTACAATTTAGTATATTGAACTATTAACTTTGTTTTCTCAAAAGAAAAAATAGTTACGCCCAGCTTCACATTTGGCTATTTCTTCCATGAGTAGCACTTTATTTTTCTTAATCAGCCCCAGTATCTCTTTGGATTTCAACCCTTCAGCAATGATGATTCAAAACTGTTCGGATCAAACGGCTCTGATACCAACAGTAAGTATCTGACTTAAAAAATATATATATTTATTAATAAGCTCTTAATCAATCAAAACAATGGCAAAATAAGGAGTTATATTTCAGGTGCAATGAAGAGACGAGGACAACAAAAGAACTAGGTTTTGTTTTGAGAATTGTTTTTGAGGTTGTTCATGTCTTACTCTTATTTCGGACATTTTAGTTTGTCGTCCTTGTTTGATAATTGGATTAGCGCTTTGTACTTCTTATTTTGGTGGTTATATATGGAGAGGGGGTCACGTTAATAACCCACGGTCTCTTGATCGGTTTTCGAAAAAACAAAAAAAAAAATTACATTCCTGGTAATTCTAAAATATCTGATACAACATATACATATGGAATTACATTGCAATATTGGGGAAAATTGCAATTTTAGTCCCATTAGATTCAAATCGTTGCAATAAAGGTCCCATTGGTTTGAAATATCCAAAACATATCCCATTGGATTCTAAAAAGTTGCAATAAAGGTCCCATTGGATTCTAAAACATTGCAATATTAGCCCCATTGTTAGTCAACTAACAAAATAATTACTTATTTCATTAGTGTTTACCTTTTTTTGCTTATTTTATTGGAAAATCGCCTTTTTTTTTATAAAATATTTTATTTTCACCTGTATTTCTCTTAGTTTCAATGTTTTATTTTCGTTCATATTTCTCCTAATTTTCACCCCATTTCTACGGTCTTATTAAAGAGTTCTTTTTTAAAAAATTAATTATTTCAACCCCTATATCTCTTGATTTTCATCAAAATTTTCTATCTTTTTATTCAGAAATATTTTTTTTTTCAAATTCTACATTACTCTTAATAAAAATTAAAAAGAACTTCAAAATTTTCAATGTTTTCATTTATAGGGGAGGAAATAAAAAATATTGTTTTCATTAAAAATATTGTTTTTTAAGTAAAAAATGAAAATCTCCTTTTCAATTACTCATTAGAGGACTTATTTATTTATTTATTTATTTATTGTTATGAGTATTTTTAATTTTTATTAAAAGTATTTATCTATCATTTTATTAAAGAGTTCTTTTTGAAAAAAATTACTTTTTTCCCCTTATAAATGAAAACATTGTTCGGCACATTTATATATATATATATATATATATATATATGTATATGTGATACTTTTGATGTGAGAAATGAAAATCTCCTTTTGGAATACTCACAATAGGAGCTATTTATTTCATTGTAATTCATAGTGCATTATAGAAATTAAAACAAAAAATTACTCATAATAAAAAAATAGAAAAATTTGATGGAAATCAAAAGATATAGGGAATAAAATAATTAATTTTTTTTAAAAAAAATCTTTAATAAAATGACATAAATGTGGTGGAAATTAGGAGAAATATGGGGAAAAAACAAAATATTAAAAATTCGAACAAATATGAGTGAAAATAAAATATTTTAGAAAAAAAAATAGTGATTTCCCAAAACAAAAAAAGAAAAATCTTTTACACTAACGAAACATCTAATTATTTTGTTAGTTGATCAAATGTGGGACTAATATTGCAATGTTTTAGAATCCAATGGGACCTTTATTGCAACTTTTTAGAATCCAATGGGATATATTTTGGATATTTCAAACCAATGGGACCTTTATTGCAACGGTTTGAATCTAATGGGACTAAAATTACAATTTTCCCGCAATATTGCAATCATCAGGGACTCATTTCCCAACCAAACATAATCCTGCGGCCCTGATTAAAGCAAATCCAACGGCTCTCATTTAATCTCAAATTATATGGAAATTTAGATAAGTACATGACAAAGTGAAAAGCAGAAAGTGATCGAATTGATCTAAATTCCAAAGAATATCAAATTAAGCGTATAAAAGTTATTTTGTCCATTAATTGATCTAAATTCCAAAAAAGTGAGGTTATATGTAATTTTTATAATTGATAGGGATAGAATTTCTAATATTTTCATCTAAATAGGTATGAGTTAATCTTTTAGGGAGTATAGCTGTAACAAACCAATGTATATATAAATGTAACAATTTTGGGCTTATGAGCTTTTTAGGTTTGGGTAAAAGATATTCTTAGTGTTATTTCATATTGTTACTCTAAATTATTTTATATTTCTTATACATTATTTTTTCTTAAAATTATATGAAATAATATGACAATGTGTAAATTTTAAAAATAAAATAGAGTATGAGAATTGTAAGACATATTAATTTTCTATCGTAAGTAAAATAGGTTGTTATATTATGTGAAAAACATTATTTTGTATTTTAAATTTTAGGTTCTTTTTCTAGATATTATATAAATATAAAAAATTATACCTCTATTTTAATGTTTTTAAAATAATGTACATATTTAATTAATAAAGTAATAATTATTTATTTATGACGTCATACCAATTTGACCCATGAATGAATCCATGACTAGTAAAACCATCGATTCGTCCTGTCATCTACCGTTAAAAACATCGATTAAAAGCATTTATCAAGTAAAGATATTCTAATTTTAAAAATAGAAATTGGTCGAAATAATCTTAATTTGAGTCAAGCTCACCATATAGTATAGATAAATGAGATTGAGAACCGAGAATATGTACCATATGGTATAAGTTTCTTCATTCATTACAAAATGACAATTTACATGCTAAGGAATAGTTTATTTCATTACGTTGTAATCTAATTGAATATCAGTTATGCAAATAGTCTACTATGTACTTTAATGATAATTGTTGTGTTAATTTTCGTAAATAATTTGGATTGTTACTTCGACATGCAACGCCATTTTCAGGAACATGAGAATTTCATTTTTACCTCTTGACTATAGAATGTTTACGAATTGAGCCGATTTGCAAGTCAATCAAGTTGAGTTAGCTAGCTAGGGTTCGAATTTGAATTTGGAAAGTTCGAATTAAATTCGAGCTAAGTCAAGATTTGAATCGAACTCATATTCAAACTAAAATCTTTTTTATTCTTGTTCATGACTTGTAAACCAATGTATTTAATTTTAAAAAAAATATATGATAAATATATACATATATGACTTAAATATTGTAAATATATCTATATCTATATATGTATTAGAGAATCGATTGACTAAAACCTCCGCTCATATATAAACTACTGTGGAATTATTATTGAAACCTCCCTTCATATATAAACCATCCTAAAACCAGTAATAGCCCTTTACCAAAAGTGACATATAAGTTTTCACAAAACATGAGGTGTTTTTATGGAGTTTCTGTTGTTGGCCCCTCGTACACGTGGAATCGAACGAATTATTCAACTGTTGTTTTTGGTGACCCTGTTTTATTATTATTATTATTCGAACCGAACTTGAACTATCAAACAAACTAAACTTTGAATTATTAAAATTTATCAAATTCAAGTTCCAACTTAAATCAAATTAAATAAATTTGAATCGAACTAAAAAAATAATAAAGTTCCACTCAATTTGGTTCATAAACATCTTTACTCTCGACCAAATCTGTTCACTCTGTCATGCACGAAAAAAGTGCTTTTTTTTTTTTTTTTTTTGGGAATAGGAACAGTGCATGAAAAAAGTGTCCCGACAGTGTGATGTGATGTCAGGAGTCATCATTTCATGTAATAATAATAAGGGAAAAAGAATTTTTAGCATCCGAACTATGTCCGTTTTTGCAATTTACCATTCAAACAATTTTTCATTGTAAACCGTCATCCAACCTTTACATTTGTGATAAAACGCCATCTGAAGGTGGTTTGGTCCGACGTGTATGTTTTAGGAAAATACCACGTGTCAATTTTTTTTCCCAAAACCACAAAAAAAAATGGTTTAGATGGCGTTTTGTCACAAATGCAAAGGTTGGATGGAGGTTTGCAATGAAAAAATTGTTTGGATGGTAAATTACAAAAACAGGCATAGTTCGGATGCCAAAAAATATTTATCCCTAATAATAATAATAGTTTGCGATAGTTATATTAAGGGAAAAATTTTGGGTTAAAGAATAAATATATCACCCAAGATTAGAACATGCAAATTTTGCAATGAAGCCATATGTAATATTGTTATGGTCTGGCGCCCTTGTCCTTGTTATATCTATAAAACCATGTCTTCATTTGTTTGAAAATCATATTTAATGGTTGATAAATATTCCTTTAATTAGCATCATATTATCATATGTACATAATACTTAATAACTTTTATCCAACAAATATAGTGGCTTTGTCGTTATAATTTATTTTTCTCTAAGTTTGAATTACATTTGCTATCACAGACTTGCAAATTACAAATTACTCTCAGTTTTGATTCTTGTCCAAAAAGGAACAAACTAAAGTTTCATTAGTCATAAAATCTTCGTTGAGTTTTGTAATATTCATACAATTAGAAGCCCATTGTTTCATGCAGTTCATCGGTGCAAGAGCTACTGTAGTTTAAAGTCGAATCCAGCCATGACCTTTCTTTACCACAATTTTAATAAATTTACATGAATAATGTAATTTTAAGAGTTTTTATAAAAATTGAAAACTGAGAAATAGATTATATAATTAAAAGGGAAGATCTAAATAATCGAACCGGTGGTATACATTCAAAATTAGGTTTGTACGACTAATTCAAGGCTTTCTCCGCCTCCGCCACATCCTCCACCGTCTGACGGTGGTGAAGGTGGTTGTGATTATGGTGTTAATTTAATAAAAGTAATTGATTTGAATGTATGGCCTCACCTCTCCAGCAATGAATAAGATTAGTTAATTCAATAAAAACAATTTATTTGAATGTAAGTGGGGCCTTATTTCTTAACTTCATTGTCTAATCAAATGAATATTTAATTCCATAGTAATATTATGCATGAGTACTATTAGTGATCATTTTGTAATTAACAAGACTGTTTTCGATATATATGATATGAGCCACAAAGCATAAAAATAAATTTGGATAACATAATGAGGCCGATTATACGTAAAATAGAATAAAACATTAAACAATTATAAATCAATGAGAAAATTTATCTTTCACTGATAGAATTAATATATACGCTATTAATGTTATATTATCCACTAATACATTTTTAAATTCTTAACTGATTTATTTTCTATTTTAGGTAACTTATTGTACACTTAAATATAAGAATATAATAAAATAAATTAATGATTATCAAGTTGAAACTATTGCAATTAAGTCAAATACATATACATTGATACGGTCGTTGAAGGATCGTATCGAAGAGAGACTTCGAAGTAGTCTCGGACTCTTAGAAATATAGGGGAGAAGGGAATTTTCCGGCAAGACCGGCCGGTCGGAGAAGATTAAGACGAGAGAGAGAGTTTAGAGAATTAGGGTTTAGGAATTGAAAGATTTCTGTATTCATACGTAAAAGAGTTCAAGCTGCTAAACAATATAAATGACCAAGAGACCTAATCAAACTAGGAAACCAATAAGGAAAGAACTAGGACACCAAACTATAACCTACGACTCATAAAGAAATACGAATAATAAAACATAATCAAACTAGCGTTTCTTGTCCATAAGGTACGACTTCTACCCACGAGGTTCCTTCTTCTCACGAACACTTCTTCGAACTCCATTCCCATTCTCTCCTGCACCATCAACTAAGTCTTCCTCCTCAACTCGCCCCGTAGTATCTGTCTTCATACCCCACACAAGTGGAGCCATATCACTCTCCCACCCTTCGAGAACCACCTTGTCCTCAAGGTGTAATGCGGGAAATTTTAATGTTGCTCGTCGTTCCCAAGGTGGCTTCGGTGGGATAATAAGCCGCTCATAGCGGGCTGAGAATTCGCCGGACGCTCGGAAGGCATAAAAGTGATGGAGGGTGATCGTTTGCGGGGTTGTCGTGCCTCTTTTGAGCGTGACCAACTTGTGCCATGGGTGCACTTTAATCTGAGGAAATTTGAATTGACTATAATGCAGATTCATGCACTTGATTTTCTCCCTGGTCGGCGTCCCCAAAACCTTAATTATTTCGACAAGATGATCAACACCGCTTTCCCCGGGAGATATAGGCCTGCCGAGAAGAAGTTCAGCCATAACAAAACCTGCAGACCACGTATCAATTGTAGTAGTGTATTCCGTAGCTCCGAAAACTAGTTCGGGCGCCCTGTAATAACGAGAGCAAATGTACGAGAGGTTTGGTTCTCCAGTTACCAACATTTTTGCACTTCCCAAATCACAAAGCTTAAGCTGATGTGTGTGGGGATTGACCAGCAGACCGCTAACAATAGTTGTATCCATATCCTTGGAGATATCATCTTCGTCCATTTTATCCTCTTTAATTTTCATATCGTGCAGTTTTTTAGGAAGCTCGTTTACGTATGATGTGCTAGCAACAGCTCTTATGGAGGAGTTGGATGCCGTAGGCATCTCAGGCGCTCTCAAATCGTTTTCGCCGGCATCGACTTCACCATCTATATCTTGCTCTACTTTCACCCTTTTAATGTTGGAATCACCACCCCACTTCGTAAGATTAAACCTTTCTCTATTTTCTTGATTGCTTGAAGGCGAAACTAAAACTTTCTCAAACTGGTATTCCAGTATAGAGCCCGTTTGTTGCACTTTGGCTAGTATCCCAAAATAATCGACGCAGTTGAGTGGGTCGAAACGGAGCTTGAATTTGGCAATGAAATCCTGCCATGAATCCAAGAGGTTAGTCGAGGGCAGGTCTCTCAAGCATCAATCCGACGATCGACAAGCGAGACTCCTCCGGAACCCTGTAGAACACGAAATACTCGTGTGCCTAAAGAAGCCAACCCAGCGGGTCCGAACCGTCACACTTCAGCATGTCAACCAGTAACCTGGTAATGGGGTTCTGAATACCTATGTCGTGCGCCGCCTCCCCACAGAACGTACTCGACAATTCCGAGTCCACCTGTGATTTATCATCCCAGGTGATAAAGCCTTGTAATCCCGACTGTAATTCTTGAATCGCCTGATTCAACTGCTGTAGAGATTGTTGCATCGTCGTGTTATGAGCGAGCACCTGCACAGCAATCTACTGTTGAAACTCTCTGAATCGCGCTTCGGAAACAGATTCTGCCATGAAGTAACTCGATGAAAGCACCAGTAATACGGTCGTTGAATGATCGTATCGAAGAGAGATTTCAGAGTAGTCTCGGACTCTTAGAAATATAGGGAAGAAGGGAATTTTCCGGCAAGACAGGCCGATCGGAGAAGATTAAGACGAGAGAGAAAGAGAGAGTTTAGAGAATTAGGGTTTAGGAATTGAAAGATTTCTGTATTCATACGTAAAAGAGTTCAAGCTGCTAAACAATATAAATGACCAAGAGGCCTAATCAAACTAGGAAACCAATAAGGAAAGAACTAAGACACCAAACTATAACCTACAACTCATAAAGAAATACGAATAATAAAACATAATCAAACTAGCGTTTCTTGTCCATAAGGTACGACTTCTGCCCATGAGGTGCCTTCTTCTCACGAGCACTTCTTCGAACTCCATTCCCATTCTCTCCTGCACCATCAGCTAAGTCTTCCTCCTCAACTCGCCTCGTAGTATCCGTCTTCGTACCCCACACAAGTGGGGCCATATCATACATTCAATTAAAATTCATACTGTACCTAAAAGTGCCTCAACAAATGATAAAGATACATTTAGTGGAGAACTCCATACCCATAAATCATAATATATAGATGAAATGTCATATTTGATCTCTAAAGTTTCAGTTTTGTACCATTTTCGTTTTTAATGTTCTAAAAGCAACACTTGAGTCCCTAAAGTTAATAATTCGTCTCACTTAAGTCCTTTTAAATAAAATTCTTATGAAACTTTTACCTTACTCAAGGATATTTCGTTCATTTTAGTATTTGTAGTTCTAAAATGGTGCTTAAAGTTTCAACTTTGTGTCATTTTAGTACTCAATGTTTTGAAAGTATTATTTAAGTCCATAAAATTAATAATAAGTCTCACTTTGGTTCTTTTGACCAAAACTAATACTTTTAGTTATTTTATTTATTTCACATGAAAAAAGAAAGAAATAATTTTTATAGTAAGATCTGAGTGTGAGTTAAAAAAAAAAAATAGAGTTGTTATCATTATACAATATATGTTTGAATACTAATTTCCCACCTACTATATTTATTCAATTGAACTTAATACTTTTTTAATTTAGAGAGTGTTTTTATTTCAAATAATTACCTGAAATTATTTTTTTAAAAGAAAATAACATGGAATACATGCTTATGAAATTAAATTTCATAAAGCAATTTATAATTAAAATGCTCTTAAGTTGGTTTATTAATATATTTATTTTTTACTATCACATTGTAATATACATATTATGTTGGTTGAGATAATTATTTAAAATCCAAATACTCTCTAAATTAATAAATTATCATTGAAGTTTAAAAATATTAAATAAATAAAATTAAATTTTATTTACAATGAAAATTATAATTTTCTTTTTGGTTTTGTATTAAACTAAACTGAATAAATATAATAGGTGGGAAGTTCATATTAAAAGGTTCATATCTTTCCAAAAATATTATTTGTTTTTTTGTTTCACGTAAAATAAATAAAATAACTAAAAACATTAGTTTTGTTCAAAAGAACCAAAGTGAAACTTATTATTAATTTTAGGGATCGACTTAAATGACACTTTCAAAACATTGAGAACTAAAAAGATATAAAGTTGAAACTTTAGCGTCCATTTTAGAACTATAAATACTAAAATGGCCGAAATACCTAGATTAAGGTAAAATATTTATTAGAATTTGATACGGGCTTAAGTGACACGAATTATTAATTTTAAGAACTCAAGTGTCACTTTTAGAATTTTAAGAACTAAAATGATACAAAACTGAAATTATAGAGACCAAATATGATATTTCCTCAGACTATATAGCTTAATTTGACAAAAGAACCATATTAGAAGCACAAAACTTATGGAGAAGGACAGTTAATGCAGTCAAATTAGAACAACAGGAAAGTGAGACTACAACAAAAATAAAATACAAGTGTTTACATTGCAAGCAAAGGAAACAATATTGCAATCATAAACATCAAATTACAAGTTTTATTATATCTAGTGCCAACTAGATCCACAATTGTTGAAGCCGTTCTGGAATGGTTTGGAGTTTCCATTGGAGGGACTCTGAACATAACTCGTACAAGAAATAGACATAATTCATAGAAATGAAGTAAAAGGATGAGCACAAATAGAAACATCATATAAGCTTCTTCTTCAGTTTGTCTGAGCTTGCAATTGTTGAAGCCGTTCTGGAATGTTGAGCTTATGACAATCCCGGATGATCAACTGTCTGAGCTTTGGCATTCCCATTTCTTCTCCCTCTCCCTCTATCAACTCCTCTAAATCATATAGCTGAACAAGTTTCAAACATTCCAGTTGAAGAAAGCCTCCTGAACAATCCATTTTTCTTACAGCAAATGAATAGCCATCGACGAATTCAAGGATTTTCAATTGGGGAAGCTTTTTAAATATTTTTATTGTAGAATTTGAGATTTCACACCATGAAAGGGTAACCTTGGAAAGGCTGGGTGGTAAGTCGTGATCTTGGATGTCTAATTCACGATAAGATGATTCTATTTTCAATCTCTTTAACATGCCATATTTTGATAGGTTCATTCTCATACCATTGCAGCCCACGAATCCATAAAAGTGAAGGGCCTCAAGGTTGTTTGAGATAGGCTCTCTTCCACATAACAACTCCATCATCTCACGAGTCACATATCTCAATGATAGTTTCCTCAAAGTGGTGAGGTTGGGCAACATACAACTATATTTCGGAAATGTTGGAAACCGCCATGGAAAATGGAGTGTTTGGATATTTGGTAAGGAAACTTGGACATGTAGGCCACGTAGTAGCTGGACGCAATAATCACGTATATGATAGCGAAGACCATAAACGTCGAGATGAAGATGTTTTAATTGTTCCATCTTCCAAATTCCCATTGGAATCTTTACCCAGACAGAATCAACAATCAGTCTCCAAGTTCTTCAAATTTTGAATACTCAAAGGTATTTCAACTCCAGTATAACTACTGGATGATATTTGGAGGTAGGTCAAACAGCTCAAACTCCCCAGACTCATTGGAAGATGGAAACGAAACAAAGTGGTTTGAAATGTAAGCAACCTCAATAATCTCGATTTGCCAAGCGTATTTTTGAGGTATTTTTGTTGGTTTCTCTTGTTAAAATTTAAATGAAATATTCCACGAACTTTTGGCATATAGTAGTTTAGATTGTCGTTATCATCAAAAACACCAAGTCGGCGTACTTTCCCAGCAGAAGCAGGGTCTAGACGATCAATAGTATTAAGAAAATCAATCTCTCTACCCTTTTCTACACATAGGCTGTACTGATCATGAACTTTGAACTTCTCTACCCTACCATCAAATCCTCTTTCAACAACTTGGATTCAATTCCTAGAATCCAATTTGCTCATGTAATCCTTTCCCACATCTTCAACATCTCGAGTTCCATTTCACTGAATGAATTTTTCAGCCACCCACATTCTTATCAATTTTGAAGACGAGAATTCATAATCTTCAGGAAAATTACCGAAATAGAAAAAGCATGGTTTCAGGATAGTGGGTAGATCTAAATAACTCAAACCAATAATACGAGAACACTTATTATTAGTATCATGACCTATGTTGTTTAAAACCTCATTCTAACCAATTTCTCTCATTCCTCTCTCTCTCAACATCCCTACTGCAACTGCAACAACAATGGCTAATGGGACACCACCACATTTTTTAACTATTTTTTTTACCAATTTCTAGTAATTCGGGGTGGTCAATGTTTGAGGACAAGATCAGTTTGGAAAAAAGTTCCCAGCTGGTAGGAAAATCAAAAGGAAGCAATTGATGCACACTATTTTCACCCCCCCTACGTAATTACCTACATCATTATATCGAGAAGTAACAATTATTCTACTGGTACTCGTAGAGTTGATGGGGAAACACTCTTTCATACTATCCCATGTTTCAGTACGCCAAACATCATCAAGTAAAAGCACATACCTTTTTTCTTGTAAAAGGGCATGGAGATTGACCTTCAAGTAGTTTTTCTGTTTCTCCTCCTCAAGACCAACTTGTGTCGCTATATCTTTCAGAATAGCTTCGATATTTGGATCTTGAGAAACAGAGACTGATGCACAACGATCAAAGCCATCTTTGACACTCTTGAAAACTTTCTTTGCAAGAGTTGTCTTGCCAACACCAGCCATACCGACAATTGACACGAGCTGATGTTCCTTCAGCTTACTCCTCAACTTTCGAATTTCTTCATCAAACCCCAAAATTATGGAATCCTCGAAATCAAGTGTGGTGGTTCGAGGATCCACAAAGACATTATCAGCTCCATCAGGATTCATAATATCGGGGACATTATAATTCTTCCTGTCATTTTCAATGTCCTGAACTCTGTTTCTGATTTTCTCAATCTCCCTGGAAAACTTGCTGCAAGTGACACGGTATGACAGGATGCTTGCCATCCTCTTGAGAAGAGCACTTGACTTGTGCTCTTGGATTTGAGGAAGGAAAATATCAAAGATACCTTCAACATCCTAAGCCAAGTCCCTGATGCCTTTAATGAAGGTCGTCACCATTGGATTGGTAACCTTCTTATCCTCAGCAACTTGCAGATATGCTTGTAGCAGCCTCATTTGTTGCTCAAGCCAGAGGATATCCTCTGGCAACCGATACAGCCGAGAGATCTCGGCCACAACCAAAGTTGCAACCATGTCAGCTATTTTGTTGATGACAACTGAAATTGCGGCATCTCCCATTTTCTCTCAATTCAGATCAACAGAAAAGTGATCAATCTCTTGTTTGATGTAATGAATTTGTTGGTATGCTTGAGGGGTTTCAGGAATTCGGCAACGATGTTATGTATAACCTTTGTTGTGAAGTCATAAAGACTAAAGCAGTAATAAAACAAATTCTTTTTTGTATTAGAAGAATGGCATTCATAGTTTGATAGCCAAGAAAAGCACATGACAAAGATCCTCTGCAGAAATATTAATACGCCATGCTAAGTATATGCCTAAACTTTGGAGTCGAATATATATATATATATACCACAATCATTTCTGTTTAATTCGGTCAAAAACTGAACCAACCTATAATATATTAAAAGTTGTAACTGAACTCTTCTTTTCTAAAAGTCACACATAAATAATAGTGCAAATTACATTTTTTGTAATATAGGATTAGTCCTTTTGCAATTTTAGTCTCATTTCTTTAAAATTAGACACATTTGATTCTATTGGTTTCTAAAAGTTATAATTTTGGTCTCATTCATTAAATAATTGATGAAAATATATTTTTTTGTCATTAAGTGCAATTTGGGAGAAAAGTTATTATTCATTAGGTTGTTTTTTGTGGGAGTTTGCTTATTAATACCTCATTTTAGCACCACATTACCTTAACGAGAGTGATTCAGAGTAATATTTCAAAGTTGATTCACGATGCTAAAATGGGGTATTAATAAGTAAACCCCGCACAAAAAAATCTAATGAACAGTGATGAGGCCTAAAATCACTCTCGAATCAGAGCCGTCCACGTGTCAGCATGCCGCTGACTAAATCCCAGACGCTCGCCTTGAAGGGCTCGTGGGCCTTCCCAGCCCACTAATTTGCAAGCTAGAATAGACCGTCAAGCCTCGGACGACTATTTGGGTAAAAGTCCAGAGTCGACGAGTCTGACGCTCGCGTCTCGGCCCTCAGGGTTACCCTTCACAGGGAAGCACCTACATGGGGGCCCCATGTTGACGCTCGGTATATTGCCGCTCAAGGGTCATCTATCGTGGGGAGGCCATTCATACCCTCTTCGAGCGTCACCAATGCTCGTGCATGACCATGCTCCGCTGCGTTGTATCTGATCCTCGGCAGAGGGAATCTTAGGCCCATCCCCCGCGTCACCCTCGTCAACAACCTCTGACACAAAGGTACTGTGCACCGTGCACCTGACACGCCGTCTCCTTTTCTGGAATGTCATTCTCACCCCACCAAAGGCTGCCGCGTGTTAGGGCAACACAGGTTTGGGACCACATGGTCAATTTACCCATTTACCCCCATCCCTAACATATAAATAGGGGAGAACACCTGCTCTCTCCCCCAAGTCATCTTCTTCACAGAAAATACCACGTAACTGAACTGGGCATCATTTTCGTCTGCACCTTCATCTTCTCCGAAGCTTCATACATCCCACCATTTTCTGCACCCTTGCTGCACGATCTCTTGGTGTTATCCTAGCTGGAAGAACCCACGCACAAAAGGAAACCCAGTTCCTGAGGCTCTTACGCCTGTGATGGTCATCCCTTCTTTAAACAAATCTCAAAGTGTTGTTGCATTTTAGGAAACCCACTTTCCTGCACCATCATTTTTGGCGCCGTCTGTGGGAAACCATCACCACCATCTTCGATATTACCAGTTTCTTCCTTCAAAAGCTAGTTGAAAAGTGACACCAAAAGTCTTTAATCATGGTAACTGCGACGAGATCTGGAGCAGTCGGAGAGAAGGGCGCTCTTCCCCCTGTTAGCGAAGAGAATGCGGAGAACAACGTCCCCGTCGGAGGAGCAAACACCCCCGCTGTCGGAAGTGGAGACAGGGATGCAGAGACGGCGGGTGCAGCTCTCCCACCAGGAGGGAATGCTGTAGGAGGACCCAGTACCGTTATTCCTCCTGTGGCTCACACCACCCATGCAACCTTCCCCTACCCAGGCATGTATCCCATGGCCACGCCTCCCCCGGGATACCCTTTTATGCAACCTGGATTGATGCCCGGGATGATGTCGGTGATCCAGCCTTATCAGGTGGGGACCCTGAATCTCCCCACGTCGTTACCAAGAGAAATACAAGGGGTGGAGATGCCCCAAGTTACAACCCAGCAACTTTAGGCGCTGTATGCGCAGTGCGAGAGCCAGGCCGTCCAGAATGCCTGGGAGTATTTCATGGCAGCGTATTTCCCCTCGCAGGCTAGCGCTCGTCTGGCCCCGCCTCTTGGCGGGCTCCCGGCGCATCCCTTGACGATGGCCCAAAATGCGCTAAGGGCACAACAACCTCCCCCACCACCGAATCAAGAAAATGAAGCCCCACCGAGGGTCCAGCAAGAACGACCCGTTGCAGGAGAAGAAAGGGCCCCTCGAAATGAGGTGGCCGGAGATAATGAAGAGGTCCAATCGAGGGCCACAGGGAGGGCAAACCGCAGAAATGTTGGTGACCCTCAGCTGGCTGCTGTACAAGACCAAATTCGAGGGCTCCAGAACGTGGTAGAGCAGCTCTCTCGAGCGCGGTCTCACGTCTCCCGCGAGGGGGGCGAGAGGTCCAAGGCCAGAGGCGCTCGCCGACCACGTAGCCCCATTTCCCGCCGAAGGAGAGAAGCCAGCTATGAAGATCCCGACGAGCGAGACTACAGGATCATGGCGGGCGATTCCCCCCTCGTAGAAGAGGTTCTGATGACCCGCGCGGGGAAGGGTAAAATTCCCTCGTCTGTCAACAGGTATGACGGAACCACGGATCCAGCCGAGCATCTGGACCATTTCGTGCACCTAATGCACCTGTATGACCATCCGAACAACTACTGGGCCAAGGTGTTTGTCACTTCCCTCACCGGAATGGCCCAAGAATGGTATAAAAAGCTCCCCCCGCGCTCAATACGAGGGTACTATGACCTGACGGATGCTTTCGTCAGCCACTTCAACTCGCTGAAGGCACCGGCTCCGGCTGCGACCGCTCTTTATAGCCTGGTCCAAGGGCCGAACGAGACTCTCAGATCCTTCATGGGGAGGTTCAATAAAGAAATTTTGTTGGTGGAAAAGCCCTCTATGGACTTTTTGAGGCACGTTCTATTTGGAGCCATCAACATGAAGCATTACGTCAGCAAGGAGTTTGTCGAAGAAGTGGCCAAGAAGAAGCCGCGCTCGTTGATGGAAATTAGGGAGATTGCCGATTCTTTCTTTACCCTCGAAGATATGTATCTTGCGAGGGATCAGAAGATGGCGAATGCCCCTCGCCCTAGTAAAGCCTATGAGGACAGGGGAGATTCAACCAGGGGCTGCCGCCGCAGCCCCATTCCCGCTCGGAGGAACGCCTCTCCTCCTCGAAAATTCGAGCGAGTCCCTCTCAACCGCCCTATAGCTGAAGTGTATGCTATGGCGGACAAAAAGCTGTTCAAAAGGCCGTCGAAACTAAGGGAAACCGAGGCCCAGAAGCGCTCAGGAAAATATTGCGCTTTCCACAAGCAGAAAGGGCACGATACCAACGAGTGCCGGCAGCTTGAGAGTGAAATTCAGAGGCTGATCGCCGGAGGGCATCTCAAAGAGTTCGTTAAGGTGTTGGAACGTTATGACGAGCATTGCGCAGAGCGAGCACGCGCCAGGGGGAGGAGCCGTTCACGCTCACGAAGTCCCCGACACCATCACTCCGAGCCCAGTGACCGTGGAAAAGGGAAGGCAGTGGATATGGAAAATCAGCCCTTTGCGGTCATTCACATGATCGCGGGAGGACCCTCAGGAGGTGATTCCAATGCTTCTCGCCGTCGCCATGTTCGGAGCTACAACCAAAGAGCGTCGCTCCCTCGCCCAGTGCTCTCCGTGGACAGCTCGTCGCGCTCGAAGGAAGATGATGTCATAGGGTTTACTGAGAAAGTTCTTGAGCATATTGTAACACCCCATGGGATAGGAAAAACCTCTGACTGTCCCATGGTGGTTAGTTTAGACGTTCATAACCACACTGTAAAGAGGGTTTTATTTGATAGTGGAAGCTCTGTGAACGTTCTCCCGTACTCAACGTTTCAACAAATGAATATAACAAACATCCCCCTCGAACCTCTCAGAACTGCCCTCGTAGGGTTTGGAGGTTCCGAGATCGTCCCTCGCTGACAGATTCGCTTGGCCACCTCCTTTGGTCACGCCCCACAGCGAAAAACTTTGAGCGTCCTCTACACCATCGTTGAGGTGGATCTTCCTTACAATATCATCATTGGGCGCCCAGCCCTCGTGGATTTCAAGGCCGTAATTTCCACATATCACCAGAAGGTCAAATTCCCAACCCCCGAGGGTACCGGAGAAATTCTGTGTAACGTCAAAGAAGCTTGGGAATGTTATATACTTTCGCTCCGAAGCCACAAGCCCAAGCAGTCCATTCAACCTGGGTCTACTAAGAAGTCCGTTGACTTCCCCGAATTAGACGAAGACGGCCCCGAGCGCAAAAGAGCCAAGCTGTACCGGAAGAAGAATAAAAAGAGGATCCCTGGAGATGTTCAGTGTTCAGAGAACAGGCCACCGGAGGCCGTCGGGGGTTCTTCTTCAGAAACCGAGGGTGATGAGCCCAAGGGTATGCTCACCGGGAAAAAACGAGCGCTAGAGGCGCCGAGGCCGGAGATTCGGATTGAGCCCACCGAGGAGTTTTTGACCGTTGAATTGGAGCCTGGGAACCCGGATAAAACCACCCAGATTGGTTGGGCCTGGATGGGCCCTCGCAAGTGTTGATGATCGACTTCCTGCGGGAGAACTTAGACGTTTTTACGTGGAAAGCTTCTGATCTCACTGGAATAGATCCGAGCGTCATTGTCCACAGACTGAACGTGGATCCAACCTTCAAACCCATCAAACAGAAGAAGAGGGATGTTCATGGTTTTAGGAAACGGGTTATCGAAGAGGAGGTTAGTAAGTTGCTTGATGCTCAATACATCGAGGAAATCTTGTACCCCGAATGGCTTTGCAATGTGGTGCTCGTCCCAAAGAGCGCCAATAAATGGCGTATGTGTAACGACTTCACGGATCTCAACAAAGCGTGCCCCAAAGACCATTACCCACTACCGAGGATCGATCAGTTGGTAGATTCTACAGCCGGGTGTGAACTCATGAGTATGATGGACGCCTTTCAGGGATATTATCAAATCTTTATGGCATCCGAGGATCGCCCCAAAACTTCGTTTATTGTGCATTTGGGTGTCTACTGTTTCAAAGTCATGCCATTTGGGCTCAAAAACGCGGGAGCAACCTATCAGCGCCTCGTCAATAGAATGTTCGAGCGCGAAATTGGAAAATCTATGGAGGTATATGTAGACGACATGATAGTCAAGAGTGAGCGCCAACGCTCCCATCTGGAAGATCTCAAGCAGACTTTCGAAATCCTTCGTCGCTACGGAATGAAGTTGAACCCATCTAAATGCACCTTTGGCGTTCGAGGCGGTAAATTTCTGGGATACATGGTCAGTCAGCGTGGCATAGAGGCAAACCCCGAGAAGATTAAAGTAATCCTGGACATACCCTCCCCTCGGAATCTGAGAGAGGTCCAGGTGCTTGTGGGTAAGATCATTTCACTAAACAGGTTCATCTCCCGCTCAGCGGACCGGAATCTACCCTTCTTTAAAATTTTGCGCAACGCTCGCCACTTTACCTGGAACGAGGATTGCGAAAAGGCCCTGCAGAACATGAAACAGTACCTTTCGAGCGCGCCTTTGTTGACCAAGCCAAACCCGGGGGAGAACTTGTTTGTCTATTTATCAGTTTCTTTGGAAGCCACGAGCGCAGTCCTCGTAGCTATCCGTGAGCGTAAGCATATGCCAGTGTATTACCTGAGCAAGACTCTACAGGGAGCAGAGAAAAGGTACATGGAAATTGAGAAATTTGCCTTTGCGCTCGTTAACGCATCCCGAAGGTTGAGGCCATATTTTCAGGCTCACTCCATCACAGTGCTCACAGATCAACCACTCAAACAAGTGCTATCTAAGCCAGATGTTTCGGGAAGGTTAATTAAATGGGCGATTGAGCTCAGTCAGTTTGATATCTCCTTCGAGCCCCGTACGGCCATACAGGCTCAGACAGTGGCCGATTTGTTGGTTGAGCGTTTCAATCTGGAGACTGTGCCATCGGCGGATGAGGGTTTATGGCTTTTGCACACGGATGGCTCCTCGACCTCACAGGGGGGAGGAGCCGGGGTGACCCTCAGGGATCCCCTTGGGGCAGAGGTCGACTACGCAATCAAGCTGGCATTTCAAGTCACCAACAACGAAGCTGAGTATGAGGCCCTCATCCAAGGGCTCAGGATTGCGCTCCAAAATGGGGCCACTCGTGTCACAGCATGCGTTGATTCGCAGTTGATCGCGAGTCAAATTGATGGTAGTTATGAGGCTCGAGAAGCCACCATGGCACAGTACCTGTCGAGCGCCAAGGAGGAGATAGCCAAGTTCAAGGAATTCCATCTTTTGCAAGTTCCGAGGGCAGAAAACGAACATGCTGACGCTCTTTCGAAGTTTGAGGCCGCCTTGGACGGCCACAGTGAACGCGCTGTTACATTTTCGAGAACGGAGGAACCATTGATAAGTAAAAGTGAACCTTCGAAAGAAGTGCACATGATTGACCCCTCCGAGCCTTGTTGGCTTGACGAAATTGTCAGATTCCTCCGGGATGGAACCAGCCCGAGCGACAAAGTTGAGGCTCGGAAAATCAAAAGCAAGGCCCCTCGATTCTCATTGGATGCCGAGGGTCGATTATTCAAGCGATCCTTCCTGGGCCCACCATTGAGATGTTTGAGACCCTCGCAGGCTAAAGAAGTTTTAGAGCATGTACACAGTGGAAGTTGTGGGAACCACTCGGGCGGACGAATCTTGGCTAAGAAAATCTTAAGGAGTGGGTTCTATTGGCCCTCGGTATTGCAAGATGCCATTCGATATTCCAAGAAATGTCCCAAGTGCCAGTTCCATTCCAACACTCCACAGTTGCCGGCAGCTCAAATGATTCCTATTGATGTTTCATGGCCTTTTGATCAATGGGGCATTGATATCGTGGGACCTCTCCCAATGGCGGTCGGGCAAAAGAAGTTCGTAATACTTGCTGTGGATTATTTCACCAAATGGGCTGAGGCAGAAGCGGTCGCTAAGATAACGTTCAAGGTTGTGAGGGATTTCATTTGGAAAAATATCATCTGCAGATACAGCATCCCGAGGGTGCTCATCTCAGATAACGGTTCACAGTTTATCGCTGCTGACACGCGAGATTGGTGCTATGAACTAGGGATCGAACAACGATTCACTTCCGTGGGTCACCCTCAAGCTAATGGTCAAGCTGAAGTGACCAACCGAACCATACTCCAGCATCTGAAAACGATGCTCGAAAGTAAGAAGGGAGAATGGGCTGAAGAACTCCAGGGAGCTTTGTGGGCGTACCGTACTACTCCGCGAGCGGCAACGGGGGAAACCCCTTATTCCCTCGTGTACGGCTCAGAGGCCATGATACCTGCAGAAATTGCTCAAGAATCCGCACGCGTTGCCTATTTCGAGCCTGCCACCAACGAGGCCAATCGGGCGCTCGAATTAGATTTGCTGGATGAGAAGAGGAACGCTGCTTGGGCACGCATCCACAAATACAAAGCAACCGTTGCTCGCCATTACAATAAACGTGTTAAGGAAAGGACCTTCCAGCTAGGGGACTTGGTCCTCAAAAAAGTTGAAGTCTCCAAACACGTAGGTAAGTTGGACCCCAATTGGGAAGGCCCCTTCAAAGTCATCCAGGTACGAGCAAACAACACCTACCTATTGGAAACTTTGCAAGGCGAGCGGCTCCCTAGGCCATGGAATGCATGTAACCTTAGAAGGTTCTACGTATAAACGTCATCTTCTTTGTAAATTGCCCGTCTGCGGCATTGAATGCTTCCCTTCGACGGAAAGCGTGTTGTAATCATTTCCAAAAATGCATCTATAAAACAGTAAGTATTTAATTCTTTGTTTTTATTATTTACTTGCTTTCCTATTTGATCTAATGATTCGAGCGACGAGAGGCCTACTCCGTGTCGAGCATCCTCCACGTCGAAAAGCCTACGCGAAACTTCAATCGTTCCAAAGCTACCCTGTCCAGGTGTTGATAACCATCCACCTATAACCGTTTGGACGGTTTGTAAAATAAAGTCCTAAAAGTGAGCGTGTCGAACAACGGGGAGCGCAATGCTCAGTTATAGCCAGCTGAGTGCTAACCACTCCAGCTCGTGCTCGCAAAAACCTTAATGACCCTCAACTTATTGAGTTAAAACATACTCATAAAATAATGGATTTTAACTGTCCCTTCATGTGATTCTCGAAACAACGCTAACCCCAGGGTTGCGCTCGCTATAATATCCTACTTAGCAGGTCCTGTTGTTGATCTCTACAGTATATACAATCTAATGAAGCCAGGGAACATCCATAAGGATCGCCCTCGTGCCCATATTTGCATCTCCCAAAATTACCGTCATAAGCCAATTCTTGGCTAAGGGTTTCCTAAGTCTGGATTCGAGACTTCATTTCAAAAGCGGCCAGGAAACCCTCACACGGGACGCCCTCGCGCCTATGGATCCCTCAAAGATTTACTTAATCCAAATTCAAACTCCCTTACGAATGTGGCCAGGGAACCCTCTTAAGGGTCACCCTCGCGCCTGTATTTCCTCGAAGGTTTCTAAGTCCAAGTTCAAGGTTCATTTCTACTATGACCAGGGAACCCACCTAAGGGTCACCCTCGCGCCTATATTTACAAAAGGCCAATTGCCTAACGTCGTGGGCTTCCAAGCTTAATATGCCTGGTGATGAGCGTCAGGGGACCATCGTAAAAGGCGCCCCTGCATGCTTACACTACCATCGCAAGCGTTCCAAACGGAAGACAGTAATATAGAAACGGCGAGCGTAACAAAACAGCATCATTCACCATTCAAAAGTAAGGAAGAAAGCATTCATACATTCAAGCAGTATAAAAGAGTTCAGATATATTAAAAGAAGCGTCCAGGAGTCCAAGACATCCAAAGAAATAGTTTGAAGATTGATTACAGACAGTGATTGTTCATAAATGCAACAAGGAATTTAGACCAAAAGGAAAGGGATCAATATAAGGAGTTTCACGGGGCTGGAGCATCGGGCTCAGGAGGGGCAGTTGCGAGGGGAACCGGGGCCAACACATTAGCGTCAGAAGTTTGGGCCTCGCCGGGTTCCTCGGCCTCTGCTACGTCCATGACGGTGCCCTCGTCTTCTATCAGGAGAGGCTCGGGATCTACCCTGTTGGCAGCTATAAACTCTCTCTGGAGTGTTTCCACCAACTCCTGGTACTCAGGCTCCGCCAGATTCTCAGTAGGATCCTCCTCCTGGACCATTGGCTCACAATTCTCATCCAGATCCATGCGTAACCGAGCGTCGGATCGAGCGCTTTCAGGAGCCAGTCCCAACTTCACCATTTGCCCAATCGCTTTATGGAAGAAGCGTCGAGCGTTGTCAAAGCACTGGATGTTTGCTGCGAATATGAAAGCTTTGGAGCGCACGAACTTCTTCACAGCCTCCCAGGACACCTTCGCTTCCAAGCCCTGTACCTTGCCTTGCAAGTCAGCAAAGGCCTTGTTGGCTGCCTCGTTCTGACGAGTGCTCTCCGCCAGCTGCTCACCTAGCTCCCCATTTTGTGTCCTCAACTGGTCCCGCTCATCCTTCAGCTTCCTGTGACGCTCATTTAGGACCAAAAAGGCGTCATCAGATTTCCTCAGGTTTTCCTTCAGCTGAGCGTTTTCAAGGGTGGCGGAGTTCAGCTGAGCGCTGAGATTGTTGTAATCCTCCTGCAGCTGAACAGGGTCTGAAATGCGCAGCAACTTCTTGTACTTGGCTTTACGCTCAGAATAGGCTTGCGCTCGCCCTTGCAAGTTTTTCAGCCTCGGGATTACCTCCTGGGAAGCCATAAACGAGGGTCACAATCCGAACATGGAAGGAAGAATAGGAGAATGTTGTAGAGGGGAAAATATACTTACCGTCAGAAGGGCATGGCAGGCATCATCAGCAACGCGAGCGGCGTCGTGCTCGTTCAGCTTGTCATGATCGCCGGAAAATTGGAGTTTCCCAACGATGTCAGAGACAAGGTTGACGGAGTAGGCGCTCTTTTTTAGGAGCACCGGGCCCTCAGTCCGTTGGCGTTTATAACGGGAGTCGCCCTTGCAGCCTATCTTCCAAAATTCTTCATCCTCGGAAGATGAAGTATCGCTGCCCTCGCCACGGTGGCCCACGACCACCTCTTTTTCCCTTGACTGAAATAGGGAGGGAGTCCGGCATCCTTTTCCTTTTTCCCTGGCGATCGGCCCGGAGAACTTCGTGAATGCGGATAGGCTCCCCCGAGCGGTTCCGTGACCCGCTCGAACTCAGTGAAATTGGGCCCACGGGGGCCGCCGGCAGAGGAATGGCTTCTTGGGTACCCTCCACCGTCAGATCCTCGATAGGGCCCCTGTGGGGAGCCTCATTTCCTGCTCTCCCTCGAGCATTGTTTTGCCCTCGGCCCGCTCCTCGTCTGTTTACCCTCCCCCTCGGAGCATTGGGAGGGCGATTTTGCTGCGGTTGCGGGTGTTGAGGATCCACTGCGGGTCCTTGGGCACCCAACATACGGGAAAGGGCTTCAGCATTCATGCCTTGGGATAGTATTTGGATGCCTGCAAGTAAAGAGGAACGAGCGTCAGAAGATCGATTGTTTGGATCGTATAAACAAGAAAACAACGATCACTGTAAGTTAGAGAACTATTCTAAAGGTTAGAGATGTTAGTTCCTAGAATCTAACCATCGAGGGCCATGAGGTCAGCTGGAGGGTTGAGTATCATGTCTGGGGGGCAAGATAAACCATAACGGAACAACACTCCCTCATTCTTCATCAGGGTCTCAGCCTTAATCCACTTCTTTTCAGCCCTCATCTCGAGGGCTAACCCCATCGCCCAGTCCTCAAAATCTTTATTCCTCATCCTTTCCCTAATCAAAGGACCCTCGCCATGAATCATCCATTGCCGATGAACTCCAAAAATTCCCCCGGGAGCCCCCACAAAAAAGTACTTTTCCTTCCAATGCTCGCCATAGGAGGAAGATGGAGAATCTATCATCTTAAAGCCTGATTTGGCCTGGGCGTAGTAAAATCCGTCTGTAGGCGACGAGCGTGGCGACCGGGCTACTTGTATCAAGCTGTCAAAGTTGACTATCGAGGGTGCTTTGCCCAAGGCCCTCATCGTTATTATGAACGTGTTGATTAGGGCTATGCCATTGGGTAGAATTTGTGAAGGGCAAAGCCCTAGATGATGGTAAATGATGACGGCGTCGTGAGCGATTGGAAACCTCAGACCCCCAGCAAGAACTGCATCCCAATAGACCGTCATCATCCCAGGCGGTGGTCGATTGGCCCTCTCCCCCTCCTCTGGAAGTCGCATGGGAAATACTGCCTCATCCCAATAAGCTTTCGCCCTCAACTCCTCCAAATCATCGAGCGTCAAGATGCTAGCGATCTTATCCGGTGATCTATCTGTTTGATGGCGATTATCTTGCCTCACACGAGTGGCAGGCTCCTTTCCCCTCCTTTGGCGCCTTCTTGAGGGCCCAGCTTCAAATTGACGCCCGGATGGCCCTGCTTCGCCCTCGGTGGCCGCCATGGCCACTGTAACCCTGTGATCCTGGGGTCGCGTGGCACTGTTCAAAACCGGGAACACTCTCTCCCCTTGTCTCTGCATCTCCATTACATTGTTCATCTCTTCAAAAATATCATCAACCTCTTCGTCTCTGACAGCGGCTGGGGCCTGAGCCACAGGGATCTCCATGGAAACCCCTTCACCCGGGGAGACCCTAGCCAGAGGGACGGCTGTGGGAACATTTCCATGAGGGGAAGAACTCCCCACCGACATCTCATCAATCTCTCTTACGTAGTCTTCAACGGGGTGTCCGGCCATGGTTGCTTTACGATTTTTGAAAATGGGGTTTTTCTTAGAAAACTCAGTCGAGTAGGGGAAGAATTTTTGGAGAAAACTCAGTAGCAGAAAGTGGCTCTTCACTCAAGGGTTTCACTCACACAACCTAAGACTAATGTTAGCACGGGGAAAATAAGAAGAAGGGTAAGGAATTTTTACCTAAGATTTGAAGAGGAGAAATTCGCCGGAGCCTGTAGAACTGGCAAAGATTTCTTGCAATGGGTGTGCTTGAAAGAGTTTGAATGCGTGGAAAAGGTCCCAAAGCCCTGCAAACCCCTATTTATAGGGAAGATTGTACATGGATTAGGGCTGAAAATTCAAAAACGCAATCATTTCCCGCCTAGGAAACCCACCACTTTTGGTAACCGCCTCACGTCTCCCGGAGTGCACGCGCCCACGTACCCACTCAGCATTAAATGCGGACTTGAGAGCATTTAATGCGGTGTCAGTTTAGGTCCGTTACAGAAGGCCAGCAGTCTCCTCGCTGGTAATGGCATGGCCCTCGGATATTCAAAATTCAGGGTTCCTCCTTTATAAATTCTACAGTACGCTCGAAGCGATACTACAGAATTTGGGGGGCAAAATGATGAGGCCTAAAATCACTCTCGAATTATAGCCGTCCACGTGTCAGCATACCGCTGACTAAATCCCAGACGCTCGCCTTGAAGGGCTCGTGGGCCTTCCCAGCCCACTCATTTGCAAGCTAGAATAGACCGTCAAGCCTCGGACGACTATTTGGGTAAAAGTCCAGAGTCGACGAGTCTGACGCTCGCGTCTCGGCCCTCAGGGTTACCCTTCACAGGGAAGCACCTACATGGGGGCCCCATGTTGACGCTCGGTATATTGCCGCTCAAGGGTCATCTATCGTGGGGAGGTCATCCATACCCTCTTCGAGCGTCACCAATGCTCGTGCATGACCATGCTCCGCTGCGTTGTATCTGATCCTCGGCAGAGGGAATCTTAGGCCCATCCCCCGCGTCACCCTCGTCAACAACCTCTGACACAAAGGTACTGTGCACCGTGCACCTGACACGCCGTCTCCTTTTCTGGAATGTCATTCTCACCCCACCAAAGGCTGCCGCGTGTTAGGGCAACACAGGTTTGGGACCACATGGTCAATTTACCCATTTACCCCCATCCCTAACATATAAATAGGGGAGAACACCTGCTCTCTCCCCCAAGTCATCTTCTTCACAGAAAATACCACGTAACTGAACTGGACATCATTTTCCTCTGCACCTTCATCTTCTCCGAAGCTTCATACATCCCACCATTTTCTGCACCCTTGCTGCACGATCTCTTGGTGTTATCCTAGCTGGAAGAACCCACGCACAAAAGGAAACCCAGTTCCTGAGGCTCTTACGCCTGTGATGGTCATCCCTTCTTTAAACAAATCTCAAAGTGTTGTTGCATTTTAGGAAACCCACTTTCCTGCACCATCAAACAGAAAATGTAACACCCCAAACAGAGGATGCCACATCCCCCGCACTAAGACCCAGACCCGGTCACGAAATGGAAAGTCCATGCCCGAATCCGAATCATAGGGAACGGGAGACCAACTCACACACTAGGCTAGGCGGATCTAACTCGACAAACTCAGAGTGCGGAAGCAATTAAAACCAACAACAATAGATAGTGGAAGCGATTAAATCATCATACCAAACAATTGACGGGTTCAACTAGCATAGATACCTAATCCCGAATGTCAATTCATAATCCAACACAATAAACAGCATAAGTATCATCAATGTCTAATAACATCCAAATACTAGCTTACTAACCCCCACGCGGGTTTAAGTCTAGGTAGAACATAAACATAACCTTCAAGTGTGAAACATAAATACATAACATAAATAAAGTATGCGACAAATGCATCCTAATACCAACTAGACTGACAAGTGTGACTCAGGAGACTCATTTCCGCCTAGCTCAAGCCAAAAGGAAACCTGCAAACTAAAAGATAATTGAGGTGTCAGTCAACTGACTGAGTGAGGGGGCTAACGCACACCCACAATATATATATACAGAGCACAGCACATATCAAAAGGGTGGATTCATGAACCGGGGATAGGTGTTGCATACCAGAACATTTCAAAACAACCCAAAATAGATATAGATATAAGTTTAGAAACCATTTTCAGAAAGACTCTATCCCGATTCATAAATCCCATAACAGATCATAACATATGCTCGGCGAGTACGAGCTTCCAACCTCAACTCCTCATATCATAACAAAACATAAATAACATACCAACCTCAACTCCGGGTGATGGTAGGGTTGCGCGACCCTAACCATCCATACGGTCGAGGGGAGTGCTGATTGCTACTCATACCCTCAGGACTCCGTTTCCCAACCAAACCTCCTGGTGGGTCCCGGTAGATCCTTTTCATACAGATGGAGACTACGCACAGGTATATCCCCGACGGCCCGAACCGTCCCGGGGGCTCCTTACCCGTAGCTCCTGGGCCCCATAACAGAACAGAACATAACATATACCAACTTTCATGGCAATCTCGCTACATAATCATAACATAACTGGGTTTTCCAAACTGGCTTATATATGCCTCAAAAACTGGTTTCTATAGCATAACTTTTCAAAACAGCTTACATATGCTTTCATATCTAATTTTCCAAAACAGATCTGATTCACAAGGTCATAAACATATCATATCCAACACATACGTATCTATAATAGATATACTCGCATGCAAGGGTTGAAATCAGCATATTAAGGCCATAGGTCGTATAACTATACAAAATCCTAAACCTCACCTGAGAAGCGACGAGATACCAAAACTGACAAGACAAATGCATACTCGATCAGGTTGTCTCCACCCTGGAGATCACTGTACAGAAAAGAAAATACAGTGTACTCATGAGATGAGACTCGTACATGAACCATAGAGACGCACGGCAGTGCTCAACATGATAGGGGTATGCATAGGTGTCCATGTTGTGCTTCTAAAGTGGTGTCGTGGTCAATTAAGGCATACTAATGTACAACAAGGTCATATTTACAAGTAGCAATTCTAAATATAAGTATAAGAGTAATTCAAATATTGAACAACATTTAATGTTCCAAACCTGAATCAAAGTCATATTATATCAAATAAATTCATATTTGAACAAGTACTATTCAATTTACAAAGATCATTTTAGAAATAAGACTTAGGGTCCAATTTTCATATACTTGGAAGCAAGGCGATTAATTACACAATTAATACACTCATTCTCGACAATTAACACGCCAATCCGTCATCGTCAAATATCAATAAGATAAATTTCCTAGATACATTGTTTCTTGAATATTCCTGCACCATAAAGTATGATCAAAAGTACTTACTTCATAACACAAAACTTAATTTATTAATAACGTATTCTACATAATACTGAAGTTCCAAATTAAATAAAACCAAACAGGAGGTATTTCATTTTAATTAAATATCCTAACCCAAAAATCAATTACCAAGACTGATCCGATTAAACATCAATTTCTTTCAAAATTCCTACATAAGTTCCGAAATAACCAGATTTATATATGTATACATTTCATGTCAAGATTACAAAATACATTATCAGTCCATTATTTCGAATTTGCCAAAGTTCCAAATCAATATAACACTAATTGATCAAAATAAGGATTCACTTATGATTTATTAAGCAGTTCGGTCAGACTAATTAAATCCGAGTGTCATTAGAATTTAACCATTACAACATATGTTTCAAATAACAATTTTCTGGCAAACCAACCAACTACTCAAGTTCAGCTCAATATTTTATTTCACCAACACACAACTAAATAAGCTGAAAATAATAATTCATGTAAACTTGTATAATCCTTATTCGGAAGAAAATCGGAAAAAATGGAAAAAGGCCAATCACATATCGATACTGAAATTCAACTACACAATACAGAAAAATTACACTTAGTTAAGATGTGAGAAATGAGAAGAAAAGGGGTTCTCGACTACCGGCTGCTGTCGTCGAATTCATAAACTGAGAAATCGAGAAGGAGGTGGTCGTGCGGTGATGATGGCGGGTCGACATCTGTTTCGCCGGAGGTGGTGGCGGTCCGGTGTCGCCAAGGAAGAGCTGTTGTCGGCGACTGAAGGTGGTGGTGGTGGAATGGTGTTGTCTCGGCAGCAGAAGAGCTCGCTTGAGGCGGCGGAGATGGCGGTACTGGGTGGCGGCAGATCCACCGCTGCTGCCCTAATTTTCTTGTTCAAGAGTGGTGGCGCTGAATCGGTGAAGGTGGAGGGATTTCAATCCCTTCTCAGGTTTGGCCGAGAAAGAGATAGCTTGTTGCTGCTTCTTAGCCGGGATCCGCAGAGCAGACGGGTGGAAAGAGATGATGGCGGCAACTCGGTGTCGCTGGAGAAGGTGGAGGTCAGGCGGCGAGATGGCGAGGCAGAGACCGGAGCATCCGAAGATGGTGTGGCGGGAGGATGGTGATGGGTTATCGGAGAAGGTGGCGGCAGTAGATTCGTTGGTGGTTGGAGAGGCGGAGACGTGGAGGAGCTGAAGCCGCTACTGGAAATCGAGGGGGAGAAGGAGCTGCGCTCAGTGGCTTCTCTTTTCAGATGAGGCAGAAGCGAGGTGGTGGTGACGACGCGGAGGCGGTGGTGGGCTGAGTTGTGACTGAAGATCGAGAGAGGGAGGGGATGTGTGAGCTGCTGCACAAAACCGAAAGGGGAAGAAGGAGAAATGGGCTGCGCTGTCTGCTGAATCGAAAGGGGGGAAGAAGAATGAAATTGCTAGGGTTTTCTCGGTGTATAAGGAGATCCATTTCTCCAAAATTGCACATAAGTCCCTCGAGAGTTAAAGCCAAGTGATTAAGTCCTCAAATTTAAATTAGGGTTCGAACAGATCTGATTAAAGTTTGCGTAATTATAAAAGCACCCCTAAGGTTTTAAAGAAAGTATTAGTAAGTCCAATTCGAAAATTAGAAATTATAAGAGTACCCCAAAGATTTAGAGTGGTGTCCAATTAAGTCCAATTGAGTTTCTCATAATTAGAAATTGATCCCCAAAGTTCAATAATTACAATCTAGCCCACATAATTTGAATTAAAGAGCAATTAAGCACTAAACATATACTTCAATTAAGTACATATATTTTTCATATGATCGTAGTTGAGTCAATTAAGTAATTAAGACATGAATAAAGCAATTCAGGCACAAGCAGAGTTAAATAAATAACAATCTATTCACATGAAAACGACATCGTACCTTACTCTGAAAATGCGGGGTGTTACAACCTCCCCCCCTTAAGAGAACCTGGTCCCCAGGTTCCACTGCTGAGCTGGAAAAGCTTCGAGTGATAGTGTCCTAACCCTCCTCGAGGAATTTCGTAAAACATAGCCTCCGTTGTGAAGTTTACTCTCATTGTCTTTACTGAACCTTTCTCGCGATGTCTTATTGTCATTGGGATCCGTTTGAGTACTCGACCGTTGCTTTCATCAAGTTGTTCGACCATTCCCATGAGACGAATAGTTATCACTAAACTCAACTTCGATGGCGTCATAAACTCGTCACTTGCAGACCGTAGATGGGACAACACACGCAAGCAACCGCAACAGACAAGAGAGAATCCCATCTCTCGGCACGTAAAGTGAGAGAACCCCGTCTCTCGAGCACAGATTTGAGAGAACCCCGTCTCCCAAGCATAGAATTGAGAGAACCCCATCTCTCAAACACATAATCGAGAGAACCCCGTCTCTCAAACACATAATTGAGAGAACCCCGTCTCTCAAACAAATAATTGAGAGAACCCCGTCTCTCAACTTAAGTCTGACAGATTCCAGCATCTCCCAAATATTCTAGTTTGAGAAAATCCAGCATTTCCCAAACCCCTAAATTCAGAAGAATCCAACATCTCCGAATATCTAAGTACAAGAGAATCCAACATCCCTCGTGCACAAAACTTAGAAAGAATCCAACATCTTCCTATCACATAAATAGAGAGAATCCTACATCCCTCTAACACGTAAAAAGAGGGAGCCTAAGGTCTCTCTTACAAATAAATCCACAGATCAACACTCGTACATACACAAATCAGAGTAACACTTGATGAAAAGTATGCGGTGCATGTTTGGTGTACCTTACACAACTGATATCCGTATCCCTTGAGTATAGATTCAACGCTCATACCTCGACTCAAGGGGGATATCGCGATGGAATCCCTGTAAAACAAGGTCACAGTATATGTGTATGTTATATGCGAGGTTAGTGAGCAATCAAGGGAGCTTTAAATCACATAGACATGCTTAATCCACATAAACACGTAACTTATTCATTTCGATAATAGTTCACCAGAAACAGATATTCCAGGTTATCAATGCTAGATCAGGTAGCCACGTTATCACAGTCAGAACAACGACAATCATCACACACATCAAACAAAACAAGATAAGAATACTTAAGCGATGCATGTATGCAAATGCCATGAATGCTTGGCGTACCGATCACCGTAGTGTCAAACTCTTGACAGGAAGTTGAGACGAAGTGGTAGGAGTTGATTAAACCGATAATGATGCACTCTACATCATCTGGACTTCTTGTCTTAGATCTTTTGATGTGAAGAGGCAATTCAGCAATTATGTCTATCATCCAACTCTCTACTAAACCATAATCCTTGCTCACCCAGAATCATCCACAGTCTCCTTCAAGAACTCTGACTTATGTGTTAAACCTTAGTCTGCTCATCCTCAAGGAATTCCACAATTCGATTGTCGATCCAAAATTTATCTGTGGACTATACTGGACGATCATGATGTTAAGCATTTCCCAAGGTAAGTCATGTCACACGATTCTGAAACATGAATAAGATCATGAATCTTTTTGTGTGAAGAGGTAACCCAGCAAGCATGCTTATAATCCAACCCTTTACCAGACCGTAGCCCTTGTTCAACCAGAATCATCTTCGGTTCCCACCAAGAGTCCTAATTCATGTGTGAAACCTTAACCTATTCATCTTCGAGAAATTGCCCATAAATCGGTCGTCAATCAGAAATCTATCTCAGAGTTAAGCTCGGCGCCAGTGGTATTAGTCATTTCCCAAAGCAATCCATGGTATATGATTCTAAAACTTGAATAGAATCTTTTGGCATCTATGTGATCTATTCCTATCTCAGTAGAATCTTCCATCTCAGCAGAAAGAATACACCCAGAGAGATAACAACCAATCTTGTCTTGTCGTTTGTTAACTCTAAACGGCACCAAAACCTCCAACACTCACCGATGGTTTGTAGTTCGTTGCTTAAGTAACATGGTTACCTATCCACATCCCTTGAACTTGATCGGATCTTATTTGATCAGATTCTTATTAGATCGGATCCCTCTACATTGACCCGTTTCGATCAATAAGGTGAGTAAAATAAACGAATCATCAAGGCGGAAGCTCATCAAACTCCTTCAAATCGGTTCTACTTGATCAGAATCTCCTCCCTTGACTCATTTCCCTCAACAAATTGACTACTTTCAAATGAACGAATCCGCAAGGCGAGAATTCGTCAAACTTCATCTTTCAATTGACTTTAAGATAGTAAGTCAATATAGTAAATCTCATTCTTTCAACTCTGAACCTTTTCATGAACGTTGATCTTCGTAGGAAATCCTTTCACCTTCGAATTATGGTATGTTTTCGTTGTAGTGCCAATAGGTAGTGTTGACGGAGGGAAATCTCAATGTTGACTCATAGGTCACCCTGAAATTCAAACACTAAATTCGATGCATGCCGATTAAGGATGCCAATGAAATGTAACACGTATATCACGTAAATGCAACAATTAGTTGTAAATTATAAAGCACATAAAATAAAATGTTGCATAATCAAAGTCATAATGCGCACACAATCATATAATCACAGAACAATTCATGTTGAAGGGTCAAAATATCAAGTCAAACAAATACAATGCGCAGTTATTCCTATGCTGTACGACCTAGACAGACTCAACACGACTCAAGAGCTCGGTTTTGCAACCTAGAGCTCTGATACCACTTAAGGATGTAACACCCCAAACAGAGGATGCCACATCCCCCGCACTAAGACCCAGACCCGGTCACGAAATGGAAAGTCCATGCCCGAATCCGAATCATAGGGAACGGGAGACCAACTCACACACTAGGCTAGGCGGATCTAACTCGACAAACTCAGAGTGCGGAAGCAATTAAAACCAACAACAATAGATAGTGGAAGCGATTAAATCATCATACCAAACAATTAACGGGTTCAACTAGCATAGATACCTAATCCCGAATGTCAATTCATAATCCAACACAATAAACAGCATAAGTATCATCAATGTCTAATAACATCCAAATACTAGCTTACTAACCCCCACGCGGGTTTAAGTCTAGGTAGAACATAAACATAACCTTCAAGTGTGAAACATAAATACATAACATAAATAAAGTATGCGACAAATGCATCCTAATACCAACTAGACTGACAAGTGTGACTCAGGAGACTCATTTCCGCCTAGCTCAAGCCAAAAGGAAACCTGCAAACTAAAAGATAATTGAGGTGTCAGTCAACTGACTGAGTGAGGGGGCTAACGCACACCCACAATATATATATACAGAGCACAGCACATATCAAAAGGGTGGATTCATGAACCGGGGATAGGTGTTGCATACCAGAACATTTCAAAACAACCCAAAATAGATATAGATATAAGTTTAGAAACCATTTTCAGAAAGACTCTATCCCGATTCATAAATCCCATAACAGATCATAACATATGCTCGGCGAGTACGAGCTTCCAACCTCAACTCCTCATATCATAACAAAACATAAATAACATACCAACCTCAACTCCGGGTGATGGTAGGGTTGCGCGACCCTAACCATCCATACGGTCGAGGGGAGTGCTGATTGCTACTCATACCCTCAGGACTCCGTTTCCCAACCAAACCTCCTGGTGGGTCCCGGTAGATCCTTTTCATACAGATGGAGACTACGCACAGGTATATCCCCGACGGCCCGAACCGTCCCGGGGGCTCCTTACCCGTAGCTCCTGGGCCCCATAACAGAACAGAACATAACATATACCAACTTTCATGGCAATCTCGCTACATAATCATAACATAACTGGGTTTTCCAAACTGGCTTATATATGCCTCAAAAACTGGTTTCTATAGCATAACTTTTCAAAACAGCTTACATATGCTTTCATATCTAATTTTCCAAAACAGATCTGATTCACAAGGTCATAAACATATCATATCCAACACATACGTATCTATAATAGATATACTCACATGCAAGGGTTGAAATCAGCATATTAAGGCCATAGGTCGTATAACTATACAAAATCCTAAACCTCACCTGAGAAGCGACGAGATACCAAAACTGACAAGACAAATGCATACTCGATCAGGTTGTCTCCACCCTGGAGATCACTGTACAGAAAAGAAAATACAGTGTACTCATGAGATGAGACTCGTACATGAACCATAGAGACGCACGGCAGTGCTCAACATGATAGGGGTATGCATAGGTGTCCATGTTGTGCTTCTAAAGTGGTGTCGTGGTCAATTAAGGCATACTAATGTACAACAAGGTCATATTTACAAGTAGCAATTCTAAATATAAGTATAAGAGTAATTCAAATATTGAACAACATTTAATGTTCCAAACCTGAATCAAAGTCATATTATATCAAATAAATTCATATTTGAACAAGTACTATTCAATTTACAAAGATCATTTTAGAAATAAGACTTAGGGTCCAATTTTCATATACTTGGAAGCAAGGCGATTAATTACACAATTAATACACTCATTCTCGACAATTAACACGCCAATCCGTCATCGTCAAATATCAATAAGATAAATTTCCTAGATACATTGTTTCTTGAATATTCCTGCACCATAAAGTATGATCAAAAGTACTTACTTCATAACACAAAACTTAATTTATTAATAACGTATTCTACATAATACTGAAGTTCCAAATTAAATAAAACCAAACAGGAGGTATTTCATTTTAATTAAATATCCTAACCCAAAAATCAATTACCAAGACTGATCCGATTAAACATCAATTTCTTTCAAAATTCCTACATAAGTTCCGAAATAACCAGATTTATATATGTATACATTTCATGTCAAGATTACAAAATACATTATCAGTCCATTATTTCGAATTTGCCAAAGTTCCAAATCAATATAACACTAATTGATCAAAATAAGGATTCACTTATGATTTATTAAGCAGTTCGGTCAGACTAATTAAATCCGAGTGTCATTAGAATTTAACCATTACAACATATGTTTCAAATAACAATTTTCTGGCAAACCAACCAACTACTCAAGTTCAGCTCAATATTTTATTTCACCAACACACAACTAAATAAGCTGAAAATAATAATTCATGTAAACTTGTATAATCCTTATTCGGAAGAAAATCGGAAAAAATGGAAAAAGGCCAATCACATATCGATACTGAAATTCAACTACACAATACAGAAAAATTACACTTAGTTAAGATGTGAGAAATGAGAAGAAAAGGGGTTCTCGACTACCGGCTGCTGTCGTCGAATTCATAAACTGAGAAATCGAGAAGGAGGTGGTCGTGCGGTGATGATGGCGGGTCGACATCTGTTTCGCCGGAGGTGGTGGCGGTCCGGTGTCGCCAAGGAAGAGCTGTTGTCGGCGACTGAAGGTGGTGGTGGTGGAATGGTGTTGTCTCGGCAGCAGAAGAGCTCGCTTGAGGCGGCGGAGATGGCGGTACTGGGTGGCGGCAGATCCACCGCTGCTGCCCTAATTTTCTTGTTCAAGAGTGGTGGCGCTGAATCGGTGAAGGTGGAGGGATTTCAATCCCTTCTCAGGTTTGGCCGAGAAAGAGATAGCTTGTTGCTGCTTCTTAGCCGGGATCCGCAGAGCAGACGGGTGGAAAGAGATGATGGCGGCAACTCGGTGTCGCTGGAGAAGGTGGAGGTCAGGCGGCGAGATGGCGAGGCAGAGACCGGAGCATCCGAAGATGGTGTGGTGGGAGGATGGTGATGGGTTATCGGAGAAGGTGGCGGCAGTAGATTCGTTGGTGGTTGGAGAGGCGGAGACGTGGAGGAGCTGAAGCCGCTACTGGAAATCGAGGGGGAGAAGGAGCTGCGCTCAGTGGCTTCTCTTTTCAGATGAGGCAGAAGCGAGGTGGTGGTGACGACGCGGAGGCGGTGGTGGGCTGAGTTGTGACTGAAGATCGAGAGAGGGAGGGGATGTGTGAGCTGCTGCACAAAACCGAAAGGGGAAGAAGGAGAAATGGGCTGCGCTGTCTGCTGAATCGAAAGGGGGGAAGAAGAATGAAATTGCTAGGGTTTTCTCGGTGTATAAGGAGATCCATTTCTCCAAAATTGCACATAAGTCCCTCGAGAGTTAAAGCCAAGTGATTAAGTCCTCAAATTTAAATTAGGGTTCGAACAGATCTGATTAAAGTTTGCGTAATTATAAAAGCACCCCTAAGGTTTTAAAGAAAGTATTAGTAAGTCCAATTCGAAAATTAGAAATTATAAGAGTACCCCAAAGATTTAGAGTGGTGTCCAATTAAGTCCAATTGAGTTTCTCATAATTAGAAATTGATCCCCAAAGTTCAATAATTACAATCTAGCCCACATAATTTGAATTAAAGAGCAATTAAGCACTAAACATATACTTCAATTAAGTACATATATTTTTCATATGATCGTAGTTGAGTCAATTAAGTAATTAAGACATGAATAAAGCAATTCAGGCACAAGCAGAGTTAAATAAATAACAATCTATTCACATGAAAACGACATCGTACCTTACTCTGAAAATGCGGGGTGTTACAGAAAACAATATAACGGGCAATTTGGTATTTTATTTTTTTAAACAATATGTTTAATTGTTGGGAGGGTAGATTTGGTATTTTATTTTTTTTCTAATTTCAGCAATTTTTCTAAAAAAAAATTTAACGGAAAACTTGAGGATATAACGGGCATTTCACAACAGAAAAATGGGGGTTCAATGTAATTATATATTTCACGGGGGGTAGTATCTGTAATTTCATCTAATATGGGGACAAGGTGTAATTAACCCTTTTTAGTGTTATTTACAACTAAGAATGACACCGTTGGTGTTCTCCCCTTGTTTATTTAGGAACGAATGTACATTGCATGCATATGTAGGGGTCCTAACCTAACTCCTATAGTTGGGAGAAGAGTTTTCTATCACTAAGGCTTCGGGGAGCAGAATTCTACAATGTAAAAGGGCACACATTATCCTGCAAAGTGTATATATTTGTCCTTATCTATTAAAATTAATTTTTCTGCTTTTTTTCCACTATTTAATATATAATTTCATATATTTTTCTCTTTATCTTTAGTTATACATTAATTGCATGTTTACTTTGTTTTGTTGGAATGAGAAGGGATAAATGATTAGTGAGATATAATGGTGGATTGTTCATCCCATGGGGAATATGAGATAAATAATCAACCTTTTATCCAATATTCTCCCAGACAGTGTCATCAATCTCGAACTCACAAAAATATTAGTAAATATAAGTTTAAGGAGGATTATTAATCTAATCCCCATTCATCCCATGAAGAAAACATGTTGTCTAACAGAATTTCGATAGGACAAAATTACCAATTGGAGAAACTTATAGAACTAAAATTGCATTTTTGTCTAAATTTTAATAGTAAAAATATACATTTATAGGACAACATAGTAAATATTTGCCAATATATTATTAGTTTTATTTTTAAATATAAAAATATCTTATAATATAACCTATAATTAATATATTAATTTAGAAAATATTCTTATTATATATATATATATATTTATAATATTTTATATGTTTTCTATAGATAGGAGAAATTCTACTTCTATCTATTAAAAAATTCTATTTTCACTAAAATAAGTATTTTTTTAAAAATTAAATATAATAATAATATTTAATATGAATTTAGCAAATCACCCTCAAGTTTAATATTTTTAAAAGTTTTATTATAATGAAATACAATTTGCATGTGTATTTTTTATATTATTGGGAATTAATAATATGTACGACAATATTTTTGAATGAGTTGCGCACTATTTTTCTTCTCCTAAACATATGACACTTGATTTTATTTCGTGGTCAAAAATTGGAGATTTACTAATTTAATCGAGATAGAATAATATTAGTATTAATTTATTCAAAAGATTATAAGATTATAATTATATAGTGTTTTATAATTAGATAAAAATTTATACAATTATTAGAGTTAAATAAACATAATTGAAAGTTTGATTAAAATAAAATATTTTAAAATAATATTTATCTATTAAATTTATAATTTATAAAATTATCCTTAACTGTATTTTAATGAAAATTTTGTAATGAGGTATTTTGTAGGATCACAATTTTCAACAAACCGACAACCTAATTCTATTAAAAAAACAATTGGACTAAAAAAGTTGACTTTTTGTCAAAAAAAAGAAAAAAAACAAAAAAGTTGACTTAGGCCCTTTAGAACAAGAAGACAAAATGTCTCTTCCTCGTCAGCTCAAACCCTTCGACCCTGGTTTTCTCGAATGCTGAGTGGCGAGTGCTGATAGATCTCAATTGGAATCCGAAAATCAAGTTCCCAATTTTTACTCGGGAGTTTCTCGAATGCAGTTTTTATCTTTGTGAAATATTCAACGATTTCAAAGATGGGTTTCAACAGGCTTCACAGCAGCACATTCCCCAGCCTTCGAACGAACAAGCTCTTTGGGGTACGTACTTCGTTTTGATGGTTCTGTTTGTTTGATTTTGAATTTTCTGGTATTTTGTTTTGCAGTATATGCGTGCACTGTGTAAAAAGTATGCGCAATTTCACCAATTTATGTGTTTTCTTTTCTGGTGAAGTTTGTATGTTGTTTTTCTAGTTTAATATATGCGTTTCGGTGTTATGATGGATTAACTTTGCTTTTGTGGGTGAATGTGTGATAAATTCCACGCATATGAAATAATGTGGAAACTAGTAAACTCAACTATATAGATAAACAATTCTGGTTCTTTTTTCCTGTATACTCAGAAATCAAGAATGGATATCATCTGCTCCTGAAATGCTGATCAGTTAAAAATCATCAATTTTCGGTTTAAATTTTTTTCAGTTGGCTATACGGGACCAGATATAGGGCTAATACCGCAGGAGTTCTTCCGCCATCCTCATCCTTTCCTTCACCCTTGTGATATGCGTTCTGCAATCCAAATAGAGATTGAGAAAGAAAGGATCAGAGAGGAGATAATGATTTCTGAGATAGTTGCAAGAGAGAGTGTTGCCTTGAAGCTGAGCTGATGGGGGAGAGGGAATTGGCTGGACAAAGAGATGTTGATGGTTATCCTGATGGCTCGTCTCCACAAGAGGTGTTACAGTCACCAATGTCTCTGGAGTGGACAAATGGTAGTTGTGAGAGTGGAGGATTTGATATATCGCCATTTCAGAGGGGGGATGCAGATCTGAGTATTATGGAGGTTAAGGCTGTTTCCGAGGTGGACAAAGAAAACCAAAAAGTGATCGATCTGGTCAGTATGAAACTATGAATTCCTCACTATTGGCTTGGTTTTATGGAGGATGTTTTTGTTCACAGAATAAAGTTGGGACTCCTCAATTTGTTGAAAATAAAATGGCAATGATGTTGTTACTAAAATTCTGTTTGTTTACCATTATGTGTGCGTCTGTGGTATATCTCCAAGATTACCTTGTTCTAATGCAGAGAGAGAACAAGTGAGAAACTAGAGCTGGATCACTTTATTTCATGGATAAATAAATTCCTTTTCTTAGACGGTTCAGCTTAGGTGTTCCCTACATGCTAGGCAAAAAGTAGATTGAGAAAGTTGGAACAGTAGTACATTGGTCTTTACATTCTCAATCCAGATATGGTATACTAATGCTGATTTAACAGCTAAGCTTTAGGCTTCTCAATATTTTTTTATTCAAAGTTTCAATTTTTAAGGCTTGACTAAGAATCACAATATAATGTTAGTCGAGATATGGTGGTATACTCTAATTTGTAATACTCATCCTGAATTTTCCTGTCTTTAATTATATTGTTTGTTATTAAGTGTGATGTGACTATGAAAGGTAACATATGAAAATTTTCATTTCTTGGAATTCCCTTTCTGAACCAAATTAATGTTACTATCTGACGGGGAAATGCAATTGTGTTTCCCTTTGACTTGGTGGCCTAATACTTGTTAACCTGGTGAAATTTGCATTACAATTCGATAGCTAGTCTAGCTACCATCTATGTAAATCAAATACTTAGTTAATATGTATTGCCCGACTAGTAATATTGAATAAATTGAATTTCTTCGAATAGAACAAAATTTATGAAACATGAAGTTTTTGTGTTTAGAAATAATTTAGTTATTTGGATTTAATGGGGCATTGTAGGCCAAATCTGGTGAGAATATATCCATATCCGGACTGGAAAGGAAGGCTATGATGCTACCCGAAGCACATACCAGTGAACTTCCATCAAATGCGATCTTGAAAGCTAAAGAAGAGTGTAGTTGTGCCCTTTGCCAAGTTAGTACCAGAAGCAAACGAGATCTGAAAGAGCATCTGCAGGCAAGGAAACGCAATTCTATGGTGGCTGCTTTGACTTCTCAGAAGGCTGGAGGTACCTATAAAATTGGATTTAATGCAAAAAAAGTGGAATTGAATGTCCAGTCTTTGCTGGTACTCGAGAAATCTGGGGAGGAGAGCCCAACAATTTCAGGCAACTTGAAGGAAAACCAGTCAGGATTAGTTCAAGAAGAGCAGAAAAATGGCTATGCTCCAAATCCAGAAGACGTTGGGAAAAAAGGATCGGAATCAGTTCAGGATACGGGCAAAAACACAGAGAATATATCTGGACCGGGAAGCAACACTGTAACGCAACCTGGATCGGATACAAGTGAACTTCCATCAAATGTTGTCCTGAAAGCTAAAGAAGAATGGAGTTGTGCCCTTTGTCAAGTTAGTGCGGGCAGTGCACGAGGTCTGAACACTCATTTGCAGGGAAAGAAACACAAGTCTAAGGAGGCTGCATTGGCATCTCAAAACGCTGGAGAAAACTATAAAATTGGATTTAATGCAAACAAAGTGGAATTGAACGCCCAATCTTTGCTGGTAGTCGAGAAATCTGGGTTGGAGAACCCAACAATTTCAGAAAACTTGAAGGAAAACCAGTCAGGATTAGTTCATGAAGAGCAGAAAAATGCCGATACTCCAATTTCAGACAACATTGGGAAAAAAGGATCAGAATCAGTTCGAGAAACTGGTGAAAATGGCAAGAATATACCCTTGCCACGAAGGAACGCTTTGGCTCAACGTGGATCAAATACAGATGAACTTCCATCAAATGTTGTCCTGAAAGTTAAAGAAGAGTGGAGTTGTGCCCTTTGCAAAGTTAGTGCTGGCAGCGCACGAGGTCTGAACTTTCATCTGCAGGGAAAGAAACACAGGCGCAAGAAGACTGAATTGACATCCCAGATGGCTCAAATAAAATATGAAATCGGACAAAATGAAAACAAAGTGGAATTGAAACCCAAGACTTGCCTGATCGAGAAAATTGGCGAGGAAAACCCAACAGTTTCAGACAACTTGACGGAAAGCCAATCAGGCTCAGTTCAAGAAGTGCAGAAAACTAGTGATCCTCAAAATCCAGACAACTTGGGAGAAAATGGGTCAGAATTAAGTCAAGGAACTTGGAAAAATGGTGATCCGATGAATAAAAAGTACAACTGGTGTGAGTTGTACAAGATACCGATCTTGTCACAGAAAGGTAAGGCTGTTTCAGTGGAGGACAAAAAACAGAGCCTGATCGATCAGGTCGGTATGAATTCCTTACTCTTCATTTGGTTTTGTGAGTGACTTGGTTGCCCTAATCCTTGTTAACAAGTTGAAATCTGTAATACTTGTAGCATGAAGTATCCCTAAGTTGACAACTAGTGTAGCTTCTATTAATATGAATTAGATAGTTACTATGTATTGCGCTGACTAATAATATTGAATAAATTGAATTTCTTTGGAGAAAACTAAATATTTTGAATTATGAACATTATCTAGTTCAGACAATAATTTAATTATTTGACTTGTTGGGGGCATTGTAGACCAAACTCGTTGCAAATATATCTGGCCTGAAAAGGAAGGCTGTGACACAACCTGAAGCAGATACGCGTGAAGTTCCGTCAAGTGTTTTCTTTAAAGCTAAAGAATGGAGTTGTGCCAGCAGTGCACGAGGTCTGAACACTCACTTGCAGGGAAAGAAACGCAAGTCTAAGGAGGCTGCATTGACATCTCAAAATGCTGGAGAAAATTATAAAATTGGATTTAATGCAAACAAAGTGGAATTGAACGCCCAATCTTTGCTGGTAATCGAGAAATCTGGGTTGGAGAACCCAACAATTTCAGAAAACCTGAAGGAAAACCAGTCAGGATTAGTTCATGAAGAGCAGAAAAATGCCGATACTCCAATTTCAGACAACATTGGGAAAAAAGGATCAGAATCAGTTCAAGAAACTGGTGAAAATGGCAAGAATATACCCTTGCCACGAAGGAATGCTTTGACTCAACGTGGATCAAATACAGATGAACTTCCATCAAATGTTGTCCTGAAAGTTAAAGAAGAGTGGAGTTGTGCCCTTTGCAAATTTAGTGCTGGCAGCGCACGAGGTCTGAACTTTCATCTGCAGGGAAAGAAACACATGCGTAAGAAGACTGCATTGACATCCCAGATGGCTCAAATAAAATATGAAATCGGACAAAATGAAAACAAAGTGGAATTGAAACCCAAGACTTGCCTGATCGAGAAAATTGGCGAGGAAAACCCAGCAGTTTCAGACAACTTGACGGAAAGCCAATCAGGCTCAGTTCAAGAAGTGCAGAAAACTAGTGATCCTCAAAATCCAGACAACTTGGGAGAAAATGGGTCAGAATTAAGTCAAGGAACTTGGAAAAATGGTGATCCGATGAATAAAAAGTACAACTGGTGTGAGTTGTACAAGATACCGATCTTGTCACAGAAAGGTAAGGCTGTTTCAGTGGAGGACAAAAAACAGAACGTGATCGATCAGGTCGGTATGAATTCCTTACTCTTCGTTTGGTTTTGTGAGTGACTTGGTTGCCCTAATCCTTGTTAACAAGTTGAAATCTGAAATACTTGTAGCATGAAGTATCCCTAAGTTGACAACTAGTGTAGCTTCTATTAATATGAATTAGATAGTTACTATGTATTGCCCTGACTAATAATATTGAATAAATTGAATTTCTTTGGAGAAAACTAAATATTTTGAATTATGAACATTATCTAGTTCAGACAATAATTTAATTATTTGACTTGTTGGGGGCATTGTAGACCAAACTCGTTGCAAATATATCTGGCCTGAAAAGGAAGGCTGTGACACAACCTGAAGCAGATACGCGTAAAGTTCCATCAAGTGTTGTCTTTAAAGCTAAAGAATGGAGTTGTGCCGGCAGCGCACGAGGTCTGAACACTCATTTGCAGGGAAAGAAACGCAAGTCTAAGGAGGCTGCATTGACATCTCAAAATGCTGGAGAAAATTATAAAATTGGATTTAATGCAAACAAAGTGGAATTGAACGCCCAATCTTTGCTGGTAATCGAGAAATCTGGGTTGGAGAACCCAACAATTTCAGAAAATTTGAAGGAAAACCAGTCAGGATTAGTTCATGAAGAGCAGAAAAATGCCGATACTCCAATTTCAGACAACATTGGGAAAAAAGGATCAGAATCAGTTCGAGAAACTGGTGAAAATGGCAAGAATATACCCTTGCCACGAAGGAACGCTTTGACTCAACGTGGATCAAATACAGATGAACTTCCATCAAATGTTGTCCTGAAAGTTAAAGAAGAGTGGAGTTGTGCCCTTTGCAAAGTTAGTGCTGGCAGCGCACGAGGTCTGAACTTTCATCTGCAGGGAAAGAAACACAGGCGTAAGAAGACTGCATTGACATCCCAGATGGCTCAAATAAAATATGAAATCGGACAAAATGAAAACAAAGTGGAATTGAAACCCAAGACTTGCCTGATCGAGAAAATTGGCGAGGAAAACCCAACAGTTTCAGACAACTTGACGGAAAGCCAATCAGGCTCAGTTCAAGAAGTGCAGAAAACTAGTGATCCTCAAAATCCAGACAACTTGGGAGAAAATGGGTCAGAATTAAGTCAAGGAACTTGGAAAAATGGTGATCCGATGAATAAAAAGTACAACTGGTGTGGGTTGTACAAGATACCGATCTTGTCACAGAAAGGTAAGGCTGTTTCAGTGGAGGACAAAAAACAGAGCCTGATCGATCAGGTCGGTATGAATTCCTTACTCTTCGTTTGGTTTTGTGAGTGACTTGGTTGCCCTAATCCTTGTTAACAAGTTGAAATCTGTAATACTTGTAGCATGAAGTATCCCTAAGTTGACAACTAGTGTAGCTTCTATTAATATGAATTAGATAGTTACTATGTATTGCCCTGACTAATAATATTGAATAAATTGAATTTCTTTGGAGAAAACTAAATATTTTGAATTATGAACATTATCTAGTTCAGACAATAATTTAATTATTTGACTTGTTGGGGGCATTGTAGACCAAACTCGTTGCAAATATATCTGGCCTGAAAAGGAAGGCTGTGACACAACCTGAAGCAGATACGCGTGAAGTTCCATCAAGTGTTGTCTTTAAAGCTAAAGAATGGAGTTGTGCCGGCAGCGCACGAGGTCTGAACACTCATTTGCAGGGAAAGAAACGCAATTCTAAGGAGGCTGCATTGACATCTCAAAATGCTGGAGAAAATTATAAAATTGGATTTAATGCAAACAAAGTGGAATTGAACGCCCAATCTTTGCTGGTAATCGAGAAATCTGGGTTGGAGAACCCAACAATTTCAGAAAACTTGAAGGAAAACCAGTCAGGATTAGTTCATGAAGAGCAGAAAAATGCCGATACTCCAATTTCAGACAACATTGGGAAAAAAGGATCAGAATCAGTTCGAGAAACTGGTGAAAATGGCAAGAATATACCCTTGCCACGAAGGAACGCTTTGACTCAACGTGGATCAAATACAGATGAACTTCCATCAAATGTTGTCCTGAAAGTTAAAGAAGAGTGGAGTTGTGCCCTTTGCAAAGTTAGTGCTGGCAGCGCACGAGGTCTGAACTTTCATCTGCAGGGAAAGAAACACAGGTGTAAGAAGACTGCATTGACATCCCAGATGGCTCAAATAAAATATGAAATCGGACAAAATGAAAACAAAGTGGAATTGAAACCCAAGACTTGCCTGATCGAGAAAATTGGCGAGGAAAACCCAACAGTTTCAGACAACTTGACGGAAAACCAATCATGCTCAGTTCAAGAAGTGCAGAAAACTAGTGATCCTCAAAATCCAGACAACTTGGGAGAAAATGGGTCAGAATTAAGTCAAGGAACTTGGAAAAATGGTGATCCGATGAATAAAAAGTACAACTGGTGTGAGTTGTACAAGATACCGATCTTGTCACAGAAAGGTAAGGCTGTTTCAGTGGAGGACAAAAAACAGAACGTGTTCGATCAGGTCGGTATGAATTCCTTACTCTTCGTTTGGTTTTGTGAGTGACTTGGTTGCCCTAATCCTTGTTAACAAGTTGAAATCTGAAATACTTGTAGCATGAAGTATCCCTAAGTTGACAACTAGTGTAGCTTCTATTAATATGAATTAGATAGTTACTATGTATTGCCCTGACTAATAATATTGAATAAGTTGAATTTATTTGGAGAAAACCAAATATTTTGAATTATGAACATTATCTAGTTCAGAAAATAAGTTAATTATTTGACTTGTTGGGGGCGTTGTAGACCAAACTTCTTGCAAATATATCTGGACCGAAAGGGAAGGCTGTGACACAACCTGAAGCAGATACGTGTGAAGTTCCATCAAATGTTGTCTTTAAAGCTAAAAAATGGAGTTCTGCCCTTTGCCAAGTTAGGGCCGGCAGCCCACGAGGTCTGAACAATCATCTGCAGCGAAAGAAACACAAGTCTAAGGAGGCTGCAGCTGCATTGACATCTCTGAAGGCTGGAGATTACTATAAAATTGGGTTTAATGCAAATAAAGTGGGATTGAACGCCCAATATTTGGGGGTGACTCTGGAGGCTATGCCCCCTCCCAAAATCAAATTGGTCCAATGGGAACGGCCGCCTCCGGGCTGGGTTAAAGTGAATACGGACGGGTCTTCGCGAGGTAAAACGGGTGTTTCCGGTGTCGGAGGCGTGATTAGAGACTCAAGTGCCGATGTTCTTGCAGCGTTCAGTGTTGGCATTGGTGTTGCTACGAATAATGCAGCAGAGCTAAGGGCGGCGGTTCATGGTATGAAGATGGCGACTGATATGGGATGCTGTAACATTTGGCTTGAGGTGGATGCGGAGACTATTATCAATCTGCTGCGTTGCGGGCGTGTGGGTGACATGCAGCTTCACAGGTTGATTATGGATTTTCAGCGCATGATCAGGGGCAAAAACATCAAACTATCTCACGTGTACAGGGAAGGTAACACTGTTGCGGACTTTTTAGCTAAAAAGGGAGCTACTTTGCAGCATCAATGGGCCTTCCCCCCTATGCCTTTCCTGCCGGAGCTCCGTGGCTACATCAAGCTCGACAAATGGGGATTCCCGGGTATCCGAATGCGTTAATGATGTATCCCGTGACTGCTCTAGTTTTGCCTGTAATGCTTTACGCAATGAATAACTACCTTCTAATGTTGCTCGCCCCTTTAGCTTTGCTGGTTGAGTGGTGCCAGGTTGCTAAAATTTTTTATTTGGCTTTCTGGACGTATAATAGCATTCTATCCCTTGTTAACTTGCTTTATTCATAATTCGTGTTACTTGCTTGAGAAAGGTATTGCTTTGTTTTGGTGTTCAGAGATTTGTGTTTGGGTCAAGATATTTTGGAATTGACGGCTTGATTATCTCGAAATTCATTCAGCCAAACTCAAAGGTCAAAGCACCCAACATCAAGAACTCCACCACTTCATAATCTTCCATCTTGGATTTCACTTTGTTTAAAGAAAACACAGCAAACGACCATCACTTATCTCTTTGAACTTACAACTATGCGCCAAAAGCAGAAGTTGTATATATTTCAACTACCATTAGGCAAGTCACACTCCCATTAAGCTGAATTTATAGCATCGCCCATTACAGAAAACCCCAAAAGCAGTAAAATGAGATCACAGAAACAGAGCTGCCAAATTAATTGAAAGAATCATGAGAGAACCATGACCAAGAGCTTAAACAGTGAAGAAAAATGCGCGCACGAGTGAAGTATAATATAAAGACATTCCCAACAAGAGAAGATTTTCAAATCAAGAAAATGGAATTGAATATAATATGAGACCACATTTATAAGAAATTTGACCGAAGAAAAGCAATAGGAATAGGAAGAGGTGAAAGCCTTTCCGTTTTGAAGCTTGTTGGGTTAAGTCCGAGGTTTGTACTAAAATCATAACAAATTCTTGGGAGGTAGTGTTGAATGGCAGCGAGAAATGCAGGATCGGTACGCTCAAATCGGAACCAAGATAAAGTTGATATTGATTTGCTTTGCTTGAAAAGAGAATAAGGGAGCTTCGTGAGGATCCTATTAATTTATGGTGGAAAACAAACAAAACGGGAGGAGCAGGTTATCCGAGCTAAATTATTAGAATCAATTATGCTAAAAGAAGAGTTAGCGTGGAAACAATGAGCAAAAACATAATGGTTCCGTTCCGTACGTATAGGGGATTGAAATACTAAATTCTTTCACTTGAAAGCGAAGCAAAGAGAGAGGAACAATCAATTGAGTCGTTGCGTGATAATATGGGGCGTATGCGTATCCACAATTCAAAGGAAAGTATTAAGGGAATAATCGAAGAATATTTTGGGGAAATTTTTACTTCTAATTGATGCAGTGATGCCGAGATTGATGTGGGAGTGGGACCGAGTGCATTTCTAGGAGGATTTCCGATGACATGGGCCAGCAACTCCTGGTCCCCGTGGCGTTCATTAATGCCCTTAAAAGCATGTCTCTCTCAAATCCCCCGCCCGGATGACCTTTTCCCCTTAATTTTCTCAGCATTATTGGAATATTGTGGATCGTCATGTCATTGCCTGTGTGCTTGATTTCTTGAATAACAAACATTTTGATAAGAAGTTGAATTATACTCATGTTGTCCTTATCCCTAACTGCAAATCTCCTGAAGTTATCACCCAATTTCGTCCTATAAGTCTCGCTAATATGGTGTACAAAGTTCTTGCTAACCATATTAAGCCTTTGTTGGATATCATTATCTTTCCTAGTCAATCTACTTTTATCCCCAGTCGTTTTATCTGTGATATATAACATGTCTGTAGCTTTTGAGATAAATCATTTTATTAACCGTAAAGGTTCTGGAAATGAAGGATTTTTTAACCTGAAGCTCGATATGAGCAAAGCTTCTGACCGCATCGAATGGAGCTTTCTCGAACGGGTAATGACTATACAGTGTCCTATTCTTTCCTTTTAGATGGTGATTATATCATGATGGTCAAAGGTATTGAATAGGAAGGTATTAGGTATAAATTAGTTGTTTTTTAAGATGAAAGAGAGATTGAATTCTCAAGATATAAATCTACCTTGTTTTTTCTTTTTACATTTTGTATATTCAAGACTGACATATTAAATACTACGCTATAATTTATTATTTTTTCATAACATCCATTATTTATATTTTCACGTTAAAAGATTGCCAAGTGAATTATTTTCATTAAAGGTCTTTTGATGTTGAATTCATAATATAAAGAAGAATATAAAAGTAGATAAGTTATTCACTTATCTCTCATTTCCTAGTTATTATAAATCGTTGAATTTAATTTTTATGATATTGTTAGTTGAGCCTAATAATGTTTATATGTTGTCTTTTTTTGAAAGATGTTTAGATCCATTGATAAAAGATCTTAGGGATACTAATAAGACAAAATCATCATGCGCAGAAAAACAACTTCATCTACCAAAAGGTAATATTTTGAGGTTTAAATTTATAATTTTCTTTTAACTTAATATTCATTTCATAATATGGAGATTTTTCCATTTATGTTATTCTCAACTTTACTTAATGTATGTTGTCAAAGCATCGATTCAATTTTAAATAAAGGCGAAAATCAAAATCAAAGTAAAATATCTTCAAACGATTTTAACCTAATGTGCAAACTACATTATAATTTAATATTTGAAGTTTATTTTGAAGATGAATCAAGAAAGAAAATACTAACGATAGAAATATTCAAGTTCTTCGAAAAAACGACGACATACTATTGGTAAAGTAGTTGAAGTTAGAATGGGATGAAAATTATTGAGATTCAATCTAATGCATCCCAAAAGTAGATTTGCAAAGACCGTAGGCTATTAACAAATTTACTACGTCCTCAAAAATGCGAAGGTAAGTATTTCCGATAATAATCATTGAAATATCTAATATAAGAATCCAAAAAAGGCGAAAGAAGAGCATACTAATGTCAAAGATAAAAGGAAAACGATATCAAAAGGAAAAAGAGCCCACAAAAGCAAAGAACCAAACAATACAAAAGATATGCAACGAGGAGAAAATAGCAAAAAAATTAATGAGAAGATTCAAATTCTTGATGGGGATAAAATCTTGGACAAAAATGATGAAAGTTTAGCAGCATTCTCTAAGAAAAATATCCAATAAAAAAAGGAGAATTAGAAAAAAAAAACCCTAAGTTTGTTGAAAGGAATAAAAAAGAAAAAGAATAACGGGTTCTCCTTGGACAATAGGAAAGAAAATAAAAATTACGTGCTTTCAAAGCCAAAGTTACATTGAACAATCTTACTTTCCGAGAAAATAAAGAATGATGTTAGGGACAGTTGTAAGCACAAGTGTTGCACGAAAATTCTAAACAATTAAAATATAGTAAAAGTTAATTATAAAAAAAGTAAAACAAAAAAAAAAAACAAAACAAAAAAAATAATAATTTTTTTTAAAAAAAAATAAACTTTAGCACAAAAAACAAATATAAATAAAGGGATAATACGTGCAATGCACGTGCATCCCTGCTAGTTTTAATTAAATAAAGAGAAACACCCAAATAAAGCATAAGTAATTATTTCCCAAAATAATTTTAAAACTTTTAATTATAAGTAAAAAGTCCTTAAAGAATGTTGGTCGGTGGGAGAGGGTACGAGCAAGAAGACAACAAGTGCATGGAGCATGATCGAAGCTTATCAAGAAGGCCTTTCTTCATGGAAAATTGGAAAATAAGCTTAGCGATTTGAGGCAGGGAATAATAAGGATTAAAGCAAAGTTTTTTTTTTTTTTTTTTTTTTTTGCGCATAAAGAGTAGGGAAAAGAAAAACAAAATTACTAAACTCTTAGACGAAGATATTGACGATCAACTCCACAAGAAATACAACATATAGTATGGCATCTTTTCTTCAAGCGGCTGAGGACATTGATAGTGTGATCAAGGCCTTACCATAAAAGGTGACACCAAATAGGAATAACAAACTCCTCATCACGTTCCCTCTTAAGGCTTCTGGACCCAATGGTATGCCGCCTCCATTTTTTTCAAAAGTTTTAGCAATTTATTAGCAAGATATTTTTTATTATATTCTTGAATTTGTTAATTTCGGGCACTTTGATAAATGCATACATTCCGCGAATATTGTTTCAATTCTCAAATGGGACGAACCTACTAATATGGCTCACTTGCACCCAATTAGTTTATGCAACGTCATGTATAAAATTGTTTCTTTAGTTTCAAACCGTCTCAAACTTATTCTTAAGTCTGTAATTTCCCTGGCTCAAATTTTCTTAGTTCCCGAGAGACTAATAACATATCATGTTGTATGTGGTGTTGTGGTTTACCACTTTATTAAGCACAAAAAGCAGGGAATGAGGTCTTCCTAACTCTCAAATTGGATATGAGCAAAACGTACAATAGAGTTGAATGACTCTTCTTCGGACGTGTGATGTTGAGGTTAGGCTTTCACTGTGATTTTGTTCATTAACTATGAGTTGTATTTCCTCAGTTGATTAATTTTTTGTGCTTAATGGTGTATGGTTCGGAAGCTCTTCCCCGAGCAAGGCTTAAGACAAGGGGAACCCCTTTCCCTTTATCTGTTTCTTGCGGGTTCTTAAGTAAATCGGCTTTGTGCCTTTGCCCAACACAGTTGGGCTAATTTGCAATAGAATTTTGATCTAGCAATATAGCATGTTGGTGCATATTGTATGTCATTGGCCACCAAACTTGCACAAGGCAAAGTGTCATGTAAAATGAACACTGGAAATTGGTGGGTTTCTCAGCTAACGAACTAAACTATTTTACATTTGCTACATTGGCATAGAAAAATTTTAGCTCCCAACTTAGAGATGTAATCTATAACTTCGACACTTCCGATCATACAATTTTTTCATATCATATCATATTACATCAAAATACTCTCATCGCACACTTACTATGTGATAAATATAGACTTGTTCATTTCAATTACCATTGGAAGTGAGGACGCAAGTGCGCTACTCTTTGGTTAATACACGATGCAGAATGTTACGGTGGTAAGACCAGAATTCTTTATGTAGTTTATCAAAACACGCCGATCATACAATTTTTTCATATCATATCATATTACATTAAAATACTCTCATCACACACTTACTATGTGATAAATATAGACTTGTTCATTTCAATTACGATTGGAAGTGAGGACGCAAGTGCGGTACTCTTTGGTTAATACATGGCGCAGAATGTTACGGTGGTAAAACCAGAATTCTTTATGTAGTGTTAAATATCCCACATCGAATAATTAGTGATGTGGTGTTCAATATATAATGGCATGGCAAACCTCCCCTCAATAGCTAGTTTTTTGGGGTGAGTAAGATCAAAGCTCATTATTCAATATGGTATCAGAGCGGGTTCACAGATATTCGATTCTTGTGCCTGTCTCTTCTTTCATTCCTGCGGCTTGCAGATATTCATTCCTGCAATGTTCACGCACCAATTTGGGTGTGACGGGGGTGTGTTAAATATCCCACATCGAATAATTAGTGATGTGGTGTGACATGATAAACCTCCCCTCAATAGCTAGCTTTTGGGGGTGAGTAAGGCCAAAACTCATTATTCAATATGTAGTTTATCAAAACACGCCGCACTAAAAAACGGTGGGTGTTATCAAAATTAATAAAATTTGTTAATTTCCATGTAAAGAACAAATATGCAGTTATTTTATAGAGGAAAAAATAATTCGTTCTCAAACTATACCCAAATTTACAACTTACCATCTGAACTATAAAACATTTTAAGTTATCACCTGAATTACCCGCTATAGTCATCACCCATATTTTTTTGCCGGAAGAGATACATGAGAGATGTTAATGTGTGACAAGTGACAACTAACCATTTTTCGGTAAAAGTAAAGACAGAAATGATAATTGAAATCATTTTATCAAGTTGAGGTGACAGTTTAAAATGTTTTATAATTCAAATGGTACGTTGTAAATTTAGAGAGAATTCGGGACGATTTTTTTTTTTTTTTAATTTTTTATTTTCCTGTTTTGTATCTACAAGTTCATTTTTTATAAATATGAAGCATGGTATTTTGAATATGCATGATTGAATCATTTGAATTCGAAATGACACCAAACATATTCCACTTTGTATAATCAAAGAATTATTTAACCATTCAATTCGATTGCCATTAAAAAATGACAACTGAAACCATCTGAGTAGAACTTTTTAAGTTCGAGCTTGATGAACTAGGCTCGATCTAAACAAGCCAAGCCCGGGTCGACTAAACTAAAATATAATTAATATAATATATTGTAATAATACTGAAAACTATTGATATTATATTCTGACTCTCAAGCCAACTGACGAGCCTCACATCTAAATACATCCGTTATACGATTAGCTCGAGATAGGCTCAAAATCAAACCCAGACACCATCAAGCTCGAGTCATTTTCACCCCTTACAGCACCAGATACACCCTGACAGTTGGCAGAGTAATGGTATCAACCAAATGCATAATATCAAACCATGTGGAAACTCTCTACAGGCAATGTGTACCTTTTCCAGCATTCAATCATGTGAAGCATCACAGAGTAATATAGGAGTCCATTTTTACTCAGACTTTAAGTACAAAACATGTGATTGAGAAAGAAGAAAGAAGATCCTTCTACATTGATTTTCACACCCCGACCGGCGCTTACGAGAATGAATATCCATTTAGTGTTATCTAACAATAAGAATGACACATCTGGTGTTCTACCCCCCTCATTAATTTAGGAACAAATGTCAATGTGTGCATATGTAGGGGTTTTATGGTTAACAGGAGAGTCTTCATCACTAATGCTTCCCAAGACACAGTCAGAATTCTACAGGGTAAAGACTGAAATCATGTTTAGAAAGAGGTAATTCACTGCTTGAGATAATTTAAGAAGACGTAATTTACACAAAGAAGATAAAGGGATGCAAATATTTGAGAGGTCCCGAGTCCAATTCCACTTCCCCTCGTTAACTCATCGCTTGAATAGCATCCCTCATCTTTAGGACGCCTACTAAGTTTCTAACTAAAACAATGTCAAAAAGACATGAATTCCAGGGGAGGATGCATTGAAACAAGTACCGGAAATAGGAGCAGGTAATACAAGAGACATCAAACTGCAGTTCTAGTGATAAGATGAATCATGAATGCAAGTCCCAATACTGAAGTTATCTATCTTAGGCTGATGAACTTTCTACTCATTCATAGACAGTTACATGCTATTCTCGAAATGTCCTATATACATTTGGTTGTTATGTAGTTTCAATCAACCACATATGCGAAAACAACCTAACAGGTAGGTGGGATGTTAGTGTAGTAAAGTTCCTGTAAGATACAGATCTTGGCTCTCTAATCTTAGCCTTCCCCTTGGAATGAAATTATGCACCTTCTACCCGAAACTTAGTAAAGCTCTCTTCTTCTTGAGAGGGTCCATAAATAATATCTCGATTTCTGAAAATACAAAACGACAACCCTTCGTTCTACTAGTATTTCAGCACACTACTCACACAATTCTTAATCTGTTTCTGATATGGATCAAGCCTCTGGCAATCATAATATGTTTAAAACTTTTTAATTTCACGAGATTTATTCGCATCAATCACGAAATACTAACATATCGCACATAATCCCTACAGTTTTGTAGCAAATAACAGTCATGATTTGAGATGAAACTAACCAAACCATCAGAAATGGTCAAACTAGACAGAAATCAAGCTGAATCAACCCAAATTGCAGCAAAGCTCACGAAACATTGAATCAACATAGCTCTAATCCAGAAAGTATTAAACTTCAACAACTTCGAGATCCAACTAGATGGCAACTTCAAAGATTGCCACATGAACATCAGAAAACTTTACACCACATATCAATAAATCACGAGGAAAGGAAGGGAACCAGAAGTAATACTAGGCGAGCTGATAATAATCTCCACGGAACCGATCGTAATCGACGAAGACAATAGCGTAGAGGGCGTAGATTATCCCAGGAATGTACCCCAAAATAGTCAAAAGCAAGCAGATGAAGAACTCCACCTGTAAGAACCAATAATTCGTTAGAATCGGCCAAGAAAATCACGAAAAAGAGATGGGGGAAAGCATGTGGAAGAGCTTACGGTGCAGCATCCATGGCGGAGGCAAACGCCGAGGGGTGGGAGGAGGATCGCGAGTATGATTTCACAGAGGATTTCACATCTTGACGCCATATTTGATCGCTTCTCTACTGAGTTTTTTACTGCCACACGATTTGTTGCTTGTATTTCGCTAAGAGACAGATTTGATGATTGAGATATAGGGAGATTATATTTCCGGGGATATTCAGATTTACCCCTATATTTTTAGCTTCTCTCATTTACAGTCCTAAAGTTTGGATTCTTGGCAGAAGACTTGATTTTAAGTTTTAAGTTTTTTATTTAAAGACAAATATACTCCAACTTAGGGTCCTTTACTTTGGCCGGAAATGGTGGTTTATCTCTTTACTTCAATTGGTTTCTTTTTTGGGCCTTAACTCGGAGCCCCGGGAATTCAGTGGTAAATGATGGTTTAATTACAAACTCAAAAAAGAGTAGCTAAATACAATGGTGACAATGGATTGGTTGAAAGGTCCCTTTTGCCCTTAATTTTTGACCAAAAATTACATCTCAACCCCTCAAATTTATCCATACCGCCAAAACCTAATTTCATTTTTTTTTTTTCCTTCAATTTGGTTTCCACGGGGAGGGAGGAAACCTATTCTATCTAATTCATTCCAATACTCACTCGTCCATTGCAGTCCCGTTTGACGAACATATCATCGAACTCATACAAAGGACTTGTGAAGCGGTAAGCAAATTTTATCTTCTATTATGATTTGTGATGTCTTCGTTTTGTATTTTTAAGTGTTTGAGCGTTCGTGGGTCATGTATTAGACTGGCCTCATAGTTTTATGCGCTATGTATTGTTAATTTATTCCAAAATTTAATGCGCGACTTACTAATATAACCAATTGTGGTGGTAGATCGTGATTCTTCCAGGGAGCAAACAGAGAGGTTGGTCACTTCCACTCTTCTACTAGATCTGACGTTGCTAATATGTTGTATTCAGACTGTTTTTTTATTGTCATTTAAAAACGATTTTTTTTCTTTTTGGAATGAAATTTAGTTGCAAATGGTTTGGTATAATTTTTGTTTGTAATTGAACTTGCTCTGTTATATCCATTGTTTGATTGTTGATTTTATTAGTGAAACTGTAGCGGCGATGGATACTAGAAAATCACTTGTTATATTAGAGGTAATGAGATTCTTTATGCTAGCTATGCTCATGGATACGGTTGTCATATTGCCGCTCTTGAGTACAATGAAGTAGATAGTTATAGCTTTCTTGATAGGATACCGGCACAATTTAATTTATTGGATAGAATAACTAATAGATCGCAGAGAAAATGTATTAATCTGTTACGCATGGGTAAGGATGCCCTTGGCATTTATGTGTTATATTACGGGAGATGGGTGGGCTGTCCGATACTCGTGAAGTAACCATGGTAGAGCCTATGCATATTTCTAGGTGTCCTTGCCCATCATAAGAAAAATTGCATTGTCGAGTTTGATTTTGAACGTTCGGTTAGAACTGTGTCTAAGTACTTCCACATAGTCCTCAAATCTATATTAAAGTGTCATGGTATATTCGTGGTCAAACCATCTCAAGTCGATGAAGATTGCAATGATCATACATGAAAGTGGTTCAAGGTACCGAAACTTTCATACTCTATATTTATGCATAAATTTAGGGCTGTTATTTACTAAAATATGAATAAATATATAATCAGTTATGTATTCCAATCTCAAGGGTGTCTTGGTGCTTTGGACGACACGTTAATTGAAGTTACAGTTCCTGATCTTGCCAAAGGACGTTATAGGTCACGAAAGAGGAAATATCATGTCAATGTGTTAGGTGTTTGTGATCGAAATTGTAACTTTGTTTATGTCATGACTGGATGGAAGGGCTCGACCGTAGACGGACGAGTTCTACGTGATGCAATACAAAGACCAAATGGTTTTCGCATTCCCGAAGGTTTTCATTTTATTGTTGACATTTATTTTACAGTTAACAAACTACCTTTTAAATATACAGTGTATGATTTGGGATTACAATATAATTTTTTTCTTGTGATTAAAACTGTTTTTTTTTTTTTTTGTTTAGGTAATTATTATTTGTGCGATGCCGGATACACTAACGGGAACGGTTTTCTTGCACCGTATCATGAAGTTCAATACCATTTGCAAGAATGGGGTGGTAGGACACCGGTAAATTCGAAAGAATTATTCAACAAAAGGTACTCTTCGGCCCGAACAACTATAGAAAGAACTTAGGGTATTTTCAAAGGGAGTTGGGCAATTCTTTGTAGTCCATCTTTTTATGACATCAAAGTTCAAAATCAGATTATTATGGCATGTACTTTACTGTACAACTTTATACGCGGGGAGATGGCCATGGATCCGGTCGAAATTAAGTTAAATGAAGCCGGGTTTGTTGTTGATATCGACGATGCCTCAACTGATTACATACCCCACATTGAAACATCTCAGGCATGGACTGATTTTCGAGACACACTGTCCAATGATATATGGGCCACCTGTACAAACAAAAGAAGATAAACATTGTATTAACTGCCTGCTTTGTTTGCTTGTTTATGAATGAAAACATATGATCTTTGTTTGTGGAGTATTGACTCTTGTAGCTGTTGGTCATGGGGGTAGCTATGTGTGATATGTTCTTATTCCAAATATGATGGTTATTGTAATTTGCACGTATGACATTTAAACACCATCAATGGTATTTAAAATTACACACTAATTCATGTTCATCTATACATTTTGTAAGAAAGTTGCTACCCACACCATTAGTTGATTTTTTTTAATTCCGTGTTGTTTGTCCTAAATTTCTTTTTTATGGTATGTTTGTTAAACTTATAATTGCTTTTACGCATTCATAGATGAGTCAACCACCTACACAGACGGTTAGTGGCTAATACGGTGGTGATAACAGTGGTTCAAAGCGTAACGGTTCAAGAAGATCATGGTCGTCCATTGAAGAACATTATTGTCTGCATTCAAGGATATAATCGCATGAGGCTGGAAAATGTCCAATGGATTCCGATCAACATTCATACAACAGGTCGAGGCACGTATGAAAATGGTCTTACCAGGAATCGATCTACACGGAGACCCGCACATACTCTCAAAGTATAGTTCTTGGAAGAAAACATATAGGGAGGTTGAGAGGGCCTTAGGAAAGACAGGAATGGGATGGACGCTACTATAAAGGCAATACGCGTTGAGCCGATGGCATGGGATAATATGATCCAGGCCATTAGTTTATTTGTTAATGGTATTTTAATTTTAAACATTGGCAAGTTGTTAACTCAATAATTATTAAATATATAAATCTCTTGAAGGCAACATCTTGTTCATTAATATCATTTTTTTATTTTTTTTTGCTCTTACGTTTTCAAATGTGTTGTGTAAAACTTTTCTATATGCAGCACAATCCCGACTTGGCATATGCCCAGGAGAAGCCTTTCCTATTTTATGAAACGTGGGTTGAGATGTATGGGAGAGATGGAGCCACGGGCAATGCGGCATTTGATTTCAATGGCCCAATTGACGAAGGTGGTGTTGGTGATGGTATAGAGGGGACCGAGAAGACGAACCACAACAGTCCAGTCGAGGTTGAGGCAGACAATAACACACAAGCCCAGTCTACTACACCACTTGCTGATTCTACAGGGAGGGCATAACCCAAAGGTAAATGCAAATGCACCAATGATGTGGCTGAGATTGTGGACACCATAAGCAAAATGTGGGGAGGTGCAACTGATGCACTGAAGAATATGGCGGATGTTGTTCGTGTTGAGGTTACCACTAGGGTAGGCATACAAGCAGCGGCTAATAGGAGAAATATTTATGAAGCAGTTAGGGAGCTGCCTTTAACCCTCACTAGGATTGAAAGAGTCAGAGCTGCAAGTGCTTTAATTAGGCAGCAGGATCAGCTTGACATGTTCTTTGAGCTGCCCGAAGAGGAGAAATGCGACCTCATTTACTTTGCTAGAGCAAGCACCACGTGGTAATTAACTACAAATCTAGCTACTTGATTTGTGTTTTATCTTGGTATCAAACTACAATTTATTGTTTTAAGTTAAGTTACTCAATTTCAGGACAATCAATATCGAAATCAAAACAATATCGAATGTAGATGGTGATTTCTATTACTCTCGTTTTGTACCTAATGTCCTTGTTCAAACAACTTACTATGTACTAGCTAGTGTGGATCCTTATGTTTATATAGATTATGGCAGATTGGTGTATCAATTGCAGAAATTTGTTAATGTTTATGAAGCTAAGAGATATACTTTATGTAACATTCCTATCTTATGCATATCATCTTTGGGAATAAAATCTACATTAATACTGAAAAAGAGTCGTAAGAACTAAGAACAACACATATAAATTAGTTAGTTGTATGCTTTATCATTTAACATTTAAAAATCAGAATACTTATCATTACTAAATGTAACATTGTATGACTGTACCATTACATTAGCTTAACGAGGATGGAATCTTCTGTTGTAAATTTAATTGTGAAGCCTAATAGTCATTTAAAATCTGGTCATAAATTAAAATAAATCATGATCTAGTTTTAAATCCTTTGCAAAGTCTTCCTTGAGTTGGCAACTACTGAATATAAACACATAATCTGGAACTTAGACGTGATTCAGTTTGTGTATCTATAACCCCTAATCCAACAAAATTTATCATCAACTCATAACGCTTATATGAAATTATAGCACTGATTATGATAACACAAATCACACCGACTGAAAACAGAGCAAATATTTCTACAAAACCAGTATTTAACTATATTTAATGTCTTCGAACAGCAGGAAGTGTATCCAATAAACGTACATGAAATTGATCAAAAGCTTTCACAAGTTTTAATATCTGCTAAATCCATAAACTGAGATGATTTCCTGCCAAAAAGAAAACACAAACATATCCCTCTAGTACCTTTAAACTGAAATCTTTCTAGGGTCATAGTCCCAGATGTCCATGATCTTTTCCCCGGCGTCTGAATTGCGACCGTATACGTAGTAACAGCCCTGAGCCCCTGCTTTAGGCCCGTCAACCCCGGCCTACTTTTGGATGACAATGAATCTTATCTCCTTGTAGAAATCATACCCAACAAGCCTAAATCTCTTGAAAAGCCAACATTCCTAAAGAACAGACACACGAAATTCAGTTATTATCCAGGAAATTTATCTTAATCTTAAGGATTTCAACATACACGGGTAATCACCTCGTCTGTGAGCTCATTGAGATTTTTGAAATATGCAGGACCTGCTATTGCCTTCTTCTTGTCGTCCACCAGAGGTAGTCCTGGAAACTCTAGAAACTACCTAAAGTTAAAGAACTCGAAACTGAGATCATCAAACTTGAGTTGGACATGGCTGCCAGTAATCTCCACGTTTATGGTAGCATTGAGAGAATCCTTGACATGGCAAAGTGTGATGGCAAACTTATGATCCAAATCAATCTCGTGGCCCTTTGCGTACTCGTAGAGATGCTTCATAAATAACTCTGTTGCGGGGGTATAGTCCAATGGATTGGGCTTGTTTAGGATTTTCTCCCAGTGTGCACGCTTTATGTGCTTGACATGGAGTGATTTTCTGAGTTCTTGTGTTAATGGAGTCTCAGGACGCCAGAAATGATGATATGGCCACATGGTTTGCTGTGTGAAAAAGTCTTTAATGTGTGCAATATGGATGAGTTCTCCGAGTTGTGATGTTTTTAGATCTTGAAGCAAAAAAAAAGAATTAAAGCTTGAAAGAGTCGGGGTGGTTGGGATGTATTAGGCACTATAATTCAAACTTAAGTCATCGAAATGATTGAGCAATTAATGACTTCCATTAACATATGCTAGCAAATGATGAAAATGGAAGGCAAAGAGTATTCTCATCTGCAGATGGAAGATTGTACTAGAGTCCAAGATATCCTGACATTTATTGCTAACATTAAACTCCTCGGTTCCCAGGATATCTTCAATCTCCAAGATTCTGGTCTTTCATTTACATTGGTTCTGTATTAATAACAAGATTCATGCAATATTCTTCATTCCTTCATTCACTTTACAACTACCATCGTACAGAATAGCAATACCCCGTACAATGCCTTTTTTTTTTTTTGGGAAATCTTTTGGAGTAAATTGCTCAAATATAAAACAATTCATTATTACACTTGAAAAAGATAACTTAACATCACAATACATTACTCTCACCACTTCAATGGGGGAAAGGTAGTTGAGATTATTAACCACACTACAACTCATCAGAATCATTTTATAAATAAAATTAAATCTGATCTAAAACCGTCTTCATCTCACAGCTTTTTGTGTATGGAAACGGTGGCACAACCATCTCGGATGGAGATGGATTTAAATGACTGGTACTCTATGCATTAAACCATGGGGGGAGACGTTTATAACCTGGTTGAACATGCAAATGTAATAAATCTAAAGTGACGGTGCACAACACTGCCTGGTACCTAGTTAGATATACACAATATTGTGAAATTAAAAAGAATTCTAAAACTAAAAGTTAACATCTCATTAATTCATAGATTTTTTTTTCTGGTGGAGTTAGTTGAGGATATTAATACCTTATTCTTAGACACGTTTGTATATAAATGTAGCATGTACACAAGCATGAATAAACACAACGATTTGTTATTACAAACATGCTTGAAAGTACCAAAGATACTCAAAAAATATAACAAAAAATAGTGTGGAGATGGCAAGCTTCCTAACTGAGAATGGAACTTTTTTTTATCGAGATGGTAAGTTGGAAAGGCTAGACAAGAAGTTCCTACGTGAGTTTGAGTATGAAGTCGTGCTAGCCGGGAGACGCCTCTGTTTCAACGATGACACTATTTTAAGCAATGTGCTTGAGAGTATGCAGTTATATACCAATCTCCACTTCGATCTTATTGATATTCATCGACGCTCCAAGCTCACGCACTTATGTTACAACACCTGGAAAGGCATTATGGAACACGAAGCTGTTGTCTACGATCCTAAAACCTACTCTTTATCAGCAACGACTTGGACATGGATTGAGCTTTATAAGGTAGAATCAACAATTATGTGGCACGCCTGTTTACATGTCATTCATGTGTATGTTTTGTTTAATTACTTTGCATGCTTCTGACCCTATCATTTTTGGAATAGAACTTCTAAACAGAGCTACGAGCTTGCAAACGCTTACTATAAGGTTTTAATGGAGAGACTGGCTGGAACTGAACACCATATTCGAACCCGACAATGCACGTTCTCCATCTATAAAAGCAATGCTCCCAAAAAAGCCACCACGTGCTTTCCATAATATTGGTTTGGATGGTAAACGTATCCCTACCATTGACAAGATTCTTGCCGACTATGGTATGTGTTAAATAATCTGTTGCCAAAATATAACCAAGAATATGATACAACATTTATTAAATTTTGTATCCAAACTGACCTAAAACTTTCAACTTAAGTTAACGAGGAGAAGTGTATGTGGGATAGAGATCAGAAGCGAAAGAAGAAAACTGTTGATGTTGAGCAACAAATTGTTCCCGCAAACATGATGAGTACAACGAAGGGGCATGGAAGGGTCCTAGTTCCATCGAGGGAAGTGCTGATCATATCCCCAGAAACTAGCAACAACAGTGCTCGGCTGAGTCAAGCAATGAAAATGTCGCGCTAAGCGTTTTCTGTTTTTTAATTAATCCATAGCCTGTTATGCATAGTCCCACCATTTTCCCAAAGAGCATCAAGATGATTGGCATATCCTACATGCCACCTACTGTTTCCCCTAAGTATAGGCTACATTACTGGTTTGTTTCTTTAAAAGTTTTGTGGCCTGGTCATGTATCATCTAAGTTCTATGTGAGACTCTGTTTTAGCTTTTTTCAAACTTTGATGTTGAATTCCCATTTGAAATCCCATTAAGAACCATAAAGACAAACCAAAATGGATATAAAAGATACCTTCACAACATTCACTACAACATCCTCTACTCAAAATACACTATTTCATCGACATTAAGACTACAGTAAAAAATAAAATCATACATAACATTGTGCAGCAGAGACCATAACAGCAGCAAATGAAATTCATTGGAATATGTGGACTGTTCACAGCTGGTTCATGAGGGATTCCTGTAACCACTTGATCACTTGAAGATGCCTGCTCGAATATTTGAACTCCGGATTGTCCATGGAAGTTCCTTGTGCGATTGCGATACCCAAATTCTTATGGTTGTGGAACGGAGAAATGTGCAGGGACAATCAAGTGGTGTAGGTTGGAGTTTTTTAGCTGAGTAATTCATCTGCCCAAATAAACGAACAACTCCTCAACTTCATTGGACACTTGTAGTAGAACCTCCCCGGATTTTGTGCTTGTTCGCCTGCCCGGAGGAAACTTTTCGGTCCATTCCCACACTCGCAAGGACTATGAAACTTTGTATCTAGAGCATAAGAAAGCCCAATTCGTTTACTAAAACAACATATTACATATCAAATCTCAAGCTACAAATTAAAATTTTTATGTACACATAAGACGCTCAAGTCAGAATATACTCAATCTCTGCATAAGTTAAGAATACAACTGATTTGCTCTTAACGGTAAAATTAGAAACTATGAAGGAGCTCCATTAGCAAAATAAATTCCACCAACAAATTTTGTAAGACACGTACATAACTACGTTAAATTTTCTCAAGGATACTTGTATGCATGAAGACTGATTACTGATTTGCGTAGCCAGAAATCATAATACTCGGGTAATTCAGGGCGAAATATGATGCCAACAAATGGAGATGAAGAACAAACGTTACCATATCAAACTTGCTCACCTTAAATGCAACAAATATTACTCGAATGTTCAGCTGCTAAATAGCTCCACCACTTGTAGCTCAGATGCGTTTCTCTGAAATTGTGAATAACTAGGGCAAAGAATTGGGGTAAATATAACCGTTGTGCACACCATTCAAAATGGGGGTAATGTAGTTATTTGCACCAGAAATCTATTGTTTACTACCAGCTAAAGTAAATGGTTGTAATTTTGGGCTAATTAGGGTACTTTTCCAACCATCAAAGTAAATAGGCCAGTGGCTTATATAACCAAGATTTTTCAAATTTTGATAGCCACCAAGAGAAGTAAAGGGCCCCTTAGTATTTAATGTTTGTATGAGTAGAGTATATTAGTGTTACAAGTTTAATTGAACTCTTTTGTTTAATAATAACAAGGGATAATAGCATACAACCAGTCAATTTTTTAAGTGTTTCACCTTTTTCTCGTAGCCTTTGCAATTGTGATTAAATAGTCCCCATCATTTTTTTCTTAAACATACGCATACCCAAACGGGATTCGAACCGAGGACCTTGTCCTGGAGAGTGAACCCATTAACCACTTGAACCAATTTTTGTTGGCCAAATAGTACCCAACACTTGCAATGTGTGTCTCTACACATCTTATACATATCTTTTTCGGTAAAAAGATAGCATGCACTTCTCACTAGGGGTGGGCGTTTCGGATCGGGTATCGGGTACCCGATCCGACCCCATCGGGTTTTACCCGATCGGATCGTGTATTTTTGCTAACTTCGGATTTCGGGTCGGGTACCCGATACCCGATATAATATATCGGATCGGGTTCGGATAATATTCTACTACCCGAATTACCCGAATTTTTTTTAATATATATATAAATATAATAAAATATATGTACATATATATTATATATATATTATATATATTACAATATGTCTAATATTATATATATATATATATATATATATATATATATATATATATATATATATATATATATTATAATATATGTACATATTATACATTACAGTATGTATATATATATATATATATTATATATATTATAATATGTATAATATGTGTACATATATTATGTATAGTACGTATATCATATTATATGTATAATAATAATATATATAATATAATATATGTATATAATATATATTACAGTACGTATAATATTATAATATGTATAATATTATCTATTTATAACATTATATTCATATAAATATTATATAATATATATAAATATCTCCTTAAAGCAACAAAAAAAATAATAAAAAAATTAGAAATTAGTCGGGTTACCCGAACCCGACCTGATCGGATACCCGGTTATTTCGGATCGGGTTCGGGTAGCAAAATATGCTACCCGACATTTCGGGTACCCAACCCGAAAAACCCGAAACCCGAAAAACCCGACCGGCCCCCACCCCTACTTCTCACCTATATTTTCACAGGGTATATTTGTCAAAACACTAAATATACGTAAGGTGTGATGACATACATGGAAAAAAAAATATTCATTTCACCGTCAAGAATTTCCGACTTTCAATTTTTAGACATAATTTTTCGATTTAACAAATGTAAGACTGTAATTTTTGAAAATCATGACATTTTCAAACAATGAACCATAGGAAATCGCTTTTCCTCACCTGAGTAATTGACATGGCAACTAAACTACACATGAGCGGCCAAGTGGTAAAATTTTTGCCAAATTGGTTTTAAAAAATATGAAAACTCTACGACCAATGGGTTCAGCTTCGAAAATAATTCTTCTAAATCTCTCATCTCTTTTTTGAACTCATTCCTTCTGTCATTATCATCGTCCATTTTCTTCTCCAGCGGGACTCCATTGTCGTTGATTTGATGCTACTGCGGCTAAGGATGGTCGTTGGATGATAATGACATGCTCCGGCCGTTGGACGATATCTCCTGCTCTATTAGGTGGAAAATCTTATCAGTGGGATTAGGTGACTTCTGGGTATTAGCGGCGGCTTTTGTTGGCTGTTTCTAGGCTATGCGATTATGCGTTCCATCCCGATTTGATGACATCACCGCATTAGGCCCAACATTTTCCACTACTGCTATGATCGGAAAAAAATAAAACAAAAATCAATGTATCTCTCGCCCGATGGTTTGAGCTCTAAATGACTTCCGTTGAATGTGGAAATGGCGAGCGCAGATAATCAAACAAGTGAAGAAAGAGAAGCAAAATTAAAAACAGAGCACATTTTTTACCTTCTTTCTTATTTTCACTTATTTTTTAGTTTTTTTTAATTTTTCGATAAAAAATTTGCCACTTGGTTGTCCATATGTGGCTCCGGTTTCCACATTAATAACTCAAGGAAAAGGGATTTTCAATGGTTCATTGTCTGGAAATTTCATGATTTCAAAAACATTATGTAGCGCCTAGAATAATGGAGCCACCACATCCCTGCACCAAAGCCCAACCCATTTATGAAACTTGCAATTCGTATGCATGCCAAGCTATGGCAAACAGAAGATATGCTAGACTCACACTTAACTAGGCGGCATTAGGCACACTGTGGTCAAATAAACAAGCAAATTAAATCAAACAACATGCATTGGCCACGGGTCGGCGTTATATAAATCATGTAATGAGAGTTCAACTAAACGATCAACATAAATCACACTAGCTAGCCAATTTAAAACATCCCACAACTAGCACACAAGCCACAATTATCAAGTCTAAAGCAGTAGGCAAGATGAAGACTTAAATACAATCCATCAATCAAAGTAACTATAGACTCTAGAGTCCTCTTTCTCTCATATGAGAGTCCTCTATCTCTCGTATGAGAGTACTCGTGCATGAGTGTTTCTACCACCAAATGGAGAGTTTTTTCTAGAGTGATTCTGATATATGAGCGAAACAACATAGCGCTCGAGAAGTCAAGAACTTTCTCATACTCTGAGCTCTATTCCCTACATGTTTTATTCCTTAACCTTTAGGGTTTGTTGTCTTTATACTAACATTGCGCTTCATCTTGTCTTTTTAGTGCATGTGCAACCTGTGCCTATTGTTCTACTCTCAGTTACTCGTTGTAACGACTTGATTACACTATCTCTATTCTGAAAGAGGCACATTTGGAAACATTAAGTCAAGCACTGACCCTAACGATGATGGAGGATCTGGCGAGAATAGCTCCAGACAAGGCCTAGAATGGGGATACTAATCTGAAGGGGTTCATTCTTGTTGGTAGAATTCTATCGAAGTAACTTTTCCGATTTGATTCTTTCAAATTCACTATGCAAGGGGTATTCAATCCTCTTAAAGGTATGGATATTGAAAAGATAGATGGCGGACAATTCCTTTTTAGATTACACCATATAGTGAACTTTTAGAAAATCACAAAGAGTAATCCTTGGGCTTTTGAGAAGAACCTATTTTTATTACGCGAGTTGGGTGAATTTGAAGATCCGAGTACATGTGATTTGAATACGTGTGACTTTCACATACAACTAGCAGGTGTACCCTTTAGCAAGACAACTAAGCCCATGGAAAAAATTATTGGCAATCAGATTGGTCAGTTTTTGGAGTTAGACAAAAAACAAAAAAAAGAGTCATTGTTTGAGTGCCAAAATGCTGATTTGTGTGAGGATGAATATTGAAGAACCTATCAAGTGCACTGTCAAAATTGGGAATGTTGCAAGGATTGAAGATTTCTTGGTATATTCATAAAGCTTGTCGAATCAGTGTGAGGAAAATTTTATGATCCCAGATTATCTTTTCAGGATGAAAAGAAAATGAAAAAAAAAAAAAGGTTGAATGTATGTCTGTGGTGTTTCAGCTGTGAGTGAAGGGGAGAGAAAGAGATTTGCAAATTGATCCTCCAACAAATGGAAGTCATGCAATCAAGTATAAAACTTTCGAATTGTAACAAATAAGTCCTAACTAAGAATTTAAATTAAGTCCAAGTAATTTAAGTATTGATCAATTTACTACAAGTAGCATGCAAATCATATAATTAGCAATTAAAACGCGTATTCAAGAATTATAACATCTTAAACAATTAAGTTACTTAAATAAAAAAATAAATCACGAAAATTAAATGCATAAATAAGGGAATAAAATACTAAATCTCGAAAAACTGACACAAGAACCAAGTACCTGTATGGACGAAAACACGTAGAGCCACAATCTCAGATTTTGCTCGGTGCTCATAAGGTCCCAAGTCCTACTGAGTCAAGCAAATTAAACCCCAAAATATCGCATAAGGAATAGCATATAGCAGTTTGGATTCATATGATATGACGAAATTGTGCCACATCAAGAATATATCAAAATTAATCAGCGATCTAATCTAACATAATTTCGAAATAGGCAAAAATGCAAATTTGGTCTTATAAACTTGCAATTTTGGCAATTTAGTCCTGTAATTTTGATAATTTGGTCCTGCCCGTTTTGAGATTTGCAATTAAGTCCTGTAAGTTCTAAAATTTTACAATTTATGTCCGACTTTCGCCGAAAAATTTATTAGTTGCCGGAATTGGCCACATGGCTCATTTCTTTGCTGACTTGGCGGGATGACATGACAAAAATATCTGACTTGTATAAAAAAATTATTATACTTATGGCATATCTAATAAAAGAAAATTTAAACAAACAACATAATTATATTTGAACGAGAATGTTTTGTCGCCAAATAGAGCCTATAAGAAGGTGACTCGCTAAGACAACTAACTCCTTTTCAAAAGAATAGTCAAACCAACCCGGCTAGATGGTCAATCTCAGATATCTTATCGGTTGACAAACCAGAGACGGACGACCACGGTCCCACGAAGATCTCTACGTGCTTGTTCCAGTCCAGGACAAGTGAGATCTTCCAGTTTGCATGAGTAAGAACAACTCAAACTGTCACGCCCCGTTCCGGGTTGCAACACGACAATGCACCTGAGCCCCGAAAGACTCAAGAACACTAAGCCTCGATAACCAGAGCATCTAAGTCCAAAGTAAAATGCTTAAATAACCCTCAAAACAGTGCAGCGGAAAACATAACCTATATATTACAAGTCTTGATGCAAGTCTCTGTTATAAACATCCTAACAATTCTTAAAACCATAAAAGCATAATATCATTGAGATTCGTAATCAAGCAGAATACTAGTCGTTCACCAGCCCCAAATGGCTCTTCCTCAATGCTCTCTAAGTTGTTCTCTGCAAGAAGTTGTTTAAAGTGGGATGAGCGACACTTGCCCAGTAAGCAATCCCCTAACCCTTTACCGGATTTGAGCACGTTACCATAAATATACGTTTTCATAAGAAGTTTCCAAGTAAATGCATATCTTTTGAAAGGTTTTCAACTATTTACGCACATAACATAACAATGCACACAAGACATACAAATATGCATGAACTTTTGGTTCCCAACATATATACTTGATCAAGTCCTAACTACTGTTGGAAAACAACAGAGTAAACGCAGCGGAAGTTTAAAATTTTTTCCAAAATGGATCTAAAAGACTTGCAATGTTTGTATCGTAACGTTGGGACTCAAGAAACTCACACGAATTGAAGCTTTCTTGAAACGTATTGAGCCGCCCTCAAACGTTCTTCATATGGCATAAAAATCCCCGTTTCTTGATTCTTTTTTCGAGATTCCAAAGTAAAAATCCTCTAGAGTATTAATCCACCCCAACCTTGATTCAAATCATGTTAGTGAGTATGCTAGTACTATAACATGCGTATTAAAGAAACAAGAAACGAGAGTAAGAGAGCAAGAGAATTATCCCCAAAATTTCATGAAGGTTGGACGTGATCTCACCATCACGTGTGAGCCAAAATTTCGAACCCCATGCCTCTTTTATAGGGTATGGTTCAAACCCTACTAGGTCAAGTAGGAATCAGATTCCTACTTTGACTTGTCTTCTATTCTTTCTTTCTCTCCAAGTAAAATAAGATATCTATTCTTCTAGAAAGAGAGTTCCTAACTAATTAGGAATATTTAGTTATTCTAGCAATAATTAAATATCTCATCCTAATACTTTATTAGAATAATAAAATAGAAGATATTTATTTATTTATTTATTCTAATCAAATTAGAACAACTAAATAATTAAATAGTTAGAATTAATTCTCCAATTAATTCTTACAAGGGCTTTAGAATTAATTCACTAATTAATTCTAACAGGCTAAAATTAATTCTCCAATTAATATTATTTCGGCTATATAATTAATTCTTCAATTAATTATATTTAAGGCTTTATAATTAATTCACTAATTAATTATATTTGGGCTTGATAATTAATTCTCCAATTAATTAACATATGATCCAATTTCTTAAATGGATCACACGTCCCAAACAATGCTCTCGATCCACACATGTACTTTACACTGTGGTCTCGTTTCGATCAACTATTTGATCTTTCCATAATACCCTTTGAACCCCGTATTTGTGTGTGACCCTCTAGGTTCAATTTCAGTTAGCAGTGAGCCTAATTAATTAATACACTTATTAATTAATTACCTCACAGATCACACGATCATAGTCTAGCAACAGGTGTGTGACCCCTGCCCGAAATGTGAATGTATATTCAGTCAATGACATCATGTGGGATACGATCCTCCTACCATCCTATCTCTCGATTAAGATCTAGAACATGGGAATATGGAGAGCCCTACTAATCTTAATCTTAAAACAAAGTTCCCTTCATATTCCATTTGATCTCAATCCAAGAAAGCCCCATTTTCTTGATGTCTTGATCTAACCACCTTGTGCAAGGATTTTAGGATGGAATCATGAATGACTTATGTAATAAGAGAACATCTTGCCTACAGCAAGTGTAGGTCCTCTATTGATTCCAACAATTCTCATATGTCACTCGTGTAATCCCAACATAGGCCGTGGTTCAGGTATCTATATGGCGACACCCTTTTGAGCCTATATCAAAGATTACAGAGTTAGCTCATATGAGACAATGTAGAATCTCAAGTCTAAGGATTAATTCCTCACGTCATTGACATGTGGGATATTTCCTAATTTGGAAGTTTCAGGAAACTCCCTTTCCCATTTAGGAATCTTCTCACGCGGGGCACTCTCAGTGATGAAGTTCTTGTAACTATCACCCTTATGTATTATGAACGCATCAACCCATGCACTTATCACCCCATGAAACCGGGTGATCCTTCTTAAGGACATAACTATACAAGCAAGTCTCAACAGAGGCAAAGTCGACACTCCCACTGTCTGTCGGCCTCATTGACTTGGAGAAGTTTCTAATCCTCGCCTATGGAGTTAAGAACTTGTTTCATGTGTCATTCCTATAATGACAAAGTTCTTAACGGCCTCATCGAATTAGGGGAGTTCTAGACATGCACACGTAATGGAAAACACACAAAACACGTATTGACACATAAGAAGTGTTCGCCTGTGATTATAATCATTCGTATATTATTCAAAGATTGTCTGTGATATAGGGAAAGTCCTAAAGCATAACAGCTTTCTAGGGCACTATTCCCAACAACTACGACCCCGTTAGGTGGGTTCAGAGTTGCTACTGTAACACCCTAGCCGAGTCAGAATCATAATGCCACTGTAACACCCGTGGCCAGGTCAGAAACATAATGGAACCAGTTCAGAGCATACATATACATAACATTCAATCATAATCTTAGAATTCATGATTTTAAACATTTATTTGGTAACATAACGTCACATACATGTCACATAAAGTATAGCCACATATAGCATGCTCAAATCCAATTTTATAAGCAAATCTACTTTTTCAAAATAGAACATATAATTTCGTAAAGTAGTTTCGAAAACATAGAGGGTTAGGAAACCACTTACCTCGAATTCGTGACCTTCTTAATCCTAAATGTCTCGTTTGACAAAGCTCTAATCTCGATATCGCGGATCTAATCACCAAGTAGCAATAGGTTTTAATAAAATAGCTATTCTAATTAAACTATAATAAACTAAGTATCCCCACGAATTATGCGTAGTTCGTAAGGTAAATAATACTTAATGAACTATTACCCTTACTTTCCTTAATAACACCTAAGGCCATTGTTAGTGAAGTCATTATAAAAATGTAATAAAAGTTATAACCATATTTACAAATATATTCAGACGCACGTGGGTTTCAATAACCTTAGTGAAATATTATGAAAACATGTTTTATATATACTAATATATATAATGAAATTCGATTGTCTCTTTTTTCTTTCGTTCAAAAAGAATATTAATATTTGATACATATTTGAAAGATTGAATGGGTTGGTTGAAAGACCAAAAAGTCGAAGTTGAAATAGACAAGATTCGGTTCTGATACAATACAAATAAAACGAATTGGATACCCCCTCATTTCTTTGTATTTGTTTTCCTCTGGCTACTAAGATGTTTCAGTTCGCCAGGTTGTCTCTTGCCTACCCATGGATTCAGCAGCAGTTCGAAAGGTTGCCCTATTCGGGAATCTTCGGATCTATGCTTATAATTTTCAACTTCCCGAAGCATTTTGTTGATTACTACGCCCTTCCTCGTTTGAACCTCGCCCTTATCGCCCTTATTACAAGGCCATATATATATATATATACTACCAATGATGCGGTGATGATTTGAAGAAAAATCCACATGTCAACTTCAGAGATTTTGTAAACATAATCTATGAGAAGAAATTTTCATTGCTGCTAAGTAGAACTAATTTAATTACTCAAGACTAGCTAATTAACCGAAAGGTTTGGATAATCAAATAAATAAAATTAATATCGAAGAGAAACTATAATGAAACCAATTTATTAAAGAATAGTTTACTGTGCATGAACCACTAGTCCAAACATTTAAAGATTTGCAACCTCTTTTCCCAAAAACCGTGTCAAGATATGAAAGTAATTAATGTTGTATTTTTCACCAGAATAAATATGTTATGGAATACTTAAATATATCTATAAAATTTAATACTAAGAAATCAATTTGTGGCCTCCTAAAATCAGATTCCTACATATTCTCAACAACAAAAATCTTACATGGGAAAATCGACAAACCTTGATTCTCTCTTATTCCCGTTATTCCTTCTTAGCCTAATCTTGTGATCTTGTAGTTCAGTTGTCCCTCTCCTTGCCTAATCTCGTGCTCCTTAATTCGATCATCCCTCTTTCTCTTATTTCCTTCAGCGCTTCTACTCTCTCTTTCTTACTCTTTCTCTCAATACAATTATTGCATTCAGAATACCTCTCTCACTTGCTCGATAATAATACCTAAATCCATAATATATAACACTTGGGCATAATGGTTAGCTTTCTGCGTAGTGGCCGGTTTTCTGCATAGTGGGACTTCCACTCCTCTCGCCACTCTCAAAGACGTTGTTTCTACCCTATCTAGTAATATTATTCTTATTAATTAAATAATCGAACTATACTTAAGTAAATAATAAGATAATAGTGATAGTAATAATAACAATAACTCTTATTAGTACGTGATCTAGAAATCTATAACAAAAGAGAAAAGAAAAGAAATGTGGGATATTAAACAAACAAATAAGAGTTTGGCTCAATCTGAATTCAAGCATGGCCAGCCTGTTTGCTCTAGAGTATGGACTGATTGGATGGAGACAAATACATAGAAAACGGGCTAAGGGTCCAAAGGACACGTAGCCGAGAGCAAACTGGATTTTAAAATTCAAGTGAAAGAGTAAGTCAAAAAAAATTGGAGTGCTCATCGGAGCCAGAAAAGGAAACCATTTCATTCGTAAAAGATTTTTATTAACATAAAAAAACATATTAACTTTTTTATTTAGATTTTTTTTTATTAGATATGCTATATATATAATAATTTTTTATACCAACCAGATATTTTTGCTATGTCATCCCGCCAAGTAAGTAAGAAAATGAACCACGTGACAAATTCCGACAACTAATAGATTTTCGGCGAAAATCGAACATAAATTGTAAAATTTTAGGACTTACATGACTTAATTATAAAGTTAGAAATGGATATGTTTAAATTGATAAAATTATAAATTTATAAAATTTAATTATAAATTTTGAAATAAACAAGACTAAAGTATAAAAATTAATTACAAATTTATAGGACGGGAAATTCCTTAAAACTACCCAATGCACAGACCAAATTTCCCTTTGCTACCCACTTTTAAAAATTTCCCTCATTACTCCCCAATGCACTTTACTAATTCCCCTTTACTACCTAAAGTGTGTAATTTTACTAACTTACCCCTGATGGCTGTAACGTTTCCCCCTCATTCTCGGTAAGCTGAAATCCAAAAAAAAAAAAAATTAAGAAAACGGGAGAGAGGTTCGCCTGTGAGACCAAAACCGACCACATTACGGCGATCTTGGGTTACGACGGTGGTGGGTGACGGATAAGGCGGTTTCCGACGCGTACGATCACCCTGGTGAGAGGTTTCCGGTGTTGAGGGAATTTCCACGCTGGTGAGGTTAGGTTTCAACCGCTATAGGGTTTCCGCTGCGGAGTTAACGGCGCAGAAGTGGTTACGCCGCCGACGAGGACTGATTCAGGTGTGCACCCTTAAAGATTCGACAATTTTTTTTTCCCTCTTTGCTCCAATACGAAATATGAAGCCTTAGATACGATATTTTCCAATTTTGGTACACAAAATTTGTAGGGTTTTGCTTCAATTTAAATGCTGCTTCGGTTAGGTGTTGATTGAATCCAAATGCCCAAATTTGTGTAGTAGGTTGTTTGAACCTATTAGCACTAACATTTTTCCCGTTGTATGCTTGAATAAGCTATTTCCCGTTGTTCGGATCTTCTTCGATATGTAACGGCACTATTTGTTTGTGGGTTGTTTGAAATTTAAAGTCATTGCAATTTTTTCTCATTTTCTATTGTAATACGAAATTTCTTTATTTAGATACCCTATATCTCATTTTTTGTACACGAAATTGTCATTAACCTTGTGATGTTGTCTTTGGCAGGAATGACTACCCTTCAAACTCGATGTTCTCCTGTGGCATTCTGCAATGAAATGGAAAGTATTAAGCTTTTAATGAATACTGAACATGAAGAAGCCATATCCCGGTGTCCATTTGATTTCTTCATAAACATGCCCTTTGCATATTCATCCAATAGTAGAATCAAGCTTCTATTATCCAGGTATGATGTGGAGTCCTGTACCTTTGCAGTGGGTGAAGATATTGATGTTCCCTTCACGGTGTCCGAATTTTGTATAGTGAATGGTCTGCAATACTGTGGATTGAATGTTGATCTACACTATCAACAGCCATCTTCCACATTAGCAAAACATTTTAATGGCGAGCCCGGATTATGTAATAAGGATAACATTATAGTCAAACTCAGGGAATTAGTGAAGAGTACGGAGAAATCTGATGTCGATGATTTCTGTAGGATGTATATACTCTTTGTATTCTGTACGTTATTGTTCCCTGTCAGCTCCATGGTTGTGCCTCGAGGTCTAATTAGTTATGTAGATGACTTGTCTGCAATTGGAGAGTTTTCTTGGGGGATAGCTGTGTATCAGTTCTTGGTTGTATCAATGAGGCATCATTTGGTGGATGAAACATCATATGTCAACGGCTTTGTGGTTGGAATTATGGTATTTAAATAAGTTCAGAATTCTATTAGATGTCGATTTACTTTTTTGTATCTAGTTTTGTTAAATAATTGAATTTGTTGTTTGTCTAATGCAACAGGCTTGGTTTTATGAGCATTTTCCAACGTGTGGTTGCCCGACATCGTTACGGGCCTTTCCTCGACTCTTTAGATGGCAGTCGAAAGCCAGCAATTTGCCTTTGAGCATTGACAGAGCCAATGAGGTATTGGATGCCATCCAAAGGTCTCAGGTAACCCAGTTTACATTTTCCCTTTATTTTTTGTATATAAGTATGTGTTGTGACTGCTGTATATCAGTAACATCATGTTACTTATATTCTTTGAAGTTTGTGGAGATTGTTGCAACGCAAATGAAGGAGTTGCAGTTGTTTGAACCTCCTGTGAAAAAAGATGAGACTTATTTAGGGACTCTAGCAACGCTGTTGAGGGAGATTATTGTTAATCAAAAGCGGGAGTTGAAGTTGTTGGGGCAGTTGGTGTCTGAGAAGAATGGAATGGCCGTTGATGAAAGCGATGGGGACGAAAATGAGGACGAAGAGCATGTCAATGAAAGTGAGGATGAAAAGGCTTTGGGGGAAGAGGATGATGGTATGGAGGAGAGTGACAAAGAAGCAACCATGGAGGAGAAGGGAGAGGAGTATGTAGCTGATATATTGACTGATATGCAAGATAATGTTGTAGAGGAGGATGTAGTTGATGCTATGGAGGAGGCTGTGGACAATGTTGTAGTGGAGGCTGTGGATAAAGCTATAGAGAAGGCTGTGGTGGAGGAGGATGTGAAGAAGGATATGGAGGAGGTTGTGGAAGAGGAGGATGTGAAGAAGAATATGGAGGAGGCTGTGGAAGAGGAGGATGTGGAGAAGGCTATGAATGATTATGCTAGTGGTGATGATTCAGCTGATAGCGGGCGTCATGAGATTAGAATGAAGCAAGTGAATGACACCATTAGCTCTATTGTTTTGTCTGTAAGAGAGAGAGATGATCGGATCAAGAAAAGAAAAGCACCCGATTTCGTTACACCTCCTCCATCCACAGCCCCGAAGATGAAGAAGAAAGTAAGTTGTCATATTTCAGTTAGTTATAGTTAATTATATGTTAGTTATATGTTACTTAAAACTCATGTATTGTGTAGGTGAACTTTGGGAAAACCCCGATGGATCAATGCTCAGCTTATGTTGGGAGATTGGACTATCCGGGAAGGGATGAGCTGACATCCGAAGACCAAGAAATAATCGATGGGTTCATCCGGGGACAGGCTAATGAGGCATCCAGAGCTATTATTTATAGTGCAAATGATGTTGAAATCTTCGACTTTGACATTTACCGAATGCTTTGGGGACTCGAGATGAGGCAATCTGTGTTTGAGGGATACGTAGACATTTTGAGTAGACTGAACATGACAAGAATTTGGGCCATGTCTTCCCATGTAACAACTTGTGTATTGGATAAACTGCCTCGTGAAAAGTTCATCAAAGGTTCGAAGAAGAAACTGAAGGCTGAAGATCTGGAAGGGATGGACAAGTTTCTGGCAGACAATGTCATGAAGAGTGTGCGTTCATTGCTTGAGCGTTTGAATCCTGATGTGTTGGGAGATAATCGTTACATTATCTTCCCATTGAACACAAAAAACCATTGGCATATGGTGGTCCTCGACACCGAACTCAAGGTATTTAAACGCTTGAACTCTATGATTTCTGTCGTTGCTACTGGGCATGCGAAGTTATGGGCGAAATTCATTCGGATGTTCCTTTTTCATGCATACAAGTATGAGATTCCGAGTGATAACGTACATGCTCAGGTATGTCCCTCCCAAGGTGATGATAGCCTCGATTGTGGTGCCTTTTTATGCCTTTTTGCTGAATGTTTTGCTAGGGATGACCCTATTTTCTGGAATGAATTTCATCACGTGAGGATGCCATCTTATCGTGCTCAATTGGTTGTGAAGATCTTGGCCGCTGGAGACAGTTGTAAACTTATACTTGAAAACTGATGTGTATATCTGGTATTGTAGTGGCGTGTTGGTGGGTTGGAAGGGTTGTACTTTTTGTTGTGTACTTTTCAAACCTTATGATCGTTGGATAATGTTATTGTAGTAATAGTGATGTAGTAATGTATTGTTAGTATTCAACTGTGGTAATGTCGTATGTGCATTTTGAAATGAAAGTTTCATACTTCAATCTCCTACGTGCTCCTTCACAAATTTATACGCCATATGGGCGTTTAAGTACGTGATAGTACCATTCTGATACAACATTTTCATCACATGTACGAAGCGAGCAAGTGTTGCATACTTCAATCTCCTACGTGCTCCTTCACAAATTTATACGCAATATGGACGTTTAAGTACGTGATAATACCATTCTGATACAACATTTTCATAACACATGTACGAAGCGAGCAAGCGTTGTATACTTCAATCTCCTACGTGCTCCTTCACAAATTTATACGCAATATGGACGTTTAAGTACGTGATAATACCATTCTGATACAATATTTTCATAACACATGTACGAAGCGAGCAAGTGTTGCATACTTCAATCTCCTACGTGCTCCTTCACAAATTTATACGCAATATGGACGTTTAAGTACGTCATAAAACCATTCTGATACAACATTTTCATAACACATGTACGAAGCGAGCAAGTGTTGCATACTTCAATCTCCTACGTGCTTCTTCACAAATTTATACGCAATATGGACGTTTAAGTACGTGATAAAACCATTCTGATACAACATTTTCATAACACATGTACGAAGTGAGCAAGTGTTGCATACTTCAATCTCCTACGTGCTTCTTCACAAATTTATACGCCATATGGGCGTTTAAGTACATGATAGTACCATTCTGATACAACATTTTCATAACACATGTACGAAGCGAGCAAGTGTTGCATACTTCAATCTCCTACGTGCTTCTTCACAAATTTATACGCCATATGGGCGTTTAAGTACGTGATAGTACCATTCTGATACAACATTTTCATAACACATGTACGAAGCGAGCAAGTGTTGCATACTTCAATCTCCTACGTGCTTCTTCACAAATTTATACGCAATATGGACGTTTAAGTACGTGATAAAACCATTCTGATACAACATTTTCATAACACATGTACGAAGTGAGCAAGTGTTGCATACTTCAATCTCCTACGTGCTTCTTCACAAATTTATACGCCATATGGGCGTTTAAGTACGTGATAGTACCATTCTGATACAACATTTTCATAACACATGTACGAAGTGAGCAAGTGTTGCATACTTCAATCTCCTACGTGCTTCTTCACAAATTTAAACCAATTGAGACAGTAGAGCTTAATAGAGTTTGTACAAACTTATGTTATCATAACGATGATGAATGATGTATACTATATGATATAGGATGGTGGTTACATATATTATGAAATGTAGTAATTCATACCACCATATGTTGTACGAGTTTAAACCAATTGAGACAGTAGAGCTTAATAGAGTTTGTACAAACCTATGTTATCATAACGATGTTGAATGATGTATACTATATGATATAGGATGGTGGTTACATATAATTACTACATTTCATAATTTGGTATTTATCGTTTCAGTATACATTTGTGAAGAAGCACGTAGGAGATTGAAGTATCGCTTCGTACATGTGTTATGAAAATGTTGTATCAGAATGGTACTATCACGTACTTAAACGCCCATATGGCGTATAAATTTGTGAAGAAGCACGTAGGAGATTGAAGTATGCAACACTTGCTCGCTTCGTACATGTGTTATGAAAATGTTGTATCAGAATGGTACTATCATGTACTTAAACGCCCATATGGCGTATAAATTTGTGAAGAAGCACGTAGGAGATTGAAGTATGCAACACTTGCTCACTTCGTACATGTGTTATGAAAATGTTGTATCAGAATGGTACTATCACGTACTTAAACGCCCATATGGCGTATAAATTTGTGAAGAAGCACGTAGGAGATTGAAGTATGCAACACTTGCTCACTTCGTACATGTGTTATGAAAATGTTGTATCAGAATGGTACTATCACGTACTTAAACGCCCATATGGCGTATAAATTTGTGAAGAAGCACGTAGGAGATTTAAGTATGCAACACTTGCTCACTTCGTACATGTATTATGAAAATGTTGTATCAGAATGGTACTATCACGTACTTAAACGCCCATATGGCGTATAAATTTGTGAAGAAGCACGTAGGAGATTGAAGTATGCAACACTTGCTCGCTTCGTACATGTGTGATGAAAATGTTGTATCAGAATGGTACTATCATGTACTTAAACGCCCATATGGCGTATAAATTTGTGAAGAAGCACGTAGGAGATTGAAGTATGCAACACTTGCTCACTTCGTACATGTGTTATGAAAATGTTGTATCAGAATGGTACTATCACGTACTTAAACGCCCATATGGCGTATAAATTTGTGAAGAAGCACGTAGGAGATTGAAGTATGCAACACTTGCTCGCTTCGTACATGTGTTATGAAAATGTTGTATCAGAATGGTACTATCACGTACTTAAACGCCCATATGGCGTATAAATTTGTGAAGAAGCACGTAGGAGATTGAAGTATGCAACACTTGCTCACTTCGTACATGTGTTATGAAAATGTTGTATCAGAATGGTACTATCACGTACTTAAACGCCCATATGGCGTATAAATTTGTGAAGAAGCACGTAGGAGATTGAAGTATGCAACACTTGCTCACTTCGTACATGTGTTATGAAAATGTTGTATCAGAATGGTACTATCACGTACTTAAACGCCCATATGACGTATAAATTTGTGAAGAAGCGCGTAGGAGATTTAAGTATGCAACACTTGCTCACTTCGTACATGTATTATGAAAATGTTGTATCAGAATGGTACTATCACGTACTTAAACGCCCATATGGCGTATAAATTTGTGAAGAAGCACGTAGGAGATTGAAGTATGCAACACTTGCTCGCTTCGTACATGTGTTATGAAAATGTTGTATCAGAATGGTACTATCATGTACTTAAACGCCCATATGGCGTATAAATTTGTGAAGAAGCACGTAGGAGATTGAAGTATGCAACACTTGCTCACTTCGTACATGTGTTATGAAAATGTTGTATCAGAATGGTACTATCACGTACTTAAACGCCCATATGGCGTATAAATTTGTGAAGAAGCACGTAGGAGATTGAAGTATGCAACACTTGCTCACTTCGTACATGTGTTATGAAAATGTTGTATCAGAATGGTGCTATCACGTACTTAAACGCCCATATGACGTATAAATTTGTGAAGAAGCACGTAGGAGATTTAAGTATGCAACACTTGCTCACTTCGTACATGTATTATGAAAATGTTGTATCAGAATGGTACTATCACGTACTTAAACGCCCATATGGCGTATAAATTTGTGAAGAAGCACGTAGGAGATTGAAGTATGCAACACTTGCTCGCTTCGTACATGTGTTATGAAAATGTTGTATCAGAATGGTACTATCATGTACTTAAACGCCCATATGGCGTATAAATTTGTGAAGAAGCACGTAGGAGATTGAACTATGCAACACTTGCTCGCTTCGTACATGTGTTATGAAAATGTTGTATCAGAATGGTATTATCACGTACTTAAACGTCCATATTGCGTATAAATTTGTGAAGGAGCACGTAGGAGATTGAAGTATGCAACACTTGCTCGCTTCGTACATGTGTTATGAAAATGTTGTAGCAGAATGGTATTATCACGTACTTAAACGTCCATATTGCGTATAAATTTGTGAAGGAGCACGTAGGAGATTGAACTATGTGTGGAGAAAATATGGTACACAGCTGCTATTATCACGTAGGTAATTGTCCATAGGTTGTGCATAACTGGTTAAACATGACACCAAGGTTACTTACTTCAATTCCAACAAACTAAACTACACAGGTTTATCATAAAGTGTACAACCACATACAAATTGAAGAACATGGAAAATTAAGCTTGAAGGGGCTCTTTGCACCCACGTCGATTGTGACCCTTTCACTTGCAGCGTGAACATGTCAGGTCTCTTTTGACAACTTGAGACGGTATTCTCTTTTGTCTTCTACGTCCAGGTTGAACTCTCACATCGGGTGGATAAACAAATTGATCATTTTCATTTTCCACCAAAGCCAGCTCTTCGCCTGTTGGTATGGGGTAGATAGGCAACCTGTACGCGTCTCTATACATCGCAACGGAATACGCTTCATCACAGAAGTCATACAACGACAATCCTTTGTCCTCAATACAAGCACAAGCATGCTTACAAGCAATTCTAAATATCTGCCACTGCTTACAAGTACATGTTCTTGTTTCCAAATTCACAGCATAGGTTGACTTACCCTCGAAAACTTCAAACAGAAACGGGCTTGCTCGATTTAATGTCATTTTGCGACCCTCAGCATAATTCTGCCTCAACATCTCTTCTGGGTGAGGACATAGAAGTTCAATGTTGTATTTTTCTCCAAGATCGCGCCTATCTTTCATCATAATCATTATTTGTACACGTATCTGATCAACCAGACCTAACATAGGTAGAACCCTCGCATTATTCACCCAAGAGTTCCAAGACTCGGCAACATTGTTATTTATGACACCAAACCGTTCCCCCGAAAAGAGACAGTTTGCCCAATTTTGTGGCTCCGACTGCAAAATGAAGTCTTCTGCGCGCGGCATTGCTTTCACAATCTCATCTACAAATTTTCGATATTCATTGAATGAAGTAGTGTATGCGGCTTTTTGAAATATCATTTCCCAATGTTTTTTGTTCTTGTAAGGATAGAATCTGAGAATCTACACAAAAATATATATATATATATATGATACAACTGACATAAAGAATAAATACTGCATGAAGGCCAACAAGTACGTCATGTTCTGAATTAGATACAGTAATTTAACAAATCAGTAACTCAGATTAGTATGATGTCTCTTACCTGAGTCTGGAAATTGTCAACCAAATGCCGTAGGCAATACGCATGGTTGCTTCCAGTGAAGACCGTCGGGACAGCCTTCCGTAGACCGGAATGTCTGTCAAAGAAAAATGTATATGATTTAAAACTGATTAGGCCTCGTGTCTGACTCGCTAATGCCTCATGCAATTTCCTACAAAACCATTCCCAATTTGCATCATTTTCGGCACTTACAACCGCATATGCGAGGGTGAACAAACCATCGTTGCCGTCCTTCGTTACGGCAGACAAAAGACAGCCTTTGAAGTTATTCTTAATGTGAGTCCCATCCAGGAAAATCAACTTCCTGCAACCTCTGAGGAATCCAAGCAAACATGCATGAAAGCAAAGAAACAACCTCGTAAATTTTTGAGTATCCGTATCCACCTCATAATCAACAAAGCTGCCAGGATTTGTTTTTCTAACGGCATCACAGTACCATCTCACTCGATCATACGAAGCACCATCATAGCCATGGATATCGTACATGGCTATTTCTTTACCATTCCACACCCGTTTGTAGGGAACTTCAACAGCAAATTCCCTCCCTATGTCGGCTTTCATTTCTTTAGGAGAATACTTGGGATAACTTCTAACCTTCTCTCTCACAATGTTTGCAACCCAATTAGCATCAGCTCTAGGATGTCCCTTCGAGCGCAGACTACCCTCTCGACATGTGTGCTGCAAGCAACATTTTCTTATTGCAAATTGTAAATCTTTCTTACTATATGATGCATAAATACGCCATTTACAAGTACTATCAAGACACACCGCTATGATCTTCAAACTATCGTTTTTAATGTACTTGAAGGTACGATGGATAGACACGGAATAATTTTTCAGTTTTCTCCGAAACTCAGCTGCATCTCTAAACCCTTGGCCTACTCCGTTTATGCACATACTCCACGAATTTCGGGAATTTGAATTTATAGCATCAGACTGGGGAGTAAGTGCCAGTCCGGTGTCCTCTGCTCTGCACCTAACAAGGCTGACAAACAAATAAATGGTTGCAAAATACACTGGAAACAGAATATGAACGACACAAATTCATTATTCAAGTACCTGAAGCTAGTCGAACCCATATGCTCGGTTACATCATCCCTATCAGTGGCCCGAATGTCAACATATGTCAAATTGAAGGTTTTATGCAGTTCAATCATGTTAGAAACATCTTCATCATTCAATAACCTAACTTCATGATCTTTGGCATGAGGCGCACTGTATGTCAAAATTAATTCCTCCCTATTTATCTCAGGCCAATAATCACCAACAATTGTCTTCAGACTCATCAAATTGAAATCAGCCCTAATTGAGAAAACATGCATTTTTTTATTATAACGTATACCACCAAGGAGACGCACGGGTGTGCTACACTCACCACCTTCGTATGGGTTATCCATGACTAAATCCGAAACAGAGGCAAAAAGTAATTCAACAAATTCAGCTTAGAGATTGTGAAAGGAACGAAATTGCCTGAGCTTATCGGCGAGAGGAGTCAACAATCAGGCCTTCAGTTCATTGGAGAAAGTCGTCGGGGCCGATTCTAGGGAGCTCTGTCTTTTTCGTTGGCGAGAGAGCTGAGATTAGCTAAAACCCGCAAAACACGGCGAGAGAGGGTACCAGAGTTGCCACGCTTCCCGTAATGGAGTCGTCGTCGGGACAGCCTTGGGGAACGTCTTCAGATTTGCTTCAGCGAGCTAATTGGGGGCCATTATTCATGTTCTTCTTCCTGTTCAGACAACCCTTTTTCTTGTTGCTGGTAAAGACCCCTAGCTGTATTAACCCAATAATAAATGGTGGTTTACATGGTGGCAAAAAATTTGGGTGGAATCACGTTAAATGAGGGGTAAAGCAGACATTCTAGATCATTGGGGAGCAAACAAACATTTTCATTCTCAATTAGGAAGTTAGTGGGAACAATTTCAAAAGTGGGGAGCAAATAAACATTTTTACAACCCCTAGGTAATTTTAAGGGATGTCCCCTTTATAGGATCAAATTTTCATTTTTGCATTTGATGTTATTGCACAATCATGTTTGCACTTTCCAAGGAAATTTGGGACCAAATTTCAAAATATTTTAAATAAGCGAGACTATCTTAATTTTTGGAACTAAAAAAGCAATTGACTAAAAGAATTGACTTGGGTCCTTTAGGACCAAAAACCAATGTTTCTTTTTCCTCGTCAGCTTGTCGCCTACCTCCTTTAAACTAGTAAACCCTTCGCCCGTGGTTTTCTCTACTGCTGATACTTACAGAATTGGAATTCCAGAACCCTTACTGATCAAGTTTCCGATTTTTGATTCGTGGATTTCTCGAATGCATTCATAGTTTTTGTTTTTGTCAAATAGCAAACGATTTCAGAGATGGGGTTCAATTATGGAGGGATTAATCAACAGGGTGCACCGCAGCATATTCCCCAGCCTTCGAATTACAACTGTTTCAACGAACAAGCTCCTTGGAGTACGTACTTCGTTTTGATGTTTCTGTTTATTTGATTTTGAATTTTCTGGTGTTCTGTTTTGCAATATATGCGTGCTTTGTGTAGAAGTACTTGGAGGATGTGAATGTGGTTTCGCAGGTTGAGAAATCATTAGGTGGCGTTACTGATTTTGTTGTTGATTAGCGTCAGTCATATGCGAAATTTCATCAATTTCTGTTTTTTCTTTTCTGGTTAAATTTTTATGTTGTTTTTCTAGTTTGTCTGGATTTTTGGTCCGTAATGTATGTGTTTTCGTGTGATCATGGATTAAATTTACATTTTCCCGTGAATTTTTGATGAGGGATTCAAGCATATGAAAGAATGTGGAAACTTTTAAACTCAATTATACAGATAAACAATTCTAGTTATATTTCCTGTATATTCAGAAATCAAGATTGGATATCATCTGGTCCGGAAATGTTGATCAGTCACCTTTTTCTGTTTAAAATCATTTCAGCTGGCTATATGGGACTAGAGACAGGGCTAATCCCGCACGAGTTCTTCGGTCATCCTCATCCTTCCCTTCACCCTTGTGATATGCGTTCTGCAATCCTAATAGAGATTGAGAAAGAAAGGATCAGAGAGGAGATAATCATTTCTGAGATAATTGCAAGAAAGTGTTGTCTTGAAGCTGAGCTGATGGGGGAGAGGGAATTGGCTGGGCAAAGAGATGTTGATGGTTATCCTGATGGCTCGTCTCCACAAGAGGTGTTACAGTCACCAATGTCTCTGGAGTGGACGAATGGTAGTTGTGAGAGTGGAGGATTTGACACATCGCCATTTCAGAGGGGGAATGCAGATCTGAGTATTATGGAGGTTAAGGCTGTTTCCGATGAGGACAAAGAAAACCAAAAAGTGATTAACCTGGTCAGTATGAATTCTTCACTCTTGGCTTGGTTTTGTGCTTCCTTTACTTTCAACGTTGTGGTGGTATGTTAATACCGACTTAACAGCTAAGCTTTAGGAGTCTCAACTTGTTTGATACAAAATTCCAACTTTTACATCTTGACTAAGAATAACAATATAAAGTTGGTTTTTATAATATCCATCATGGACCGACTTTGCTGAGAATGAAAGGTAAAATAGGAATTTTGCAGTTCTTGGAAGTCCCTTTCTGAAGCAAAGTACTGTTAATTTTGGGCGGGAATTACAAACTTGTGTTTTGACTTGGTGGCCATAATACTTGTTAACAAGGTGAAATTTGTAATACCTGTAGCATGAAATACCGCTAACTCAGCAACTAGTCTAGCTTCTGTTGATATGAGAGCTACTATGTATTGCCCTGACTAATAATATTTAAAAATTGAATTTCTTTGAAAAAATCAAAATTTGTGAAACATGAATGTTATCCAGTTCAGACAATAATTTCACTATTTGTATTTGTTGGGGTTGTAGGCCAAAGCTGACGAGAATATATCTGGACATGAAAGGAAGGCTGTGATGCAACCTGAAGCAGATACAAGGGAACTGCCTTCAAATGTTGTCTTGAAAGGTAAAGAAGAGTGGAGTTGTGCCCTTTGCCGAGTTAGTACCAGCAGCGAACAAAGTTTGAACCAGCATCTGCGAGGAAAGAAACACAAGTCTAAGGAGACTGCATTGACATCTCAGAAGGATGGAGAAAACAATGAAATTGGACCTAGTGCAAAGAAAGTGGAATTGAAAGCTGAATCTTTGCTGGTCGAGAAAACTGCGGAGAGAAACCCCACTGTTTCAGAGAACTTGAAGGAAAACCAATTGGGGTCGACTCAAGTGCAGAAAAATGGTGATCCTCAAAAACCAGGCAACGTAGGGGAAAATGGATCAGAATCAGTTCTGGAAACAGAAAAAAATGGTGAGACTGTATCCGAACTGGAAAGGAATGATGTGATGCAACCTGAAGCTGATACAAGTGTACTTCCGTCAAATGTTGTCCTGAAAGGTGAAGAGGATTGGAGTTGTGCCCTTAGCCAAGTTAGTGCCTGCAACCCACAAGGTCCTAATGAGTATTTGCATGGAAAGGAACAACTGTCTAAGGAGGCTGGATTGACATCTGTTGAGGCTGCAGATAACTTTGAAATTGGACTTAATGCAAAGACAGTGGAATTGAAAGGCAAATCTTTGCTGGTCGAGAATGCAAAGACGGTGGAATTGAAAGGCAAATCTTTGCTGGTCGAGAAAACTTGGGAGGAGAACCCAACAATTTCGGTCATCTTGAAGGAAAATCAATCAGGATCTGTTCTAGAAGTGCAGAAAAATGGCGATCCTCCAAGCCCAAACAACTTGGGGGAAAACGGATTTAATGCAAAGAAAGTTGAATATAAAGCCAAAACTTGCCTGATCAAGAAAATTGGGATGGAGAACCAATCAATTTCAAACAACTTGAAGGAAAATCAATCAGGATGGGTTCAAGAAGTGCAGAAAAATGGCGATACACCAAATCCAGACAACTTTGGGGAAAATGAATCAGAAACAATTCAAGAAGCGGGCAAAGATGGCAAGAATATTAGTCAACTTCCATCAAATGTTATCTTGAAAGTTAAAGAAGATTGGAGTTGTGCCCTTTGCCAAGTTAGTGCCACCTGCGAACGAGGTCTGAACGAGCATCGGCGGGGAAAGAAACACAAGTCTAAGGAAGCTGCTTTGACATCTCAGAAGGCTGGAGAAAACTATAAAATTGGACCTGGTGCCATGAAAGTGGAATTGAAAGCTGAGTCTTTTCTGGTCGAGAAAACTGGGGAGAGGAACCCAGCTGTTTCAAACAACTTGAAGAAAAACCAATCAGGATCGGTTCAAGGAGTGCAGAAAAATGGGAATCCTCCAAACCCAGACAACTTAAGGGGAAATGGATCAGAATCAGTTCGAGAAATAGAAAAAAATGGCGAGACAAATGTTGTCCTGAAAGTTAAAGGGGATTGGAGTTGTGCCCTTAGCCAAGTTAGTGACAGCGGAGGACAAGGTATCAACGAGTATTTGTGTGGAAAGAAACAGCAGTCTAAGGAGGCTGGTTTGATATCCGATAAGACTGCAGATAACTTTATAATTGGACTTAATGCAAAGACAGTTGAGTTGAAAGCCAAGTCTTTGCTGGTTGAGAAAACTAGGGAGGAGAACCCAACAATTGCAGGCAACTTGAAGGAAAGCCAATCAGAATCTGTTCAAGAAGTGCATAAATATGGCTATCGTTCAAACCCAAACAACTTGGGGAAAAATGGATTTAATTCAAAGAAAGTGGAATATAAAGCCAAAACTTTGCTAATCAAGAAAATTGGGATGGAGAACCAAACAATTTCAGACAACCTGAGGGAAAACCAATCAGGATGGGTTCAAGAAGTGCAGAAAAATGGCAATACTCCAAATCCAGACAACTTTGGGGAAAATGAATCAGAAACAATTCAAGAAGCGGGCAAAGATGGCAAGAATATTGGTCAACTTCCATCAAATGTTATCTTGAAAGTTAAAGAAGAGTGGAGTTGTGCCCTTTGCCAAGTTAGTGCCACCTGCGAACGAGGTCTGAACAAGCATCGGCGGGGAAAGAAACACAAGTCTAAGGAAGCTGCTTCGACTTCTCAGAAGGCTGGAGAAAACTATAAAATTGGACCTGGTGCCATGAAAGTGGAATTGAAAGCTGAATCTTTTCTGGTCGAGAAAACTGGGGAGAGGAACCCAACTGTTTCAGACAACTTGAAGGAAAACCAAACAGGATCGATTCAAGAATTGCAAAAAATTGGCAATCCTCCAAACCCAGACAGCTTTGGGGAAAATAGATCAGAACCAGTTCGAGGAATAGAAAAAAGTGGTGAGACTCGACCTGAAGGAGATAAAAGTGTACTTTCGTCAAATGTTGCCCTGAAAGTTAAAGAGGATTGGAGTTTTGCCCTTAACCAAGTTAGTGCCTACAGCACACACAGTCTGGACGAGTGTTTACATGGAATGAAACAACAGTCTCAGGAGGCTGGATTGAGATCTGATAAGGCTGCAGACAACTGTGAAATTACACTTAATGCAAGGACAGTGGAATTGAAAGCCAAATCTTTGCTGGTTGAGAAAACTAGGGAGGAGAACCCAATAATTGCAGACAACTTGAAGGAAAACCAATCAGAATCTGTTCGAGAAGTGCAGAAAACTGGCGATCCTTCAAATCCACACAACCTGGGGAAAAATGGATTCAATGCAAAGAAAGCAAAACTGAAAGCCAAAACTTGGCTGATCAAGAAAATTGGGATGGAGAACCGAACAGACGACTTGATGGAGAACCAATCAGGATGGGTTCAAGACGTGCAGAAAAATGGTGATACTCCAAATCCAGACAAGTTAGGGGAAAATGGATCAGAAACAGTTCGAGAAAATGGCAAAAGTGGCAAGAATATAAGTCAACCTCCATCAAATGTTATCTTGAAAGTTAAAGAAGAGTGGAGATGTGCCCTTTGCCAAGTTAGTCCCACCAGCAAACAAGATCTGAACGAGCATCTGCAGGGAAAGAAACACAAGTCTAAAGAGGCTGCATTGACATCTCAGAAGGCTGGAGATAACTATAACATTGGAATTAATGCAAATAAAGTGGAGTTAAAAGCCTCTTCCCTGGTCGTGAAAACTGTGGAGGACGACCCAACAATTTCAGATAAATTGAAGGAAAATCAATCAGGACTTGCTCAAAAAGTGCAAAAAAATGGTGATCCTCCAAATCCAGTCAACTTAGAGGAAAGTGGATCAGAATCAGTTCAAGAAACAGGAGAAAATTGCAATCTGATGAATAGAAAGTACAACTTTGGGTGTGAGATGTACAAAGAAAGGACAGTCTCACAGAATGCTAAGGATGTTTCAGTGGAGGATAAAGAAAAACTGGAAGTGATTGATATGGTCAGTATGAATTTCTCAATCTTTGCTTGATTTTGTGTGTGGCTTTTTTATTTAAAGAATAGAGATAGTAAATCTCTCTGTGTTGAGAATAACGGTGAAATGTTATGAAAAATGATTTTATTAATAAACGCTTTAATCGTCAATATGCTTGCATTTGTGATATGTTTCTTATGCAGCGAGAAAACAAGGGATAAACAGGGGGTGAATCAGTTTATTTCTGGGAGAAATAAATTCTCTTTCTTAACCTGCTTAGCTCTTGGTGTTACCTTAAATACGAGTTGAAAAATAGATCGAGAAAAATGGGAAGAGTAGTATAGTGGACTAGTGGAGGCATAAAAATACTTGTTAAGATGAAATTTGTTTTACTTGTTACGTCCTAATTCGACAACTAGTCTAGCTTCTGTTAATATGAATTAAATAGTTGCTATGTATTGCCCAGACTAGTAACATTGAATAAATTCAATTTCTTCGAACAGTACAAAATATATGAAACATGAACACTATATACGTCTGACAATAATTTAATTATTTGGACTTGTTGGGACATTGTAGGCCAAACTTGACAAGAATATATCCGGACTGGAAAGGATGGCTGTGATTCAATCTGAAGCAGGTACAAGCGAAATTTCATCAAATGTTGTCTTGAAAGCCAAAGAAGAGTGGAGGTGTGCCCTTTGCAAAGTTAGTGCTGGCAGCGAACAAGGTCTGAACGAGCATCTACAGGGAAAGAAACACAAGTCCAAGGAGTGCGCATTGACATCTCAGATGGCTGTAGATAACTATAAAATTGAACATAATGTGAAGGATGTGAAATTTAAAGCCAAAACTTGGCTGATCAAGGAAACTGGGGAGAAGAACCCATCAATATCGGACAACTTGAAGGAAAACCAATCTGAATCAGTTCAAGAAGTGCAGAAAAATGGCAATCTGCCAAATCCAGACAACTTAGTTGAAAATGGAAATAATGTGAAGGATGTGGAATTTAAAGCCAAAACTTGGCGAATCAAGAGAACTGATGTGGAGAACCCCGCAGTTTCAAACAAATTGAAGGAGAATCAATCAGGATCAATTCAAGAAGTGCAGAAAAATGGCGATCCTCCAAATCCAGACAACTTAGACAAAAATAGGATTCATGCAAAGGAAGTGGAATTGAAAGCCAAACCTTGGCGGATCAAGAGAACTGGTGTGGAGAACCCAAGAGCTTCAGACAACTTGAAAGAGAATCTATCAAGATCGGTTCAAGAAACGCAGAAAAATGATGATCCTCCAAATCCAGAAAACTTAGGTGGAAATGGGTTTAATGCAAAGGAAGTGGAATTGAAAGCCAAAACTTGGTGGATCAAGAAAACTGGTGTGGAGAACCCAACAATTTCAGACAACTTGAAGGAGAACCAATCAGGATCACTTCAAGAAGTGCAGAAAAATGGTGATCCTCCAAATCCTGACAACTTAGGTGAAAATGGATTTAATGCAAAGGAAGTGGAATTGAAAGCCAAACTTTGGCAGATCAAGATAACTGGTGCGGAGAACCCAACAGTTTCAGACAACTTGAAGAAGAATCAATCAGGATCAGCTCAAGAAGTGCAGAAAAATGGTGACCCTCCACATCCAGACAACTTAGGTGAAAATGGATTTAATGCAAAGGAAGTGGAATTGAAAGCCAAAACTTGGCGGATCAAGAGAACTGGTGTGGAGAACCCAACAATTTCTGACAACTTGAAGGAAAATGTGTCAGAATCAGTTCAAGAAGTGCAGAAAAATGGCGATCCTCCAAATCCAAACAATTTAGAGAAAAATGAATTTAATGCAAAGAAAGTGGAATTTAAAGCCACAACTAGGGTGATGAAGAAAACTGGGGTCAGGCAGCCAACGATATCAGAGAACTTGAAGGAAAGCCCATCAGAATCAGTTGAAGAAGTGCAGAAAAATGGCCATCCTCCAAATCGAGACAGCATAGGGGGAAATGGATCATTTCCAGTTCAAGAAACTGGAAGAAATGGCAATCCAAAGAACAAAAAGTACAACTTTTGGTGTGAGATGTGCAAGGTCGGGACAATCTCACAGAAAGACATGAATGAACATGAAAAGGGAAAGAAACACGTTAATCAGGTTAGAAAAAGTGATCGAAATGGTGAAATGGGATTGAAACTCAAAATCTGGTTGAAGAAAGAAACCGAGGTGCATGGATGATCGTGTGGCTGTGGATGTATAGGAGACAGAGATTGCAGCAGAGAACAAACTAGTTGCTGACCCTGCTGCTCTTCATCTCTAAGTCTTGCTGGGAATTTCTGCACTATGTTTTCTGAACAATGCTAATAGCTAACTTAACATGTTTGCCAAACAACCATTTCCAGTACTAATCCCTAATAGAGTGAGATTACAATGACAAGTTATGTCATTAATGTGGAAATGTTGTGTAAAGCCCTCTAATATTATTGGAACAGTAATTATATTATAGCCATTAGTAACTTGCCTTATCAACATTGTCAGATATTTTAATTGAATAATTTTATAGTTGTAATCTTGTGGGATTTGGACCCCCTTTAAAATAGTCCAAATCATGCCACCTTTTCATGCAAAGTAAAATCTTACAAATATATAAAAAATCTATCAATATCATGAAAATGAACCATTTAGTGCATGGAATGAGCCCTCAAAAGCAGACTCATGCAGAATTTCTCCATCATCAAAAACAAACGTTTTCATGGAAAACAATAGAGTTCAGCTAGGAAAACCAGAGCAAAGGTTACCCCCAAGCAAAACATGTTTCTCACACAAATAAATCGAATAAGGGTAGCACAATTAGAACATTTCCCAAGTAAACTATATAGCATATATTCTTGCTTGGTTACATCTAACTGCTTCTGATAAAGAACTGTGTGGTACTCATAGATATAAAAACTTACTTTCCTCACTCTGTCTATACAAGTACAAACTAAACGGCAAGTGAAGAAAAACACCGTTCGGTTGCCTTGAAGCGCTCTTATGGCCCTCAACTAGCACAAAGAATGGCCTCAAACTCTCAATGCAACAGGATCCTGCCAAGAAATTTTCCTTTTACCAGCACGAGACGGTCCTTCTCCAGCATTCCGACAAATAGACAACTTTAGATCATTTTGGATTTCCTCATTTGAACCTCTCATCAAACTTCTCTTGACTTCCTCAAACTTCACTGCCTCGACATTACTCTGGAAATCCTCGTCGCCGGTCTGTTAAATGTAGAAAGATAGTTAAATATTTAAAATATAGCAAATAAGAGAAAGTGGCCAATTTTCACCAATGTCTCAACAAGCTATGCAGAATTACACAAACACCCCCTTTTGGTTTCTAAATTACAAATACCCCCCCTAGCCAGCAAAATTTAAAAAAAAAAACAGCAGGTTGCAATTCTAATTCCTTACCGATATCTCATTCAAGTCAAAGATAGGAGCTCGGCTTGGCAAATGCACTTCTTCATCAATATGATTATAGCCATCCTGGTTCAAATCAAAACCTTCATTTCTAATCCTCAAAGTGGTTGTATCATTAGCATACAATCGTTCGTTGTGGTTCAAGTCAAGAACCGGAGTTGAATTACGGGCCAGGGACTTTTTCCTTGCATCTATTCTTCCTTTGTGGTTCAAATCCTCTTTTCCACCATGTAATATTTTCCTATTCTGCTGACTGACAACTTCTTTACCAGCATAATGTTTTTTCTTGGTTTTAGGTTCAGGAAATGATGGTAATATATGCTGTCTGGTCGCCTTTTTTCTATTGCTGATCTTCGTGTGTTTAGCTTGCTTGAGCAAATTTGGTATCTTTACAATTTTTTCCTTTGGTGAAGAATTTGTAATCTTTGTTTTCATAAAATACTCGTATCTTCTTCGCAAGAATCTGGATTATAATTAGAGATCAATTAGCACGACAAGTAACTGAATGGCACACAGAAGATATAAGATAACAACAGACACACACACATACACACATATATTGTGCCTTAGCGAATGTAAAATAGAACTCCACGCGAAAGGAGTACATCGCTACACAACAAATTTCATCATATCTCGTAAGAGGCATGATATAATGAATATGTTATTACATAATATCACACTACGACACCATCATGTGATATTGTGAAACAAAAATTAGAAACAAATTACTTAAACCACATAATCATCGTAAAAACGCATTGCATACCGCACTTCAGTAGCAAGAATCATCTTCCTCTGTTTTCCCGCATCTAATTTGTGTCGCAAAGCATCAACTTCCTGCGAAATGGCACAATTAAATGTTATTCATTCCAAAACTTCAATCGGATACTGTTAATTCATGCATTATAACCACCTAAAATAAGTATTAAGGAACAAAGACATCTCAAATAAATGGTCAAAACATTACAAGCAACTACAGAAACACAGTACTACTAGAAACATCACAGCAATTCAGACAAATCCTAAAATTCAAGGGAAAAACCAATAGATCTAAGACAAGAAACACTTAACAACAATCCAAATAAAATTGGTAGGAAAGATGAAAAGAAAGAGAATTCGCATGCTTAAGTTTAGAAATAGATAGTATCATGTGAACATGGAAAAATTGGGCAATCAACTAATCAATATATACATTGAAGAAAACACAAGTACAAACCCAGAACAAATTACAAAAATTGCACAATAAACAAAGCAAAACAAAATAGTGAATCCCATCAAAAACAAATCTTGAAATCAACAACGCAAACCCAAAAATCAAACTCCAAACAAATCACACAGCCAACAGCCCACCCAAAAGCTAAATCATCAAACTAAAGCTTCAGATCTCATAATCACAAAAGAAAATCAAAACCCCCAAATAAAATTTCACCTTCTGCAACTCCTGATAGTCCTGCATAAGGGTCTGATATTTCACCCTTGCCTTAGCATCCCCATACACACCAACACCATAAACCGGCGTCGAATCCAAAACAGCCCCTTTAACCTTCTTCGACATCAGATCACAAAACAACCGAAGACCCTTTACATAAAAATCCGATCTTGAACAAGATCAGACGATAAATTCAAATAAACAAATAAATGGGCGGCGCAGCTGTAAATAGAGGAAAACAAGGAAATGAATATATGGCGACAGATATGAAGACGAAGAAGGAGAGACGGACAAGCAATAAAGAAAGGGCGCTTCGTAGGTAGAGAAGGCAAAAGATATAATAGGTGGAGAGATAGAGAGAGAGAGGGGTGGGTGGGGTGGAGGGAAGGTTCTTTCTTTGCTTTCCTGTTTTTCTCTGTGGAAAAACTCTGACCGAAAAAGCCCACATAATTCGGGCAAGAAATAAAAGAATATAGACACAGTTGTTTGGGGAGACAGTGAAGTTGATGATGAAGATGGGGATTTTTTTGGGGCGTTGCAGAAGGGCATTTGTGGCATACATACAAATCTTACATCTGCTTTTTTGGTGCGGTGCGTGATGTGGGTTTTTGGTGGTGAAGAGTGAAGACACCACCCCCTTCATTCTCTCTCTATCTCTCTAGAATACACACACAGAGAGACATGCACGCACTTCTCTTTCTTCCTTTCTTTCTGCTAGTGTGTAGGAATAAGATAATAGATACATGAGGTGTAGACAAATAGAAAGAGAGAGAGAGAGAGAGAGAGGGGTGGGCAAGACCAAGACTCTTGAATCGGTTTTCATTTCTAGAGATAGACAGAGAGAGATTGAAATTGATGATGGGAATGTGCTGAAAAAGCAAGACGGAGTCACAGAGAGAGATTAAAGAGGGGGAGAGAGACTGAGAGAGAGGGAGAGAGATTGAAGGTTGGTAAGCAAAGAAAGAAAAGAATTGTCTTCAGGCTCTGGTCTTTCTGATGGCGATGCTCCTCTGTATTTGTTTAATGACACATTGGACCCATCAAGTGAAATTACGATTATACCCTCAGAACCAGTCAAGAATCGAGATCCACATGTTGACATCTAGCCTGCAGAAATAGGAAAAAGGCCATCATCATCCAGATCCAAGAATTCCTCTTTCTTGGCCCCCATTGATCAGGGGTGTTTTGGTAATTTAACAAATCTAATGGTGGATGTGCATTTATGTATGGGAATTTACCTTTGAATGTGAAGAGTCCCGTCTCCATTCATATCATACCTAACTTCTGGAAATCTGTATAGCAGCCTAACAACTACAATTGCTGTCCAAATCTAAATACATGTATGAGGTCAAGGTGGAAGCTTCAATGCTTGCCAGATTTTAGTATTTTTAGCTTTTAATCCAGCACCTAATATCATATATAGCTACTTATTTTAACGTCATTCTACTTCCCATTTCACCTCTTTTTGAGTTTTTTTTTTTTTTTTTTTTTTTTAAGCTCAAATATTCAATTTCGTCGAAAAATAATTAGTTTTCTAGTTGAATTTTAGTCGACTCAAATGCTGAAACAGTTGATCGATGATTTTAAAGCATTTTTATATCCAAGTATTCAAACCGTAATATTTGATTAAATATAAATGAGTTTTTTCTATTTTTTTAGCATTATGGATGTGCACATTATAATATGCATAATGTAAACCTAATATTCTATAATATTAGGTTATGTGCACATTATATGTGTATATCATGTAGATATCATTTAAAGCTATGATGCACAGACACGGACACGGCGACACGGACACGACACGACACGGACACGGCGACACGGATTTTTTAAAAAATTTAGGACACGACACGGCTTCGACACGGCTATATTATATATAAATAAATTATATATATCTATATATATATATATATATATATATATATATATATATATATATAAAATATTGATAAAAATATTCAATATTACAAATTTAAATAACATACATCGTTTTTCAATTCAATATTTACGGTAATTATAAATAACATTAATATATTTTTATATAATAATATATGAAAATAAATAAATATTATATTGAATTTAAATTAATACTATACATCTTTTAACAAATTTATATAATTATTTTTTAAAAAATAAATTATATCCTCAAATTTTGAGGAAAAATAAAATAAAAATTATTTTTTTTTGAATTTTTCGTGTTGGAGTGTCCGAGCCGTGTCCCCGGCGTGTCGGAATTTTTTTTTAATTTTTGGACACTTTTTGCCATGTCGGTGCCGTGTCGGTGCCGTGTCCGTGTCCGACACGTGTCCGACACTGCACGGGACAAAAATTCGGAGTGTCCGTGCATTAGAGATTTAAAGATTTGTTATTCTATTATATGTTTAGAGGTGTGCACCAAAAAAAATAAAAAATGATATGTTTAGAGGAATATTTTGTTAGTATTATATTTAGGATTGTAATTATCTTATAAAATCGTCTAAAATATTTTGTATAGGTTGTTAGGTTTTCTGTAGTCTATATATTCTGTTGTACTCTGATATTATTAAAACGGAGAATACAATATAAACTTTTATGGTATCAGAGCTTAGGTTTTTCTCCCTCCCAAATTTCGTTTTCTGAAGTTGAGATAAATCTCTTGTGATGCTTTGTCGACCGTTATCGACGCTCTGTCAACTATCACCTCAGCTCCGTTGGGATCTTGCGACGCTATGTCGACCATCACCTCATGTGATGCTCCGTCGACCGTCACCTTACCTCTATTGGGATCTTCGTCATTGTGATACTCTGCGACCGTCTACTCTATGACGTTTTGTCGACCGTCACCGGATCTTTATCTTGTGACGCTCTGTCGATCTTCACTTCAGATCACTCCCTGAACTATTCTATCTGGTATTTCGTCTGGAACTTACTCTAAGAGTTTGTCTAGAACATTATCTGGTAGTTCCACCAGGATCTCGTTTGAAACATCTGCCTTCTCTGAAAGTTCCACGGGTTGGACTGGTACTTCGTCAATTTGCAGAAATTCTCCCTACATGACACGAGATCCATGTCAAGCTCTATATCTTCTACCCGACTAGAGCTTGTGCCGGGGGAGGGGGGGGGGGGGGGGGGAGGGCGTAATATCATATAATGTTATAGTAAATATTTTGTACATATCCTTTTATAGAGATTTGTTATTTTGTTATATGTTTAAAGATATTCTTTTAGTTTTATATTTGAGATATAATTTATTATAATTATCTTATAGAATCGTCTAGAATATTTTTGTATAGGTTGTTAGGATTTTTATACTCTATATATTCCGTTGTACTCTAATGTTATTAAATGGAGAAAACAATATACACTTTCATGGTATCAAAGTGTAGCACCCGGAACGAAGGGCACTACATCCCCCGCACTATAGCCCGACACGTGTAACGAAATGAAAACTCCGCACACGCACACCATAGCGAACGGGAGACAAATAAAATCTTAACTAAGCTAGGCGGACTAGACTCTAATATAGAGTGCGCAACAAAACAAATACGAATGCGGAAGCAACAGGATCAATTCATATATTCTTACATACATACCATGAGCATAATGATACAAATAATACATACCATGCCTACCACGGGCCAAATAAATCATACAATCTCCAAAGCTCAAAGTCATACTAATATATAATATACATAGTACCAAGACGTAAATAAAGATGCAAGTTATGCAGAAGACTCGAGCTACAAGACCTAAAAGACTCAAAAGACAACCGTCGTCCAACTCGAACCAAAACCTGTGCCTGCAACTCAAAGGAATAAAAGGGAAAGAAAACAACGAGGAGGGATCAATCCTAACGACTGGTGAGAGGGCTAACACACACACACACACACATGTATATATACATACGAGCAAAGCATATTCAAAGTCAAAGAGTTCATGAACGGGGACGTGGTTTTTGCAATCTAAAATATTTTTCCCGTGATACTAGATATATAGAAAAAGAGTTAGGGTCGAAGACCAAAATCAACCAATTTTTAATAATTAGAAATCTACTTCCGTTTTACAAAATATAGCAAATCAAGCTAACTCGGCGAGCAGTGTTTTCAAAACCGGACCGGACCGGCCGGTTCGACCGGTTTAACCGGTGACCGGCTCCTTGTCCGGTCCGGTAGGGGCATTATAACCAGTGAGATTCGGACCAGTCCAGGGCCGGAAAAACCGGCCGGTTAACCGGCGGTTTTGGCCCTGGAAACCGGACCGGATCGGCGGTTCGCTGGACCATATTCTTCCTCCATGTTTTCCGTCGGCACTCTGTACAAAAAAAATTTCCTCTCCATCTTTCACCTACCTGAAATTATGCATAAATCTTGGTTTTGATGATTCCTCCATTGTCTTCTTCCTTTGTTTGCTTTGAGTACGAGATGATTAAAATTTTTGAATTGATTAATTCATCTTCACTCAATTATTTTGTCTGCGTGGGAAGTGGAAACTGAGGAAGAAGATGCAATGGGTTGTGATTTAAGATGACGGCGGCTGCGTGGGAAGGAAAATTGGGAAAGAAATGTACTTATTAGGTAGGCCCATTAGGGTTGGGTATATATTTGTTTTAATTTATGTTTTTTTTTTTTTGAGAGCCTTTTAATTTATGTATTGATATGCATATTATATTAATATTATCTATTATTACTTTTCTTATCTTTTATGTCTCTTAATAAAATTGTAGTATATTTTGACTTATGAGTAACATAATACATATAATATATACATATAAAATTAATAAAAAATAATTATTTATTTATTACGTCATACCGGTTCGACCGACGGTTGAACCGGTCGAACCGATCCGACCGGTGACCAGTAAGGCTACCGAATCACCTTCCGGTCCGGTTTTGAAAACATTGTCGGCGAGTACGAGTTTTCCAACCAATTCCTTAGATTCATATTCAAATTCAAAACAAATTCAATTCCAACCTTTCTCTATTTGGGGAACAGAGACGCGTTCCCTCAACCCCCAAGTCAAGTACGTGCTGAGACGGGAGCTAATTACTCCTACTTGCTCATTTGACGGTGGTCGCTGCCGGCTCAAAACGGTGTAGCCAAGTCTTACGCGTGTATGTGGATAGTTAGGGCCCTCAACTATTAATAACTAGGATGAATAAGGTTGATTTGATTTATTGTATTTCATTTTAGGATTTGAAATATCAAATATGTAATTAAAGGGATATGAGACCGCTCGTTCTCACAGTGTTACGAGACTTCAAAACACCAACAAAGTGTTGGGATTATGTAATATTTGTGTATACAATCCCTTTTGGCTCAAGTTTGAAATTCCTTTCCCTTCGATCGACTCCCACCTCATTTTTCTATTAACTGCAAGAAAGTCGTGCTAGGTGGAAATTCTAGTTCTTAGATCGTTAAAGTACAGTTTAGCATGTTATCTTTAAATATTTTAGATAATTACCAATGCCTCCCCTGAGGTTTCGAAAATTACGAACCCCCCCTAAGAGAAAAATCTGTCCATTGATATCGTCAATTTTAGACAGTGTGATTAACGGCCGGTGCTATTTGTAAGCAAGGGTGTACAAAATTCGTCCATTGACGTCATCAATTTTAGACGGTGTAATTAACGGCCGGTGCTATTTGTAAGCAAGGGTGTACTATTTAGGGGGGAGTTCGTAATTTCCGAAACCTCAGGGGGTATTCTGTAATAACGACAAACCTCAGGGGGCGTTCGTAACTATCCCTTAAATATTTATACAAACTCATAATATACAATTGTTATATACATTTGTTCTATTCTTTTGAGGGCTTTGTAGGTCTTCGTTCATGAATTTACTTTTGGTCGTATCAGTTTTGTTTTACTATGTTATATTTAAATTGAACTTTGTCCGTCACTGCTTATGAATTACTACATATGCTCTTATGGACATATGTGTATGCAATGAATGTTTTAAATTGCGCCTTGTTGTTTCAAAATTCAAATTGTGCATTATGCGAGCCCTATCAATTAGATACCGCTTAATTAGGTTTGTGATTATTGTGTCTCCAATTCGCTAGAGTCGGGCACGCATATAAGTATTTCATTTTGTATGTGGGTTGAGCTACAATACGAGGGATGTGCCCACTGTTTTCCGCACTACATTGCAACTATATCAACTTCATAAATGTAGGGCGTTATTGTAAATTTTCAAACATGAGGTGCTAAATGCAATAGCCTATACTTATAATTAAACCACCCTCTTTTTTTCTTTATTTCATTTTCGCTTTTTTGGCCCGGAAGACGATGGAAAATGGAAATCTCCCTTAAGCCCACAACCAGTTGGGAATAATCCGAAGCACGTGGAATTTTGATGAATTAAACAAACCAGAATCTCAATTCTCAACCTCTACTTTATCCCTTCTCTCTCCTACGTGTCACCTCTCAGTGTGTGTTTGTGTGTGAAAATGGCTTCTATGCACGACGATAGGAAATTTTTTTCTTGAACGCGAGCAGTATTGGGTACGAGTGTCGACACTACACGACACCATAAAATGACATTTTTAGACCATGGCTTGACCACTCCAGTGCCCTCGCATCTCAATTTTCAAAATCTGTGCAGCCTCAGGGTTCTTATGTGATCTCTCTGTCTCTGTCCTTGAATATGTTACGGTTTGAAACTTCAATGATGTATCTACAGGAAGTTAAGGTTTTTCTCCTTCTCTGTTTTTGTTCAGGATTCATTGCATTTAGTGATGCTGTTCTTCTGGGTTCTTGATTTCATATGTTTAAAGTGTTGGAAATGCATTTTGTTTAGATGGTAGAGTGTAGATTCATTGCTTTATCAGTTAATCTGTTGTCATAGATTGCCTGGAAAAAAGTTGTCTTGGTTTATTATGCTTGTTGGAAAGAAAAGTTCATAGAATTGTGCATCTTATGAAAGCGTGATTCCCTTTGGGTACTAATTACTATGTTTGTGGAGTGTTAATATTTGTATTTCCTTCTTATTTTAAGTTTGATATGCAATAGCACATACTTGCTAACCTTTCCTGTCAGACACAGTTAAACACTAAGAAATGTGAACTTGGTACGTGTGTGCTATCTCGTTCAAGATATCAGAAATTCATAGGAAACGCAAACCATGTCAAATTAGCTGTCTCTTCGGTGGGAAGAGCAACAATGGTGAAAACGGCGATGATAATACTTCAAAGGCAAGTGATCCACATCATCATACCTTAATTCTAGTGATTATCTTAATCTTTATGATTGTAAAGAGCATGTATTCGTATCATTGCAACCATTATGTCTTAAAACATGGTTATGTCATGATGTTCCATTACTTAGGTGGAGTGAATTGCCAACTTGTAGATGAAAGAATGATTTAGAAAATAGGCATGGGGCCAAATGTTTAACCATTTACGGATGTCTGCAAAAGACTTCCATTTCTGGAGAAGTTAAAGTTGTAGCAGAGATTATAAAAAACTGAAATAACAAAAGAGGAAGTATTCGGAGAAGAACGTATAAAAGCACTTTTATATAATAGAGAAGCTAAAAGTTTCTAGCTAATTTGAGCTTTTTAAAGCAGAAGTGTCAAAACAACACGCTCCATTCTTCTTTTTCTTTTTAAGTTAAAAGCAGGAAAGTATGTCTTTTTTATAAAGTTAGCAAACACTTGATAGATTTTAGCTAATAAAAGTGCTTCTATTATTTTGATTCTGCAGGGTGATTTTGAAAGAGGCACTTTTCTTTTTGTGAGGGACCGTGGGTTGGGGTGGAGGATGTGCAATTTGCCTTTTTTCATTAAAAGAACAAACTTTCTATTTCTCCAATGAAAGCTGCATGACTTTTCTTACGCAGGAATTCTTGGAGGAATGCAAAATTTATACTATAGACTGGAGAAGGCACAAATAGTTGTTAAGGTTGAAGCACTTTTCTCTTTCTTGTTTAGGAAAATGGTAGAAATCGTCTCGTTTTTAAAGATACTTTTTCCGGTGCTAAAATATAATATTTCCTTTATATTTCAGGCCATGAAAAGAATGAGTGACCTTGCTGTACAGTTAAGGAATGCCTCCAGGCCTTGAGGTTCATTCAAGCACAATCACTTCTTTTAGAGGCATAGAAAAAGGAAAGAAAATGTACGTACACTGAGTTATACTTATACTCTCATCTTCGTTACGGCTCGATTATGTACGTACAAATAATTTTCGAATTGATTGAATTTCACCACTTGAAGAATATGACTTGAGATTGTTATTTACAGATTCAAAACATATTAAATTCAAATAGAATGTAAATTTAGCCAAACATTTTTAGAAGATGACAACAATGAAGAATTATACTATATATGTAGCTTAAATACAATTGCAATTGAATGATCCTATTCTAATAACTTCCTTTGGCTATTTGGGTACGAAGTTGATATTCAGTCTCTTTAAACTAGGATTCTGATAATTTTCTATTGTCGTGGCACCATTTCTGTTCAAGATTTGGGTAAGTCTTTTCCGGACAAGAATGTCTGAAAAAGTTGGAAACCTCTCCTAGGCTGAAACAAAGGAACCTCGTGGCCAGCTCCTCTAACCGTGGCAAATGTTAGTCCATTGTAGACCTCAGTCCATCCTCCTACCTGTAGATTAAATTTAGTTACAACAAAGTCAGCATTGTACATTAGGAAAATAAGTTTAAAAAAAAAAAAATCTGACTTCCCCTCCACCTCCATCCTTACCTGGCCACCGGAGTACCAGGGGTACCACGGAGTTTTGATTTTGAGATTGAGATGGCTTAGTGAAAATCTAGTTGCGGTAACTGGAACGACTGAATCGGTGTCCCCACTGCATTTCATACAAAGAGATATGTCTATGTTTTAGTGTCTTCATGAGAGTTAAAAGATGAAAGAAGAACAGTGTGCACAGCCTTTTTTTAGAAGATATTTATTATTATTATTATTATTTTTTCATCTAGATCAGCACATCCACTGTTGACTACAGTGACTAGTTCTTGCTGAATTGTAGGCATCTCAAAGTTGTTTTTGTTCCTCTTATCGTTCTTCGTTAAACATTGTCAAAAAGATAAGTTTCTAGTTTGTAATTTGGTTTTTGTACAAGTCAAGCAAGGGGCTATATATGAGCTTCTTTCTACCACAAGGTTGTTTTGTGCTTGTTAGACTTAGAGGATTCGGTGCAATTAACTCCATATATAGAATATATATACGTATATGTATTTGCATACGTATTTATGGTTATACCTGAAGACCCATATTCTAAGCCCTGCACCAATCAGCTTTTTGTAAATGGGGAGCACTGAAATATCAGAGTCCTTCCAGTTCCTTATAAGTATATCACTGTCATATCAATAAGCCAAAAATAAGAAGGAAAAAATGAGAATTATTCACTGATAGTTATGTTCCGAAGCTCCATAAACATGAAAATTTGATTAAAAATTATTGTAATACCTGCAAGCAGTCCATTTATACGGTATCCCTGTAGTATTTGCGTGAAGGGCCTTCTGCACATCTTCCCTATTGTAGTATTTCTCAGCATAACTCTCCGTGCATGGATCATATCCAGAGAATCTCAGGCTTATAAGAGTGTTCCTGAGCATTAGAGAATTCTTGGGTTTTTTCTGTGATGCTTTGCACGATGCTGTATAAATGCTGTACTGATCTATGTCTCCAAATTCATGGTTCATTGCATAGCTCACAGCATTGTCGCATTTCTGGGAAGTGTTTTGGGATCTGAAATTGCATGATTTCATAATTGTTTTATATGTTTTATCTGATATCATCGAGTGGCTCCACCAGTATGTTACGGTTCCAATGTTGTCATAGTAGTTGTCCGTAACAGCATTTCCAACCTACGTATATAAGTTGCAAAATTAATTTGTCATGTGTCCTGAAAAATAATACGGATAGTTACACTCACATTCCCTGAGATTTGGTCTAATTACAAAAATATACCCTGAAATTTGGAAAATTACAAAAACTTCCCCTTTCATAAATTTATATTACATTTGGATCCTTTCATTGTGATGATTTTATCTATAATTTCTATGAATACCCCTTTTCCCCTTGACACTTACTGATCAGTATCTCATATTAAACTCATGAATATAGTAGAATGTGTTTGGCCAAATTTTACAGTACATAAGGGGAAGTTTCTGTAACTTCTCAAACACAAGGTAAGTTTTAAGTTTTCTGTAATTAGACCAAACCTTAGGGTATGACTAATTGTATTGCAAAATAATATTAAATTATGCAAAATATGAAGAACTGAGCTTACAATGAACCCTTTGAGATTGATTATTGGACGGGATGATTTCTTGTTATAATCGTATATTTTCTCTGCTAATTGTGGGACGTAATGCCCTGTGAAAACGGAATATTTTTTTCATGCATTAGATTATGAGGAATGATTAGTGAAAGCAAGAGCATTTTGTTGCAATTATATCGGTTTTGTTGTTTTATCTACCTGCATAACTCTCTCCAGAGATGTAGAAGTTTCTGTATTTGTACTGTGGAAATCTGTCCATCCATCTTATGAGGAAAACGAGAGCATCCTGAGCTGTGCCGAGGACATAAAGAAGGTAATTATATGCCTATTCCCACACTATGTAGTAATTTGTGGGACGAAAAGTGCAATTTTCCCACATTATAACTAACTTATTACCATTTACCTGTTCTTTTGTCTCCGGAATCTTTGAGGTTTGAGGTTGTGTTTGTGTAAGAGAAACCAACACCCGCAGGTGATTCAAGGAAAAGAATATTTGCCGCTGTAAGAATGACAAAGTTTTGAGCATCAAAGGGGTGTATCTGTAATTTTGGAATCATAAGGGAAGTATATTCTTCTATTAACTTGTTATGTTACCTCTATTCCAAGAGTATCTGTTCAAATAGAGAGATGAAGCAGTTTTGTTAATTCTGAAAGGCCCTATTTCTTCAGATGCTCCATACGCCACCGATGAACATCCGGGCCCTACACAACCAGCGGCAGAGCCAGAATTTCGTTACAAGGATTTAGATCAATAAAACGGGAAAAACTCCAATTGTTTGGGGATATAAGAGGTGCAAGAAAGTTGAGGAAGGGCCGATAGCCCCCCAACCCCTCTCCCCCACCCCAAATCAACGGTGGTTCCTAAGTTTCGGGTCTAATAAAATCATGATGGGACAGGTTTAAGGTTCCGATCCGCTAAATCTATGAACACCCGCCAGCATCAGTGGGGTGTTTGATGCAATTCGTTACGAGCTTTGGGGGGGGGGGGGGGGGGGGTTGAAGATTATCAAATTTTACGAGTTTTGCATATAAGTTAATGATCTATGATGCATGAATATTTTTAAAAATATTATTTTGTTGTGTTGTATCGTGTTTGATATTGTGTCCGACACTCCTCACGTGAGAAATTCAAGAAAAAATTCATGTTATCGTATCCGTATCGTGTTGTGTTTGTATCCATCAATCATAATTAATGACATGTGCTTATATGAATCATAACTTTATTGCACATATAAGATGCAATTAATAATAGGGTACGTGAAATGCATGATGCAAGCTGGTTGTGTTATTGTGTACCAATAATGATTAATGAACATACGGCATGTACTAAAAGATGACGGTGACTTTTTCAACGCTTACACTGCTGCATATTTATTGCTCTTTATTTTTGTACTGCAAAGAAGTCAAATTTACTAAGCCACTACTTGTTCTTGCAACTATTTCAATTTTGGTGTCAAAAAAAAAAAAAAAAAAAAAAAAAACTATTTCAATTTTCAATGTACTGGTTAACTTTGAGAGTGATAACTCAAAAGGAAACATGGATTTACCTTATCAGTAATTTCAGTTCCAACGTGACTGATAAAAATTTATGGGAGTGACTAATCAAATAATAAGAGTATATTTTTGTTATTATAATTGATTTGGTTCGATGGACAGGGATTGAGCTATATATATATATATATATATTTACTTTTTTAATTGTCAAACTAAAATTAAAATTTCACTTTCAACACTTAATATTGATCCAACTTATCTAAATGTGGAATGCGGCCCGATCACTTATTCTATTTTGAGGTGATATTTTTTGTTCAAAATGCAAGAGTTGAATAATCAATCATGTGATAGATGTATTAAATCTATAGTGTATTTGAGTATTTTTCATAAAAATATGTATTAGTTTTACATAGAACTTAGACATACAACTCAATCGTTAACATCGATTTGGTCGGACAATGAATTAGGTTTAAATCAAATTTCTCTATTTGAACTGTCATTTAAAATGTGAGGTGATGATCCACCTCACATTTCAAATTAATTTCATAATTGCACTATATTTTCCAAAAAATACAATTTTTCCTTTTTTTCTTTTTTTTTGTTGAGGTGGAGAGAGAGGTGGGGCGGGGATGGCTGTAATGATAAGTGAAAAAGAGGAAAATTTTAATTTAAACCTAATTCGGGTTCTACTAAATTATTGTTAGTTGCAGTTCTAAAGTTATATTTTTACCACGAAACTAGTATACGCAAAAAATTTAATTTAATTAATCATATATGCTATACACATCAAACTCATGGTTTCTTTGATCTTTCTACGTAAAAGTATATACTAATTTCGCGATAAAAATAAAACTTTAAAGATGCAACTAACATTAATTTAATCGAACTCGAATTAATTTTGAATTAAATCTTCCCTCTTCGAGTTATCATTTTCCCCCTCAACCAAATCCGACCCCTACATCCACCCCACCACAAAAAAAGAAAAAAAATATGTATTTATACTATAGTACAATTATCAAAGTCATTTGAAATGTGCAGCTATTCACGTACAACAACCATGATGTTAGTTTCTGAACACTCGTGCTTGTAATAATGTCTCAACCAGAAAGACTTACGAATGCATATATATACAAATATGTTTAAACACAATATACAAAGTTAAATGGTTTTTTCCCTTTTCACTTCACTACCATGATCCACGGATTGCATATATGGCGATACAAATAAGATTCGATATGGATATGATAACACATATTTTTTATTAAAATTTTCATACGAGAAGTATCGAACACGATATTCGATAAGAATATTTCACTTGACACAATAATATGATATTTTTAAGGGTTAATTACATCTAGACCCCTTCCGAGTTTAGTATATTACAATTGAACCCCTGTTAGTCATTTTATTACAGTTTGACCCCTTCTGAAATTTTAAAATTACTAAACGGTGAAGAAAAAATACAATTTCGTTAAATATTTCACGGAATAATCCAAATAATTGTGAAATAACCATTATATTCAAAATAATTGTGAAATAATTGTTTGTTTAACCATTTATTTATTCTAAAAAGACGTGATTTTTTTTTCCTACTTTTATAAAACATGATCTTAGAACCAAACATAATGGTCACTTCACAATTATTTGGAATATAACGCAATTATTTGGAATATAAAGTGAAATATTTAACGGAATCGTACCTTTTCTTCATCGTTTAGTAATTTTAAAATTTTAAAAGGGGTCAAATTGTAATAAAATGACTAACAACGGTCCAATTGTAATATACTAAACTCGAAAGGGGTCTAGATGTAATTAACCCTATTTTTAAAAACAACCCTTAACTATAACTAGTGTCATAGCAACTTAAGAGAAGTCTAGCCTCAACAGTAAGTTCCTAAATGTGGGGTGGTCATGCACGTGCTCGCAATAATTCTTTCCTGCATTCTCACTCCATCAATAATCTTGAATTATTTGTTTTTTTTTATATTTTTTTATTTTTCTTTACCATTCTATCAATATGTTAATTAATTCACATTCAAAAAACATATTAATTGTGTTTTTCTCTCACCTACTTTTGATTCTTTTTTCTAATAATTATTTTATATTCTTTTTATCTTTTTCCTCATATTTTATAATTTATATTTTAATTATTATTTTATTAATATAATATTATTACACTTATTTATTATAATTTAATAATTATATTAAAAAATTATAAAAAAAATATATGAATATGAAGAATTTAGTTTCAATAAATTTAAATAATAATAATAATTTCGTTGCACACACGGAGTATGCGAAAGTTACTAGAAGTAGTTATAAGTTTGCAAAAGGATTATTAAATTTACTGATAATAAATTTATAAGAATTTTTGCTAATAAAATGGTTGCAAGAAGTTTGTGAAAGGATTATCAAAATGAGATCAATCAGGATCCCAAATATAAATTTCATTGCTAGTGCGACATAATGTTCATGGGATATGTACACGATAATATGGATATAATACGATACAGATTTTCTTTAAAAAAAATTTTACGTGAAAAGTGTCCAATAAGAGTGTTTGACATGATAAAATACAATAATAATATTTTTAGAAATATTCGTACATTAATTCGAATGCTTTTCATATCCAAATGAATCCTGTAGATTTGTTCATGAATATTAAACAAGGGAGAGGTTGATTCTAGCCATATATGGAATAGTTTCTAGATGAGAAAAATAGGAATAGAGTATACATTGTAGCAGCAGAATATGGAAAGCTTATAACAGTCCTTCGCAGACTCAGAAAGTTGCGCGACTTTATAACCAATTAGGGCACATATAAATACAAAAATATTATTCTTGATTGGTGCCTTACACAAAATTGTTTTTACGCACTTTTTGCCGGGAAATTTGCTAACCCAAATTCTATTTCCCTCCCTCAAGCGTTTACGCATTATTACACTCATTATTTAATTAATTATTTTTTTTACAATTTTTATTAATTATACAATAAGTATAAAATAATTCTCTCTCTTTATATTGATTAGGCTGAATCAAGTTCGAATTGCAATTATCCATTTTTATTGGGTTGTTAGTGTATTGGCTTGCAAACAATAATTCACAATACTATACAATATACGACATTAAAAACAAATTAACACAACACACAACACTCAGGAGTTGCACTGAAAGGTTTTTTTTTTTTTTTTTAAGAAGATTAATGTTGGTTCCCCAACTACTTCCAATAAGACTCGAATCCGTAACCTACTAATTTATATGTGCAGATGCTTACCACTTAAATCATTTGTTCGACTTTCCTTTGCCTACTTTGAAAGTGTGTGTTTAAAAAAAAGTGTTGTTTTATAATTCATTGCATGAATGATCAGAAAAAATAAATTAGTTATCCACTCTAATCCTATTGTTTATATAAATAAATAAAAGCCATGCTTAGGGAAAATTCAATTAGATCACGCAACAATCCCTGCGTAACCCTACTTCCCCTTTGACCATGAAATTAAACCACTCCCATCCACCACCAGTGCACGTTAGCAAAATCCCGTAAACCTTTCATAAAACTGCGCCCCAAAGAGTGGGCCAAAAGGGAAGTAGGGTTAAGCATGAATTGCCACGTGATGTATTTGAAATTTCCCAAAAGTTGTGGTTTTCTATTTATTCATAGACAATAGGATTAGACGGGACAAATAATTTATTATCCAAAGAACGAAATTAACCAAATAAAAATTTTGAACCTTTAGGAGGAGAAAATTTAAAAACCTTATAATTTTTAAGGAAACTTTTTAGATCCTTAATAAGAAAAAAAAATATATAATAGGGACAAAAATGTCAGGAGGAACGCATCGAAATCTTCTATTTTCGTTATTTTTTTTATTTTTTATTTTTTACACACACCCTAAAATGGTCAGTAAAATTCAAACACGGGTCATTCTTATTTCCATTATATCGCTATATATAATATATAGATGTTAATAATATGTATTAAATATCGCATCACAAACTATTTAGTGACAAGATGTTATACTATAAGTTAAAAAAAAAAAAAAGAATCTTCCACATTAATAAGAAGCGACTTCTTGTTTGTCAAACCAAAATATATATGCTCGTGTACCCATCCCATCCTTATGTAATTAATTAAAGCATCATTTATATAATTTAAAATATAAATTACAAAACCAACTTTAAATATTAAATATTACGAAAAAATATGAGGGACCAAGTTTTTTTTTTTTATAATAATTGACGAAGCTAGTATTGGAGACCTAGCTAGCTTGGTGCAACTAGATTTCATAAATGCTGCATAAACAATCCATAATTTTCCCAAAAAATCTCTTATCTTCTTCCCATATGTCCAAATTAAAAGATATATTATTACAATTCACCAAAATTATATATAATTAATTCATAAAAAAGGGATAAAAAAAAAAAAAAAAAAGAAGAAATCAGAAGAACTGACCTCCATTGAGCCAAAGAACAAGAGGTTTCTTATGTGCATTAGTGGTGGCTTCTGTGAGCCAATAAAAGAGTGCACGTTCATGTTCTTCGTTGACGGTGACATAGCCAGAAAACTGCGAAAACCCCACCAGCGGCTGGCCGGGAAGTGCCGATATACGGTCCGATTCTTGTGCGTGCGGTGGCGCCGTGGCGGTTGAAGACAAGAAAAGTATGAAGCATAAGGAAAGGAGTAGAGGTGTTCTTGGTGATGCCATTGACAGCAAATGTGATGGGTGGTGATTGTGAGGAGGTGTGTAAGAAAGAAGAGCAGCAAATAATGATACGGCAATGATACAATTAGCGATGGGAATGTGCTAAACAGATCTGTCTTTTCTGCCCTCAGCCTCAGGCCACAATATTAATTCTCTTTCGTGTAGTCTCGGCAGAGGAAGTGGACCTGAAGAGAGGTGTTAATGGAGGCATTTATGGGGTCTTAACGATGTCTTGATATAGTTTCATGAACACATGCATGTTGCTTTAGACAGGAGACCATATTAATCTCTCTCTGTGTGTGTCTCTCTCTCATGGCGAGAAGACGGTGGTCCAAAGCATGGGTAATTAAAGAGGGAAGGTCGAGAAATGAATACAGTTGGACTTGGGTTTTCATGGATTAATTCTGTTTTATGAATATACCGTATATATTTATGATGCACGTACATTTCTAAAAATATCATTTTACCATGTCGTGTCGTGTCGAACACCATATCTTACACTTCTTATGTGGGAAATTTAAGAAAAAATCTATATGACCGTACCTTGTCGTGTTTTGTCGTGTCCGTGTCGCCGTGTCCATATTCGTGTATATATATATATATATATATATGGGGAAACGTATATATACATTTTTATTTTCAATAACCCAAATTCTTCCTACCAATGGTAGCTGCGTTCTCAGAGATTTGAACTCGAGACCTCTAATTAAACTAATATAGTGTCGAATTGCTAAACTACACTTATTTGTTGGGACATATATATACATTCATGTCTGTGCATATGTAAATTACAATTTGATGTATATGTTAATTGCTGTTAATTAATTTAATTGCCTGCATTTTAAAGAAAATATGGTGATCATGATATATTATTATGTGGGATATCTTTACGTAGATATGAGTTGGAATCTCATGTTTCAGCTTTATCTTTTAATTTATATCTTCTATTTCACTTACATATGCACTCTAGGCTTGTAAATAGATAGTCGAGATTAAAAGTAAAAAATAATTATGATACAAAAAAATATTAAAAGATTTGTGATCTTCTAGTTTTGATCATTTATTAATATACTTAACGTGCATTAATGAATGAAATAGGAGATGAAACAAGTATCGTTATTCGGAAATTCAAAGCCAAGTTTACAACATATTGTCTTCTTTTTGTAGGGGAAAAAAAAAAAAAAATCTTCCCTAAAGTAGGCAAAAATGCAAATTTGGCCCTGTAAGTTTATAATTTTGGTAATTTAGTCCTGTCTGTTTCAAAAATTGTAAATAAGTCCTATAAGTTTGTGATTTTGACAATTTTGATCCTGTTCGTTTCTAAATTTGCAATTAAGTCCTGTAAATTCTAAAATTTTGTAATTTAGTCAGACGGCGCTGGCCGTGCCTGAATTCAGATCGAGCCAAATTCTTCTTTATTTGAGTTGCTCCAATGCACGCAAATCGGAAGATTTCACTTGTCCTGGATTGGAACAAGTACGTAGAGTTAGATTTTCGTGAGCACATAGTCGTCCATCTTTGGTTTGCCAGGCGATAAAATATCTGAGATTGACCAGCTAGCTGGGTTGGTTCGATTATTCTTTTCTATTGAAGAGGAATCAGCTGTCTAAGCGAGTCACCTTCTTATAGGCTTAGCTGGACAACATAACATTTTAGTTCAAATATAATTATGTTTTTTTATGTAAATTTTCTTTTATTAGGTACGTCACTTGTATAATAATTTTTTTTATACAAGTCAGATATATTTGTCTTGTCATTCCGCCAAGTCAGTAAAAAAATGAGTCACGTCACCAACTAATAATTTTTTTTGTGAAAATCGGGCATAAATTGTAAAATTTTTGAACTTAAAGGACTTAATTGCAAATTTCGAAACGAACAGGACTAAAATGGCCAAAATTACAAACTTAGAAGACTTACTTGCAAATTTTGAAACGAACAAGACTTAATTATCAAAGTTACGAACTTACAGGATCAAATTTGTATTTTTGCCAAGTATTTATATTTTTTCTATTGAAATAATTGCATGGTGTTTGGGGTTACTAAAGTCTAAGTTTAATAAACTAATATTATAGATTGGATTGAGCTAGATCCCTCCAGTTTCGAGATCACTCCATGTTTGAACACTTGAATTTGACTTTCTTGATCTATAATTTAAATATGAGTAACAATTGAAAATTTGTCCCAATATCGGTTGGTGTCATAATGTCATCCACACTAAAGAGATAATAATAGAGAAATTCTTATATGAATCAAGTGTCATACTTCGAGCATAATTATATTAAGGGGTAATAGTATTGTTTTTCCCTAACCGTAAGAAGTGTTTGCACTTTACTCCCGACCTTTGATTTTTTAGTGTAAATAATACGTGATCTTTTAAATTTGTTTTTAAACACCTCATTTGGTTAGAAATTATCACCGAAAACTTTTAGAGGGGGTGGAGAATAAATTTCAAAAGTTATGTACTATTTATATCAAAACGTGAAAGTTCGGGGGCAAAGTGCAAATACCCCCAATTATGCATAATTTAATCAATATATATGTAATCAAAATAAAATATATAAAAAAAAGGTCTAAATAAACATAATCCCGATACAAATTACTAAAACTGAAAGACAAAAGATGCATGTAACCAAAGAGTTATAAATGAAAAATCAAATATGGTATTAGGGTTTTCTCAATAATATAATCAGTGAAATATACTAAATAAAAACTATAATACCCATATTTGTTTTTTCATTTATAACTCTTCTATTAAATGTATTCTTTGTTTTTTAATTTAGTAATTGTATCGAAATCATGTTTATTTAAACATGTTAACTTTTTAGTTTTTTTGTTATATTTCATTTTAATTATGTATATATAGATTAAAACATGTATAGTTGGGGAATTTGCACTTTACCCTTATCTAGTACCCTTTCTAAAAATTTTCGGAGAAAATTTTCTGCCAAATAGGATGTTTGAAAATAAACTTCAAAAGTTATGTATTACTTAAGCTAAAACTCAAAAATCGGGGTAAAGTGCAAATACCTATAAAGGTTAGAGGAAAAAATGCTGTTACCCCTTATATTAATTAGATCTTATCAGGTTTTGTAATATTAATATTATTGCTAATTAAATTAAATAGAATATGAAATTAAAGAATATACAAGTGTATATTGGAGCCAATCCCAATAATCATTTAATTAAGAATCTCATAAATAGATTCTTAATAATGTGTTGGATACATGATTAATTTCTTGCTATGCAAACTTTGCTAGGTCAAATTAGCATTGGTGACATATGCCATTTGGTCAGTAAAAATACAGATAGATGCATGTCTAAGCACGCATAATCATGTGCATCAATCTTGATTTTATAACCCGACAAAAACTAATCATATCTTCGACTTATGGGGACTAAAAGCACTAGTCCACTACTGGCCCTTGACTTTCAACACCACTAATTATAGGCCATTTATTAAGGTTTTGATTTAATTATATTAATCATTCTTGTTTCAAGAAATTATAATCTTTTTTTTTTTTTTTTTTTGAAACCTGAAGGCGCAAACAAGGCGCCGAATAAACAAACAGAAACACTACAAAAAAAACAGTTATTTTCAGACGAATTTTTCCGACAAACAATTTTGGTCTGAAAATTTCCGACGAAAGTCCGACTAATTTCCGACGAAACTAAGTAAATTTTACTTTCTTCATATGATGCAAAATTTCCGATGAAATTTCGACGAAATTCCGTCCAAGTAAAATTTTAATTTCAAAAATAATTATATTTTATAATTCAGACGAACTTTTGCGACGAAAGTTCATCTGAAAATTTAAATTAATTTCATAAGTTATTATTCAGACGAAGTGGTCTGAAATTCGTCTGAGATTTCAAACGAATCACCGACGAAAAAGTTGGTCTGAAATTTCAGATGAAACTCAGACGAAAAATTTCGTCTGAAATCGTCACTTAAAAAAAAAAAAGGCATTTTCAGATGAACTTTTCCGACGTACTTATTTCGTCTGAATATTTTTGAAAATTATTTTTGTGAAATTCAGATGAAATTTCGTCTGATGTTCGTCTGAAGAGAAAAAAGATTTCTTAGTCTAAAATTTGTCTCAATAATGTAATATAAGTTTCAATTAAAATGATAATAAATGTTATAATATGTAACACATATGTAATTTTAAGGTGAAAATAAGTTAATTAATTATAATTACTTATATATCGTGACATATTAATTAATTACAGTAGTATTTATTAATAATTATTAATATAGTATTGTAAATTTTTTTTTCCAACATACTATTGTAATTACTGAAAACTATGTAATAAAGTTTAATTAAAGGTTATGTTTCATAAGATATAATATACATTATAAATCATTATGATGGTATACTTATATAGTGCTATGATATTATATAATATGTACAATAATTTGAGTTAGTAGCAAAGATGTGGTATTATTTCAGATTGCCAAATGTATTTTACAAGTGATCGACATAATGCAATAACTATAAGTGATCTATTAAAATAATATAATACATAGTTATAAGTCCGTTAAATGAATAATAGAACTATATATCTATTAAATAAATAATATAAAATATATTTAAATTTATGATTATTATATATCATATGATATAATACTATCTAATACAATAGATAGCTATAAGTTATATTAAATGATATAATATACAAGTGTAAGTCTACTAAATAATCATTAAGAAGTTATACTTGTATAATGATATGATATTATATAATACAAACGATATTTTAAGAATTTGACATAACACATGATAACATATAAGATATGCACGAGCGTATTCTCAATAAGATTGATGTGATTAATGTAAGTTAATTAAATATTACTACATATAGATTTTCATATTTATAAATATAAATATTATATATATATATAAGTCTATTAATTAGCATAATGATGACTATATATTTATTAAATATTATAATATGAAGTTATTTACAATTATAATAGATATATATATCATATGTTATAATAATATTATACTATTATTACTAATGTAATACTGATAAGTGTTAAATCATAATAAATATATATTGATGAGGCCCAAAAGCACGCTTGTATCAGAGCCGTCCGCGTGTCACCATCTGCTGACGCGAAGACTATACCCTCGCATTGATGGGCTCATGGGCAAATCCAGCCCACTCACTTGCCAACTAGTGTAGGCCCTTGAGCCTCGGCCAACTATTCAAGAATAGGGGCCGAACCGGCAGGTTCGGTGCTCCCATCCCGGTCGTCGGGGTCATCCTTCTCAGGGAAGCACCCACACGAGGGTCCCATTCTTGATGCTCGGGATTCCCGCGCTCAAAGGTCATCTGCCGCGGGGGGTCCATCCGTGCACTCTTCGAGCGTCGCCATCGCTCGTGCATAGTCCGACCACCCTGCGATGGATCCGAACCTTGGCAAAGGGGACCTTGGGCTCTCTTCCCACGCGATCCTCGCCAACAACCTCTGACACAAAGGTAGTGCGCACTTGGCACCTGACACACCGCCTCCTTTTCAGAAACATCATTCTCACGCCCTCAAAGGCTGCCACGTGTTAGGGCAACACAGGTTTGGGACCACATGGTAAATTTACCCTTTTACCCCCACCCCTAACATATAAATAGGGGAGAACACATGCTTTCTCCCCCAAGTCATCTTCTACACACACATTGCATTGTTCTGGGCATTCCTACTGATCTTCTCAAGCTTTCCATTAACCTCACCACAGTTGCATCACCATTACCTCTTGCACACTTGGTGTTATCCTAGCTGGAAGAACCCACGCTCACAAGGAAACCCAGTTCCTGAGGCACTCACGCCTGTGATGGTCTTTCCCTCTTCATACAAATACTAAAGTGTTGTTGCATTTAGGAAACCGATATTCCTGCACCATCATTTTTGGCGCCGTCTGTGGGAAACCATCATCACCTTCTTCATCGTCAACAGTTTCTTCCCCAGAAAAGCTAGTTGAAAAGTGACACCAGCGACTCCCAACATGGTGACTGCGACAAGATCAGGAGTAGTGGGGAGAAAGGGTGCCCAACCCCCTATCAACGAGGAAAATACAGGGAACAACGCCGCCGTTGGCGGTACTCCTCCTCCTTCTCTCGCCGAAAATACAGAGGCCGCCGCCACTCTACCCCCATCTGGTAATAAGGCTGGAGGATCTGGTTCCAATCCTCCTCCCCCAATTTTCGCCCAAAACATTCCAACCTCTCGTCCTAGCGCGTACTCTATGACCACGTCACCGCCAGTATACACTTTTATACAACCCGGAATGATGTCTGGGATGATGCCGATGATCCAGCCATATCAGGTGGGGACACTAAATCTCCCATTGTCGCTACCAAGGGAGATACAGGGGGTAGAAATGCCCCAGGTTAGTACCCAGCAACTTCAAGCGCTGTACGCGCAGTGCGAGAGCCAACGGTGCAGAATGATTGGGAACATTTCACCACGGCTTACTTTCCTTCATTGACGGGTGCACGAGCAGCCCCGCCCCTTGGGGGGCTTCCGGCTCATCCGCTGACAATGGCGCAAAACGCGTTGAGGGCCCAGCAACCTCCCCCACTGCCGAATCAAGACGATGAGGCCCCACCGAGGGTCCAACAGGAGCAGCAACCCGCTGGAGACGGGAGAGCACCTCCGGATAGGAGGGCCCCTCGAAATGTGGCGGCCGGAGATAACGAAGAGGTCCAATCGAGAGCCACAGAAAGGGCAAACCGCAGAAATGTCGGTGACCCTCAACTTGCTGCAGTACAAGACCAAATTAGAGGGCTCCAGAATGTGGTAGAGCAGCTCTCTCGAGCAAGGTCTCAAGTCCCCCGTGATGGGGACGAGAGGTCCAGGGACAGAGACGCTCGCCGACCACGCAGCCCAATTTCCCGCCGCAGGAGATAAGCCAGCTATGAGGATCCCGAGGACAGGGATTACAGAATCGTGACGGGCGATTCACCCCTCGTCGAGGAGGTACTAATGACCCGTGCGGGGAAAGGCAAAATCCCCACATCTGTCAACAGGTATGATGGAACCACTGATCCAGCCGAGCATCTGGATCATTTTGTACATTTTATGCACTTGTATGATCACCCAAGCAATTATTGGGCCAAGGTGTTTGTCACTTCTCTCACGGGAATGGCCCAAGACTGGTACAAAAAGCTTCCCCCACGCTCAATTCGGGGGTATTATAACTTGACGGACGCTTTCATCAGCCACTTTAACTCTTTGAAGGCACCGGCCCCAGCCGCGACCGCTCTTTACAGTTTGGTCCAAGGACAGAACGAAACTTTACGGTCTTTCATGGGAAGATTCAACAAGGAGATCTTGTTGGTAGAGAAACCCTCTATGGACTTCCTGAGGCATGTTCTGTTTGGAGCTATCAACATGAAGCATTACGTCAGTAAGGAATTTGGGGAAGAGGTGGCCAAGAAGAAGCCACGCTCGCTGATGGAGATTAGGGAGATTGCGGACTCTTTCTTTACTCTCGAGGATATGTACATCGCAAGGGATTAGAAAATGACGAACGCCCCTCGCCCCAGCAAAGTACCTGAGGACCGGGTGGACTCTAACAGGGGTCGCCGCCGCAGCCCTGTTTCCACTCGTCGAAACTCTCCACCTCCTCGGAAGTTCGAGCGCATTCCTCTCAACCGCCCTATAGCTGAAGTGTAGCACCCGCACGGTGGGTCACCACATCCCCCGCACCAAAGTCCGATCCACATACGAAATGGAGAGTCCGTACATGAACCAAACAGTGGCGAACGGGAGACTGACAAACTCACACCTAGGCTAGGCGGAACTTAGACCCTGAAAGCAAAACTCAAACCAAAACGAGAATGCGGAAGCGAAACAAGCCATGCAATAAACAGACATTCATAAACAGTTGACGGGTTCAACTAATACAGGCAACCTGTCCTAACCTGACCCGAAACATACCTATTAATACATATTTAAATTCTAACTAGCATATACAAACATATCTTATACATAAACCGAATTAAAGCAATGTGAATGCAAGACCACCTACTAGACAAAGACACGGAACAGACTCCAAAAGACAGACACACTCCGCCTAGCACGAACTCCAAGCAAAACCTGCAAACTAAGGTAAAAGGGGAGGGGTCAGTCTTAACTCGACTGAGTGAGGGGTTAACGCACTCACACTATATATATAAGAGCAAAGCACATATCAAACTCATAATGTTCATGAACGCAGGGATAGTTTTTGCACACTAAATCATTTCCCGTGATATACATATATATAAAGGGCTTACTTAGCAAATCAAACAAACCAAATTATCTTACCGAACAACTTAGCAAAACCTATTAGGTCTTAACATATTCAAAACTTAGCTTATCTTATAAAACTCCCTTTTAGTTTAACTTAGAATCTATCCCCGTTTCATAAACCTTAACAGAACATACATATCATATCATATAGAACTCGGCGGGTACGAGCTCTGACTCCCCCAATCTCCTCATAACATATCATATCAGAATCAAAACATAAAACTTACATACATATCAAATCATATCATATCATCCTCAACTCCGGGTGATGGAAGGGTGTATACGCCCAAACCATCCAGACAAACGAGGGGAGCGCCTTGCGAGTACTCAAACCCTCAGGATTCCTTCCCTCACCAAACCTCCTGGTGAGTTCAGGGGTGATCCTCTGCAGACAGATGGAGACTATGCACAGGCTTAACCTCGACGGCCCTATGCCGTCCCGAGGGTTCCTTACCCATAGCTCCGGGGCCCAACAAACACATATCATATCAGAACCCGCTACAACAGAGACAGACAGACATAACTTATACATATATACGTATACATACCACTTTCCGTTTCAATCAAACTCGGTCCTTGCCAAACATGGCTCATGAGAAGTATACGGTCAGAAGCATAGCTTCATGTGGCAAATCATAACAAATCAATCCAAATCAAGCATACATAGGCTCGTACATTGCTCAACATACTTGCAAATTCAAGGCATATTCAACAAATACATATTTCACACTTATTTATATACATATAAGGCTTATTAAATCACATGCATTCAAAACTGAGCACATTGCAATAAGGTGTAACTATATCCTAACCTCACCTGACACCGAAGAGGCCCAAAGACACAACAAACGATCCACCCCGGAATCAACACGGCCAACAAAACACCACCCCGGGTGTACCTGAACAAACTGAATACAAAACAGGACTTAGACACGTGAATGAACCAAATAAACGCACGGCGTATGCTTATGATTGGCATGAAGTCATGGATCACGTATACACTCATAAAATACTCATTCTTTAATATTAAATTACAATTCATGCACCAAATATAGCATATAATACGAATTCATGTCAAAACATGCAATACAATTAAGATATAAATCAATAAGCGGCAAAAGAAATCAATTAAAAGCATAAAACCCAAAATCACACACTGGACCACGGGAAGGGCCGTTCCCAGAAACAAGGCAAAACGGGAACGGCCGTTCCCACCAGCGCTGCCCGGAACGGCCGTTCCGGTCCAAAGAACAAAATGGGAACGGCCGTTCCCATACGCGGATGGGAATGGCCGTTCCGGCCCCAAGGCCAAAACGGGAACGGCCGTTCCCACCTGGAACAGCTGAAAAACAGCAGAAGCTCCAACAATGGCGACGGGGAAGCAAACAACAAAGCAACAGCAGCCAAACCACAACCAAAACACACGAAAATAACACAATAAAGCATGCTCGATACGTAGGTCACATATTTCCACATTAGAACCCGTAAAACGGCCTAGAATATACAAAACTTACACCCCGGTTACTATTCATCATCTCCCCAACAAAGCACGTAGGCACTAATCCGAGGCACGAAAGAGATAATAAAGTAAAGCAGGTAACGAAAGGGTCACAAATCCTACCTTAGGTCGTTGATCGGACGGTTGGATCTCCCAAACCCGAGCTCAAGGCTTCTTGGCCAAAATGGGGAAAAACTTCTCTTCCTCTCTTCCTTGCTTGCTGCTAACGATCAAAGTGGGAGAGAAAGAAAAGGCTGGCCCCTTTTGGGGCTGGTCCAACGGGTCGGTTAAAACGGGTAGGGTCAAACGGTATCCGGTCCAAACGGATCGAATTTAAAACGATAGGGCTACCAAATGGCTTTAGAAATTAAAAGATTAATTCATTGAATCCGAATCATCGAAACGAACTCAATGATAGGGTCGGAATTCGAATTCGAATTCCCGAGCTCAAATAGCCACGAAGGCTCAAACGTCCTAATTATAATTAGGTCCCTAAATTGCAAATATTGAACAATTGAGTCCAAGTACAATTTAATTATTCTAAGGCACACGTAATTAAAATTAATATCACGTTGACACGTAAGCATACTAAATCACATAATTCACAAAATACTGAAATAAACTCTCTCGTGACGCCGTACCTGGAATGCCGAAGAGACGGGGCGTCACATGAAGTTTATTCCATGGCGGATAAAAAACTGTTCAAGAGACCATCTAAGTTGAGGGAGACCGAAGCTCAGAAGCGCTCTGGAAAGTAAAGCGCTTTCCATAAGCAAAAAGGGCATGATACCAACGAGTGTCGCCAACTCGAGAGTGAGATTCAGAGGCTTATTGCTGGAGGGCACCTCAAGGAGTTCGTGAAGGTGCTGGAGAAGTATGATGAACACTACGCTGAACGAGCGTGTATTAGAGGAACAAGTCGTTCGCGCTCACGCAGTCCTCGCCACCACTACACGGAGTCCAGCGACCGTGGCAAAGGGAAAGGGCCGGAGGTTGAGAATCAGCCCTTCGCGGTCATTCACATGATCGCCGGTGGATCCTCGGGAGGCGACTCTAACGCTTCCCGACGTCGATACATGCGGAGTTCTGACCAAAGATCTTCTCAGCCCAGGCCGGTGCTCTCTATTGATAAATCATCACGCTCGGAGAAGGACGAGAGCGTAGGTTTCACAGAGAAAGATTTAGAGCACATTGTAACACCCCATGGGGTCGGTGAAACCTCTGACTGCCCCATGGTGGTTAGTCTAGACATTCACAATCACGTTGTAAAGAGGGTCTTAATTGATAGTGGAAGCTCCGTGAATGTTTCGCCTTACTACACGTTTCAGAAATTAAACATCACAAACATCCCACTCGAACCCCTCAGAACAGCCCTCATCGGCTTTGGGGGTTCCGAGATCGTCCCTCGCGGACAAATTCGCTTGGCCACCTCTTTCGGTCGTGCCCCGCAGCGAAAACTTTAAATGTTCTCTATGTGGTGGTCGAAGTGGACCTACCATACAACATCATCATTGGGCGCCCATCCCTCGTTGACTTCAAAGCTATAATTTCCACCTATCACTAGAAAGTCAAGTTTCCCACCCCCGAGGGTACCGGAGAGGTATTGTGTAATGTTAAGGAAGCTTGGGAGTGCTACATACTTTCCCTTCGAAGCCACAAGCCCAAACAACCTACCCAAGCAGGTTCCACCAAAAAGTCCGTTGACTTCCCCAAACTAGATGAAGATGGCCCCGAGCGCAAGAGGGCCAAGCTCTATAAAAAGAAGAATAAGAAGAAGGCCACAGACGAATCAGTAGATGCTGGGAGTTCGCCCCTCGGAGAGGTTGGGGTTTCCTCCTCGGAAGACGAGGATCATATACCCTCGGGAGATACCAGTGGGAGAATTACAGGCAAGAAACGAGCGCTCGAACAACCGAAGCCTGAGGTGCGGGTGGAACCTACGGAGAGCTTCCTAACCGTCGAATTGGAGCCCGGGAATCCAGATAAGATCACGCAAATAGGTTCCAGCCTCGACGGCCCCTCTCAGATTATGATGATTGAGTTCTTGCGAGAAAATATTGATGTCTTTGCCTGGAAGGCTTCAGACCTCACTGGCATAGATTTGAGCGTTATTGTCCACAGGCTGAACGTGGATCCGGCCTTCAAACCTATAAAGCAAAAGAAGAGGGATGTCCATGGGTTCCGGAGGCAAGTCATAGAAGAAGAAGTCAATAAACTGCTTGACGCTCAATACATAGAAGAAATTCTATATCCAGAATGGCTGTGTAATGTGGTGCTCGTTCCGAAGAGCGCCAATAAGTGGCGTATGTGCAATGACTTCACAGACCTCAACAAGGCATGTCCTAAGGATCCGTACCCCTTGCCTAGAATTGATCAGTTGGTGGATTCGACCGCTGGGTGTGAACTTATGAGCATGATGGACGCTTTCCAAGGATATTATCAGATATTTATGGCTCTTGAGGATTGTCCTAAAACTGCTTTCGTAGTCCACATGGGTGTTTATTGCTTCAAAGTTATGCCCTTTGGGCTAAAAAATGCAGGAGCGACATACCAACGCCTTGTCAACAGGATGTTCGAGTGTGAGATTGGAAAGTCCATGGAAGTATACGTGGATGACATGATCGTCAAAAGCGAACGCCAGCATTCCCACCTAGAAGACCTAAAACGAGCGTTCAGTATCCTGCGTCGTTATGGTATGAAATTGAATTCATCCAAGTGTACATTTGGCGTGCGGGGTGGCAAATTTTTGGGGTACATGGTCAGCCAACGGGGCATAGAGGCGAACCCAGAGAAAATTAAGGCAATCCTGGACATACCCTCGCCCCGCAATCTGAGAGAAGTCCAGGTGCTTGTGGGTAAGATCATTTCATTAAACAGGTTCATCTCCCGCTCAACGAACAGGAACTTACCCTTCTTTAAAATTCTGCGTAACGCTCGCAACTTTACCTGGAGCGAGGACTGCGAAAAGGCCCTGCAGGGCATGAAGCGGTACCTTTCGAGCGCACCTTTGTTGACCAAACCTATCCCGGGGGAGAGCTTGTTTGTATATCTATCAGTTTCCTTGGAAGCCACGAGTGCTGTCCTCGTGGCAATTCGCGAGCGTAAGCATATGCCAGTGTATTATTTAAGTAAGACTCTACAGGGAGCAGAGAAAAGATACATGGAAATAGAGAAGTTTGCTTTTGCGCTCGTTAATGCCTCTCGGAGGCTAAGGCCTTATTTTCAAGCGCATTCCATCGTGGTGCTCACAGATCAGCCCCTCAGACAGGTGCTTGTAAAGCCAGACGTCTCAGGGAGATTAATTAAATGGTCAATTGAACTTAGTCAATTTGACATCACCTTCGAGCCTCGCACGACGATACAGGCTCAGGCCGTGGCAGACCTATTGGTGGAACGTTTCAACTTAGATACCGGGTCCTCAACAGAGGATGGTTTATGGCTTTTGCACACAGATGGATCCTCAACCTCACAAGGGGGAGGAGCCGGGGTGACCCTCAGGGATCCTCTCGGAGCTGAAGTTGACTATGCGATCAAGCTGGCGTTCCAAGTCACCAACAACGAAGCTGAGTATGAGGCCCCCATCCAGGGGCTCAGGATTGCACTTCAAAATGGCGCCACTCGGGTCACTGCATATGTTGATTCGCAGTTGATCGCGAGTCAAATTGATGGTTCTTATGAGGCCCGAGAAGCCACTATGGTGCAGTATTTGGCGAGTGTTAAGGAGGCGATAGCCAGGTTCAAGGAATTCCATATTTTGCAGGTCCCAAGGGCAGGAAACGAACGTGCTGACGCTCTCTCAAAATTCGCATCCGCCCTGGATGGTTTTAGCGAGCGTGCTGTTACGTTTCTTAGAACTGAGGAGCCGCTGATATGTAGGGGCAAACCTTCGAAGGAGGTGAATATGATTGACCCCTCTGAGCCCTGTTGGCTCGACGAAATTATCAGATTCCTCTAGGATGGAACCAGCCCAAGCGACAAAGTTGAGGCTCGGAAAGTCAGAAACAAAGCCCCTCGCTTCTCATTGGACGCCGAGGGTCGACTATTCAAGCGATCCTTCCAAGGCCCACCGATGAGATGCTTGAGACCCTCGCAGGCCAAGGAAGTTTTAGAACATGTGCACAATGGAAGTTGCGGGAACCACTCTGGCGGTCGAATCTTGGCAAAGAAAGTCTTAAGAAGTGGATTCTACTGGCCCTCGGTCCTGCAGCATGCCATTAGCTACTCCAAGAAATGCCTTAAGTGCCAATTTCATTCTAACACCCCTCAGTTGCCGGCAGCTCAAATGATTCCTATTGATGTTTCGTGGCCTTTTGATCAGTGGGGCATTGATATTGTGGGACCCCTCCCAATGGCGGTCGGACAAAAGAAGTTCGTAATACTCGCTGTGGATTACTTCACTAAATGGGCCGAAGCTGAAGCAGTCGCGAAAATAACGTTCAAGGTTGTGAGAGATTTCATTTGGAAGAACATCATTTGCAGATACGGCATCCCGAGGGTAATCATCTCAGATAATGGATCCCAATTCATCGCAGCTGACACACGGGATTGGTGTTACGAACTTGGGATTGAGCAACGTTTCACTTCGGTGGGCCACCCTCAGGCCAACGGTCAAGCGGAGGTAACTAATAGAACCATACTCCAGCATCTGAAGACGATGCTCGAAAGCAAGAAGGGCGAATGGGCTGAAGAACTTCAGGGAGCCCTGTGGGCGTACCGTACTACCCCTCGAGCGGCAACGGGGGAAACTCCTTACTCCCTCATTTATGACTCCGAGGCTATGATACCTGTAGAAATTGCTCAAGAATCCGCACGCATTGCCTATTTCGAGCCTGCCGCCAACGAGGCCAATCGAGCGCTCGAGTTAGATCTGCTGGACGAGAAGAGGAATACTGCTTGGGCACGTATCCACAAGTACAAAGCAACCGTGGCTCGCCAATACAACAAACGCATTAAGGAGAGGACTTTCCAGCTAGGGGACTTGGTCCTAAAAAAAGTTGAAGTCTCTAAACATGTGGGTAAGTTGGACCCCAACTGGGAAGGCCACTTCAAAGTCGTTCAGGTGCGAGCAAATAACACCTACCTGCTGGAGACTTTGCAAGGCGAGCGTCTCCCTAGGCCATGGAATGCATGTAACCTTAGAAGGTTCTACGTGTAAACGTCAGTTCTTTTGTAATTGCCCGTTTGCGGCATGGAGTACTTTCTTTCGACAGAAAGCGTGTTGTAATTATCTTGAACATTACAAGTATAACAGTAAGTATTTAGTTATTTGTTTTGTCATTTATTTGCGTTCTTATTGGTTAATGATTTGAGCAACAAAAGGCCTACTCCGTGTCGAGCATCCTCCACGTCGAGTGGCCTAAGTAATACCCCGATCGTTTTGGGAATAACACTATCTTGGTATTGATAACCATCTACCCGGAATAATTTGACAGTTTGTAAGTGTATAAAATCCTAAGAACGAGCGCGTCAAACAACGGGGAGCAAAATGCTCAATTTACGCCAGCTGAGTGCACGCCACTCCAGCTCGCGCTTGTAAAAACCCCGATGACCCTCAACTTCTTGGGTAAGAGCACACTCGTACAATAATGAATCCCATAACAATCCTTTCATGGGTCCCTCGAAATGACGCTAACCCCACGGTTACGCTCGCTTTGATCCTACACTTGGCAAATCCTACTATTGATTTCTAAAGTACATACAACTCCCTGGAGCGATCAACTTCAAAATGCACATTATTGGGGCCAATACTTAGGCAAATCCTCAGGAGTTTCCTAAGTTCAAATTCGAGCCTCATTAAGGATACGGCCAGGGAACCCCCCATGGAAAACACCCTCGTGCACACACACGCCCATCGCAAACGTTCAAACAAGAAAGACCAATATAAAGGCGGCGAGCGCAATGAAACAACATCATTCATCATTGAAAAGTAAAAGAGAGAGTATTTAAACATTCAAGCAGTGAAAGAAGAAGTCTCAATATACGGAAAGAAGCATAAAAGGATCCAAAATGTTCAAGAAACTAGCTGGAGGATTGGGTACAGACATAAATTGTTCATCAGTAAGACAAGGAATTTAAACCAGCAAGGAAAGGGACTCAACAAACAAGAGATCATCACTGGGCTTGAAAATCAGGCTCAGGAGGGGTAGTCGCAAGAGGAACCGGGGCCAACACATTAGCGTCAGAAGTTTGAGCCTCGCCTGGTTCCTCGACATCCGTGGTATCCATGACGGTGCCCTCGTCCTCTATTTGGATGGGCTCGGGACCTAGAGTATTGGCCGCTATGAACTCCCGCTGGAGCGTCTGCACCAACTCCTGGTACTCCGGCTCCGCCAAACTCTCAGTGGGATCCTCGTCTTGGACCATAGGCTCGCAGTTTTCATCCAGGTCCATGCGCAAGCGCGCGTCGGTCCGAGCGCTGTCAGGAGCCAAGCCCAGTTTCACCATCTGCCCGATAGCTTTATGGAAGAAGCGCCGAGCGTTGTCAAAGCACTGGATGTTGGCGGCAAATATGAAATCTTTGGAGCGCACGAACTTCATCACTGCCTCCCAAGATACCCTTGCCTCCAAGCCCTGTACCTTGCCTTGCAAATCAGCGAGGGCCTTCTTCGTCTCCTCGTTTTGGCGAGTGCTCTCTGCCAGCTGCTTACCCAGGTCTCTATTCTGCACCCTCAGCTGGTCGCGTTACACCTTCAGCTCCCTATGACGCTAGTCAAGAGTGAGGTAGGCCGCATTCGCCTTCTGCAGATTCTCCCTCAGCTGGTCCTTCTCGAGGTTGGCAGCGGTCAGTTGGGCGTGGATGTTGTTGTAATCCTCTTGCAGTTGAACGGGGTCAGAGATTCGCAGCAGTTTCTTGTACTTAGCCTTATGCTCGGAGTAGGCCTGCGCTCGTCCCTGCAAGTTCTTCAACCTAGGGATTACCTCCTGGAGAGTCAGAAGCAAGATTAGTGTTAAAATGAGAACAATGGAATTGGGAAATCTTCAGAGGGTACTAGGGACTTACCGTCAGAAGGGCATGACAGGCGTCGTCAGCGACACGAGCGGCGTCATGCTCGTTCAGCTTATCATGATCGCCGGAAAATTGGAGTTTTTCGACGATGTCAGAGACGATGTTGACGGAGTAGGCGCTCTTTTTCAGAAGCACTGGACCCTCAGTCCGCTGGCGCTTGTAGCGAGAGTCGCCCTTGCAACCTATCTTCCAGAAATCTTCATCCTCTGATGAAGAAGTGTCGCTGCCCTCGCCTTTATGCCCCACGACCACCTCTTTCCCCTTACCAGAAATTGGGAGGGAATCCGGCATCCTCTTCCTCTTCCCTTGACGGTCGGCCCGGATTGTTTCATGTATACGGACATGCTCCCCCGAGCGATTTCGAGATCCGCTCGAACTCAATGAAATCGGACCCTCGGGGGCCGCCGACGGAGGAGTAGCCCCACGGACGCCGTCAACCGTCAAATCTTCAATGGGGCCCCTACGGGCCTCGTTCCCCGCGCCCTCGCGAGCGCCATTATGGCCCCGACCGGCTCCTCGCCTAGTTCCTCTCCCCCTTGGGGCATTTGGAGGACGGACTTGCTGTTGTTGCGGGGGCTGGGGATTAGCGCTGGTTCCTTGAGCGCCCAAGATACGGGAAAGAGCCTCAGCATTCATGTCTTGCGATAGTATTTGGATACCTGTAAGAAAGAAGATACGAGCGTCACAAATTGGTTGCTGGCACCACAAAAACAGAAATACAACAACTATACCAAGTCAGGAGACTATCCTAAAAGTTAGAGCAGTTAGTTCCTAGAATCTAACCGTCGAGGGTCATGATGTTGGCTGGAGGGTTGAGTATCATTTCTGGGGGGCAAGACAAGACATAACGGAACAGCACCCCCTCGTTTTTCATCAAGACCTCAGCCTTGATCCATTTCTTCTCACACTTCATTACGAGGGCTAATCCCTTGGCCCAGTCATCGAAATCCTTATTTCTCACCCTTTCCCTAATCAAAGGACCCTCGCCGTGTATCATCCACTGTCGATGAACCCCAAAGATTCCCCCAGGAGCCCCCACGAAGAAATACTTCTCCTTCCAATGCTCGCCATAGGAGGTGGATGGGGAATCTATCATCTTAAAGCCCGACTTGGCCTGGGCGTAATAAAACCCGTCCGTAGGTGACGAGCATGGCGAGCGGACTACTTGTATCAAGCTGTCAAAATTGACGATCGAGGATGCATAACCTAAGGCTCTCATCGTTATTATGAAGGTATTGATTAAGGCTATGCCGTTGGGTAGAATTTGTGAAGGGCAAAGCCCTAGATGATGGTAGATGATAGCAGCGGCGTGAGCAATTGGAAATCTTAGGCCACCGGCTAGAACAACATCCCAATAAACCGTTATCATCCCAGGTGGCGGTCGGTTGGCCCTCTCTCCTTCCTCTGGCAGTCGCATGGGAAATACAGCTTCATCCCAATAAGCTTTCGTCTTCGGCTCCTCCAAATCTTTGAGCGTCAAAATACTCTCAATCTCATCTAGAGATCTATCGGTTTGGTGACGGTTATCTTGCCTCACTCGAGTGACAGGCTCCTTTCCTTTCCTCTGACGCCTTCTGGAAGGTTCAACTCCAAATTAACGTCCGGATGGCCCTGCTTCGCCCTCGGGAGCCATCACGGCCACAGTGATCCTGTGATCCTGGGGTCTCACGGCGCTGTTCAACACCGGGAATACTCTCTCTCCTTGCCTCTGCATTTCCATCACGTTATGCATCTCTTCAAAGAGGTCATCCACCCCTCCAGGAGCACGCTCGTTCATCCTTTGAACGGCTGCGTCAACCTCTTCATCCCTGGCATCAGCCGGAGCTTGAGCCACTGGAATCCCCTCACCTGGGGACGCTTTAGCCATGGGAACCGCTGTAGGTACATCTCCGTGGGGGGAAGAGCTCCCCACGGACATCTCTTCTATCTCCCTTACGTAATCGTCAACCTGGTGTCTGGCCATGTTTGTTTTTCGACTTACGAAGACGGAGTTCTCTCAGAAAATTCAATAAAGAAGGAAAATTCTGGAAGGAATTCAACGGCAGAAGGGGTTCTTTGCTTAGAAGGATCACTCACGCACAACCTAAATCTAAAAGTTAGTATCGGAATACCAGAATTTGTGGAAGCCTTACCTAGAAAGTGAAGAAGAAGCTCGCCGGAGTCTGTAAAAGTTGAAGAGGTTTCTTGCTGCGTATGTGCTTGAAGAAGTCTGAATGCGTGAAAGAGGCTCCAAGATTCTGCAAATCCCTATTTATAGGGGAGAATTTGCATTGATTAGGGCTTAGGATTTCAAATGGCAATCATTTCCCGCCTAGGAAATCCCCCCACTTTTGGTAACCGCCTCACGTCTTCCGGAGTGCACGTGCCCACGTTCCCACTCAGCATTAAATGCGGACATGACTTCAATTAATGCGGTGTCAGACTGTGTCCGTTACAGAAGTCAAGCAGTCACTTCTCTAGCAATGGCTTGACCCTCGGGTAATTCAAAATCCAAGGCTCCCACCTTATTAAATTCTACAGTACGCTCGAGCGATACTACAGAATTTGGGGGGTAAAATGATGAGGCCCAAAAGCACGCTTGTATCAGAGCCGTCCGCGTGTCACCATCTGCTGACGCGAATACTATACCCTCGCATTGATGGGCTCGTGGGCAAATGCAGCCCACTCACTTGCCAACTAGTGTAGGCCCTTGAGCCTCGGCCAACTATTCAAGAATAGGGGCCGAACCGGCAGGTTCGGCGCTCCCATCCCGGCCGTCGGGGTTATCCTTCTCAGGGAAGTACCCACACGAGGGTCCCATTCTTGATGCTTGGGATTCCCGCGCTCAAAGGTCATCTGCCGCGGGGGGTCCATCCGTGCACTCTTCGAGCGTCGCCAGCGCTCGTGCATAGTCCGACCACCCTGCGATGGATCCGAACCTTGGCAAAGGGGACCTTGGGCTCTCTTCCCACGCGATCCTCGCCAATAACCTCTGACACAAAGGTAGTGCGCACCTGGCACCTGACACACCGCCTCCTTTTCAGAAACATCATTTTCACGCCCTCAAAGGCTGCCACGTGTTAGGGCAACACAGGTTTGGGACCACACGGTCAATTTACCCTTTTACCCCCACCCCTAACATATAAATAGGGGAGAACACATGCTTTCTCGCCCAAGTCATCTTCTACACATACATTGCATTGTTCTGGGCATTCCTACTGATCTTCTCAAGCTTTCCATTAACCTCACCACAGTTGCATCACCATTACCTCTTGCACTCTTGGTGTTATCCTAGCTGGAAGAACCCACACTCACAAGGAAACCCAGTTCTTGAGGCACTCACGCCTGTGATGGTCTTTCCCTCTTCATACAAATACTAAAGTGTTGTTGCATTTAGGAAACCGATATTCCTGCACCATCATATATATATATATATATATTTCTATTAAATACTATTTTATATAATTAAGTTATGTTAAATGATATAATATCTAGGTAAATATAAAACTATTAAATAGTATAACATATATCTTCCTCATTAATAATATAATACATATAAATTTATTAAATAAGATAATGATATTTATCACTTTATTAAATAATATAATACATACATATAAATTATATCAAAATATATAATATGCAATTATAAATATGTTAAATAATAAATTTATAAGTAGATTAAATGATATATAACATATAAATTATAATATATTAAAAAATTTCAATTACCCCCCAAAATTAATTTTATTCCCACCCATTTTATTAAAATATTTCATTCTCCCTCCAAATTAAATATCACTCTAATATCTTTTCCTACCCAAAATTAAACATCATCAGTCATTCTTCTCCCAATTTCCTAAATAGAAGATAAAACCCTAATCTTGCGTATCTTTGCAGGGGCGAATTTGAAGCCGCCGTTCACCTTTCCTCCATCTGTGGGCTCACCGTCGGTGCCTCTCCGTGGCTCCTCCATCCTCTCCTTTGTTGTTAGCCGGCGCTGCTCCGCCCACCTCGTACTCGCGCTGCCCCGCCCCGCCCTCCTCCCTTCCAGGCCTCTCCCCTCCGCCCCTTTTCCTTGCACGGGTCAACAAGCGCGAAAGAAAAGCAGAAGCAGCTGAGTGAGGCGGAGCTTTTGAAGAAACCGTATAAGCGGTGGGATGCTGCACCACGGAGTTGAAGATTTTTCCTGTAGGCTAACAGATTTCTGGATTTTTCTGCTGCGAATTTCCGCATTGTAATTGAATGATATAGGGCAAATTTTTCTGGTGAATTTCGTCTCGGGTGCTGTTCTTGCCGACCTTTATGCTCGCAAGGTATAAATGCTTTCGTGTTTTCTTCTTTCTCTGTGTGTTTTTTTGGCTGTGTTGAAGATTTGGGAGCTCATTCTGCTCTCTGGGCTTTGTGTAATGATGAATTCTGAATTGCGTCGGATGCTTGATGATGTTGAATTCCACAGCAGAAGTGTTAATTTTGGTAGTTCTATTGTTGGGATTCAATCGTAAGATCAGATTTGGGATCTTGGGGTGGAGGGAAGAAAGAATTTTTACAATTTAATGTAGTATTTCTTATGAAAAATCCAATTGATTGTAATTTTGTAATTAGAAATGTGATGTTATGTCTGCAAATTGTTGAAGGCTGATGTTGTCCTACGAGGATACTCTGGTTGGAACACAAGGATGGCTCTTCAAATGAAGCTCTACCACGAGCGTTATAAACTAATGAAACTGGATCATACTTTCTTCTTAATGTAATGTGTATTCTGCTTAATGTAATGTGTATTTTGCTGCACTATCTGTTAGATTTGGGAATTCCATTATGATATACATGTCCAGTTAACTTACTCTGTGCGATCTCATTGTAATGCAATTAAGAGAATATTCTCTTTATGTAAGAGTGTATTCTAGAAGTTTCAGAAAGAATGTAATGTGTAAGTTGTAGAATCCTTGCATGTCTGTCCTGAAGAGGATTATAATATAGGTGGATGAGATAGTGAATATCAGCAACCCTCTTCGTGGAAGGTACCAAAATGCTACAGCAGGAAGCAAGAGGTGCCTCAAGTTGTCCATGACAGATGGTGTTCAGCGTGTATTTGGCATGGAATATAGGCCTATAAAAGATCTTGAAGTTCTTGCACCAGCAGGATTGAAGGTTTCCGTTCTACTTTTTCTTAAGTGCATCTTGTTGATTCATGTTCCTCGATTAGCTAATAGGATATAGTGCAGTTGATTAGATTTTGGACCGGGATTTGTATGTCTTGAGATTCTGAAAGATTGAAACTTGGTCAAGTGTACATGGATGATAAAAAGCTTTTGTATGTGCGTTTTCAGACAATGGTGATTAACTAGTGGTCATGATTTGCAAACTTGGAAAGTATTGTCGAGCAGTTATGGATGATTAAACATCTACTTATTCCGTTATTTTTAGCTCATTAATAATTTACTTTGTATGCAGGTTTGGAATGCGCTTGTCTTCAAGCCTTTCAAATACTCTTGGTTGTCCAGCTTCAGGCAGGATCATTTTTGTTTATCCTGTTAAGTGCCAACCATCAAGTGCAAATGGGAATGGTAAGCGAGGTGGTGTTGCATCCGATTCTGTCTCATTAAAAAGCTGCAAGGAATTATATCTATCTCCAGTGTATTTGAAGAGTAGAATTGAATCAGAAGGTGCTTTATCATCATCTCATCATGACCTATCTGAGAAGGTTGCAAATGGTCACATTGCAGATAGTAAACCTTCATCACCTCGTACACCATCCATCAGTAGAGCGGGATTTGTATATCTTTCGCTCTTTTGCATGCCGAAACATGTTAATATCTTTTGATTTGTAATTCGGCAGATTTTATCGAATTGCTTATTGTTATAGTTGTTATTACAATATTGTTGGATTTATGGACATGGTTGAATTTCTAATTTATTGTTCGTGTATTACATTATTGTCGCATTTCTAGTTATTTTATTTTATTTTATTTTTTTGGGTATATAATTACTGAAAAAACATGTTGAATATAAAATAAAAAATAAAAAATAAATTATAATATTAAATTTGCGACGAATTTCGTCTGAAAAATAAAAAGAATTTTTTAAAATTTTTAAATCTTCGTCTGAAATTCGTCGGAATTTTCGTCTGAAATATATTATTTAAAAAACAAAAATATTATGTTCGTCTGAAAGTTCGTCTGAAATTTCGTCTAAAATTCGGGTTTCGTCGGAATTTCGCCGGAAGTTCGTCTGAAAATAAAAGAGAAAATACTAAAATTAATTATGTTCATCTGAAAATTCGTCGGAAATTTGGTCGGAAATAATATTCAGACAACATATTTTGGACGCAATTTCGTCGGAAAAGTGGACAAGGTGGTCTAAATGTTCTCGTCGGAAAGTTCGTCGCAATTTCGTCGGAAATAAAGTTCGTCGGAAAATTACCAATTTCGGACGAGATAATTTTTGGTCTGAAATTGGTCGGATTTTCGTCGGAAACTTTTATCGTCGGAATTTTCATCGGAAATGTCGTCTGAAAAAATTTGGGACGAGAGGTTTTCGGTTGAACTTGAGTTCGTCGGAATTTCGTCTGAAGTTGGTCGGAAAATGAAATTTTCAGACGAAAAGGTCCAAATTTTCGTCTGAAAATTTCGTCTGAAATGGTCTGTTTTTTTGTAGTGAAAACATCAACAAGAATAAATAACAGGGCAAGCTCCAAGACTACTGCAGAAAACGCAAGAAAGCAAAATTAGGTTGGACTCTCCGCGAGGGAGATGCGAAGAGCTTCGGCAGGTAAATCAGAAAAGCCTTCTTGGTAGGAGAGGGCATTGTTTGCGAGCCAGTGGGCCACCATATTTTCCTTCCTGCGGATGTTGGATACGGAGAAAGAAGGAACGCGTGACAGCAGCTTGCGGGTGTCCGAGACTATGTTCCCGATTTCCGAGAAGTCCTCACTCGAGCAAGAAATTTTATTGATAATGTTAAGGCAATATCCCTCCAAGATAATAATATTCCAGCCCTTTCTAGAGGCGAGGTCAACAGCAGCACGAGCAACTATACCTTCTACTACTTCGGCACTGAACCGACCCCAGTGACGAGAGGAGAGAAAGCCCACAGAACAGCCGAACGAGTCACGAGCTATCACTCCTATACCAACTTCACCCAAAACAGCAAAAGTTGCTCCATCGAAATTTATTTTAATGGAACCAAAGGGAAGGGTAGTTCAGGAATCTCGAGCCAAAGGGATATGAATAGGTGGTTGAAGGCGATTTTCAGCGAGGAAGGTCGAGCTGAAATTACAAGCAAAAGAGATTGCATCCCCAGGGAGAACTCGTTTTCCTTCAAAAACCTTGATATTCTGGAACCACCAAAAAGACCAGAGAATAGTGAAGAAGATAGCAGCATCTCCAACATGAAGAGCTTGGGAGACCGTAGAGATCCAAGAAAGCACGTCACCACCTCTGAAAGAAATACAAGCGAGAGGGAGATTGGAGAGAGCCCAAGTTTGGCGCGCGAAATCATAGAAGAAGAAGAGGTGGGGAATATCTTTAGGAAAGTTATCACAAAATGGACAGGCCTGGGAAAAGGAGCAGCGGCGCTTGAGGAGGTTTGAGGAGATAGCTAAAGCATTTGAGCACAAACGCCATAAGAACACCTTGACTTTGGGAGCAACCTTCGCCAACCAAATAAAAGACTAATTAAAATTAGCCGAGGGACCAGTTTTAAGAGTTCTCTGAGAGTCAAGTGAGAGAGCAACGTGATAAGCACTCTTGACCGAAAAGACTCCAGATTTAGAAAAGTGCCAAATAAGTCGATCTTGGACGGTCGGATTACCCGGAGGAATGGATAGAATATGGTCAGAGTCTGCCTCGAGGAATAAGCTATGAACAAGGTCGAAATCCCAATCTCCTGTAGTAGGGTCAAGAAGATCCTTAACAAAGAACACTGAACAGTCAGCAGGCCTAGAAGAGATCGGTTTGAAGGAGTTAGACCTTGGAATCCATGGATCCTGCCATACCCGAATTAACTCACCATTACCAACTCTCCATCTGGAGCCCGCCAAGAAAACCGGACGTGCCACGAGAAGACTCCTCCACGTGAGAGAAGGTCTATAGCCTAAAGTGGCCTCGCTAAAACTGGTGCGGGCAAAGTAGTGAGCCTTCAAGAGTTGTGTGAGAAAACAGTTGGGATTTGTAGAGATTCTCCAACACTGTTTTGCCAAAAGGGCCAAATTAAAAGCTCTGAGATCGCGAAATCCAACGCCTCCCAATCTTTTACTCTCGCACAAACGTTGCAAATTAATCCAATGAATTTTGTCCTTGTTTCCATTGTTCCACCAGAAATCCCCTAATCATTCTCTCAATATCAGACAAAAGAGTGTCCGGCAAATGAAAGCAACTCATGGAGTAAGTCGGGATAGCTTGTAGAGCCGCTTTGATAAGGACCTCTTTTCCGGCTTGAGATAAAAGTTGCTCGGACCAACCTTGGATTTTCGACCAAACCCGTTCACGGATTCACTCAAAGACTTCTCTTTTCCTAGAGCCCACAATAGAGGGGAGACCCAAGTCTTTATCGTGCTTGAGAGCCTCAACAACCCAAAGTCGGTGAGTAAGCCTCTCTCGGAGAGCTCTGGTAATCTTGGGGCTGAAAACAATGGAAGACTTCTGATAATTTATAGATTGACCAGAAATAGACTCATACTTTCGGAGCACCTCCCGAATCCCATCCACCGAATCTTGGTTAACTTTGGCAAAAATCATGGTGTCGTCTGCAAAAAGAAGGTGGGAGATGAATGGGGCACGTCTACAGATACTCCTTTAATTCGATCATCATAAGAGATCAACCTGCTAAATGCCTCTGCATAAAAAAGAAACAGATAAGAGGAGAGGGGGTCTCCCTGGCGGAGACCTCGCTTAGGGAAAAGATGCCCAAAAGGAAACCCGTTCAGCACAAAAGAGTAGGTAACGGAGGAGACACAACGCATAATAAGGTTAACAAAAGGAGAACAAAACCCTAACCTCAAGAGAACCCTTTCCAAGAAGATCCATTCCACACGGTCATACACCTTACTCATATCCAACTTGAGAGCCAGGAAACCCTCTCTACCAGATCTCTTATGCTTGATAAAATGATTTAGCTCAAAAGAAACAAGAACGTTGTCAGTAATAAGGAGACCTGGGATAAAAGCACTGTAACATCCCGGATTTCGGGGCCAAGAAAAATTCCTTTTAAAGTCCCTAGTTACCATTCATCCCTAAATGTAGAAATTTTCCGGGACATCATTACCTATCTAATATTGGGTTCAAATGAATCCTTACAAAATTTTATGAATTATGGTATCATTCCCAAACCCTAATTCTCATTATAACTCCCGTAGTAACCAAAACCGGCCAAAAACCCTACTTTAACCCTATATTTTGAGACTTCCGAATTTCAACGTTTTCCCTATTCAATACTATAGTTAAAACGATCCTTGAATTATTTTATGAATTTTCATACTCATACCAAAACTTGATTCCAACCGTAGCATATTTTATAAATATTTTCCTTTTTAAAAAGTTATCATTTTATTTTAAACAATTAGCTTTCATTCAATATTTAAAATTATACTTAAAACGTTTCTTGAATTTTTCTCTAAACTATGATAATTTTTCCAACCTTTAAACTTCATCATAGCTTCGTTTATATAATTTTATCATGATTTTCATCATCTTTAACGTTCATGATTTGTAAACGAAAAACATAAATATTCCACATTTATAATCATAATGAAGCTTATTTTTAACTCATTCTTTTATTATTTACTACTTCAAGTTCTCGTCTCTCGACTTTTGAATAAATTTTATATTATTTTATATTTATTTTTATTCACTATGACATCATTCATGACATCACCTTTCTAAAAATAGAAAGTCTAAATATGTGAATTAAAGTTTTCCACATTTCCTACAAAAATTCCCTACATTTGTGCGATTTAGAGATTTCCACATTTCCTACAAAAATTCCACACAAATGTGTGGGTTAGAGATCTTCCACACCTCTTCCATATTCTTAGAAATTGCAACATAAGCCCCTAAATCCCAAGTATAAATACCCCTCCAAGATCATTTGCAAGAACACACAAAAATCCTCTCATTTCTCCCATTTTCGGCCACTCCTTCTCTCCATACATAAGGTGTGCTTTTATTTTATTATTTCATGCTTTATATTATGTTCTTAATATATTATGAATTATAGCATGCTTAGATTTAATTAAATTATGCTTTAGGAATTTTATTTTATGAAATATATGCATAATTGTTAGTTTTAAATACAATGTGTGTACGTTATGGAATTTTATTTAATTAAATACATGAATTATGATATGATATAATGTGGGTATATTTAAACAATTATGATCTTGTTTGATTAAATTCATGCCTAGAATAATTTATTTAGAATTAATTTTATGATTAAAGTTACATAAAGTGCTACATTATGAGTTAAATTATGTGTTATGGACTTAGAACTTGTTAGATCTGATCATGAACTAATATGAACACATTCATAAGCTTAAGAACACATTCATAATGTTCTTGATCAATTTTAAGTGCACGTGTGATAGTGTGTGAGTGTGTGTGTTCGATTTTATGTTATAAAGTGATTAATTCATAAGAATTTGAATAGTAAATGTTTTCAATAGTAATTTTGACTTTTTGGCCAACCCATAATCTGAATATTTCGAAATTAATATAAAAATAATTATAAAATAGGTTTTGGAAATTTTAAAGGAAGATTTTATCAGAGTTTTCCGAAAATCGGCAATCTTGTAAACGTTTTCTAAAAAGTGACCTACATTGTCAAATTAAATTCTAAATTTCATTTCTAATATTCTAATTAGGATTATAATGTGATTAATAAATATTTAAGTGGCTAAATAATTCACGAAACCTGATTAATTAATTAAATTACGTTAAACTATTAAAATTAGAGTTTACCAGGAATTCTCTAACATGATATAATTTATGTGTTTACTTGATTAGAATAATGTGTAATCCTTTGAAGTATGAACATTAAGTGTTTTATGTGCTTATTTGATTAAAATAAGGAACCTAGTTCTAAGCCTATAGTAGTTAATATTTTCAGGTGCACTGGAATCCACATTACAATGCCTGACTACAGGTATAGGTGAGGGTTAAAGTGTTTTCAACTGGAATCATGCTATACATATGTATCTATATAAAAACTATTTTCAAGCCTACCTATCATTTTGATTTACTACCCTCTATATATATTATTGTACTACAATGTCCCTCCTAAGGGAAAAACACTTTCATGCTAGAATCAACGTTTTATTAGGACGTTATGTATTTCAAGTCCACTTTATCAAAACATTGATTCCGGGCTATGCAAGCAAAATATTATTCTTGATTCATGTTATGGGCCCCGGTTGTATCCGTATCGAGGAATTACCCGGAAGGTATCGGGCCGAGGGTGTTGTTGGTGCTGCGGACTACCACCAAACTCTTGGTAGCAGTTTAACAGGAGGTTAGTTATTCCACGCCAAGTTATAAGGGAACACTACTTCCCATATATTGTTCATGGCCATTAGGGGTAGCTCCCCACGGCACTGGAGTAAGGAGATATTATTATATTGGTTTTATTAAAGTGTCGGTGCCTTGATCAACCCGATAATGTTTTACCAATTATTTAAGGAGTTACGGATGGAGAGGCCTAGCTTGCGGGCATTAATGTTCTTGTTACAAACGGTTCATATTTCTACAAATATTCCAAACTACCCCTATCCCTGTTTTACACATATCATGAACCGTTCCATATTTGCTATATTCTATTGTTAATATTGTAGATCAAGATCTTCTTGATCATATAATATATATATATAAACCCTCATACCCCCCTTCACTTAGTCACTTTGACTAACCCTTTCGCCTGGTTTCAAATGTATGATTTCAGGAATCAAGGAGCGACAACTAGAGGTATCTTGAAGCATTACGATAGTAGGCTGGATCTGATCATAAAAGTACACTGTCTTGAGCCTATTCTCTATAGAATTAAAGTATCTCATACTTTGCCTTTGCATGTCATCCTATTGTACTCTTTTGAAAACTACCTTGAGCAATAATGATATTCCTGCTTCGTTATACGTTATCCTCCCCGTTACTGGCAAAGTTTTAAACCTCTTTATCTTCTGCTGCACTATGTCATACTCTTTACTCATATATTATCTTGTCCGTTCACTGTAGTATTTCCTGAGTGTTGGGTCTAATCTCCATTCGGGGAGTATTGCGGTGCAGGGGTTGTAGTGTTAGGGGAGGCGCTACAAGCACTCTGAGAGAAAGAGATAATGTGATGCATGAAAGGTTTAAGTCGGTTTGTGATAGCTTTGGAGGCTAGCTTATAGATAACATTGCACAAACTAGTAGGGCGGAGTTGAAACATCGACTCGGGGTTGTTGCATTTAGGGATGAGTACAATATGTGTGTGATGCATGATGCTAGAAAACTGACCAAGATTAAGGAAATCCAGGCAACACTGAATGATATCAGAGCGAACAATCGACCAATATTTCTGGAAAAAGATCGGAGGCATACCATCCGGGCCTGGCGATTTAAAATGGGTCATTTGAGAGAGGGCTTTATCAAGTTCCGCAGCAGTAAACGGAGCACTCAAGCTGGAATTCATCTCAGGAGTGACTCGCTGATCCAAGCAGTCAATAATAGTATCAATCATATCCAGGGAGGGAAGACTAGAAGTGAACATCTTAGCAAAGTATGTCTCCACAACCCCTTTTATTTACTGTTCTGTTTCAACCCAAGAATCAAGCTCGTTCTTAATTCTAGTGATTGTATTTTTATTTCTCCTGTTAGAAGCCCCACGAGTGAAAATAGGCAGTATTTCGGTCCCCTTCGAGTAACCTATGTGATTTAGCCCTCTGCTTCCATTTGATCTCATCCCGGGCGTACCATTTGTCAATTTCTGCCTTAATCCGATGTTCCTCTTGTTTGGTAAGTTCTGTAATAGGGCCCTCCCTGAGGTTAATTAGGCGATTCTCCAAACTCTGCACGTGCATCTTAGGATCAAAAAATTCTTTCTTCTTTTAATGAGCTAGAGCTACTCGAGAACTGGCCAATTTTTCCCAAGTCACGCCCGCGCTATATGAAGCTGGATTAGAATCCCAACTCCTAGCCACAACTTCATCGCAACCGGTGTGTCTGAGCCACATGGCTTCAAATTTGAACATACGCTTCCTAATTTCAGAACGGTATGTTTTTTTTTTTTTTTGGGGGGAGGGGGGGGGGGGGGGGATGAAGAGTGACGAGAATGGGCACATGATCGGAGTTGACTGATTTGAGGTGAGTGACTCGGGCTTCGGGGAACAGAGTTGTCCTAGAGTGGTTTGCTAAGCACCTGTCAAGCCGAGCTCGTATTGTATCCGAGGACTTACAATTGTTTGACCAGGTGAAAGAGTATCCATTAAAACCCAGATCGTTGAGTTCACAAGAAGAGATACAGGGTCTGAATGCATTGATAAGACCCGGCTGGCAAGGCTCCCCTCCACTTTTCTCCGAATTTAAAAGTATCTCGTTGAAATCTCCTCCACATAGCCACGGCCAATTATACATATTTCCAAGATGAGTCAGAATCCGCCACGATTCATGGCGGCATGTGTGGTCCGAGTTACCGTAAAAGCCAGTGAGTCAACAGCAGGGCTTATTAGGTTCAAGGGTAACAACTACATTAACATGATTACGGCTAAAGCTGAGTAAGGTGACATCAAGCTCTTTTTGCCATAACAAAGCAAGACCGCCACTGTAACGCCCCAGTTTTTCAGTTTTAAATAATGTGGCGTATTTGTTTACAAATTGCGCAATTTGATTATTTAATTATATGATTAATTGTTTATAAATGTTTATATTTGATTTAAGATATAAGCTATTGCTATTTTAATCGATTTCATTTTATCTTAATTGATCTCTAGTGTTTAACTTCTTAATTAAGGTTTCATGTTACCTTAACTATTTCGGTAATTTCGTTAATTAATTTCAATATGTTAATAGTTGGCTTTAAATTTATTTAAAAAGGAAATTAAGTTTTAGTAATTAATTTATTAACGATATGAATTCATTCATGCGCATGAGTGTTCTATTTGTGCTTCGTTCTTATATGTAATGATATCGGATTGGTATGAAAATTTAGTATGTCATAAATATGTGTGTTATGAACATGCCTATGTGCTCGGTTTATGTTTTCGGATTCATTTGACGTGTTAACGGATTTAATTTGATTTGTGGAACCAAGTCGGGGGCTAACGAGCAATTAGCGCACCCTTGGTTCCGTACGTGATATCTTGAGCTCGGGAATTCGGATTCGAATTCCGTCAACTCCGTTGCCTTCCTATCGACGATGCGGAGACAATAGAACAAGACTCATACCTTTTTGAAATCATTAAGACCTCCGAAATCCAACCGTAACGGACAACTCGTGCAAGAAGAGCTCCTTTTGGTTGACTAGTCTTCATGGTGGGACCCTTAACACCTCTTAAACCTAACCATACCTTAACCATGGCTTGTGTACTTGAGTTAAACCCTTTCTCCTACCCTTTTAGCTCTGAAAACCGAACCAAACACTTCCTTCTCAGCTGGAACTGATCGAGAGAGAGAGAGAGGAGAAAGAAGAAGAAAACCTTGGCCCTTTTGTGATTTTGAGCTCAAATCACCATCTTCCTTCACCAAATCTTTAAGGTATGAATATCTATGTCTTCTCTACTCTATTATACTTGATTTCATCTACTTACAACATGTTTTGGATCAGATTTGATTAGGGTTTGGATTATGAGTTTGGTATGAACTTTTAGGGATTTTTGTTCTAGTGACATATTTGCTTGTGTGGCTGATTTTCTTGCTTATACATGAGTATATGAGCTTGTTTCTTGGCCAATTTCTTTCCCAACTGATAGTATATGATTTTAGGAGGATTTTATCTCTTGCCCCTTTTATGAAATTTTGAAATATGGAGCTCCAAACTTGATGTTCAAACTGCTTCCCCTGTTTTTCGAACTGCTGTGTGAATTTTGTGTTGTTGCTTGATCAAATGGTCTCCATTTTGTGTGAAATCGCATGGAGTTGATGTACACTCATTGCTTTATATGTTAGCATTCATGTTTCAAGTATTTGGATCCATTTTAAGTTTCAAAACCGAAAGACATGGACTGTTGTTATGCATGCATCATGACAGACTTGTTGCTGTTGCGTTTTGTAACTTGTTGGTCATTCTAATGTGCTTTAAATTACACCATTTTGCATATATATGAAGTACCTTAGTAGTTTAGTATGTTAGCATGCATTCCCCAAAGTTTCAGATCCAAATTCATGCCCTAAGTACTAGATCAAGGCATGATTGAACAATTGAGCTCTTATGTGCGATTTTGGCGACCCAGTTTTGTTGCATGGATTCGATGGCCTTAATGTGTGATTTAGCCTTTGAACTCTAAATGAAATATGCTCCTAACATGCTAAATATGTTGTATATCAAGTTTCATAAGATTTGGAGTTGATTTGGTATGCTTTTGGATTGATTTTGTTCCAGTTTCTTTCCTAGCATGAGTTGTTGCAACTTTGGACCATTAATTGGCTTGAAATGCATGAATTATTGCTACCTTAACTTACCTATATGTGTTAGTTTGATGTTTATTTGGTTTGGCATGAGTTTTGCCCTGCTTGTTGTATGTTTTTTCGCCACTGACCTAAATCCGCGAGGGTGGATTTTTCCTTTTGGAAAAATCCGCGGGGGGTGGATTTGAGGCAGTGGGACTGGACCAGATCCATGGGGGTGGATTTTTCCCTTTGGAAAAATCCATGGGGGTGGATTTTGTCCAGCCTGTTTTTTTTTACTCCGATTCCATTTTTCTTCGTTTGTTTGATCTTCCTCCACCTCTTTTATGACTTTTTTGAGATACTAACATGTTCTATAATGTGTTATCTTATTTATTATAATTTTCATGATTTTTCGTGGAATATTTTACAAGTTATGATTTAATATGTCATCAATGCTCCAAGAATGAATGAAATGATTGATTATGTGCCTTAATGCATCTCCATGCCACGACTTGCTCTCTTATGCATATCATAAGACATTCATTGCATTGCCGTTTATGTACGTTTTGAGGCGTTTATGATTCCCGTAACCCATTTCCCTTATCATATGATTTGTTCTTGTTCTCAAACTTTGGAAATATGTTACATTATGTGATATGATGTATGTAGTAGCGTTTTGTGAAGGATTGAATACGTTTGAATGTGGGACGAACTTAATTTACTTCAATGCTCTTATTTGCCTAAATGTTGGATCTTGTACTTTGAATTTCTTGAATTGAATTGATTGGAAAAGTGAAATGTGAAGGATATGAACTCGTTTGGATACGAATGCTTCATTGAATGAATGAATTGAATGTTTATATGTTTTTAAGACTTTAATAGTGCACATGAACGTGTTCCTTACATTATAGAATCTTCTCTTCATTCATATCATGATCATTACATTGCCGAGCATCCTATTTGGTCATTTTGAGTCTCACTTCACCTTTCTTGCACAGATTTTGACCCTGTTGGAGACGAGGCCGGTCAGTGAGGCTCTTGTGCTCTCTTTTGTTGGTTTAAGGTGGGTTTCTCTTCTACTTAGATAAAACGACCCGATATATCTCCTTACGTGAAAAGTTTTAAGCCAAAGTAATATGATGTATATATTGAGTCTTTTATCGAGTAAATGATTGCAAACGTAAAGCCCTTATTTCTTGAATCCTACCTAATGTTTTGGCGAGAATGAATGAATGTTCACAATGAATGGGGCCCAGGGGCTTGGTGTGAGTGGGGACCCGAGGAGGCAAGGGCTGACGGTAAACCCTCACACTAGTCCCACCAATGAACGGCGTAACCGGACCTCGTTAGGAGTTAGCGAGGAATGGACGCTGAGTGCCATCTGGGGAGTCATGTTCCCCTTTTTAGTCAATGAATGGGTGGATGGGCCTTGCAAACCCGCCACCAACCCGGAGGAAGAAGGTGTAAATGTTATTGAATGCGCACGAAAGAATGTTATGCATGAAAAGAAAGAAAGAATGAATGAATGAATGTTAATGAATGTCAATGAATTACACGAGGTGTTGGTTGGAGATAATGCACGCCCACTCGCCGGGCCAATAATGACCAAATGTTAATGAATCATTATAATCCCTTTTGATGATTTCTATTTGCCCATTTGGGAAATTCTTCAAAACCTCACTTGGGATTATAACTTGCATGTGAATGTTTAATTATTATCGTATATTATATTTATGCCCTGCTTTTATACCCACCAGTCCCTTTTGGACTGAACCCGTTTGGCTTTCAGTTGTGTTGTGCAGGTGTCGAGGGAGCTAGGCGGGATTTCGAGTCATAGGTTTTACTTTCGTCTTTTAGCCCTTGTATTTTGGTCTTACACATACATATTGCACGTTGGATCACTGTATTGTTTAATAATGGAGCGTATTGGTTATTTGAGCCTTGACGGCATTTGATAATGTATATGGACTATTTTGGAGTTTGGCTGCTCATTGTTTATATTATGGCCAGTTATTACTTCCGCATTTGTAATCACTCTGATTTTATGGTTCAAGGGTTAGCCCGCCTAGCATAGCGTGTGTGTTTATCCCCGTTCGCCGTGACTTAGCTCGAGTATGGATCGTCCATTTCATATTCGGGTCGGGTCTCGGTGCGGGGGATGTGGTACCTTGCGCTCGGGTGCTACATCCTTAAGTGGTATCAGAGCCCGGTTGCAAAACCGGTGTTCTTGAGTCATGTCTGAGTCAGTTAGGTCGCGCGGCATAGGAACAACTTGTTAATGTGTGCATTGCATCGATTTGACATGAATATGTGATACTAATTGTTGGAAATTGTTTAATACATGTATACGATCTACTATTTCATTTAGTTGCTTTAAATGTTGCATTTTGCATTCTATGAGCGTTGATTCATTCAACTACGTGCCATGAGCATACATTAATCCTCATGCACCCATATTTGAGTTGATCTTTCTTATATAGGCTACTATCATGCAAACAAAGCTACAATTCACCCTAATTACAATTGACAAAGTAACTTGAAGGCCGAGTGTTCAAATTCCACGGCTTGCACAATGGAAATACCTATCATGGCTCGTATCACGGGAAGGTTCATCAATCATGCCCTACCCACAAACCTTGAAGGTTTTCAACATACCAGAATTGCAAAGACTCAAGTTCTAACTTGAGGGATGCGTGAGACAACGAGAGGAGTGTGGAACTCTTCACCACCCCGATTTTGAAGACATTTAATACAAGATTAAATGCTCCAAGGTTCACCGTTGAAGCTCCGAGTTTGGAATGGTTGGGCGATTGGAAGACCAAATTGGGAAGCTTCAAGCGATCGGATGCAAGATGTGTTAAAAAGGTTCGACTCAACTCAGATGCAAGGATTGGGAGCCGTTAATCATAAAGCTCACTAAGAGGTCAACTATGGAAGCTCACTTGATATGAATATAAGCGTGGGACAACAAATGGACGCAAGGCAAAGAAACTTATGAGCATCGAGGAATACCAATCGCGTCGTCTTCTTGGAACCTTGGAACATGGAGACATCAAGAAGCAAGCAAGAATGGAAAGTGTTATCATGGGTGAAATATGCGCGTAGATCGGAAACAAAGGATAAGCTAAAGGAACTTTAACCGGAGAGGACATCAAGTTGAGGATTCGGATGACCTTTGGAGGTTGATGCTTGGAAGAACGTTGAGGGGTAAACTCCATTGACAAAGAAGACCTTGGGTTCAAAAATAGCACGTTCGGGCCATGGGATATACCAAGGGATGGAAGAAGATTGGGGAGATTCGAAAACCATGGAAAGCTAAGGAATTATCAATGTTTTCAAAGGAAGTTACAATTATGGGAGTGAGGAACACGTCATCAAGCTAAAAGCTTACCACCTTGGTGACAGGTTCTGCATATTCATGGCATGAGCATCATGCATCGATTTAAATTAATTGCTTTCTTTATTTATATGTACGTTTATATTTAATTAAGCCAATTGCTCCAACGTGTTGCATCTTTAACTGTTTACTATGTGCATTGGCATGTTAATCCAACATGCATGGCTTAGTGTTTAATGGATAGGAAATGGCTCCACCTTGTTCATCATGCGATTCTTTGATCAAGGATTACTCGAATTAAGACGAGAAGAATAGTTGGGTTATATTTTTGGAGTTCCGGGCATGTAGCTTAGCTAGCACAATCTACACTGAAGAAACTAAGTTGAAGAGTTTTGGAGAAACCTTAATCTCAGAGGCGAAGTAACGAATTCAACTAAAATTTCCAAATAAGGGAGCATTGATTAGGAAATAATGTAAAGCCTTTTCGATCCTTGAAGGGATTACCTTTAGTTGAAAGAATGGAAATACAAGAGGGGAATAAATTAGTTTAGATTTCAAGAAGAGCAAGAAAGAGAAGTTGGGGATTAGAAGGAAGTAATTACTGAAGGATTTGAATTGAACCTTAGGTGTGAATTAAAGAAACAGGAGTGGCTCATCAAAAATTTCAATGAAAGAAGGATTCATAGAGTTGGACATGTAAGAGTGAAAAATTTTAAGGGGGAGAGCACGACCGAGAAGTGAATTGGAGGATGGGAGTGGTGCTCGAATGAGTATGTTAGGAGTAATGACGGGGATGCAAATTAAGGAGAATCTGGGAGTCCTAAGGGTGGTGATTAGGAATGAATAAGACGACGGATATGGTTAAGCTGTTAAGAGAGAAGCTACGTATGGAATTCTGATCCGGAGGTGATGGAATCATAAGAGAGTTCTATGAACTTCTACGTTAGAATTAACAGGGGAAAACCGAATCAAGCTATCATATAAGGATTGAAAAAGTTGGGTAGCAATACAAGTTAGAAAGGATTTAAGAATATACTCCATAAAGAATTCATCAATCGCTTCACCGGTGAACCCTGAAGAGGTTCAAGACAAGCTGGGCACTGAGTTACATTTGGGACAGATGATACACTGAACAACGACAACTCACAATTTTACAACTTCGTGACTACGGTGAACGGTATTTATAGCATTCATGAAGCATACATTCATGCAAATCCAATTTAATAATTTCTTTGTTATGTGCTTTATTTTCTTATCAAGTTAAACTACGTGAAGTAATTGATGATTAATGTGGTTGATATCTGTTACTTGCCTTGGGGTGGCTTGTGTGATTTTAAATTTGGTTTTGCGTGAGTTGCTTGGGAGTATTGGAGACTTCCTTGTTTTATTTTCGGTTGAGAGACGGGGTGCTCTCTTTGTTTGTAAGAGACGGGGATTCTCTTGTTTTTGTTTGAGAGACGGGGTACTCTCTTTACTTGTGAGAGACGGGGTTCTCTCATTGCTGCTCGAGAGACGGGGCTCTCTCTCCTTGTTGCTCGTGAGAGACGGGGAATCTCTCATTGTTTGTTTCAAGCGTGTTGTGAATCCGAGGACGGATTCTTTTTTTAGGGGGAGAGATTGTAACGCCCCAGTTTTTCAGTTTTAAATAATGTGGCGTATTTGTTTACAAATTGCGCAATTTGATTATTTAATTATATGATTAATTGTTTATAAATGTTTATATTTGATTTAAGATATAAGTTATTGCTATTTTAATCGATTTCATTTTATCTTAATTGATCTCTAGTGTTTAACTTCTTAATTAAGGTTTCATGTTACCTTAACTATTTCGGTAATTTCGTTAATTAATTTCAATATGTTAATAGTTGGCTTTAAATTTATTTAAAAAGGAAATTAAGTTTTAGTAATTAATTTATTAACGATATGAATTCATTCATGCGCATGAGTGTTCTATTTGTGCTTCGTTCTTATATGTAATGATATCGGATTGGTATGAAAATTTAGTATGTCATAAATATGTGTGTTATGAACATGCCTATGTGCTCGGTTTATGTTTTCGGATTCATTTGACGTGTTAACGGATTTAATTTGATTTGTGGAACCAAGTCGGGGGCTAACGAGCAATTAGCGCACCCTTGGTTCCGTACGTGATATCTTGAGCTCGGGAATTCGGATTCGAATTTCGTCAACTCCGTTGCCTTCCTATCGACGATGCGGAGACAATGGAACAAGACTCATACCTTTTTGAAATCATTAAGACCTCCGAAATCCAACCGTAACGGACAACTCGTGCAAGAAGAGCTCCTTTTGGTTGACTAGTCTTCATGGTGGGACCCTTAACACCTCTTAAACCTAACCATACCTTAACCATGGCTTGTGTACTTGAGTTAAACCCTTTCTCCTACCCTTTTAGCTCTGAAAACCGAACCAAACACTTCCCTTCTCAGCTGGAACTGATCGAGAGAGAGAGAGAGGAGAAAGAAGAAGAAAACCTTGGCCCTTTTGTGATTTTGAGCTCAAATCACCATCTTCCTTCACCAAATCTTTAAGGTATGAATATCTATGTCTTCTCTACTCTATTATACTTGATTTCATCTACTTACAACATGTTTTGGATCAGATTTGATTAGGGTTTGGATTATGAGTTTGGTATGAACTTTTAGGGATTTTTGTTCTAGTGACATATTTGCTTGTGTGGCTGATTTTCTTGCTTATACATGAGTATATGAGCTTGTTTCTTGGCCAATTTCTTTCCCAACTGATAGTATATGATTTTAGGAGGATTTTATCTCTTGCCCCTTTTATGAAATTATGAAATATGAAGCTCCAAACTTGATGTTCAAACTGCTTCCCCTGTTATTCGAACTGCTGTGTGAATTTTGTGTTGTTGCTTGATCAAATGGTCTCCATTTTGTGTGAAATCGCATGGAGTTGATGTACACTCATTGCTCTATATGTTAGCATTCATGTTTCAAGTATTTGGATCCATTTTAAGTTTCAAAATCGAAAGACATGGCCTGTTGTTATGCATGCATCATGACAGACTTGTTGCTGTTGCGTTTTGTAACTTGTTGGTCATTCTAATGTGCTTTAAATTATACCATTTTGCATATATATGAAGTACCTTAGTAGTTTAGTATGTTAGCATGCATTCCCCAAAGTTTCAGATCCAAATTCATGCCCTAAGTACTAGATCAAGGCATGATTGAACAATTGAGCTCTTATGTGCGATTTTGGCGACCAGTTTTGTTGCATGGATTCGATGGCCTTAATGTGTGATTTAGCCTTTGAACTCTAAATGAAATATGCTTCTAACATGCTAAATATGTTGTATATCAAGTTTCATAAGATTTGGAGTTGATTTGGTATGCTTTTGGATTGATTTTGTTCCAGTTTCTTTCCTAGCATGAGTTGTTGCAACTTTGGACCATTAATTGGCTTGAAATGCATGAATTATTGCTACCTTAACTTACCTATATGTGTTAGTTTGATGTTTATTTGGTTTGGCATGAGTTTTGCCCTGCTTGTTGTATGTTTTTTCGCCACTGACCTAAATCCGCGAGGGTGGATTTTTCCTTTTGGAAAAATCCGCGGGGGGTGGATTTGAGGCAGTGGGACTGGACCAGATCCATGGGGGTGGATTTTTCCCTTTGGAAAAATCCATGGGGGTGGATTTTGTCCAGCCTGTTTTTTTTTACTCCGATTCCATTTTTCTTCGTTTGTTTGATCTTCCTCCACCTCTTTTATGACTTTTTTGAGATACTAACATGTTCTATAATGTGTTATCTTATTTATTATAATTTTCATGATTTTTCGTGGAATATTTTACAAGTTATGATTTAATATGTCATCAATGCTCCAAGAATGAATGAAATGATTGATTATGTGCCTTAATGCATCTCCATGCCACGACTTGCTCTCTTATGCATATCATAAGACATTCATTGCATTGCCGTTTATGTGCGTTTTGAGGCGTTTATGATTCCCGTAACCCATTTCCCTTATCATATGATTTGTTCTTGTTCTCAAACTTTGGAAATATGTTACATTATGTGAGATGATGTATGTAGTAGCGTTTTGTGAAGGATTGAATACGTTTGAATGTGGGACGAACTTAATTTACTTCAATGCTCTTATTTGCCTAAATGTTGGATCTTGTACTTTGAATTTCTTGAATTGAATTGATTGGAAAAGTGAAATGTGAAGGATATGAACTCGTTTGGATACGAATGCTTCATTGAATGAATGAATTGAATGTTTATATGTTTTTAAGACTTTAATAGTGCACATGAACGTGTTCCTTACATTATAGAATCTTCTCTTCATTCATATCATGATCATTACATTGCCGAGCATCCTATTTGGTCATTTTGAGTCTCACTTCACCTTTCTTGCACAGATTTTGACCCTGTTGGAGACGAGGCCGGTCAGTGAGGCTCTTGTGCTCTCTTTTGTTGGTTTAAGGTGGGTTTCTCTTCTACTTAGATAAAACGACCCGATATATCTCCTTACGTGAAAAGTTTTAAGCCAAAGTAATATGATGTATATATTGAGTCTTTTATCGAGTAAATGATTGCAAACGTAAAGCCCTTATTTCTTGAATCCTACCTAATGTTTTGGCGAGAATGAATGAATGTTCACAATGAATGGGGCCCAGGGGCTTGGTGTGAGTGGGGACCCGAGGAGGCAAGGGCTGACGGTAAACCCTCACACTAGTCCCACCAATGAACGGCGTAACCGGACCTCGTTAGGAGTTAGCGAGGAATGGACGCTGAGTGCCATCTGGGGAGTCATGTTCCCCTTTTTGGTCAATGAATGGGTGGATGGGCCTTGCAAACCCGCCACCAACCCGGAGGAAGAAGGTGTAAATGTTATTGAATGCGCACGAAAGAATGTTATGCATGAAAAGAAAGAAAGAATGAATGAATGAATGTTAATGAATGTCAATGAATTACACGAGGTGTTGGTTGGAGATAATGCACGCCCACTCGCCGGGCCAATAATGACCAAATGTTAATGAATCATTATAATCCCTTTTGATGATTTCTATTTGCCCATTTGGGAAATTCTTCAAAACCTCACTTGGGAATATAACTTGCATGTGAATGTTTAATTATTATCGTATATTATATTTATGCCCTGCTTTTATACCCACCAGTCCCTTTTGGACTGAACCCGTTTGGCTTTCAGTTGTGTTGTGCAGGTGTCGAGGGAGCTAGGCGGGATTTCGAGTCATAGGTTTTACTTTCGTCTTTTAGCCCTTGTATTTTGGTCTTACACATACATATTGCACGTTGGATCACTGTATTGTTTAATAATGGAGCGTATTGGTTATTTGAGCCTTGACGGCATTTGATAATGTATATGGACTATTTTGGAGTTTGGCTGCTCAGTGTTTATATTATGGCCAGTTATTACTTCCGCATTTGTAATCACTCTGATTTTATGGTTCAAGGGTTAGCCCGCCTAGCATAGCGTGTGTGTTTGTCCCCATTCGCCGTGACTTAGCTCGAGTATGGATCGTCCATTTCATATTCGGGTCGGGTCTCGGTGCGGGGGATGTGGTACCTTGCGCTCGGGTGCTACAGCCACTGCGACCGACGGTGTCAACACCGATTCCAAACAAATTGAGTTGGGACTTCAAGAATTCAATCCTACGGTACTTGTATTTGCTTTCAGAAATAAAAACCAACAGGGGAGAATGGGCCTCGATAAGCGCCCGAAGTTTACGAACTATGTGAGGTCCTCCCAAACCTCGACAGTTCCAGAATAGGAGGCTCATTAGGTCGGGCGGGGCTATCTCGTAGCCTCCGCTGGAATAGAAACGGTTTGGGAAGAAGACGTATCTGATAGGATCGAGCGTTTTTTCTGACAGGGTAGAACAGAGGGATCGGTCGGGTCATCGGAGAACTTTCTTTTGTCCGTGCTGGTAGAGATGAGATGGGGAGTTGGGGCTTTTGGATCAGAGTGTGTGCGTGATATTGTGCAGTTGCGGGAGGTTTTTTTGGAATGCCGAGATAAAGAGGTGGGATGGGCGGCTTTGAAATTGAGGGAGGAGGAAGAGACATGATCTAGTAGATGGGGGACATTGACCAAATCTTTAGCATCGAAAGGGAGGGAGTCCTTGGGAAAAACAATACGAGAGTAGGATGTCTGAGGGTCGGTGCACTCCGGACTTATATGTTCTGGAGAAAAGATAGTCAGAGGCTGAACAGAGGTATCATTTATGCCATAGGAGGACTCTGTGGGGATTCTGGTAATGAGGAGTTTTTCTGGTTGGGGCGTAGTAACAGGATTCGTCTAGGAGAGACTCGTTTGGACTTGACCAATTGATGAGGAAGGGGCTGGGGCCCTGCTCAGTGCTTGGGCTAATTTATGTGTTTGAGAATCAATAGCCATAGGGGTAGCGAAACTGTGGGGTGGGCCTTGGTTGTCATTTAGGTCCGTGTCTACAATGGGAGAATGAGACCTATGGGAAGTTGGGCCTTTTATTTTGTGAGGTGGGCTTAGGGACTTTTTAAGACCCAGTTCAGAAAAGGATTTATTCTCTACTTCCACTAGAAAGGACGAACTCTGGTGTAGGGTATAGGGTTTCTCACAGGTTCCAGAAAGCATGATAGGTCGCAGAGATTCAGAGTTTGATGAGGATTTGGTATCAGTTTGGGATATACGAGGGGAGTTGGAAGATTTGGGGTTTTGGTCTAAAATAGCCTCGACAACCGATCTGTTAGAAGGGTAAGAAGTGATCGTTGGTGTCAGACTCTCAGGGGTAGAAGAAAGGGTTTGGTGAGATCTTGCAGACAATTGTATGAGTAGATTTGAAGGTTGGCTGTCAGAATTTTGTACACGAGGGTCTTTAAAGTCAGCCCTGACACTGTCAGAAGTATGGCCCAAGTCTTCTTTGGGAGATTTGAAAATTGGCCGGTGGGTGGAGGAAGGGCGGCCGGCGGTGCTCTCTTTCCAGCCAGAACATGATGGAGTGGTTGCAGCTCTGAGCCACGGACCAAATGGGTATTCCGAACCCGGATCCTCGAATCCGGCCTTACGTTGTTTGGGACACATTTTAGCAAGATGGTCCAATTTGCCACAAAAGTAGCAGAAATTTGGGAGCTTCTCATAGGTAAAAGTAACCAAAAGCTCTTCAGTCCCATCCTGGTTTTTGATCTTCATAGCTCTGCAAAGGGGTTTTGTGATATCTAAGCCTACCCGAATTCTGAGTTCTGAAGAGAACTTGTATCCCTGGTCAGTAGTATTATCGAGTTCTCTGAATATTCCCAATTTGTTTCCTATATATTTTCCCATGGTAGGATTCCGCTTTGCTAAAGGGAGACCGTGGACCAAAACATGGAAGTCGAATTGATCAAGCTGCACCGTGAGTGGATCTTCGCAGGTATGAATGGATCTGCAGACGATAAGGTTTTTTTTTAAACATCCATGGAGCTACGTTTAGGAATCATCTCCTATCCACCTCATGATGGAAGACAATGAAGAATCGACCGTTGTCAAGCTTATTTAGTACCATTCCCCGGATTGGCTTAAAAGCGTTTTGTAAAGTGATTTTGACCGCCTCAAACTTGAAAGTTCGTTGAGACAGAATTCTTCCGACCACCCAGAATTAGTCTTTTCGGTTTTCACCATTCCATGCTTCACCAGGGGCTACCCAGCCATGTTCCTCTTCTGCAGTGAGGGAGAGAGCCCTGTTGACCCACAATAGACTGTCTTCCATGGAATGGAGAGACCTGTCTATCGACTGCTTGGGCGGGTACTACCTTGAGAGAATCTGTGAGCCCATAAGCTATAAAATTAAGAAGAAAGAAAACATACAGTGGGAGACACAGAGCAGAAGTGAAGGACACTAAAAACAGAGGGTTGGTGGAAAAGGTTGGAGTTAAATACACTGGGACTACTGGTGACAAAATTATGAGTGGAAAGGCATTGGAGAACAGGTTCCTGGTGGAGGTGGCTCGATTTAAGACAGATGACTGCGTGAAGGGATACTTCAGGTGGAGATTTCGGAGTAAGACTAATTACCAAAACGAAACATCCCTCAGGCGAGAGTAAAGAGAGCCATCATACGAGAGGAAAGTAGTCCCTCATGCGAGAGAATGGGGAATAGGATGACTTTATTCTAAGAAATTATAATCTCGATCTTATTATTCAAGTAAATTTTATGAAAATCGGGGTATATAGAGACTTTGATCAGAATCAAATTTTAATTATATTAATGATATTTATATGTTATGTAGTAAAGTAAGAGTGTTTTGTTTAGGTAATGTTTGCAAGCACTTTAAAATGGAAAGAACTTTCATGCTTTTAGCTTAATTTCATTAACTTGAATTAAATTTAGGTTCTCTCGAGTTTAGTCCCCATTCTCTCTTAATTCTCTATCTTTTAAGAAATTAAAGTTAATTGGAGCTTCGATCACTTAGATCTGCTTTGTCAATAACATCTCTGTAACGCCCCGGCTTTTCAGACGTGTAACTTATGTGTTAATTATGTTCATATTCAATTTATTCTAATTATGTAATTATATGTCTTGATTTTATATTAATTGTAATTCTTGAATATGTGAATGATTTGAATTTGAATTTATATGAATCCCTGAATGATATGTGCATGTGTGATTGTTTGCGTCCCGTTTCTATTCGATTTGAATACCGAATTTTGTGAAAATTTGATATGTTGTCTCTATATGTGTTATGAATGTGTATGTGTGCTCGTTTTATGATTTTAGATTATTTTGCTTGAGTTTTGTATTTAATTTGAGTTTTGGAACTAAAACGGGGCTAACGAGTAATTAGCGCACCCTTAGTTCCATATGTGATATCTTGAGCTCAGGAACTCGGATTTGAGTTCTGTCACCTCCATTGAATCCGTATCGACGATTTGGAGACAATGGGATAAGCCTCATGCCTTTTTAAGATTATTTAGATTCTCAAATTTCAACCAAAACGAGCACCCCGCGCTTAAAAATGACAAACCATTGACTTTTCCAAGCTACGGGCCTATATGAACGTCCCTAGACTCTAAACCCATGACCTAGCCCACTTGATACACTCTCTCACACCCCACTCAGCCCCCCAACCGAACCAAACCCCCCTCACAACCCCAAAATATCATCCAAGAAAGAAAGAGAAGGAGAAAAGAAAGGGGAAGAAGAAGGAATAGTACAAACCCTTTTAGATTTGAGCTCATCTTTTTACCATTTCTCACCATCTCTTGAAGGTAAGCTTATATTTGTGTAGGATATCTTCTCATGGTTCTTTTAAGTCTTATATTGCATGATTTCACCAAGATTTGATTAAGTATTGGAAAAGATGATGAATAGGAAGGGTTTGGGGAAATTTGATGATTCTTGCATGAGTTCTTGTGGTTTCTTTTAGTATAAAGCATGATATACGATTCTAAGACTCCCATTTGAGTTTCCTTAAACTTATATTGCATGAAAAATAAGTTATTTGCAAGTTACCATTAATGGATTCTCATGAAACTTGAAGAATATGAACCTTTGTGAGCATATGTTCCACTCTCATGATTTAGCTTCGGTTTTTGCATGATTAAGACATGAATCTTTGTATATTTGTGTGCTTTTAATTGAGTTATAAGTTGGTAACATGCTTTGTTTCCTTTTCCTTTCGTGTATGCCATATTTGTGTTAGGAATAGTGCCTTAGAAAGCCGATTGTATATCCGCTTTGTGCTTTTCCTTATTGTAATCACAGACAATCTTTGAATGAAGTAACGAATTGAGGCAACACTTCTTTATATGCTCTTGTTTGGTATGCGTTTACTTTAGCTGTGCATGTATGAGAACTCTCCTAATCCTGATGACTTTAGGACTCTACCATTTAGGTGAAATGGTTCATGGAACGAGCCCTATATCACATAAGTCATGATTAGTAAAATACTCTAAGCCGATGAGTCCTACAGACAGTGGGAGTGTCAACCTGACTCCTCTAAGGCTTGCTTGTGGGATCACGCCCTTAAGAAGGACCACCTTGTTTCATGGAGGTGGAAAGTGTATAGTTGATACGTGCGTGATACATAAGGGTGCTTACTTTAATAAGTAAGTTCATTGAGGTGCCCCGTGTGAGAACATTCCTAAATGGGAAAGGAAGTTTCTATTTCAGGAAATGGAAACTTCCAGATTAGGAAATATCTCACGAGTCATTGATGTGATTAATTGATCCTTAGACTTGAGGTTCCTTGTCACTTTATGAGTTAACTCTGTAGTCTTAGGTATAAGCTTTAAAGGGTGTCGCCTTAGACAACTGATTCAAGGCTTATGCTGGGGTTGCACAAGTGATTCATGAAAGTGAATGAGAATCAAGAAAGGACCTACACTTGCATTTGCAAGGTGATCTCTTATTGTGTAAGTCATTCATATGCCATATGGAGTCCTTGGCCAAGGCAGTAGATCAAGACATCAAGAAAAGGGTTTCTTGGATTGAGATCAAATGGATATGAAATGCACTTAGCTTTAAGACCGGATTATTAGGGTTCTAATTATTCCCTTGCCCTAGATCTTGGTTGAGAGATAGTAAGTAGGAGGATTGTATCTCACATGAATCAATGATTTAAAGGTTCTGTCGAATCCGAACATTCCAATTCAGCTAGGGGTTAAACACCTGTTGCTAGACTATGGTCGTTTAATCTGTGGACTGATTAATTAATTGGTGAATTAATTAATTAGGGTCACTGCTAATTGAATTGAGAACCTAGAGGGTCACACACAACAACTTGGTTACATGAGTTGAGGCTTGAAAATGATTAAACGAGTTAATCGAGCCTAGAGGGTTCCACACGTGTGAAGCCACACGTGTGGGTCACGTGAGTGACACGTGTCCTTGTGACACGTGTCACACACGTGAAGACACGTGTCACACACGTGAATTTATATATATATTAAATAATTAATTAGTTAATTATTTAATAGACTTTGGTTTAATTTTGAATTAAAAAGAAAGTCTAATTTTGGAGAAAATAATCTAGTTAATTAATTATGAATTAATTAGTTAGATAAAAATAAGTTATTTATTTTATAATAAATAAAGTATAAAATTATCCAAAAATAGTTTGGATATTTTTTTGGCTCTCTTAAAAGTTGACTTGAATTAGAATTCAAAGTCAAAGTTGGAAAATACTTGATAATCAAGTAATAGGAGAGAGAGGAACCAAATCCTTGTCCAACAAGGATTTGGATCGGCACTCCCTCCTATATATAGGGGAGCTCGAGCTCCCCTTTAGAGCTAATTGACAATTCTTTTGGTTCATGTGTTGAACACCTTCCTTTCTCCAAGATTAAATTAAACCCTAGGTTAAGCCTAAACACTAACTAGAGAACTAGCATCCTTACTAGTTAGATTGTGATCAAGTTGGTGGACTTTCTCTAGAGACTTCAAGTTAGAAGTTTGAAGATTCGAGCTTTACCAAGGAGAGGGGGTCAAGCCGCGAGAAGAGCGTTCTTGGGTGGCTTGAAACGCTTCAAGAAAGAATAAAAGAAAAGTAAGTTTTCTATCTTTACGAATTTGGTTACACGATTGCGAGTTCAAGGTCCTTTTGTTGGGAAATTTTTTTTAAATTCTGCTGCTTTCTGATTCGTGTTTTCCAACAATTTGCTCTGTTTTTGGGCTACTGACCCAAATCCACGGGGGTGGATTTTTCCTTTGGAGTTGCTGTCAGGAATCCATGGGGGTGGATTTTTCCCTTGGAAAAATCCATGGGGGTGGATTCTGCCCTACCCATTTTTGTTACTCCGGTTCCATTTTTCTTCGCTCGTTTGATCTTTCTCCATCTCTTTTATGACTTCTATGCTATGCTAACATGTATTATCTTGTGTGTTAAGAACTTTTATTATTTTTCGTGGAATATTTTATGAGTTATGCCTCAACATATCTTCATTGCTCCTAATATGTGTATGCATGGATGATTGCTTCCAATGTGAACCCTAATTGCTTATGTATCTCCTCTTTTATGACTTGTATTGTATGATGTGTATACATGTTATATTACGTGTTATGCTCGTTATTTGAATTTCTTGGATTAATTTGGTATGGATTATGAAAGCGATGAACTTAAACGGATATGAATGATTCATGAAATGAATGAAATGATCGTTTACATGTCTTTAAGACATTAATTGTGCACAAGAACGTTTCCATGATATAATGTCATTTCTTATACCTTCATATCGTATTCATTGCATTGCCGTGCGTCATACATAGTACATTTGGAGTCTTGAGTCTCACGAATTCATTGCATTGTCCTTGGTATAGTTTTCTCCAGGGCGGAGATGCCGGGTTCATAGGACACTTTCAAGTCCTCTTGTTTTCTCCTTGGTTTTGGTCGGTAAGGCGTAACAGGTGGGTTTCTCTTCTAATAGTTATGATCACCCAATATATCCCTTATGTGAAAGATTTGAGCCAAATTAGTATATATATATAAATCGAGTCATTTTGGGTAAATGATTTCAAATGTATGACCCCTTTTATTTATGAACCCTTACCCAATGTTTTGGCGAGATCAGTGAACACAATGATTATGGGGGCTCGGGACTATGTGTACGTGGCTATCCGGGGAAGCTCGGGCTGATGGTGATCCGCGTACACTAATCCCAATAAACAATGATGACGCAACCGACCTCATTAGGAGTTTTAGCGAGGAAGGGGAATCAGGCTTTTGAGAGCTCATGAACCTCACTAGCCACTATGTATGAGGTGGCCGGGTCTTGCTAACCCGTCCACCACCCGAAGGAAGAAGGTGTAAGTGTTTATGATTATGAATGAATGATTATAATTATGATTATGAATGATTGTTAACGAATGAACGATTGAATGACTGTTGTATGATCACTAATGAATGAACGAATAAATGAATGATTAAATGCACACACGAGGTGGAGGTTGGAGAATTCGCCCTCCCGTCGGGCTCACGAAATGACCGCATGATTTTAATAAATGAATGAAATTGATCGTTGTAATCCCGAGCGTTGTCTTCCTTTGTTTTACCCACTTGGGAAATATCTAATAAAACCTCGCACGAGATTATAGTTTGCATGTGGGTGTGTTTAAATTCTGCGATATTATTTATGATATGCCTCGTTTTATACCCACCAGTCTCCTATAGACTGAACCCGACTTTGTTTTCAATTCTTTTGCAGGCCTGGAGTGCTAGGTGGGATTTATGTCTGTCAAGTTTTGTAGTTAAGTCAGAGTCTTTCCTCACGCACATTGTAATTTGTTTAAGTCATATTGAAACATGTTTAAACGCAGATTTATGATTTATGAATTATGATTATGTTTGAAATTTCGGGACTAGGTATTTATGTTAGTTGAACCCGTCATTTGCTATTTATATTATGATTGAACTTATGATTTGCTTCCGCACGTGAATTTAATTTTCGATTAATTGCTCATTTGGCTTCGAAGGTTTAGTTCCCGCCTAGCCTAGTGAGTGAGTGAGTCCCCGTTCACCGTGACTTGGCACGTGTATGGACTTTCCATTTCATATACGGGTAGGGTCTCGGTGCGGGGGATGTGGTGCCTTCCGTTTGGGGCGCTACAATCTCAACTTGGTTCAGCTGCCAGTATCTACCGCTATCCTCTCTTGCTATCTTTTCAAATCTGTTGCACCGCTGCCTTCTCAGATTTATGCTCTCTAATCCTGATGATGTTGGTTGAATCAACCATTACAACAAAAACGTTCTTTTCATATATTAACATCCACCACTATTTGTTTTTTTAAAGTTAGGTTACTTATCGAGTTTTCCATATGAAAGTTTTGTCTATTTCGAATGAAAGTTTTGTCTCTTCCTTATGTCACTTTAGTTTCTTTGTTAGAATTTAATTTTATTAAGGGAAAATTACGTCTAACTACCCTGCTAGATAGGGTAATTACAATGCAGTCCATCTTTATCTGAAAATTACAATTTAGTCCCTAAATGTTTTGGACCGTTTGTGGTACCTCTATTCCCTTAGGGTTCTGTTAGGGTTGGGCTCTGTCCCCAAGGACGACATTGTTACATGTGTAATACCTAGGGATCGTTTTGTTGGAATGTGTATATTGCAGGGATGAATTTATTATTTTATTCATTGGATTAATGGAAGGATAGACCCAATCCTAATTGAACTTTAACGGAATAGAGGGATCACAAATGGTTCACAACATTCAGGGATTAAATTGTAATTTTCGAATAAAGATGGATTACGTTGTAATTTCCTTATCTAACACGGTAGTCAAATGTAATTTTCCCTTTTATTATTATATAATCTTCCCTATGGAATACATATTCAGCGTGAGGTTAATTGTGTAGCTCATTTGCTTTTAACAACGGTAGTTTTGATTAACGTTTATCTCTTATAGTTTCACCTTACGTTATTTTGCCTTGTACCATTTTAATTGTACTTTTTGATTTGATAATACATTAATTGGTATTTTTTAAAAAAAAAATTCATTAAATTGAGAGTTTATTTATTTATTTAAGGCCAACTTGAGAGTTTATTTTAAGCATAAATAAGTTAGTTCCAACTAAATTTCCTTAATTTTGATATTTATTCTAAACAAAAATAAGTTATAAGCGCCTGAATTCAAAAGTGCCTCTTTTTTTTAACAAGCATTCAAATAATCTTTATTTAGTTTTAAATTAATTTTACCCAAACACTAAATAACTGATTATCATTTGATGAGATTGGAAATTAGTTCGTCGGATAGCGTTTGAAAACGACTCTAATTAATCTCCAGTAAATAGTCAATAAAATGATTTCTTGAATATGCTGGGATGAACGAAATGTCAAAATACCAAGCGGATGCCCACATTGACACTCTAGAGGCTTGAGACAATCATATTGTCAAGGTAGAATAATGTGAATGAACAGTAAATTCGAACACTGAACTTAGGTGAGGTTTGTGAGGTGAATAGAACGTGACTGACTCCAACAAGGTGAGAGTATTTATATAGAATGATTAGGTCAAATGGGTATCAATATCGGGTTGAGCGGGCCTATTGAGTTTTTCTCGATTTTTGGGGTCGATGCCGATATTTCGGGATCACATGTTCGAATATGTTGAGAGTTGACTAATCATGGGTAAGCTTGCCTTGAGTGAGACTTTGAACATGTTCCCCTCGAAGGATGTCCGTTCGACTACGAGAACACAGGTCTAGTTAGGTTTAGGTTGTGGAGTGCATGAGTTGACCGAAAGGAATTAAACTCACTCAGTTTGATTAGAAGATATCCCCTGCTACGAGCTGTTACGAGAGCGGTTACATTTCTTATAGCAGGGGCTGAGCTGGCTCTTAGGGGTTGAGTAGCTAGCCTGCAAGGCTAAACGACTTGCAAAAATTGAGCAGGCTGGATGGGTTAAATGACTTGCATAAGTTGAGCGGGTGACATAGGTTGAGCAGTTGGCAAAGATGCAAAGTTCAGTGGGTCTCTTGGGGTTGACTTTTTGCTTTGTTTGGCTTATATGCAGGTGCCACGTGTGCGTGCATGTTATTTCTGGCACTTTCAATTTCTGCATCTCTTAAGAAATCTAGGTAATGGAGAGTGACATGAGTGTTGTTTATCCTTAAAGTTTCTATCGCTCCTACTTTTAGAACGTGTGTTTCAGGTTGTAAGCGACACACTTCCAAAATATATATCAAGCTCGAATTATTGGGAAAGATTTCCAGAGATTGCACTTCTCCAAAAATCAGATGAGTTTTGCTGTAATATATTCAGACCAGGTTGAGGCTATTTATGGCCTTAAGTGTTGGACAAATTTAATTGTGGGATTTGAATTAGTCAAATCAGGTGTTAAGGCTGAACATTAACCCACCTAATGATCCACTATCCGTTAGTTACGAATCAGCCAACGAGTTGATCCTTTGTAACTGATATGGATGTATGTGGACAATATCTGACTTGGCTTATTTGGACTAAATCCAACAGGTTGATCCTATGTAACTGATACATATGTATCTAGACATTAGTGAATTAGTGAATCAGGTGGACAAATTTAATTGTGGGATTTGAATTAGTGAATCAGGTGTTAATGACTGAACATTAACCCACCTAATGTGTGACACCCCGTCTCTTCGGCAAGTCAGGTATGACTTCACGGGAGGGTTTCTGATGTTTTAATTTCTCGTTTGATTTAAGTTATACGTCGATTTAATCGTTTAAGTGACTTATATACCCTAATTGTTTAAGTTTTACGTTATGATTTCCGTATTTAATTCCTATTACTTTATTTTAATTCCCGAACTTCGTGAATATGTGACATACTTGAATTATATGGCTTATGAACTCGTTTACGTGTTTATTTTTATTCGTTTATACTTGTTTGATTTGGTCGGAGACCATTTCTTTATTTTTGGGATTCGAGGGTTGGATTCCGGACGGCATATCTTGAGTTCGGGAATTCGGATTTGAATTCCGGAAGTGGTGCCAGACTCATAACGAAGATGTAAAACTAAGGAATCTAATTTTGTAATTTTCTATGCCCATTTGCACCCCCGTATTTCCTCTGAACCGAACAACACGTGCAGATTACCACCTTGAAGTATTTTGGGCATAACTCTTTCAATATTCAACATTTTGACTTGATTCTTGGCCCCACATCACCCCAACTTAATACACTACCACCCCCTCTACCCCCATTCTCAGTCAAGACAAGGAAAGGGAGGAAATTTGCAGCTCCTTTGGAGAGAAGAAAACCATTCCCGTCACTATTCAGCAAGAGGAGGAATTGAGCTCTAATCTCCATTTTTCTCCATCATCTTCAAGAGGTAAGTGTACTTTTGGTATCTCCATCCTTGTGTGATCATTTTAAGCCATGAATCTTGAGTTATAACCTAGTTTTGATATAGATTTGAGCATGATAATGAATAGTAAGGGTTTAAATGTGTATATGAAATTATATGCCAACTCTTGTGTTATTTGTTGATTCCAAGCTAGATATATGATCACATAAGCCTCATTAATGGCTGTATGAACTGAATTTAGTTGTTGGTTGCATGGTTATTAAGTTCCCATTTATGTTCTTAAGAAGTTTTACAAGAAATTGGTTGACTCTCTTCCACATCTTGACCCTTCTTTGTTGTCGGTTGTTGCATGAAGTTTGGGGGCTAGAACTTGCTAGTTTTGTGGCTGTTTTTCGTGGTTCTTGTGCTGCTTTGCTTCCCCTCCTTTCTCCACCTTGAAACAACCCTGATGCTGCTCTTTTTTCCACTGTCAACCTCTCCCCGGGCGGGTACCCTTTATGCAAAAACTTTCTGGACTGTTTTCCCGAGGCGGGTAACTTTTGCCTTGTGATTTACCAGGCCGGTTACCCCTTTATCCGAACTCCGTTTGACCTGATTTTCAAACACGATCAACCTCTTTGAGTTTAGAACACTCTCCAATTGGATTCACCTCAAAATTCATTCTAGATTGGGAGATATAATCGTTTGATTTTGGTGTCGGCACTTCGCCGAAATTCTGCATTCGTTCAATTTCAAACCTCCGCCATTTTCGGCTCCCTTCGAACTAAAATTCGTGCTACATATCTTTGGAAAGCCCTATGTGTCTAATTTCATTTCCAAGAAACAAGACTTGATTCCCATTCCCAAACTCAATTTATGCCCGAATTCCTATAACTTGCTCGTTTTGGTAAAACTATCAGCTTTGACCTATTTTCACTCGAAGCCCTATTTTTGTGCTTTTATTCCATTTTCCCGTATCATCTCACCCTGATTGTTATCCTAATATGTTAATATGTTATAATATGTTATATTTCATTAATTATTTTAAGTTTATGACCTTGTTTGCTAAGTGTAATTGTGACATGAATTCATGATCGATATATGAAACGTTTAATGTATCCTTGCATCTCTTGTTATTTCCTTGAACATCGAGCTTATGAATGCATATGGTATGTTAATATATGATAAATTATGAGCTTATTTAATCTGATATGAGTTTAATTATTGAATTCGTTATGTGATATTTGGTTATTTGCCCGATATGTCTAAGTATGAATGTATAGGATGTGCATTGCATCCATTTGCATTCTTATGCATCGCCGTGGGTTTAATTGGTTCATGATCGAGTCCAAGTCTTGAGTTTCTGTTTGTTTATCTCAGATTTGGGTTCGGGAGGTGTCGGATCCACCATTTAGCTTCTCCTTGGTTATCAACGCTCCTCCGCGAGCACTTTTGGTAAAAAAGTGAGGTTTAGGTTTGTTTTCTTTTAATTAATGCGACCTACGACCCTATATGCTCGTTTTCAAGCTCGCATGCAAATATATACTATATGTATATTAAATATGTGCTTTATGATATGTTATGATTCTTGTTAATTCGATTTAATAAGAATTTTTCTGAAACTATGGGCGTATATAAGCTTAAAAATGGTTTTGCAACAAGGCTATGCTCCAAACCGTGTATCGTCAAGCAAACTATGGATTTCCCTCAGCATGTTATGAATTAGGTAGACACGGAGAGGTACATGTATAGCATATGCCGAGTTGCACGGTCAGGTATGTTTCTTAAGTATAAATCGTATAATTTTAGGTTTCGCGAGTTAGGTATGTTTCTTATGAGTCTTATGTTTCCTTATGAATCTTATGAATCCCTGGGCCGCAAAGGCGTGAGTAAGGACACCCGAGGCGGTGTTGGGCCGTCGGGTTAAGCCTGTGCATGCGCTCCTTAATGTACGTTGCGGGATCACTAACCCCACGTTATAGGTATCGAGTTGCACGATGTGGGCCCGTAACCCGCGTGCAGACTTCCGAAGAAGGTGCATGAAATACGGGAATATGAATCTTATGAATTTTATGAATTTATGTTTCATATGAATTCTTTTATTTAAGAGGTAAAGTTGACCTGTAGTCGTCGGGTAATTTAAGTTCGTTTTATTATGTTGATTATGAAACAGGATATGAGAGTTTGTTTTCAATATGAGTTTTAATTACGAATCTTCATGAGTTTCAATATGAATCCCTACGAGTTTTAATATGAATCCATATACGTTTTTGAATCTATGAATCCTTACGAGTTTCCAAACTTAAGAATATACGAATATATGAATAAGTATGAGTTCTTTTGGAAAATAGCTTTGGTATGTAAAACCCTATTCCCTTCATAGTCTTTTGTTTAATACGTGCTTTGCTCTATATGTACAGATGTGTTGGTGTGCGTTAGCCCCCTCACTCAGTCGGTGGACTGACCCTCTCCTTTCAACTTTTTAGTTTGCAGGTTGGGCATGCTAGGCGGAGTCTTGAGTCGGTCGGGTTCAAGTCATCTAGTTCGAGTTGCATTTTCATTTGCATTCAGTTATGCTTTTGTATATGATTCGATTGTGGTAATTGAAGTATGTATATGTTATGCATTTGTTAATGAATTATGTATGGGTTTCTATTTTGTATATTTCGGGACCGGCCTCTAGGGATAGTTAAACCCCTTTTGTGGATTTATCTTCTTGGATTCTATTATGTGCTTCTGTTTCCTTATTTTTGCGCGCTCTGGTCCTGTCTTAGCTCCGCCTGGCTTAGCGAGTGTGTGTAGGTTCCCGTTCGCTTAGTCTTGGGCTCATGTATGGATTTCTATTTCATATGTGGGTTCGGACCTAGGTGCGGGGGATGTGGTGGCTTGCCGCTCCGGGCGCTACATAATGACCTACTATCCGTCAATTACGGATCACCCAACGAGCTGGTCCTTTGTAACTGATACGGATGTATTTGGACAATATCTGACTTAGCATATTTGGACTAAACCCAACGTGCTGATCCTTTGTAATTGATACAGATGGATCTGGACAATATCTGACTTGGCATATTTGGAGGCGAGACTCCAAACTCCTACTGACGATGCACAAGTGCGCCATCAAACGCCACAATATGAGCCCATTAATCTACTCTCATATTTTATAATTTAATAATAAAGTTAATTACATCTGACCCCCAAATTAGATAGAGTAATTACAATTGTTACTCTACTTTTAGATATAATTATAGACATTACCCCTGTGGAATTTGCTTATTACACTTGACCCCCAAAATCATTAAAAATTTGATGATGTCAGCAGAAATATTTGTGAATGTTCGAAATTAACCGTATTGACTTTAGTCAAATTTTTATTATTGATCATGTCGTTGGGGTTCTTTGTAATTTAGTAAAATAAAATGGGGGTTATGTACAATTTTTTATGTTAAATTTTCAATTAGATTTTTGTGTTGAAATTAACTGTTGCAACAACTACTTCTATGCCTAATATGACCATATTTTTCATAATTTGAAACCTATAAATATTGAGTTTCATAAACATTATACAAACCCATAGTTAATATCTCCCATGGTTTCAAGTAGCTATTCTTCAAGTAATTGAGCACTAAAATATCGGAATAAGAAGTCTCGAACATGTGGTTACCTTGATAGTTGTATAATTTCCACATGTTCGACTCAATATTTATAGGCTTCAAATTATGAAAGCAACAGTCTTATTAGGCATGGAAGTAACCGTTGCAACAACTAATTTCAATTACAAAATTTGATTGAAAATTTAACATAAAAAATTACACATAACCCCATTTTAATTTACTAAATTATAATGAACCCATAAGGACATGACCGGTAAGAAAAATTTGACCAAAGTCAACAGGGTTAATTTCGAACTTTCACAAATATTTTTGTTGATATCATCAAATTTTTAGGGATTTCGGGGGTTAAGTGTAATAAACAAACTCTAGAAGGGTAGTGCTTGATCTAAAAATGGGATACCAACTGTAATTATCCTATCTAATTTGCGGGTCAAGTGTAATTAACCTTTTAATAATACTCTTAGCACCTTAACCTTTTTAGCTGACCATGCTTAGTTATTAAATCAATGTGGAACAAGTCAGTTTTCCAAACCACCTTTTCAATCATATTCATTTAATATACGAATATTATTTATATTCGTTTAAAGAGCATATTATCCATATTTAATTAAACATAATCGACACACATATGAATAAGAATATGATTATAAAAAATCTGATCCTTTTAACATGTTACAACCTTACTCACGCCTTTTTGTTTTTTTCTTTTTGTTTTATAGCCCATTTCTATGGGTCAAATCGGAATGGACCACTTAAGGTGTAAAGCTCTCCATATCAATAGTAACTGCATTTACAGGGATTCAAACTCGAGACCTTTAGTTAAATTAGCATAGTGCCAAATCGCTAAACTACACCACTTGGTGATATTCACACCTATTCAATGTTCTCTTACTCCATTTATTAATTTATTAATTTTCATCACATAGTGTAATTTTTGTTTTAGATTATTTATTTTTTTGACACCAAATGGGACTGAATTAATCTTTGTGAAATCTCTTTTATTTTTAAGATAAAACTTGGAATAGCGTAAAAGAAAACTTGTCGATATATACTTCGATAGGAAGAGTAATTATCTACGTTTAGTTTTCAAGTTTTACCTGGGGAGTTTACAAAAAATTTATTATGGTTCTAAAACTACAAACAAATTTATGATTTTTACTATGTCACGCACTTCTACGATAGTTAAGTTACACCAACTTAATTATTTTACCCAATTCATACAAAAATTACAATTTTTAATAAAATACTAGCAACACCTTGCAAAATGCGGGTTAAACATTTCTTTATTAATCAACACTGAATTACCACCTATGATGCGCGGATACCGATACGACACGATATAGATTCTTTTTTAAATTTTCCACGTGAAGAATGTCGGACATGGTATCCGATATGAATGTCCGACACGACACGATAAAATAATATTTTTAAAAATATCTGTACATCATAAATTACCACAAATCTACGATGCAACAGGACCACTTCTTCACTAAACACAGCAAATTATTGCAAATCCAACACTAAAGAATACTGTTGATTCTCACAAACACTAGAAAAAATTTCTGCTCTTAAAAATACTTGGTCTGATTCTAATCATATATAATCAATATAAAACTTTTCCAAAACTAAAACCAATATTGGTTTTATTCATCAACAAAAAAGTGATTTAACACTTCTAAATTATCTAAGTACCAATAAAAAATTTATAGTCGTATATGTCATTGAATAATTATATATCATTTTATATTGTTAAAATTTTGAATACGTAAGTTGTAATTTATATATTGCAATTTGGTTTCCTTATCAACCTGGGCTGCTTAACCCACCCAGCCCACCGTGCACCTCAAAGGCCCGACTATTAACCTAAACAAATATAATACATAATATATTAAATAATATTTTTGATTTTGGTATTCAGTGTATTCATTCATAGTTTCATACTTACCAATTTTTATTTTTTTGAGGTTTTACAATTTTAGTTATTTTTATTTTCGATTGAACCTTCTGCGTCATTGTCTTGGCTGCTCGTCATGCTCGATAATCGTGGGATTTGCAAGACGTCACCCTTGTATAGATTGACAAAAGATCCGGGCTTACATTGATTTGTTACATCACGCTAACTCTAAAACGTCAACATATAATGTATTAGATGTACGCACGTTATACTAAAAGCAGACATCCGTCACCAACTAATTAATGAGATAAGAGTTGTCAAAATATTATTAAATATTAAATAGTTTAGTATTATATTATAAATACTTGAGTGATCGAGTGGTGATTCCCACCAAAACTAACTTCCTATTTTTCAACACGCTAGTAATAATTAAGAGTTAATTTTGAAACCTGCTAAAGCGTGTGCTTTATTGCTTGTTTTCCTCAATAACAACAAAAGAAAATTGGTAGTCAATAGGGGTTCGTCAAGTGGTTTGAGGGTTGTTTCTCGAAGACAAGATCCCGGGTTCGAATTCCTTGGGTCACTTGGTGTGTGTGTTAAAAAATAATAATAATAAATAAATAAAAAAAAAGAAACAAACAAAAGAAAATTGGTAAATTCTTAGATTGTTTGGATTCTGAGGTTCTGACTTATAATGTCAAATTTATAAGCTGAAAATGTCAAATTAACTAATTTAAAGAGTTAAACATGTTCTTGTATATGGTCTACTGAATTTTCTGTTTCTTCACTTTATTAATGTTTTATAAGTATATAATTGGATTTTTACATATTTCACCTGAGTGTTAATCTTAATTAACACAAAAAACTCTGTGATATGAAAATTAACATGTAAAACCTTATGTTTTCAAAATATTTGCATAGTATTTTTTAATGTTAAACACGTACTTTTAGTGCGATTAGAACAATAATTTTCTCTTTTTATTGGAAACTGATGACTAGTTTACCCTTTTGTATTATGATATAAATCTCATATCTCTCTGTATTGTTCAACATTTTTTTATACGCACCAAGACTCCTGTATAAATAAAAATTAAATGAAGAACCTTATAAACAGAAAAAAGAAAAAAAATTCACAAATAAATAGGCAATAAATATTGGAAAATAAAACTCAGAATTTATGTTTAATTTGTGAGAGTAAAATAGAGATATCATATTTCAATTATCATGATATAATCTAATGGGTCATTGTGCCAATATATTTAAAATACAGAATTTTTTATGTTAATTTTTATAACGTAAGATTTTTTTATCCATTTCACCTAACAGAGAGGTATGATGTAAATAACTCTATATAATTGGATCAAAAAAAAATTAAAAATAAAGATATTTTTTTTTTTGGTGGGAATAAAAAATAAAGATATACACATACACTTAGTCACGTACACGGTGTGAGCATCTTATAGCGTGTAATAAAATATAGGGTTAATTACATCTAGAGCCCTTCTGAGTTTAGTATATTACAATTGGACCCCATGTTAATCATTTTATTACAGTTTGACCCCTTCTAAGATTTCAAAATTACTAAACGGTGAAGAAAAGGTACGATTCCGTTAAATATTTCACTTTATATTCCAAATAATTGTGTTATATTCCAAATAATTGTGAAATGATCATTATGTTTGGTTCTAAGATAATGTTTTATGAAAGTAGAAAAAAAAATCACGTCTTTTTAGAATAAATAAATGGTTAAACAAACAATTATTTCACAATTATTTTGAATATAATGTTTATTTCACAATTATTTGGAATATAAAGTGAAATATTTAAAGGAATCGTTACCTTTTCTTCACCGTTTAGTAATTTCGAAATTTTAGAAGGGATCAAACTGTAATAAAATGACTAATAGGGGTCCAATTGTAATATACTAAACTCGGAAGGGGTTTAGATGTAATTAACCCTAACATATAATTAATTTATATTATTTTATAGGTAATATGTATTTATTTTGTTTCATATAACAAATAAATCTAAGAAATAATATAAGAATATTGCTTTTACCAAATATTAATTATGCTTGAATTATCATATTAATAAACTTGAAATTACTTTCTGATGTATGAGTTCTATCATAATTTTTTAAATTACAAAAGTTCTCCCACAACATTTTTATTTTTTACATTTTTTTATTTTACATAATTAATAAAAATAATAAAATTTTCATTATATTTGTTAGAATAACAAATTGAGTCCTGCATTCATATTTGTAAGTACGAAAATTAGAAAACTTTATTGCACTTTAATTCACCGATACAAAAATTGACTGGGGGTGTGTTATGATACAGAAAAGTTATACATGCATACATATATATACATCTATCTATCTATCTATCTATCTGATGGTGCAGAAACTTGTAAGGATTTAAATACCAATCACTTTAGAATTTGTTTGTAGAAGAGAAGACCATCACAGGCGTTGAGCCTCAGGAACTAGGTTTCCAATGAGCGTGGGTTCTTCTAGCTAGGATAACGCCAGGAAATCGTGCAGCAAGGGTGAGGAAATGGTGAAATATATGAAGATTTGGAGAAGATGAAGATGTAGAGGAAAATGATGCCCAGTTCAGTGGTGTGGTGTTTTGTGAAGAAGATGACTTAAAGGAGAAAGCATGTGCTCCCCCTTATTTATATGTTAGGGGTGAGGACAATTGGGTAACTTGACCGCGTGGTCCCAAACCTGTGTTGCCCTAACACGTGGCAGCTCGTGAGGGCTTGAGAATGATTTTTCTGAAAAAGGGGGCGGCGTGCCAGACGCAAGGTGCACACCACCTTTGTGTCAGAGGTTATTGACGAGGGTCGCGCGAGAGGAAGGCCCAAGATCCGTTCTGCTAGGGTTCGGATCCACCATGGCGGCGGAGGGTCACACGTGAGCGCTGTTGACGCTCGAAGGATGCTCGGGCCGGTTCCCCGCGGCATATGGCCTTTGAGCGCCGAAATCCCAAGCGCCATGAAGGTGGCCCTTCGTACGGGTGATTCCTTGGGAAGGGTAACCCTGAAGGCCAAGATGAGAGCGCCGAGCCTGTCGGTTTGGACCTTTTTCCTGAATAGTTGGCCGAGGCTCAAGGGCCTGTACTAGCTGGCAAAGTGAGTGGGCTGGGTTGGCCCGCGAGCCCGTCAATGCGAGCGTATAGTCTTCAAGTTAACTGATGGTGGCACGTGGACGACTCTGATACGAGCGTGTTTTTATGCCTCATCATTTTGCCCCCCAAATTCTGCAGTGTCGGTCGAGCGTACTGTAGAATTTAAGGGAAGGGAGCCTTGAGTTTTGAATATCCGAGGGTCAAGGCTCTGCAAGGGACGTGACCGCTTGACTTCTATAACGGGCATAGTCTGACACTGCATTAAATGGTGTCATGTCCGCATTTAATGCTGAGTGGGGAAGTGGGCGCGTGTACCCCGGGAGGCGTGAGGCGGTTACCAAAAGCGAGAGTCTCCCAAGGCGGGAAATGATTGCATTTTCAAATCCCCAACCCTAATTAATGTAAACCACTCCCCTATAAATAGGGTTCCGGAGGGCTCTGTTACCCTTTTCACGCACTCAACTCTTTTTAAGCAAATCAAGCAGCAATAATTCTCTGCAACTCTCCGCGGATTCCAGCAACTTTCCCCTTCCATTTTTTAGGTAAAGCCCCGTAAACCTTTAATTTCTTCACTAACTTTAGATTTAGGTTGCGCGTGAGTGATCCTTCTAAGTGAAGAACCCTTTCTGCCATTGAATTTACTCCAGAAACTTTCTTCTCCCTTGAATCTTTCGCGAAAAGCTCTATCTCCAATAGCCAAAGCCCAGATATGGCAGACGGTAACGCAGATGCTTATGTGAGGGAAATAGAGGAGATGTCAGTGGGGAGTTCTTCCCCACACGGTGATGTGCCCATGGCAATCCCCCGTGCCGGAGCCCCTCCTGACGACGGGATTCCAGTCGCCATTCCTGTTGCAAGGGCTTTAGTTGAGGCTAGGGACGAAGAGGTGGATGCTGCTATTCATGGGATGAACGAGCGGGCTCCTATAGGGATGGATGACTTATTTGAAGAAATGGGTAACGTCATGGAGATGCAGAGACAGGGAGAGAGGGTGTTCCCTGTGCTTAACAGTGCTGTGCGGCCTCAGGATCACAGGGTCACAGTGGCAGTAGAGGCCCTTGAGGGTGGTGCAGGGCCGTCCGGGCGTCATGTTGAGGCTGAACCTCCCAGAAAGCGTCAAAGAAGGGGGAAAGAGCCTGCAACTCGAGTGAGGAAAAATAACCCTCACCAAACCGACAGATCTCCGGATGAGATTGAGAGCATTCTGACGCTCGAGGATTTGGAGGAGTTGAGGGCAAAAGTGTATTAGGATAAAGCAGTGTTTCCTATGCGACTTCCCGAGGAGGGAGAGAGGGCCAACTGACCGCCGCCCGGGATGTTGACGGTCTACTGGGACGCCGTCTTGGCTGGGGGCTTGAGGTTTCCCATCCCGTCCGCCGTCGCCACCATCTGTCATCACCTTGTGCTATGCCCTTCACAAATTCTGCCGAACGGCATAGCCTTAATCAACACTTTTGTAATTATGATGAGAGCCCTAGGCCACGAACCCTTGATTGCCAATTTTGACAGTTTAATACAAGTGGCCCGCTCAACACGTTCATCCCCTACAGATGGGTTTTATTACGCCCAGGCCAAATCGGGTTTTAAGATGATAGATTCTCCATCCACCTCCTATGGCGAGTATTGGAAAGAGAAGTACTTTTTCGTGGGGGCTCCCGAGGGAATTTTTAGGGTTCACCGAGAGTGGTTGATACATGGCGAGGGGCCATTGGTTAGGGAAAGGATAAGGAATAAGGTTTTTGAGGACTGGGAATAGGGGTTAGCCCTCGAGATGAGGAGTGAGAAGAAGTGGATCAAGGCTGAGGTCTTGATGAAGAACGAGGGAGTGCTATTCCGTTATGGCCTATCTTGCCCCCCGGATTTGGTAACCAATCCACCGGCCGATATCATGGCCCTCGATGGTTAGAATCTAGGAACCAACTGCTCTAACTCTTAGAATAGTTTCTGACTTGGCTTGATTGTTATACTTCTGTTCTTGTTACCCATATATTCATCTTCTGACGTTCGTGTTCTCTCATTTGTAGGCGTCCAGGTACTATCATTAGGGATGAATGCCGAGGCTCTTTCTCGCATGCTAGGCGCTCAGGGAACGGGCGCTAATCCTCAGCCCCAACAGCAATAACCGCGACCCCCGAATGCTCCGAGGGGCAGAGGAATCAGACGGAGGTTAGGTCGAGGAGAGGGGGCAGGGGCGCTGGAAATGAGGTTCCAGCATTTGGCCCCATTGAAGACCTTACCGTGGATGGCGCTCGGGAGGTTACTCCGCCTCCAGCTGCTCCCGAAGGGCCAATCGCATTAAGCTCCAACACTTCTCGCAATCGTTCAGGAGAATTCGCCCGCATGCACGATATTATGAGGGCCGACCGTCAAGGAAAGAGGAAAAGGCTTCCAGACTCCATCCCCATTTCAGGAAAGGGCAAGGAGGTGGTCATAGGCCACCGGGGTGAAGGCAGCGACACTTCATCCTCTGAGGATGAAGAATTTTGGAAGATTGGCTGTCGGGGTGACGCTCGATTCAAGCGTCAAAGGAAGGATGGTCCCGTCTTACTGAAGAAGAGCGTATTTTCTGCGAATATAGTTTCTGACATTGTCGGAAAGCTCCAATTCTCCGCCTGTTGGAAAACACGAATCAGAAAGCAGAGGAATTTAAAAATTTTCCCAACAAAAGGATCTTGGACTCGCAATCGTGTATCCAAATTCATAGAGTTAAGAAACTTACTTTTCTTTTATTCTTTCTTGAAGCGTTTCAAGCCACCCAAGAACGCTCTTCTCGCGGCTTGATCCCCTCTCCTTGGTAAAGCTCGAATCTTCAAACTTCTAACTTGAAGCTCTCTAGAGATAGTCCACCAACTTGATCACAATCTAACTAGTAAGGATGCTAGTTCTCTAGTTAGTGTTTAGGCTTAACCTAGGGTTTCGTTTATCTTGGAGAAAGGATGGTGTTCAACACATGAACCAAAAGAATTGCCAATTCGCTCTAAGGGGAGCTCGAGCTCCCCTTTTTATATTAAGGGGAGGACCGAAAATCCTAGTCCTTATGGGCTAGGGTTTTGGTCTATCTCTCCTATTACTTGATCATCAAGTAATTTTGACTTTGACTTTGAATTCAAATTCAAATCAACTTTCAAGAGAGCTAAAAATATCCAAACTATTTTTGGATAATTTTATACTTTATTTATTTAAAATAAAAAACTTATTTTAACTAATTAATTAATTCATAATTAATTAACTAGATTATTTTCTCCAAAATTAGACTTTCTTTTTAATTCAAAATTAAACCAAAGTCTATTAAATAATTAACACATTTAATTATTTAATATATATATATATATACAATATATATTCACACATGTGGGACACGTGTCACAAGGACACGTGCCATTCACGTGAGCCACACGTGTGGTTTCACACGTGTGCCTCAACTCATGTAACCAAGTTGTTGTGTGTGACCCTCTAGGTTCTCAATTCAATTAGCAGTGACCCTAATTAATTAATTCACTAATTAATTAATCAGTCAACAGATTAAACGACCATAGTCTAGCAACAGGTGTTTAACCCCTAGCTGAATTGGAATGTTCGGATTCGACAGAACCTTTAAGTCATTGATTCATGTGAGATACAATCCTCCTACTTACTATCTCTCAACCAAGATCTAGGGTAAGGGAATAATCAGAACCCTAATAATCCGGTCTTAAAGCTAAGTGCATTTCATATCCATTTGATCTCAATCCAAGAAACCCTTTTCTTGATGTCTTGATCTACTGCCTTGGCCAAGGACTCCATATGGCATATGAATGACTTACACAATAAGAGATCACCTTGCAAATACAAGTGTAGGTCCTTTCTTGATTCTCATTCACTTTCATGAATCACTTGTGCAGCCCCAGCATAAGCCTTGAATCAGTTGTCTAAGGCGACACCCTTTAAAGCTTATACCTAAGACTACAGAGTTAACTCATAAAGTGACAAGGAACCTCAAGTCTTAAGGATCAATTAATCACATCAATGACTCGTGAGATATTTCCTAATCTGGAAGTTTCCATTTCCTGAAATAGAAACTTCATTTCCCATTTAGGAATCTTCTCACACGGGGCACCTCAGTGAACTTACTTATTGAAGTAAGCACCCTCATGTATCACGCACGTATCAACTATACACTTTGCACCTCCATGAAACAAGATGGTCCTTCTTAAGGGCGTGATCCCACAAGCAAGCCTTAGAGGAGTCAGGTTGACACTCCCACTGTCTGTAGGACTCATCAGCTTGGAGTATTTTACTAATCATGACTTATGTGATATAGGGCTCGTTTCATGAACCATTTCACCTAAATGGTAGAGTCCTAAAGTCATCAGGATTAGGGGAGTTCTCATACATGCACAGATAAAGTAAATGCATACCAGACAAGAGCATATAAAGAAGTGTAGCCTCAATTCGTTATTTCATTCAAAGATTGTTTGTGATTACAATAAGGAAAAGCACAAAGCGGATATACAATCGGCTTTTTAGGGCACTATTCCTAAGACCGCCGACCATGACAAACTAAACAAGCATGACGCCGCTCGGGTCGTGGATGACGCTTGACATGCTCTTCTGACGGTGAGTCCCTAATTTCCATCGTAAAATGTTCCCTTCTATATCATATCTCGGGTAATGACCTTCGCCTGTGCCCTTCCAGGAAGTAATCCCAAGGCTGAAGAATCTGTAGGGTCGAGCGTAGGCCTATTCCGAACATAAGGCCAAATACAAAAAGTTGTTGCGTATCTCTGACCCCAGCCAATTGCAAGAGGATTACAATAACGTCCATGCTCAACTGACCAGTGCCAACCTGGATAAGGACCGGTTAAAGGAAGATCTGAAGAAGTCCGATGACGCCTATCTGGCCCTTGACGAGTGCCATAAGAAGCTGAAGGAGGAGCGTAACCAACTGAGGATCCAAAACGTGGAACTGAGCACGCAGCTGGCGGAGAGCACTCGCCAAAGTGAGGAGGCTAAGAAGGCCCTCGCGGATCTACAGGGGAGAGTGGAAGGACTGGCAGTGAAGGTCTCCTGGGACGCGGTAATGAAGTTCATACGCTCCAAGGCTTTCGTGTTCGCAGCCAACATCCATTGCTTTGACAACGCCCGACGTTTCTTCCGCAAAGCAATTGGGCAGATGGTGAAACTTGGGCTGGCTCCTGAGAGCGCTCGGACCGACGAGCGCTTGCGCATGGATCTAGATGAGAACTGCGAGCCCATGGTCCAAGACGAGGATCCCTCTGAGAGCCTGGCAGAGCCGGAGTACCAGGATCTGGTGATGATGCTCCAGCGAGAGTTCATAGCTGCCAATTCCCTGGGCCCCGAGCCCATTCAAATAGAAGACGAGGGTACCGTCATGGAAGCGCGGGATGAAGAGGAACCTGGGGAGGCCCAGACTTCTGACGCCCATGTATTGGCCCCCATTCCCCTTGCGACCGCCCTTCCGGAGCCTGGCAACCAAGCCCAGTGATAACCCTTCATCTGCTGTTCCCAAATCAAGCTTGCTAAATTTCCCTTCCTGCTCATGAACATTTAATATCTGTATTAAATCCTTAGGATTTCTTTATCATATTTGAAATTCTTTATGCTTTTCCTCTGTATGCTTGGACCTTTCTTTTATTATCTGAATGTTTACGCGTGTTTTCTTTTATTTTTGAGTGATGTTCATGGTGGTTTTGTGGCGTTTGATGTTTGCATGGTTATCTTTCTTGTTATCTGAATGTCTGCCGTGGGAGTGTATGCGCACGAGGGTGATTCCTTGGAAGGTCCCTCGGCGCTTATCTCCATGCGTCATAAGTTTATGATTTGGTAGCGCCTAGTGACTTGAAAGATGCAGGTATGGGTGCGAGGGTGTTCCTTAAGAGGGTTCCCTGGCCACCTTCACAATGAGGCTCGAATTTGAACTCAGAAAACCCCTAAGGATTTAGCTAAGTATTGGCCTTAAACATGTCTCGTGCACCTTCATCTTGAGCGTTCCAATAATTCTAATGAACTGAGAAACTATCCACAGGATGTGCTAAGTATGAGAATAAAATCGAGCGTTGCTGTAATGTTACCCTCGCACTCAAGTGCCCAACGTCTGCTATTCACGAGTGTATTCTTAATTAAGAAGGCAAAGGTCATTGGGGCTTACGAGCTCGAACTGCCGGGGTGAGTGCCCAGTTGGCATAGATTAAGCGTCTAGCACCCCACTTCTTGACACGCTCGTTCTTAGGACTTATACACTTGTGAATTGTCAAAATATTCAATGTGGAGGGCTCTCAACACACAGATAGCATTGCTTTAAAACGATTGGGTATTATCTAGGCCGTTCGACATGGAGGATGCTCAACACGGAGTAGGCATTCCGTTGCCCGAATCGTTAATCAGAAGGGGAACAAGTAAATGACATAACAATGGATCAAATACTTACTGTTATACTTGCAACTTTTGAAATGATTACAATAAGCTTTCTGTCAAAAGAAAGTACACCATGCCGCGAACGGGTAATTACAAAGGCTAACATTTACACGTAGAACCTTCTGAGGTTGCACGCGTTCCATGGTCTCGGGAGACGCTCGCCTTGCAAAGTCTCTAACAAGTAGGTGTTGTTTGCTCGTACTTGAATGACTTTGAAGGGGCCTTCCCAATTGGGATCCAACTTACCCACGTGTTTAGAAACTTCAACTTTTTTAAGGACCAAGTCCCCTAGTTGGAAAGTTCTTTCTTTGGCACGCTTGTTATACTGGTGGGCTACGGACGCCTTGTATTTGTGGACGCGAGCCCAGGCTAAGTTCCTCCTCTCGTCTAATAAGTCCAATTCGAAGGTTCGGTTGGCTTCGTTAACGGCAGGCTCGAAATAGGCAACGCGTGCGGATTCTTGAGCGATCTCCGCAGGTATAATAGCCTCGAAGCCGTACACCAAAAAGTAAGGAGTTTCCCCAGTCGCCGCTCGGGGGGTGGTGCGATATGCCCATAGGGCACCTTGAAGCTCTTCAGCCCATTCCCCTTTCTTACTCTCGAGCATCGTCTTCAAGTGCTGGAGTATGGTTCGGTTTGTCACTTCAGCTTGACCGTTGGCTTGAGGGTGGCCCACAGAAGTGAATCGTTGCTCAATTCCCAGTTCATAGCACCATTCTCGTGTGTCAGCAGCTATAAACTGGGAGCCGTTGTCTGATATAAGTACCCTCGGGATGCCATATCTGCAGATGATATTTTTCCAAATGAAATCTCTCACAATTTTGAACGTTATCTTGGCGACCGCCTCTGCTTCAGCCCACTTAGTGAAATAATCCACAGCGAGGATCACGAATTTCTTTTGTCCTACCGCTATTGGAAGGGGTCCAACAATGTCGATGCCCTACTGATCGAAGGACCAAGAAACATCGATAGGAATCATCTGAGCCACCGGCAACTGAGGAGTGTTAGAGTGAAATTGGCACTTAGGACACCTTTTTGAGTAACTAATGGCATCCTGTAATAACGAGGGCCAGTAAAACCCACTCCTCAAGACTTTCTTGGCCAATATTCGACCGCCCGAATGATTCCCACAACTTCCGCTGTGCACATGTTCCAACACTTCCTTAGCCTGCGAGGGTCGTAGGCATCTCAATGGTGGACCTTGAAAAGATCGTTTGAATAGCCGACCGTCGCTATCAAGAGAAAAGCGAGGGGCTTTACTTCTAATCTTCTGAGCTTCAACCTTTTCGCTCGGACAAGTCCCCTCCTTGATAAACTTAACGATGTCGTCTAACCAACAAGGTTCAGCGGGGTCTATCATGCTTACCTCGCTCGAAGGTTCTGCGTCCCTAATCAATGGTCTCTCTGTTCTGAGGAACATGACTGAGCGCTCGCATGAGTCATGGAGGGCTGAAGCGAACTTAGAAAGAGCGTCGGCACATTCGTTTTCTGGTCGGGGGATCTGCAACAAATGGAACTCTCTGAACTTGGCGATCACTTCCTTAGCCTTTATTAAATACTACATCATAGTGGCTTCTCGAGCTTCATAAGTGCCATCGATTTGACTTGCGATCAGCTGGGAGTCAACATAAGCGGTTATCCGAATGGCACCATTCTGGAAGGCTATCCAGAGCCCTTGGATTAGAGCCTCGTACTCAGCCTCGTTGTTGGTGACCTGGAACGCCAGCTTAATAGCGTAATCCGCTTCCGTACCGTGAGGGTCTCTGAGGGTCACCCCGGCTCCCCCCCCTTGTGAGGTCGGAGCCGTCTGTGTGCGGGAGCCACAACCCTTCCTCCGCTGGGGGCTCGGTATCCAGATTGAATCGCTCCACTAGCAAGTCCGCTATTGCCTGGGCCTGTATCGCCGTGCGAGGCTCGAAGGAGATGTCGAATTGGCTTAGTTCAATGGACCATTTGATTAACCTTCCTGATACGTCTGGCTTTGCTAAAACCTGCTTGAGGGGTTGGTCTGTGAGCACTGTGATAGAATGAGCCAGAAAATATGGCCTTAACCTTCCAGAAGCATTGATGAGCGCAAAAGTGAATTTCTCTATTTCCATGTATCTTTTCTCTGCCCCCTGCAAAGTTTTGCTCAAATAGTAGACCGGCATGTGCTTACGCTCATGGACAGCCACCAAGACAGCGCTCGTAGCCTCTGCGGAGACTGAAAGGTAGATAATCAAATTTTCTCCAGGGCTAGGCTTGGTCAACAGTGGTGCGCTCGCGAGGTATTGCTTCATATCCTGCAAAGCCTTTTCACATTCCTTACTCCAAGCGAAGTTGCGAGCGTTGCGCAAAATCCTGAAGAATGGCAGGTTCCTATCCGCCGAGCGGGAGATGAACCTGTTCAATGAAATAATCTTTCCCACCAATACTTGAACTTCCCTCACATTTCGAGGGGAGGGGATATCCAGGATTGCCTTAATCTTTTCTGGATTCGCCTCTATACCACGCTGACTGACCATGTACCCCAAAAATTTACCACCCCGAACGCCAAATGTACATTTGGAGGGGTTCAACTTCATCCCATAATGGCGCAGGATGTTAAAAGTTCGCCTGAGATCCTCCAGATGGGAATGCCGGCACTCGCTCTTGACTATCATATCGTCCACATACACCTCCATAGACTTTCCTATCTCGTGCTCGAACATTCTGTTTACGAGGCGCTGATAAGTTGCTCCCGCATTTTTTAGGCCGAAGGGCATAACTTTGAAACAATAAACTCCTATGTGCACCACGAACGATGTTTTGGGGCCGTCCTCGGGTGCCATGAAGATCTGATAGTATCCCTGGAAAGCATCCATCATGCTCATGAGCTCGCATCCCGCGGTTGAATCTACCAATTGGTCGATCCTCGGTAGGGGATAAGGGTCTTTGGGGCACGCCTTATTGAGGTCCGTAAAGTCATTGCACATTCGCCATTTGTTGGCGCTTTTGGGGACAAGCACCACGTTGCAGAGCCATTCTGGATATAAAATTTCCTCAATGTACTGGGCGTCAAGAAGTTTACCTACTTCTTCTTCAATGGCTCACCTTCTGAAACCGTGGACGTCCCTTTTCTTCTGTTTAACTGGCTTGAAGACCGGGTCTACGTTGAGCCTGTGGACGATGACACTCGGATCTATCCCAGTGAGATCAGAAGCTTTCCAAGCAAACACATCGAGGTTCTCCCGGAGAAAATCAATCATCATAACTTGGGAGGGACCGTCGAGATTAGAGCCTATTTAGGTGGTCTTATCTGAATTCCCCGGCTCCAATTCGATGGTCAAAAACTTTTCGATGGGCTCGATACGAACCTCAGGCCTCGGAGCCTCGAGCGATCGCTTTTTTCTAGTAATCCTGCTTCCTTCCTCACCCGAGGGCCCGGCACCCTCGTTCTCGGTGGAAGATCCTTCGACGGCCCCGAGCGGCTCGTCTTCCGGGCATTGGGGCCCACTGGGGGTCTTCTTTTTATTTTTCTTTCTGTACAACTTGGCCCTTTTGCGCTCTGGACCATCCTCGTCCAATTTGGGGAAGTCAACCGACTTCTTGGTGGATCCTGCCTGAATGGCTTGTTTGGGTCTATGGCTTCGAAGGGAAAGGACGTAACATTCCCAAGCTTCCTTAACATTGCATAGGATCTCGCCCGTGCCTTCGGGGGTGGGGAACTTGACTTTCTGATGATAAGTGGAGATTATAGCTTTGAAATCCACGAGAGCTGGGCGCCCAATGATGATGTTGTAGGGGAGGTCCACCTCAACGACGGTGTAAAGTACGCTCAAAGTTTTTCGCTGTGGGGCACGACCGAAAGAGGTGGCCAAGCGAATCTGTCCTCGAGGGACAATCTCCGAACCCCCAAATCCAACGAGGGTTGTTCTGAGGGGTTCGAGAGGAATATTCGTCATGTTCATTTTTTGAAATGTTGAGTACGGGAAAACGTTCACAGAGCTTCCACTATCAATCAGAACCCTCTTTACAACATGGTTATGAACGTCTAAGCTAACCACCATGGGACAGTCAGAGGTTTCACCGATCCCATGGGGTGTTACAATGTGTTCCAGATCTTTCTCCGTAAACCCTACAACGTCATTTTCTTTCGAGCGTGGAGAGCTGTCGACAGAGAGTACGGGCTTGGGCAGGGATGAACGTTGGTCATAACTCCGAATGTGGCGGCGACGGGAAGCATTAGAATCACCACCCGAGGGCCCCCCAGTGATCATATGAATGACCGCAAAAGGTTGATTCTCCACCTCCGCTACTTTTCCCTTACCACGGTCGCTTGATTCGGTGTGGTGGTGGCGAGGACTGCGCGAGCCCGAACGACTCCTCCCTCTACCACACGCTCGCTCAGGGCAATGTTCATCGTATCTTTCTAGCACCCTTACAAACTCCTTGAGGTGCCCCCCAGCGATAAGCCTTTGAATCTCACTCTCAAGCTCGTGGCACTCGTTGGTATCATGCCCCTTCTGCTTATGGAAAGCACAGTACTTTCCTGAGTGCTTCTGAGCCTCAGTCTCCCTCAGCTTGGGTGGTCGCTTGAACAGTTTTTTGTCCGCCATGGAATATACTTCGGCGATTGGGCCGTAGAATTACGACGAACGGGAATAGGGCTGCGGCAGCGACCCCTGTTAGAATCTCCTCTGTCCTCGGGGGCTTTGATGGGGCGAGGGGCGTTCGCCATCTTCTGATCCCTCGCTATGTACATATCCTCGAGGTTAAAGAACGAGTCAGCTATGTCCCTGATCTCCATCAACGAGCGTGGCTTTTTCTTGGCCACCTCCTCCACGAACTCTTTGCTAACATAGTGCTTCATATTGATGGCTCCAAAAAGAACGTGCCTCAAGAAATCCATCGAGGGCTTCTCCACCGACAAGATTTCCTTGTTAAATCTTCCCATGAAGGATCGGAGCGTCTCGTTCGGGCCCTGGACCAAGCTGTATAGAGCTGTCGTGGCCGGCGCTGGTGTCTTCAGGGAGTTGAAATGGCTTATGAAGGCGTTCGTCAGGTCATAGTATCCTCGGATTGAGCGTGGGGAAAGTTTTTTGTACCAGTCTTGAGCCATTCCGGTGAGGGAAGTGACAAACACCTTGGTCCAATAATTGTTCGGGTGATCGTACAAATGTATCAGGTGTACAAAGTGATCCAGATGCTCAGCTGGATCAGTGGTCCCATCATACCTGTTGACGGATGTGGGGATTTTGCCTTTTCCCGCACGGGTCATCAGTACCTCTTCGATGAGGGGGGAATCGCCCGTCAAGATCCTATAATCCCTCTCTTCGGGATCGTACTCCTCATGATCGGCCTCTCTCCGGTGGTGGGAAACTGGGCTGCGTGGATGGCGAGCGTCTCTGGCTCTGGATCTCTCGCCCCCGTTACGGGGGGCTTGAGTCCGTGCTTGAGAGAGCTGCGCTACCATATCCTGGAGCCCCTTGAGCTGGTCCTGCACTGCTGCAAGCTGAGGGTCACCGACGTCTCTGCGGTTTGCCCTCCCTGTGGCCCTAGATTGGACCTCTTCGTTGTTTCCAGCTCTCTCGCTATTTTGAGGGGCCCTCTCATTTCCAGCTAGTTGCTGCCCTTGCTGGACCCTCGGCGGGGCCTCATTTTCCTGAATCGGTGGCGGGGGTGGTTGTTGGGCCCTCAACGCAGGCTGCGTCCTTGTTAGGGGATGAACTGGGAGTCCTCCAAGGGGCGGAGCCACACGACCGCCTGCCATGGAAGGAAAATACGCGAAAGTGAAGTGTTCCCTGGCATTTTCTACAGCTTGCTCCTCGCACTGAGCGCAGAGCGCCTGCAGCTGCTGAGGGGTGATTTGTGGCATTTCCACCCCTCGTATTTCCCTTGGCAGCGATGTGGGGAGGTTTAGGGTCCTTACTTGATACGGCTGGACCACGGGTACCATTCCGGGCATCATCCCCGGCTGCATATAGGCATATCCCGGCGGGGGCATGGCCATGGAGTACATGCCGAGATGGGAGGCTGGTACGTTTTGTGTGAGGGTTGGGGGAGGAGGGTTGGAGCCAGATTCTCCTACCTCTTTTCCTCCGGGGGGGAGAGTTGCAGCGGCGACCTCAGCATTTCCGGTGGGTGGAGGGGGCGTACCGCCAGCGGCGGCATCGTTCCCTATATTCTCTTCGTTGACAGGGGGATGAGCACCCTTACTTCCTACCGCTCCTGACCGTGTCGCAGTCACCATGTTGAGAATCGCTGGCATCACTTTTCAACTAGCCTTTAGGGAAGAAACTGATGATGATGAAGATGGTGGTGATGGATTTCCCACAGACGGCGCCAAAAATGATGGTGCAGAAACTTGTAAGGATTTAAATACCAATCACTTTAGAATTTGTTTGTAGAAGAGAAGACCATCACAGGAGTTGAGCCTCGGGAACTGGGTTTCCAATGAGCGTGGGTTCTTCCAGCTAGGATAACGCCAGGAAATCGTGCAGCAAGGGTGCAGGAAATGGTGAAATATATGAAGCTTTGGAGAAGATGAAGATGCAGAGGAAAATGATGCCCAGTTCAGTGGTGTGGTGTTTTGTGAAGAAGATGACTTAAAAGAGAAAGCATGTGCTCCCCCTTATTTATATGTTAGGGGTGAGGGCAATTGGGTAACTTGACCGCGTGGTCCCAAACCTGTGTTGCCCTAACACGTAGCAGCTCGTGAGGGCTTGAGAATGACATTTCTGAAAAAGGGGGCGGCGTGCCAGACGCAAGGTGCGCACCACCTTTGTGTCAGAGGTTATTGACGAGGGTCGCGCGAGAGGAAGGTCCAAGATCCGTTCTGCTAGGGTTCGAATCCACCATGGCGGCGGAGGGTCACACGTGAGCGCTGTTGACGCTCGAAGGATGCTCGGGCCGGTTCCCCGCGGCATATGGCCTTTGAGCGCCGAAATCCCAAGCGCCATGAAGGTGGCCCTTCGTGCGGGTGATTCCCTGGGAAGGGTAACCCTGAAGGCCAAGATGAGAGCGCCGAGCCTGTCGGTTCGGACTTTTTTCCTGAATAGTTGGCCGAGGCTCAAGGGCCTGTACTAGCTGGCAAAGTGAGTGGGCTGGGTTGGCCCGCGAGCCCGTCAATGCGAGGTATAGTCTTCAAGTTAACTGATGGTGATACGTGGACGGCTCTGATACGAGCGTGTTTTTATACCTCATCACTATCTATTTATTTATTTATATATATATATATATATATATATATATATATATATATATATATTGATGGGGTCAAAATACGATCGTCCCACATGAAGACACGTGGCATCACCGAGCTGATGACACCTGTCCCCACAAGGCTGCACCCATCAGCGCACGAGCGCTAAGCCATGCGCTAAGCCGGCCGCCATCAAGGGTGAATCCATCGGCGCACGAGCGCCAAACCCAACAAGCGCAATCCTTCTTCAAGGAGTTAAGCCCAACGAGCGCTATCACTCCCACGAGCGTCCAACAAACTGAACGGTTGGTACGCCCACGTGCCAAGGGAGCACTCTTCGAGCGTTACACTCCCTCAGAGTGGCCTCCCCTTTGGCTCGTCACTTGAACTGGAGCCTTCATCCCCCTCAGCGGATATCTTGGCCTCCAAGACTCAAGGTTGTCACGAGCGCGCTCTCAAGCCCTCGTCACCAACCACCCACATGGCTCTCTGACACAACGTACATGCCCGCGCACCGGCCACTGTTGCTAGCACTAACTTTTGGGCCGCTTTTGCAGAAGATTCCTCCTAGGTTTCTCTCTCACAGCGCCACGTGTTAGGGCAACATTCGGCCAGGACCACTTGAGGCAAATGACCAAAGGGCCCTTGACCCTCAACTATAAATAACCCAAGTCATCTTCTACACTGTAAGCATCCTGAAGCATTCTCTAAGCTTTCTTCATTACTGCAACTGTAACTGAGCTTACACTTATCTTCATACATTGAACTGACTTGAGCGTCGGAGAGCCAAACTGGGTATCACCCCCAGTTCCCCCAGCTTGGCCTTCTGACTCTTCTTGTGCTTGTCCCAACAGGTTGAACCCCTTTCTCTTTTTCCGGCGAAGCTCCGGTGGTTTCCTCCACAAAATACAAATCGTAAAGTGATCGGATTCAGACCCATCCATTCCTGGACCCATCATTTTTGGCGCCGTCTGTGGGAAACCAGTCTTCCTTATTCTTCCTTTCTTTTTGTTGGTAGAAAAACAAGCACATCTTCGTTTTCAACAGCCATGGTTGCAACGAGATCTGGAGCTGTTGGAGGAGGAGAAAACACCTCCCAAGATGCAAACATCGTTCTTCCCGTCACCGCTATAGGCGGAGCACTGCCACCTACCGTCGCTGATGGTGGAGCACCTCCCCCCGCAGGAGTGACTCCACAAGCAGAATCCCCCGTACCACCACCTGCTCCGCCGGCACCGCAGGTTCCCACCACCACTGGAGGAGTTTCTTTCTCAGCTCCACCGCCGCTTGCACAGAATCCCTGGGTTCATCCCCAGATGAACCTTGGAATACAAGGTTACATGATGCCTCCGCCTGGCTACACTCTTACTCCGGCTATGATGGCGCCGCCGGTCCAGCCTTACCATGCCGGACAACTCCAGCTCCCAGTGGTGGTCCCCAGGGAGATTGAAGGAGTGGAATTACCTCCACTGACCACCCAACAATTACGGGCTCTTTACGCCCAATGTGAGGTTCAGGCGGCCCAGGGGGCATGGGAAAGATTCCATTCCATGTACTTTCCCTCTGGGCAGGCCACTCAGGTTGCAGCCCCTTTAGGCGGACAGCAGAACTTTCCCCTCAGGGAAGCCCAGGCTGTCCTAAGGGCACAACCACCACCACCACCAGCGAAAGAAGTGCCCCAGCATGAGGGCAACGAGCGTGCCTCCGTGGGAAGGAACAAAGAGCCCACGGAGCGAATGAACGAAAATGAAGGAGACTCTCATGTCTCCAGGAGGGGCTCACGAGCCCACAAGGACAAGCAAGTAGAAGTAAATCCTGACGTCCTCGCGGCTGTGCAAGACCAGCTACAGGGCCTCAAGGATATCGTGGGACAGCTCTCACGAGGGCGCTCAACTCAGATCTCCCATAGTCGGGATGAACGGGTTGACGCCAGGAGCACCCGCACCAAGGACCCTCCACCAAGGGTCCCCCGTCGCAAGGAGCCGGAGGAAAATTTCGGCACGTACGAATATCACCCACTGGCGAGAGGTTCACCCCTCGTCGAAGAAGTTCTGATGGCCCAAGCCGGAATGGCCAAAGTCCCCACATCCATCAACAGATACGATGGGACAACCGATCCAGCGGAGCACTTGGATCATTTTGTGCATCTCATGCACCTTTACGAGCATTCCAGCCATTACTGGGCGAAAGTGTTTGTCACTTCCTTGGTGGGGATGGCTCAAGAATGGTATAAGCGCCTGCCACCGCGCTCGATCCACTCGTATGAAGAGTTGGCCGATGCCTTCCTCAACCATTTCAACTCTCTGAAGGCACCCGTCACCGCACCCACAGCGCTTTACAACGTGGTACAGGGCAAGAGCGAATCACTACGCTCGTTCTTCGCCCGCTTTAATAAGGAGATCTTGCAGGTGGAAAGGCCCTCGATGGATTTCTTGATCCCAGTGCTCTTCCAGGCTGTGGATCACAAGCAGTATGTGAGCAAAAAATTTGCTGACGCCATCGTGGAGAGAAGGCCTGGGACCCTCATGGGCCTAAGAGAAATAGCCGAGCCGTTCTTCGCGCTCGAAGATATGTATGGGACGAATGGTCCCCGTCATCACAGCCCGGCCCGGAACGAGCGACCTCATCACGAGCGGGGGCGGGATGTGGCAGTCAAGAAAGAGCGCCCTCAAGAGCGCAGGAGGTCGCCACCACCCCCTCGTCGATTCGAGCGCATTCCGCTCACCCGGCCAAATTCAGAAGTCTACAATCTCTCTGATAAGAAGCTCTTCAAAAGACCCATCAAAATGAGAGAAACAGACTCACTAAGGCGCTCGAATAATTACTGCGCCTTCCACAAGCAGAGAGGGCACGACACGGATGAGTGCCGACAGTTGGAGGCTGAAATCCAAAGGCTCGTTGCAGGGGGCCATCTGAAAGAATTTGTCCGGGTGCTCGAACGCTACGATGAACAATGCAACGAGCGCTCCGGAAGGAGAAGAAGGAGTCCTTCCCGGTCAAAGAGCCCAAGGGGTAGGGGACCCCCGGAAAGCAGCAGTCGCCGAGGCAACAAAGGCAAAGCCCCTGAGCAAGAGAACGAGCCCTTTGCAGTCATAAATATGATTGCAGGAGGCTCATCAGGGGGGGATTCAAACGCCTCTCGACGGAGGCACATACGGAGCTACAACCAACGCCCAGCAGCGCCCAAGCCTATCTACGCTATCCAGAGATCAAGCGCTCCAAGATCAAGAGAAAATGATGTAATAGGCTTTGATGATAGGGATCTAGAACATATTGTAACGCCCCATGGGGAGGGTGTAACCTCAGATTGCCCCATGGTGGTTAGTTTAGATGTTCATAACCATGTTGTAAAAAGAGTATTGGTTGATAGTGGAAGCTCCGTTAATGTTTTGCCTTACTCTACATTCTTAAAAATGAAGGTTGATCTCCCGCTCGAGCCTCTTAAAACAGCCCTCATTGGCTTTGGAGGCTCAGAAGTTGTCCCCCGAGGGCAAATACGCCTGGCTACTTCATTCGGACGAGCCCCTCAGCGCAAAACGCTTTTGGTAACGTACGCGGTGGTGGAGATTGACATCCCGTACAACATCATAATCGGGCGCCCTGCCCTCGTGGATTTTAAAGCTATCATCTCCACCTACCACCAGAAGATTAAGTTTCCTACCTCCGAGGGCGTTGGAGAAGTGCTCTGCAATGTACGAGAGGCTTGGGAGTGTTACATGCTGTCCCTCAGAAAGCCTAAAGCGGAGAAAACCTTCCATATCGGCTCCACCAAGAAGTCAGTGGATTTCCCCAATTTAGACGAGGACAGCCCAGCAAGGAAACGGGCGAAATTGAACAAGAAGAAGAATAAGAAGAAGAGGGGAGACAACGGGGAGAATCCCCACGAAAATGTCCCCCCAGGGGTCGTTGGTGAATCGTCCTCAGGAGAAGATGAGCCGGAAGAGGGTGAACCAGCATCTGGCGATCGTTTAACAGGAAAGAAGAGGGCGCTCGAACTTCCTCGCCCAGAGGTAAGGATCGAACCCTCGGAAAAATTCCTTACCATTGAGCTGGAACCTGGAAACAAAGATAAGACTACACAGATAGGCTCAAACCTCTCAGGGCCTTCTCAGATCATGATGATTGATTTTCTAAGGGAGAACAAGGATGTATTCGCATGGAAAGCCTCTGATCTCACGGGGATTGACCCGAGCGTCATTGTCCATAGACTTAATGTGGATCCATCTTTCAAACCTATCAAGCAGAAAAAACGGGATGTACATGGCTTTCGAAAGAAAGTCATTGAAGAGGAAGTCAATAAGCTCTTGGAGGCTCAGTATATCGAGCCCATCTTGTATCCGGAGTGGCTGTGCAACGTAGTCTTGGTGCCCAAGAGCGCAAATAAATGGCGCATGTGCAATGATTTCACTGATCTCAACAAGGCTTGCCCTAAAGATCCTTACCCGCTGCCCCGGATTGATCAATTGGTGGATTCGACCGCTGGCTGCGAGCTCATGAGCATGATGGACGCTTTCCAGGGGTACTATCAGATCTTTATGGCCCCGGAAGACCGCCCCAAAACTTCGTTCATCGTCCATATGGGGGTATATTGTTTTTTGGTCATGCCCTTTGGACTTAAGAACGCCGGAGCTACCTATCAGCGGCTCGTCAATAAGATGTTTGAAAGTGAAATTGGGAGGTCCATGGAGGTCTATGTGGATGATATGATTGTCAAAAGCGAGCGCCAGGATTCCCATTTGGAGGACCTCAAGCGCACGTTTTCAATTTTGCGCCAATATGGGATGAAGTTGAATCCCTCGAAGTGCACCTTTGGTGTACAAGGGGGAAAGTTCTTGGGATACATGGTCAGTCAGAGGGGAATTGAGGCCAATCCGGAGAAGATCAAGGCCATCTTGGAAATTCCTTCCCCTCGAAATTTGCGGGAAGTACAGGTCTTGGTAGGCAAAATCATCTCGTTGAACAGGTTTATTTCACGCTCGGCTGACAGGAACCTTCCCTTCTTCAAAATCTTGAGGAACGCACGTAACTTTGCTTGGACAGAGGAATGCGAAAGGGCGCTGCAGGATATGAAGGCTTATTTATCGAGCGCTCCACTGCTGACTAAGCCTGTCGAAGGCGAAAGGTTATTCATGTATCTTTCTGTCTCTCCTGAAGCCACGAGCGCGGTTCTGGTCGCTGTACGGGAGCGGAAACATTTGCCTGTCTATTATCTGAGCAAAACCTTGCAAGGAGCCGAAAAGAAATATTTAGAGATTGAGAAATTTGCGTTCGCTCTTATTAACGCCTCAAGAAGGCTAAGGCCTTACTTTCAAGCGCATTCCATAACAGTTCTCACCGACCAACCCTTGAAACAAGTATTGTCCAAGCCGGACGCATCTGGCAGATTAATCAAGTGGGCCATCGAATTGAGCCAGTTTGACTTATGTTTCGAGCCCAGGACCGCGATACAAGCTCAGGTTATGGCGGATCTGTTGGTTGAACGTTTTGGTTTCGAACCCGCCGCTGCGGAGAATGAGGGTTTATGGGTACTGCACACGGATGGTTCCTCAACCTCTCAAGGGGGAGGAATAGGAGTGGCCCTCAGAAACCCCGATGGGATTGAACTGGACTTTGCGATCAAGCTGGATTTCCAAGTCACTAACAATGAAGCAGAATATGAAGCCCTCGTGCAAGGTTTGAACATAGCTTTTCAGAATGGAGCCTCCAGAATTACTGCTTATGTGGATTCACAGTTAATAGCGAGCCAGATTGAAGGAACATATGAGGCTCGAGAAACCACCATGATACAGTACTTAAAGAAGGCCAAAGAAATCATTGGGAAGTTCAAGGAATTTCATCTACTTCAGGTGCCGCGAGGAGAAAACGAGCGAGCGGACGCTCTGTCAAAGTTTGCGTCAGCTTTGGAGGGTAATTCTGAACGTTCTGTTACGTTTCTTAGGACTGAGGAACCTTTGATCAAAGAAAGAGTCACCACCAAGATAATCGCTATGATTGATCCAAACGAGCCCTGCTGGCTTGATGACGTCATCATTTTCCTTAAGGATGGAATTCTTCCCACTGACAAGGTGGAAGCTAGGAAAATCCGAAATAAGGCCCCTCGTTTCGCTTTGGATCCCGAGGGGAGGTTGTTCAAAAAATCATTTCAAGGACCCCCAATGAGATGCCTAAGGCCCTCGCAAGCGAAGGAGACGCTCGAACACATTCATAACGGGAGCTGTGGAAATCATTCTGGGGGGCGTATTTTGGCAAAAAAGGTTCTGAGAAGTGGGTTTTATTGGCCTACAGTTCTCCAAGACGCCATTGAATTTTCGAGGAAGTGCCCCAAATGCCAATTTCATTCAAATCTCCCTCAATTGCCAGCCGCACAAATGATCCCAATAGACGTCTCTTGGCCTTTTGACCAGTGGGGAATAGACATTGTGGGCCCCTTACCCATAGCTGCAGGACAAAGGAAGTTTGTCATTCTAGCCGTCGACTACTTCACCAAGTGGGCCGAGGCTGAAGCTGTTGCAAAAATCACTTTCAAGGTTGTAAGGGACTTTATTTGGAAGAACATCATCTGCAGGTACGGAATACCGAGGGTGCTCATATCTGACAATGGATCCCAGTTCATAGCAGCAGACACACGAGAGTGGTGTTCTGAGTTGGGGATAGAACAGCGATTTACCTCTGTAGGACATCCACAATCCAATGGGCAAGCAGAAGTTACCAATAGAATCATCTTGCAGCATCTAAAAACCATGCTGGAAAGCAAGAAAGGTGAATGGGCTGAGGAGCTGCAAGGAGCACTTTGGGCTTATCGCACCACCCCACGAGCGGCCACTGGAGAAACACCTTACGCGCTCGTTTATGGATCAGAAGCAATGATACCAGCGGAGATTGTAAATGAATCCGCTCGTGTCGGCTATTTCGAGCCTCAGCTCAATGATGGCAACAGGAGCTTGGAGTTGGACCTGCTGGATGAAAGGAGAGACCGAGCGTGGGCTAAGATCCACCACTATAAAGCCTCCGTGGCCCAACAGTACAACAAGCGTGTGAAGGAAAGAACTTTCCAGCTGGGAGATTTGGTCTTGAAGAAAGTGGAAGTATCCAAGCACGTGGGGAAATTGGACCCCAATTGGGAAGGCCCATTCAAGGTCGTACAACTCAGAGCTAACAACACTTACACCCTGGAGACACTTCAGGGTGAGCGCTTGCCTCGCCCTTGGAACGCATGTAACCTCCGGCGGTTTTATGTTTAAAAGCTCTTTGCAAACTCTGATGTAACAACCCTCGTTGACGGGTTCTATGTACTTCAAAACAAAGTAAAAGGTAACATAATCTTTTTGATTTCTTTAATGTTCCTGTTTCTTTGGTTGCTTGAATGGATAAGTCCCACGTCCCTCGTCGTCGCGAGCGTGGTTGGCAACCCATTCCAATATGAATGCTGTTATCTCTCATGGGTTACGCTGGCCAGCGCTCTACTCCACATGGGGGGACGCCCTCATAAGGATAGACTGGTTACGCTCACAACCAAACAGGTGAATTGGAAGAAGGTTATGGAGAAAATCCTAGTAGGCCTTGGCTGTTTCTTACAACGCCTTGCGCTCGAAAACGGGATATCCTACAAGAACGGATCCTAGTAGGCCTTGGCTGTTTCTTAAAACGCCTTGCGCTCGAAAATGGGATCTACTACAGAAAAAGTCCTAGTAGGCCTTGGTCGTTTCTTAAAACGCCTTGCGCTCGAAAACGGGATTTCCTGCAGAACCAAGAAAATGACAAGAGCCAGAGCGCTCAAACGATGGCCTCAGAATCAAAAAGGAATTGCACAAGTCTTGAACGAGGGCAACCACTCAGTAAGACCCTCGCAAATACTCAAGACCTAGCAAAATCCCCCCAAGGGAGGAGAGAATGTCGCAAGTCTTGAACGAGGGCAACCACACAGTAAGACCCTCGCACACACCCAAGGCTTAGCCAAATTCTCCCAGAGTAAAAATTTATACAAGTCTTGAGCGTAGGGGCAATTACACTATAAGACCCTCACGACCGCTCAAGACTTAGGCAAATTTTCAAAAGGAAAAGTTTATGCAGATCTTGAGCGTAGGGGCAATTTCACAGTAAGACCCTCACGATCGCTCAAGACTTAGACAGATTTTTAAGAGAAATTTACAAAAGAAGAAATTCATACAAGTCTTGAGCGTAGGGGCAATCCCACAGTAAGACCCCCACGATCGCTCAAGACTTAGACAAATATACAAAGGCAGAAATTTATGCAAGTCTTGAGCCGGGGGGCAATCACACTATAAGACCCTCACGACCGCTCAAGACTTAGACAAATTTTCAAGAGCAAAAATAAAATTTATACAAGTCTTGAGCGTAGGGGCAATCTCACAGTAAGACCCCCACGATCGCTCAAGACTTAGACAAATTTTCATTGCATCAAAGGAATAAAGCATTCACAAGGGTATACTACACAATCTTATTATATGATTCATAAAGGAAATGAAGAACAAGGGCATGGAAAACGGAATCTTTATTCATTGAAAAAGGGGAATTATTACAAAACAAAAGGGCTCAAAGGCCCATGAAATTCTAAATACAAGGAAAAGCAGAGAATCAGAAAAATACAAAGAGGAAAAGTCTTAGGCAGCTGGGGCGACGTCTTCATCAACAACCACCAGAATTGGGCCGTGAATGGGACCTTCAGGCTCTTGCGGATCGTTGGGGGCATTGGCAGGAGCAGGCTCATTGGCATCAAGAGCGTTGGCATCTTCGGCGGCTTGAACTGGGGCTTGTTCTATGAGGGGCGCTTGTGGCTCGTCTTCATGAGCATCAGATGGACCCACACCCCCTTCCCTATGGGCATCGGCGTACTCATCCTGGATCAATTTCACCAGGAAGTCATACTCCATTTCCGCTATACTGTCTGCGGGGTCGTTGGGATCCTCTTCTGCCTCCTCACAGCGCTCATTAAACATGAGCCCCGTACCCTCAGCACCCTTCATCGCCGGATCTGTCAGACCTTTGTGGATGCCCTGATCCACTGCCAGGTTGAAGGCATTTTGAGCCTCGTCCAAGCAGTGTAACGAGGCCGCAAAGTTGAAAGCTTTGGAATGACAGAACTTGATCAGCGCCTCCTTGGTCGCACGCTCTAAGCTCCGAGGCCACTCGCTAACAGTATCGTTAAGCTTGCGCTCGGCCTCCATAGCTCTTGCTCTCAAGCTCTCCCTCTCTGCCTCAGCCTTCTTGACCCGCTCGTTAGCTTGGGCCAGCTGGTTGCCCAAGTTGATTCGAGCGCCATCCACAGCCACAAAGTCTTCCTTCAGCTTTGTCAGCTCCACTTCATTTTTGTTGTATAGACCCTTGAGGGTCTCATACTTGGCAGTTTCAGCAGCCAATTCCGCTTGGAAGTGAGCTGGGTCCATCGAGCGGGCCATTTTCTTGTACTTGGCCTTGCGCTCGGCATATATGGAGGCTCGCATCTGCACATTCCGGAGCCGAGGAAGAACTTGCTGCGTAATCGAGGGGAAAAGTGTTAGCAAAAGAATGGTAAATTACAGAACAGAAGAATGCAAGGAAGGAGGACTTACGGAAATCAGGGCATGGGCTGCATCGAGCGTCACCTTCTCTACAGACTCACTGTAGAGATGCCTGTGATCTGCTGAGTACTGAGCCCGGCTGAACAAATCGTCAGTAATAGTCTGGGCGACCGAGCCCGGCCTCAGCAAAACCGGCCCGCCGTCGGGAGCGCCAGAAAAGTCTCTGTCCCCTCGGCGGGGGAACTCCCACATGTGTTCTTCCTCTGAAGAGGAAGTGTCCCCCTCGCCTCGGGGGCCCTCAACCACTCGTTTGCCCTTCCCTATGATCGCGGCGGAGTCAGGCATTCTCTTCCTCTTGCGGGAAGGTCTATTGGCGCTCGCGCTCGGGGAAGCCTCTCTTATCGTCAAGGCAGTCACTGGCCGCCTCGTTGTTTCTGCAGGAACGGGGAGTTGAACATCATCTCCTCTCTCCGTTCGCCTGTTCTCCCTGGGGACCAACCTACGTTCCCCTCGGCCACGAGGGGGTTGCACCTCAGGGTTGGTGCTTGAACTGGCGCCCCCACGAGCGTCCCCTCTGTCATTGCGGTTACGGGAACGTTGGGGCTCACGCTGTTGGTTCCCCTGGGCAGCCTGATTCCTCTGAGCGTTGGCGAAACGAGCCGCTTGTCTTATTCCACCGGCCATTTCTAAGATAGTGGCTCCTGCAAATATGAAAATATGAAGGTTATAAATCCTTAGACAAGAATTGTTAAGTGCAAATTACAAGTACAATAAAAGCAGTTAGTATTCATTCCTATCTAAGGTTAGTGCCCTAAGGATCTAACCGTCTCTCTCTATGTCACGAGCCGGAGGGTTGTCAAGGAAATGAGGGTCGTTGGTAAGACCACACAAGAACATGAGTTCCGCATCGTCTATCCAGTCCTTTGCTTGTATAAGGTGGCCCTCGTCCCTTAGGGTTGTGGCCAGGTTTTTAGCCCAGTCTCGGGGGAATGAGGGTGGCAAACGGCTCTTTGAGTACGAGCCCCATTCCGTGCTCACCCCAAAGCCCTCTTCCGCTGGAGCCCTGACAAATATAAACTTTTCCTTCCAGTCAATGCCATAAGTGGTCGAGGGCGAATTGATCAGCTTCATGTGGGCCTTCGCTTGGACGTAATAAAAACCCGCTTCAGGCGAAGAGCGAGAGGAGCTGACCACTTGGAAAAGGGCATTAAAGTTCCTCAAGTAGGGCTCGTATCCCATGGTCCTGATCAGAATTATGTAGCAGGTCAGGAGGGCCAAGCCGTTGGGCACTATCTGGGACGGACACAGGCCCAGGTCGTTCAGCAAATGGGCCATTGAGACGGAGATGGGGAACCTCAGGCCTCCCGAGCTCACGGAATCCACGTATACTGCCATTTCCCCAGGAGGCGGATTATTTGCACGCTCGTGGTTTTGGGGAATTCTCCAAGTATATCGCTCGTCCCAGTAGATGGGGGCCATCATTGTCTTTACATCTCCCACAGTGACGGTGCTGGGAGTTTCGTCAGGCGTGCGCTCGGTAGCCTGATAACCTGAGCCCTCCCCCTCGTTGGGTCCTTTGGATTTCTGGGTTTTCTTACTCTTGCCCTTGTCACGGGCCCTTCCTGAAGGCCCGGTTACGGCTTCCGCCACCGGAAGCGGATTTGCAACACGGGCCCTTTCTGAAGGCCCGGTTACGGCTTCCGCCACTGGAAGCGGATTCGCAACGGCCACTGTCACTCTGTGGCGATGGGGATGTGTGGCACTTTGAGTTATGGGCAGAGTGACTCCTTGTCTTTCTGCCTCTATTACCAAATCCATCTCCTCAAAGAGAGGAGCCACTCCGCCTGGGTTTCGGTCTTCCATAGCCATTACTGCCGCCCCCAACTCTTCATCTCTGGGGGAATTGTGAGAAGAAGAACTCTCCGTGGCCATCTCTTGGATTTCACGGGCAAACTCTTCAATGTGTTGGTCAGCCATGGCAGAAGCAGAGGTTTTGAAAGTTTTTCTTGGAAGGAGATTAGGGTTCAGGAAGGCAAGGAGAAGAAGGTTATGAAATCCTAAAGTCCGAAGTCTATGGTTAGCAAAGTCAGAAATTCACACTAGAAATTTACCTTGAAAAGTTTCTGAAGAAAGCTGGAGAAGAGGTTGAAGATGCTGGAGATGCGAGAGAATTTTTCTTGCAAAGGAGACTTGGAAAGTTTTGAATGCGTAAAGAATGACAAGATTTCAGAATCCCTTATTTATAGGGATGGGAGTTGGTACCGTTTCAGGCAATAAATTCAAAATGGTAATCATTTCCCGCCTAGGAAACCGCCCACTTTATGGAACCGGCACATGCTTTCCAATGCTCACGCGCCCCACGCGCACCCGCATTTAATGCTCTGACGATTCAAGGGCTTCAGAATAGTACAAGCATTTAATGCGGAACTGATACGAGCGGTCGGTTGAAAAGACCGCATTAATGACACCATCAGAGGAAAAATTGCTCAACACGCCAAGCTTCGCACGAGCGCTAGAAACAAGAGATAGAGCGAGATAAAATTCTACAGTCCTTATCACTAAGGACTACAGAATTGGGGGGCAAAATGATGGGGTCAAAATACGATCGTCCCACATGAAGACACGTGGCATCACCGAGCTGATGACACCTGTCCCCACAAGGCTGCACCCATCAGCGCACGAGCGCTAAGCCATGCGCTAAGCCGGCCGCCATCAAGGGTGAATCCATCGGCGCACGAGCGCCAAACCCAACAAGCGCAATCCTTCTTCAAGGAGTTAAGCCCAACGAGCGCTATCACTCCCACGAGCGTCCAACAAACTGAACGGTTGGTACGCCCACGTGCCAAGGGAGCACTCTTCGAGCGTTACACTCCCTCAGAGTGGCCTCCCCTTTGGCTCGTCACTTGAACTGGAGCCTTCATCCCCCTCAGCGGATATCTTGGCCTCCAAGACTCAAGGTTGTCACGAGCGCGCTCTCAAGCCCTCGTCACCAACCACCCACATGGCTCTCTGACACAACGTACATGCCCGCGCACCGGCCACTGTTGCTAGCACTAACTTTTGGGCCGCTTTTGCAGAAGATTCCTCCTAGGTTTCTCTCTCACAGCGCCACGTGTTAGGGCAACATTCGGCCAGGACCACTTGAGGCAAATGACCAAAGGGCCCTTGACCCTCAACTATAAATAACCCAAGTCATCTTCTACACTGTAAGCATCCTGAAGCATTCTCTAAGCTTTCTTCATTACTGCAACTGTAACTGAGCTTACACTTATCTTCATACATTGAACTGACTTGAGCGTCGGAGAGCCAAACTGGGTATCACCCCCAGTTCCCCCAGCTTGGCCTTCTGACTCTTCTTGTGCTTGTCCCAACAGGTTGAACCCCTTTCTCTTTTTCCGGCGAAGCTCCGGTGGTTTCCTCCACAAAATACAAATCGTAAAGTGATCGGATTCAGACCCATCCATTCCTGGACCCATCATATATTATAAAAGCACGAGTTGGGTTTTTGATTTCTTACAAAATACGGATCGCCTAAAAGATCCTCACAATAATTACATCAATAACTATTAGTCAAGGATAATAATATAAATACATGTTATAAATTAATAATTTAACTATATTTAAAAAGTACTTATCAACTTAAAATAGGACTCTTGGTATAATTAAAATTTCTCCAATTTACCCAAAAAGATATATAGTTCAACAAGAATTGTTTTAATATTAATATATCAATTAATTGTATTCAAATTTTATGATATAAGTTGTCTATTTTTTAATTTTAAGGTCTATAATTTAAAATTTTATAATAAGATATATCTAAAAACGAATCAAAAAACAACAAATTGATTCAATTTATAAATTTTAATAAATTTTTATAATTATGTAAAATAAAATATTATTTAAATTGAACAAGTTACATAAGATAACTTTCAATAAATCAATTCCAATGTAAGTCTAATTATATAAGTCCATAGTTTTAATTATCTAAATCATAAACTTTCTTAAATTAATATCATATTATAATTTTATAAACTTATCTTATTAACAAAATAATATAATTGAATAATTTACATAAAATATTTTTTAATAAATTAATTAATTCTAATATAATATTTTTTAATTAAATAATACTAATATAGTAATATAAATGTAATTATATAAATCTAACTAACCATATAATCTTCTTTTATTTTATATAATAAAATATAAATTAAATACGTAAAAGTACAAATAGCAATTTTGGTTTCTTACGACTTAATATACCACAATTTAGAATGTCAGGTCGTTAGAACAAAGTTACTTTAAATTAATAATCCTAAAGAGACTCAATATGTGTGCATATTAAAATAAGATATAATCTAATTTTATAAATAATTTTTATAGTATTCGATTAAATATTCCTTAAATTTTTATATAAATATACTCTTTTAATTATTTCTACTACATACATAAAATTAATTATAAAAAAAATTAACATAAATTTCAAATAATACTCATTAGAGAAATACAAATAAGAAAATGGAATGCAAGATCAAATGACAAAAATAATATAAAAAAGAGATAAATAATAGTTAGTAAAAGAAGAAATACTTAATTTTAATTTATATACCCACGCATACCAAAATTAAGGACAACTGTAAAATATCTTTACAAATATATTTACAAAGGACATAACAAAGTGAGAATTAATATTGTGTACAATGGTAAACAATATTTCGAAGATTAGATTAAAAATTTCAAGATGTTAGATTGAGTGTCAGCTAAAAAATGATATGAAGAATTTTCAAATTTAATTTGAATGAGATTAATACAACAATTATCAATTTATATCTACATTTTCCAAAGTAGCAATACACGACTTATTGGCCGAATCAAAACTTGAAGGACATTTTTACTTAGGATCATTACTCCAAAATAATGGTTTTTGAACAGTTTTCAATGTGCTTGAAAAGCAAAAAAATAAAAAATATATATACAAAGAATTTTCAGAGCATTATGCATGAGCCAAGCAAGGTAAATATTCAAAACATTTGGAGAAAGAATTGATGGCAGGATATAACAAACTATTACAACAAAAAGATATTATTTGGTTTTAAGAGTTGAGAATTAATTGACTTCAATTCAAGGGATAAACATGCACGTTTCTTTCATCTCTCAACCATAACGAGAAGAATGAGGAATCAGATGAATGCTCTCAAAATAAACAATGAATGGGCAACCAATAATGATCAACTGAAACAACACACTTGGGAGTACTACACCAAACTATTTGTAACGACCCAGTTTTTCAGTTATGCATTACGTGATATTATGTGAATTATATTATAAAATGTTTAAGTGAAATTATTGTAAACTTGAGAATTATTGCACCACTCGAATTTAATTGACACGTGAAATAATTTCCGAACATGTCTTATTTGATTAATTGTCTTTAATTGATCATTTTCCATAAGATGAGAATTATTATATGATTTATTTCTCATTGATACGTGAAATAATTGCCGAACGTGACTTAATTGCCTATGTGTCCTTAATTGATTATTCACTCAAATTAGAGGACTTCATTGCATGAACCATTCTTGGCCTTAATTGATTGGTTTCCATAATTTAAGGACTTAATTACATTAGATTGATTTGAACATATATCATAAGACTTATACTTAATTGAATTAACTAAAGATCTTGAGGGGCATGATTGCAATTGGTGGCCATTTTATCTCTTATATGCAAGACTTGGCATTTTTCCTCATTAAAACATACATACACTCTTGCTTTCCATCTCTCCCTCTCTTGATCAAAAACCTCAAGAAGGAAGAAAGAGGAATTTTCATCTTCACGCTAATTTTGAGCAAATTTTGGTCTTTCAAGCTTCAATCAACCATCATCACTCCATCTTTTCCTTCTTCTCATTCATTCAAGGTATATGAGCTTAATTGGAGAAATTCATGAATTCATAAGTGGAGCTAGGGTTATGATTTTGCATTGATAACTTGGATTTTAGCTAGTAGAAGCATGATCATGAGTTAGGAACTTGAATTCCATGCATAATTCTTGAGTTTTGAGTGAGAAGGATCATGATCACATATGGGTTTGTTGGATGAGTTTTGGATGATTAAAACATGTTTCCATGGATTATCTGATGCCTAATTGATATATATGATCATTTATATGTTATATGTTAATTTGGAGTTGAATTCTAGCTTTGGTTTGGTGTGAAAATGGATTGGGAGCCAAAATTCGAGCTTGCCCTGTTTTTCCCGAAGCTTTTGCTACTGCTGGAGTTGTGGTCACGCCCGCAACCATTTCGTGACCATTTTTGGTCGCGGCCGCGACCAACAATTCAAAAAGTTGACCAATTTCCGTTGCGGCCGCGACTGATTTTTTTGTCATGGCCGCGACACCCTCAAACGAACTCTGATTGACCTGATTTTTGAACCAACAGAAACCTATTGAAGTCTAGAACAACCTCCAACTAGAATCAACTCAATATCTCTTCTAGTTTGTGAGATATAATTAATTCTTTTTGGTGTCGCCACTTCGCCGGGAAACTGCTTTCACCCAACTTCAAGTTTCCGTCATTTCCTCCTCACTTTGAACTAAAATACGAGCCATATATCCTCGGAAAGGTCTATTTGTCTAGTTTCATATCCAATAAACAAAACTCAATTCCCACTTCTAGAATTTACGATATTCCAGTTTTCCCTCAGCATGCGCATTCCTAAAAATTGCCGACTTTTGCCCAACTTCACCAAAACCCATTTTATTGCAATCCTTTCACTTCCTTGGCTCCCATATGTGACTTATATGATTTATATGCTTGGTTAATTGATAATTATGCTCCTATGTGACACTTCTTGGTACTTAATTGCTCAAACATGGTTGTGTGACTTCATGCCCTACGAATTGAACTTGAAATGTTTGAACGATATGAATATGTGAATCCTTGATATTTATTTCATCTTTTAAGTATTAATTGGTCCTCATACATGCTAAGTTCCACTTGATTGCTAGTTTTATTTATTTACATGAGCATGGTTGTGCGTCATACTTGGTCTCATATTGAGTCTCGTCTCATGACTTCCCGTTATTTCCTTTCTTGTTCAGTTTTTCTCCAGGGCGGAGATCATTGATCGTTTGAGCACGTTCATGTATCCTTGAGTCGTCTTGTCGCCTGTCAGGTGAGGTTTAATTGCTAGTTATATAGAACATGTATAACCTTATGTGAAGCTTTGAACCAAAAAGGTATATATATCTATAATCTTTCCAAAACTCTTAATTAAATTGCAAGCAAGCCATGTTTATTGATAGCAAACCATGTTCATGAAAAACAAGCCATGTATCGTGCATGTTTTGGCGAGTAAGCATGATTATTCACTTTGGGCCCGAGGGTTAGTGTATGAGCCAACCGGGAAAGCATAGGGCTGACGAGTAACTCTGCACTCCCCTCATCATGTGGGATCACCTCTGAATCCACCATGAGGTTTGGTGGAGGAAGAAATTCCGTGCGTAGGAGTCATGTTCTTGGCGTACACCATGTCGTGGATGGTGAAGGCTCGCAACCTTCCCATCATTGGAGGGAGAAGGAGACTGGGGATGAGTCCGGCACCACGGGCTGTCCTCGGGTTACTGTATTGATTGTACTCATTGATTGTATTGATTGAATACACTACCGCACTACTTCACTATAATTGAATTGCATGATCACATGATACCTAATCAAGCAAGCACGTATTGCTCACTATTGGTGTAAGGTTGGATACTTGCCCTCATTCGCCGGGCCACGAATTGCATGAAAATAAATTGTAAATAACTGGTAAACTTGATCGTTGTAATCTCTGGCGACGCTTATTTTATTTATTGAACTTATATTGATTTCCTTTCCTAAAACTTCACCCGAGGTTATAACTTGCATGTTATTTGCGCTAATATTTATTTATGCCCCTCACTCAGGCTTTTATAGACTGACGCCTCGACCTTTCAGGCTCTTGCAGGTGCGTGCTAGGCGGGAATTGAGTCGAGTCAAGTCTTTGCATTCGAGTCAAGCACGGTTCATTTATTTTTTGTTGCATATGAATTATTGTCGTTCATTATGATATCATTGGAAAGATTGTATCCATTATCATGAATCGTATCTGAGTAGTGACAAATTTAGTTATATTTCATTTATATTGTTATATTGAATGTCGTGGTTTGGAGTTAGTCCCGCCTAGCTAGCTTATTATTATTATTTTTTTGTCTCTCGTTCGCTATAGTTTAGTTCATGTATGGGTCGTCCATCTCATATGTGGATTGAGCTATAGTGCGGGGATGTGGCATCTTTGCGCCTCAGGTGCTACACTATTCAATGGAGATACTATTAAAGAGGTGATGAGTCTTGGTATTAGCTTTCACCAATGAATCCTAAGGTGTTAGCGAAAAAATAACTTGCCAAGAACGATCTCAAATGAGAAAATCTTGAGGATAGTGAAGAGCATGTACATTTTCAAAGCGCTGGAAGTAGATGGTTTCCAAACTTACTTTTTTAAAGCCTATTAGGATATAGTTGGAGATTCGATAGTGAACTTCATCAATGATTGCATGGAGAGGGAATCAATTCCAAATAAGGATTATCGATTATTTATTTGCCTAATTTAAAAAATTAATGCTCTAGAAAAATAAATGAGTTTCGGGTCATTATGTTAATGTATTGCTCGCAAAAATGATTACAAAGATGATTATACTCCGTTTAAGCCGTATATCAAAGAAATTATGGGATCGAACCAGAATAGCTTCATTCCCGGCCGAGACACCCATTACAATATATTAATGCCTAAAGAAGTGTTATGAATGCTACATCACTCCCACGATAAAAAAGGGCATGGTGCTGACATTGAATCTTGAAAAGGCGTACGATAAAATTCGGTAGAATTTTTTGAGAAAAACTTTAACTTTCTTCAAATTCTCGAAGAAAATCATCAATATCATCATGAGATGTAGAGGATACAATCGGAAATTCTATAGAATGGTGAACCAACAGAGGCTGTACGAATGTGTGGCGTTAAATAAGGCAATCACTCTCACCTTATTTGTTTGTACTCTACATGGAACAACTTACGTATATAATCGAGGTGACCATTTCAGCCAGACCCGGAAGCCAATTACGGTATGTCAGAAAAGTCATCACATCTCAAACTTACCCTTTATGGACAACTTAATATTGGGAGCCAAAGCAACCATGGATGGAGCAAAGTGCATTCAAAGCGTGGTTAGGGCATTTCGCAAGGCGTTGAGTCCCAAATTAAATTTCAGCAAATTACATGTTTTGTTCACACCTTATGTGTCAAATGATTTAAAGTAGTACGTTAGTAGAATTTTGGGCATGGAAAGTATAAACAACTTAAGGAACTAATTGGGGGTATAGAAGCTAGAACTTTAGCTGAAACTACAATGAGCATTTTTCGATTGTGAATTCAAATAAAAAATAGAAAGAAGATGGGAAGAAGATGGAGAAAGAAAAGTAGAAATACTCATTAAATCAAACTACAATTATTGAGAAAAAGATGGAGATTTTTAGGAAAGGAGGTAATATTGAAAATGATGACATGTCAAACCCACAGTTTTGAGAGATGGATATTTAGTTTAAGCTAAACATACTAAAATTAGTGATTGTTGGGGACATGCTCATTAAGGCTATAATGGAACCAAACCTAAGATCAACTCGCCTAAGGAGTAGGCTGGTCAGTTCTCTATCAGGTGGCAAACAGAGGAAGCTGCGTGAGGCAAACCAGTGAGAGTAAAATCAAGAGAGGCTAGCACATATGAGATTCTATGAAATATCTCATAACTAAGCTTGAAAATAAGAACAAATCCAGGTTAAAAAGAGAACGAGTAATTGTGACTAAGAGGAGTTTGATATCTATAAATAAGGGAAGAGGAATCATTAAAGGCATAAGAAAGAATATGACATAAAATGAGAGAAAAGAGTGATTAAGAAGGAACCCAAGAGTGACAATGATATACCAAAACTACAATTTCTCAAGATTATGAAATTAAAAAAAAAAATTAACAATATTTCTATTTTAAATGATGAAATATCGAGATCGAAATTATAGAGAAAGATAAAGTGCACTTTCCCCCATATGCTTTGATTTTTAGCATTTATCCTCCAAATCTTTAGAAAATATCACACTTAACCCCTTGTAACAAATTTTAACAAAGCAAATCTATACAAAACTGATCTCAAATGTGTTGATATTATATATCCAATTGAAGCTCTCGAAGCAAGGAGCACAACAATAATCTCGAAATCAAAATTCGACAACCGACAAAGCAGAAATCATCGGTTAAAGACGATGCACGACGAACAAAGCTTTTGGCGGCTAATAGGGTCGATTGGGGTATGGGCTTTGTTCTCCTTGGAGAGATAAACACAATGACAATGGTCTTGAAACTTGGGTCGCCGTGATAAAGGAGAAATCAACGGTCAATTTTTTTTAAAGGGATTAAGTGTAATATTTTTCAAAGGTTAGAGGGGTAAATGCTAAAAATCAAGGTATAGGGGGGAAGTACAAAACCCCCAAAGAATAGGGGGCGATCAGGATTAACCCCTTTTTTATATATGTCTTTTTATTTATTAAATATATTTGAAAGTTATAAACTATTATTTATGCTTAAAAGCTAGAATTATTTGGATAAATTATTATACACTTTAAATCTTTTTTTTTTATATAATAATATAATTTTAAATATTTTTGTTTTTTTATTTATTTGAATGTTCCTCTATTTTGAATTTCTGCTTATTGTACATGATTTAAAATAGAGATTCCATATAAATATTTTTGTATGTGTAGTTTTTTAAGATCAAAATAGTTCATAAAAAATATTATTATATTTATTTAATCAAGATATTTTTAATATTTTAATTTATTCAATAAACATAATAGCTAAACTTATTTAAATAAAATTAAATGATAAACGAATCCATGTTCATTTCACTAGTGTATATATATATATATATATATATATATACATACATATATCATTGGGAACCGTAATTTAGGACTGCGAATGACATAAACTGGCTCTCCCAGGCACCGCCCTTTGAGTATGACATGACACCATTGTTTTCCTTAAAGATCGAAAAAAAATATCAATGCATTCGGCCCTCATTGAATTCTGGTTTTATGTGTAATCTTCCCCACTTTGTTGCTCACATTTAGAAAAATTTGTTCTTCGGCACACATATATTCACCATTCTAAAATATCAGAAAAACTCCTTATACGGTTTGTTTTCCGAGAAAATTTTAATCCAAACTAGATTCGGTCATGTACGAGAAAAACGATCCTCAAACTAGACTGTTTAGGCCCGTTTCTTGTAATAATAATCAAAGCGATAAAGTTGGGAATGTATTTCACTACGTTGCAGGTTCAGATATCATCAGAAGTGAGCTTGGTGTTTATGGGGAGAAGATCATAGGATCAGGCTCCGACTATGTTCAAACCAGTGTAAGAAGGTTAATCTTGAGTTGCATGGAGATATAGAAATTCAGACAAAACATGCAACTTTTCCTTTTGTTTTTGCTCAAATTCCGATTTTCATTCGAAGTATTTTTAAATTTTTGTGATTTAATTTGAATTTATTGGACTTGGTTAATTGTGATGGCGTGAAAACTGTGTTTTTTACACACAAGACTATATTTTTGTGATTTTCAGAAAAATTTTGGTGCTATTATTTTAAAGTTTTTTGTATTTGATGTACAAATTTTAAAACAATTGCAAATTTTTCCCAGAACCGAAATTGTTTCTACATTTTCAGTTTTGCGAATATCCTGCAAAATCCTAATTCCGTCCCATCAATTATGATAAAATGAGTTTAAATTTGTAGATCTCTTTGAACATGTAAAACCAATTTTTTGGTGTTAATTTTGGTTTTATTATTTATGTATAAATATTGAAAAAGTACTGGAAAATTTCAGTTAAAACTGACATTATTGGTTATTAATATATATTTTTTTCTCTTATACTATTCGGAAAACAGATTAGCAAATACATTTCCAATCCTCGATATTATTTTCAAGTGAACGATGACTATGTGAAAAACAAGCTGAAGTTGATTTTGCTTCCATTTCTGCATAAGGTACGAATTTATTAAACCAGATTTTGCATTTTATTTCTTTTATTCAATTTTAATTTGTTTTTCTGGCTACAAGAGAACACAATAATTTCAAGGACAAAAGAAAAAGAAAGATTAACTTATACCATGTTTTCCCCCCTTTCTATTAAGTTTAATATTTGAAATAAATGCTTAGAAGATTAGTTTTCACATAATGATTTTATTGATAATATCTATATTGGATTTTCATTTTCGTAAATTAAAAGAAAGTTCTAGTTATAAGCTAAGGTGTACGATACAAAATACAATGATATAAATACAACATGATACATATTTAGTGATATAATATTTCTTTTATAATTTCTGAAGTGATGATATATGTGATGTCTAACAAGATATGATAGAATAAAATAATATTTTTCGAATTGTCCGCACATTACATATTTACATGTCTAAGTTAATTCGTGACAGAATATTTTAACGAAAATAAACGAATAATTGAACGGAAAATTCTCGAAAACTCCCCAATGAAAACTCAAATTCCTCTTTGCTCCCCACTTTAAAAAATGTTCATCTGAACTCCCCAGATGAAAATCAAACTTTCTTTTTACTCCCCATTTTTTTGACATGTTGTATAAAAACTCAAGAATCGTGTACCAAAATCCCCAAATCACGTAACTAAATCCCCAAATACATCATTTTGGGGATTTAGTTACATGATTTGGAGATTTGGGTACGCGATTCTTGAGTTTTTATACAACAATGGGGAGTTAAAGGGAATTTGGCCTGTCATCTGGGGAGCAAACGAGAACTTTTTTAAAAATAGGGAGTTAAAAGGGAATTTTTTCGTGTAATATCTAAAGAAAACCCCCAATTGAAATGGAGTGTTCATTTAGTCCACTCAATTAACTTTTATACGATAATAGGGACATTGGATGAGAACAGTGGGGCCAGGAGGAGGGAAGTTCTGTTACAAGCCTCCAATTCACGATATCAATGCTCCTGATCTCTATATTCCAATGATGGCCTTTGGTACTTATGTTCTTCTTGCTGGCTTCTTTTTGGGCTTCAAGGGAAAGTAAGTTCCAAAATATAAATAGGACCTTTTCTTTTATGATGTCTTTCAATTTTTAATTAGCATATCAACATATAATATGATTGGCAATACCAAGTACTATACGATTAAAATTGCTAGCAAGCATATATACTTGTGTTGCGGCAATAATTATGTTTGGGAAAATTGTAAATTTGGTATATCAACTCGATCAATTTAGTGGTTTTGATACATTTTATTTTTTGACGAAAAAATAGGAGTGTATCTTAAAAATCATGCAATTTAATGTATTTTTTGATCGGAACCCGGTTTTACCTGTCGGAAACCTGACCCATTTTCACGTGTTAATTCCGGCGGACAAAATCGATTTTTCCTGGAAAAAAGTGCATTTAATTGCTTATTTTTTAAATACGGTCCTATTTTATCGTCGCAAAATCGCAAAATAAAATGTACCAAAAACATTAAATGAGTGAGTTTGGTATGCCAAATTTGCAATTTCTCCAATTATGTTAATAAATTTCATAGATAAAGTTGTAAATAAAAGAACTTCCACGATTGAATATTGACAACAATATATATGTGCTTACTAAGTAAAATCTATGGAACAATAAATTAATTACGGAACCCGTACTATTGAAATGGTTTTATATAATTACAAATTAATACTTCTTGTTTTAGACATAAAAAAGATGTCCTTGAATAGCTACTTTCAATCTGAATCGATTAGTATTCCAATCCTACAACAATTCACATTTTCGAGATTTTCTTGTAAGTTGTCTCTTTCTGTAGGTGGCTTATAATTTAATGAGAAAACTAACACTATTATTGACAGTAGATTGCCTGCTCTAGGGAAAAAAGTTCATTTGCCAACTTTCATTGATTTTCCAAAAACAATGCTCACCTTAAATCAATGGAAGTGTCTGGTCTCACCAAATAGGTCTAATAGTTAGTGTGATCTACAAGCACGTCAAAACCTTATTTTCCACTAGCTATTTTCACAATTTTTTTTTCTAGTTTTACATGACTAATGAAACCTGAACCAGATTTTGTACTTGTTGAAACAAAAGTTCTAATTTGTAATTGCAACCAAACTTCGTAACAGTGGACACAAACTTATAAGTTTTGATATTGAACTTCAATTTCTTACAAATTTACAGTAACATTCTGGTAATCTCATATTCTCAATCGCTTTATACCGCGTTACAGCTTCAGCCCGGAGTCGTTAGGCGTGCAATTCAGCACGGGATTGCTTTGCTGGTTGTTACAAGTTCTTCTCCTCGAGGCCACACTACACTCTTTAGGAGGTGGAGATATACCGTTGCTCGATATGGTTGCCTATGCGGGCTACACGTATGTGGCGGCAGCTGTTGTCATTGGTGTTAGGCTGTTGTTTGTTGGGAATTCTTTACTATGTGTAGTGACTGTATTGTGGGAGAGCTTCTGCATGGGAGTGTTGCTGGTGAAGACCATGAAGAGGATACTCATTTCGGAAGTGCAGTGTTTTGAGAATAATTCTTCCAAGAGGAATTATGTTTTGCTTTTCATGGCTGCAGCTCAGATTCCTTTGCTGTTTTGGCTGGGAAATGTTGTGGGTGTTGGAGATCATCGTTGAGTTGTTCTGATGGGATCTGTTCTTTTTACAATACTTTTGTTGAGTAATGGCTCGAGCTTATTAACTATGTGTTTCTTGATGGTTTATAAGGAAAAGAAATGTAATTTTAGTTCCACTTAGTGTAAAGTGTGTCATTTTGTGTGCTTTTATTTTTATTAACCCTTTTTAGGGAAAAATTGCATATTTGGTCCCATTCGATTTGGAGTGTTTCAATATTAGTCTCATTCGTTTCAAAAATGCAAAAAAGGCCCCATACTTTAAGAAATCGTTGCGATAATAGTCTTATATGTTGCGATAATAGTCCTGCACATTACAATAATAGTCCTGTAATTAATTAGGTAACCAAAAAATCATGCATAAATTAGGGATAAAAATTTTAAACATCCTGAACTATGGCCGATTTTGGACTTTGCAACCCGAACTTAAAAAAGTCGACGGTTGCAACCTTAACTACTTAACTTTCTCAGTTTGCATCCTAAGTTGAAAAACCGGCCACTTTTGTCATCGGAGACCCTTCACACGCGTGACACGTGAGTATATTAAGGGCAAAAACGTCATTTTGGACACATTAAAATATCACCTTTTTTACCATCTATTTCATTTTCACATCTCAGTACAAAGGGTGGACTTTGCAACGAACAAAAAGCAGCACAAGGTCACCATGGAAGCTGAGCTCTGTCACTGCGGGAGAAGGGTTCTGATGAAGACGTCTTGGTCCGATAGAAACCCAGGACGTAGGTATTCTGCCTGCGAGAAATTCAAGGTTGGGTTTTTTTTTCTTGAATGTATGAACCCTAATTTTTCTGATTTGGGGAAAGCTTAAAATTGGGTTGGTCTGTTGAAAATTGCAGCAAATTGGAGGTTGCAATTACTTCATTTGGTTAGACCCTGAAATGTGTGCGAGATCAAAGCAAATCATACCTGGTCTCCTCCGTCGCCTGAACAACATGGAAGCTGAGGTTGAGAAACGGAAGAACAGAGAGAAATGGTTGTTGGTTGCTGTGGTTTTTTGTTTCCTCTTCTTCTATCTGTTCAAGTAATCTGATTCAAGAAGTTAGAAAATTGGTTGTTGATTAGTGTTCTGGTGTAAAGAATTGCCAATTTTCAGTTTGATGGTAAATTCAGTGGTTAGGGGCATGTATCTTCCAAAATTATGAAATGTAATCTATCCCTATTGTGTAATGAAATTGTGTTTCAAGCTACTTGTATTCTTGCTTAGAAAATGCACTTAATCCATTACCAACATAGACAATAACAGAAATACCTTTGTCACAATTATAACAACAACAGCTTCAAGACAAAGTATTGACAATAACAAAAAAAGCTTTGTCTGCCATGTGCAAAGCACAAGGAATAATATGTACAAAGCAGTAGGAGTACATGTCCAAAAACCAAAGGGTCCCAAGGTTTAACTTGTCCAAACAGATTCAAATATTAACATAAGCAAAAAATGGACAAAATATAGACAAAACACTGTCTGAAACATGGACACTCTAAACCATATCCTGATCTATTGTGCCAACTGTCTTGCCTTTACTTTTTCCAGGAGGGAGTTTACTGAATCTAACAGAGTGTGTGACAGATCTGCCATCTGGGACCCAAGGTTTGCTTAATACTGATGATGTTTGTGTTGACACCAAGCCATCTTGGGATGTAGCATTTGATATCCTAGATCTGGTATGCATGGGCACTGTTGTTGTGCCATGGTCCTGTTGCTTTCTCTTCACCTAACCAACATAATAAATGTATCAAAGTTTGAATTAAAAATTGGAACTGATCAAAATAAAATATGAATGAGGCACTCACAGGTAATTTCCTCTTTAATCCCAGGGTCTTCTTTCTCTTGCTTGTCTCGGCCATGTTAGATACATGTACAGCTTCTGCACTTGTCTGACTTCTTGTGTTTCTTGAGGGTGAGGAAATCTGACTCCTTGTGTTTCTTGAGGGTGAGGAAATCTGGGGCCTTGTGCTTCTTGATGGTGAGGAAATCTGGGGCCTTGTGCTTCTTGATGGCTGCCTCATCTCTTCAATGACAACACTGCTTGAAGATGCCATATTCACATTTTTTGTGCTTGAAAATGCACTCTTCTTGCCCCTTCTCTTTTGCAGAACCTTTCTTTTTTTGGGGCCTACAGCGGGGATGTTTGGTTTTTGAGGACATGTTCGGGCATTATGGTCAGTTTTTTTGCAGATGCCACAAGACATGATGACACCTTTCTTACTCAGTTTTTGAATATGCTTTCCATCACCCTTCTTGAGCTCAGACTCATCCTTCTTTCTTGCATGCTTCTTGGGCCTTCCTGGTAGCTTTGACATTACAGGTGGCAACAATGGGACAGTTGAGGTTTTGGGCCACATGTCACTGCCATTAAGAGTTGGCATGAGATGTGAATAGATTCTCTTGAATGTTTCTTTCCTGTAGTAAGCATGCACATATTGCTCAGGTTTATGGCCTAGATGGAACAACCCACTAACAGCATGAGCACATGGAATTCCTGTAAGTTCCCATCTTCTACAGCTACAAGATCTCTCACCAATGTGCATCTTGAACCTGGTTCCATAGCATCCTTCAATTTCAAATTGGTCCAGGCCATTCCAATGAGAAATGAACTCCATAGACTTCTTTGTAATCTCCTCAAGCAGCTTGTTAATCTTTGGACATAGATCACTGTTATAACCCTCAATCAGATCTCTTCTCATGTGTACCCTTCTCATCAAGATGTGTCTGATATGCTCTAGCATGCTAACAATTGGCTTTCTTCTTGCTTTTAATATTAGGGCATTGAAGCTTTCAGACATGTTATTCAATAACACATCAGACTTACATGTAGTGCTAAAATGGCTCTTTGACCAATGGGATGCAGGTCTGCTAGCCAACCATTCAAATGCTGCTTTATCCTTCTCCTTCAGTTCATTCATTGCATTCTCAAAGTCAACAACTCTTGTAGCCCTTGCTGCCTTCCATAGTAAATTCTTCAGTAATAATCCCTTATGTTGCAACTTAAAATTCTTGTACATATGCATAACACAAAACCTGTGTTCACTTCCTGGCATCACTTGATCAACTGCATCAACTAATCCCTTTTGCTTATCAGACATTATAGTCCAAAAATAGGGATTATTGATATTTAAGTCATCCATAATAAGCCTTAAAAACCACCTCCAGGACTTCATCTTCTCCTTCTCAACAACTGCATATGCAAAGGGGTACATGCAGTTGTTAGGATCAAGCCCTACTGCGGTGAGAAGTATGCCACCACAAGTTGACTTCAAATGGCATCCATCAAGGAAGATAATCGGCCGGCAACCATCAAGCATACCCTTCTTCAAAGCTCCCCAACAAATATAAAATCTCTTGAATCTGGATGATTTACCATCTGGGCTTAGCTTGCTTTTAATCTTAACAGTGGTTTGAGGGTCTGATCTCTTAATCTCCTCTGCATAGTCCCATAGTTTTGCATATTCTTCTTTATCTGTTCCTTGTGCCATATCTTGGACAATCTTCTTTGCTTTGTACATTGTATGCTTGTTGAAGTGAATTTTGTGATCATCTTGCAACACAGCCATCATTGAGTCCACTGGCCATGCTGGATCAGTCCAGATCTTCATTTTGTAGTTGTCTGCAACCCATTGTGCATTTGCATGAGAGACCTTCTGTGATCTTGGACATTCATGCTTCGAGCAGTATGTCCTTACCACCATTGTGTCTTCACCTGGTATTTTGGAAGCATATATAACCCATGGGCAGGTCTTGTGTTTGCATCTTGCTTGCACTTTGAATGAAAGATTAATGGGAAATCTAACATCTCTTCCAATTCTGATTGCATGTTCCCTAACAGCTTTCCGAAAAGCAGGTGGATCTTTAAATGTCTCCCCAACATCAAATCTATGATCATGATGGCTTTTTCTCTCATTATGCACAGGTCTGCCTCTGTATGTATCATCCTTCTTCCTAGACAATCTTGTTTGTATTCTTGTTTCCATGACAGCTTTCCCTTTGCCCTTGTTTGACCCATCCCATTCCACTTCTGGGTCAATGTTAGTCTCAAACAATACATCATCATCAGAGACTTCATAATCACTATCCAACAGCACTTCCGAATCATCTGAATCCTCACCAAAAGACTGTGTGTCCGAGTCATCTGAGTTATCATCTCTATCAATGATGGCCTCTGAAACATTATTCTTTTGCACTGGCTCACTTTGATCTTCACCAACAAAATCTAGTCCCTCATCAACACTTGGTAATTCTGTTGCATCATCAGCAACAGACTCACTATCTACATCACTCTCAGACCTTTCCTCTATCACATGCTTCACAAAGATCCCCACCATTCTATGCTCATCTAAGAACTGAATCAAATTTACTGCTCCCTCATCATCGTGCAAGAGTCGAACACAGTGAGCATCATTAGGACCATTTGCACCGAAGTAGAATACTAAGTCTCCAGTGCACCCAGCTTCTCTAGCCATGGTATCTATCTCTAGCATGGATATCTCATCTGAGTTACAGAAGTCAAAATGAGTGAGTTCACCACCCCAATAAATCCTGCTCCCAAGATTTTCAAGGAACTTTCCACCGTGATGCATTCTAATTGAATAATCCCCACTATTGGCACCTGACATGTAAAGAAACAAATCCTATTGTTAATTTCTATCATAATGCACCCAAAAGCAGAGACACAACTTCAACCATGGACCACACTACCATTAAAATAGACACAAATTCAACCATGGACCACACAAACAATAGACAACTCAAAATGGGCCACATTCTTCAATAAACAAACACATGCTTCCAAAAATTTGGGACCACACCACAACAACATTAAACATACGGCCCTACTTCAACAGACAAAGTCATATACTTTAGCGAAGAACTCACCATAATCTGGAGTCAGTCTCCCAGGCAGTATGTTGGCTTCGTCTACTTTTCGCTTTTTCCAAGTCATTTTCGAACAATAATGTGGAATAAATTTGCAACAATTCCCTCTTCTTTGTTAGGTTGAAGGATTTCCCCCAAATCGCCCACCAAGAACCCTAGGTTGTCTGATTTTTTGTTTATTTCGTTGCAATTTGGGTGGACATAAGCCCTAATCCCATTTAACAGCAAATTTAATTTTTAAACATTAAATTCTGGATATCCACGTGTCCAAAATGACGTTTTTGCCCTTAATATACTCACGTGTCACGCGTGTGAAGGGTCTCCGATGACAAAAGTGGCCGGTTTTTCAACTTAGGATGCAAACTGAGAAAGTTAAGTAGTTAAGGTTGCAACCGTCGACTTTTTTAAGTTCGGATTGCAAAGTCCAAAATCGGCCATAGTTCAGGATGTTTAAAATTTTTATCCCCATAAATTATGTGCACCATTAGAAATTCTTTTGAAATATTTTTTTATATTTTTTGACGAAAAAATATCTAATTATAATTAAAAAACTACATGTTCATTATTTTACTAATTTTACTTTAATCTATTTTCATTTCAATATCAATTAACATGTTAATAACAATATATATTTTGAAAATTATATATATATTTTTAAAAAAATTTGTATAAATTTATTAAAAAATATATTATATTGATCCTTTAAAAAAAAAATTGTTAATTGATATTGAAATGTAAATAAATTAAAGTAAAAAAATTAGTAAAATAATGGACATAATTATTTTTTTAATTATAATTAGATAGTTTTTGGTCAAAAAATATAAAAATATATCTCAAAAGAATTTCTAATAGTACACATGATTTGTATGTGATTTTTTTTTTTTAATCTAGTTAATGACAAGACTATTATTGCAACATATGAAATTATTATTGCAACATATGTGATTATTATTACAACATAAAAGACTATTATCGCAACGATTTCTTAAAGTATAGAACTTTTTTTGCATTTTTGAAACAAATGAAACCAATATTGTAACACTCTAAATTGAAAGGGACAAAAAATCCAATTTTCCCCCTTTTTTAGTCTCAACTCTCAATTATTTAAAAAACGTTGCAAATTTTTTTTGGAAGGAAAGACGGACTATGTGACGCCCCGGGCGTGGAGCTATCACATCCCCCGCACTAGAACCTGACATATATACGAAATGGGCAATCCATATACACGCCAAGCACTAGCGAACGGGAGACACTCAAGACTACATCTAACTAGGCGGCACTAGATGGACAGTCATCAGAGATTCATGCATTAGCGGAAGCAAACAACGCATTCAACAAGCGATGGTCACGGACGAACGATATTTAAAGCATGAGAATTCAAATTTCATAACTTATATATACATAAGCAAGTTATACGGGTCAAAATAGACATTCTACAGCTAGGCCGCACAGACTATGGCCATCAAAAGTATAACAACATTCAACTTATATCCTTAATATACATGCTATTAACTGATGTAAGCTAATGGACTCACAATAATACTAGTTGAACTCAACTCTAAAGAGGAAAGGACTAGACACACACGCCGCCTAGTCGACTCCAACCTGCAACCAATAAAAAGAACAAGAAAGAGAGAGAAAGAGGGTCAGTCGAGTGACTGGTGAGGCGGAAACAATATACAAGGTATATAATGCAAGAGAAAAGATATGCAATACAATACAATGCAATCACCTTGACCCGATATAGTCCCTTTTTAATCTTCTAAGATCGATACAATCATTTTAGATTCAAGAACAATGGGCCTATATCGAATTAAGGGTTTTCAATCAATCAATTTGGCACCGAGTTATGCCATTCTCCAACCTTTACTCCACAATCAAACACAATCAATAACAATAACAAGAAATCCTTCCTTCTTCCTCCGGGTGACGGAAGGGTTAATTAGGCCCTTGCCATCCAATAACACTCGAGTCATAGCACATTTCGGTACTATGCTCCTTCGACGTACCGGTCACAGTAGACACACGTATTATCAACTACCTCCGATGGTAATACGCGCCCCCGTAGAGGTCGCGATTAAGGTTCTCCGTCGGTCCGTTGCCTCCCCGGATCACCTCATACACGTTGCCTCGGATCCCTTCCCAATGGAAACAAACCATTGAGGATTCATTTGACAAGCACTCATTCATGCAATGCATGTAAAACACTTTCATTTCATTTGTTTGAAGTCATGAACTCACTCGAGAATATATATGTATAACGCCTTTGATACTTGCAATATGCTTTGAATAAAGTCAATAACATCGTAATCAATCATGTATTTATTATAGTATATATATACATATAATAGGCCACAAGCGAGGAGGAAAATCAATTCGTGTAGGTTGTATAAGAATAGACTATTGGTTGCAGCAAGAAGATAACCTCACCTGGATGACCTCGACAAAAGGGCAGGAGAACAAGACAACCTAAACAACCGGATCCACGGAAGGATCACCTGAACACAAGACACACTTATGGGTGACATTAGACTCTAAGACCAATTAAGGACGCTCGGCAATGAAGTGCGATGTCATAAGACGGGATAACATGTAATAAAAGTCATAAAATGGCATGAACATGTTTATATGTATGATCAATGCCACATAATCCAATTAGACATATCATAGTGTCATATCATATACAAAGTAGCATGTATGTGGCTGAAAATCTAGAATAGATACTTTGAAAACCAAAGAAACGAGCTAGGGCAGATATAACAACAAGTTGATGCAACATTCATACAAGCACATTTGTGCAGAAACTTTATTCATGCACACGTTGTAGAAAATTCGTCATAACTTATTGTTCGGATGGTATTTTAACAAGCCGTAAAATTCCTAGTAAACTAAACAACCATGTCTTTCAAATAGTATAGGTCTCAATCCCTAGATGTTTCTATAAAATTACAGATTTTTTATCAAAGTCACTACAACACAACAACTCTGCTGCAGTGACGCCTTTCAAAAACAGGTCTGTTTACCACATCAAACGAAGTCGGAAAATTCTGAAATTTTACAGGTACACTCCTAACACATATAGGTACTTCTCTGTAAAACAGTTTTGAAAAATTCGAAAGTTTACTTATTCTGCTCAGCTGCTGTTCCAGATCAGAAAACAGGGTAAAGAACAAGGGACTGCGGCATCTTTCAGGATTTTTTCGGGGTATCAAACGGGCTCGGATAATTACGAAATTTGGCATATATGTACGTTAATATGTTATTAATCTCTAGTCAAAACAGTTTTTGAAAATTCCATCGCACGAGCTCGGAATTTACATTTGAATTTTCTGCAGTCTTGTTGTCATATAAGCAAAAGGCCAAGAACTCATGCTTAAACAAAACGACATCACTCTTAAACATATAAAACACTTGAAACTCAGTAATTCATGCTTTTCAGACTATCAAATCCATAGTTTATGTAGTACATCAATAGTCAGATTCTCAACCAAGCACAAATCATGAATTTATCAAGGAATTCATCTTCTAGCATGTTTCCCACAATATTCAATCACCACTTCAACAAAATCATAAGGTTGTTCTCTCTCCACATTCTAAATCTTCCTATTAACTAGGAATTCAAGAAAAACACAAATTTCACGTAGCATGATTTCAATCATAGTTTGCATATATGTTTCATCTCCAACAAAAGAATCAACAATTTTAAACAATTTCTAATAGAACATTACAATTTCTCTCTACTTCTATTCTCATGTGTGTATTTGCATACTACCGTAGTATATTTAAGAAAGGAGAAAGAGGAACGAAGGGACCTTGCCTTGCTGTTGCACAGTTGAAGAAAAGGAGTGGTTAATGGTGGTGTGCAGACGTACGTGAGAAGAAGCAAGGAGAAGATATGGTTTTCTTTAATTACCTTCAAGTGTGGGGAAATAAAAAAGGGTGATGTTACTACGTGAGGGAACTTCAGGGATTGAATTGCTCTTCATTCCCATTTGTTTTCTTCAAAATTTTAATGAATAAAGAATGTGGATAAATGAGAGCTAACATGAAAGGTGGAGGATTGGGAGGTGCCATACGTGTATTGCTAAAGGGAGTCAGCAAGAAAAATCTGATCAAGATATTATTGAATTGCAATTAAGTCCCTCTACAAGACTTATTATATAAACTAACCTATTATTCTAAATAAATACAATTAGATCCAAATTAGTTTTGTTGAAATATTGAAAAGATCCCATAATTTGACATTTAGCACATAACTCAATTAATTCAAGTAAATTGGAAACTACGTCATGCTTAGAGACAATTAAGCACATATTATCTAGAGAAAATAATTACAGCCAATAAAATACGAGATTATAAATTGGCAAATGAACGTATAACTCCGAAACCCACACGTAACGATGTCTTGTTCTATTCCGAAAATGTGGGGTGTTACAGACGACGATTACAAAGCACTAATGTCATCCGTAACACAATTAACTACGACATCAGGGAGCTCAATGTCCCCATAACTAGAATTGAGAGCAAGACGCGCCAAGGAATGTGCCGCCTTATTACCATTTCTACGAACAAACGAGTAATTCACCAAGGGAATAGAAGAAGTGATGTCTCTAATATCTTCAATAATTACTCCAGAATCTGACCAATCCACTTCTTCATCTTGGAGTTTCCTTACTAATTGAGATTGTCACTCTCCAGAATCACATTATGAAAGCCCTGCTGTTTGGCCAAACTTGCTGCTTCTTTAATGGCCAAGGCCTCGACCGCCTCTATTCCCAAGCAACCTCTCTTTCTAATACTCTTCCAGAACATGCACAGGCCTGCATCATTTCTGGAAATAGCACCTAACCCAAACTCCTGTGTCTCAGCAAAAAAAGCTCCATCGCTGTTGATTTTGATCGTCCCCTCGCCTGGTTTTGCCCACCTGGAAGGTAAACAGGTGGAGTCGTCTGGTGGCTCCACTCTGTTACCAATCCTGAAAGATGACAGCATATTATTAGCAAACAAAATCAGTTGCTGAGTGTTCATGCGCACCTTCTCGGCCCATTCCAAATTTCTGTTTCGCTAGAGTGCCCTGACAAAAACCACAAACCTATCTCCTTCTTCTGATGAAAATTCGCCCAACACCATCCTCATCCAATCTTCTGCACTCCCCCGCCAATTCGACACAACATGCCAAGGGAAATGAGAAATTGCCCAGAATTGATAAGCCACACAGCAACTAACGAAAACGTGTTCAGGAGTCGCCTGCGAACACTTACACCAAGGACATGTGACCGCCTCACTGCAACATCGTTTGGCCAAAGCTTCACCTGTGGGTAGCGCCTCGCGACACAATTGCCACATAAATACTTTTATTTTTGGTGCATTTTGCCTACTCCAAATACAATTCCACTTCCTACAGTTGGATGGTTGTCCCCCCTGCAACTCACAACTTATGTCCGACAAAACCGCATTATATGCACTCTTTACCGAAAATCGACCATTCCTATTGTAATGCGAAATTCTCCTATCTAACCTACTAGCTTCGCCCAAATGAATAGATAAAATGACCTCCGCATCCGCCTCAATGAAGCAACTTCGCGCTAAAGCCTCATCCCATCCCCCTTCACTAAACACCAGCTGTTTCACGTAAACAAGGTTGTCGGTACCCTCCGGCCCTGAACAAAGGCTTGAAACGTTTAGGCCGGGGAATCCATTTATCTTCCCAAATACGGATGCAAGAACCATTCCCAACTTTCCACCTCACTCCCTGCTCAAGAAGTGGCCTCGCCGCAATAATGCTCCTCCAGGTTAGGGACGGATTCGACCCTAGAGAGGCTTCAAACAAATCACCACCCGCAAAATACTTTGTACGAAGAAGCCTGGATAATAAACTATGGGGTTCAGTGACTATTCTCCACCCTTGTTTCGCTAGAAGGGCCAAATTGAAGACCCTCAACTTTCGGAACCCCATATCTCCTTCACCCTTCGGTGAACATACATAACTTCTCCCACCTCAACCAATGTACCTTATTTCCATTGTTACCATTCCACCAAAACGAAGCCAGCATTGAAGATATCTCTGTGAGTAACGTGTCCGACAGCTTGAAACAACTCACCGCATAGGCCGGGATAGCTTGGAGGATGGCTTTGATGAGTATTTCTCGCCCCGCTTGAGACAAGGTCTTATCTCGCCAACCTTGGACCCTATTCCACACTCTGTCATGAATGCTAGCAAAGACTTCCTTCTTTGAGGCCCCTACCATTGTCGGGAGTCCCAAGTACTTATCATGCTTGACTACCACCTTAATGCCTAGCCTCGAGGCTAGATTGGAAGCCAGCTCCGCAGGCATATTTGGGCTGAAAACCAGTGTGGACTTATCATAGTTAATTAACTGGCCAGAAATGATTCCGTATTTCCTGAGTACCTCCAAAATGCCTTCCACTCCCCTTAAAGAAGTCGGGCTAAAAATCATCGTATCTTCTGCAAAAAGTAAGTGAGATATCACCGGAGCCTCCCGACAAATCCGAATGCCTTCCACCCGATTCTCCTGCTCAATAAGAAAGCTAAACACCTCTGTACATAACAAGAATAAGTATGGGGAGAGTGGATCTCCTTGCCTAAGACCACGACCCAGAGAGCAATTGCCAAAAGTAACACCGTTAAGGACAAAGGAATCATCGACTGAAGAAATGCAACTGAGAATTAAATTCACGAAATTTATATGAAAACCTAACCTCAACATGGTACGCTCCAAGAAACGCCACTCCACCCTGTCATAAGCCTTGCTTAAGTCCATAAAGCCCTCATTACCCTGCTTTTTATGCATTATGAAATGGTTAATTTCAAAAAACGTTGCAATTTAAGTTCCACAATTATGATAAAAAAGACGTGTGTCTTATTTATGCGGTTAGTAGGACCTACCACTTGTGTTTTAAGTTTAAGGAGTTTCTTCCACAAGAAGTTTACGAACCTCAAAAATTGGAATTGGGAGTTTGCTCGAAATTTGTCCTGTGGTATCCCCGCATTGTAAGTAAATCATCGGTCCATTCTAATTGACACCTTTTCTTTTATTTTGGTCCGGATCTGCTTGCTCACTGTCATTGGGTTATTGTTTTGGAAACTTGGTGTGTATTGTTGTTGCACCAATTTGTTTCCACTGTGTCACTTTATCCAAACAAATTCGATCAAAGTTCGAATTAAGGAATTTGCAAATATCATGAAAGATCAATAGACTTAATTAGCTATGACTCCCAAATTAGTTGGGATAATTATAAGTGGTGCCCCACTTTTAGATATAATTACACTTATATCTCTTCTAAATAATTTTAATTACACTACCTTGCAAATGTCCTCCCCCCCCCCCCCCCCCCCCCAAAGTAATTAATATATTTTATACAGGAGCTATATGTATAACTAATGTATTATTTATGGGTTTATGTGTAATTAAATTTTTTTGAATAGAGTATAACTGTAATTATATCTAAACATGGGGTACCACATGTAATTACTCCATTTAAATTGAAGACTAGATGTAATTGACCCATATTAATATGAATACAAACGAGATTCCGACACGATTATAATTTATTATTAGGGGAAAATTAATTTTGGTAACACGTAGTGTAAAGCATGTGTTATTTCCATTTATTCAATTTAAGTCCCAAAACTTGTAAAAATTATGCAATATAACCACAAAACATATGAATAATCAATCAAAGAAACTACAAATATCCAATAAGATACAACAAATCAAAGCATAAGTTATCTAAATATTACAATATATAAACACAAATAAAAATAGCAACTCATGGGGAAACAAGGACACAAGCACAGGAAAACAACCACAAAGAATTACATAATCAATGGTAATGAAGGACCATGTTGCTTTCTAGCGTACAAATCAGGGCGATTTAGGCATTTCTTGCAATGTAGGCTCAGGCAATTAAGGGAACTTAGGAAGTTGAGGCATTTCGGGCTTCGGGAGAGCTGGAAACTCGGGCTTTGGCAGCTCTGGTATTTCAGGCTTTGGCAATTCTGGGATCTCAGGTTTCGGAAGCTGTGGGATTTCGGGCTTTGGCAATTGTGGGATTTCAGGTTTTGGCAGTTGTGGAATCTCGGGCTTCGGCAATTGTGGGATTTCGGGCTTTGGCAACTCAGCCTTGGACAATGTTGGAATTTCAGGCTTTGGCAACTCAGGAATCACGGGCTTCGGCAACTCTGGGATAGTGGGCTTAGGAAGCGTTGGAATCTCAGGCTTCGGTAACTCTGGGATCACCGGCTTTGGTAACTCCGGAATCACGGGCTTAGGAAGTGTTGGAAATTCAGGCTTGGGTAGCGCTGGAACTTCAGGCAAGGTCGCCGACTCTAGGATGCGACGACCTTCAATTTGCATGGTGTTGCCAATTATGCATGATAGACCAATGAATAAGAACATGAAGAAATTGGACTTAGATTTCGCCATTGTTTGATCGAGCAGGTTTTAGTTTAAGCGACTAAGAGACTTATGTTTTGATAAAAGTGCTGAACGATGATGCTCTGGTGGCTAATGCATTGAAAGACAATGGAGGGTGCTTAGGTCATATATAGAGATCAGTGTGGATATATGTGGAGAAATTTCAAGAGTTTTGGCTTTGGTGGGTAGGAAAAGGCAGGTCTAAGTTTGTTCAACTTCCCTTGCGTATGATGCTATATATATTGTTTCAATTATAGGTGGAACATTATCATACATGTGGTTAAACAATCCAATTGTGTCCATGCCACATGCCACTGGGCATTCGTTTTAACTTTTAAGTGAAATTTTCATGTATTTTTATGTAAAATTGTAAATTGGAATGTTGAAAAAGTCATGTTTTGGATAATAATTTAATATTTCAGACAATATTAACCCTTGATATTTGGTAAATTGAAAATCAATATTATCGTAGCGTCCACTGTTATTGTATCACATGACTAACAAATGCGGATTTTGGGCAAGAGGTTGAACTTCAATAGTTGCTTAAAATTTGCCATGACATTGAGAAAGAGCGACGATGTACTAAAATAGAGTCTAAAATATGGTATGCAACGAAAGTTTGTCAGTGTTACGATATACTAAAGTAGAGTCTAAAATATGGTATGCAACGAAAGTAATCATGACATTGAGAAAGAGCGACATATACTAAAGTAGAGTCTAAAATATGTTATGCAACGATGTTTGTTAGTGTTACGGACCGTATTTGTTTTGGGCCAAGGCCGCACGGATTTGTTTTTGGGCATCTCCCAAAAAGCCTCAAACTAATAGAGTTGGGTGAACACTTATATATTGAACAAATTTCCCCCAATCTTTCGATGTGGGATGAGTTTATTTCCTAACAGTAAGGATGGTAAATTGTAAAAAGAGCAAAATGCATTTTTAGTCCCATACTAATGGGTCATTACCACTTTTGGTCCCATGGTTTTCAAAATTGGTTTTTTTAGTCCCGTTATAAATTTTTTTTGTCACTTTGAGGACTTCCGTCAAATAAATTTTTTATTTTTTATTTTTTTTGGTCCATATCCGTTAATTTCATATATTATATATTATTATATCTAATATATATATTTTATATAATATGTAATACACGTATATATTATATATTTTAATTTATAATATGCATTTTGTTATATGTATTTTAATACATATTCGTATTATATATTATATATTATGTACACTTGTATTAACAATATATATTTTGTTATATATTATATATAATAAAATATGTGTAATACATATATATAATATATGTATTTACGTGTATTATATATATATATATATATATATATATATATATATATATATGTATATATATATGTGTGTGTGTGTGTGTGTGTATTATAAAATATAATATACCTATATATATTATAAAACATAATATACATGTATAATATGTTAGGAATAGTGCCCTAGAAAGCCGATTGTATATCCGCTTTGTGCTTTTCCTTATTGTAATCACAGACAATCTTTGAATGAAATAACGAATTGAGGCAACACTTCTTTATATGCTCTTGTTTGGTATGCGTTTACTTTAACTGTGCATGTATGAGAACTCCCCTAATCCTGATGACTTTAGGACTCTACCATTTAGGTGAAATGGTTCATGAAACGAGCCCTATATCACATAAGTCATGATTAGTAAAATACTCCAAGCCGATGAGTCCTACAAACAGTGGGAGTGTCAACCTGACTCCTCTAAGGCTTGCTTGTGGGATCACGCCCTTAAGAAGGATCACCTTGTTTCATGAAGGTGCAAAGTGTATAGTTGATACGTGCGTGATACATGAGGGTGCTTACTTTAATAAGTAAGTTCACTGAGGTGCCCCGTGTGAGAACATTCCTAAATGGGAAAGGAAGTTTCTATTTCAGGAAATGGAAACTTCCAGATTAGGAAATATCTCACGAGTTATTGATGTGATTAATTGATCCTTAGACTTGAGGTTCCTTGTCACTTTATGAGTTAACTCTGTAGTCTTAGGTATAAGCTTTAAAGGGTGTCGCCTTAGACAACTGATTCAAGGCTTATGCTGGGGCTGCACAAGTGATTCATGAAAGTGAATGAGAATCAAGAAAGGACCTACACTTGCATTTGCAAGGGGATCTCTTATTATGTAAGTCATTCATATGCCATATGGAGTCCTTGGCCAAGGCAGTAGATCAAGACATCAAGAAAAGGGTTTCTTGGATTGAGATCAAATGGATATGAAATGCACTTAGCTTTAAGACCGGATTATTAGGGTTCTGATTATTCCCTTACCCTAGATCTTGGTTGAGAGATAGTAAGTAGGAGGATTGTATCTCACATGAATCAATGACTTAAAGGTTCTGTCGAATCCGAACATTCCAATTCAGGTAGGGGTTAAACATCTGTTGCTAGACTATGGTCTTTTAATCTGTGGACTGATTAATTAATTAGGGTCACTGCTAATTGAATTGAGAACCTAGAGGGTCACACACAACAACTTGGTTACATGAGTTGAGGCTTTAAAATGATTAAACGAGTTAATCGGGCCAAGAGGGTTCCACACGTGTGAAATCACACGTGTGAATATATATATATTATATATATATGTATTAAATAATTAAATGTGTTAATTATTTAATAGACTTTGGTTTAATTTTTGAATTAAAAAGAAAGTCTTATTTTGGAGAAAATAATCTAGTTAATTAATTACGAATTAATTAATTAGATAAAAAATAAGTTATTTATTTTATAATAAATAAAGTATAAAATTATCCAAAAATAGTTTGGATATTTTTGGCTCTCTTAAAAGTTGACTTGAATTAGAATTCAAAGTCAAAGTTGGAAATTACTTGAAGATCAAGTAATAGGAGAGAGGAACCAAAACCCTTGCCTATGAGGACAAGGATTTCGGCCGCCCCTTCCCTTTCCTATATATAGAGGAGCTCATGCTCCCCTTTAGAGCTAATTGGCAATTCTTTTGGTTCATGTGTTGAACACCTTCCTTTCTCCAAGATTAAATAAAACCCTAGGTTAAGCCTAAACACTAACTAGAGAACTAGCATCCTTACTAGTTAGATTGTGATCAAGTTGGTGGACTTTCTCTAGAGACTTCAAGTTAGAAGTTTGAAGATTCGAGATTTACTAAGGAGAGGGGATCAAGCCGCGAGAAGAGCGTTCTTGGGTGGCTTGAAACGCTTCAAGAAAGAACAAAAGAAAAGTAAGTTTTCTATCTTTACGAATTTGGTTACACGATGGCGAGTTCAAGATCCTTTTGTTGGGAAAATTTTTTAAATTCCGTTGCTTTCTGATTCGTGTTTTCCAACAAGTGGTATCAGAGCCACCTTGTTAATCGTGTTTCTGATTCGTCTCAATTATTCTGAATTTGGTAGAAAGTCTTAGGCTTAGATGCGAATTACGTATTCTTGAGTTCTTTTAGAAAGCCTGAAATACGAAACTGTAATTTTTCCTGAATTTCTAAAACTATTTCTCAAATCGTGTTTTTGAAAATTGTTTTAGTTGAAATTTATCTAAATCGAATTTTTTAATTGAAACGGGTTTTGGAGAAACTTTAAAAATACGAAACGAACACGAAATAGGACGAGCCTAGGCGTGCTAGCAAGTCGCACGCCCAACCCGTCGCCACTGCCCAGCTCTCCTGCAACCGCGCGGGAGGCCCTCCCGCCTGCGCCTAGGCGCGACTGCTCGCCTGTCCCGCAACCACACGGGACAGCCGCCCGCACCGTCCCGCAACAGAGCGGGACGCCCTGGCCTAGACCGCCCGCCATCGGGCGGGCATTGCTGCGCGCAACAAGCTCACGAGACGGGCGCACGCGGGCGGCAATTACCGCACGCTGTGCGCACAGCTGGCGCGCGCGCGCCTGATGCCGCGCGGCGATGCCCTCCTTTGGGCAGATGGTTTCGGGCCAATCTTCGTGTTTCGTGTTTCGCGTTTCGCGTTTTCGGTCCTTGAAAATCCCGATTTAATTTTATTTTAATTTTATCTTTTAAAATCAGTTTTGCTAAAATAAAATTATTTTAAAATTTTGATTAAATTTGGATTTTTGAGAAATTAAAGCGATTTGGATTTTGGGAAAATTATGAATTTTATTTTCTGAAAATAACGAAAGAATAAAATTATTAATTTTGGAAATTAATTGGAATTTTATTGGTTTATTGTTTTTCGGGTTTTGTTGAAAAGGCTCTTGAACAAGAATTGCATCTAAGTCGTGTTTTAAGCTATTAGAGCTTAAAGTGAGAATTTTAATTTATTGGTTAAATTTAAATTCTTGCAAAAGCATGTTAGGTGATCATGGGTTTAGATCTATGTATGGTTTTAATTTATGCACATGGATGGTTTAAATTGGGGTTGGAGCCCTATAGTTGCGTTTTTCAATTGAGGTTGGAGCCTCACTTATGTGCGTACTGTTATGTGATTTATTATGTGGCTTTCCATATTACTGTTTTTGAGGCCGGGGTATGCCCCGTGTAATTGTCTAAGGCCAATATGAAGATTGAGCCTTATTACTTTATGTCTTTTTCTTTTTATTGTAATTTGAGAGTAGAGATAGGTGGTGAGGTTTTATTTTCATTTTGGAGACAATGCACCCATGGAGTAAGATGGACCACATTCAAGTAACAAGGAGGCCATAAGTGAAGACCCCTCAAAATGTTAGGGAGGGGAATCTCGATTGTTAAATGTAATAGAGATAGGGGTCGTATTTTGTTACCGCTTTCCCTTATGTGATTTGAACTGTTTATGTGGCATGTATGTTAGAACTTGTGATTGTGGAGTGGCTCCCACATATCAAGCATAAGTTAGGTAGAACCCATGATCATTACATGTTAGTATCGTGCTAGGACATCTTATCTGTTTATGTGCTTGTTTGAAATGCATTTAAGTGTACTTGCATTAATCAAGACTAATAAAATTGGATAACATATATGTTGGTGAGGTCGAACCGGACAACTCTCCGGTTGATTCGAAAATTCCCATTAAATATTAAACTAATTTCAAACAAATAGGTATTTAATTCGAGATGCAAATTTTGAATTAAATCCCTAGCATTCCATCAATAGGTTTTAAGTTTAGTAAGTGAAGCTAGTTATTGTCCGCGAGTCGTGGGATAGCTAGTGGAGCTTATTAGTTCTTAGTTACCTGATTGATCCTTTTAAGTGATCAATATTTCATGGTCAATTTTAGCAAGGGCGATGTCCGCGAGTCGTGGATCGTTCGAACTAAGTTTTGGTCATGATCTTATGATTGATGGGTCTAGCTTAACGCCTAAGTAAATATGGATGTCGCACGAGTCGTGGGTCCATATTGAAAGATAGGTGATGCAAAAACAATTACTAAGAGTTCTAAAGGTGTTAGAATTGGTAGGTTGTACCTACCTAGGGTTCTTACTTAGAATGTCCGTGAGTCGTGGGTTCGAGGTAAAATGCCTAGGATCTTAGTACCCATTGGGAAACGTGTTCCTCTTAGATCTTTGGGAATTCTAGATCTTTGAAAAATAGTGGGAGCTACATTAGATTAAAGACCTTATCTTTTGTATATCGTTATAATTCAGCATGCTCACTGGTTCTCTGTTTTACCATTTAGGTCGTAGATTCTGTGATTCTCTACGTGTTTTGAAATGGCAACCAAAAACCCTCTTGTATCGATCCTCGAGTCAAACAAGTTGACTGGTCCCAACTATTCTGATTGGCTGAGGAATCTGAAAATCATTTTAGATTCTGAGAAGAGAACTTATGTTCTCTTCGAAGGGGAGCCCAGTCCCGAAGGGGAGGCTCCCACTCGGGCCGAGTGGGATGCGATTCAGAAGTGAAAGGATGATAATCTCCAAGCCCGTTGCCTTATGTTGGCTAACATGTCTCCGGACTTGCAAAGATAACATGAGGCCATGGAATTTGCTTGGGAGATTTACGACCACTTAGAGCAACTTTACCGCCCTCATGAACGTGTTACAAGGTATAACACTTCAAAGGAATTGTTCCACTTGAGAATGAGGGAAGGTTCAAGTGTCCATGAATATGGACTTAAGTTTCTTGCCCTTACTGAGAAACTTGCTTCCATGGACATGCCACTGAAAGATGAGCTTTCAGTGGATTTGTTGCTAGCTACGCTCCCACCATCATTCAACCCATTTGTCCTTAACTTCAACATGAATCATGCTGGTGCTACTGTAGCTGAGCTGATTAGTCAGCTTGTGACTGCTGAAAGCACGATCAAGAAGGACAATAAGGTTTTGATGGTGAATGCTCCATCTTCCTCTTCTGGGCCTTCTAAAGGTAAGGGCAAGAAAGCCCAAAAGAAGAAGAAGAAACCCCTTAGGCCCACTGGTGGCATTTCGAAGGGGAAGGCCCAAAAGAAGAAGCATGATCAGAAAGAGGATGTTTGCTTCCATTGTGGCAAAACGGGACATTGGAGGAGAAACTGCCCAGAGTACAAGGCTACTCTAAAGAAAGGTATCTTTCTAGTTGAAGTAAATCTTTCTATTAATTCTAGTTCTTGGGTACTTGATACCGGTTGTGGAACTCATATCTGTAATGATGTACAGATGCTAAGTGAAGTCCAACAACTCAAAGAAGGAGAATGTGTCTTAAAGATCGACGATGGCTCAAACGTTGAAGCTCGAGCTTTAGGCACAATTAGATTAGATTTAGGTAGTTTTGAGTTAGTCTTAAATAAAGTCCTTTATGTATCGAGCATTATTCGTAATATAATTTCAGTTCCAATATTAGATTGTGAAGGTTATGAAACTTATATTAAGAATGGTAAATATTTTATCAAACGGAACAACTCTTCCGTTCACATCGGTACTCTAAGTAATGGACTTTACCTAACTCAAAATATCAATATTGTGAATATACAACGAGAAACAAAGCGTAAAGAGAGATGACAAAGTTTCAGCTCCCTTATGGCACGCTAGATTAGGACACATTTCCAAGAACAGAATTAGCAAGATAAACACTTTAGGATCATTCTCTGAAAATGATCTTAAGGAGTTAACTTCTTGCGAATCCTGTCTCAAAGGAAAAATGTCCAAAGTCCCTTTTAAAGGAACTGTGGAACGTGCCACTAAGGTTTTGGATTTGATCCATACTGATGTTTGTGGACCGCTTAGTGTAAGCACTAGAAACAATCATCAGTATTTCATAACCTTTACTGATGACTTTAGTCGGTATAATTATGTATACTTAATGAAGTATAAATCTGAAGCTTTTGAGAAATTCTTAGAATTTCAAAAGGAGGTTGAGAACCAAACTGGTCACAAGATCAAAACACTTCGATCTGATCGAGGAGGCGAGTATCTTAGTGAAGAATTCCTTAATCATCTCAAAGATAATGGGATTATCTCTCAGTGGACTCCTCCGGGAACTCCTCAGCTTAATGGAGTTTCTGAGAGAAGGAATCGAACCTTACTTGATATGGTTCGCTCCATGATGAGTTTCACTGACTTACCACCTTCTTTCTGGGGTTATGCCCTAGAAAGTGCAGCAAAGATTTTGAATCTAGTTCCCTCTAAGTCAGTCCCTAAAAAGCCCCATGAAATGTGGCATGGTAAAATCCCTAGCTATTCTTACTTAAGAATTTGAGGTTGTCCTGCTTACGTGAAGAGGAAAGTGGGAGATAAGTTAGAATCTCGTTCTAACTTATGCTACTTTGTAGGTTATCCTAAGGAATCCATAGGATACTACTTCTATGATCAATCTGAGCAAAAGGTGTTTGTTTCCAGAAATGCCACTTTTCTTGAGGAACCGTTCCTTAAAGAAAAGAAAGGCAAGATCATAGAATTAGAAGAAGTACAAAGTAACCCCACGCCACCCACTGAAGAAACGTCCCCTACTGATCAACCACAACCAATCACGAATTTCGATACACATGTAAATCCTCCTCTAAGGCATTCTGAACGCACTCCTAGACAGCCGGAGAGATGGTATGGATTCTTCCATGAAATCTCTCAAAAGGATAATGATCCTTCAACATATGAGGAGGCACTTTCAGATTCTGACTCTGAACAGTGGATAGAAGCCATGAAATCCGAAATGGACTCCATGAACTCCAACCAAGTTTGGACCTTGGTAGATTTGCCTGATGGGATCAAACCCATAGGTTGCAAATGGATCTTTAAGAGAAAGCTTGGAGTTGATGGAAGCATTGCAGCCTACAAAGCAAGACTGGTTGCAAAAGGATTCACTCAAAGACCCGGCGTGGACTTTGACGAAACCTTTTCACCAGTTGCAATGCAAAAGTCCATTCGAATCATGCTTGCCATTGTTGCATATTATGACTATGAGATATGGCAAATGGATGTGAAAACTGCTTTTCTCAATAGTGACATTGACAAAGACATTTATATGGAGCAACCCATAGGTTTCACATTCAGTGGGAGTGAGCAAAAGGTTTGCAAACTCCAAAGATCAATCTATGGATTGAAACAGACTTCTAGGAATTGGAACATTCGATTTGATGAATCAGTCAAAGCGTTTCGCTTCATCCAAATTCCGAATGAATCATGTGTGTATAGAAAGGAATTGGAGACCTCAGTGCAATTCTTAGTACTTTATGTTGATGACATCCTTCTTATTGGGAATTCGAAGGATAACATGAAAGTGACTAAGTTATGGTTGTCGAACCAATTCGAGATGAAAGATCTTGGTGATGCGTCCTATATCCTTGGAATTAAAATCTATAGAGATAGATCTAGAAGGTTAATAGGACTATCACAGTCGATGTACATTGACAAAGTATTGAAGAGATTCAATATGGAGTCAACAAAGGTTAAGAACCTTCCTATAAGTGTAGGAACATGTCTTTCAAAGAAGATGTGTCCTAAGACTAACCTTGAGAAGGAAAGAATGACTCATACACCTTATGCGTCAGCAATAGGTAGCATAATGTATGCAATGTTATGTACTCGACCAGATGTGGCTTATGCACTTAGTGTGACAAGTCGTTTCCAAACTGACCCTGTAGATGGTCACTGGGCTGCCGTGAAGAATATTCTTAAGTACTTGAAAAGTACTAAAGATTTATTCTTAGTTTACGGAGGTCAGAAAGATCTTACTGTCGAAGGATACTGCGATGCAAGCTTTGCATCTGACTTAGATGATTTTAAGTCAATGTCAGGATACATTTTCTGCCTGAAGGGCGGAGCAGTGAGTTGGAAGAGTTCCAAGCAAACAACCACTGCAGATTCGACCACTGAGGCCGAATACTTAGCTGCAAATGATGCAGCTAAGGAAGGTGTTTGGATTAGAAACTTCATTCAAGAGTTGAATGTTGTTCCTAGCATGAAAGACCCCATTACTGTGTTTTGTGACAATACTGGGGCGGTTGCTCAAGCAAGAGAACCAAGATCTCACCAACGGACCAAGCACATTATGAGGAAGTATCACCTAATCCGTGATATTATCAAAAGAGGAGATGTGCAAATCGAGAGGGTCACATCAGCAGAGAACGTGGCAGATCCACTTACTAAACCCCTTAGTCGAGAAGCTTTCCAAGGTCATCTTCAGAAGATGGGACTTAGAGTAACTTTAGAATGGCTTTGACGGGCAAGTGGGAGATTGTTAGGAATAGTGCCCTAAAAAGCCGATTGTATATCCGCTTTGTGCTTTTCCTTATTGTAATCACAGACAATCTTTGAATGAAATAACGAATTGAGGCAACACTTCTTTATATGCTCTTGTTTGGTATGCGTTTACTTTAACTGTGCATGTATGAGAACTCCCCTAATCCTGATGACTTTAGGACTCTACCATTTAGGTGAAATGGTTCATGAAACGAGCCCTATATCACATAAGTCATGATTAGTAAAATACTCCAAGCCGATGAGTCCTACAGACAGTGGGAGTGTCAACCTGACTCCTCTAAGGCTTGCTTATGGGATCACGCCGTTAAGAAGGACCACCTTGTTTCATGAAGGTGCAAAGTGTATAGTTGATACGTGCGTGATACATGAGGGTGCTTACTTTAATAAGTAAGTTCACTGAGGTGCCCCGTGTGAGAACATTCCTAAATGGGAAAGGAAGTTTCTATTTCAGGAAATGGAAACTTCCAGATTAGAAAATATCTCACGAGTCATTGATGTGATTAATTGATCCTTAGACTTGAGGTTCCTTGTCACTTTATGAGTTAACTCTGTAGTCTTAGATATAAGCTTTAAAGGGTGTCGCCTTAGACAACTGATTCAAGGCTTATGCTGGGGCTGCACAAGTGATTCATGAAAGTGAATGAGAATCAAGAAAGGACCTACACTTGCATTTGCAAGGGGATCTCTTATTATGTAAGTCATTCATATGCCATATGGAGTCCTTGGCCAAGGCAGTAGATCAAGACATCAAGAAAAGAGTTTCTTGGATTGAGATCAAATGGATATGAAATGCACTTAGCTTTAAGACCGGATTATTAGGGTTCTGATTATTCCCTTACCCTAGATCTTGGTTGAGAGATATTAAGTAGGAGGATTGTATCTCACATGAATCAATGACTTAAAGGTTCTGTCGAATCCGAACATTCCAATTCAGGTAGGGGTTAAACACCTGTTGCTAGACTATGGTCGTTTAATCTGTGGACTGATTAATTAATTAGTGAATTAATTAATTAGGGTCACTGCTAATTGAATTGAGAACCTAGAGGGTCACACACAACAACTTGGTTACATGAGTTGAGGCTTTAAAATGATTAAACGAGTTAATCGGGCCAAGAGGGTTCCACACGTGTGAAATCACACGTGTGAATATATATATATATATATATATATATATATATATATATATATATATATATATATATATATATATATATATATGTATTAAATAATTAAATGTGTTAATTATTTAATAAACTTTGGTTTAATTTTTGAATTAAAAAGAAAGTCTTATTTTGGAGAAAATAATCTAGTTAATTAATTACGAATTAATTAATTAGATAAAAAATAAGTTATTTATTTTATAATAAATAAAGTATAAAATTATCCAAAAATAGTTTGGATATTTTTAGCTCTCTTAAAAGTTGACTTGAATTAGAATTCAAAGTCAAAGTTGGAAATTACTTGAAGATCAAGTAATAGGAGAGAGGAACCAAAACTCTTGCCTATGAGGACAAGGATTTCGGCCGCCCCTCCCCTTTCCTATATATAGGGGAGCTCATGCTCCCCTTTAGAGCTAATTGGCAATTCTTTTGGTTCATGTGTTGAACACCTTCCTTTCTCCAAGATTAAATAAAACCCTAGGTTAAGCCTAAACACTAACTAGAGAACTAGCATCCTTACTAGTTAGATTGTGATCAAGTTGGTGGACTTTCTCTAGAGACTTCAAGTTAGAAGTTTGAAGATTCGAGCTTTACCAAGGAGAGGGGATCAAGCCGCGAGAAGAGCGTTCTTGGGTGGCTTGAAACGCTTCAAGAAAGAACAAAAGAAAAGTAAGTTTTCTATCTTTACGAATTTGGTTACACGATTGCGAGTTCAAGATCCTTTTGTTGGGAAAATTTTTTAAATTCCGCTGCTTTCTGATTTGTGTTTTCCAACATAATATACGTGTATATATTATATATATACATGTACATATATTATTGTAATACATATATTATATATAATATAAAATACACGTATATATAATATATATATTGCATATATACGTGTTTACGTTATAAAATATAGTATACGTGTATATATAATAGATACATAGTTACATGTATTTTAATATATACGCATATTATAAGTTATATATTATACACATGTATTAACAATATATATTGTTACATATTGATGGGGTCAAAATACGCTCGTGCCACGTTTGGACACGTGACAACTCAAGATAACAACACATGTCCTCTGGTGATTAAGGTAATTATACACGAGCGTTCAAGCCTCTCAAGCGTCAGCCTTCTTCAAGGGTACGTGGCATCACGTGACATCTCTGTTACGTAAACGCGTAATTACATTGCCGCTCGAACGAGCGCGATTCATACTACATGGCTAAGGCTCCAATCAGTCAAGGAAGCTCTCTTCGAGCGCCACTCTCCCTCAGGGAAGCTTCCACTCTTCACTTCATGAGCCTTGGCCTTCATCCCCTAGCGGATTCCTTGGCCTCCAAGACTCTTTGTTGACACGAGCGTGTTCTTAAACCCTCGTTACCAACCCCTAAAACGGCTCTCTGACACCCCGTACATGCCCGCGCACTTACCACTGTTGCCAACACTAACTTCCACCAACTTTTGCAGAAGATTCCTCCTAGGTTTCTCTCTCGCAACGCCACGTGTTAGGGCAACATTCGGCCAGGACCACACGGTGTAAATGACCAAAGGGTCCCTGACCCTCAACTACAAATATGTGAGTTTATCTTCTCCGCTGTAAGCAACTTCCATTACTGCAACTCCATACTTAGCATATTATCTCTTTCAGATCTTCATCTGACTTGAGCGTCGGAGAGCCAAACTGGGAATCACCCCCAGTTCCCCCAGCTTGGCCTTCTGACTTTGTCTTTGTGTTTGTCCTAGCAGGTAGAACCCCCATCTTTTCCGGCGAACATCAACTGGCTTTCCCCACCTAAACAAATTCTAAAGTGATCGGACTCTGTAACCCATATTCAGACCCATCATTTTTGGCGCCGTCTGTGGGAAACTAGCTCTCATCTCTTTTCTCTCTTTCTGCTAGTTGAACAATAAACACCCAGTATCTTCGCAACCATGGTAACTACAAGGTCAGGAGCTGCGGGAGGAGGGGAGGATCTCCCCCGTGATGACATTACCGCCACTGTTTAATCAACGGTTGCCGGTGGAGCACCTCCCGCCTGGCACGTACCTCCGCTAACAGAATCTTCGGTCCCACCACCTGCACCACCGGCACCACCCGTTACTAGCACCGTTGGAGGTGCCTCCCTTCCCACTCTTCTACAGCTTCCCCCGAATCCGTGGATTCCTGCTCACGCGAGTCCGAGAGGACAACACTACATGATGCCGCCGCCAAGGTACACGCTTACCCCCACCGTCATGATGCCGCAGATCCAGCCCTACCATACCGGTCAAGTCCAGCTCCCGGTGGTGATCCCCAGGGAGATTGAAGGGGTGGAGCTACCCCCTTTGACCCCTCAGTAGCTGAGGGCTCTTTACGCCCAGTGTGAGGTTCAGGCGGCCCAGGGTGCATGGGAGAAGTTTCACCCCATGTATTTCCCCTCTAGGCAGGCCACTCAAGTTGCCCCTCCTTTGGGCGGATTGCAGATATACCCACTTAGGGAGGCTCAGGCCATTCTAAGGGCACAACCGTCGCTCCCACCTGCCAAATAGACGCCTAATCGAGGCAAAAACGAGCGTCCCCTGCGGACAAGGGCAGAGAGCCCACGGAGAGAATCAATGTGGAAGATGAAGGAGACTCCCATGCTTCCAAAAGAGCCTCCCGGGCCACAAAGCAGGGGGACAAAGAAGGAGATGCAAATCCTAACCTCCTCGCGGCTGTGAAAGACCAGCTGCAGGGGATAAAGGATATGGTTGGACAGCTCTCTCGAGCGCGGTCTCAGATCTCCCACATCAGGGATGAACGAGCCGATGCCAGAGACGCTCGTCACAAAGACCGCCAGCCACGGGTCCCCCAACACAAGGAGCAGGAAGATAACTTCTGCACTTATGAAATCACCCAATGGCGAGGGCCTCCCCCCTCGTGGAAGAAATTTTGATGGCCCAAGGAGGAATGGCCAAAATCCCCACTTCCATCAACCGTTATGATGGAACAACAAATCCAGCGGAACACCTGGATCATTTCTTGCATTTGATGCACTCGTACGAACATTCGAGCCAATACTGGGCCAAAGTCTTTGTCACTTCCCTAGTAGGAATGGCTCAAGAATGGTATAAGCGATTGCCGCCACGCTCGATACATTCATATACGGAGTTGGCCAACGCTTTCTTAAACCACTTCAATTCCTTGAAGGCTCCCGTCACAACGCCCACTGCCCTCTACAATATAGTGCAAGGTAAGAATGAATCTCTTCGCTCATTCTTCGCTCGTTTCAACAAGGAAATCTTGCAGGTGGAGAGGCCTTCCATGGATTTCTTGATCCCAGTGCTCTTCAAGGCTGTGGATCACAAGCAATACATAAGCAAGAAGTTTGCCGACGCTATCGTGGAGAGAAGGCCAGGAACTCTCTTGGCCTTGAGAGAGGCCGCCTAGCCGTTCTTCGTGCTTGAAGATATGTACGGGACTAATGGGCCCCGGCATCACAGCCCAGTGAGGCACGAGTGTCACCAGGAACGGGGACGAGAAGATGTTCTTAGGAAGGAGCGCAAGAAATCGCCTCCGTCCCCTCGACGTTTCGAGCGCATCCCACTTACAAGGCCCAACTCAGAAGTTTATAATCTCTCAGACAAAAGCTCTTCAAAAGGCCCACAAAGATGAGGGAAACTGAGGCTTTGAGATGCTCGAATAAGTAATGTGCTTTCCATAAGCAAAAGGGGAATGATACGGATGAATGCCGCCAACTGGAGGTGGAGATTCAAAGGCTTGTCGCTGGGGGCCACCTGAAGGAATTTGTCAGGATGTTAGAGCGTTTTGATGAACGTTGCAACGAGCGCTCCGGAGAAAGGAGGAGGAGCCCGTCGCGTTCTAGAAGCCCACGGAGGCGAGGGCCCACAGAGAGTAGCAATCGAGGCAAAGAGAAGGCCAGAGCAAGAGAATGCTCCTTTTGCGGTCATCAACATGATAGTGAGAGGTTCCTCAGGAGGAGATTCCAATGCTTCCCGACACCGATATATCCGGTGCTACGACCAGCACCCCTCGGTACCCAAATCAGTTTATGCCATCCAAGAGGCGAAAAATCAGCGCTCGAAAGATTATGATGTCATAGGATTTGCTGATAGTGATCTGGAACATATTGTAACTCCCCATGGGGTTAGTGAAACCTCTAACTGCCCCATGGTGGTTAGCTTACAATCACATTGTAAAGAGCGTGTTAGTGGATAGTGGAAGCTTTGTTAACGTTTTGCCCTACACCATGTTCCAAAAGATGAATGTTACCAACATCACGCTCGAACCCCTCAAAACAGCCCTCATTGGCTTTGGGGGTTCTGAGGTCGTCCCACGCGGGCAGATTCGTTTGGCCACATCATTTGGCCGAGCCCCACAACGCAAAACGCTCATGGTCACATACGCAGTGGTGGAAATCGATATTCCCTATAACATCATAATCGGGAGACCGGTTCTCGTGGATTTCAAAGCAATCATCTCCACCTACCACCAGAAAATCAAGTTCCCCACCACCGAGGGCGTTGGAGAAGTTTTGTGCAACGTGCATGAAGCTTGGGAATGCTACATGCTCTCCCTCAGAAAACCTAAAATTGAGAAAGCGTTTCAAATTGGGTCCACTAAAAAATCCGTTGATTTCTCCAATTTAGATGAGGATGGTCCCGTGCGCAAAAGGGCCAAGATGAACAAGAAAAAGAACAAAAAGAAAGATCCTAGCGCCAAAGGCTCCCTCGAAAGTGCTCCGCCAGGAACAGTTGAAGAATCCTCCTCTGAGGGGGATGAGCATGAGGGTGACGAGCCCCTTAATGATGGACGTTTGACAGGAAAGAAAAGGGCGCTTGAACTCCCCCGCCCAGAAATGAGGGTTGAGCCCACGGAAAAATTCCTTATTATTGAGCTAGAACCAGAGAACAAAGATAAAACTACTCAGATTGGGTCCAACCTCTCAGGACCCTCGCATATCATGATGATAGACTTCCTCAGAGAAAACATTGATGTCTTTGCGTAGAAAGCCTCGGATCTTACCGGGATTGATCCGAGCGTCATAGTCCACAGACTCAATGTGGACCCCTCCTTAAAGCCCATTAAACAGAAAAAGAGAGATGTGCACGGTTTTTGGAAGAGAGTTATTGAGGAAGATGTTACCAAGCTCCTGGAGGCCCAATATATCGAGCCCATATTATACACAGAATGGTTATGTAACGTGGTCTTGGTACCCAAGAGTGCAAATAAATGGCGCATGTGCAATGATTTTACTGATCTTAACAAGGCCTGCCCCAAAGATCCATACCCATTGCCTCGAATAGACCAATTGGTAGATTTGACCGCCGGATGTGAACTCATGAGCATGATGGCCGCCTTTCAGGGGTACTATCAAATCTTTATGGCCCCAGAGGACCGCTCCAAAACTTCATTTGTTGTTCACTTGGGGGTATATTGCTTCTTAGTCATGCCCTTTGGACTCAAGAACGCTGGAGCCACGTATCAGCGTCTCGTCAACAAGATGTTTGAAGAGAAAATTGGAGGATCCATGGAGGTTCAAGTCGATGATATGATTGTCAAGAGCGAACGTCAAGGCTCACATTTGGAGGATCTCAAACGCACTTTCGCCATTTTACGCCAGTATGGAATGAAATTGAATCCATCGAAATGTACTTTTGGAGTATGAGGGGGAAAATTCTTGGGCTATATGGTCAGCCAGAGGGGAATTGAGGCCAATCCGGAAAAAATCAAGGCTATTTTGGACATCCCGTCGCCTCATAATCTCCGGGAAGTACAAGTACTGGTAGGAAAAATCATTTCCTTAAATAGGTGTATCTCGCGCTCGGCGGACAGAAACCTCCATTTCTTCAAAATTCTACGCAACGCTCGGAATTTTGCTTGGACTGAGGAGTGTGAGAAAGCATTGCAAGACATGAAGGCTTACCTTTCGAGGGCTCTGCTCTTGACCAAACCCGTCGAAGGCGAAAGGCTATTTATGTACCTCTCCGTTTCAACCGAGGCAACGAGCGCGGTACTGATAGCTGTATGGGAACGTAAGCACTTGCCTGTTTATTATTTGAGCAAAACATTACAAGGGGCTGAGAAGAAGTACTTGGAAATTAAGAAATTTACGTTTGCCCTCATCAACGCATCAAGACGATTGAGGCCTTACTTTCAAGCGCATTCAATAACGGTCCTCACTGATCAGCCCTTGAAGCAAGTGTTATCCAAACCAGGCGTATCTGGAAGATTGATAAAATGGGCCATTGAGTTGAGTCAGTTTGACTTAAGTTTCGAGCCCAGAACCGCTATACAAGCGCAGGTTGTAACGGATTTGCTGGTTGAACGATTCGGTTTAGAACCTGTTGCTCCAGAGAACGAGGGGCTATGGGTCCTGCACACGGATGGTTCCTCAACCTCTCAAGGGGGAAGAGCAGGGGTAACCCTTAGAGACCCCAATGGGATTGAGTTAGACTTTGCAATCAGGTTGGATTTTCAAGTCACCAATAACGAGGCAGAGTATGAAGCCCTTGTGCAAGGATTAAAAATCGCTTTTCAAAATGGAGCATCCCGCATCACCGTTTATGTTGATTCACAATTAATTGCGAGCCAAATTGAAGGAACTTATGAGGCTCGAGAAGCCACCATGGTGCAGTACTTGAGCAAAGCCAGGGAAATCGTTGGGAAGTTCAAAGAGTTCCATCTACTTCAGGTCCCACGGGCCAAAAACGAGCGAGCCGACGCTCTATCAAAATTTACCTCGGCGTTGGAAGGTACCTCTGAGCATTCTGTCACGTTCCTAAGAACAGAAGAGCCTTTGATCAAGGAGAAAATCACCAAAGAGATGGTTGCTATGATTGATCCGCACGAGCCATGCTGGCTTGATGATATTATCAGATTTCTCAAGGATAGCGTTTGCCCCACTGACAGGGTAGAGGCTCGAAAAATCCGAAACAAGGCCCCTCGGTTTTCTTTAGACTCAGAGGGAAGGTTATTTAAGAAGTCATTTCAAGGACCCCCGATGAGATGTCTAAGGCCTCGCAGGCCAAAGAAACGCTCGAACTTATTCACAATGGAAGCTGTGGAAACCATTCAGGAGGACGTGTCCTAGCTAAGAAAATTCTGAGGAGTGGGTTTTATTGGCCCACAGTTCTCCAAGACGCCCTTGAGTTTTCCAGAAAATGCCCTAAGTGTCAATTCCATTCTAACCTCCCTCAACTGCCAGCCGCTCAAATGATCTCTATAGATGTCTCATGGCCCTTTGACCAGTGGGGAATCGACATCGTAGGCCCTTTACCCATCGCGGTAGGATAGAAGAAGTTTGTCATCTTAGCTGTCGATTATTTTACCAAATGGGCCGAGGCTGAAGCCGTAGCAAAAATCACCTTCCAGGTCGTAAGGGACTTCATTTCGAAAAATATTATCTGCAGGTATGGTATACCGAGGGTGCTCATCTCAGACAATGGATCCCAATTCATAGCAGCTGACACACGGGAATGGTGTACAAAGTTAGGGATTGAACAACGCTTTACCTCCGTGGGCCATCCCCAAGCCAATGGACAAGCGGAAGTCATCAACAGGGTCATTTTGCAGCATCTGAAAATAATGCTAGAGAGCAAAAAGAGTGAATGGGCAGAAGAATTGCAAGGGGCACTCTGGGCTTATCGTACTACCCCACGAGCGGCCACTGGCGAGACACCGTTCGCGCTCGTGTATGGGTCAGAAGCCATGATACCAGCAGAAATTGTAAACGAATCTGCTCGTGTAGCCTATTTCGAGCCTCAGCTTAATGAGGATAACAGGAGCCTGGAGTTGGACCTACTGGAGGAAAGAAAAGACAAGACCTGGGCCAAAATGCACATATATAAGGCAGTCGTGGCACAATCAGAAAAGTGACTGTCCAACACGCCATGCCCCATACGAGTGCGACGCTCGATGCCTTACTTTAGAAGAATTCTACAGTCCTTATCACTAAGGACTACAAAATTGGAGGGAAAAATAATGGGGTCAAAATACGCTCGTGCCACGTTTGGACACTTGGCAACTCAAGATAACAACACATGTCCTCTGGTGATTAAGGTAATTATACACGAGCGTTCAAGCCTCTCAAGCGTCAGCCTTCTTCAAGGGCACGTGACATCACGTGACATCTCTGCTACGTGTACGCGTAATTACATTGCCGCTCTAACGAGCGCGATTCATACTTCATGGCTAAGGCTCCAATCAGTCAAGGAAGCTCTCTTCGAGCGCCACTCTCCCTCAGGGAAGCTTCCACTCTTCACTTCATGAGCCTTGGCCTTCATCCCCTAGCGGATTCCTTGGCCTCCAAGACTCTTGGTTGATACGAGCGTGCTCTTAAGCCCTCGTTACCAACCCCTAAAATGGCTCTCTGACACCCCGTACATGCCCGCGCACTTGCCACTATTGCCAACACTAACTTCCACCAACTTTTGCAGAAGATTCCTCCTAGGTTTCTCTCTCGCAACGCCACGTGTTAGGGTAACATTCGGCCAGGACCACACGGTGTAAATGACCAAAGGGTCCCTGACCCTCAACTATAAATATGCGAGTTCATCTTCTACGCTGTAAGCAACTTCCATTACTGCAACTCCATACTTAGCATATTATCTCTTTCAGATCTTCATCTGACTTGAGCGTCGGAGAGCCAAACTGGGAATCACCCCCAGTTCCCCCAGCTTGGCCTTCTGACTTTGTCTTTGTGTTTGTCCTAGCAGGTAGAACCCCCATCTTTTCCGGCAAACATCAACTGGCTTTCCCCACCTAAACAAATTCTAAAGTGATCGGACTCTGTAACCCATATTCAGACCCATCACATATTATATATTATATTATAAATATACACATATACTATATTTTATAATATAAACACGTATATATGCATTATACATAATATATGTATTACACTAATATATGTATATAATATTTTATAATACACACACATATATATATATAATACATGTAAATACATATTATATATATATATATGTATTACACATATTTTATTATATATAATATATAACAAAATATATATTATTAATACAAGTGTATACTATATAATATATAATGCGCATATATATTAAAATACATATAACAAAATGTATATTATAAATTAAAATATATAATATATACGTGTATTACATATTATATAAAATACTATGATGCACGGATACGGACACAGCGACACGAACACGACACAACACGACACGGATACGGCGACACTAATTTTTTCTTGAATTTTCCACGTGAGGAGTGTAGGACACGGTATCCGACACGAGTGTCCGACACGACACGACACGGCAAAATGAGATTTTTAGAAGTGTCCGTGCATCATAAATAAAATATAATATATTTCACCCAAAATAAAAAAATAAAAAATATAATATATATTATATATAATAAATATATAATATATGAAATTAATGGATATGGACCAAAAAAAAAATTTAAGGATGAACAGTGACTTCAGTCAATTATTTGACGGAAGTCTTCAAAGTGACCAAAAAAAAAAAAATTACTACGGGACTAAAAAAACCAATTTTAAAAATCATGGGACCAAAAGTGATAATGGCCATTAGTATGGGACTAAAAATGCATTTTGCTCATTGTAAAAATTAACAAAGTTTGGATGACAAAAAAATCTGTTTTCCAATCAAAAAAAATATCAACATGAAATCAATTAATATTCCATTTGTAATTATCCTTCTATAGCTGAATTTAAGAGTCACTTGGCCGTTTAGAGGTAATTCTCGCATTAAACAGGTTCGAAACATTTTAAATAAATTCTCTAACCTCATTCTTTAAAGGTCGAATCATGTCCAGTAGACAGCTCAATGCATACGTGATACGACCAGAACCAGAGCATAATATTAAACAAGATTTGTTAGTTTAGATATTGGTCATCTGGAGACGACTGGCCCCATTGATTTGTTGAGGAAATCCAAAGTGGTAGATAATAAGTATCAATGCATAGAAATCTTATGTTAAATTGGTGTAATAAAGGAAAGAGTAATTACACTTATTGCGTCATAAATTTTATAAAACGTGATCAATCAACTAAAAAGCATAGTAAACTTATTCATATGATTGGTCAAGTTGATTCATCGACAAGAGGATATCTCGCCATTAATCCTTGGACCATGGTTTAATTAAGTTGATAAAAACAGCCCAACTACATATGATCGTGCCAAAAATCTCCGTTTGATGATCGATCAAGAGATCCGACGCGATCACTCTATTTGTTGGTGGGGGAAACGGCCGCCTGACTGCTCGACTTCTGCAACGATCGACAAACGTGAGCTCCGAGGCCAACTCGGGGAAGATGGGTGTGAGACCCGGGTTGGCACTCCGACGCTCAAGTCAAGATCGATAAAGATGATCGGAAAGATTGAGTGGTGAAAAGTGTTAGGTGGAAAAACTTACCGTGCAATAAATGAGGAGGGGGTATTTATACAGAGAGGAAAGAGAAGTTACCGCCTCGACGTGGCGGCGCGGGGAGCTGACAGGTGCCCCATTAAGGGCGTGCATTAAATGCTCGGTCGGCCACTACGGTAGTGGAATAATGCGCTGGTCAATCGGAGTTTATGGGTCGATCCCAACGGTCCGGTTGGTTCGAGCATTTAGGTCGACATTCCTAGGCGGTAATTCTCGCGGGGTAAATGAGCTTCTGAGTCGGACGGTCGAAAGGTGATCTCCGAGCGAGATTTGACCTCCGATCATACACGTGGGGCAAGGTGATTGGTTTAGATCGACAGCGGGTACGTGCCACGCCATAAGCCCCCCGAAACGTCGTCTGCTAGGGCTGACGTGGCAGCGGCGTTTCAAATCCCAAGAGTGGAACCCGCTGTAATCATCACGCCGTTTCATCTTCTCGATTCCCGCCCATTTTTATCCCTATAAATAGTTCCCTCTGTAAATCCATTTGTTACTTTTGCGAAAGAGAACTGAAGAGAGTTTCGAGCCATTCTCGATCGACAAAGAGTCCTTTGTGTGTCGAATTTCGGGGTCGCTCGCTTTAGAAGAGGACTGTTCGAATCTTCGGAAAACAAAAAGGTAATATTTCCGATCTGTTGTTCGATTTTCTTGCTCTGTGCTTTTTATTTTTGTTTCCGATTGCTTCGAGGGAGAGGTGTACCACTTCCCTCTTCGAAGGCTTCCTCTCCCTCGATTTGTTCGTATCCGAGCTACACCATAAAAACGAGGTTTTTGTCCTGTAGGATGTCAACAAATCGAGCGGAGACCGGCCCCAGAGGGGAGGGAGTGGCGACCGCGAGTGAGAGGTCGAGTTCGGACACATCTGGGTCGAGTTCGACGTTGAATTCTGGAGAGAGCGTGGAGACTAGGTCGACGAATCCTCAGGGGAGGGATGAGTCCGTCGAGGTCGTAGAGGTTTCGGAGCCTTTGTCCGAGGATGAGACGACAGAGGTGGTAGTACCTCGGGAGCCAGGAGAGGTGACGTCGACTTCAGGTCGACTAGAGGAGGAAGAAGAGGACGAGGGGGTGGAGAATTTAGAGCCAGAGGGTTGGCTACAGAATGACCCTCGAGCCATTACCTGTTCGATATCCGAGGACAAACTGGGAGAGGTCCAGAAATGGTTGTTTGGGGGGGCTCCGGAGTATGGGGGTTATCGAGTGATAAGGCCCCGGTCAGGAGATCGCATGACCGACCCGTCGCCCAACTGTATCGCGATCAACTACTTGGCGGTCAAAAATGGGTTTAGGGTGCCCATTCCCGAGGAGATGGTTTACTTCTTTAACACCCTTAGGATTAGTCCATTGCAGTTGATGCCCAATTCTTACGCCATGGTAAACGGATTGAGGGCTTTGTTGAGATGCTTGGGATTGAAGGTCAACGTTTATTGCATTTCAGAGATCTTCCAAGCCGGATTGACGACCGAGACCTCGAAGTCTGGCCCGGGGTATATCCAACTGCAATCGAAGAGTAATTATCGGATCGTTAGGTCGCCCACTTCGTCGAACGGCAAGGGATGGAAGCAGAGATTTGTTTTCATCGAGAGTGAAAAGGGTTGGCCCGGCCTAAAATATCCGGGATGGAGCTGGGTTCCCCGGTCGGACCTTCCGAGGGGGCATCCGGGTTGGCCAAACACTTTGATGGCGACCCTGAGGAGGATGGGAAGTGGGGAGTCGGAGGACATGGTTGCTCCGCAATCCCTAATCGAGCTGGGGCTCGCGCCGGGAGTTAGAAAGCATTTCGACCCTGGTATTCCGAACGAATCCCTCAAGGCGTCTCGACCATTTGTTTGTTGTTGTTTTTCTCCTTGTTTGGTTATTTTCATAATCAAGTGCCTTTTCTGTGCAGAGCAATACATCATGTCGGCTGCTTTGAATGCAAGAAGGAAGGAGATGGCCGAGCTGAAGAAGGCGGCCGAGAAGAAGAAAATACCCCCCCCCCCACCCAAGCGGAGACTGCTGCATCGATCGATGCGACGATCGAGGCTCTGCCTGAGGTTCTTGCGATGAGGACCAGTGACGCTCCCGAGAAGAGGGGGCGAGCCCCATCGGGGGTCGAGGACCATGGAGCCCCCCAGGCAAAAAAGCAAAAGACTAAGGGCCAGGCGAAGGCAGGGGTCGGGGCCGATAAGAGTAGAGGTCGAGAGAAGAGTCCCTTACTCCCCATGCCACCGGCGCTTGGGCCGATTGTAGAGGTCCAGGTCGGAGCCTACTCGACCCCTCCGAACCAGGGTCGAGGGGCAATAGTGCCCCGAAATGTGGCTAGTATTTTGGCGGGGGTGCGAGGGCCCGGCGCAGGATCCTCGAGCGCAGTGCCGTGGAAATCGAGCGAAGAAGAGAAGAAATTGTTCTTCGACTACCCGATCCTCGAGGAACCCCATTTCCCGTGTGGCCTTGCGAGTGTCAACGAGAGAGGCGAGCCCAGACGGGTCGGAACTGCCCCGAAAGACTACCAGGCACTCGGAGCTCTTTACAGTTCGATCCAGACAACGATCGATCATAAAGAAAGGATGGCGCTCTCCGACGACGAGATCGAGGCGTCTTGGGTCCAGAAATATTTTGCTGTAAGTGCCTGTAGAAATTATTTTCTGTGTATGGTCGAAGTTTCTGATGATCAATGATGTTTTGCAGTTGGGCCAGGACTTCTTTCAAGTGGCTCGGAGAGGATGGGTTCATCGGCAGTTGAGGACGAAAGCCGAGCGGCAGGTTGAGACGATGAGGCTCGAGCTGGAGGAGAAGGATAAGAAGCTGGCCGAGGCCATCAAGGACAAGGAAAAACTCGACCACGATCTCTTGGATGCCATAACAAATCTCTCGGAGGTCGAGAAAAAGCTGAAGGTGGCGGAGGATCGGGTAGCTAGGTCGATTCAGGAAGAGGCTGACGCGAGGACTCGCGGCCTGATGGAGGGAGAGAGGAAGGGCGCTAAGCTAGCCCTGGATCGATGCAAGAGGGGATTAGCTGAATCTGTGAACGACCTCGAGCGTCGAGGCGTTTACAGATTCATGAAGTCTAAGGCTTACGAGAAGGCCGTGTCGATCGCGAGCTTCAAAGACGTCGAGGAGGGCTTCAATTTGTGCTTGGCTCAGGTGCAAGCAACTAAGTATCTTCCGCTCGACTATGATCAGGAAAAGGTCGGCCTATATCAAGATGATCCTCGTCCAGTTGAACCGGTCACCCGACCTCCTACCCCCGAGCCAAACTGGGACGACGACGAGTTTGGCTTTGCCGTGAAGTTGGCTCGATCTAGAGCGGCGGGGGAACCAGACAACGTAGCCACGGAAGAGCTCGACCTTGATGCTTCCTTCGATCCTAAAGATATGTGCCCAGAGTACTTTGGGGAGGGGGCCATCGTTCCAATCGAGGAGGGGACCGGATCCTGAGCGGTCGAGGATTGAGTCGGAGAGAATGGTCCAGCCCTATCTTCATACTCGGAGGTCTCTGGCCAAGGGGAATTCAATTTTCAAAGTTCCGACTGTTGGGGTCGGACTTTAGTAGTTGTTGGCTCGGGATTCATGTGTAAATAGGTAGGAATCCGAGCGTTTGTTGCTCCCATTTGTAAAATCCAAATTTGTAAGGTTATGATCGAAGAATTGTGATCGATGTAGACATTCCTTTTTTAAATACATTATGCAAGTTCTCTTCTGGGTTTTATACGTGTTTTCTCGAGCTTTCTAGGCGTTTAACTTTTTATGTTAACCGAAAATAATGATCGAGAAGATATCAAGGCAAGTTGCTCTAATCTTTCGAAGTATACAAGAAATTAGTACGGGCATCGTATAATCACAAGTATATGAACGAATAACATGGTTGTTAAAAAGGCAGGAGAATGCTCTATCGATTAATCGACCAGAAAATTTACATATTGTGTTTTGTTGATCAAAAGAAATTACACCGATTAATCACAAGTAATATTTCTTCAAGTTGTGAGCATTCCATGATCGAGGTAACGGTAGCCCATCGAGATCCTCGAGATGATACGCCCAATTTTTGCCTATTACGACGACACGGTAGGGTCCTTCCCAATTAGCATCGAGCTTTCCTACGTGTTTAGTAACGTCAACCCTTTTGAGGACCAAATCCCCGACTTGAAAGTGGAGAGGTCGTAGGTTTTTATTGTATGCCCGAGCAGTCGTGGCTCGAAACTGTTGCATATTCATGTTGCCTTTTTCTCGAGTTTCGTCTATCGTGTCAAGATCGAAAGCTCTTAGTTCCTTATTCCGACCATGCTGGAAGTGAGCCACTCGGGGAGATTGATGTATAACCTCAGCCGGGATCACGGCCTCCGATCCATACACCATGGCGAAAGGTGTCTGGCCCGTGGGAATTCGAGGAGTGGTTCGATATGCCCAAAGGACGCCTTCTAGTTCATCGACCCAATGGCTCTTCTTTGCTTCGAGTCGCGTACATAGATTCTGTATGATGGTTCGATTGGTAACCTCGACTTGACCGTTGGCCTGGGGATGTCCGACGGAAGTGAATCTCTGATCGATCTTAAAGTCGGAGCAATAGGCTCTAAATCTTGAACTTCGGAACTGTGGTCCATTATCGCATACTATGACTCGAGGTACTCCAAATCTAGTGATGATGTGCTTCCAGAGGAAGCCCTGTAAGGAGTAGAAAGTAATCTTTGCGACCGCCAAAGCCTCGACCCATTTAGAAAAATAATCGATCGCCACAATGATGAACTGCCTTTGTCGAGTTGATATCGGAAAGGGTCCAATTATGTCGATTCCCCATTGCTCAAAGGGCCAGCATGACTCGATCGGAATCATGTGTGCGTGGTGCTGATGGGTCAAATTGGCATGCCTCTGGCAACTATCGCATTTCCTCACAAATTCGAGCGCATCCTTCCGTAGGTTAGGCCAGAAGAATCCAGAGCGAGATACCTTTAGGGCTAGAGACCGCCCCCCGGCATGATTCCCACAGGATCCCTCATGGATTTCGGCTAAAACTTCTTGACCCTGGGATGGTCGGAGGCACCGTTTAGTTGGACCGATGAATGAACGTTTGTACAGATGACCCTCCTGGTCCAGGGTATAGCTCAGCGCGCGTTGCTTGAGTCTCCTTGTTTCGGTCAAATCCTCGGGTAAGATGCCACTTTGAAGATACAAGACGATGTTATCGAGCCAACACGGCTCAGTTGCATCGATGGAGTTGACTTCGGGTGGAGTGTGATCTATCGACCGAGCTGATGAGGTCATGAAGGTGATGGTCCGATCCTGGGTGCCGAGCGAACCACTGGCAAATCTAGAAAGGGCGTCGGCTCGACCGTTTTCTTCTCGAGGAATTTGGGAGATCTCGAATTCATCAAATTCAGTGATTGCCCTTTTGGCCAGGGCGAGATATTTGACCATAGACTCCTCTCGAGCCTCGTATTCGCCCTTGACTTGGCTAGCAACCAGTTGTGAGTCGGTTAAAGCTTGAAGTTTTTTTATGTTCTGCATTTTCGCAATTCTCAAACCCGCTAAAAGAGCTTCGTACTCAGCCTCATTGTTTGTTGCAGGATACTCGAGGGCGATGGCGTATTCGACCTGTTGGCCATTTGTGCTGACCAGGGATACCCCGGCACCCCCCCCCCCCCCCCGGAAGCGGTTGAGGAGCCATCGACCGAAAGGGTCCAAACGGTTGGGTCACCCTTTGTCGTCGAGTGCGGGCCTTTCTCAACCAAGAAATCGGCTAAGATCTGTGCCTGGTATGCCACCCGGGGTCGATATGTTACCTCGAATTGTCCGAGCTCGATTGTCCACTTCGTGAGTCGACCTGAGACTTCTGGTTTGTCCATGACGGTCTTTAATGGCTGATCGGTGAGGACTACGATGGGATGCGCTTGGAAGTAGGGTCGAAGTTTACGGGAAGCATGGACTACTGCGAGAGCAAACTTTTCGATCTCGAGATAGCGTATCTCCGGGCCATGGAGAACCTTACTTACATAATACACGGGGAGATGTTTCCGATCTCGAATGGTGACAAGTACCGAGCTGATGGTCTCGTTTGATACGGCTAGATACAGATACAAGGTTTCCCCGTCGATGGGTTTCGCAAGCAGAGGTGGGGAGGTGAGGTATTTTTTTAGGTCTTCAAGAGCTCGGTTGCACTCTGGAGTCCATTCGAAATTCTTGATGTCGCGCAAGATTTTGAAAAAGGGCAAGTTCTTTTCCGACGATCGGGCGATGAAGCGGTTAAGGGATATGATCCGACCCACCAATCTCTGTACGCCACGGATCGAGTTGGGGACCGGCAGGAGTTGGATAGCTTTTATCTTTGCGGGGTTGGCCTCGATCCCTCTCTGGCTGACCATATATCCGAGGAACTTACCACCATCGACCCCAAAGGTGCATTTAGCAGGGTTGAGTTTTAAGTTGTACTTTCGAAGGAGGTTGAAAGCTCTTTTCAAGTGGCCCAGATGGTCGGCGGCTTTTTCACTTTTGACTAGAATATCGTCGACATATACTTCGATGGTATCCCCGATCTCGGACTCGAAAACTTTGTTCATCATTCTCTGGTACGTAGCACCCGCATTTTTGAGTCCGAATGGCATAACTTTGAAGCAGTAAATGCCATTGAAGACTATGAAAGCGGTTTTTGGCTGATCCTCGAGGGCCATGAAGATTTGGTAGTATCCTTGAAAGGCGTCCATCATGCTTAATCGTTCGCATCCGGCCGTGGAGTCGACCAGTTGGTCGATTCGAGGTAACGGATAGGGATCCATCGGGCACGCCTTGTTCAAGTCAGTGAAGTCATTACACATTCGCCACTTTCCTCCTGGTTTAGGTACGAGGACGACATTGCACAGCCATTCGATGTATTGGATCGGCATGATATACTGGGCGTCCAGGAGTTTGTTGACTTCAGCCTCGATGATGGCATTTCGGGAGTCGCTTTGAGAGCGTAGCTTTTGCTTGACTGGCTTGTAGGAGGGATCAACATTCAAGTGGTGTTCGATCACTTTCCTGTCCACTCCCACTAGATCAGAAGCACTCCACGCGAAAACGTCGAGATTGTCACGTAGGAACTGAATGAGCATGCACTGTTCTTTTCCCTTTCGACCAGCGCCAATATGAGTGATTTTTTCTGTTTGCCCCGGGATTAGTTGAATTTCTTCGAGTTCTTCTGTGGGCTCGAGCTTCTTGTCTTCCTGCTTCTTTCTTTTCGCCGCATGGGAAGAACTCATTTTCCGTGAATTCTCGGGGTCGATGGTTCCTGGGTCCACGAATTCATCCTCGAGGATGGGATCATCGATTAACAGAGGGACGTGCTTCTCCGAAGAAGGCTTGGGTTTGTCTAACGAAATAGAGTAGCAACTCCAGGCGGTTGGTATGTCGCACCTTAATTCGCCGACCCCGGCCGGAGTGGGTAGCTTGATCATTTGATGGTAAGTGGATATAACCGCTCGGAAATCGATGAGGCCCGGTCGACCAAAGATAATATTATATGCGGAGGGCATTTCGACGACAAGATATTCGATCTCGCGTGTCGCCCGTCGGGGCAAAGTGCCCATGGATGTGATTAGCCGTACTCGACCCTTGGTGTACACTTCTGCACCTCCGAATCCTATGAGAGGGGTTCGAATGGGGTCTAGAAGCAATTTATCGTGTAAATTCATGCGAACAAGAGTCGAATAAAGGATAATATTGCTCGAGCTTCCATTATCTATTAAAGTGCGAGATACAGCAAAGTTGGCGACGTCGAGCGTGACAACCATAGGACAACTAGGTGTTTCGCTCGAGCGTCCCGGCAGATCAATTACATCATTCTCATTAAACACTATATCTTTGTTGACCCAGGCGTCTTCTGGCCGAATATGCAACACTTCTCGGGGACTACAGAATCCTTGAGTAGCGGTCCGTCGCGTCTTTTTCCGAGCGGACCTTGAATCTCCACCTGAAGGTCCTCCTGAAATCATGTCAATCCGACCGAGGAGTGGTCGGTTATGAGGGTCTCGTTCTGTTGGAGGCTTAGCCAGCCGTTGTTTGGGAGGCGACCTGTCGGGATGATCTCGGTTCCGAGCATGGTCATCCATTTTTTTCACGAACTCCTGGAGGAGGCCTCCTTTGATCAATCGTTCGACCTCATCTCGTAAAGCATTACATTCAGAAGTGTTGTGACCTTTTTGCTGGTGAAAGTTACAAAATTTATTGCTCTCTCGGTTCTTGGGAGTGTCCCGCATTGGCTTAGGCTTTTTCAGTAGGGCAGGATCGATAACATTGTAGATTTCATCGAGCGGGCGCGTCAGCTGGGTGTAATGCTTTCGAGTGGTAGGCCCTGTCGGTCCCTCTGGCTTAGGTCGTGCGTCTTGTTTAATTGGTCGATGGATATCTGCCTTCCGACTGGGGACCGGGCTCCTCTGAGAACTCTCCAATTCTTCGAGTTGCATCCAATCGCAAGCAGCTGCCTGGATGTCCGCCAAATTTTTTGGTTTCTGTAAGAAGATGTACCGAGCGGCTTCGATGTTGACCAGTGCCTTGTGAACAATAGGTCTCAAAAGATCGATGCTCGGTTCTTCTGTTTTGACCACAGCTTGCGAGAAACGAGTGAAGAAATCTCGAAGCGATTCATTAGGAGCCTGTTTAATGGTGTACAGGTAGGTCGGCGGAAGCTTATCTCCCTTCATGGAAGAGAATTGAGCCTTGAATCGATCGACGAGTGTCTTGTAGGAGGTTATCGATCGAGGAGGGAGCCTCGAAAACCATTCCAGAGCGGGGCCATCCAGAGTAGTAACAAAGATCTTAGCCCAGATATTAGGCGAGTGTCCGAACATGCTGAGTTGCATTTCGAGGCACGACACATGCTTTTCCGGGTCCGTCGATCCGTTATATGTGGGTAGTCCGGTGGGGATCTTCTCATCGGTAGTGGACTCAATGATTGAGTCACAAAATGGAGACTGAGCTTCTCTCTCACTGCGATACCTCCATGGGTGGACATGCCTCGGGCCCGACGGTGTGCGTCGGGGTGACCTAGAACGTTCACGCCTAACGGAGTGTGATCGGTGGGGTGAACGGCTGAATGCTCCCTGACTTTCGTTCCTCTGTCGGTGATCAGGTCGATCGGAACGCGGAGGTATCTGGTTTCGAAGGTCATTCGACCTCACGATACGACCCCTGTTCGATCTTCTGATCTGGTTATCCCGACCGTGTGGTCCGAGTCGGTTAAAGACTCCCTTCGATTCATGTGGGGGTGAGTTACGTTGAGTGGGGCTTCGTTCTCTTTGGGATCCAGACAATCTACGATCGTTATTTCTCGCATTGGGATGAGACGATCGAGATCTCTGTTGTGATACGTCCGCCTCACGTCGGCCGCCACCCTGATGTATTCGGGTGTCGGTTGGGGTTCTAGAGTCGACCTCTTCCTCGGGTTGAAATGATAATCTGTCTTGAACTGACTTTCGCATATTTCCTTGAGAAGGTAACGATTGTTGTTGGAGCAGCTGAGGATGTGCGTTTTGCCCAATTTCGGCCCAATACGTGCCGGGCGGAGGATACTGAACTGGTCGCATATATCCCGGATGACTTATCGGGGGTTGGATGATCTCTATTGGTCGGGTCTCCGGGCATTCTGGCATGCGAGGTTCTCTCCCCTCCGCAGCCGCTGCAACAGCCTCATCGCGACAGGCTTTCAAGTATTTTTCTATCTCGGGCGTCGAGTAGACTAGCTGTGGCGGAAGGGAGGTGGGAATAACGACCTGTAAGGGAACTTGAGGAATGACCTCCCGGCCGTTTTCGTCGAATAGGCGGTTGCTTACAACGTTTCGAGTAGTCATGTTCAATGGCTTCTTGTTGCGTCTTCCCACAGACGGCGCCAAATGATCGTGCCAAAAATCTCCGTTTGATGATCGATCAAGAGATCCGACGCGATCACTCTATTTGTTGGTGGGGGAAACGGCCGCCTGACTGCTCGACTTCTGCAACGATCGACAAACGTGAGCTCCGAGGCCAACTCGGGGAAGATGGGTGTGAGACCCGGGTTGGCGCTCCGACGCTCAAGTCAAGATCGATAAAGATGATCGGAAAGATTGAGTGGTGAAAAGTGTTAGGTGGAAAAACTTACCGTGCAATAAATGAGGAGGGGGTATTTATACAGAGAGGAAAGAGAAGTTACCGCCTCGACGTGGCGGCGCGGGGAGCTGACAGGTGCCCCATTAAGGGCGTGCATTAAATGCTCGGTCGGCCACTACGGTAGTGGAATAATGCGCTGGTCAATCGGAGTTTATGGGTCGATCCCAACGGTCCGGTTGGTTCGAGCATTTAGATCGACATTCCTAGGCGGTAATTCTCGCGGGGTAAATGAGCTTCTGAGTCGGACGGTCGAAAGGTGATCTCCGAGCGAGATTTGACCTCCGATCATACACGTGGGGCAAGGTGATTGGTTTAGATCGACAGCGGGTACGTGCCACGTCAACATACATACAATATAAAAATTAGAGGGTTTCCAAACATCAGGTCATCTTCCTTTAATGATGAGAGAAAAGCCCCATAAACAAAAAAAAAATTTGGATACGGATATTTTCATGATCGACGCCGTAACTTATAAAATTGTAAATTAAAAAAAACTAACTTATTTATATTCTTTTTTTAATTTATTTTCACATCTGTCTGTGTTAGTGTTTTATTTGTAACTAACTCACTTCTTCTCTCAAAATCACTTTAATTCCTTTCCATTTCTTTTATATATTTTAATTTCTATTTTAACCCTTTTTATGAATGTTTTTTTTTTCCTTTTAACCACTTGAACATTGGCACCCTTTTTATTAATGTATTATTATTGTATAATATTTATTTATTTATCGTACTATTAGTGATTATATTAAAGATAATTATGAAATATTAACATGAATAATTTAATTTGAATATATAATTAAATAATAATAATTTTTAATTTACTCATGATTATCCGGAATTATCAGCTATACATTAAACCACCTAGAGATAGTTTACTTTATTAAAAATAGATGTATTAGTTATTTAAAACACCAATTTCTATTAAAATATTGTAAGAGTTTATGCTATTGGCAAAACCCAAGAAACTATAGGAATACATTATGCTATTTAACAACTCTAAAAGGAAGTTTTTAATTAATTAATATAATTTATTGTAGTAAACAAATTGAATTGGATATTTAATAAAATTTTATTATAATCATATTAAATCCAACTTGATAATAAACTAAGAAAATAATATAGTACAACGAATGTACCGTACAAATGTGACAGATATTTAACGAGTCTTAACCGATTCAACAACCTTTCTTTGGCTTAACCACAGGAACCCGAGTCGCACGGCTTTCAACAAAATTAGAACGAGACCTTAATTATGCCAACGTCGTCGACATTTAATCTCCATTTCCCACTTGTAAAACATGCAACTGATTACCCCTTCCTATAACTTCCTTCTCCCCTCAAAAACTACACTATCAAAAAGTTCAAAACAAAAGAAGAAAGCCGAAAATGGCGGGACCAGGAAACACGAAGCCGACAGGGGTGCAGGCACCGCCACCGCCGGGACAGGCGGCGCGTCAGCCCGTGAAGGCGGCAGGCATGGCAGCAGCATCGATCGGGCAGCAAGTCCAGAAGGACGGGGCGTACCAGGGGGCGCCACGCACGGGGGCCGGAACGCAGCACAGCACGGATGTGCTCCACCAGCGGAGCAAGATGCCCTTATGTCCGGCGAGGTTGGCCCTCGCCGGCTTTGCGGTGGCGGTGGGCATCGGTTATATGACTCTGTACTCGAAAAAGAAGCCGGAAGCCACCGCCCTTGACGTCGCCAAAGTCGTCGGTGGTGGCGCTGAGTCGAGCAAGGGGAAGTAGAATTGGTTGGACATAAATCGATGGATTCTGTTTGATCTTTTCTCTGTGCGGGGTTTTATTTTGTTTGTTGTTGTGTTGTCTGCTTGGTAATTAATGTGGGTCTGGAAATCTGGATTCAGTTTGCTTTTCACGTTGTTGTTTTAGGGAGTATGAGAAACCATCCTTTGGTTTTCTATGCAGTAGTTATTCAGAATTTCCTAATCTGTGTCGATAGTTATATAATGGGATAGTTTCTTCGAGCAAATTTGAGTTTGAATTACGTATGTAATATGTTAGTAAATGCCTGATTTTGAATTGGTTAGGTTTACATGCATTTGAATAGGGTAAAATGCGCTTGCATGTCAGACCGATATGTAAAGCAGCGTGACCAAATGTGCCTTATTATGAACAGTTGCGCATAAATCCAACTTTCGTCGTCTCAAACTAATTAAAAACTGTACAAAATTGAAATTTCGTCCAACCGTTGAGTCAGTTGGCAAAATTGTCATGTGCGTCTTTACTCGTTAGTTTGGGACTGAACACCAACTCATTCCTAAATTTGATTCTTGGGAACAAAAAGGAAATACACTTTCAGTGAGGAAATTGTATTTTCGTTATACAAACTCAACCTAATTTGTAATTTTTGTATAAAAAATTTTCTGGAGAAAAAATTAGCTCATAACTATAAAATTCCGCAATTTTATACACTACTTGACCCGAATAGATATGATCAGTCGGTATATCCACCTTAACCTCCACGTATCCGTTGGAGAATTTGTCATGAAGCGGGTTTTGCAAGCTTCGAGTGGATTTTCCGACGGGTCATATCTATTTGGGTCAAATAGTGAATAAAATTGTGAACTTTTATAGTTATGGACTAATTTTTTCACCATAAAACTTTTTTTTTTACCAAAGTTACAAATTAAGGTGAGTTGGTATACCAAAATTACAATTTCCTCCTCTTTTAGTCCCAAACACCAATTCATTCCTACACTAACAGTGTCCACAACAAGTCCGTCAACTGAGCCAACAGTGGAATGAAATTTGTATCGTGTAGAAATAGTTTGGGACTATAATCGGATTCTTGTAAATAATGGTCTACAATTGATAAGCTTTACACATTCTGCAACTGAAATTGCATTTTTAGCAATTTTTCCCTATATATACAGGGGTGTTTGGTTGATAAGATCACTAAACTTCACTAGAAACAGCAGATGCAAACAAATATCATCGCGTTCACAATCACATCATGGAGCAGTTTGAGCAAGGATAATCACGTTTTGTAAATGTCCTTATATGTTACTCTTTTTAGCACGCTTTCCCTCGCCTTTCTTTGGTGGACTTTTTCGACGCAGCTTTAGCATGTCAAGTTTGTTCAATCACCTGCAGAATTCAAACACCAGTAGACAAAACATTGTGCTTTACCCCCTGGCTGCCTTCTCACTCACGCACATACAAGCATAACTAAATGCACCCTTGAAAATTGGGCATTTCAGCACATTGTTGGTGTAAGCCCTAACTATATTAACTCAATAAGTAACAACAACAATAGAATAAATGTGTGAAGATGAATTTCTACGATTGCCCTAACTGACACGGAAAAGCTCATTAACATAACTCGAACAAGAATTGAATCCACGAAAATTTACCTGGGTCTTCCTTTGCAACTGAATCCTGGACGATACTCGATGTATTCAACGGATTTGTCCTTTGAGAAGAAGAGGATTTGTGCAGCCCTAACCCAAAATCAAGGTTTTTTGTGAAAGAAAAGTGAGACCAAACGGTAATGAAGTGGATTCAATTGAGCTGTGCAGCTCCAATGTAACCGTTGGACACGAATTCCAAGACAAGGACAATTCTGTCATTTAACACGTGAAAAGTTGTTTGTAAGCATGCATGTGAAGTAAAATTAAGGTGTATTTTAGATTATTTATGAACCCCTCCCAACCATCAAAGTAGAAAGTGCAATGTGTCATATAACCAGTGTTTTGAAAACCGGACCGGACCGGCCGGTCCGACCGGTTCAACCGGTGACCGGAGGCCTGTCCGGTCCGGCAGACCCTATAAAACCGTCAAGGTTCGGATCGGTTGTGAACCGGCGAAACCGGCCGGTTAATCGGCGGTTTCGTCCCCGAAAACCGGACCGGATCGCCGGTTCATTCTTTTCCCCAATTTTTCACCCCACTTTCGGATCCCACCAACCGTTTTTACCTTCAGGCTTCAGCCATGGGATTCGTCGGAACACCATCCGCACCTGGTTTGCTGTCGATTTGGGAAGTTGTTTTGTTGAGGGAAGTGGTTGACGAGAGGGTTTTGCTTGTTGAGGGAACCTGGTTTGCTGTTGATTAATCTTTGCTTTGGTGGAAGGATAGTAGGAGAGGGATGCCGCCGTCGGCCGGCCGATGACATTGGTAGCTGTCGATTTGCTGCTAGTGGCGGCTAGGTTTTGGTCGGAGTTGCAAGGGTTGCATACAGAGAATGAGTGAAATTGTAACCTTAAAATTAGGAAGCAGTAGGAAATTACTTTTTTAAACAAATGGTAGTTGTTGGCTTCTTGTTGCTATTTAATTAGTAATCAATGCGGACCTTCAATTAATCAATTAATTTTTACTTTTAATTGATTTCACCTCACTTTTGCGCTTGTAATTAGTATTTTTTTATAGTTTGATTAAATTTTTAGATGGAATAAATTAATAAAATAAGTTGAATAGAACAGAGCACAGATTTTATTGCCTATACTAAGCTATTTTTTTATTTTAATAATAGACATTTTTAGATATTATGTAAAGAAATTTAATTTCCTTCACTACAAAAAAACAGCCGATTTCCGGCGAAAATTTCAGACGAAATTTTGGAAGTTTTCGTCTGAAATCTAAGGTTTCCGACCACTTTCCGACGAACTTCCGACGAACAAAAGTTCGACCGAAAGACCCTCGTCGCAGATAAATTCAGACGACATTTCAGACGAAATTTCCGACGAACAATTTTTCAGACGAAACTCAGACGAATTTCAGACGAAACTTTTTCTCGCCCGAAATCAACAAATTTCCGACGAACCAAATTTCCGGCGAATTTGCGAGGAAATTTCCGACGAAGAGTTAAAGACCAAATTTTCATCGGCTAACTTTTCAGACGAAATTGCGACGAAATTTCCGACCAAAACAAATTGGTCAAATTTTCATCGAATATTTTTCCGACGAATTTGCGGCCAAACTATGTCGTCTGAATTTCTTTTCCGACGACATTTCCGACGAAAATATGTGTTATTTCAGACGAACTTTAATATATTTCAGACGATTTTCAGACCAGTATTCAAAAATTTACCCAAAATTCTGATTTTTTTAGACGAATTTCGTCGCAAATTTCGTATAATCATTTATTTTTTTATTTTTCGAAATTTCAACCTATTTTTCCAGCAATTATATATCCCAAAATAAAATAATAAAAAGCTTGAAATTCAACAATAATGTGTAATACGCCAACAATAAATTAAAATTTCAACCATGTCCATAAATTCAACAATATTGTAAAAACAAATCCAACTGCAAGAAATTCTGTAAAATCTGTCGAATTACAACATCTTCAAGTACTATTACATAGATCCATATGTTGAAAACCCTACTTAAAATACGCCAACACTAGATATAAAGCGAAAATTTTTCTCCACCATTTGAAAATTTACCTAGTGTTGCTATATTGCCACTTAAGCCATTTGAGGTGCCCCATCTGTAAAAAAAAAAAAAAAAAACATTAAACCTACATCACATTTCGTGAAGACACTTAAATGCATGAATATATAAGATTCATCATTTATTGAATAAGCATCACATTTCTTTAAATCCATCATTGTGAAACAACTGTACAAAATTAAATAAAACTGCACTATATTACTTATAAGTTTCACAAATACACTTTTCAATCATGCTTTTCTTTATATGTATAATGTATTTTATTTCATTACAAACCAAATCAGTTTGATGTACACAATCTTGTAAAAACAAGACCACATTTATTAAAGTGCAGCACGATGTGGCTTCATTTGCACATTCAATTCAACTACATTATTATACAGTTGTTAAAAGAAGAGAAGGGAAATACAAACTCAAACACACTCCTCCATGTAGTCAAGACACAGACACATTAAAATCAAAATCCTAAAACAAACTTTTTTATCTTTCATCACTTAAACAAATCAAAACTTTCATATTTCAGATTAAAAGGAGCTTCCGCTTACATTTCTTACTAAGAAAATCATGGGCAATGAGTATATCAGCATTTCTTTCATCAAAGATTTAAATCTTATAATATAAAATAAACACATGGAATATTTAATTGATGCTAATAACTGAATAAGAATCAATTATCAGAAATTAAATACTTACTTTGATTATAAGTAAAGAGAGAGCTTCCCCTTCTTTTCAACTTTTGACTTCTAGCTCTGTTCTTATACTTTAATTACAGCCCACCTCTTTTGTCTTGCAACTAAGCCAAGAAGAATCTCTAGCAAATAATTAAGTGAACTAATGAATGAGATATTAAATAAATCAACAATAGGAAAATGAATCTAATTGTTATATATGTGTCAAAATTAATTATTTAGCTATATAAGTTTGTCAAAACTTAAATAAGATCAATTTGAAACTGTCAGTTGGGCTTAATATAAAATAAGCCCAACAAAGTGAAGCCACATCACAACAAAATTCAGTTGGTTCACAATTTCCATGAGAATTACTGAGTTCTCTCAGAGGCTTAAAACCTTTCATACATACTCATTCAACTATTCAAGTGAACAATTTATTTCTCTTGCACTAGTTTCTTCGTACTGGACCTTCTGAAATCCTATTAGCTTCAAGGAAATAATATATAAATACACTGATCAAATAAAAACCATAAAAAAGTTGAAAGGGAAACATGAAAAAACATAATAAAACTTTCAATTTCTACACAATAACACTACACTCCATTCCTTGGGGAAAGAATGGCTTAGGCAGAGTGTGCTATTTCCAGAATTCAAATGTAGCTGACATTTTAGTCCAAATCGAGCCTTGTCCATTAAAACATGCAACTGTCTCTGAGCTAAACTAAAATTAGGATAAAATGTGAGCAAATATAAATACCCCGTCTTCCAGATTTGTCATCTCAAACAAAAAGCCCCTATATAGACAAATCCACATACGAACGAATAAGTGAAAGGTGGTGTACCATTGTAAATCTTGAATCTTCAAATTCACGCTCCGGTAAGTATCCCTCTCATCTGAGATCACAAATCAGAGATGCACTTGATGTATGCATGCAGTCATAGAACATACTAATTCCGTACGGTTTGGGAATTGTTCTGCAAATGGGCAACAAAGTGAACATGTATCTTGTTAGTGTTTTAACTAAGTTTATTATTATATTAGTATGGAATTAGGGAGAGAGAAAAGTGCAATTACCTGCCAAAATTAGATTCATTTCTTCAAACCCTCTAAGAAACAACATTAATTCCAGCAAAGTAAAATTGTTGCCCCTTTTCACCTCTATTTTCAGAATCTATCAAGGATGCAGTTTTACATAGTCTGTGCTATTCTTATTCAAGATTATGTTTGCAACAGCACTTAACACAAACACAAGTACTGAGAAGTTTACAAATGTAAGCATATCTCAATACTTTCAACATAACTTACATAAGTGTCACCTTAGTATGATGCAACTTTAGAGATATTGAATCCACAAAAGCAAATCCGAGGTCGAGATTTCCATGGCATCCCCCTCGAAAAACCTGCATAATCAATTCAAGATGATAAATGCACAAAATCCACATCAGATTAGAAGGTATTACCCAAGTCCCGTTGCAATTAACTTACTGACTGGATAACAGCCTAGAAGCTAATTCACTCATTTTTTGTTATATCAAGCATTTTGTTAAATGAATACAAGTTCAGCAATCTTCATAATTGATATTTGATAACAATATCGTCTGAAACATATTTCTTACCAGAAGTAAGGCGACTTCTTTTCGAGGAACTTAGAATGCTCTAAAATCCCGGATATGAGGAAACTTTTCAATTACCTAGCACAATGGAAAACAGATTAAACTTACTGCAATCTCCATAAATTGAAACACAGTTATAAATAATTCATGATACAAGATAAATAATAATAGAGCAAAACAATACCTTTTTCGCTTCTTCCTTAAGTAGGCTCTGTTTGTCCAAAGCCTGGAATCCCTCCAATGTGTTTGTATTGTAAAGAATGCCAGGAACAGGACACCTATTCCTGTTCCCACGGCTTATTGGCTGGATAAACGATTCTTCATTAGATTCAGAAGGTAAAGATTCAGCAAGAAGAGTTATATGATTCGACACTTGATGATGTGAGCAAGGGACATAAAAACCTGCCATGAGATCACAAGCCAATCCAGCAAAATTAGAATCATCTACAATCTAGAGAGACCACATGTAATCAAATTTCTAAATGGAAAAATAAACCCGTAACTGGTCCTATATTATTTAACCACAAACAATCAACAATAAATTATCAGAAACTCCTTCTATAAACAATCCTGGACTTACTACATAAAATCGGAAAACATTACTGCTTGTGGGACTGCTATAGATTCATATCCTCCCTAGGTCAATCCTGGACGCACACAGCAGCAATAGATTGCTGGTATACCTGAGCAGCATCAGGAAGGAAAGAAAGAGAAAATTTAAGTAACTGGCAAACAAAAATAATTTCCAATATGCTATTGAAAACATGGACGCCAAGATGAAAATCTCAAATGGCTTTTATCCCTTTTCACTCTTGTTCGTTTCTGCTTCCAGTAGTTCTGGTATCAATATACATGTTTGTGCATGACAGATGAAAATGCCTTCTTTACAATGTACTCATTCATATAACCCGTCTCCATTTGAAGGTAGACATGACATCCGAAAAGGGAAATATTTATGAGGAACTTATCTAGTCAAGAAGTATGGAAATCGATATATGCTTGATAATATACTATCATAGACAAATATCATAAACTTGTACTGAAAAACAAAGGAATGAGTTAGTTTTGAATTTATGCATACAATAAGTTCATAAGATGCTAAAATAAGGATTAATAAATACAAAAATGACAAATCTATAGTGTAAAGTCAAGAAGTATGGAAATCGATATATGCTTGATAATATATTATCATAGACAAATATCATAAACTTGTATTGAAAAACAAAGGAATGAGTTAGTTTTGAATTTATGCATACAATAAGTTCAAACGATGTCAAAACAAGGATTAATAAATACAAAAATGACAAATCTATAGTGTAACAGAACATCATGGGGCCTACTAAAATAGAATTAAACAAATAATGCAGATGAGTTCCCAAGAAAATTAGTTCACTATCACTGTTATATCTCCAATCTAACATAATATCCTGAGAAAATTAATTTTGCTGAATCGTTTCATATATCACCGATTAACATGTATAGTATCCTCTACAGCCTAAAGGCTCTAACTTTCCACTAACTATCAGCAAGGATCCTAGTTCCTAAAGCAGTAATTTCCAACTAAGAGACGCATTTCAGATAAAAACAAACAAAAGCCAACAAAAATTTACTTCAATTAATGGAAACTACTTTCAATTCAAGAATTATTTTAAAACTTCCTAAAATAAAGAACACTTAAATTCTCAGTAGGGATTTGAAAAACATACGTCTTCTTACCTCCCTCTCGTTGCACATTGGTATCTGCACCAGCACCATCGGATAATCTTCAGCATTCATATCATCATTCTCCATATCCTCTTTATAATCCATCTCTGCTACAGGCCTTAACCCTCTAAGATTAATATAGAAACAACCCAGCACCAAAACCAAGCGATCCACGGACTGAATGAAAAACAAAACAATGCACAAACTAATCAAGCTCTGCAGCAGCTGCGCCAAATAATACGCCCTAATTACCAACCACTGCGCGTAGTAATGTTAGTGCAGACTCAGCTTGTCGCGCCGGTGCCGAAGACGGCGACGGAGGCTTCGGCATGGCAGAAAGGGAGGGCCAGGGTTGATTTTCGAAAAAAAAGGGTTTTGGGTGAGGGACAGCGGCTTCGATGTTGAAGATGGAGCAAAAATTCAGCGAGGGAATTGAGAGACGCGAGATTGAAACCTAGGAGAGAAACTATGGCTTCAATTTTCCGATGGGATTGACAGATTTGGAGAGGCGGGATGGAGAGATTTGGGGATTTCCAGAGGCGGGCTTTGGAGAATACACTGAAATTTCATTTAAAAGGTGCTAAAATATGCCTATGATTTCAGACGAACTCTAGTCTGAGTTTCGTCGCTGTTCTAAAATAATTTCAAACCAACTCTTTTGGCCTGTGTTTCGTCTGAAATCTCAGACGAATTTCAGACCACTCTCGTCTGAGTAATAACTTACAAAATTAATTTAAATTTTCAGACGAAATTTCATCGCAAAAGTTCGTTTGAATTGTAAAATAGAATTATTTTTTCAATTAATATTTTAGTTGGACGGAATTTCGTCGCAATTTCGTCGGAAATTTTGCATCATAAGATAAAAGTAAATTTTACTTAGTTTGGTCGGAATATGGTCGGACTTTCGTCGGAAATTTTCAGACTAAAATTGTTCGTCTGAAAAGTTCGTCTGAAAATGACTGTTTTCTTGTAGTGCTTTAAATATTGAGATTTCAAATATATTTTATAATTTTACAATATTATAAGAATACATATACAAATTTAATAAAAAATAAATTTATATTTATGACGTCACACCGGTCGAACCGATCCGACCGGTAACCAGTAAGGCTACCGATTCAGCCTCCGGTCCGGTTTTGAAAACATTGCATATAACCCAAAAAAACACTATTCATAAACCAATCTCAATGGATCAAATGTGTATTTACCAAAAAAAAAACTAACAGATTAGATCATTTCAAAGTAAAAAGGCCCACAGTGTTTTATTTAACTCACACCTCTTATTCTTCCATAATAAACTCTCCCGAAGTTCTTTAAGTCTTAACACAAGCAGCACCCCTTCTCACCTCCAACTTTGCCCTCTCGCGTTTACCAGTTACCACCTCTCACCGCCCATCTCCTCAAAATCCTCAACAATGTTGCCGCTTTCCTCCCCATTCTTCCCCGTTATTTTCCAAACTTCCCTCTCAATCCCCGTGAACGCCTCCAGCCCCACCACCAGTCTTTGATCACTTCTCCAGCAAATAATCACTAGTATAGTGGCGGTGTTTACAACCAGACTTGACACCAAAAGGTCAAAAGTTACCACGAACTTAGCATCTTAATAGTTATTCATGTCTTTAAATTCAATGTTTAGTCAAGTTATTTGTTTCTTCATTCATGCATGTTCATGGAATCTAGTATACATTCATGTATGACTTTTGGAGTTTAGTTCATATTAATTTCTTTAGATTTATCTTTATCTATATATATGGCTCTTTGTAACATTTGAAAGCAAAAAAATATTTTGAAAAATGAAATATTAATTTGAATGATTAATTCTTACTCCTAAACTCTTAATGAATTCTCTGAGTTGTGAATGTTATAAATATTTTTTGAGTATTCCTTGTATTTCCTCCTACCTCGCCAAAATTCCAGTGTCCAGACCAGCAGGAGGAATGCCCTGATCTTTACAAACAATAGGGTGGCGGGGGACGATGCAGTTGCCATACCTTGAGAATTTTTTATGTTTTTGGTTTGTATTGTTTTGAAGAAATTATTGAGCATGGATTGTGTGATTTAAGTATGAATTTTGCTTAATTTTTTGTTGAGATATGATGTTCATGGTTGACCCGTAACATAAAAAAAAAAAAAAAAAAGAGGAAAAAATAAAATAAGAAACCGGTCGACGGTTATCAGATGGCCCGAAAATATATTATGTCAACCAGAACTTAACCCGAGCCTTATAATATCAGGTTAGAGTTGAGGATATTGGGTTCAATCCCCGGTGGAGTTCTGGCTGGGAGTTTTAATATTATTACTCTCTCTCAATCCGATCCAAATCCATCCAACCCACTTGAATTGACATCCCTAGACTTCCATGCAATTTTCACCTTTTAATCCCACCGAAAAAGAAAAAAAAAATTCACCTTTTAAAATAGTATAGATAAATTACCTTTTTCTATTTTCATTTATCCTCTAATCCTCCTTTTCACGTTTTGCCCTCTGATTCCTTTAATTTCTATCTGCTGTAACAAATCGCTCTTTTCTCTTGTTGGGACCCGATCGGCTCTCGAATGTATATGCACAACCCTCGTACACAGGTGATACATACGTATAGATATATATTTCCAATTGATTCCTTAGATTTGTAAATTGACATGTAAGTGGTTATATACGTACACGTGATATTGATCGAGATATATATGATGGCGGATCTTGCAGAAGCATTGGTGATAAAAATGGAGGATAGACTGCTACTACACGATGATTTGCTACCTGAAATATTTATCTGTCTTCCGATCAAATCGCTATTGCGGTTCAAATGTGTTTCGAAATATTGGTTTGCGTTGATAAAAAGCCCTAATTTTGTGGCAAGGCATCTCAAACGTGATTGCAAGGAAATCCTACTGGTGAAACGCTATTGCTGTGGAGTAGATATAGCCCATGGGGATCATATCTTATCTTTCCACGACCCAGATTGTCCGGAATTGTTGATATCACCAAATATGTCGGTTCCACTTATGAACACTTATGGAGATCTTCAGTTAGAGCTTTATGGACCATGTAATGGTCTTGTTTGTATTGTTTCGTCTCTTAAGGATGTTGTTTTGTTCAATCCTGCCTTGAGAGAATTCAAGATGCTTCCCCCAAGCCCTTTCTCCCTTCCGGAGGCTTACATGGCTTCTATTGGTGGATCAGGGTTTGGTTTTGACGCCAATAATAATAGTTACAAACTCATCCTAATGTGGAGTATAACCGAAAGATTTACCGATTTCTATGACTTCTACAGTAGAATTGATTTGTCTGATTTAAGCAACAATTGTTGGAAAGTTATTGACGCGTTGGTGCCAGATATTGAGTATGCTCCAGGATATGGTCTCTTCTTCAATGGCGCATGCCATTGGGAGGTAAATGGATATATGGAAGGGCCGCCTGCTGTGGGCACTATTCTAACTTTTGATATAAGCAGTGAGGTATTTCGAAAATTTGAATTTCCATTTGATAGAGATCACCATGGTCTTGTGGTCTTAAAGCAATGTCTTGCCTTAGTTCAATATAGGCGCGCAGACTTTAAAAGTGATCAGCTACACCTCGTTGACATTTGGATCATGAAAGAATATGGCGTTGCTGATTCATGGACGAAAGAGTTGGTAATAGGACCTTATCTCTTCAACGACACTTTGTTGTGTTGGAGGGATGACATGCTGTTTGTAGAAAACAGTGATTCTCAACTGGTATCTTGCGCATTCCACGAAAATGAAACCAAGAAATTTCCATTTTATGGTTATAAGGGTAGTTTAAAAGCTCTTATTTTTAAGGAGAGCTTAACTAGTTTGAATTAGGTAATTTTATATTTTGGATATAAGGATAATTAAATTTGACTACCCTCACTTTAGGTAAATCATCGTCCTTATCCGTTAGATTCTGTTCGAGATTCCTAGGTTCCATTAATTCTTTTGTAATTTTTTCAAAATACCCTTCTGAAATATATCAATATCTCTACATTAACAGAAATACCCCTAGGGATTATTTTGTTATATATTACATATTAAGGGATCATTTTGTTAACGTTTATAAATGTTAGGGATTATTACGTATATATTTATTTCAAATTATATAAAAAATATTAATATTTATAATTTATGTATATAATTAATAAAAAAAATTTATTGCGCTTATATTATATATGTTTTATTTTTAAGAAAAGTTAATGTATTTGTAGTAATACGAAAATACTAATATTACTAATATTGCATAATTATTTTGATTTAATTATTATACACATATTATTTTATTTAAAAAGTATAAATATACACAATCATTAGAAAAACTAAAATTGACCTGTATTTAATTTTAAGTGGAAGAATTATAAATAAAACTATTAACACCGATTGAAGAAAAATACTCCTGACGGTTTATGTATTATTTTTTTATAAAAAAATATCCCCCCCCCCCCCCCCCCCTCCCCAGTTCTCTGTCCATATATATATTTTTATTTCCCATGGATACCCTCTCTCCGCTTATCTCTCATATATTTTTTTTAAAATTCCCTCTTACTCATTGTATATATCTCTCGACTTGGGAGTGAAGGATCTGGATGGAGGGCATCGAAATTAACCAATAGAGTGTTGGGTCCAGCCCACTAATAAAGTTTTGTTGGCCCAATTGAAACTAAAGCCTATCACAACCTTTTTTTCTTAATTTAATAAGGTTGTTTTTTGGGATATATAATTAAAAGCCCATGAAGAATAGGTTTCAGTTTTTCCTTATTTTTGGTGTGTTGCTGATCGTGAAGAGCAGCAGCAGTTTTGGGAAAAATTGAAGTCAGTTTGCTGCACTTATTGACAGCAGTTTTTGGGCAGCGACAGCAACTTTGCGTGGACGATCGGGAGGTCATTTGTGGTCCGATCGAGCTGATTTTCGGACAGCAACTTCCTAACTCATCGAACTTGAAAGTGAACGGTGGAGATCTGATTTGGAGCACTGTAAGTCGGGTTTTTCGGTGCGTGAACAGTGACACGATTTCGGCTTATTTTTCGTGTTCTTTCTCCTTTTGTGTTCTTGTTCGTTTTGGATCGAATCGGTGTTTGATTCGTGTTTGGAGTTAGATTTATTGGTGTTTGAACCGCTGTAATTTTTGCCTCGTATTATAGTGGATTTGTTTTTGGGTCTCGTAGGCCTCGTGGTTTTTACTCTTCGTTTTGAAGGGGTTTTCCACGTTAAAAATTCCCGTGTCTCTATTCTCGATTTGTTTGGTTGATTATTTTTCTATCCTTGGGCATACTTGGTTGATTGGTTATTGGGCATTTGGAAAGGAGTTTTAATTTCCGCTGCGTACACTCGGTTTGGTGTATCCCTTTCCTATCAGAGTGGTATCAAGAGCCGCGTTGGTTCTTTTGTCGGTGTAACCATGGAGATGAGTACAAGTAGGATGATAACTTTAAATGGATTAAATTATCATCTATGGAGTAATAAGATGAAGGATCTCCTCTTTGTTAAATCTTTGCACTTGCCTGTTTTTGCAACTGAAAAGCCCGTGTCTAAAACCGATGAAGAATGAGATTTTGAGCACAAACAAGTTTGTGGGTTTATCAGACAATTTGTTGAGGAGAATGTTTACAACCATATTCAACACGAGACACATGCGAGAAGTTTGTGGGAGAAGTTGCAGAATTTGTATGCATCGAAGACGGGAAACAATAAGCTGTTTTTGCTTAAGAAGATGATGCAGTTGAAATACAAAGAAGGAACTTCTATTGCTGATCATTTGAATGAGTTTCAAGGCGTTCTTGATCAGTTGACAGGTATGGGCATTAAATTTGATGATGAAATTATCGGACTTTGGATTCTTGCCACTTTGCCTGATTCTTGGGAAACTTTTCGTGTTTCACTTGTTAACTCTTCGTCTGATGGTGGTATAACCGTTGAGCTTGTGAAGAGTAGTGTTTTGAATGAAGAGATGAGACGAAAAACTTAGCATTCGTCTCAACCCGAGTTGTTGGTTTCAGAGAATAGAGGGAGAAGCCAACATAAATATAATAATAAAGGTAGAAGCAAAAGTCGAAGCAAGTCAAGGTCAGGATGGAAAGAATTTAAGTGTGATCATTGTGGTGAACCTGGTCATATCAAGAAATATTGTTTTAAATTGAAGAAAGAGCGTAGAGGCAATCGTGATGGGCACGATAAGAGAGACCAGGATAAGAATGATCGTGTTGCTACTGCTACTTCCAATGATGATCTTATTCTTGCATATGATGACAATGTAGTTGTCATAGCCAGTGATGATTCCAGTTGGGTTATTGACAGTGGTGCCTCATTTCATGTAACATCAAGGAAAGATTTCTTCACTTCTTATACTTCTGGTGATTTTGGAGTTTTGAAGATGGGAATGATACGGTGGTACCGATAGTAGGCATTGGGACTGTTTGTTTTCAAACAAACAGTGGGTCGAGTTTGGTGCTTCATGAGGTTAGACATGCACCTAATGTTCGTTTGCACCTGATTTCAGCAAGAAGGCTCGATGATGATGGCTATTGCAATTTCTTTGGTAATGGTCAGTGGAAACTCACAAAAGGGAATCTAATTGTGGCTCGAGGTGATAAATTCCATAATTTATATAAGATGAAGGCTTCTATTTGTGTGAACTTGGTTAATGCAGCAGAGAGTGACAACTTGTCAGAGCTTTGGCACAAGAGACTTAGTCACATTAGTGAAAAGGGGCTCGATTGTTTGGCCAAGAAGAATTTGTTGTCAGGGCTGAAAGATACAAAGTTAGAAAGCTGTGTTCACTGTTTGGCTGGGAAGCAGAAACGGGTTTCATTCAAGAGTCATCCCCCTTCAAGGAAAACTGAGCTTCTTGAACTGGTACACTCAGATGTTTGTGGACCAATGAAGGTACGAACTCATCGTGGTGCACTTTATTTTGTCACTTTTATTGATGATTGTTCGAGAAAAGTTTGGGTTTATGTTTTAAAAACCAAAGATCAGGTATTTGATGTTTTTAAAGTTTTTCAGGCATCAGTTGAGAGAGAAACTGGTAAGAAACTGAAATGTATTCGTACTGACAATGGTGGCGAGTATTATGGTCCATTTGATTCTTATTGCAGAGAACAGGGTATTCGGCATTAGAAGACGCCTCCTAAAACCCCTCAATTAAATGGTTTGGCAGAAAGGATGAATAGGACTCTGGTTGAGAGAGTCAGATGTTTGCTTTCAGACGCGAAGCTACCTAAGTCTTTTTGGGGTGAGGCTTTACTTACTGCTGCCTATATAATTAATTTGTCTCCTTCTGTTGCTTTGCATGCTGATGTTCCTAATAGGGTATGGTATGGAAAGGATGTCTCCTATGATCATTTACGTGTGTTTGGTTGTAAAGCTTCTGTACATGTACCTAAGGATGAGAGGTCTAAGTTAGACACGAAAGCAAGGGAATGTATATTTTTTGGGTATGGTCAGGATGAATTTGGTTACAGGTTTTATGATCCGGTTGAAAAGAAACTTGTTAGAAGTCGTGATGTAGTCTTCATGGAGGATCAAACCATTGAAGATATTAGTAAAGCAAGTAATTTGGAGTCTTCATATGGTGATGACTTGATAAATTTGGATCCAAAACCTATTGTGACTTTTCATGATGCAGTTGAGTTAAACAATCAGAACGATGTGGAGACAGGGGTTGATCATTATCATGCTGAGGAAGATCATGAAATTCAGAATGGGGAAGATAATCCAATTGTTGAGCAACCTTCAATCCAACCCAGAAGATCTACCAGGAACATAATGCAATCTGTTAGATACTCATCTAATGAGTATGTGCTTTTGACAGATGGAGGAGAACCTGATTGTTTTGAGGAGGCCATGGATTGTGAGCTTAAGGACAAGTGGTTTGAAGCAATGAAAGATGAGATGCAATCTTTACATGACAATCATACTTTTGACCTTGTCAAGTTACCTGAAGGCAGAAAAGCTCTAAAGAACCGATGGATTTATCGGTTGAAACAAGAAGAGAACAATTCACAGCCGAGATACAAAGCCAGATTAGTTGTTAAAGGCTTCAGTCAGAAGAAATGAATTGATTTTGAAGAGATTTTCTCACCCGTTGTGAAAATGTCGTCAATTCGTCTTGTTTTGGGCTTAGCAACTAGTCTTGATTTAGAAGTTGAACAGATGGATGTGAAGACTGCTTTCCTCCATGGTGATTTGGAGGAGGAGATTTATATGGAGCAACCCGAGGGTTTCGTTGTTAAAGGGAAAGAGAATTTTGTTTGCAGATTGAGGAAAAGCTTGTATGGTTTGAAACAAGCTCCAAGGCAATGGTATAAGAAGTTTGAGTAGGTTATGCTGCAGCAGGGTTATAAAAAACTAATGCTGATCATTGCGTATTTATTCAAAAATTCTCTGATGTTGATTTTGTCATTTTATTGCTTTATGTTGATGATATGCTCATTATTGGTCACAGTGCTTCTAGAATTGACAGGTTGAAGAATGAGTTGAGTAAATCTTTTGCCATGAAAGATTTAGGACCTGCGAAGCACATTCTTGGCATGAGAATTTCTCGTGATAGAAATGCCAAGAAGTTGTGGTTGTCTCAAGAGAAGTATATTGAGAAGGTGATTCAGAGATTTCATATGGATAAAGCCAAAGTTGTAAGTACTCCTCTTGATGGACATTTTAAGCTGAGTAGTGCACAGTCTCCTTCTAATGATGAAGATAAGAAGGACATGCAAGGTGTTCCCTATGCATCCGCGGTTGGAAGTTTGATGTATGCCATGGTTTGTACGAGACCGGATTTGGCTCATGCAGTTGGCAAAGTTAGCAGGTTTCTCTCAAATCCGGGTAGAGAGCATTGGAATGCTGTAAAATGGATTATGAGATATCTCCGCGGCACTACAGATTTGAAGCTTTGTTTTGGGTCTGGGAAACCGATGTTAGTTGGATATACAGATTCAGATTTGGCCGGTGATTTGGACTCGAGAAAGTCTACTTCTGGTTATTTGACTACTTTTGCAGGGGGAGCAGTGGCTTGGCAATCTAGACTGCAAAAATGTGTTGCTTTGTCTACTACAGAAGCCGAATTTATTGCAGCAACTGAAGCTTGCAAAGAATTACTTTGGATGAAGAAGTTTGTTCAAGAACTTGGATTTTCACAGTCGAAGTATGTTCTGTTTTGTGATAATCAAAGTGCAATACATCTCAGTAAGAATTCGAGTTTTCATGGTAAGTCGAAGCATATTGATGTGAGGTATCATTGGATTCGAGATGTTTTGAATTCGAAGTTGATTGAGCTTGAAAAGATTCACACTGATGACAACGGTGCTGATATGTTGACAAAGGTAGTGAGTCGTGATAAACTTGAGGTTTGTGCCGGGATGGCAGGTCTCAAGTTTGAATGATTAAATGGTGGTTTGTCTCCTTCCTCGACTTGGGCTGGAGGGGGAGATTTGTTGGGTCCAGCCCACTAATAAAGTTTTGTTGGCCCAATTGAAACTAAAGCCTATCACAACCTTTTTTTCCTAATTTAATAAGGTTGTTTTTTGGGATATATAATTAAAAGCCCATGAAGAATAGGTTTCAGTTTTTCCTTATTTTTGGTGTGTTGCTGATCGTGAAGAGCAGCAGCAGTTTTGGGAAAAATTGAAGTCAGTTTTCTGCACTTTTTTACAGCAGTTTTTGGGCAGCGACAGCAACTTTGCGTGGACGATCGGGAGGTCATTTGTGGTCCGATCGAGCTGATTTTCGGACAGCAACTTCCTAACTCATCGAAATTGAAAGTGAACGGTGGAGATCGATTTGGAGCACTGTAAGTCGGGTTTTTCGGTGCGTGAACAGTGATGCAATTTCGGCTTATTTTTCGTGTTCTTTCTCCTTTTGTGTTCTTGTTCGTTTTGGATCGAATCGGTGTTTGATTCGTGTTTGGAGTTAGATTTATTGGTGTTTGAACCGCTGTAATTTTTTCCTCGTATTATAGTGGATTTGTTTTTGGGTCTCGTAGGCCTCGTGGTTTTTACTCTTCGTTTTGAAGGGGTTTTCCACGTTAAAAATTCTCGTGTCTCTATTCTCGATTTGTTTGGTTGATTATTTTTCTATCCTTGGGCATACTTGGTTGATTGGTTATTGGACATTTGGAAAGGAGTTTTAATTTCCGCTGCGTACACTCGGTTTGGTGTATCCCTTTCCTATCATAGAGGTGGTGACGATGTATTTGGTGATGATGAGCAAATTTTATGGTGGAAATGCTGAATCAAGGTGATGACAGTTTATATTATTATTTTATGGTTCTTTCACGTAAAATTAAATACAAATTTATTTTAGTTTTTGTAGTGGTTGTTCATACTTATATGTTTTAAATAAAATAATCTGTATATAATAATAAATTCAAAATAATTATACAATATTAGTGATATTATTGTTAATTTAATTATTACAAATACATTAAATTTTTTAAAATTACAAAATATATAATACACAATAAAAATAAAATTTATTAATTATATACATAAGTTATAAATATTACCTTTTTATATAATTTAAATACAAACATATACGTAATAGTCCCTGAAATTTATAAATGTTAACAAAATGAACCCTTAACATTTAATGTATAACGAAATAGTCCTTGGGGTATTTTTGCCAATGCAGAAATATTGACATATCTTAGGAAAATTATAAAAAAATTAATGGAACCCTAAGAATCTCAAACGGAATATAAGTTTAGGGACCAATATGTAATAAATGAAATAAGAGATCCTGCATCGTATTTTCCCCTAAAGTGAAGGTAGGTAGATTATCCAAGTTAACCTGTTCAAGAATTAGCATGTTCCAGGGATACATATTTGTATTCCTGTGTTATTTGAGAGTCGACCTATTTGAGGAGGAAAATTCTAGCTAATATATTTAGGACAAATTGATATCTCTAGCATTACCATATTTAATTTTGAGCAAATATCATATTTGGATTCTAAAATTTCAATTTTGTATCATTTTGATATTTAATATCTTAAAAGTGTTATTTAAATTTCTAAAGTTAATAATTCGTCTCACTTAAGTCATTGAGACCAAATTTCAATGAATTCTAATTTCTAAAGTTTTAAGTTTATATTATTTTCGTCCTCAATAATCTAAATGTGACACTTAAATTCATAAAATTAAAAATTTAGCTCACTTTCATCCTCAATGTCCTCCTGTATCATTTTCCATGCTTATCGTCTTTAGAGATTTTTACATCTACATTCCCAAATGATTGCATAATTACAATTCATACTCTCTTAAATAAAAATATTATAAACTCTGTAATGTCCCGATTTTTTTTTTCGGCCGTACAGGTACGCCGTAACGAGAGTGTTAAGTACGCCTTTAATTTATTTATTTATGCTATTTTATGTTTATTATGTTGTTTATGTCTTTATTTGAATTTATACGAATTAATTGTTAAGTGTTTTATATGAACTTTGATATGTATATGCTCGTTTGTCCTCGAACTTGACTCGTTTGCTTCCTTTTTCAATTTTGATTTTTGTGATTACGTGTTATGCATGAAATATGTGATTTATGAACTCATGTATATGCTTGTTTCTTATTTTTGAGCTTGTTTGATACGGTTCTTAAACCGTTTTATTTGTTAAGGGATTTGAGGGTCTAACTCATTAAAACGAGCGATCACTCGAATCTCATTAAATGTCCTTAACCTTAGCAAACCGGACACAAAGTCCATAGCCGTTTGCTCCCACATCCAAATAAAATTTGAAAGTAGTTGGAGAAATTCGCCGGTTCTTTGATGCTCGGTCTTCAACCGATGACGCTTTAGACATTGCTACATGGAGTTTGCAACATCTCTTCTTACGCCAATACATCATTACCGGTTCTTCAAGTCTCTGAACAACCTCGAACCAAGAGTGGGTAAGTCTCATGACCTTGCACTACTCGAGGCATAGGCCACACTCTCTCATGAGCAAAACACAACCAAAGCCTTCCTTTGTGCTTTGATTGTAGACGAGTAGCCTTAAGTACCTTTAGGTAGGCAAAAGTTGGTGCCGAAGGCAACTTTCTTCAACCACCTCTTCTCACTCACAATTGTGCCTCTTCCTTGTCATTCATGTCAATGGTTTGGCATTCTTAAAGAAGATTTGCCTAGTATACCCCGGCGACACAAGAGACTTCTTACTCTGAGGTAATTCTCGGTTCTTCTACTCGAACACGTATACGTAGTCGATAATACCCTTGTTGAAAGCAAACTCCGCATAGACCACGAAACTCTGAAGAAAAACGAACAACTCGAGAAGCAAGCGAAGGGTATTAATCTTGTATAATTAGATTGTGTAGCTCACGGTGGTTTACTCATCCTAAAGTCCTGTCTTCTTCTTAGATAGAACAAAAGCACTCCACGAAGAAGTACCCGAACGAGTGTACCACCTTCTACAATATCCTAAAATTGGCCATATCAATACAATATCATCTTCAAAATAAATAACAAGGCATGCTACAAAATAGGTAGAGTATCTGTACATGAACAAAATGTGAGATGAAGTGTGCTAGACCCGAATTAAAGACACTTTAGACTCTAATTCCCACCTAGCACGCCCTGCAAAACAACTGAAAAGTTGAGGTGTCAGTCCAACACGGACTGAGCGAGGGGTTATAAATAAATATAAGCGCACATACATGCAAGTTATAATCTCGAGTAATAATTTTGGGAAACAACAAGACAATTTAATAAAGCAAAAGATACAATCGCCCGAGGTTACAACTAATTCAGTTTATTAATTTAACAATTCAATACAATCAATGGTGGCCCGGCGAGTGAGGGCAATTCTCCAACCTTACTCCGACTGTGTACAATCAATCAATCAATCAATTGTTCAATAGTTAGGTGATCATGTAATTCATTACGGTGCACAATTAGCAGTTTCAGTCCATCCTTCTTCCTCCGGGTGATGGTGGGATTGCAAGGCCCCACCATCCAATCAGTCTGGGCAGAGGGAACATGAATCCCTAAGCCTGGAACTCCTTCCTCCCCTAATCTCCTGGGGGTTCAGGGGTCATCCCAATTTGGTGAGAGTAGCTCTCGCGTTACCCGTCAGCCCATGCTTTCCCGGTTGGCTCGAGTCACTACCCTCGGGCCCACAGTGCAATACAATACTCGCTCAATCAATCAATCAATCAATCAGTTCCTTCAAAAGTTTGATAAATCATTTGAAAATCAATCTCATTTGAAAACTATAGCTATATAGATAGGTTTTGGCTTAAAACTTCACATAGGGTTATACGGGTTCTAGGTAGCTAGAATTAAACCTCACCTGAACGACCCAAAACAAACAAGGAAATAGCTCACGGGGCCTGCTCCTAGTCACCAGGAAGCTGGTCTGTGCAAGAAAGACAATTGTCCATGAGACACGACTCAAAATGTACCAAATAGGACGAACGGCGAAAATGCAACGAGTATGATATGAATATGTAGCAGACAAGATTATGTTCATGTGCACTATTAAGAAATTAAATCATACGTTCAAGTCATCCATTCAATTCATTCGAACTCACAATTAGGGAATAAACAATTAAATACAGTCAATTAAACCAAATAACAATTAATATATAACCAACATATATGTATATATAACACATACACGTACAGCCATGCATGCAAAGAAATATGCATGAAAACGGAGGGTGACACGCCCGTGCCACCAAAATACACTAAGCCGTGACACCTCGTGTCACAGTACAACGGACAACATGCATGCGAACAGAAGGTGACACGCCCGTGTCACCATTACAAAGTAATCCGTGACACCCCCGTGTCACGGTACAGAAAAACCAAGCCATCATGCACCCCCGTGTCACGCTGAAGAAGGGAAAGTTGACACGCCCGTGTCAACTGTGCGTAGCAGAAAAAAAACAGAGTAAACAGCAGAACAATTACGTACCAAAGCTCCAACACCCAAAAATGGATTCAAACCAAGATGAAATGCATATATATCATGCAATACACATACTATCATACATATAAATTAACAACAATTCATATAAACACTCATTTCCACATTAGATCATCCAAGATTCATCAAATGAAACCCATTCCATCATCCATGCTCCAAGTTCAATATCCACAAGTTGAATGCATATAACTTAAGCTCAAAGTTCCTAAACATATTTCCAACAACCAATACACAATTTAACCCATCCAATACAAAGCCCTATCAAAGTCATAAATCCAAGAAATTCATCAAAGTTCCAAAGTTACCTCAAATCCAAGAAATGGATGCTAAGGTGAAGATATGATGTTGATGATGCTTGAATGTCCACAAAATGATGCTAGAATGATGAAATCTCCCACTCCTCTTGGTAGGGTTTTGTCACGGTTGAGCAAGTATGAAATGTTTGTATGAAAGAAAATGTAATGGTACGTGATTGCTGCTATGTAAGGAGAAAGAAATGGCCAATTTGCTATTAAGTCCTCCAATTATTTAAGTCATGCAATGAAGTTCAATTCCATAACAAATGATCAATTAGATCCAATGCAATTAAGTTCCCTAATTCATAAGAATGCTCAATTAAGGTCACGAAAGAATTAAATCACGTTCGGGAAATTAATTCACGTTACAATCACGTTCATTATATACGACAATTATAATATGATATGAAGTTCAATAAAATACTAAGAATATGAATTTTATAAAATTATGTCATGACATGAAGAGTTAAAGAAATGATCAATTAATAATTAAATTACAATTCTCAACCCACACGTGTCGTTCATACCTGAAATGCCGAAAGCTGGGGCGTTACATTTCTCTTGTTTTTCGGACCTTTTTCTCGAACTAAAACTCGAACCGGGTTCTTGTCCCATATAAGAAGTGCGAGACTCGAACCATTGCTTACCCATTCCATCTTGAACCATGTATCCTGCATCCTCGGACCATGTATGTACTCTTGAAATTTGAAAATTTGTTCAATTCCATCTCTTGTGTGCTTGTAATTAGTTCCAAACTTTAGGGTAATCTTTGTCGGTGCCAGATCTCTCAAGCTCTAGTATGGAATCAACCATCTTCTTCCATTCTTTTTCAAGATTTAAGAATTCTTGATATCTTCTTATCATTGAACTTGGGAGGGGTGTACTTGTAACAAGGTTTTCGAATAAAGACCTCCCAAGTGAACTCTTCCCGTACTCTTCGAATCTCAACTTCATCTTCTAACCACTTCGAGATTCGGACTTGATATCATCATCTTCAAATCACTTCGGAAGATAAAAAATCCCTAAACCTCTCGTAGACCAAAGATACATGTTTCTCTTGTTCTTTTCCCGGTGATACTCGTTGATGTTGAAGAGTTATCCTGAAATAAAAATACAATTCCAAGAAAATATCGATGCATGCGGGGTTTTTGGTGCATGTTCATGAGAACAATTAATACAATTAATAGCAAATAAGTCACATAAGTGATGTAGAGAATGCAAGCAAACATGTAATCCTAAGCTGAACGACCTAGATAAACCTGACACGACACTAGAGTTCTGGTTTTGCAACCTAAAGCTCTGATGTCACTTAAGGATGTAGCACCCCGAGTGGTGGGTACCACATTCCCGCACTATAGCCCGACACGTATAACGAAACAAGGATTCCGCAACGCCTCAAATCATAGCGAACGGGAGATGATCAGTAAACAAATTGAAAGTGAACTATTATATTGTATTAATAAGCGTCGAATCCACCAAATTAAATAACCAAGAACGAAACTAGTATAAATTATAAATAGTGGTAAATCAGGTGAATTTGGTTCTTTTTAATACACCATGAAATGAGTAAAAAAAAAAAGTTAAAAGGGCCTTTTGAGTAAAACTAATAATTAAACTAAACAAATTATAAAAACTCACTAAAATTAACTAAAAAATGAAGTTACGACTCAAATCCCAAACAACTCAATGAAATGCGAACTAATTCAATAGATAAAACTTAGTCGGAAAATCACTAATTATGTTATAGACTTCGATCATCAATTCAATAATTTTTTCGGGTTTAGTAATAAACTAGTTATAGTCTCCAAGTGTCTCTGACTTCCTCATTTCTTCCTGTTAATTCCTAGAATAATGTTACGACCTTCGTCCCTAACAAATCTCTCTTCTGGGCTTTAATGGTCGGATAAGGTATCAAACTTGAAAAAGACCTCGAACTAATTATCCACTAATTAATTAATAACCTCCTCCTAGACTCTTTCTTCGGGATTCAATTAATTAATTACATTAAACTCTAAAGAAACACTAGCCCTGACCATAAGATCAGGGCTCATGCTCATTCAATTAGATTGTAAGTTGTTCAACACAAAATCAGACAAGTACTATGTCTAGTGTTAATCGCCACTAATACTAATCACCTAGTTAATACCACCAAGTAAATTAGTTGGCTATATACAAATCAATCAATCATACAATTGGGCCCTAACCATAAAACCAATCACCATGCAATGACATGAAAATCAAAAAGTATGCAAATATTATAAACTAAGTAAGTAAAACACGTTTAGATCTCACGAGTCACAAAAGTATAAGTTCAAATTCTCAACTAAATATTAATCTAACTATTCATACCAAAAATAAACAAAATAAAATTCAAATTCAACATAATCTAACTAATAAAAGAAAGGAGAAACTAGGGTAAACTCTCGATCATCGGCAAAGTGCTGTCGTTCACCAACACAATATACTCCTCGAAGAAAGTGGAATTATCCTATGCCGAATGTTGCATCCCCCTGAAGTAGGCCTGACATTGGGTGGGGAATATCCAATCCAAATTCTAAATTTTAATTCCCCAAAATCCAATCCAAGTCCATATATTTAGCTTTTACCCAAGCCCAAGACCAAACTCAAATTCAAACCCAAAACTTAATTAAATGTGGGTTTTGATTGGATTTTTGCCCATGAGTATCCAAAATTCCAAATCTAAGAAATTATCCAACCGTTTCCCCACCTTAATTCTTCTCTCTTCATTATTAACTGCCCAATAGCTCCGGGCCCTGAGTATGGTTTTTCAATGTAGGAATGTTGTATTATGTTTTATTTATTGAAATATAACTTTTTATCCATACAAGGTTTGAATGTTATAATTGAATTCATTAGATCATTTCATTTTAAATAAAACATCATTTAATTTGGAAAATTAAATAAAATGTTAATATTTCCCATAAAATAGAAACTAGAACGATAGAAAATAATACATGTGTTAGATATTCCATAAATTCTCATTCATAGGAGTATATATATGCTACTATTTAATTAAATAAATGCTCAAATTGTTTTAATTTTTGGTCCATCTTATTATTTTAAATTATATATAATTATAATCAAAATTTACTTTAAAGTATATTATGACTTAAGTAAAAAAAAAATTTAAAATTGTCAAATCAAACTCAAGTAATATTATCGGCTACAATACAAAGCTGTAGAAACCCAAACCCAAAGTGAAGTTTGGAAATTGATTAGACGCATAAATAACACATGTTAAAGTAGTATTATTTATTTTGTAAATTATTATTATTATTATTATTATTATTATTATTATTATTATTAAAAGCATAATTTATGCGAAATCTTTAGGCTGCTTGTGAACTATGATAGGAAGATTTGTCAAAAAAGAAAAAGAAAATAAATCAAACATCACTTTATGTTTCGGATGGGCTAGGCTGGGAATGGGGGCTGGGCCTTTAATATTTAAAGGGTCTCATGAGCTTCGGGTAGGTTTGAAAACCCGTCCATAAATACTTGTCTCATTATAATTATAAAATAAAACATATTAGAGGAATGGATAATTTCTTAGCAGATTTCCTTTCTCGAAATGTTGAATTTGGTCTTGATTAAAAGCGAGTATATGCATATACATATACCTAGTCCATCTCAAACGGTAGATGGTAAAGACATTATCAAATCCGTTAATGGGTGATGATTTCCCAAAAATCATATTAAGACGAGTATATGCGTATACATATACCTAGTCCATCTCAAACGGTAGATGGTAAAGACGATAGCAAATCCGTTGATAGGTGGTGATTTCCCAAAAATCACTTTAAAACTAATAAAGGGTTTAATTTATCTTTATTTTGCAGAATGAAGGGCATACAGGAATTAGCCGAAATAAAAGCTGAAATGGATACACTGAGAGTTATTTCTCTTGACATAAATGAATCAAATACAAATCTTTGAAGACTCCATAAAAGACAGTCTCAATGTCTTATCCAATCTTGTCATAGAAAATGCAGAAAGAATGTAAATTCTATACCAGAGAATTGATAAATTAGAGAAAAATAAAGGAAAATTGGATAAAAATAAAGAAAAGGCAGAAAGCTCAGGCGGTAAAAAGCCAGAAATGCCTACAATAAAAATTGAGGAAGAAAATAAGAAAAAAGAAGTAAAAGTCGAGGAAATAAAAAAGACATCCTCTACAAGAACGATAAAAATAGAACCTCTTCATAAAGTTGGTTCTTTCAAAACTGTTCAAATAAAAGGTGAATATATACCTAAACACTTTTATGATAAAGAATACAAAAGAATGTTTGATTTGGTATATAACTATCCAGAGTGTGAAGAAATTTTCTACACAAGTGGAAATAAAATCCACCCAAGGTTGACTGCAATCAATGGGGGCTGATCCTAACCAAGTTCTAAAACTTGCTGAATTTGGTTTTCTTGATTTGATATACCTAAGCAAAGAGCAAAAGGAAATAAGCGGATTTGAGGATACATATAAGTCCAAAGTTTCCCAATTTGCTAAAGGAAGACAATGCGTCTTGAAATTCTACACCATTTCTCTAGAATTGGAAGGAAATGCATGGTATGAGGCATTACATATTGTCTCAATAAATCCTTTATACAGCAATATCAGCTTAGAAATTGGAAGAAAAATCTTCAAGACTGCTATATACTCCCCAGAATGGGTTGTTACAAGAAGAGCTCTTGGGATAAAAGCAATACAGAGTATCTCAGAGAATCGTCTGAATAAAGGTTTTCAAACTATTTGTGTTGCTGGTAACTGGATACTGGTTACTAAAGGTTCTGCTAATGATCCGAGATCTGGATTGTTAGAAGAATTCCACAATGTTCTTACTACCCATAGAGTTATTTGCTCCTCAACTACAAGACAAGAGACGTGCAAATTGATTGGGTGCCATACAGACATCAGGCTGTGACAGTATAAAGAGAAAAGTTCAATAGAGAGACGTAAGCAATGACGTCTGCAACCAATTGAGAGACGTAAGCAATGATGTCTGCAACCACTATAAAACTGTCGGCATGATCTCTTACGTCTGCAACCACTATAAAACTGTCGGCATGATCTCAGCCGTTCAAGAAAAAGATAGATCTAACGGATACAAATGAAAGTTAGGATTTCCTTATCTTAAGGAATCTTATCTCTTTACGCGGATAGAGTTGTATAAATAGAGAGTGTCTGTAATAGAAAAGATCATCAAAAAATAGAGAGTCAAGAGTGAGAAAGAGTGTCTGTAAAAATTGTAATTCGAGTATTTTTCTTTGTACTGAGTATGGAAAAATAAACCCAAAAAGGGGAAATAAATCCTTTCTTTCATAAATCACAATTTCTATTTTGTTTTGAACTTATTACACCTCTTTACTCCCTTATCTTTTCAAGAGTTGTTGTTTGGTTTCAATAAGCCGGAGTGATTTTTCCGTTGGAGATCGAAGCTTGTTTTCCGTTGATGTCCATATAGGCAGGAGGCCGTCAGGACTTTTGGAATGTTGAGCTGATCGAGGAAGAAGAAGACGAGTCTTAGAAGAATCTGATAGATCTTGTAGAAGACGAAGTAGATAAAGAAAGGTAATAAACTTTACTTAAAATATTTTGTGTATTATGATTTTAGAATGGATTTTAAAGTACTCTTGTTAAAATCAATATTTGATGAATTTTGCTATTAAAATTGTTCATTTCATATATAAGTTTTTGTTCACAATCATAAATTTCATATAATTATGTATGATGTTTCAGATGGTGATTTCAGAAAAGGATTAAACCTTGCTTATAAATTTGAAAAGTGTTTTGACGAAGATACATCTAATAAACATTTTAAACAAATGATAAAACAACTATTGAATTCTAAAATGAGATCTTTAGTACAAGAACATGCAGATAAACATAAATCTAAAGAAGAAGATTGTGATATAAACGGCAGAAAGGCTAATAGAAAATTAAATTTTATAAACAAGGTGATAATTGCTATAGAACAAGTTTATAAACTAGAAGAATCATCAGATTCATAAAAGATAAAATGAATTCCAGAAAAATAAAAGCGAAAATAAAAAGACTAGGATTAAGACTAAGTTCTATAAGAGCAAGAATTCCAAATTTCAATTTTTAAGATACTTGATGAAGAAAATAGATTAGAACCATTTTCAAAAGAACAATATAAACAAGTTAAAACAATAAACAAAAAGCTAGTTAAGAAAATATATCAAAGAGAAATAGAAGGTTAAAAATGGACCAATATCAGAAACGACTTAATAGACAAGAACTTAGATTAGTAAGAAAAGCAATAAAAGAACAAATAGAAAAATCGAAAGAAATAAATAATAAATTTGAAAAATATATGAATGAAAAAATAATGAAGGAATTAAAAACAAAAGAAAAAGATTTGATAAAATAAAGAGTAGTTGTAAAGAATACATTATTACAACTGGAAAACAGTGTTAAAACAATAAAAAAGTATAATGAATCTTTAGAATGGACAATAAAAAATATACCTCGTTATAATATGGAAAATAGACATCTATTAGAAGAAAGTAATAAAGCTATAAAACTGTAATTAATAAGAATACAATTATACAAGGTATAAAAGAACAAGAAAAAATAATAAGCAATATAAATAATAAACTTGTAGGAAAAATACAAGAAAGAGAAATTAATGGACCAAATTGAAAATATTTTAAAACTTTGGGTCTTAATTATAAAATATACAAAAAATAAAAAACTTTTGATAAAGACGTCTAAAGGAAAAGCGTCTTATACTATTATTAAAACATAAAAAAAATTTACACTTGTTTTACAACTTCTCCAAATAAAAACACTATGATTGCAATTTACCCTTATTGGAATCATTAAAAATAGTTGATGAAGAAAATAAACAAAATCATACATTAGAAGCTATAAAACCGGAAATAGAAAACGAAAAAGTGATATATGGATATGAGTCATCAGAAGACGATGTGTTAGGAATGGAACACGGATTAAAACAAGAAAAAAATAAGAAAGATATTCCAGAAGCAAGTAATACTAATAAGGAAGAAGAATTTGAATATTATCAAGAAGACAGATATACTAATCCTTTAAAAAATACAAGTATACAATATAATTTAAAAAAAGGATATATTCCAAATAAAAAAAGAAGATGGTCTAAAATACCTGAACAATATATACCTGCAAAGGGAATATTAGGAGTCGATGGAATATTAAATTTAGACTGTGTTACAAAAAAATCAACACTTATTACTGAATGGGCACATAAATTAGGATTAATTCTAGAAACTGAAGATAGATTAAGACAAGGAAATTTCAAAACAATATTTAATTTTGTACTATATAAAACAATAGGAAATGTAACACACTTCTTATCTACATTATCAGAAGAAAAACAAACACTCTTAAGATGAGAAGACTCTGTAAAAACTTTTTGGAACGTAGTTGAAAAAATATATTCAGAATTTATTGGAATACCTATACAAAATTCAGGATTTTTTGTATCTGATAGAGAACAAGATAGAGCAGCATTCCATTTAGCTAATACACAAATATTAGACATGTGTGCTATAGAACACTTTAACTGTAAATACAATATGTATTACTATGGTTTAAACAGAGAAAACAGAGAAAAGTATCTATCATTATACTTCAATAAATTACCCTACCCAGTAGGACAAATAGTATATGCATAATTTAAGAAACAAGTAAACGAAGGGTTTATTTCAGAAACATTAGGAGGAGCACAAATTGTAGTAGAACAATTTATAGGAGACAAATGTTATGAAAGAGAATTACACAATGCTGTTAAAAACAAAGTCACGATATGTTGTGAAGGAAATCCTTTAGTACCACAACAATATGGGGAAAGTCCATACATAATTCGACCAAACAAAAAAAAAATATAGGAGAAAAGATAAAAGATACAGATGGAGGAAGAAACCTAAAAGATGGATTGATAATAATAAACATAAATTTCAAAAAAGAAGAAGACGTTTCTTTAAAAAGAAAGAATACAAACCTAAACAAAAATACTGCCCAGAAGGGAAGAAAAAATGTCAATGTTGGCTTTGCCATGAAGAAGGACACTATGCAAGAGAATGCCCTAAACAACAAAGACAATCTGAAAAAAGATTACATATACTACGCTCCTTCTCCTGGATGGTTCCGGCGGCAGTTTCCCAAGCATTGATTTTAACCTATGGTCGTGGCTTGGAGCGAGATTGAAAGTGGATATGCTAAAACCATCTCTGTTCTGTCCAAGAATTGCCCAAAAATTGCAGCGAGGTTACGGAAAGATGTGGTTGTCCCTCTTCTTCTCATGGTGGTCGCCTCCGTTTGCCTGGGAAAGATAGACGTGAAAGGATATGATGAGCACCTTCTTCTCTCATTGTTGCGGTCTTGTGTTATCCAAGAATGGTCTGCCTCTGTTTGCCCCAAAGTTTAAAGTTTGGGGGCAATCTTATATAAAAAGGAATGTATTAATATGGCGCACAAAATCAGAAATTGCAAGCTTGACGCATGGAGTTTTTCTGCTAATTTACGGAACGGGTATTGAAGGAGATTGTTGTGATTTGCTGCGCGATCTCAAGCTCTGATATTGAGCAGCATTGCAAATCAATCTTTGCCAAATATACTTTGGTATAAAAATTGGAGAAATTGAAGCTTTTTGCAAAAAACCCAAGCAATCCACTCTTTGGTATTTGAGGTACGTGACTCACCAAATAGGAAAGCAATTGCTTCCAAATTGGGCTTTGGCGAAATTTGCTACGGATTGATTGCTCAGAGAAGGGAGTGAGGCTCAATTAATGAAATGATTGGCTCCAGGATATCAAAATTCTCATTGGTGAATCTTCAAGAACATTCTTTGAGATGGAAAGAACGCGGCTAAGGCTATGAAATTGAAGCATGTTTCGAATTGGATTAAAGAAAGAAATAAATTGATCATGATTTGCCAAATCTTGCCAAATTTCTTATGCAAATAAAGTCTAATTTTACAAGATGGGGGTCACGCGATTCACAGCCAAAGGATTAAGGAAAAGGAATTGACACCCCTTTGCTGCATAAGGGCATTGAAGAGTTGTTCAACTCATTGGGGTGGGCCCACACAAATTTCCAAGAAATATGAAGAGCAAAGAGAGATGGCTGCTATATTTTCCCATTCTGCTGATTGGTGGGCCCACCAATCAAAAAAAAAAAGAAATGAATAATGTCGTTGCATTGAATTGGGCAGCTGAAATTGGGGGGATTCGGTTAAAAGGGACCCCCAAGTCTTTTTTTAGTTATGTAACCCCTAGTTTCAAAAGAATTGGTTATATAACCCTTTGCTTGATTAGCTCTTAATTAATTACTCAGCTTAATTAAATAGTTGCCACGTCAGGATTTTGCAGACTCTTTTTGGCCCCAAAATTTATACAAAATTAGAATCTGGCCCCAAATCACATTCAACCAATTCTCTCAATTTCTCTCTCCTTCCTGTATGTGTGACGAAAACCCTATTTTTCTGATATTTCTTCTCCGATCGAAGTGCTGTCCAGTGTTCGTTTGATTCTTCAAAAACCCTAAGTATCACCCACCTCTCTCTGATTACATGTACAATGGCAAACAACAACGACAACAATCAAAGGTATTGAAAGGTTTCGGTTTGTTTGAATTTTTTCTGAACCCTATTTTTTGAACTGCGTTTTCACTGAATGAGTGAACTGAGTATTTTCTGAACCCCATCTATTCTGGGTTTAATGCATTACATTCCCTAACATGTTATGGACGCCAATATAACGCCAATACATAGTGATCGCGCACTCGATTTTATTAATCGTTTGCGCGATTTCTATAAATCGCTCACGCGATTATGGAATCGCTCACGCGATTCATTTGAATTTTTTCTTAAACCTATTTACTGAATGATTTAACTGAGTTTTTTCCGAACCCCATCTATCTGGGTTTAATACAGTACATTCCTTAGCCTAAATTGGACGCAAATATAAGGACAATACAACGTGATCGCGCACTCGATTTTATTAATCACTTCCCCGATTTCTCATAATCGCTCACGCGATTCTTTAATCGCGCACGCGAATTTGAGGAATCGCCCACGCGACTTTATCAATCGACCACGCGATCAAATTTTTTGTTTCTCAGTTTTGTACTGCATGCATGGTTAATTTTTTTTTTTTTTTTTATTGTTTTAAAGGAACGGCGACTGGGTTATGTCAAAATTTGTTATTGGATTTGCACTTGGAGTGTGGGAAGAAGAAACCACGTGTTTGAATTGGGTTGCGGAGAGCAAGCAAACTTCTGCTATTCTTGTGAGCAATCAGACTACATTCCAAATGTTGATAAGTGATATTATAGAACAAGCAGGACTTACTTGCTCCCATGATGATGTGCAAGTGAAATATTTTCTTACAAGTGCACCTCCAACCTGTTATCCAACTGAAATAAAGACTGATCACGACCTACAAGTTTATTTTGCTGATATCTCACCTCAAGGTTGGAGGCCCGTTTTGAAGGTTTCCTTGGATAGGAAGGAGAGTGGAACAGAATCCGAACATGTTGGTACAAGCGGGTTTACTTCTCAGGGTGAAGATCAATACCAGCATCAGTATGAAGACTTCAGTCTCCCTGATATCAACGATCAAGAATTCAATCTTCCCGATAACACCCTTGCTATAAACGAAGAAATGGTAGATCGTTGTAATCCTTCTGAAAATGTGGTCGAGGAAGAAGTGCCCGATCAATGTATTAATCAGGAGGAAGCCATTATATGTTATGATAATCCAGAGGCCAGGATTGAAAGTCATACATGGGATGATGGCTCAGGTTTTAATGAGGATGAAGAGTTTATTAACAAAGAAGATGCCATCATGAAGATCAACCTTGTTGCATGTAAGGGAAGCTTCCAATTACGAACGATAAAATCTACAAAGTCCCTTCTTGTTCTGGGATGTTATTCGCAGGATTGCAAGTGGTGGTTTCGGTGTGTTAAATATGTTAATTCTGAAAGATTTATCCTCAGAAAGTATAACCGGATGCACACTTGTGGGTTGGAAGAAGCAAGTACCACTCATCAACAGGCTACCGCAAAATTGATTGGGGACTTAGTGAAGCCATTGTTTTTTGACAAGAAAGGTCCCACACCAGGGGAAATTAAAAAGTACGTCGAAGCTGAATTGGGGGCCAAGGTTAGTTACTGGAAATGTTGGATGGGCAGAATACATGCCAAAAATATTGTCAGGGGATCACCTGAGCATGGATATGCAATTATAGATGCATATCGTTATATGGTAACTCTTAAGAATTAAGGAAGCGTCACTGAATTGGTTCTTGCCAACGAGAACAGGTTTCTTCATTTTTTTGTTGCATTCGGACCATGCATACGGGGTTTTACGTACATGCGCAAGGTGTTAGCCGTTGATGGTTGTTTCTTAACCGGTAAATACGATGGTACTCTCCTTTTGGCTACTGCACAAGATAGTGAGAACCATACCTATCCGATTGCATGGGCAGTGGTTGATTCCGAAAATAATGCATCATGGGAGTGGTTTTTTATAAATTTAAAAAGGATAGCACCGGATAGTGATGATCTCTGTATAATATCGGATAGACATGTCTCCATAAAAAATGCGGTTGCTAAGATTTATCCTAAGGCTCATCATGGATTTTGTTCGAAGCACTTATCGGAGAACTTGAGACAACGGTTTAAAAAAAGTGCAATCCTTGAGCCATTTTTTAGGGCAGTTAAAGCATATACCGTCGAAGATTTCATGGAGCACTACAAAGAGATCGAACGTATTCACAAACGTGCTGCAGAGTACTTGAAGGATGAAGTTGGTTTTGAGTTATGGAGCAGGGTGCATTCTAAAACAAACAGGTATGATGTTCTGACTAGCAACATCGCCGAGTCTATTAATTCTAGGATTCGATTTGAAAGGGAGTATCCTATCCCTGCTCTGTTTGAGTCTATCATAAGAATATTGGCTGATTGGTTCCACACCCGGAGAACGGACATGATCAACTGCAGTACAGTCCTGGTGCCATCCAAAGAGAAACTTCTCCGGAGTAATCTGGAGAAATCCAAAGGATGCATTGCACAACAGTTCAATGCTCATGAATTTTCTGTTTGTGGAATTGGAGCAGAGGTTATGGTTGACTTGAACAATATGACGTGCACATGTGGTGTCTTCCAGATGGATAAGATCCCCTGCCCCCATGCATTATCGGCGTTAAGGGAGCAAAACCCAAATGGGTTTGGATAAAGAATATATTCCCTATGCTCCAAATTTTACACTGTTGAGTACTACATACTTGCATATTGTGAGACAATTTTTCCTACACCTCCAGAGTTACAGTGGGAATTGCCTGAAGATATAGGTATAAAACAAGTACTGCCACCTCCACTGAAGGTGCGTGTTGGAAGAAAAAGGATGACTAGATTCCGGGCACCTTCTGAGGGAAGAAAAAGGTACAATACCTGTTCAAAGTGTGGAGGAAAAGGTCACAAAAAGACTACTTGTGATCAGAATGTCATTTAGATAAATAATTGTGTAATAAATTGTATAATACAACTTTATTTTTTAATTAATCGCGCAGACTATTTAATGAATCTCTTACGCGATTTTATGGATCGCGTACTCGACTTAATCAATCGCGCAAGCGATTCTTCAGCCAAGTGTCATCTTTCTCTTTTTAGTTGATCGCTCACAATAAAAAGACACAAAAAGTTTACATGTGATCAGAAAGTCATTTAGATAAATAACAGATTCATTTAGATAAATAAATTGTATAATACATCTTTGATTTTTAATTAATCGCGCAGACGATTTAATGAATCTCTTACGCGATTTTATTAATCGCGTACTCGACTTAATCAATCGCGCAAGCGATTCTTCAGCCAAATGGGCATATCTCTTTTTTTTTAATTAATCGCGCCCAAGATTTACTGAATCGCTAACTCTTCTTAATTAATCGCGCCCAAGATTCAATTAATATATTATAATATAATAAAATTTGGAGTTTAATTCGATATATGACAGTTTAAAAAACACTCAGCTTGATCCATTACTTTATTTTTTAAATAATCGGGCTCAAGATTTAGTGAATCGCTCACAAGATTTAATGAATCGCGCATGCGATTCTTCAGCCAAGGGGGTTTATTAACATTATGGATATTAACAGATCTATCTATCTTCCTCCTTAATCACAAAATCTGCCGTATTTGATTGAAATGTTCATGAAAATCGTCATTTCCGTAGGACTTGTTGCCAAACAGTAACAATCAATAGATTTCTTTGTTTGGCCTTGCAATAGATCATTAGACATTGTAGAAGAACTATAAAACGTGCAATACAGGAGAGAGCTTTGAGAGTTTTGTGCAGACCGTTCATAACAATGGAAAGAAACCATGGATAATGCAAAAGAAGATTTATTATAGATTTAAAATCTATAATAATTCTTCAATTGCATTTTCCAGGGTTTCTTTCCAATTGTTATGCACAGGACGCATAAAACTCTCAAAACTCTCTCCTGTACTGCCCATCGTATAGTTCATCTACAACGAGTAAACACTACATCGACCAAACAAAGAAACATCTATTGATTGCTACTGTATGGCAGAAATCATACAGCAAACATGATAATTTTCAAGAGCAATTCAAACTAATAGGGCAGACTCTTCAGATCTGCGAAGGATTTTTCCTTTGGATTGGAGAGGGCGGCGGCGGAAATATTCAACGTAAGAGGAGAAGAGGAGAGGATGGAAGATAAAAAAGTGAATTAGGGTTTGGCCAAAAGGAAACAGAACAAATTTATTTTATATTTGAGTAGGAGGGGCAGTGCGTAAATTTGTGAGTTTGCAAAAGAGCCCCTGGATGATGATAATATTACAAAATATTATAGCCGTTATAATATGGCAGTTATACACTATTTATATCCTAATTATAGCCGTTGGTGGGGATCACTATATAATTATTCTGATTATCATTAAGGAATTTAAAGATCATGGCAAGCTCAAATAGCTCAGCTTTTACACGAAAAAGTTCTCTTAGATATAGAAAGGAGAAATGCAGGGATTGCGATCAGTGGGCTACAATCAAGGTGGTCGATAGAGCAGATAATTCCAACAGGGGAAGATTATTTTATTGTTGCAATTTGCATAGCTTTTCTCAATGGTGTAATCCAATAGAAGAGCCACAGAACGATGAAGGTGAAGTCTCAAGCAGGAGGACACCACTCATTCCAGAAGGAAGAGAACAAAATATTGTGAACAAGTTGATAATAGTCAATTTGTTGTTTTTAGTAGTATTTTTATTGATTTGTATCTTGAAATCCATAACGTAACTTGTCTTAATGATTTGTATTTAGAAATTTAGATTGTAATCATTTAAGTTACTAAATCGCTCAACATCATCTTTGATACCATGTAGAAGGGATTGTGATTGGTACATTCAAATCAAGCTTCGCTATAACCAACAATAAAATGACCCCATTACAAATGTGACTCGATTCTCATAAGGTGATCTTGATTTTGGCCACAAAACGTATTAAATCGCGTGGGCGACTTCAAGAATCGCCCACGCGATTCTTACGGTAATTCGCACTTAATATGGGTTTATATTACTTTGCTAGTCCCCCAGCATGTTTCTTTCGCGTTTGATATGAGCCCCATAGAGATTCTTATCTGTGTAGTACGATGTATTGCAAACCTTAGTCATAATCCCAAACAAACCCTAACATCATCTTTGATACCATGTAGAAGGGATTGTGATTGGTACATTCAAATCAAGCTTCGCTATAACCAACAATAAAATGACCCCATTACAAATTTGACTCGATTCTCATAAGGTGATCTTGATTTTGGCCAAAAAACGTATTAAATCGCGTGGGCGACTTCAAGAATCGCCCACGCGATTCTTACGGTAGTTCGCACTTAATATGGGTTTATATTACTTTGCTAGTCCCCCAGCATGTTTCTTTCGCGTTTGATATGAGCCCCATAGCGATTCTTATCTGTGTAGTACGATGTATTGCGAACCTTAGTCATAATCCCAAACAAATCCTAACATCATCTTTGATACCATGTAGAAGGGACTGTGATTGGTACATTCAAATCAAGCTTCGCTATAACCAACAATAAAATGACCCCATTACAAATTTGACTCGATTCTCATAAGGTGATCTTGATTTTGGCCACAAAACGTATTAAATCGCGTGGGCGACTTCAAGAATCGCCCACGCGATTCTTACGGTAGTTCGCAATCAAATTCTCTAAAATTAAACCTCTTGTAATATATATGTCCGGTAAGGCGGCAACAATTGTGTACATTATATTAAAATTTTTCATTTTTTGTCTGACAGTTATTTATATTTAATATATATATCACCACAAGAGTCAAACCAATCACATCATTAATTAATTCTCTCCAGTTATAAGCAAACTTTTAGCGAGAAAGAGGAGAAAGGTAAAAAAAAAAAGGAAAGTAAAGTAAAGGACTGTTCTTCTTCTTCTTCTTCTTCATCTTCCTCACAAGCAAAAAAACTAGGGTTTTCATCCATTTTCTCTCTCCTATATTCAGATTATTATCACATTTTTACGATCAACCAAACAAGATGTCATCAGCGGGAGCAAACCAAAGCCCAGTAAGGGAAGGAGAAGGCACTATTGATCCCATGCAGATATCCCAAGAGGCTGATTACAACGTAATGGTTCTTTGTTTTTTGTTTTCAACTTTCGTTCTGGAGTTGATACTATATTCTCTTGTTTATATACTGTGTTTTTTGGGTTGTTTATACCGGAAGTATCTAGTACTCGCTTAATCGATTGATTGAGTCGCGTACGCGATCAAAATGGCGCCTTTTGTGTATTTCAAATCTTTTATATTGACAAATGGTATTTTGATCATATACATCTCAGGAGTTCAGAGATGATGAACACACCGGAGATGAAGCGCAAGGGGACTGGTACATAAGGGAAAATAGGAGTAAGCGAAGACATTCGAACAATATGGGTATGATTGGGTTATTTGATGAGGCGGAGGATGATGACAATGAGTTACAGGAAGAGTATGAAGAAGAGGTCACCGGAGCATTGATTTTTCAAAATTCAACATGCGCCCTTTATGGGAAAGGTACTTCTTCTCTTCAACTGTGAGGATCACAGTCCGGTCATCATGGGAGCGTCTTTCCCCAGTAAAAGAATTCCTTCAGGAGAACGAAATGAATTTCGAAGGAGTATTTAGAAAATATACCGAAGAGCTGCCTTCTGGTTGGAAGCGGTTTTCAGGCAGCCTCCTTCATTATCTTATGATGTACTCCCTACCCACCAAGAAAGAGAATGAGCTGTGGGTCTTGATAGGCCAAAAGCCAGTTAGGTTTGGCTTAAGGGAGTTTGCTCTTGTCACTGGGCTTTATTGTGGAGGAGGTAAGATGCCCGATAGAGCTGATGAGTTGAGTGTTATAAATAATGCCGAGGATTTTCTTAAGAGGATCCTCCGAAATAAATGGAAATCAAAAGTGAAGGACACTGATTTGGAAATTTTATTATTCAATAAAAAGATTGCGGTGGAAGACCGTTTGAAGATAGCACATGTGCTTTTTGTACAAAACATGTTGCTGGGTATTGAAAAGGGGAGAGTTGTAAATAGGGATCATCTTTGTTTTGCAAGTGACTTGGATTTTTTTTATTCATATCCTTGGGGACTAGTATCATTCAAGGCGACAATGGATTCAATAAAAAAAAGGGAAAAGGATATTGCTAAATGGCTGCCCCCAACAGAATCTGACTCTAAACCGAAGACCTATCATGTTTCAGGTTTTCCATGGGCCTTGCAGGTGATTATGATCATCATATTTATCTTATTCAGCTTATTCGCTTACGCGAATTTATGAATCGCTCACGCGACTTGTTGAATCGCTCAAGCGATTTAATGAATCGCTCACGCGACTTGTTGAATCGCTCAAGCGATTCATTAAATCGCTCACGCGACTTGTTGAATCGCTCAAGCGATTTAATTGAAACAAAATGTATAATACACCTTTTTTCCTGTTTGTTCCTTGTAGGCGTGGGCTTACGAAATGTGCCCAACTATAGCAAGTTCTTATGGAGGCGGCCTAGAACATGATGATTCCCACATGTCCAAACTACCACTCCCCAGGATGTTCAGATGGATGCACAGTAGAGGGAACCCAATCGATATTGAAGAATTGCGGCAAAAGTTAAATAACCATGGACCTGAGGTTAGAACAAAATTTATATTATTTTCTTTGCCATGGATCACCGAATACCTTTAACATCTATTATTTTTTGATGTAACAGGATCAGGTACGTCCATTTTTGTTGCCCTCCAGCATTGAAAAGAATATGAGTTACATCAGGGACCTTCATGAACAAACAAGTTCAGAAGAAGAGGATGCACCCATTGATTATCTACATCAGTGTTTGAAAGGGTGCACCCTTTTGATCATTGGGGATGAATTGCCCCATCCAGTCCGAGAAGATGATAATCTCATGAATTCTAACATGGATTGGTTCCCCTCACCATCACATCCAACTACAGCACCACCTACCGCAGGAATTGATTGGGGCACCGCACCCCCAACTTCCACAGCACCACCTACCGCAGGAATTGATTGGGGCACCGCACCCCCAACTTCCACAGCACCTGACACATCACCATCACCTGCACCAGCTGCTGCAGTGCAAATCCCTTTTGAAATTCAACAGTTTATCCAGAAAGCGGAAGCTAATTCTGAATCTTTGAATGCAACTGTTGAGAAAATATGGCTGCATTTGGAGAAGGAGAAAGAAGACCAAGCTGAAGCTCATTCTGAATATGTGAAGGCAACTGTTGAGAAGATATGGCAGCATTTGGAGAAGGAAAAAGAACACCAAGCAGGCCGTAGTGTAATGGTGCAGGATGTTGAAGGGTCTAAACGTCAAAGACCAAAGAGAAATAAAAGAAGGCCCGCCTACCTCCTGTCACCTTATACGCTGCAACTTAAGAGGCTTTGCACAGCTACAGCCAGAGCTAGAGTCAAGGCTAAAGAAGCAACACCTGCCTTAACGGCTCAGCCCCAACTGCCTTGTCCGCAAACCGCAGAAACCATCTCTCAATCTCACAACAGATGGTTATCCAAAAATACGGACAAATCTGGTTCTAGCTACTTGTACAACTATGTTCTTAGTGCAGGGCCGAAAGACCGAATTCCTGGACAAACTGCGGATTTCGACGCGGAATTCTTCCTAACCATCCTCAGAAATGGGAAATGGTTGGTATCCGAGGTAAACTTCCTATATAGTTTATGTTAGTCAATACCTGTATGATGCATCGTTGATCTTTATTGTTTTTTTTTTTTGGTTCACTCGTTGCAGCATTTGGAAGAGTGTTTGGCCAATATAAGGCTTAAACAAAAAAGGCTCCCAGATCAATATGCTCAGGATTCTTTGGTCCTCGATGAGACTTTCTTCCAACATCTTAAAACGAATTATTATCTATCAAGGGGTCTCATTACAGAGGAAGATTCAGTTTGCACAGGTGAAGATGACAATCTCGTTATTACAAATAAGCCAGATACTGCTGCCAATGCTCCGAGGGGTGCCAAAGCTGGAGTTAGGGTTGGTGCCAAGAGTGGCAAGGGTGCCAAGGGTGTGAGGCCTGTGAATGAACCCAAAGAAGACATCCGGACTGCCTCGCATTCATTTGATGTGATGCGAAGGATCTGGAATGATCCCATCAAATGGAAGGAGGACACTGTTCTGCCGTATACAACTGGTTCTCTACCATTTTTGCATGGCCGTGCATGGGAAGGAGCTACAAAATTTTATGGCATTGTCAACTCAGGAAATTCCCATTGGGTGGCCGTCGAGATTTTGCCCCAAGAGGGAGTCATCAAAGTTTACGACAGCGGTGGTGGTTCCCTTGACCACAGGAATTACCAAATTGCTTTGAACCATCTGTGTGTTTTCTTTCCCAAATTGTTGGCCCACACAGGAAAGTTCAGGCAATTAGGTGAAAGCCTCAAGCACATGTGGAAGCTGCAACTTGCTCCGTGTCCAAAAAATAAACGAAGGTACATTTAAAGTTTACTAACTCTAAAATTTTTTATTATATTTTTATTTAATTTCTAATTTTTTTTTTTTTCAGTGGCGATTGTGGACTCTATTCCTTATATTACATTGAGCTTCTCATGCGTGGGGAACCACTGGATATTCTGGATGACGATAATACCTCTTTTTTAAGGTTACGTTTAGCATCCGAAATATTTTTTGGAGTTGATAAATACAATATTTAAGTTACACAGTATGTATTCATAATATTTATGTCCAATTCTTTAATAAATCGCGCAAGCGATTTAATTAATCGCGCAAAATGTAAATTCCCTAATAAATCGCGCAAAATGTACAATTCCCTAATAAATCGCGCAAGCGATTTAATTAATCGCTCACGCGATTCTTCATCAACATCTATTTATTTATTTTATTTAAATATTATTTATTTATTTTCTTCATCAACATCAATTGAATGCATGTTGAACCGAATAATATTGAATGCTAACTAGAATTATTGAAATATTGAAATTTGTATTTATGTGTTTCGAAATATTAATTTTTTTAATTTAATCGTTCACTTGATTTGATGAATCGCGCACTAGATTCATCAACTAACTAGAATTTAATAAGATAAATAGAAATATTTATTTTTATTACTTAATCGCTCACGCGATTCTGTAAAAAAATCAAAATATTAATTTTTCCTAAATTAATCGCTCACTTGATTTGATGAATCGCGCACTAGATTCTTCAGCTATATCAAATTATTTATGTTTTAATTGAATCGCGCACTTGATTTGATGAATCGCGTACAGGATTCTTCAGCTAAATAGAATTATTTATTTTCTTTATTTAATCGCGCAAGCGATTTAATGAATCGCACTTGCGATTCATTAATTAATCTCGCACGCGATTCATTCTTGTTCTAAATATTAGATACTATAAATAATTTGTTGTATTTTCATTGGATCGCGGACTCGATTCGGTTAATCGCTCATGCGATTCTTCATCAACGTCTAGTCCTTTATTTTATTTGAAGAAGGGACATAGATGTCCATTGTCTTCTTCCCGCGTCTGACAGATGTTCTCGATGAGATGCTTGAATTTAATGAAAAGCTGCCTGCACTCATCCCGGAATTTTGACCGTCACCTTTACAATGCGACCAAGGAAGGAAGGAAGGGGTGCGACTATTGGTTGGTTTAAGGCCCAATCACCTTTATTAGTATCCTCAATTCTGCTCTGTTCTCAGATTTCTGCAAAATTTTCATCACCTGCAAGAAGCCTTGCTTCTCTTTCTCTGTCCTATATCTCAATCCTTGACAAATAAAGTCATGAATAACCCTCCAAGACCTATTCTGGCATGGGTGGAAGAGTACATGGTTGAACGTCTTCGTATATATGCCGGAGACAACGAAATCGATCGGCTAGAAGTCTTCGACACGGTGCTATCTATTGTGTCGCGTGAATTGACTAAGCGATTCAAAACCAGATTCTGGGCACGAGATGTTGTAGCAGCAGTGAAAGGACTGCGGATAAAATTTTACGAATTCCGTAGATTATTGGCGTGTCCTGGAGTTAAAATGGCTGCTAATCGTATTAGTGCCGAAATTGATCCCCTAGTATATTATGGTGTGAATACCATTGAGGTAAGTCGAATTCATCAGTGTCCCTTTTTGTTTTGTTTTTTTTAATCTTTCTTTGTTCATTTTTCAATGTTTAATATTACATAGGTTATTCAGCGGGATTTGGATGCCAGGACATTTGGATGCCGTTATTATGATGACCTTAGGTATATCTTCAAAGTGCGGCAGGCACACCTTTTGGAGGGCGAAGAGGAGCACCTCCACGCTTTCCACATAAGTGATAGGGACTCAGACCCCGAGTCCTTTTACGACGTTGTTTACCTTGAGTCCTCTGAGGGGAGTGTTAATTCCATTATCCCTCAATATGATCCGGAGGAGGTTAATCAGTTTCCTCCTCCCCCATAAAATATTTAGTTTGATTGTAATGTATTTTACTGGTTTTGTAATGAAAGCAGACTGAATGTTGTTCTATTTTTATATATTTAGTTTTTATATGTTGTTCTATTTGATGAATCACGCACTAGATTCATCAGCTAACTAGAATTTAATCAGATAAATAGAAATATTTATTTTTAATATTTAATCGCGTGAGCGATTTATAAAATCGCGTGAGCGATACATTGAATCGCGTGAGCGATTAACCAGAATCGCTCACGCGATTTGATGAATCGCGCACTAGATTCATCAGCTAACTAGAGTTTAATCAGATAAATAGAAATATTTATTTTTAATATTTAATCGCGTGAGCGATTTATAAAATCGCGTGAGCGATACATTGAATCGCGTGAGCGATTAACCAGAATCGCTCACGCGATTTGATGAATCGCGCACTAGATTCATCAGCTAACTAGAATTTAATCAGATAAATAGAAATATTTATTTTTAATATTTAATCGCTCAGGCGATTAAATAAAGAAAATAAATAAATAATATTTAAATAAAATAAAGGACTAGAATCGCGTGAGCGATTAATTAAATCGCTTGAGCGATTTATTAGGCCTACATGCATTCAATATTATTCGGTTCGTAGTTTGCAAATGCATTCAACTATATCAAATTTTTAGGGTTTAGGGTAAAAAATAAATCAAATAAATATTTAAAACAAATAAAAAACTAGCTCTATAAGAAGAATAAATTGCGCGATTCATTAAATCGCTTGTGCGATTTATTTATTAAATCCCATTCTTTATTTATTTATTCCTCAACAACCAACCGTCATAGTATTGAATTGAATGCATGGTAATTTAATTGAATGCATGTACACCTAATTCTTCCATAAATATTCCAATTATCACTTGTCATCCTCACACCTTACTTCAAGCAAAACCCTAGCCGCTTTCTCTCTCCCCTTCTTTCTTCTTCTTCTTCAATAGAGGCAGACGAACGCGAAAACAAATCACCGTTTTGGAGCTTGGAGTTAGCTTCTAAGGATTGGGGTTCATGTTCTTAATAGTTGTTCATTGCTCATGAAGCCCAGTCCTTAGATGCTCGACTTCAAGCCCTAAAACCTGTGGTTTGGGTCAACTTCAAATACGTGATGGTGATGCTGATATGATATGCGAACAAAGGGACAGATCTGGGGGATGTAGCCGAAGAAGAAGAACGGGATAAGAGCGGAAGAGGAAAGGAAGGAAAAATGGAGAAATTATGTTAGATTTAGGGCTTTTGTTTTTGTTTTGTTCTAACTTATAAATTTATTTTATTTGCAGAAGGTCCCCTAAAATTTCTTCCTTTTACAAAACGAGTTAATTGCTGCTTGATTAGTAGATGAAGATGCCATGTCAGAAAATATTGGGGAAAGAAAAAGGGAAAAGAAATTGAGGGTTATATCCCTAAAAAAAGACTTGGGCGTCCCTTGGGACCTAATTCTCTCGCTGAAATTGGGGGTGCTCTAAGTAGGCCTAATTGATGATCTAATGGTTGCCAAAGATTAAGTAAATAATTTGATCAAAAATAAAAAAAATTCAAGTACTTCAATGTCCAGCTTCCGCAAATTCTCAACATGTTCTTCGCCAAACCTTAAAGTGGGGGTATATGTTAGCATCAAAAAAAAAAAATTTGACGATTAATAATTAATTATGGCCCAAATAAAATGGCTATTAATTATTAATTTCAATTATAAGTACATATCAAATTTGGACTTTTATTATAATTTGATTCAAAATAATAAATATAATTTGTTATTGTTTTGGATTAATAAAACGGGGTTTCCAAGTCCAAGCCCAAGCCCAAGTCCAAGCCCAAAGCGAAGCCCCTAAAATCAAAAGGGCCAATATTTGCCTATAAATAAGGCACCCGGGCTCACAAAACAGGGTCGAAAAAATAAAATCAAGGACAAAGCATAAGCGAAAAGGGACAAGCACAAACATAAGCGAAAAGAACAAAGAAGCAACAAGAAGATTCAAAGGACAAAATTCTCAAGTCATCAAGCACTAAGGAATCGAAGGAATTCAAGCATTCAAGCTCTCAAGTTCGAGCCTTGTCTTTCTACCTTCGATTCAACCAAACCATACTCAATCCGGGAATAAGCATCAAGCCCTCGGATAAATCAACTTCGAAGAATCAGAGGAATTTCAGAGATTGTATCACTTTTTAAATAAAATCAATAAATTCTTGTTTTGCCCAATTTTCTTGTTTTGTACTCTTTTATTGCAAATCAACGAAAATTTGTGTAAACAATTATATATAATAAATATATAATATATGAAATTAATGCATGGATATGGACCAAAAAAAAGATTTAAATTAACGAATGAACAGCGACTTTCGTCAATTATTTGACGGAAGTCCTCAAAGTAACAGAAAAAAATTACTACGGGACTAAAAAAACCAATTTTGAAAATCATGGGACCAAAAGTAATAATGACCCATTAGTATGGGACTAAAAATGCATTTTGCTCTAAAATCAACTAATACTAACAAAATGAAGCAATTCGTAATTTTTCAAACTCTTAAAGGTGTGCTATATTTTCATTCAAACCTGTATGAGTTATAATTATGCAATCCTCTCAGATGTGTAGATGTAAAAATTCCTATAGTAAAATTAATATTATCGTCTCTTTATTTTTGAATTTATACATTAAAAATTTTAAACTCTGTGAAGCTTAACCAAAATTTATTAAAAAGACATCATTATTAATCAAAATTCAATATCAACAATTATTGCTATTTAAAAGATTGTGCATTATTAAGCATATTTTCAGTAAGATTTTTAAAACTCTCCTCCTTTTATCTGTTCCCTTGTAGATAAAATTTAGGAAAGCAGCCATAATTGAGAACTGTGACTTCACGGCAAGATTATGCATAACGTTGTTTTCGAATTCCCAAAAGCCCGAAACATACCAACAAATTATTTTTGTCACTCTGCCTTAGTTGTCAAGTGGGAATGGCCTTTTTTGCACGGGATAAAATAGTATTATATTCCCTTCAAAAAAAAAAAAAATAGTATTATATTCAATAAGGCAAGTGTGCATATTTTATAATCTTATAAACGAACGCGCATTATTGCTCGAGATAGTGATTCCAAGTCGCCACTAAAGACTCCCAAAACTTGACTTTTTATTGTAAAAAAAGACCTCTAAATTTGAAGGTCTATATGCTTAGGTTCCTTCACGGCTTCACCTAATCACCCATATTCATTACATCAAACAAGAGACTCACCTTTCTTGAACAAAACTGGGAGAAAATGGGAGAGGCTGCTGCAATTTCAGCTGTCATCAACAAAGCTGTTGACATGGCTGCAACTTTAATTGTGGAGGAGGGCTCTAGGCTGTATAGGTTGCGAGAGGAAATCCAATGGCTTGAGCAACAAATGAGGCTGCTGCAAGCATATCTGCAAGTTGCTGAGGAGAAGAAGGTTACCAATACAATGGTGGCGACCTTCATTAAAGGCATCAGGGACTTGGCTTACGATGTTGAAGATATCTTTGATATTTTCCTTCCTCAGATCCAAGAGCACAAGTCAAGTGCTCTTCTTAAGAGAATGGCGTGCATCCTGCCATACTCTGTCACTTGCAGCAAGTTTTCAAGGGAGATTGAGAAAATTAGAAAGAGAGTTCAGGACATTGAGGAGGACAAGAAGAAATACAATATCCCTGATATGATTAGTCCTGATGGAGCTGATAATTCCTTTGTGGATCCTCGAACCACCACACTTGATTTTGTGGATTCTATAATTGTGGGATTTGATGAAGATATTCGAAAGATGAGGAGTAAGCTGGAGGAGCATCAGTTTGTGTCAATTGTTGGTATGGCTGGACTTGGCAAGACAACTCTTGCAAAGAAAGTTTTCAAGAGTGTCAAAGATGAGTTTGATTGTAGTGCATCAGTTTCTGTTTCTCAAGATCCAAACATAGAAGCCGTTTTGAAGGACATAGCCACAAAATTGGGTCTTGACGAGGAGAGACAGAAAAAGAACTTGAAGGTCAATCTCCATGCATTTTTACAAGAAAAAAGGTATGTGCTTTTAATTGATGACGTTTGGCGTAGTGAAGCATGGGACAGTATGAAAGAGTGTTTTCCTTTTGACTCTTCGAGTGCTAGTAGAATAATTGTTACTTCTCGATATAATGGTGTGGGTAATTACATAGGAGGTGAAAATAGTGTGCATCAATTGCTTCCATTTGATTTCCCTACCAGTTGGGAACTGTTCTCCAAATTGATCTTGTCCTCAAACTTTGACCACCCCGAACTACAAGAAATTGGTGAAAAAATAGTGAAAAAATGTGGTGGCGTCCCATTAGCTATTGTTGTCGCAGTAGGCATGTTGAGAGAGAGAGGGATGAGAGAAACTGGTTGGAACGAGGTGTTAAACAACATAGGTCATGATGCTAATGATACGTGTTCTCGTATTATTGGTTTGAGTTATTTAGATCTACCCAGTACCTTGAAACCGTGTTTTCTCTATTTCGGTAATTTTCCCGAGGATTATGAATTTTCATCTTCAAAATTGATAAGAATGTGGGTGGCTGAGAAGTTCATTCAACATATTGGAGCTCAAGATGTTGAAGATGCCGGGAAAGATTACATGAGCAAACTAGACTCTAGGAATTTAATTCAAGCAGTGGAAAGAGGATTTGATGGAAGCGTAAAAAAATTTAAGGTTCATGATCTTTTGTACAGTGTATGTATAGAAAAGGGTAGAGAGATTGATTTTCTTAATACTATTGATCGTCTAGACCCTGCTTCTGCTAGGAAAGTCCGTCGACTTGGCATTTTTGGAGATGATGACATCCTCAAATGTAATATGCCAAAAATTCGTGGGCGGTTTCATTTCAAATTTGACGAGAGAAACCAACAGAAACACCTCAAAAATACGGTTTGCAAGTCGAGATTGTTGAGGGTGCTTACATTTGAAAGCATTTGGGTTCGTTTCCGTCTTCCAACAAGTGTTGAGAGTTTGAGCTGTTTGAACTACCTCCAAATAAGTTTACCTAGAATTTGTGATAAGGTTGAAATACCTTTAAGCATTCAAAGTCTGAAAAACTTGGAGACTTTGATTGTTCATTCACATTGGGTAAAGATTCCAATTGGAATTTGGAAGATGGGACAATTAAAACATCTTCATCTCAAAGCAGTTTGGCTTGAAAATCATAAATGCGATTATTACCTCCGGCTAAAAGTCCAAGTTTCCTTGCCAAATATCCAAACACTCCATTTGCCATATTCATTTGGAACACGTCCAAAATACAGTCACATGTTGCCCAAACTTACCACTTTGAGGAAATTAACTTTGTGGGATATGACGCCTGACGTGATGGAGGTGTTATGTGGAGGACAGCCTATCTCAAACAACCTTCAAACCCTTCACTGTTACAAGATTGCGGTTGCACACAGAGGCATGAGAATGAACCTGTCAAAATATGGAATGCTCATCAACTTGACGATAGAACTGTTTAGTCCATCGGACCTCCATGAGCACGACTTACCGCCCAGCCTCATCAAGGTTACCCTTCGGAAAAGCCCAATCTCCAATTCTGCAATGACAACATTGAAAAAGCTACCCAGATTGAAAATCCTTCGCTTGATGGATTGCTCTGACCTTGGAAGTAAAATGGATTGTTCAGGAGGCTTTCTTCAATTGGAAGTTTTGGAACTTCATAACCTGCCTGATTTAGAGGAGTTGGCAGAGGGAGAAGAAATGGGAATGCCAAGGCTCAAACAGCTGATCATTAACAAATGTACAAACCTCATGAGGATTCCAGAAAGGTTTCAACAATTGCCAGTCCAGACAAACTGATCGAGCAGTGGTAGTGGTAGCAATGCAGATTTGTTCACATCTTTCTATTTATTTTCAATGAAAATAATCATTCTTGTTGATATTAATAATTTTCACAGATTCTTATGTCCAACACCAGCTTGAACTACAATGTTGTCGTTTATGATTGCATCTGATTATATTTGCTTGTAATGTGAAACTACATTTGTGTAGTAATTATTTTTGCCCGTCTAGAAAGGAAACAAAAAAGCCCCCTGAATAAAGTAAGCCCTCAACAAATCATGAGATTGATAAATAGCCATTTTTTTGTTATAACCTATGATGCTACGGCACAAAAATATATTTTTTAAATTTATTATTGGTAAGTATCAGACATTATATCCCATACAAATATCCAACCTCATAAAATAATATTTAAAAAAGTAATGTTCGTGTACGGTAATAACGTGAGGGGAAGCCAGAGTAGAATATTAAAAAATTCTTCCGGAATAATGATTAATACCATCTTAATCGAACATGTTAGGAAGTATTAGTTATGGTATATTATATCAGTTTATTTAATTTACTTTCACTTAATCTTGTATTAGTTAAGTAATATTAGATTATTCAGACTTAATTAGGTGATATTAATATGCAACTAAAATTGATTAACCTCTATTAACATTAATTAACCCTCAAGTACGAAATCATGAAGAGCAAGTGAGATTATAATTTTCCACAAAGAAAAAAGTTGAAATTACAATTAGGTAAACTTATAATTCATTTGAGGTAAATGTAATCTAACATATCTAACAAAATATTAATTATAACTCATTGAAATCTAACATAATATTAACTATAACTTATTGGAGCTTTTTCGCACATTCAAGTATCAAACACAAGATTGTTTATTGAATGCTTATGTACAAACACAACTTAATCTTAACTAATAAATATAATGGAGATTAGCTCCCAAAAAATAATATTGCATAACTACAACTTAAGGTTTCTACGTTACCATCCAACTTAAGGTTTTAACCAGAGATACGGCATAGCTCGAGCAAAGATGATGATATTACAATATCTATTTATCCAGTGTCAACAATTACCCCTCCCATGATGATGATTGAATGGAGGATGAAGAGCAATAGCATAACTTAAACCATCATACACAATGTAACAAAGGCAAAATATTTGACCTAAACACATGGGAATCATTACCTTACATTCTTAACCTAATCAACTGGTGACAGAAAAGCTGTGTAAGAACCACCACTATACTTCAACCCTTTTAGAAAGGCGGAACGTCTTTGAAGGGAAAGGGTAGCATTTGGAATACCAAAAGAACGATCACTTTCTGGCAATGGATCGCCTGTTTTAAGTAACTCGGAGGGTTGGTCCATGGTGGTGCCTAGACCAACATTCAAGCCAATTGATGTGGGTTCTGTCACAAAGCTGCAAATAAATGAGATATGGGTAAAGTCAGTAAAAAAGAAACATTTAGTACCCAAAAATAAAAAAATTACTGCTTAAGTGCCTTGCTCACAAGTCATGTGCCAACAGGTACAGATAGAAACTTGGGATAACTACCTGACAAATCCTGAGGTTTGCCATAATAATACAAACATACAGGAGTTTTGAGAAATTACAAAAACATCCACTGTCAAATAATTTACTACATTTACATCTACGAAATTTTATAATGTCATGTTTAATCTTTTTTAAATACCTGATTTTTCTTTGTCAGAACTTGAATTCAAATTCATGACTTTAGAACATGCATTAGCTAAATCTTAAGACATGTTAGGAAAGTCTTTGCAATTTTTAAACTTCGGGGGAAGTTCAAGTAATTACACTAAACCTGAAGGTATGCTAGTGCAATTATCCCCAACAGATTCTATAATAGGATGTATGTATAGCTGCGGGTTTATATACACCGTTGATCATATGATTGGTTTGACGAACCAAAAATTAAGCGAAAATTGATAGGCCCAACTCGATAATACATGAAAAATTCCTTATGCAAGTAATCAGCACAGAGATGAATACTATTCTTGGCTCCAATTATAATTGTGCTGCTGCCGCACAACTCTCAGAGAAACATTCCAACTTGAATTCACCACATAAACCAACAAGATCAAATAAGATATATCAAACCGATTATTATCAAGTCTAAAAAAATGATTTCAGCTTCTCAATGGCATTGTGAAACAAATGGTTGAAATGACTAAGGTAGAGAAAGAAGGACTCAGGCAACCCTGATCAATGATCATTTCAAGAACAAAAGTGATTTCATAAAATGCAAATTGAATGAGAAATTGGGATACCTGGCTTGAAATTCAGCCCCATTAGAGCGCATAGTATCGCAAATGCCACAAATTATCCATGGTGGAAGATAGGCATCATTAATTTCAACACTATAGCAGATGCCAGAAGACAAACTTCTAGCTTCAGTATCCATATTGGAGTCCTTCAGCTGGGAAGACATGTATTCAACCCTCCTCACTTGTTTGCATCTAACCTGCATTAAACATGAAGTAATACCATTGATAAGACAGTTTCAAAAGACAAAAAGGAAAAAGATACTGAATGTTAAAACATGTGAGAACTGCAGGCATAATATACAACATATAAATTAGTTTCTATTAGATATTGTTAATCTACAATGTTTTTTCTAATGAAGTAAAACCGTCATGGGTGATCTGTAGAAACCACGTGGTATGGTCTCACCTCAGGAGTGGAGAGAGCAGCGTTTTTAAAAGGAACTGGTGAGTACAGCACAGGAACATCAACACCAGTCAAAGTTGTCAGGAAGGATCTGGAGGCAAACAAAAAAAAGGGATAAATTCAAGATATTCACAGATCACAACATTAAATTAGAAATAATAAGTTCTATACTCCAAACTCTTCTCCTTATTTCGCCAAAAGTAAGTAAAATAAATAAATCAAATGACTGATACCAACCTATAATTTAACAGAAAATCATACAATGCATGTATGTTTCTATTCCCAGTAAACATCAATAAAGATTGTGGGGTGCTATCAACGCCAGCCATGGACTCCATAGCTCGAGTCTGCATGATCAGTTGACAGTATCACAAATTATGGACTACAATAAGTTGACTGGAGCAAATTTAATGAGCAAAAATATTATCCCACTACATACTCGAAGAATTTAAACTGAAATAAAGAATCCTTGGGAATAAACAAGAGGTACATTTCATGAAGTCAAAATTATAGCCGCTTCTGTAGGTAGCTCTTAACAAAATTTAGGAATGTACAGTCACTTAAATCCTACAAAATGGCTGATAGATACCTGAACAGTGGATAAGTATTATGTCCCACAAGATGCTAGATAATTGATCATGAACCATATCCAACAAAAAGTGGACAATTTACGTACCTGGCCGAGATTGTATTTTTTAATTTCAGAAAGTTCAGCAAGGTCATCTGCAGTAACTTCTTCCACTTTAGAGCAGCAAAGAGGCATTGAGAAAGAAACACCCTGCATCAAAGGTTAAATTCAGAAATCGTATTTCATTTGACAAAGAAACAAAGAAGACTGGCGTAAAAATAATTTCCCTCATCTTCCAAGTTATAAGAAATATGAAATCAGAAAAGATGGGCAGACTGGGGTATGTGTTGAATCACTAATTATGTTTATTCTTCGACAAACTTGTTGTGCAAGAAGAAATTCCACTTACATGCTCTTTTAGAAGATGCCTCAAATTACTTGTTGACTGAGATAAATAGGCGTAGCAAGAGGACTTGGTTTTGTTTGGACCATCGGGTGCAGCAAACATAACTACAAACTGCACACAGCACACTGCACAAGTTTGGAAAGAAAGCGAAATGAATTTGACCTTGTATGCTTACAAAGCCAAGCATAATCCTAGCATTATGCATAACCAAAACATAAGAATATTCGTAGAATGCATGCCCAAGGAAGAAGGTAAATTACTATATCTTCTGGACTAATTTCTTGTGGTATCTAATATTTTCAACATAATAGAAGTCGCGAGGTCCAATCTTGACGCAAACTCAAAAAGTCATGGCTTATGGATATTGATCAAGTATCACGTAAAGAATTATGACATTATCTGTTTGATGTAGCATTGAAACTGCAAGGAAAGTATGTTTGAGAAAAAGAAAATGAACTTGTGATACTCTAACAATGACTATGTACGAAACGTTTGAATAAAACATGGGCAACACATTAGCAGCAGACATGAGCAATTTGTAGGTTCAATGTTTAAGAGTATTATATGGAGAAAGAACATTACCATAGAAAAGTTTACAAACTTTCCTCCGCAGCATGTAGTAAAGACTTCGAAATGAATCCTCCCAAGCCTGTTGTCGTCTACTTAGGAAGTCCATTTGCCCTTCATAAATGTGAGATTTTTAAAGATGGTGAAAAAGGAATGGGGGAAGCAAAAGCTCAGTTATGAGGTAAGAGAATCTCCATGGATATACCTCCTGGCAAAGTGGTCAATGCTGAAATGGCTGCATGGGGTAGAGTAGATTGAGGGTGCACCCAAGAATGGAAGGTCCCAGGATTTGTTATTTGACTTGTAGAGGTAGGTTCTCGGGCGCAAGTCATATGTTGACTTTGACAACCACGTGAAAAAAGATCCATACCTTTCAAGGTGTCACAGTTCATTAACCTGTGGAGCCTGTAAAACAATGAAATACATTGAATGAGCATGTAACTATTGAATTTTAATATTTAGGTAACTGTAACAGGGTAAGAGCAAAAGAAAAGAAGCAAATGAACAATGTCATATCAATTACTTCACAATATATACCAAAAACAAATTTCATGGATAAACACAACACCGGTCATCTTCAGTGGATGTTTTTGTGATATTAGCCGGCCAAAAAGAGAGAGAGAGAGAGAGAGAGAAACAGATCAAGTGCAATCCTGTTTTTTTCAGTGATTCCAAAACATTTCGTATTTTCCTATATTGGAAATAGATTTAGAACTAGAGTTCTCAAAGGAAATGGAGTATATACATAAGAATAATAGTTCATGTATTATACATGGTGCAGTTTTTCGAGCTACTAATTGGCTAGCACATCAAGTTCCAACAATGAGAAAAGATATTTTCCTTTTATGATTGCATAGACAAAGAGATATGTCACGTACAATTAAACAAAGATATTGACCAAACCACCATATGGAACTTAAAATTATCCAATAAAAACAACATAAATTTTTATGGTAGGTGCACCGTGACAGCACATATAATGAGAAAAGGTATTTTCTTTCATTGACTAAATAGAACAAATAGACACATCACATACAAACATATTCACCAAAAGATCATACGATTCAAACAATAAAGTATCCATTACAAACAGCATATATTATCATACAAGGTGCATCATAAAAACAACCCCAAATCACAAGTCTTAAATCCTTGATATACTATTACACAACTGTGAGGTATTTCTCTTCAAGATTAAGAATTATTAACTTATCCAAATTCACAAAACCTACCCAATGCTAGTGCTTGCAGCATAAAAAAATGTATCAGTGAACTTACCAATTTACAGACGATAAAGACAACAGTCGCATATTGGTTTTTAGGGTCAAATCTAGCGGAATCTTGTAATCAGGTATATGAAATTCTGAACAAAAGCTTTGGGGCACAATATTTCGAGTTTTGTGAATAGACTCGGCTAGTGTGGCGGAAGAAGCACAAGGTTCAAGTGAAACCAGTCCTTTCAAAGCTTTACCCTGTCGATCAAGAAGAATACTTTACATTTCAAGCACCCCAACATACTATCTTTCAATTCACGGAAAAAGTTCTAGCAAAGGGGTACCATGTCTGTAGAAATTGAGCCATTGAACTTTTCACCACCCAATGATAACTCCCGGACACTCTTAAAAGTATTATTAATTACTTCAGCTGAACTGCTACTCGGATTTGAAGAACCATTGCCAGTTTCTGAAGCTACAGTATCACTAGTACTTCAAGGACATGCAGAATACAGATCGTTAAATTCAGAAAATCAAGACATGCTTTCAAGAAGACTCATTAAATTAATTGTACCACAAGGTTTGCACTTGATGTTTGGGATAATTCTTCAGACTGCCAACTCGTTTGCTAGGAAAAGTTTCCTGTCAATAGTCCATTACATAATACACATTATCTTGGAAACTGATTGGGTGAAGTTAGAATCCATCATTCTCAATATATCACGCAATTAGTAAATGAAAGAGGTGATATAAGTGAAAGCAATTAAGAATTAGACTTAGAAGAAGGCCTTCAAACCTTGGGATTTTCCTTTCTGGAAAGCAGGCCACTGCTTCTAGTGACTGGAAAATGTTCATCCATCCGTGTGGAACGTGAGGCTTTTGCAGTACCAGATTTCTTGATCCCAGAAACTGCTCCATCTGCATTCCTAAAAGGAAATGGAGAGTTTATCGCAAAGTAAACCTAAATGTATAAGAAAAAATCTGGAAAAAAATATCTACCTCGAGCAATGAGGAACGGGTGGAGATTCATCTACAAGCTCCACAGATTTCTTTCGCTTCAGTAGCTCCCCCTGTCAAAAAATAAAAGTACATGTGTAATCATGTTACACTATATGGATTTACTGCTACTTTGCTCCAGGAAATCATGTACATACGTAAAAGTATACTGATAGTTAGTGAACATAGGTAATTTATGTGAAACTGCGGATAAGTTCAAAACTTCATAAGGAGAATGATTATTCCGGAGATCCATACATCCAGCCAACCATTTTCACCAGAAAACTGAATTATATTTCCAACATAGCTGTAGATATATATGCATGAATTAAGAATTCTCAATTCTGTAAACAAGGACAGCAAACTATAGCACATACGGGGCAACTTAGATATGATGCACTACTGCCTCAAAGCATGTTCTACATGACCGAGGGATCTCCCACTCAAATTTGAATCTGCTGCCGGACTATGAAATAATCTTTTTTTCTTTACAAAAAGGTGGATACAAAACCCTTAAGTTGGGACAGAAAACAGAAGAAACAACTTTATTCCTTTCCTTCTGTACCCTATTACACCAATTGCCAAGTGTAAAAAATATTTTATGATTGTTTCGTCTCACAACCTTCTATTTCAATTCTGTTCTCTGTTCACCTAGAACACAACTATACTCAGAATTCAGATAATACTCCTTTAGCAACAGAAAAAGAGCATGTAAAATTCCAACTGCAAGACCTCGCGATGGAAATATTACCCGTAACTCCGAGGGAGTTTTCCGCTTCAAAGTGGTGGTGGAAACCTTTGAACCTCCACCTCCAGCAGTTTCACCACCAAAATGAAAAGCATTTGAAGCAGACAATTGACCAATAGTAGCAACCTCCGTCATTGTCTCCGTGCTCAGCATTAGATGGGAACAAGTTCTGTAGAATAGGCCAATGAATTAGAGGACGAAAACCCCAGCAACAAAGTCACTCAGAGATGTATTAGAACAAACCGATATAAGAAATTTATGAACAGACACCCTAGCTCAAGTTCCTTAAAATAAGTTTCAGGGCAGAAATTGGAAACATTGCCTCCATCAATATCAACCACTATAGACAATAAAATCCAACATATTCATATGCAACCACTCGAGGAAAAAAATTAGCACAATCATTAGCCACAGACCAAATTCTATTTACAATTTTATCAACCCTTATTAATCAATCTCCCAAAACAATCCACCATCAAAAACCTTCCCCAGAAAAATTAAATCAAAATTTCAAGGAATTTCTTAAAGTCTCATATCGGCATTCGAACAGGCATGTGAGCCGCACAGATCCGCCAAAGTGCCTCGAACAATCAAAAGTCAGAAGCTTAACTCACTAATAGATAAAGCAGACAAAAACCTAGTGACCACCGCACCGGGACAGGTACACGTTGACTACAGCATTGTGTGATTATGAGCGACAGTGAGGAGGCGCGGCGGCGGTGGACGGTGGAGCTAGGCGGAGATGAGAAACCCCGGACAAATAATCGTGGAGAGAGAAAGATGAGAGAGAGAGTGGGGGGAAAGCATAGAGCTAATTTGAAAAGGCCAAAATTAAATTCTTAACTTATTTAGAGTACCACTCATGACATAACTCCTTATTTTTTAGAGTTTTGAAGTGTTTAAAAAATCAATTTTTATTTAATTTAACTAGAAATAAGTCAAATATTTTGGATTTTTTTTTTTTTTTTAAAACACACACCCCAAGTGGTCAGAGGGATTTGAACTTGGGTCTTTGCCTTCGAGAATCAACCCTCAGACTACTTGACCAACCCCTGTTGACAGATATTTTGGATTTTGTTTCTGTTTATATGATTTTTTAATTTAATTAAAATTCTATTTTAATAATAATTTTTTATTAAAATATTAATATTTCTAAATTTACTTACAAATAGAACTCTAAGATTTAAATACATCCTTTACAACTTTTTTTTTTTTAATTATATCCTTTCTTTTTTTCTCCAAACAAAATTTTTTAATTTAAAAAACCTCATAACTAAAAGTTTACAATTATGAGGTATATCTTCTCTACTCTTAATTTTTATAATTTTATAAAAAAGGATATATATAGAATAATTTTATATATGATTAATAATAAATAAATTTATATAAAATTATAATAATTTTTATATTAATCATACTTAAATCGTATTATGTCAAAAAATATTTCAAAATATTTTAGGATAAATTAATAACTTCATAAAAACTAAAAGTGATTATCAATTTTTCTCTTCAAGCACTCAACTGATTATTTTTCTACTTATCACTTTTTTTTTTCAAACATTCAACGCTATTACTACTACAATTTTTTACAACTTTCACTTCTTCTTTAACTTCTACCTACATTTTGCAAACACCCCCTTAATTGGATCATGGGTTTAACTAAAAGCGTTTCTTCTTCTCTTTTTTTTTTTATCAGAAACTAAAGTCGTGTTTTAAGAGCCATTTATATGATTTTCAATAAATAAATATGTAATAATCAAACAAAGGGCCCATAAGTCATTTTCCCAATTGTGCTCCCCCACTTCAGCATACCATTATAGATTATTTTGACTTCAGCTCTGCAAAGCTTGAAGAAATCAATCCTCTCTCTCTCTCTATGGCTTAATATCTTATATCTGAGGAATTTCGCCGTAAGTCTCTCCGTTTGATCTAGTTTTACCTTGTTTTTTGTGAATCTGAATTGGCAGTAGCTCCTTATGAGTTTTCGAGTAAGTTAGCTGTTGGAATATGCTTGAGTTTTTTGCTGTTTCTGAGAGGACTTTAGATGGGTTTTCTCGGCGATGGGTGTATTTTCTCTTTTTTTTTTGAGTGATTGTGGTGGTTATCAGACAGTTGTCTTGCCGATATATTGAAATCTTGATAAGCTCCATGAGTTTTGCTTGGTCGTATTTCAATTTTGTCTGCAATGTTGGTTGCTGCTACAGTGTTGAGGCATTGCTCGAGTGTTGTGTAAAATGAATTAAATTTTAATGTAAAATTTGGACAAAATTTTAGCCCCTATTTTTGGTAACTGTGAATGTTTATGGGGTAGCGAAGCTGAGGTATATTATGTGGGGTAATGTTTATGAAGTAGATGCCATATTTCCAGATGGCCCATTGTTGGAAGTTATATCATGAAAGAAGATATTAATGATCGCCTGAAGTAGAGATTCGGGGAAATATTACAGTAGTTGCATATGACCTGGAATGGTAACCTAGTTCGTTTGGACTTGATTTTGTATTCAAAACTTGGAGTTTTTCATTCTATAGCCTTGGGGATGCTGTAACTTAAGAAATTGATCTGGGTTTGAATTTTGAGAGGGATAATGCCTGAAGGTGTAGTTCTAGGAGATTTCTAATGCTTTGCTCAGCTGATTCTTGATGTTACTTTGTGACTTAAGATTTGTGGTAAATAAATTCACTGTAGCCTCAGGTTTATTTATGTCTGTTGATAGTATTCTTGATATTTTAGTGGTACTATCCAACTCCTTCTTGACTAGGTTCGTTGTGCTTGTCAATCATCACATAACCAGCAGAATATTATTCAGTTTCTTTCGACCCCAGTGCTCTTGTCTTTGAACTTTATAGTGAGTGATTCTGTTTACAGTTCTGCTGTAAGTAGATCTAAACTTGGTCGAGTGCGAGTTATGATGACAAGTATGTGAGAAGCTTTGTACCTTTCTATGGAACTGGATTATGTTTTCCATTAATTGTAAAGATTGTAAGGTTATTACTGACTAGGTTCGTTCTACTCGTCAGTCATCTCATATGTGCCAGATTATTATTCAGTTTCATTCCAGATATAGACTGATTGCTTGGAGTCTACTTTTATCTTACTCTATTTTTCTGTTAAGAGAGTATGTCAGTCTGGGGTGGGGAATTCTGTACTGATAAATATGTTAATATTATATATGCGTTTTTTGAAAGCCAAATCTGAGAACAGGTTAGTGTAAAAATATGCAATGCTCCTTTCTATTTCATTATTTTTGGAACAATACTTAACAATTTCAGCAATTAAAGCTTTATTTGTCCAAGTTATTAAAATCTATAAGATCCTTTATGAAAGCAACTCAAATGTGTTCTCAGCAGGTAACACTTTTTCTCTGGTTTTTGAGTTTTTCCTTTTGGTTGCAGCTGAATTTACACCAATCTTACAAAATGTTTGATTGCGGTCCAAAGACTCAATATGGACAGCGGGACAAGTTTGTAAGGTATCCTATTTCTTTGCTATATGTAATATGAATATTAAAGTTCTCCACTGTTTTCTATATGATTATGAGAGTTTTGTGTGTTAAGGTTGGATGACCTAGACTCCCGACTCTCATCCCCATCATCTTCAGTAGCAGCAAATAAATGTGGCTTCTCCATTGACGGATTGAGCCGTGGGGCCCATACCCCTCATGCTCCTTCGAGATCCTTTAAAAGAGGCATGAAAAAAGGATCTCAAGGACTAAAATCCATTGGCCGGACCCTTGGATTTGGTGTCTCTCGAGCCGTATTCCCAGAGGACCTCAAAGTGTCAGAGAAGAAGATATTCGACCCTCAAGACAAACTCCTCACATTTTGGAACAAGCTTTTTGTAATGTCGTGCATTCTGGGTGTATCTGTGGACCCTCTGTTTTACTTTCTACCGGTTTTTAATGAGTCATCAAATTGCCTTGACATAGATAGAAAATTAGCCATCACAGCCACGACATTGAGGACGATAATTGATACTTTCTATCTTATTCACATGGCTCTCCAATTCAGAACAGCTTATATTGCCCCATCTTCTCGGGTTTTTGGACGGGGCGAACTTGTGATAGATCCTGCACAGATTGCGAAACGGTACTTGAAGTGCTATTTCTTCATTGATTTCCTCGCGGTGCTTCCAATACCCCAGGTTTGAGAAATTTACGAAGTTATTACATGTTTTTGAATTTTTTTTTTACGACGTACAGTAAATATTTTGCACCTTTCTCGCCTTCCCTATTTCAGAACTTCACATAAAAATACCACATCAATTTTCTGATTTGGTGTGTGGTGTATGGGGAGGATACATGTTAAAAAATTTTTTAAAAAAATCTAGTTTTGATTTTGTTGTGGAATATCTGAAAACTCGTGATTTTGAAATTTCGCTGCTGGTTGGAGTTTGGATTAGCTAGTCTCTTTTGTGGAGCAAAATATTCACAAAAGAAATGTCTTAGTAGCTCCATTGGAATGGGAGAATTAATGCAGCGGAAAATGCTACCCTTGCTAGATTTAGTTCTTCTTTTGGTTTTCCTGGTTGTACTAAGCAGTAAACTTTTAATAAGATACATGAATTATGGGTACATTGTAGCTATTGGGTTAGAAAATTACTGGTTGTTATTGGTCGACCCTTACACAATAAACCTTTTCTATAGATCCAAAATTTTATATTTTCTATTTATACATGAATTTTCTGGACAATATCCTGTTTGTTCAGCACTTACAATTTTACAAGGATTCTAATTTGTGGAAGATTACTTGATATCTGAGAAGTTTTTTAGCATTTTCCTGTTTTTCTTACTCTACTTATTCTTTAATTCATGCAGATTGTTGTCTGGAGATTTCTGCTGAGATCAAAAGGGTCAGATGTCTTGGGGACAAAACAAGCACTGTTTTTTATCATTTTGCTTCAGTATATCCCCAGACTTGCGCGGATATTGCCCCTAACATCGGAATTGAAAAGAACTTCTGGTGTCTTTGCTGAAACTGCATGGGCTGGTGCAGTGTCCTATTTGTTGCTATACATGCTTGCTAGTCATGTAAGCTTCCATTTAAATTTGTATGGCATATTATCACACTGTAACAAACTGTACATATATTACTTTAGGGGTTGGCTCAAAGTTTGGCAGAAGCTCGAAAAGACATTTCCTCTATGCAGTGCACTTACTTGAATGCGGAAACTTACCAAAAAAATATCTGCAATGCATCCTTATTTCCATAAATGATTGCTGAATCTAACATTTTCCTTCTGTTTCTCCTGATCCGCAAATATATTTATGCCTTAATTTATATGGAGTTCCTCATTTTCTATTTTAGAAACACTTAGGTCCCCAATGTTGTGACATCCCTCTAACCAATTTTTAGATTAAAAGTCGGCGAAAAATCTATTCTTTTAGAGCCAAATAGCCTAATCCAATTGTCACCTTCCTTGGTTAAAAGTATCTACTAAGTAGGGATTGATCAACTTACTCCGAAAAGATGGATGTTTAGGTAGCTTTTGACTGAACAAACTGATTTTAGAAGATGAATGTCATGAAAGACTCCATTTTCTTGCTTGAAAATGAGATGGATCTATTCCTTGTAGTTGTTTCTATTTTCAATGTTCAGGAAAAAATATCTTTTATAAGTTAACTTAATCCTGATGATGTTTTGACTGGGATGAGGTTTAATCGAATTTTGCAGGTAGTTGGGGCTTTGTGGTACTTGTTGTCAGTGGAACGTAATGACACGTGCTGGCAAAAGGCTTGTAAAGACAGTGGAAAGTGTATAAAAGATTACTTATATTGTGGAAATCAAAAGATGAAGGATTATAATCTGTGGAGCAGCAATAGTACTGCAATCTTACAAGAAGCTTGCCCTGTTGATGACGACAACAATCCTCCATTTGATTTTGGAATATTCAGGCAGGCGTTGTCATCTGGGATTGTTTCATCAGAAAAGTTCTTGTCTAAATATTGTTACTGTCTGTGGTGGGGCTTGCAGAATTTGAGGTAAACAAGTGTTTATACATCAATTATAAGTTTGCGTTTTCAAGATCTATAATTTGGTTTTAATTTCTTTCTGAAGTACACTTGGACAAGGACTTCAAACCAGTACTTACCCTGGAGAGTCAATATTCAGCATTGCACTTGCCATATTTGGTCTCATTCTCTTTGCTCTGTTGATTGGAAATATGCAGGTAAAACAGTAATATTGGCATTGGTTAACTGTTTAGCATCTTTTTACATTTGTCCTTGTAATTTTGTATTTTTTCCTTTTCCTTCACTTTCTTAAGCATAGCTTGTACACAATGCTAACTAATTAACTTGGACCTGTAATAACAAGAAATGAAAACATGGGACATAGTTGTTGGGCATTGAGGGAGCCTAGATGTTTGATAGAACAATTTCTCGGGTAATACCTCTGTAAAATATGCTGAATCATAATGCAAAGAGTATCTCAAGTCCTGTTTTACTGTGATTCGTGCAAATTTGCTTTAAGTCAAAATCATGTCAACTCCCTCGTGCAGTTTTGCTATTGATTTATTGGCTCTGAATTTTATTGCGGAGTAGAAGAATTTTCATTTTCTGTAAGTTAGCAGCTTGTTTCCCACATTTGCTTATAGTTTGGAAATGACAGCAAGATAGGAAATGAAACGTGGAATGATTCTATTATACATCTCAAAATACTTGACAAATGGAATTCACATCAACCCCAACCTGCATAAACAACCCAAAAAAAAAAAAAAAGATTGAGAAAAAGAAAAGAGAACTGAAGTACTGTCGTCTGATAGGGCATCTTTTTAGATCTACAGAATACATCTGAATTCAGGCCATATATATGCATTTGGTAGGCCTGGGAAAATAAACTCCACTTAGCTACAAATGACTTCTTTTTCTTTTGGGTACACTTCAAATGATATTTAAATTCCATGACTTACACTGATATTTTCTTGGTTTTGTGGTATTACCACAGACATACCTTCAATCGCTCACGATTCGTCTTGAAGAGATGAGAGTTAAAAGGCGTGACTCAGAGCAATGGATGCATCATCGTCTGCTCCCTCCAGATCTCAGGGAACGAGTTAGGCGCTATGATCAGTACAAGTGGTTAGAAACACGTGGAGTCGATGAAGAAAGTTTGGTCCAGAGTCTGCCCAAAGATCTCAGACGAGACATAAAACGTCATCTTTGTCTGGCTTTGGTCAAGAGGGTAAAACTATTTTCCACTGATTATAATCTAATGCCTTTATCTTTTAGGGGGAGAGTAGCAGCAGCACTCCTCCTCCCTGAGGTTGCGCCAAATTACACATAAAGCCCCTTATGTTTTGATAATTATCGTCAACTCCCCTGGCGTTAACTATCTAAACCTCAGTGTAATTATGGAATGATTCTGTTTTTATCTCTAAATTCTATTTTTTTTAAAACTGGGTCTTTTGGGATAAGTAAAGAGCCTTCTGATCTGAACTATTTACCAACTGGACTTTCTATTCTTGCACTTTACCTCCTCAACAATATGAGTTGTTATTCATTACCACCTCATGCCTATTCAGACGGAAATAACCACCAAAAGCCTTCAAAAACGACACATAATCATTACATGTTTGTTTGTTAGGGAAATATTTCCAATCAAAAATAGGTTGAGGTGGTATGAGTAAGTGTTTTGGAGTTCTGGAGTTGATGTGGAAAAAAAATAAAACAACCGTAAACTTTTATTCATGCATCTACATATACTTGAATTTTTCCCAGACACAGAGCCAGGTTTTGTTCATGAAAATAGAGGACTTGCAAATATTTCAATTTTTTTCCAATCTTACCCCTTTCTCTTTGACCCTGGCTATAACTACTTTCCCAAGTTGACACCAACTCTTTTGTAGGTTCCACTATTTGAGAACATGGACGAGAGATTACTCGACGCCATTTGTGAGAGGCTCAAACCCTGCCTATACACCGAGAACACCTACATAGTGCGAGAGGGCGATCCCGTGGACGAGATGATATTCCTCATCCGTGGCCGTCTCGAGAGCGTCACAACTGACGGTGGAAGAAGCGGTTTCTTCAACCGGAGTCTTCTCAAAGAAGGAGACTTTTGTGGCGAAGAGCTTCTAACGTGGGCCCTCGACCCAAAATCTGGTTCTAACCTCCCCTCTTCCACCCGAACTGTGAAAGCACTATCCGAAGTCGAAGCCTTCGCCCTAACAGCTGATGAGTTAAAGTTTGTTGCCAGCCAATTCAGGCGGCTCCACAGCAGACAAGTGCAGCACACTTTCCGGTTCTATTCACAGCAATGGAGGACTTGGGCCGCTTGCTTTATTCAAGCTGCATGGAGAAGGTATTCGAAGAGGAAAGTGTTGGAGATAAAGAGGAAGGAGGAGGAAGAGGCTGAGGGGGCGGCGGGGGCCGCCAGCAGTGGGGGCGGGGGGTCGTATAGTATTGGTGCGACTTTCTTGGCTTCTAGGTTTGCTGCAAATGCTATGAGGGGTGTGCACAGGAACAGGAATCTTAAGAGCGCACGGGAACTGGTGAAACTGCAGAAGCCTCCGGAGCCGGACTTCACTGCTGATGCTGATTGATTAACCGGGTTTTTCGTTTCGGACTTGAGGAGGTGGTGGAATGTGTAATATACTTTTGTTGTTGTGAGGATGACATAATGGATAATGTATTGTGCTGTGTAGCTAATGTATTTCTTGGTTTGGAGATGTTTTTGTTTTTCTAGGAATTTGTATAATTTGGCATCTCTAATGTTGTTTGTATATTCAAATTGAGCCATGATGGTTTATTTATGTAGCAAAATTGTGAGGGTAGCTGTTTTTCGATGTGTTCTTGATGTAATTATGGTGTTCTGTGAATTGTGCCGTTTTTTACCTGACGACCCTACTTTTTCAGTTTCATGCAGCCAAGTCCTAAAGTTAGTTACTAATAGAAATGAATAATTCAGAAAAATAATTACAGGTCTTCATGTATTTGGGAAGAATTATATTGGCATCCATGAGATTTGGTTTAACTAAGCAAATACTATCCTGTGGTTTTGCTTAATGTTTATTGTAAATTTTTTTGGGGGAAACTTAATGTATTGCCACTCTTTTGTACTTTATTCCCGCCTTGACCAACGGTTGGGAATTGGAGGGGTCAGTTTAGGAGTGGGTTAGGTGAGGTCGAGTATGAGAGAGTTGTAAGGATTTGATGGGGATTTTCTTTCTGTTATGGCCGGGATCTATGGTGGAATAAGAATACGTATAATTTTTATAATGCCGGCATATCTCCCGTTGATTTGGTTGAACTTGCTAAAAGTTATCATAATGCCTACTGAGAGATGGTGTACTTATGCATGAATATTCTTAAAAAATATTATTTTGTTGTGTCGTGTCATATCAAACAATCGTATCGAACATCGTGTCTAATACTATTCATGTGAAAAATTCAAAAAAAAATCTCATACATCATAGGTGGGGGCGTGTGATGTTAGGAGTAGAACTGAGAGTAGAGTTGAGGCGGGGGTCTATCAATTAGCAATTTATCTTCGAATTTTCGGTATCAACAGATGCTCCCACTTCAAGATCCGGAAAGAACGTGCCGAACTTTCGCGAGACCGGGCTTGAAGTACTTCTTTTCATTTCTTGGTGTTGGGCCCATTTTGATTTGAGATTTATCGGTTGCCCAAATTAGGGCTGTCAACGGGTCGGATTCGGACCGGATCAGGAAATTCCGGATCCGAATCCGACTGGAAGATCCGATAACCGGATCCGAATCCGAATCCTATAGGATTCGGATTCATTAATACTAAATCCGTATGTTAACGGGTCGGATCAGATCCGATAAAAGATCCGACCCGATTAACAATAAAATTTAAAATTTTTTTATAAAGAAATAAATAAAAAAATATAAATATAAATATATAATATTTAACAAATAATTATTACTTGATGAATTCTTTAATGGTTTTGTGTATATGCATTTAAAATAGGTTAATTTAATATTTTTAATAAAGAAAAACATATTTTTTAGAATAAATAATTTAAATTTTATTATTATTTATAGTGAAGATATGTGAAATTTTTAATTTTAATTATTCTATTTAATATTCTTTACTAATAAAATAATTAATTTAATAAAATATTATAAAAAAATCGGATTCGGATCTTTAACGGATCGGATTCCTTAATTCCATATCCGGTCCATTTATTTCGGATAACGAATATTTATAATCGGATATGATCTATAGAACTTTTTTATCGGACGGATATGATAAAATTCGGATCGGATTCGGATCGAATTCGGATTAAAATCCGCCCCATTGACAGCCCTAGCCCAAATTAACTTGAATTGATAATCTTTAATCATTGGCCCAAGACAGCAAGTAGCCCAACATTTCACTTTTTCGATTTTTTTTTTAAATCGGGCATCAAAATGAGCCCAATTATAAATAATTATTCGCCAATTGGATGCAATCTTCACGCGGCTATTTGCTTATGCAGCAACTTTCAGCAACAAATTTTTTTTTTTAAAAATTCATGTGGACCCCACTAAATTGACTCACTCTTAGGAAATGGCTTGATATCAGCAATCCTTATCAAATGCATGCTGCTGTTCCGTGAAATATCTTGCTAATATTAAGGGAATTTGCATGATTCGACTATCTTTTCCTTCCGTGATAATTGGCTATGATTTTTTTTTCGAATTGATTGCAAGCTCATACATAAATAGGAGGACCTCAGCCTTTATACTTCGCCATTCTTGGACAGACGGAGTCTGCTGCAAAGGAATAAAGAAAGAAAGGATCTCATTGTCGCAATTCCAGCGGAGAGTCCGATCACGCTACAATTCCATTGCTATCTTTACGATTCCCGCCATTAACATATCCTTGAAGTTCTCAACCTGTTCACGATCGTCGCCCACTGCTTCTTTTGAGAGGAAGGAGCCGTACTGGAAAAAAGGAACAATTTGCCGCCGATTCAGTTGGACACCAAATCCCCACTTTTCTTGGCTTCCGAGAATCTGTATTTGGAGTTTTTTCGAAAGTTCAGTCGAATGATTTGTTCTTTTCACCATTCAGCTGCTGGAATTTCGAGGGGCAAAGAAAAACAAATTTCTACCAAAACAAATTGATTTTCGGTGGTTGCAGAACTTGGGAAGAGAACGTGCGTCAGATTCCTGCCCCCAGTCGAAATACCATTGTCGCAGTGGTCTCCCTCCTCGGCATCGATGAGATCATGATGGATTTGATCTTGAATCTCGACTCAGGACCAAGGAGGCCTTTCATGACTCCTACCATGCGTCATCATTCAGCGTCAATGGATATTTTGCTCAAGCCATCATTCTAACACCCCACAACAGGAGGATTGCATGCAATTTACTCCACCATCTGGCACGTGCTCAGGAATAGCGAACAATTATGCCCTTTCAAGCTTTACTAGTCTTTTTTTTTTCACTACTCAACTAAGTGAAAGAGTTGTAGAGCGTTCTTCTAGCCTCCATCAAGCCGAAACGTTGCAGTTGTTGTCAGCCATCAATCTTTCTCATCATCATAGGGTGCATGTAGGTAGTAGCGGCGGTCATCAATTTCATACATGTTGAATTCCACCAACTTCTCGGACATTTCATCCATCTTCAGAGATTTTGTGCTATGGAGATATCGTCGTGATGGAATATGGCGAAGTGGAAAGACTCAACTCGTCATGCCGGTTGCGCAACATTCTCTTGTAATGAAATCTCCTCTATTTTTTGTTTCTCTCTCCTTTTTGCAGGTGAAGGATGAAAAATGAATTGAGGATATGGGTCGCTGGAAGATCGAGACCCCCTGATCAGCAACAAGAGAAGTCCAAGATACTTTGATTCCGGCATAAAAGTGGAACGAATCATCATTTCACGAAATGAGAATTTATTATGGCAAACAACAAATGCTTACTTTGATGGAAACTCTGACAAGAGACTTGTGCGTTGAGAGAAGTTGAGACACCATATGAAGAGTTTAGACAAAATGTAGTAACTTTGTCATGTTTTTGTATTCATTTTGTCACGTTGATGTAAAATAACATCAATTTGTGGAATAAAATTTTCTTTCATATCACTTCGTGCCTTTCTTTTTGTGCATTTGCTTGTCATTCTTGAAATTATTGATTCTGGACGACTGCAGTGTATGCTCCCAGAGTTGGAATTTCACGAACTTGTTCAAACTCACGAACAATTTAGATTTGCTTGCAGATATGACTGAACTTGAAAATTTAGTATTCAAGTTGCCTACGTACACCAAAAAAGATGATCAAGTCATGACGTAGTTCAAAGTTTTTTTTTTCCTTTTGTCACATTTTATACTCATGCGCATAAGGAGTAACATGCGGTTTAAGTTCGTGCGTTGAGGAGGAAAATTCTTCATTTAGGATGATCCTTTTGGGGAATTTGATTTTCGGAGGCAAATACGCAGCTTTGTTTTGTCCGTCGATTTGTCTCTGCTAGGAAACATATCGTTGGCTTCTCCAAGAAACGTAGGTGAAAAGAGACCTCCAAGAGTTGCATGGTTTGACTTATAAGTTCTTCTTGATTTCTTCTGTCTCGATAGAGAATTCTTCAAACTTCTTGGTGGATTTTGTTTACGAAACTCGGTGCGCTTTAGCTTTTCCTTTGATATTGGTGGATGAATTTGATCAACACGTTGTTTTGGACTTTTTCGACGAGTCATCAGAATCCATCTATCACCATCAATAGTTTTGTTGGAAGGAGTTGCTTCTTACTTGGTTCTTTTTTCAGCAAGCAAGAACCCAAACTGAAGCGTTGTTGAATTGTGTAAGATGTTCTTGGTTGCGGTAAGGCTAGCATGATTCACCTCTGCAACATCTTCCTCTCCATCATCGCTATCATCATCATCGAGAATTATTCTTCCTTCGTTGGCTAACAACATTATCTTTTCCTTGACCACGAAGCACTTCTCTATAGGATGACTGATAATCCAATGATATTTGCAGTATTCGGGATGAGTCACTTTGTTACTTTCTTCAGGGTGTTTTGGCTCAGGTAGTTTGATCAACCTTCTTTCGGCTAGTTCATCAAAAATGTGAGATACATCGGAGTCAGCAAAAGGGTATTCCTTTTCTTGCCTTTCTCTTGGCGTAGGTTGATGGCCGTCATTTGAGTTGTGTTGGTTTCCAATCTTCTGGATGGCTGGAAGCATTCTCGTGGAGCCTGAGATAACCATGGATTCTTTGGTAGAAGCTTTGAAAAATTTCTAATCTTTCCATTGATATTTTCTTTCTCTTCTTTCTTTTCCTAGTGGGGATACAAGTCTATGATTTGCGATACTCAATTCCATATCATGGGCACGAGTGGCAAGTTCTTCAAAAGTTCAAGGTCTGATCCCTTGGAGAATGTATTGAAGTCCCCAATGCATTCCTTGTGTGCACATCTCTATTACTGATGTTTCTACAACTTGTCTTTGCAACTTAAGCTTAGTGTTCACCAACGATTGATGTAGTCAACGACCGGCTCATCTTTTTGTTTTCTTGCATTTGTAAGCTCGATCATACTCACGGTGCGGCGGGTGCTATAGAAGCGGTTCAGAAATTCACTTTCCATTTGATTCCAACTATCGATGGATTCTGGCTCTAGGTCGATGTACCAATCGAAGGCATTTCCTTGGAGTGATCTAATGAATTGTTGACGAGAAGATCACCATAGGTCCCCGCGTTAGTGCATGTTTCAATAAAATATGCAACATGTTATTTTGGGTTACCTTTTCCATCGAATTGTTGGAAGCTAGGAGGTTGGTATCCAAGTAGCATCTTCAGTGAGTCGATCTGCTTGGAATACACCTTCGAGTATGAATGTGAGTTTTGGATAGGTCCGTCAATTTGAGCTCTGACAGTGTTTGCAATCATATCCTTCAGTTGTTGAATAGATAGTAATCCAGCAGAGGTTGCAGAAAGCGTGGAATTTCTGACAAAGTTCTGTTTGCAAGGGACTCCATCATCTTGTGTTTCCTTGGCAGTATGTTTTGGAGAAGAAACGTGGTTATGTCCAGATTCTTCGAAATCGGGGTGTTCATCACTACTCATTAGTTGTGCAATTTGAAGATCTTTTTTCTCCCTATGAGTTTTTGTAGATCTGCAATCGCTTGAGCCATCTGAACGAGTTGTTTGTCCACGCTCGTCTCGCCGGTAGTCATCACGGGCAAGTTGACAAAAGTGGTGGAATTGGATCTTTTTGGAGTAGCAAGATGGGAGTTGTTCGATTCGGATGAGGTTAAACCATTATGCTTATCCCCGGTAGAGGATTGAGCAATGTTGGCAACTATGTCAGCCACGTTCATCTTGTTCAATGCGAATTGATCCTTTTTAGGTGCAATGGAAGTGTTTATGATGATGGATTGAGATTTTCCTTAGGATGAAGAGATGAGAGGCAGAGAAGGTCCCACTGGGCGTGCGAAAATTTGTGAATTTTCATTGGAATCTGCAATAAATGATTACAAAATACAAGAAAATAGGGAAATCAAAGATATTATTTGATTTAAATTAAAAAGTGGTACAATATCTGAAATTCCTCTGATTCTTCGGGATTGATTGACTCGAGCGTTTGATGCTTAATCTCGAATCGGATGTAGAATTTGGGCTGGAGGTATTGGATCCTTGCACGGACTCGGAGACTTCATGAGAGCTTGGATGCTTGGTCTTCAATTTGAAAATTGGGGATTGATTTGGAGGACTTGATGATTTAAACCTTGAAGAAGTGTTGAATTTTTATAGCGGCACCACTTCGTCATGGCAAGAACTCGGGAACTTGAGAGTTTTTTCCTTTGATTTGATTTGTTGATAATGTCCTCTTCATGATATGGTTTGTGAGCTCCGATGCTTTATTTATAGGCATGTGTTGGGCTCGTTTGACTTCATGGGCTTGAGCCTGGACTTGAAAACCACTTCATATTTAAGTGGGCTCTATTTCATTTAATTAATTCAAAAAATAAGAATAAAATTTATAACTCTTATTTTGAATTAAATATGTAAGCCCAAATTTATTGTGGCTTAGGACAAAAATTAATAATCAATAGTCAATTTATTTGGGCTATCAATTAGCAATTCATCTTCGAATTTTCGGTATCAACAAACCTGCCTCACAATAATATGTTCACGAATTACCCAGAAGGTGTTACGTTTCCTTGAATTTATTGCGTGGCCAACTCCATCTATACTATAAAAAATGGAAGGAAAATTTTACTCATAAACAGTTTGTTTGTGACACCTTTAACACCAATTTTTTTTTTTTTTTGGTCCGAAGACCAATTTTTTTAGTATACACATGAAAACAGTCAAGTTTTCAAGGTTGAGCTGGAATTTTACTTTTTTAAAATGAGACTTGAGACCAAAAAGAACTGCAAATTAAAGAAGCCAATCAAATTCTATTTAAAATATTCTTCTACCCAAATTTTGCTAATACGATGAGAAAATTTTATGTAGACAAAAACTGCGTGCATACACGACTAGTTATTAAATAAATTATGTTATTTAGTTGAGTTATTGAATAAATTATTTTATTAAATAATAATAATAATAATTGTTTTGCAACAACCGTATTACGAGAAGAGTTTTGGGTTAAAGAAACTTAATATATTTCACCCATGATTTAAACATGCAAATTTGCACTGAAGTCATATGTAATCTTGTTATGGTCTTGCTTTGTCCTTCCTAAATCTATAAAACCATGTCTTCATTTGTTTGAAAATCATTCCCCAACATAATACTCAATATTCTCAAATTCAGAATGGAGAAGAAGGTTTGTGCAGTAGTCCTATTGCTCCTACTAGTCTTGGTTGGTAAGTGTTCCCCCATAATCATATTTAGTTGTTGATAAATATTCCACTAAATAGCATCATAGTATCATATGTACATAATTATAGTTTTTTTTTTTTTTGAACATTTTAAAAGCAGCTAATTCCTTACAAAGATTCAAGAAGTAGAAGATTTAGTGAAAAACTTGTTTGATTTGGTTATTAGTTGTTTGAAAAAAAAATTACTCTTAATTTGATAATCGGTAAGGATGATTACGAAATTATGTTAGAATTTTATTTATTTAATTTCGTGTTACTATCATTAGATTTTTAATGAATGCAGAAAAATAACACATGAATTAAAAATAATAAAAATTCAAATTCAATAAAATAAAATCAATAATGAGTGAATTTAGTGACCGTTGAATCGGTCAAAATAAAACAAAAAGTGACTGACAAATCAGTCACAATTGTGATCGATCAAAAAATACAAAAATATTAGTGACGGTAACCACATTGCGACCGACTTAAAAAAAATTGACCAATGACCATTTTTCTATATTAGTGACCTATATTGATAAGGCTCCGAATCACGCTCGAATCAGAGCCATCCACGTGTCAGCACATCGCTGGCTAAGGCCAAGACGCTCGCATTGATGGGCTCGTGAGCCTTCCCAGCCCACTCACTTGCCAGCTAATATAAACCGCCAAGCCTCGGGCGACAATTCAGGTAAAGGGCCAGAACCGACGAGTTTGACGCTCGCATCTCGGCCCTCAGGGTTACCCTTCTCAGGGAAGCACCCACATGGGGGGTCCCATTAATGACGCTCGGGATTTTGGCGCTCAAGGGTCATCTATCATGGGGAGCCCATTCGTGGATTGTTCGAGCGTCACCAACGCTCGGGAATGACCCTACTTCTCATGCGACGGATCCTAGCCTTCACAAGCGGGTTTTGGTCCATCATCCCGCGCGGCCCTCGCCAACAACCTCTGACACAAAGGTAGTGCGCACCATTGTACCTGACACGCCGCCTCCTTTGCAGAAACGTCACTCTCACACCCTCACAGGCTGCCACGTGTTAGGGCAACACAGGTTTGGGACCACACGGTCAATTTACCCATTTACCCTCGCCCCTAACATATAAATAAGGGGAGAACACATGCATTCTGCCCAAGTCATCTTCTTCACTAAATACCACACAACCGAACTGGGCATCATTTTTCTGCATCTTCATCTTCTCAAAAGTCTCATATACTCCACCATTTTCTGCACCTTTGCTGCACGATTTCTTGGTGTTATCCTAGCTGGAAGAACCCACGCTCATTGGAAACCCAGTTCCTGAGGCTCCTACGCCTGTGATGGTCTTCCCTCCTACATACAAATTCTAAAGTGATTGGTGTCTAAATCCTTCACAAGTTTCTGCACCATCATTTTTGGCGCCGTCTATGGGAATCCATCACCACCATCTTCGTTATTACCAGTTTCTTCCTTTAAAAGCTAGTTGAAAAGTGACACCAAAGTCTTTCATCATGGTTACTGCCACAAGATCTGGAACTCTGGGGAACAGAGGAGGTCTTCCTCCCACCAATGGAGAAACCGCTGAAAGCCCCGCCCTCGCCGGGGGCGCACCTCCTCTTGTTGCCGAAGACGTTGATGCCGCTGCTGCTGCTCCTCCCCCAACTGGAAATGAAGCGGGAGGATCGGGCTCCAATCCTCCCCCCCAGCTTTCGCCCCAAATATCCCTGCCTCCCATCTTGGCATATACCCTATGGCCATACCGCCGCCAGGATACACTCTCACGCAGCCCGGGGTAATACGTGGAACGATGCCTGGAATGGTACCTTTGGTCCAGCCGTATCAAGTGGGGACATTGAACCTCCCCTTATCAATGCCAAGGGAAATACAGGGGGTAGAGATGCCCCAAATCACTGCGCAACAACTTCAGGCGCTGTATGCGTAATGCGAGAGTCAAGCTGTGCAGAATGCATGGGAACACTTCACTATGGCTTATTTCCCTTCATACGCGGGCGCTCGGATAGCCCCACCCTTGGGCGGGCTTCCTGCACATCCCTTGACAATGGCCCAAAATGCGTTAAGGGCCCAGCAACCTCACCCTCCCCCGCTTCAAGAAAATGAGGCCGCTCCGAGGGTCCAGCAAGGGCAGCAGCCAGCGGGAAACGAGAGAGCCCCTCAAAATGAAGGGGCTGGAAACAACGACGAGGTCCAGTCGAGGGTCACAGAGAGGGCAAACCCCAGAAATGTCGGTGACCCTCAGCTTGAGCAGTACAAGACCAAATTCGAGGGCTCCAGAACGTGGTAGAGCAGCTCTCTCGAGCACGGTCTCACGCCTCCCGCGATGGGGGCGAGAGGTCCAAGGCCAGAGACGCTCGCCGACCACGTAGCCCCATTTCTCGGCGCAGGAGGGAAGCCAGCAACGAGGATCCCGACGACCGGGATTATAGGATCATGACTGGCGACTCGCCCCTCATTGAGGAGGTACTGATGACTCGCGCAGGGAAGGGCAAAATCCCCTCGTCTGTCAATAGGTACGATGGAACCACTGATCCAGCCGAGCACCTGGATCACTTTGTACATTTGATGCATTTATATGATCACCCCAACAACTATTGGGCCAAAGTGTTCGTCACTTCCCTCACTGGGATGGCTCAAGACTGGTACAAAAAACTCCCCCCGCGCTCGATTCGGGGGTATTATGACTTAACAGATGCCTTCGTCAGCCACTTTAACTCCTTAAAAGCACCGGCCCCAGCCGCAACAGCCCTGTACAGCTTGGTCCAGGGGCCGAATGAGACCCTTCGGTCTTTCATGGGAAGGTTCAACAAGGAGATCTTGTTAGTGGAGAAGCCCTCGATGGATTTCTTAAGGCATGTTCTTTTCGGAGCTATAAACATGAAGCACTACGTCAGCAAAGAATTTGTGGAAGAAGTGGCCAAGAAAAAGCCCCGCTCGTTGATGGAAATAAGGGACATCGCTGACTCATTTTTCACCCTCGAAGATATGTACCTTGCGAGGGATCAAAAAATGGCGAACGCCCCTCGCACCAACAGATCCTTTGAGGACAGAGGAGATTCAACCAGAGGCCGCCGCCGCAGCCCTATCCCTGCTCGCCGGAACTCTCCCCCTCGGAAATTCGAGCGAGTCCCTCTCAACCGCCCTATAGCTGAAGTGTATGCTATGGCGGACAAAAAGCTGTTCAAAAGGCCGTCGAAGCTAAGGGAAACCGAGGCCCAGAAGCGCTCGGGAAAATATTGCGCTTTCCACAAGCAGAAAGGGCATGATACCAACGAGTGTCGCCAACTCGAGAGTGAGATTCAGAGGCTTATTGCCGGAGGGCACCTCAAGGAGTTCGTGAAAGTGCTAGAAAGATACGACGAACACTGTGCTGAACGAGCGCGTATTAGAGGGAGAAGTCGTTCGCGCTCACGCAGCCCCCGTCACCGTCACACCGAGCCCAGTGACCGTGGGAAAGGGAAGGCATCGGATGCGGAAAACCAGCCCTTCGCGGTTATTCACATGATTGCCGGCGGACCCTCGGGGGGTGATTCCAACGCTTCCCGACGTCGCTACATTCGAAGTTATGACCAAAGATCTTCTCAGCCCCGCCCGGTGCTCTCTGTTGATAAGTCGTCACGCTCGGAGAAGGATGAGAGCGTACGTTTTACAAAGAAAGACTTAGAGCACATTGTAACACCCCATGGGGTCGGTGAAACCTCTGACTGCCCCATGGTGGTTAGCTTAGACGTTCACAATCATGTTGTAAAGAGGGTCTTGATTGATAGTGGAAGCTCCGTAAATGTTTTGCCTTACTCCACGTTCCAGAAGATGAACATCACAAACATCCCGCTCGAACCTCTTAGAACAGCCCTTGTCGGCTTTGGGGGTTCCGAGATCGTCCCTCGCGGACAAATTCGCTTGGCCACCTCTTTCGGTCGCGCCCCACAGCGAAAGACTTTAAATGTTCTTTATGTGGTGGTCGAAGTGGACCTACCATACAACATCATCATTGGGCGCCCAGCCCTCGTCGACTTCAAAGCGATAATTTCCACCTATCATCAAAAAGTCAAGTTTCCCACTCCCGAGGGAACTGGAGAAGTATTGTGCAATGTAAAGGAAGCTTGGGAATGCTACGTACTTTCCCTTCGAAGCCACAAGCCCAAACAACCCACCCAGGCGGGCTCCACCAAAAAGTCCGTTGACTTTCCCAAGCTGGATGAAGATGGCCCCGAGCGCAAGAGGGCTAAGCTCTATAAGAAGAAGAATAAGAAGAAAGCCACGGACAAACCCGAGGGTGCTGGAAACTCACCCCTTGGAGAGGTTGGGGCTTCCTCCTTGGAGGACGAGGACCCTACACCCTCGGGAGGTACTAACGAGAGGGTCACAGGAAAGAAACGGGCGCTCGAACTGCCGAGGCCTGAGATAAGAGTGGAACCTACAGAAAACTTCCTGACCATCGAATTGGAGCCGGGGAATCCAGATAAGACCACGCAAATAGGTTCCAGCCTCGACGGTCCCTCTCAGATTATGATGATCGAATTTTTGCGGGAAAATATTGATGTCTTTCCTTGGAAGGCTTCCGACCTCACCGGCATAGATCTGAGCGTTATTGTCCACCGGCTGAACGTGGATCCAGCCTTCAAACCTATAAAGCAGAAAAAGAGGGATGTCCATGGATTCCGAAAGCAGGTCATAGAAGAAGAAGTCAATAAACTGCTTGACGCTCAGTACATAGAAGAAATTTTATATCCCGAATGGCTTTGCAATGTGGTGCTCGTTCCTAAGAGCGCCAACAAGTGGCGTATGTGCAACGACTTCACGGACCTTAACAAGGCGTGTCCCAAAGATCCGTACCCTCTGCCTAGAATCGATCAGTTGGTAGATTCAACCGCCGGATGTGAGCTTATGAGCATGATGGATGCTTTCCAAGGATATTATCAGATATTTATGGCTCTTGAGGATCGTCCCAAAACTGCGTTCGTAGTCCACATGGGTGTCTATTGCTTCAAGGTCATGCCCTTTGGGCTCAAAAATGCCGGAGCGACATATCAGCGCCTCGTCAACAAAATGTTCGAGTGTGAGATCGGAAAGTCCATGGAAGTATATGTGGATGACATGATCGTCAAAAGCGAATGCCAACATTCTCATCTAGGAGACCTCAAACGAGCGTTCAATATCCTGCGGCGTTATGGTATGAAACTGAACCCTTCTAAATGTACATTTGGCGTACGAGGTGGCAAATTTTTGGGATATGTGGTCAGCCAACGAGGCATAGAGGCAAATCTAGAGAAGATCAAAGCGATCCTGGACATACCCTCCCCTTGCAATCTGAGAGAGGTCCAGGTGCTTGTGGGTAAAATCATTTCACTAAATAGGTTCATCTCCCGCTCAGCGGACCGGAATCTGCCCTTCTTTAAAATTTTGCGTAACGCTCGTAACTTTACTTGGAGCGCGGACTGCGAAAAGGCCCTGCAGGACATGAAGCAGTATCTTTCGAGCGCGCCTCTGTTGACCAAACCTAACCCGGGGGAGACTTTGTTTATCTATCTGTCAGTTTCCTTGGAGGCCACGAGCGCTGTCCTAGTGGCCATTCGCGAGCGTAAGCACATGCCGGTGTATTATTTAAGCAAGACTCTACAAGGAGCGGAGAAAAGATATATGGAGATAGAGAAGTTTGCATTCGCGCTCGTAAATGCCTCTCGGAGGCTAAGACCATATTTTCAAGCGCATTCCATCGTGGTTCTTACAGATCAGCCCCTCAGACAAGTGCTTACGAAGCCAGACGTTTCAGGGAGGTTAATTAAATGGTCAATTGAACTTAGTCAGTTCGACATCGCTTTTGAGCCCCGCACGGCGATACAGGCTCAGGCCGTGGCTGACCTATTGGTAGAACGTTTCAACTTAGATACCGTGCCCTCAGCAGAGGATGGTTTATGGCTGTTGCACACCGATGGCTCCTCGACCTCCCAAGGGGGGGAGCCGGGGTGACCCTCAGAGACCCTCTCGGAGCTGAAGTTGACTATGCGATCAAGCTGGCGTTCCAAGTCACCAACAACGAAGCCGAGTATGAGGCCCTCATCCAGGGGCTCAGGATTGCACTCCGAAATGGCGCCACTCGGGTCACTGCATATGTTGATTCGCAGTTGATCGCGAGTCAGATTGATGGTTCTTATGAGGCTCGAGAAGCCACTATGGTGCAATATCTGGCGAACGCTAAGGAGGTGATAGCCAAGTTCAAGGAATTCCACCTTTTACAAATCCCGAGGGCAGAAAATGAACATGCTGACGCTCTTTCGAAATTTGCGTCCGCCCTGGACGGCCACTGCGAACGCGCTGTTACATTTCTGAGAACAGAGGAACCGCTGATAAGTAAAGGCGAACCTTCGAAAGAAGTGCACATGATTGACCCCCTCCGAGCCTTGTTGGCTTGACGAAATTGTCAGATTCCTCCGGGATGGAACCAGCCCGAGCGACAAAGTTGAGGCTCGGAAGATCAAGAGCAAGGCCCCTCGTTTCTCATTGGATGCCGAGGGTCGATTATTCAAGCGATCCTTCCTGGGCCCACCGCTGAGATGTTTGAGACCCTCGCAGGCTAAAGAAGATTTAGAGCATGTGCACAGTGGAAGTTGTGGGAACCACTCAGGCGGGCGAATCTTGGCAAAGAAAATCTTAAGGAGTGGGTTCTATTGGCCCTCGGTATTGCAAGATGCCATTAGATATTCCAAGAAATGCCCCAAGTGCCAGTTCCATTCCAACACTCCTCAGTTGCCGGCAGCTCAAATGATTCCTATTGATGTTTCATGGCCTTTTGATCAGTGGGGCATTGATATCGTGGGACCTCTCCCAACGGCGGTTGGGCAGAAGAAGTTCGTAATACTTACTGTGGATTATTTCACTAAGTGGGCTGAGGCAGAAGCGATCGCTAAGATAACGTTCAAGGTTGTGAGGGATTTCATTTGGAAAAATATCATCTGCAGATACAGCATCCCGAGGGTGCTCATCTCAGATAACGGTTCCTAGTTTATCGCTGCTGACACACGGGATTGGTGCTATGAACTAGGGATCGAACAACGATTCACTTCCGTGGGTCATCCTCAAGCTAATGGTCAAGCTGAAGTGACCAACCGAACCATACTCCAGCATCTTAAAACGATGCTCGAGAGTAAGAAGGGAGAATGGGCTGAAGAACTTCAGGGAGCTCTGTGGGCGTACCGTACTACTCCACGAGCGGCAACGGGGGAAACCCCTTATTCCCTCGTGTACGGCTCCGAGACTATGATACCTGCGGAAATTGCTCAAGAATCCGCACGCGTTGCCTATTTCGAGCCTACTGCCAACGAATCCAATCGAGCGTTCGAGTTAGATTTGTTGGACGAAAGAAGGAGTGTTGCGTGGGCACGTATCCACAAATACAAAGCGACCGTAGCCCGCCAATACAACAAACGTGTTAGAGAAAGGACTTTCCAACTGGGGGACTTGGTCCTCAAAAAAGTTGAAGTCTCCAAACATGTAGGTAAGTTGGACCCTAATTGGGAAGGCCCCTTCAAAGTCATCCAGGTACGAGCAAACAATACCTACCTATTGGAAACTTTGCAAGGCGAGCGGCTCCCTAGGCCATGGAATGCATGTAACCTTAGAAGGTTCTACGTATAAATATCATCTTCTTTGTAAATTGCCCGTCTGCGGCATTGAGTGCTTCCCTTCGACGGAAAGCGTGTTGTAATCATTTCCACAAATGCATCCATATAACAGTAAGTATTTAATTCTTTGTTCTTATTATTTACTTGCTTTCCTATTTGATCTAATGATTCGAGCGACGAGAGGCCTACTCCGTGTCGAGCATCCTCCACGTCGAAAAGCCTACGCGATACTTCAATCGTTCCAAAGCTACACTGTCCAGGTGTTGATAACCATCCACCTAGAACAGTTTGAGCGATTTGTAGGAATAAATCCTAAAAATGAGCGTGTCGAACAACGGGGAGCACAATGCTCAACTTACGCCAGCTGAGTGTTCGCCACTCCAGCTCGTGCTCGTAAGAACCCCAATGACCCTCAACTTATTGAGTAAAAACACACTCATAAAATGATGGATTTTAACTCAATCCCTTCATGTGCTCCTCGAAATAACGCTAACCCCACGGTTACGCTCGCTTTGATCCCATACTTAGCAAATCCTACTGATGATTTCTAAAGTATCTACAACCTAATGGAGCGTTCAAGACGAGGGTGCACATTATGGGGCCAATACTTAGGCAGAGCCCCAGAGATTTCCTAAGTTCAAATTCGAGCCCCATTACAGAAACGGCCAGGGAAACACCCTCGCGTTCACGTCTACGCCCCTCAAATCTCTGGACGTAGCCAAACTTTACACTGGTGGTGCGTTATGGCAGATGCCGGGGTACTCCTAAAGAAAACACCCTCGCGCACAAACAACACTCATCGCAAGCGTTCATATAAAAAGACCAGTTCATACAGGGAAAAACGACGAGCGCGATGGAATAACATTGTTCACCATTCAAGAGTATAAGAGAAAGCACTCGAACATCCAAGCGATAAAAGAGGAGTTCCAGTATATGAAAATGAGCATAAAGGGATCCAAAATATTCAGAAAGTGACTGAAGGATTAAGTACAAACAATAATTGTTCATAAATATGACAAGGAATTTAAACCGACAAGGAAAGGGATCAACATAAGGAGCTTCACTGGGCTGGAGCATCGGGCTCAGGAGGAGCGGTTGCGAGGGGAACCGGGGCCAGCACGTTGGCATCAGAAGTTTGGGCCTCACCATGTTCCTCGGCGTCTGCGGTGTCCATGACGGTGCCCTCGTCTTCTATTTGGATGGGCTCTGGGGCTACAGTGTTGGCTGCAATGAACTCCCTTTGGAGCGTTTCCACCAACTCCTGGTACTCGGGCTCCACCAGATTCTCAGTAGGATCATCAGGGACCATGGGCTCGCAGTTTTCGTCCAAGTCCATGCGCAACCGTGCATCAGTGCGAGCGCTATCCGGAGCCAAGCCTAGTCTGACCATTTGCCCAATGGCTTTGTGGAAGAAACGCCGAGCGTTGTCAAAGCATTGCATGTTGGCCGCAAATACAAAGGCTTTGGAACGCACGAACTTCATCACCGCGTCCCAGGACACCCTCGCTTCCAAGCCCTGTACTTTGCCTCGCAAGTCAGCAAGGGCCTTGTTGGCTGCCTCGTTCTGGCGAGTGCTCTCCGCCAGCTGCTCACCCAGCTCCCCATTTTGTACCCTCAACTGGTCCCGCTCATCCTTCAATTTCCTGTGACGCTCATTTAGGACCAGAAAGGCGTCATCGGACTTCTTCAGGTTTTCCTTCAGCTGAACGTTCTCAAGGTTGGCGGAATTCAGTTGAGCGCTGACATTGTTGTAATCCTCCTGCATTTGGCCCGGGTCCGTGATGCGCAGTAACTTCTTGTACTTGGCCTTATGCTCAAAATAGGCTTGCGCTCGCCCTTGCAAATTTTTCAGCCTCGGGATTACCTCCTGGGAAGCCGTTAACGAGGGTCACTGTCAAAACATAGAAGGGAGAAGGGGGGAATTTTATAAAGAGAAGGAATCGAGGCCTAACCGTCAGGAGGACGTGGCAGGCGTCATCTGCGACCCGAGCGGCATCATGCTCGTTCAGTTTGTCATGGTCGGCGGAGAACTGGAGCTTTCCGACAATGTCGGAGACCATGTTGACAGAAAAGGCGCTCTTTTTCAGCAGGACAGGGCCGTCCTTCCTTTGGCGCTTGTACCGAGCGTCACCCCGGCAGCCAATTCTCCAGAAATCTTCATCCTCGGAGGAAGATGTGTCGCTTCCCTCACCGCGGTGGCCTACAACCACCTCCTTTCCTTTACCGGAGATTGGGACAGAGTCCGGCATCCTCTTCCTTTTGCCTTGGCGCTCGGCCCTAATCCCTTCTTGGATGCGGACTAAATCCCCGGATCGGTTGTGGGAAGTGCTGGAGCTAAGTGCTATGGGCCCCTCGGGAGCAACTGGAGTAGGAGTAACCTCCCGAGCGCCATCCCCAGTGAGATCCTCGATAGGACCAACAGCTGGAACCTCGTTTCCAGCACCTCTGCCTCCATCGCCTCGCCCTTGCCTTCGCCGAATTCCCCTGCCCCTCGGCGCAGTTGGGGGTCGCTCTTGCTGCTGCTGTTGTTGTTGCTGAGGGTTAGCACCGGCTCCCTGAGCACCCAACATGCGGGAAAGGGCTTCAGCATTCATGCCTTGGGATAATATTTGGATGCCTGCAAGTAAAGAGGAACGAGCGTCAGAAGATTGATTGCTTGGATCGTATATACAAGAATACAACAATCACTGTAAGTTAGAGGACTATTCTAAAGGTTAGAGTTGTTAGTTCCTAGAATCTAACCGTCGAGGGCCATGATGTCAGCTGGAGGGTTGAGTATCATGTCTGGGGGGCAAGATAAACCATAACGGAACAACACTCCCTCATTCTTCATCAGGGTCTCAGCCTTAATCCTTTTTTTCTCAGCCCTCATCTCGAAGGCTAACCCCTGTGCCCAATCCTCAAAGGTTTTATTCTTCGTTCTTTCCCTAATCAGAGGACCCTCGCCATGTATCAACCACCCGTGGTGAACCCTGAAAATTCCTCCTGGAGCCCCCACGAAAAAGTACTTCTCCTTCCAATGCTCGCCATAGGAAGTAGATGGGGAATCTATCATCTTAAAGCCTGATTTAGCTTGAGCGTAATAGAATCCATCAGTAGGGGATGAGCGAGTCGAGCGGGCCACCTGTATCAAGCTATCAAAGTTGATGATCGAAGGCTCGCGACCTAGAGCAATCATCATAATCACGAAGGTATTAATCAGGGCTATGCCGTTCGGCAGAATTTGGGAAGGGCAAAGCCTCAAGTGATGGTAGATGTTGGCAACGACGGACGGAATAGGGAACCTCAAGCCCCCGGTAAGGACCGCATCCCAGTAGACCATCATCATCCCAGGCGGCGGTCGGTTGGCCCTCTTCCCCTCCTTAGGAAGTCGCATGGGGAATACCGCTTGGTCCCAATAAGCTTTCTCCCTCAACTCTTCCAAATCGTCGAGCGTCAGAATACTTGCAATCTCATCCGGAGATCTGTCAGTCTGATGACGATTATCTTGCCTCACTCGAGTGGCAGGCTCCCTTCCTCTCCTCTGACGCCTTCTGGAAGGTTCAGCCTCAAATGGACGCCCGGATGGCCCCGCTTCACCCTCGGGAGCCATCACAGCCACTGTGATCCTGTGATCTTGGGGTCTCACAGCGCTGTTCAAAACTAGGAATACTCTCTCCCCCTGTCTCTGCATCTCCATCACGTTGTGCATCTCCTCAAAGAGGTCGTTCATCCCTCCGGGAGCACGCTCGTTCATCCCTTGAACGGCGGCGTCCACCTCTTCTTCCCCGGCGTCAACCGGAGCCTGGGCCACCGAGATCGCCATGGGAATTCCTTCATCTGGGTGCGCCCTAACTAGGGGAACAACTATGGGGACATCGCCATGAGGGGAAGAGCTCCCCACCGACATCTCCTCAATATCCCGTACATAATCATCAGCTTGGTTTCCGGCCATGTTCAGTTTTTAACTTTTGGAAACGGGGATTTCTGGCAGAGAACTCAAGGAGAGAAAAGAAATTTCTGAAGCAAATGTAATGGCAGGAACTGGCTCTTCACTCAAGGGTTTCACTCACTCAACCTAAATCTAAAAGTTAGTATCAGAATATCAAGATTCGTGGAGCTTGACCTAAAGTTGGAAGAATGGAAGCTCGCCGGAGTCTGTAAAAATTGCAGAAAATTCTTTGACTGCTTAAAGGCTGGAAGATATCTGAGTGCGTGAAAGAGGTTCCAAAGCTCTGTAGGACTCTATTTAAAGGGGATAATTTACATGATTTAGGGCTAAAAATTCAAAACGCAATCATTTCCCGCCTAGGAAATCCCCCCACTTTTGGTAACCGCCTCACGTCTCCCGGAGTGCACGCGCCCACGTTCCCACTCAGCATTAAATGCGGACTTGATAGCATTTAATGCGGTGTCAGTTTGTGTCCGTTACGGAAGGCCAGCGGTCACATCTCTAAGTAAAGGCCTGACCCTCGGACATTCAAAATTCAAGGCTCCTTCTTTATAAATTCTACAGTACGCTCGAAGCGATACTACAGAATTTGGGGGGCAAAATGATGAGGCTCCGAATCACGCTCGAATCAGAGCCATCCACGTGTCAGCACATCGCTGGCTAAGGCCAAGACGCTCGCATTGATGGGCTCGTGAGCCTTCCCAGCCCACTCACTTGCCAGCTAATATAAACCGCCAAGCTTCGGGCGACAATTCAGGTAAAGGGCCAGAACCGACGAGTTTGACGCTCGCATCTCGGCCCTCAGGGTTACCCTTCTCAGGGAAGCACCCACATGGGGGGGTCCCATTAATGACGCTCGGGATTTTGGCGCTCAAGGGTCATCTATCATGGGGAGCCCATCCGTGGATTGTTCGAGCGTCACCAACGCTCGGGAATGACCCTACTTCTCATGCGACGGATCCTAGCCTTCACAAGCGGGTTTTGGTCCATCATCCCGCGCGGCCCTCGCCAACAACCTCTGACACAAAGGTAGTGCGCACCATTGTACCTGACACGCCGCCTCCTTTGCAGAAACGTCACTCTCACACCCTCACAGGCTGCCACGTGTTAGGGCAACACAGGTTTGGGACCACACGGTCAATTTACCCATTTACCCTCGCCCCTAACATATAAATAAGGGGAGAACACATGCATTCTGCCCAAGTCATCTTCTTCACTAAATACCACACAACCGAACTGGGCATCATTTTTCTGCATCTTCATCTTCTCAAAAGTCTCATATACTCCACCATTTTCTGCACCTTTGCTGCACGATTTCTTGGTGTTATCCTAGCTGGAAGAACCCACGCTCATTGGAAACCCAGTTCCTGAGGCTCCTACGCCTGTGATGGTCTTCCCTCCTACATACAAATTCTAAAGTGATTGGTGTCTAAATCCTTCACAAGTTTCTGCACCATCATATATATCGGTCACTAATTTAGTGACTGGTATCAGTAACTAAATAGATTAGTTAAGAGCCTTTTTCCAACCTCCCGTGATCGTTCACATGTCATTTAGAGACCCATTTTTGTTAAATTAGTGACCGGTTGGGCGGCACTAATTCTTAATAAATTAATTAAGACCATTTTACCTACAGTCTGTGATCAGTCATAAATGTTATTCAGCAACCAACTTTTGTTAAATTAGTGACCGATTGGACAGTCACTAATCTTAGTTTTTTTGGTAGTGAGTGGCTTTATCGTCATAATTCACGTTTCTTTGAGTTTGAATTACATTTGCTATCACAAAAGTTTTACATCATATTTCCTTAACAAGCTAGTGGAATTAAAATTGCAGATGAATACATGGTGCAATCTGAAGCAAGAACTTGCAATAGAAAGAGTAGGAAATTCCATGGAAGATGCTTCACTAAGAATCAGAATCGTAACTGCAAAACTATTTGCAAGAAAGAAAGATTTCTTACGGGCGAATGCTACCGTAGGGCTTGCAGATGTTCACTGAAATATGGCAGTTCAAAGCTTTCTCCACCCCCGCCTCCTCCACCCTCTGACGGTGGTGAAGGTGGTGGTGATTATGGTGCTCCTGGTGGTGACAGTGATGGTGGAGAGGGCTCACTTCTTCAGCATTGAATAAGATTAACTAATTCAATATAAGTAATTTATTTGAATGTGAGGGCTCACTTTTCCGGCATTGAACAAGATTAGTTAATTCAATAAAAATAATTTATTTGAATGTAAGTTTGGGCCTCAGTTCATAAATTCATTGTATTAGTTGATCGTAAGTATATTCTAATCAAATGAAGATTTAATTTCTTAGTCATATTATGTATTAGTAATACTATAAAAAACGTTTAATAGCTACAAAAAAAAAACTACAAAAACGTTTAATGATCATAAATATGTATATATACTATATTATTATTATTATATAAAAACACGAGTTGAGTTTTTGGTTTCTTACAAAATATAGATCGCCTAAAATATTCTCACAATTATTAGGTCAATAATTATTAGTCAAGGTCCTCTCAAGGATAATGATGTAAATTCATGTTGTAAAATTTTTTATTTAATTATATTTCAAACGCACTTATTAACTTAAAATAGGACTCTTGGTTGAATTAAAAATTTTCGAACTTACCCAAAAAAGATATATAGTTCAACAAGGATTGTTTCAATATTAATATATTAATTAATTGTATTCAAATTTTATAATATTATAAGTTGTCTATATTTTAATTTTAATGCCTATAATTTAAAATGTTATAGTAAGATATATCTAAAAACAAATTGAAAAACAACAAATTGATTCACTTTATAAATTTTAATAAGTTTTTGAAATTATGTAAAATAAAATATTATTTAAATTGCACGAGTTACATAAGATAACTTTCAATAAATCAATCCTAATGTAAGTCTAATTTTATAAGTACATAGTTTTAATCATCTAAGTTCATAAACTTTCTTAAATTAATATCATATTATAATTCTTTAAACTTATCTAATTAACAAAATAATATAATTGAATAATTTACCTAAAATATTTGTCAATAAATTATTGAATCCTAATGTAATATTTTTTAATTAACTAATACTAATATAGTAATATAATTGTAATTATCTAAATCTGACTAAACATATAATCTTCCTTTAATTTATATAATAAAATATAAATTAAATACGTAAAAGTATGAATAACGTTTTTGGTTTCTTATGACTTAATATACCACAATTTTGAATTTCATGTCATCAGATCAAAATTGCTTTAAATTAAGAATCCTGAGGAGACTCAATGTGTGTACATATAAAAATAAGATATAATCTAATTTTATAAATAATTTTTATAGTATTCGATTAAACATTCCTTGAATTTTGATATAAATGTACTTTTTTAATTTTATAGTATTTTATAAACATTCCTTGAAGGACATTTTGACTTGGGATCATTACTCCAAAATAATGATTTTTGAACAGTTTTCAATGTGCTCGAAAAGCGAAAAAATAAAAAAAAATACAAAGAACTTTCAGAGCATTATACATGAGACAAGGAAGGAAAATATTTAAAAGATTTGGAGAAAGAATTGATGGCAGGATATAACAAACTATTGCAACAAGAATAGATTATTTGGTTTTAAGAGTTGAAAATTAATTGACTCCAATTTAGGGATAAACATGCACGTTTCTTTCATCTCGCAACTATAACGAGAATAATGAGGAACCATATCTCCTGTTGATTTGGTTGAACTTGCTAAAAGTTATCATAATGCCTACCGAGAGATGGTGGGGTATACTAATTGACGAATACTTTTGAAAATATCATTTTGTTGTGTTGTGTCGTATCAAATACTCGTGTTGAACATTGTGTCCTACACTCATCATGTGAAAAAATTTTAAAAAAATCTCGTACATCATAGGTGGAGCGTGAAGGACCACCAACACCTATTCGGGGGTTCTGTTGGGAAGTGGTGGGTGGTGCTGGATGTAGGAGTTGTGAAGGTGAAATTTGATGATGCAGTGTTTGAGTGCAAAGTCAAGTCTGGAGTGCAGGTAGTCGCTAGAGATGTGTTGAGTGTAGAATTTGCATGATTTTTTAACATAATTAGATTATATTTTTGATGCCGTTTGATGCTTTCATGTGTTTGTTATGCTCCGTTTAGGAGATTCTAGAGCTGGAGATGAGAAACGGCGAAGCAAAGCGAATTCACGCATTTTTGGAGGAAAATGTGGTAATCCCTGTTACCACTTAGGAGTTCAATTGTTGTAACCCCCGTTACAAGACATAGGAGTGAAGCTTTGGCGAGAGAAGAGGGGTAAGCATTAACAAAATTGCTTACAGAGAGGTAACGCCCGTTACCTAGGGCGGCGAGAGAATTTTTTGGGCTGCTATATTAGTGCGTTTTGGAGTCTTTTTGAGAGAGTTTTTTTCCAGGTCGTAACCTAGGGTTTGAAGAGAAGACAAGGAGTTTCAAGGGAGTTTTTCAGAGAATTGGAGAAGACGAAAGGATTGAATTCTTAGAACGATTTCCGGTTTTATTGTTGCTTTAGATTATCAAACTAATTCTTTTAAATTTAGTTTTAATTAGTTTCCTATGTTAGATTCGTTTTTTAGATATTACTGAATTTTTATGCTCTTATTTTTGAGACTTTGTTTAGATTCGATGAATATGATTTATTTTAATGCAATTCCCTTTAGTTTTATGAGTTTTGTTTTAATTATGAGTAGCTAATTCTCTAAGGCTAGGGGGAGTGATGATGATTGCATAATAGATGTTTGATGTGATGCTTGAATGACTTGTGTTAATTCTTTGTTTGAAAACAGGTTTGAATGGACTTGCGATGGCCTGATCACCTTTAGCATGTGTCATAATTGTCCATAGATCGAAAGAGTGACGGTAATTTAGATGGTTTTCATAACTTGTAAGTTGTAGAATACAAAGAGATTTGGTTCTAGCTTATACAACAGTAATCTTATTCCATGCCGAGCCGCTAGAATATTGAATTGCACTAGTCTTGTTCCTATGGTTTAATTAACTATTGGTGATTGCGAGAGCAACATTGAACACTAATTAAGCACTTGGTTACACCTTAAGAGAGGGTAATACAAATATAAGTGACTAGGTTGTAGAATTACACCTGTCAGACGAGTATCGTGTCAACTCTTGATTGTATGATCCATTACTTCTCCCCTGCCTGTTTAATTTACTGAAGTTAATTCGTGTGTTTTTGTATTAATTTTGTTTAATTCTAGTTAATTATTAATTTCTGTTTTAGTAGAGTGACAGATAACAACCAATTACTTTTCGTTCGGTCTTTAGATTAGAGAGGGATATAGAGTAGTGATTGATTTCCCTTCCCTGTGGGTTTGATCCTGTTGTGCTACGTGTATGTTAGTGTACACTTGCACGATTGGTTTTTAACTGTAGTAAAATCATACAACAAGTTTTTGGCGCCGTTGCCGGGGAAGGTGTTTTAAATCAATATTACTCAAATATTTTGATCTAGTGCTTTAGACTATTACTTTACTTTATGTTCATTATCTTTCTCACTGTGGAATTGAACTGAGGATTTCTTTTTCCTTTTGCAGGTTTACGGTGCATGCGAAGATCTCAAGATCCGGAATTAGTACCTTACGATTCGAAAATTGAGAGAACACTGAGTGCTATTAGGAGGAGGCGTAAGAAGGAGAAGAAACCGATTTCTTTACCAATGGCTGAACCAAACCCACCACCACCACCAGCCATAAGAGATTATAACGTGCCGCAGGCTAGAGCAATTCAGACTGCAGCCCGTCCCCCGATCGTAGCAAACAACTTTGAGATCAAACCAGCTATCATCAATCTGCTGCAGAATAATTCGTTTTCAGGATTACCATTGGAGGATCCAACATCACATCTTGAGTATTTTCTTGAAGAGTGTGATACCTTCAAAATTCACAATGTCACTACTGATGCTATCCGAGTTAGGCTTTTTCCCTTTTCCCTTAGGGAACGAGCTAAGGCATGGTTGAGTACTGTCCCAAATGAATCTTTCCAGACTTGGGCAGCATTATCGCAGGCTTTCTTAGCCAAGTTCTTTCCACTTAGCAAGACCAGGAAGTACAGGAATGATATTCAAGGTTTCAGACAGTTAGATGGAGAGTCATTCTATGAAACTTGGGATAGATTTAAAGATTTGTAGAAGAAGTGTCCACATCACGGGATTCCCGGTTGGTTATTGATTCAGGCTTTTTATAATGGGATGTCCCCTAGTTTTAGAGGAGCGATGGATGTCGCAGCTGGCAGAGCTTTCTTAGCAAAATCTGAAGCAGTTGCTATTGAGTTGTTAGATAATATGTCACAAAACGATGTTTTTGTGCATGAGAGGAGCCATTCGCAACTAGCGAAAGTGCAAGGAGGAGTCATAGAGTTAGATGGCCTAACCGCCATCAATGCCAAATTTGAGGCCCTTAACAAGAAATTGGATCAACTTTCTGTCAATGCAGTTGGGATACCATCCCAACCAGTTCAGGTAACTTGTGAAATTTGTAGTGGTACACATGAGTTTAATATGTTTCCTCATACCAATGCAGGAGAACAGGTGCAAGAGCAGGTGAATTATGCAAACAACTTCAAGCCAGCAAATGATCCCTACTCAAACACCTACAATCCAGGATGGAAAACCACCCTAACTTTTCTTGGTCCAATAATCAGAATGTTCAACAGCCACCTCAACCTAGGCTGCAGTTTCAGCCTAGGGAGCAATTTCAACCAAGACCACCAGCCCCATTTAATGCGGCACCCCCTTAACAGGAACAAAAGCAGGGATGGGAGGTTGCACTTGAGAAGTTCATAACTGTTTCTACGAGTCGACATCAGAAGTTGGAAGCTCAATTAGATCAAGTGGTAAATCAGACCAGAACTTTGGAGACTCAGATTGGTTAGATTTCCCAATCTCTTAATCTAAGAGGCCCAGGAATGCTACCGAGCCAAACTGAAAACAACCCGAGGCCATATCTGTAGGAGACAATAGAGAGAATGAAGGTCCGAAGTTACTTGCAGGTTTGGATGTTGAGAAAGTTGTACTTGAGGAAGTTCAAGAGGAAGATGATTTTAAGAAGGAGAACTTAGATAATGAAGTGATTTCAAGTAAAACAAAGTCTAAGAAGTTCACTACTGTTATACTTACCGAGGAATATAATACTATTATTCAGCATAACCTTTCCCCGAAGCTTAAAGATCTAGGGAGTTTTTCAATTCCTCTTACTATTAGTTCTTTACAATTTCATAATGTTTTATGTGATTTAGGAGCTCGTGTGAGTTTAATTTCGTTATCTACTTGCAGGAAATTATGAGTGAAGGAGCTTACACCGACTAATATGACACTCCAACTAGCTGACAGATCGGTGAAATATCCGATAGGAATTCTTGAAGATGTTTTGGTAAAAGTTGGAAGATTTCACATTCCTACTGATTTTGTAGTTCTGGATATTGAGACCGATGAGAGAATGCCATTGATCCTTGGAAGACCGTTTCTAGCTACGGCTGGAGCGGATATAGATGTTCAGAATGGAAGGCTCACGTTCAAAATAGGAGATGAAAGAATGGAGTTTAGGAATTTTGGTTCCATGACACCACCACCGATTCCGGATAAGTGTTGCATGATCAAGGTGATAAGTGAGACCTCACACGGAATGACACTATTCACCGGGAAAAATGATGCAGTTGATTGGGAAGGAGAACGACAGTCTTGGAAATCGAGAATAAAAGATGTTTTGGAATTAGATACTTGGAGATCAAGTTCCGGTTTTGTGAGTAACAAGAACGAGGTCACACCTTGTGATTCGTTGCTTGGGGATTGTTAATCCCGATCCGGTTTTCAAATTCAAGCTAACGATTATAACTTAGAACTAAATTTTCTTTCCTTTTTCTTTTGTTCTTATTTCCGTCGTTTTCATTTCTTTCGTCCTCATTTTCTCACGTTAATCGAGTTTTCTTTCTCGTTGTAGGTCACTTAATGTTTTGCTAGGAAGCCAAAGTCTAGATGGTGCAAGGACCGTGATTTGAGCTTTGATGTCAATATTGAGGTCCATTTACTTTATTCGTATGCGTGTGCATGAGATTGATTTATTTTGTGAGGAGAATGAATTGTTGCTATGAATGGATATATGTGTTTATGTATTTCGAGAATGGTGCACTAGGGTTGATTGAATTTTAGCAGTTAATTTCAGTTAAATTAATGCGACGAAGCACCTTCCGGATTGTGTTTGTGTTTTCATTGTGTTTTGGGCGGAATGTGTAGTAACGAGCGTTACACCATTTTATCTATCTTTTGGTAACGCCCGTTAAGGAGGCCAGACGCCCCAGGCAGCATGAGTAACGGGCGTTACACCCTGGTAGTTGTTTTTCAGTAACGCCCATTAACAGAGTCATGTGTCTGGGTCAGTATGGGTAACAGCCGTTACCCCGTACAAGAGGAAAACCGGTAACGCCCGTTACCGGTCCGATTTCGCAAAATTCTGGGTTTAGGAAACACGTTTTTAGGGTTAAATTAATTCTTTTCCTATCCAATTTTGGATTTTCCTCCCCCAAACCTATAAATACACTTGCACCCACTCATTCTACCTTAGAAGAGATTCAATAGTTCCCCTTGGCCAACTATTATCGATTTTCAACCCAGAAGCATTACCACCAAGTTTACACTCTCTTCCTTTTTGAATCAAGGTAAGTCAATATCTCCTTTCTTAGGGTGAATTGTTAGAGCTAATTTTTCCGATCTAAGATTGAAACCTAGGATTGAATTTGCATGTTAGAAAACACTTTGAGATTGAATTGATGAATTTTGAGCGATTATGCATGCTAGAATTAGGATTAATGCCTTGAAGTGAATTTAACTTGAATTGGGTTGAATTTTCAAAGAATCCTGACTTCTAAGTAGTCTTGAGAGTGAAGTTGAAGGTAGAGAATTTTGAGCTTAAATTGTAGATCATAAGCTAGTGTGAAGTTGAGTTGGGTAGATTGAAGAATTTTAAGTTAGAACTCACACCTTGGCCTATATACACAAGTTGTTTGATAAATATTCTAAGTAAATTGTGATTGATTTGTGTGTGCTTTGTCTTGATATATTTGTTTGATTTAGGTACTATGAGTCGCACTAAGCGCTCTAGAGTTCCTGAGCCCTTCACTACTTCACCCCAGTTGGACCATCAACCTTTTGGATCGGTCAATATAACGGTGAATGCTATGGGTAATCCTTTTCAAAGGAATTTGACAAGGAACATTATGTCTACTAGGTTCTTCAAGGACATGTGGATGGAGAAGTTTGAGGGTTGGGAAGAAGTGAAAAGATTGTTTGACAACATAGGTTGGTTACCATTCCTTTCTAGGAAGGATATAACGTACGCCGAGATGACGACCGCTTTCTTCACCACAATGAATTTTGATCCGGTGGGTAATACATTGACTTTTACTCTAGATGATATGGAAACTCGATCATGGAGTGCGGGCCGGTTAAGAGAGATTCTTCATTTTTTAGCTAATGCCACTACTTCGTTGCCTAAGTGGAGTGATGCTCAGAGAGAGGCGGTATGGAGATCTTTCCCTTTGCGAGAGGGTGTTCCTAGTTATTCCCCACGATGCACACATGATAGGTATTTTGATTTATTGACTTGGGTGCTAGTCCATAGGATTTTAGCCACGGGATTTTGTGCTAGATATGGAAGTGATAGCCACATTAATGAGACTGAGTTGGGTATAATGTACACGATGAAGGAAGGTATCAAGTTTGATGGCACGATTAAGTTTTTATGGAAGCTTCAGGAGATCGCAGGATGAGCCACTGGTATGATTGCTCACGGTGCCTACGTGACGATGTTTGCGCGGGAGATGAATTGGAGACCTCGGGGGTCATTGCCTATTGACTTTGGTTATGATATTGGTCCACAGTACTTGGAGACTGTAGGCTTGGCTATTGCTTGGGAGAGTGGAGAGCTAAAGGAGTGTAATTTGCCATGGTGGCCAATTCGGGTTAGAGATCGGCTCTGGTAGATGTATAGCTGGGGTAAGGCCCGGTTTGATGAGCTCTCGGAGTGACAGAAGGAGCTTTTAGCTCGGATTCCTGATAGGCCGGATGACGAATTTGGGATTCTTCGCAGTGCCGCGCCTGTTGTTGATGAGGCTAGTGATGGAGCTCCTGTTACTATGAGAGGCTTGCGTGCAGAGTTGGCAGGATTAAGGGCTGATTTGACCACCGTGATCGCGAGAGTTGAGGATTTAGCGCATTATGTAGATGAGCGATTTGATGCGTGGGAGGCTCGGTTAGAGGCTAAGTTCGAAGGGTTCTGTGGTCGTGTTGATCAGTACTTTGGAGGACCCCCATCACCCTGATTCTATTGTTTTATTTTTCTCCCCTGATTTCTAGACACTATTGGTACGTATATTCATTGATATGTTTGGATATTTTTGCTACACTTAGATTTTTGCATATGTTTGAACTCTTGAATTTTATTTATGCAATTGTACCCTTCTTTATGTGAATTTGTGACTTGTGTGTTGATTGTTGAATGCATGTTGATTGTCAATTGCCCGCGCACTTGATTCCGTGTTTTCTAGTCACATATCTCAGGTTTTGGAAGCTTTGCTAGCACGTTGCCGGTTCTTCATTTAAGCAGGGAGTTTTTCTTGATCTTTATCTCTTTAGTTTTCATGAGGACATTGCAAAGTTTAAGTGTGGGGGAGGAAGTGCATGCTTGTTATGAGCTATATTGAATATTTGCATGATTAGATGTGTATTACACTTGTTTTTCTGAAAATTTTTGAAAATTTTCCCTTGTTTTGAGCTTTTTATTTGAAGTTTGATTATTGAGCTTTTGATAGAATAAGTTAGGCTTTTTGAATTGAGGAAAATTTCATGAGATTTGATGAGTTAGTGTGTTAGTATGCCCTTATATTTTGAGCACTTTTGAACGTTATAATGTTCTATGCTTAGAAAGATAAATTGATGATTTCCGAATGAGTCTAAGAGTTGATTAGGATGCATTTTAGTCCTATTGAGGCGAAATTTTGAGTTAATGAAAGATTAAGAAAGTGAAGTAGGCATTCGTTGTCGGAGGATATTAAGCCTTTTAATTTTTAGCCCTTTTTTCACTAAATAATGTTATCTTATTGACCCCGCTGAGCCTAATTGTTGTGCAAAGATTTTTGTAGCCACATTATAAGCCTAATCCACAACAAAAGTATACCTACCTTGATAATTTTTACACCAAGGCTTGCTCATTTGATTTTTATGGTAATTGTCTATCTTTTGACCCCTTTTGATTGTTCTTGTGATTGCACTGAGAAAAGATTGTAAAGAGAAAGAAAAAGAATGAGAAAAGTGTGAAAAAGAAAAAATATGAAACAGAAGAAATAGTAAAAGAAGGAAGGAGAAAAATTATGCAAAGTGTGAAAATTGAGAGTATGGGATACAGTTGTCGAATTAGGGGGGAATTTTGGTGTTCAATGGCAAGAATTGAAGTGCCTTGAGTTTAAAGATTGAATGATGTAAGCTTGGTGAGTAGTCACTTGATCCAAATATTCCATAACCTTACCCAAAACCTACATTACAAGCTCGAAAGACCTACCGATCCTAAGTCTTGATCTAATTCCATTAGTGGAGATAGGTGCGAAGAGTGTATTCCGAGAGTTGATGAATAGAACTTAGAAGGGAATTGTGAATTTGTTATTCTAATCTTTGTACATTGTTTCGTTTGATTCACACACTACACAAGGCTATACTTTTCATACTAAGTTTTTGATGATCTTATGTTTATGATTACTTGATTTGATTAGTTAGACTTGTTTAGGCGAAGGTTTAATGGTTGCTTTGAGGAGATGGTTTGATGAGGATGTGTTTTCTTGATTTCCGTATTACTCGGGGACGAGCAATAGTCAAGTGTGAGGGATTTTGTTGAGTGTAGAATTTGCATGATTTTTTAGCGTAATTAGATTATATTTTTGATGCCATTTGATGATTTTATATGTTTATTATGCTCCGTTTAGGTGATTTTAGAGCTGGAGATGAGAAACGGCGAAGCAAAGCGAATTCACGCATTTTTGGAGGAAAATGTGGTAACCCTTTTACCACTTAGAAGTTCAATTGTTGTAACCCCCGTTACAAGACACATGAGTGAAGCTTTGGCGAGAGAAGAGGGGTAACGCCCGTTACCACTAATAAAAACATTATTGCGATTTCAGCAGTAACGGGCGTTAACAAAAATGCTTATGGAGAGGTAACGCCCGTTACCTAGGGCGGCGAGAGATTTTTTGGGCTGCTATATTAGTGCGTTTTGGAGTCTTTTTTAGAGAGCTTTCTTCCAGGTCGTGACCTAGGGTTTGAAGAGAAGACAAGGAGTTTCAAGGGAGTTTTTCAGAGAATTCGAGAAGACGAAAGGATTGAATTCTTAAAACGATTTCCGGTTTTATTGTTGCTTTAGATTATCAAACTAATTCTTTTAAGTTTAGTTTTAATTAGTTTCGTATGTTAGATTCGTTTTTTAGATATTACTGAATGTTTATGCTTTTGTTTTTGAGACTTTGTTTAGATTCGATGAATATAATTTATTTTAATGCAATTCCCTTTAGTTTTATGAGTTTTGTTTTAATTATGAGTAGCTAATTCTCTAGGGCTAGGGGGAGTGATGATGATTGCATAATAGATGTTTGATGTGATGCTTGAATGACTTGTGTTAATTCTTAGTTTGAAAACAGGTTTGAATGGACTTGCGATGGCCTGATCACCTTTAGCATGTGTCATAATTGTCTATAGATCGAAAGAGTGATGGTAATTTAGATGGTTTTCATAACTTGTAAGTTGTAGAATACAAAGAGATTTGGTTCTAGCTTATACAACAGTAATCTTATTCCATGCCGAGCCGCTAGAATATTGAATTGCACTAGTCTTGTTCCTATGGTTTAATTAACTATTGGTGATGGCGAGAGCAACATTGAACACTAATTAAGCACTTGGTTACACCTTGAGAGAGGGTAATACAAATATAAGTGACTAGGTTGTAGAATTACACCTGTCAGACGAGTATCGTGTCAACTCTTGATTGTATGATTCATTACTTCTCCCCTGCCTGTTTAATTTAATGAAGTTAATTCGTGTGTTTTTGTATTAATTTTGTTTAATTCTAGTTAATTATTAATTTCTGTTTTAGTAGAGTGACAGATAACAACCAATTACTTTTCGTTCGGTCTTTAGATTAGAGAGGGATATAGAGTAGTGATTGATTTCCCTTCCCTGTGGGTTTGATCCTGTTGTGCTACGTGTATGTTAGTGTACACTTGCACGATTGGTTTTTAACTGTAGTAAAATCATACAACAGGATGAACAAGGGAATTGGGATGGTTGCCGGAAGAAGGAAAAGTAAAGGAGGCGATATTTGTAGTAGAACTGGGAGTAGAGTTGAGGCTGAGAATTAGGCAAGAATGGCTAGTAAGGGTACCGTCAGCGAGAATGGTAGCAAGTGGTTTTAGATGGTTGTTGGCGAGAAGGAAAAGTAAAGGAGGCGATGTTTGTAGTAGAACTGGGAGTAGAGTTGAGGCGACGAGAATGACAATTAGGCAAGAATGGCAAGTAAGGGCACCGTCAGCGAGAATGGCAGCAAGTGGTTTTAGAAGGCGATTGTAAGAGCGTGGTTGGGGAGAATGGCAGCAAGTGATTTGAGAAGGCGATTGTAAAGGCATGGTGGATAACTCGTTTCTAATTCTAATGATTTGTTCATGGTGGATCATATTGTTAGTGACATAAGGAGAAGTCCCTACTCTTATTCCTATTTGGAGAGTTTTTTTTATTAAGAGGTCGGACAATAATATGTTCATTTATTAGCCAGAAGGTGTGTTATGTTTCCTTGAATTTATTGCATGGCCAACTCCATCTATACTATATAAAACGGAAGGAAAATTTTACCCATCAACAGTTTGTTTGTTACACCTTAACACCAATTCTGTAGTATACATATAAAAACAGTCAAGTTTTTAAGGTTGAGCTTGAATTTTACTTTTTTTAAATGAAACTTCAGAGTAAAAAAAAATTACAAAGAAACCAATCAAATTTTATTTAAAATATTATTCTATCCAATTTGGGCTAATAAGATAAAGAAAATTTTATGTAGACAGAAACTACGTGCACACACGACTAGTTATTAAATAAATTATGTTATTGTACCATCCCGATCGTTCGGATTTTCAGGTACGCCGTAACGAGAGTGTTATATGCGTATTTAAATTATTTAATTATGCAATTAAGTGTTATTTTAATGCTTACGTGAGTATTTGAAAGTATTTGTTTAACTTATGATTTGAGTTTTAAACGTTTTGTCTACGTGTTGTGTAAATTGCCCTATATGTACTCGGATTTAATTCCGATTTTTGTGAAATCTTGGTATATGTGAATTATGCGAGTTATGAACATGTTTGAATGCTTGTTACATGTTTTAGAGTTTGTTTAGTTTGTTCCTTGGTCCGTTTGTGTGAAACGAGATTTGTGAGGGATTCGAGGGCCTAACGAGTTTAGCGCACCTTGGGTTCCAGATGCCATAACTTGAACTCGGGAATTCAGATTTGAATTCTGGAAGATGCGTCAGACTCGTAACGAAGAAAAGAAACAAAGGAACCCAATTTTTTAATTTTCTAAGCCCATTTGATCCTCTAAAATTCAACCGAAACGAGCACTTTACGCCGAGAGACACCTTTGTTGACTAGTCTTGCATTTGTGGGACCCATTTAACCCCAATTAAGCCCCAAACCATGAACTTTATGACTTGAGTTAAGCCCCTATCTCTCCCCTTCAGCCCCATTTTTAAATCACACCAAAAAGCAAGAGAAAAAGGAGCCCCAAATCTGATCCAAGTGAAGAGAAGAAGGAAGAAGGGTCTTTCTCCATTTTCTTGAGAGTTTGAGCTCCAAGCACCATCAAATCTCTTCCAATCGAGGAGGTAAATTTATATTTGATCTCTCCATGACTTTTTGATCATTTTAACTTCCATTTTGTAAGATTTCAACATGATTTGCTTGAGATATGGCTTATATAGTGAGTAGTGAGGGTTTAACGGATTTTGTGATTTCTAGCGTGATCTCTTGTGAATTCTTTTGGTATGAAGTATGTATTTTGTTTCTAAGACATCATTTATAATATATAAGAACTTGCTTTGAGGGTTAATTGAAGAATCATGACTTTGCCATTTATGAAATTTGGAAGCTTTGTATGAACTTGATCTCTCTTCACCTCTAACATGTTTTGTTGGACCTTTTAATGGATTGGAATGCATGAGTTTTTGTTACCCTAACTTACCTTAGTGTGTTTGCTTGGATTAGGGTGGGTTTACTTGAGTTTTGGGGTGTGTTTTGCTGATGCTTTCGCTGTTTTGCTGCTGCTGCGACATTGGTCGTGGCCTCGACCGAATTCAGTGCAATTTTGGTAGCGGCCGCGACCTGTTTTCAGCCCAACTTCGAGTTTTTGTTGCTGAACTTGTTGCGTAGAGTGTGGTCTCGGGCACGACCAAAATTAGCTTGATTTTGGTCGCGGCCGTGACCCTTTTTGGGGCTTGTTTCGACTTGCTGCTACGTGTTTTATTCGTTAAGTGTTTTTCTTTCGTTTCGTTTGTGTGTTACGTGTTTCTTTTGCTTCTTTGTCACCTTTATGAATGGATAATATGTAATATTATGTGTTAGGATATATGTTATGAATTTACGGCTCATTTTACTTGCTCGTTTCTAAATTATGATCTCATATGCCTTATATGGTACCTTGAGTGCATACTTGAATCCATGCTCTTTTTACTTGCTTTGAATGACCTCTCCTTGCTACTTTTATTACATGCATGCATTGATAACATGTTGTAATATGTGTTAACTTTTGTGACATGAATTTGTGATTGAAATTGGATGCTCGTTTATGATTTGTGCTCTTATATGCTCTTATGTGACTTAAGTGTTTTTCAATATGCATGAATGAATTTGTATTTCGTTTATTTATTTAATATGCTAATGTCTTGCTTCTTGCATGACTTGAATGATATGTTAACGTGTTAAGTTACGTATTATCTTCATAGTATTGCATTTTTAGAACCGTTTAATATGAAATACGTGAAATATGAACGCTTGTGCCTTAAGTGTTGCATTTCATATGCATTTATGCATCATATGCATTCGCCGAAAGTTTATTTGGTACATGCTGAGTCTAAGTTTACCCTTTGTTGTCTCCTTTGTTCAGAGTTTGGTCCAGTTGGTAACAAGGAGGTTCTGTAAGCGTCCGTTTGCATCCGCTTTTATATCATTTTGCTCCACTTCGTTGGAAAGGTGAGGTTTTTTTTCTTCCTTTTAGTTCAGTGACCTACAATCCTACTTGTATTTTAAGCACGCATGCGATATACATATATATATATATATATATATATATATATATAAAATTATGTAATACGTGTTTGATTAGTATTTTACGGGATTTGTCCCTTTTGCTATGAATTATTGGAAAAACGCTTTTATATATATGTAACCTATTTTATATTTATTTGATTTGAAAAGGGTTGGTGTGTGTAAACGTTTTGAAATAGCGAGACTACGACTTTGAATATGAAGTCGGAAAATTCTGAAATTTCGAAATTACTAAGATTATGAATTATGAATTATGAAATGGGCCCCGGAGGTTTCTGTGAAGGAGCCCCGGGACGGTGTCAGGCCGTCGGGTCTACTCATAAGCATGGCCTCCATATGCTGGAAAGGATGTACCAGAACCCACCAGGAGGTCTTTTGAATATGAAAGGGAGTAAGTGGGTTTGAACTCGTTCTCGCCGAGTAGTTATGATTTTGATTATGGATACGGTTTGTGAAACGGGACTGGACTATAAATTACTAAAATTGTTTGATTTTGGCCTTCGGCCTTAAACCTTTTTCCTTATATATAATATCACAGGATAAAATGATTTAGAATGCAAAAACCATGCCCCGGTTTATGAACTTTTTAACTTTTGAATATGTTATGCTCTTACTTACATGTATGTGTGCGTGTGTTAGCCCCTCACCAGTCTTTAGGACTGACCCTCGTTTTCGTTTCTCTTTTTCTCCTTTTTGTTTAAGTTGCAGGTGCTTTTTGGAGGTTCGTGCTAGGCGGTTGTCTTGGTGTCGTTGTTAAGGATAGCTCGAGTCACATGCATTGTATTTCCTTTATTTTATGCATTTTGTTAATCTTGAGTTATGTATAAATTTGGTATTTAGAATTTGACCTGGGATAAAGTTTTTGTATACTTGTCTTGTAAATTAAATCGTATAAGTTGTTTATGATGAATTTCTAGCATGCTATTATTTGTATTTAATCGCTTCCGTTATCTTATGTTTGATGCGCGCTCTGATTTAGGGTCTAGACCGCCTAGCTAAGATGTGTATTTTGTTTGTCACTCGTTTGCCATATCTTGATACGTGTGCGGAGTTTCCATTTCGTTACATGTGTGGGGCTTTGGTGCGGGGGATGTGGTGCCCTCCGCTCCTGGATGCTACAGTTATTTAGTTGAGTTATTGAACAAATTATGTTATTAAATAATAATAATAATAATAATTGTTTTGCAACAATCATATTACGAGAAGAGTTTTGTGTTAAAGAAACTTAATATATTTCACCCATGATTTAAACATCCAAATTTGCACTGAAGTCATATGTAATATTGTTATTGTCTTGCTTTGTCCTTCCTAAATCTATAAAACCATGTCTTCATTTGTTTGAAAATCATTCCTCAATATAATACTCAATATTCTCAAATTCAGAATGGAGAAGAAGGTTTGTGCAGTAGTCCTATTACTCTTACTTGTCTTGGTTGGTAAGTGTTCCCCCATAATCATATTTAACTATTGATAAATATTCCACTAAATAGCATCATAGTATCATATGTACATAATAATTAATAGTTCTATTGAACATTTTAGAAACAGCTAATCCATTACAAAGATTGAAAAAGTAGAAAATTATTTAGTGAAAAGCTTGTTTGATTTGGTTATCAGTTGTTCGAAAAAGAAAAAATACTGTTAATTTGATAATTTGCAATGATGATTTTGAAATTATGTTAGAATTTTATTCATTTAATTTCGTGTTATTACTTTATTAGATTTTTAATTGACGAATGAAAATAACAAATGAATTAAAAATAATAAAAGTTTAGATTTTAATAAAATAAGATCAATAATAAGTTAAATTAGTTACTGCTGAATTGGTCACAAAATAAAACAAAAAAGAAGAAGATTAGTGACTGACAAATCGGTCACAAATTGTGACAGATATGTTCAAAAAATCGAATCATCCTATTTATAAGGGAATTTGAGTTGTGATGATGAAATTATTTGCGAATTAATTCTAAAGAGAGAATAATCCTGCAAAACAACGGTCAAAGAGGAAGGTTCTGCAAGATAGAGATTAGTAGACGAGTAATAGAATGATACTAATATAAGCAGAGTAACTAATAAAGTAAGTAAGAGCTTAAGAGAGAGAAACTTGACGTTCTCAAGATAAATTCCTGTAGAATATGCAGATTTCTGAGAGAAATTAGAGAGAGAGAGAAAGGGAGTATTTTTTTATTATCCGTAGTTGATTGTGTTTTTTCTATAAAGTTATCTCCGTAAAGATAAATCTAGGTGTTTTAATTGGTTGGGACTACTCCTACTTTTAGGGGAGTTGGGTAGTTATAGAAAAGGTGGGATAGTGGGAGATATATTTCGTTCTCCGCTATCCTCTACATAATTTCAAATTAAGTCCTAACATAACAACATAGCGTAGATATCTCAGCAAATTGGGAGAATCACTTTGACTGAGTCCATAGAATGAGACTCGATAAATTCTCGTTCAACCATGATCTCCTGCGCCCCCAGGTAGGAAGCCCCTGGCGCCGCGTTCCTCAGCAGTCAGGCAGGAAACTCTTGAGCTACGTTTCTCCCTGAATCAGCTTGAGCCGCTTTTCTGGGCCGTTGGATAGGCCAACTTTTTTGGTGGGCTTTGTTCCTAGGTGTCGACTCAATCTTCCTCTAGTCCTGATTCTCTCGGTTGTCCAGTGGGCTTACTCGTAAATGGGCCGTGGTCCAAGAGAATAGAAAATGTCGTGCATCATAATTCCCCTCCCCCTCCCCTTCTCGTAGTCAAAATAAAATATAGGCTAACAGAATAAGAAGTTAGTCTTTATGCCAAAATTCGTGGCCTACTGAAATCCGCAGCTTCTTTTCTCTTCAGGGATGAACAAAAGCTTCCCGACTTCTTTCCTTTTCAGGAATAATGATACTTATTCAAAGGATGATTTTGGCAATTTTCCTGCAAAACGTCTTCGCATAGTTTCCTAAAATTTTAAATCAACTATACTGCCAAGGAAACTAAGATAATAGATGTTTAGAGATTTCAAGAGTTGAAATTCAAATCTAGATATTTTAAGAAGTAGAAAGATATTCAAACTCTTTGTTTTTCGGAAAAATTGAAAACTTTTAGACTTCTAATGATAATTTTGATATTTTAGATATTTGAGGCAAATCAACTTCCAAAAGAATTATAGACAGCATAGGAGTCCTTTCCTAGATCAAACATTACAGCTTATGATGTTTGAAATATACTAATCTAATAGGTACTTATGCTTTCTATGAGAAGAAACATATGTGGAAACACACCTCGTGTGAGATATAGCATAGAGAGAACAGAAATTCATCACACTTTAAATTGATAGGTCTCGCCCGGTTATTTGCGGTTTCTCTTTCCACATTATTATTTGTTGATTGATTTGTTCTGACGGCTATGAGTTGTTTTGTCATCTTGTTTCTTATGCTGTGATGGTTGAGGACCTTCGTGATTGAGGATGCCACTTTGGAGTTCATCATTTGGTTGTCTGCCATGCTCGGGCTTCCTGACTCCTTGTTCTCGCTTGTTGTTGCCACACTTGATGCGGGTAAATCTGGTTCAAGTATCATTTAAATAGATTTTCATTCATTCTCTATCTCTCGCATTTTCAGCATCCTCTTATCCTTCCTTTGTGCCTCCTCTTTCTGCATGCTTCCTTCGGTAAGAGTCTAGGAGGTCTGAAGAATAATCCTCTTTGGCTCAACATGTTGTTTCGAGGAAGAAAACCTCTGCAAAGAAGGACACTGCCAGAGAAGCTGGTGTTCCCTACACTCCAATTCAAGACGTTCCTCCCTGCGGTTGCAGGGGAAGCTGGTGTTCCCCCTAAGGTTGATAGGCATGCTGGAGATCAGGAATCCATAAGGGATTCAAAGGAGTTCCAACCACAGGATTTGCACGGCTGGGAGGGGGGATACGCTTTCCGATTCCTCAGTTTCGCAAAGAGGTAGCAAGTCTTGTTTAGGATTCCTCTGGATCAGTTAGCTCCTAAAGCGATGAGGCTATTGATGGATTAGTGTGTTGTTCATCTTTTTGGGAGAAGAGTCATGAACGAAGTCACTTCAGCGTTAGTCTCTGGCCAAGAGATGTGAATCAGGCCAAACATTGTAGGGGCAAGGTGACAAGTTTAGGAAACGACATTTTCAAGCCATCCTGAGAGACGCAGGAAACCCCTTCATTACTGCCGAAGTGGAACGCCAATCTAAGTTGCTCCTTCGTTTGGGGTTTGGTACCTCCTGACTAGTCATTTTCTAGAGCTTCCTAGACTTCCATCTGTTGAAAATCTTCAACAGAAAATCTTGATCTTGAAAAACGGGTGGAGACACTTCAGCAAGGATGCGTCACACCTTTGTTCACAAAGGAATGAGGAAGCAAGTCTTTTGCAATTTTCTTGGGAGTGACGAGAGCAAACGCCTTCTTGAGGATCACGCGCAGTAGGCTAGATAAGAATTCATGACTTCTTTGAGATTCAAAGAACTCCTACTTCAGAGGTTGGCCTGTTTGTGCCACATGGTTCCAGGCGTGTGTGGCGTAGTTTGCTGCTAATGGATTCTTGTGAGGAGATTTTCTGAGTGAGGAGGCCTCCCTGAAGTCCGTGCTAGCTGGCTTGCTTGCTTGGACTTCTGGAGTACTCGGTCTTCTTGAATGCTGCTGCTTCGATTGTTGTCAAGTCTGACATAGGTATCGGTTAAGTATTTCGTGATATCTTTATAATAAATTTTGCCCATGCTTCCTGTCCTTGTTTACTTTCTTCAGGTTGGAGTCCAGGAAGTAAAAAAAACGGCCATCCTGAGAAGACCAGCGTTCCTTCTTATCCTGGTATGACCTGGAGTCATTTGTGGTTCAGGAATCCATGCCTACTACTGAGACTGCTTGGAAGGGTGATGTTGTCGGGGAGGATGGTGCTCCTCCGGTTGACCTTCCTGGCACCCCTTTCTCCTAGCTTTCTTCCTTTATTATCTACAGACTTAGGTTGTTTCGTTGAAACTTTCGAATTGCTAGATTATGCTTCTCTTGAGGGATTATCTTCTATGCATGCATTTTGCTACCTTCCTAGAATTTAAAGACAACATAATAGCTTAGTATGGGAACTACGTACCTTTTGGGAGTTTAATACTTTGACCATATTTTATATGATTTTCCTTCCGGAGGATGCCTCTTCTTTGTCAGATGATTGTCTTTTTGGAACCAAGGTATATTGGCTTTGTCTTCTTGAAAATAGTAGATGCCTTTCTGTGGGTTCCTTTTAGTAAGGAGACAACAACACTGTCTTTATTTTTCTTTTGTTGGACTTGTGTTAAAACTGCAGTCTTTTTGTTGTTGATGATCTTGTAGAAGGATATAGGGAACGCCCTGAGTAATGGAGCCAAGGACTCCTGTAGATAGATGACTTCCTAAATTCCTTAATAGAAGAATAATGATACAACCCAGAAATCCTTAGAAAAGCATAGATGGCATCCAGAATTCCATAATATGAGAGTGGTTATGTAATCAAGAAATCCTGTAGAAAGGCATAGATGACACCCCTAATTCTTTGTAAGAGAAGGTTGTGATGACGCTCTTAATTTCTATTGGACGGCCACAATAGCCACCTGAATTTTCGATTTAGGGGCGTTTGTGTAATGTGTTGCTTTTCAAGGGTGTTTAACCTACATAAATGAATATTGTAAGAAGGGTGGTCGCCCTTTTGAAGTGAGTTTACAGGAGGACGTTCATCCTATAAGTTTTGTAAGAGGACGTTTGTCTTATGAGAAATGAATTTCGTAAGAGGACGTTCGTCCTATGAGTTTTATTAGAGGACGTTAGGCCTATAAGTTTAGTAAGAAGGCATTCGTCCTATGAGTTTTGTAAGAGGACGTTCGTCCTATGAGTTTTGTATGAGGACATTCGTCCTATGAAAAATAAATTTCGTAAGAGGACGTTCATCCTATGAGTTTTGTAGGAGGATGTTCATCCTACGAGTTTTACAAGAGGAGATAAGTATTGTATATCATCTTTAAATGATTATACCTTCCTCCTTAGTGCTTGAGGAAACACAATTTGCATGCCTGCACGATTAGTTATAAAGGAAAAAGACTTGCCAAATAAGGATTAATACTATTAGATTTGATCCGTATTCATTTAGGGATTCAGATAAGCAGTGAAGCTACGCCAACATATGATGAAACAAATGCATGATGGAGAAAAAACATAATAAAGCGATGATAAGGACAACAAGCAAAGTAGTCCGACGTAAAGTAAAAAGTTCTTTGTCAACTTTACTCGACAAGGCATAGTGAAGCCTCCTAGGTGAAGAACTTCTTCCAGTCTGGTATATTCCAGGAATGATGTAATTCTCCTTTCCTTGTGTCTGCCATGGTGTAAGCACCGTGTCTTAGCATCTTGGTCGCTTTGTAGGGGCCTCTCCCTTTTGGTTTTAGTTTTTGAATGGATTCCAAGGTATCCTCCCTCCAAGATGCTAGGTCGTCACCTCGGAGGTCGCGGGGCATCACTCATCGATCGTGTGAACTTGTCGTCCTGTTTTTGCATCGGGTCATCCTTAGGTGCAGGTTGTCTCAGGTTTCTTCGACTATTGGGTCATTTGGAGTAGTTCTTAGTGCCCACCACTCAAAAGGGAATTGTCTCACCTATAGTCCTCAAGCTTACTCTATTCTGATTTTTATTCCTTGTAGGATGACACGGTTTATGACTTCCTCCTGTCTTTTTACTTGGCGGTCTATGGCCCAACCCGCTTATGGATCAAGGGTACATGCCTCCGACATTGTCCACGCCTTAACACAAAATTCTTCGCATCTGCTTTGAGATTGGGTTAGAAGTAGCAGGTCTTCCGGGTCCTAGTGTCATCCATCCTGAGTGGCATCTACATCCTCCCTCGTGTATTTCTCGCAGTAGTTGGGATCCTTCCCCTTACGATAGACATTAGAGTAACTGTAATGTGCATGAATTTTGTACATGCCTTCTCATACCCGTAAATATTTAGAAGCCTTATGGCGGACCCGCATGGCTTTCTTATGATCATTAGGCAGCTCCTGCCTCGACAAGAAATTTGTGATTTCTTCTATCCAGACATTTTATAAGTCTAGAGTGAGTACTTCCCCTTCCTTCAAGCCTACTGGAAATGTTAGGTTGGGACTAGTCCTACTTTTAGGGGAGTTGGGTAGTTGTAGAAAAGGTGGGATAGTGGAAGATATATTTCGTTCTCTGCTATCCGCTACATAATTTCAAATTAAGTCCTAAGATAACAACATAGCGTAGATATCTCAGCAAATGGGGAGAATCACTTTGACTGAGTCCATAGAATGAGACTCGATAAATTCTCGTTCAACGTTGATCTCCTGCGCCCCCAGGTAGGAAGCCCCTGGCGCCGCGTTCCTCAACAGTCAGGCAGGAAACACTTGAGTTGCGTTCCTCAGCAATCAGGTAGGAAACTCTTGAGCTGCGTTCCTCCCTGAATCAGCTTGACCCGCTTTTCTGGGCCGTTGGATGGGCCAACTTCTTTGGTGGGCTTTGGTCCTAGGTGTCGACTCAATCTTCCTCTAGTCGTGATTCTCTCGGTTGTCCAGTGAGCTTACTCATAAATGGGCCATGGTCCAAGAGAATAGAAAATGGCTTGCATCAGTGACCATCTAGAAAATGCAAAAATATTAGTGACTGCTCCGACTTAAAAAAAATTGATTAATGACCCATTTTTTTTATATTAGTGACCTATATATCGGTCACTAAATAAATTGACCACTGAGGTCATTCAGAGACCATTTTTGTTAAATTAGTGACCGATTGGCTGTCACTAATCCTTATTTTTTGGTAGTGAGTGGCTTTATTATTTAGTGACCGATTTTTGTTAAATTAGTGACCGATTGGGTGGTCACTAATCTATTTTGTTTTGGTAATGAGTGGCTTTATCGTTATAATGTACTATTCTTTGAGTTCCAATTACATCTGCTATCACAAACGTTTTGCATCATATTTCCTATCTAACAAGCTTGTGGAATTAAAAATTTCAGATGAATACATGGTGCAATCTGAAGTAAGAACTTGCCATAGGAAATTTCGTGGAATATGCTTCACTAAGAATCACAATCGTAACTACAAAACTATTTGCAAGAAGGAAAGATTTCCTACGGGCCAATGCATCCGTAGGGCTTGCCAATGTTTATTGAAATGCGCAAAGCTTTCTCCACCTCCCCCTCCTCCACCCTCTGACGGTGGTGAAGGTGGTGGTGATTATGGCGCTCCTGGTGGTGACGGTGATGGTGGAGAGGGCGATTCACTTTTCCAGCATTGAATATAAAAGTAATTTATTTGAACATGAGGGCTCACTTCTCCGGCATTGAACAAGATTAGTTAATTCAATAAAAGTAATTTATTTGAATGTAAGTTTGGGCCTCAGTTCATAAATTCATTGTGTTAGTTGGTCGTAAGTATATTCTAACCAAATGAAGATTTAATTTCATAGTCACATTATGTATTAGAAATACTATAAGAAAACGTTTAATCATCGATTGAGATCGCATAACGAAGCCTACAATTTAGAGTTTGATGCCAACCATAAGCTCAATGGAGAAATTTAATTTGTTAAATACTGTAATTTATATTATCCTTAGTATATCTTGTTGAGCCAAAATCTTTGATGCAATATATATGTCATTTCCCTTCATGCACACCCAACATAATTTACAAATATTGTCTTGAGGAAAAAGTGAGAACGTACGAGCAGTGGCGGAGCCAGAAATTTAATTAAGGGAGATCATATTAGGCTTTTTCACACACACACACACACACACACACATATATATATATATATATATATATATATATAGAAAACCTTGTCAAATATCGAAAATGCAAGATAAACCCTATGTTTCAAAAATTAGTATAAAAAATTATATGTTTTATAAAAATAAATATAAAAAATTCTTACACGTTGTTTGAATCATACGTGTTGCCCACGAAAATAAAAGCAAAAATTAGACAAAAAAAATTTGTAAATAGAAAATTACAAAGAAATATAATAGAAAATATTGAAAACGGTATATACAGGAAATAAATGAAGAATATAAATACCATAAAATTTTTTATCGGGAAGTAAAACATGAAAGGAAAGACATAAATCAAAAGTGGGTAGAAAACATAGATTAAAGAAAAATTAATGGGTAAACATTTACACATTAAAATAAATTATTTTACAATCTATTTTAGAAAATTTTTAAATATTGAGCCAAAATTGGTACAAAAACAACATTTTTGTAAAGAAAATTCGTTAAATCCGAATCATAAGGTTTTCTGTACAAAATTAAAAAAAACACAAGGTTTTCTATGATATTTTGTATAACATGAGGTTTTTTTTTGTGTCCATTTCTAAAGTTTGGTGCATATAACTCATATATTATTTGTGTGGTCTCAATTATCAATATTTTACTATATTGACCCTAACTAGTATTAATCTTAACTTTGATGAGGGGGGTCAATAATGAAAAATCTCATAAAATTACATACATATATCTATATATTTATATATATATATATATATATATATATATATATATATATATATATATATATAATAATATATATAAAAAAAAAAAATTTGAAGTTGAGGGGGGTCAATTGCACCCCCTCTTCTGAACGTGGCTTCCGCCAGTGCGTACAAGTGTTTTCCTTGTAGAACTCAAAATTAATAAAAAAAATTTGCTATATAATTTTTTTTAAGAAATCCACTTATAGATTGATCGAATTCGTCACGCCCCGTTTTCGAGTTGAGACATGGCAATGCCCCTGAACGTTAAAAAACTCAAAAACACTAAATCTCGAGCAACTAAGTCCAAAATAAAATACTTAGAACAAATCCTTAAAACATTATAAGGAAAAAAATATCTATTACAATCTTTTCTCAAAGGTTCCATCCTAAATCAATCTTAATTGTTTTAGTCAAAAGAACAAAAGCTCCAAAACACCAGAGTAGGAAATACAATACTAAACGATAATTTAATTCTCTCATCCATATTCACAACTCCAAAACTGACTGATTATCTTAAAAAATATTAGTAAGAGGTGAGTTGCATCCTTAATAAATAATTCTAAAAAACATTTCCATTGGATCAAGCATAATTCTCGTATGGATATCATGTCATAGGATATCAAATTATTAGACAATTATAAAAGTCATCTCATGCGAATTATTACATAGTCATCAACTCATATAAAACAGAGATTTTCAAAATTATATTTTGCATTGAGCACAAAACAATTGAACCCCTAGTCAGAGGGTACGTACATATGATTTTCTTAATAAACAAATGACCCTCTTCAGGGATGGAATAGATGCGTTTTGATCCATAGACATGCAGATAACTTCAGAAACGAACATATATAATAACTAACTTTACTTGTACACATAAAAGCTATTCAAAGCCTCATAATTCTAAACTCGCACTCTAAAGTGGTTTGTAGTGCTACTTGTGTAATTACAATTTTACGTTATCTAAGACATAATATAAGTTAATAAAGACACTCGTTACAAATTAAATACTAACCAATTTCATTCGTTGATATTTGCCTAAACTGGATATTCTAAACTAACCAAAGTTCGTAGGAAATCAAATTTACCAACCACGAGGTTAATCATTAAAACTACTAATTATGATGAATTTCTATTTAAAATGTAGAATTAAGATTTGTCACTAAATCTTGATTGTTGTGCAAACAAACAAATAATTTTCCGTTGCTACATCTATACTATTATATTAAGTGTCAGGGGTAGAGAGAAACCGTCTTGGTGTCTTCGACTCTTGGACTCTTTTCTTTTCTATCCCTGACTTTTAAAATCTTTTTTTCCTTTTTAAATTATTTACGTATTATCCCTTAACTCTCCTTTTCTGCTTTTAACTTTTAAAATATTTTCTCTTCTTTTAATTTATTCTCTATTATCTCTTAACTCTCATTTTATCTCAAATCACGTTATTCTTTTTTATATTCTTTTATCTTTTTATCTCATATTTTTTATTATTATTTTGAGCTCTTTTTTTGTATTTTTAATTTATTTTTATCTATACTACTATATTAAGACGTATTTAAGAATTATTTAATTTTTATTAATATAAAAAATTTAATTTTAATATATTTTAATTGTAATATTTTTTTCTAGTACACACATCGAGTGTGCGTAATTACTAGTTATAATTAAGATCAAGATCATGTTTATAAACTTGACTAGAAACTCGTGCCACAAATCTTTATTGCTGATGCTGCAAAATGCAAATTAGAAAACTTTTCTCTCTTTTCTTGTCGGTTCTCTCTCTATTCTGTGCTACTCTCTCTCTCTCTCGTTTTCTTTCTTTCACGATAGAATATGTGACTAGTTTTTCTTGCATTGTGGGACTCTCACATATATCTCCAAATCTCTAAACCTTTATTTCTATTATTATTTAGTAAATAAATAAAACAAAATAAAAAAATTGGGTATTAAAGAATCATGTATTCAATCAGTGATTCTACAAAAAAAAAAATGTATTCAATCAGTGCTGGGAGAGGTGGAAAGATTAATGGCTTGCTACTTGTTTAATTGTTTTTTTATTATTATTATCTTTATTGGTTTGGAATCTCTAGATAACTTGTTTATTCGCTTTATTATTGATTTTTTTTTTTTTATGTTATAAACTTCTTTTAGTTCTCCACGAACACACTTTAATGCCTTATTGGTTCTTAAACTTCCATTCTCTATTGTTGAGGAATGTAAACAAAAAGGCATTCATTTGTACAATATCATGGTTTGTGTGTGTGTGTGAAGAGCTACTGTTTTAGGTCAGTTAAATATTTCTAAATTTCAGGACGTCTTGTGCATGTGTGTGTAAAAGAATTGTTGAGAAGCAAATCTATTCCATATCGGAAGATTGGAGGAAATTTATTCAATATATAAGTGTTCATCCAACTCTATTAATATGAGGTCTTTTGGGAGATGCTCAAAAACAAATCCGTGCGGGTTTGACCTAAAACGGACAATATCATACTATTAATGCTGAGTTAGGGTGCATGGAAGCCTGTGCTGTTCTGACAAGTTGTATCAGAGCCCAGGTGAGGTTCGTGTGTGTCAGAGTAGTGAACTGTGTGTTAGGTGAAGTTCCCGATGTGACAACAAGACCGAAGATCTGCAGGAGTGCCTTGTGTCATAAGTCTTCCTGACAATTAGTGGTCAGACAGCGGGTCCCGTTGGGTGATGACGGCAGTACAAGATGTTTGGCAGGTCAGGTGACCTAATAATTGAAGTTCTGCGATTGATGTCTTGTGTCAAAAGTCTTTTTGACATTAAAGAGGTCAGACGGCGTGTCCCGCAAAGGAGTATCGGCGGTGCGAGATGGTTGGCAGACCAAATGGATTGACCCTGAAAGAAGAGATCACAGTGGTGTTGTCTTGGTTTTAGGGGACGATTTTTTGGAAGCAATTCTATCCCACATCTGGCGGAAATTTGTCTACTATATAAGTGCCCAACTCCAATAATATGACGTCTTTTGAAAAATGTCCAAAAACAAATCCGTACGGGTTTGATCCAAAGCGGACAGTATCATGTTAATGCGAAGTTAGAGTACGGGTTTGAAAGATGTTTTCTTATTCTTTCTTGCTTGTGTTTGTTTTTTGTGCTGTTAGGATATAAGACAACACTCAACAGGTTTTTTACAAAGGACTGAGTGAATTACCAACTTACAAATTGCTGAAATGTTATTTTCTTGCTAGAATGGTGATGGATTTTCACTAATGGAGAATGATAAAGTGAAACCAAATTCTTGTTAAAATGTTTTGGTGTATATTTCTTAGTTATAGATAATCAATTACCATTTTATTATACGTCAAATACAAAGTGATACAATTGTAACGCGGTTGATACATATAATCACGCCACTGATCATACATTTATTTGTGCTTAGATATATAACAAGTTTGGGTATTTATTAGTTTTTAATTTCTTAGCCCGTTTCAAAGGGTGAGCATTTATTATAGTTGATGAGACACCAGTTCCTTAAGCAGATCTTATAAGGGGAGAGGTTTTTTATTTTTTATTTTTTTGTAAAAATAAGGGGAGATGTTATTAGTTTCAAGTACGAAAGAGAGCTGAGTTTGGACTTCTTGTGGGCACAAGTATAATGAAGTTGTCAAATATCTTAGAATTCTTGAAGTTTGTGATAATTACAATTTACCCCTTAATGTTTTAATAAAAGATGATGATTAAATTATTTATGTTATCGTATATGTAGATCAAGATATTTACGTCACGAAGGGAACGGTTCAAACCGCATCCAAAAAATTATAGATCCCAAACAACAATATTTTAATTCAGGATTGATAAATCTCTTACATACAACCACGACATTCCATTGATTATACGTCTATGTTTAGATATACAATTGATGCGTTCAAAAAAAAAAGCACCATCCTATTTGTAAGGGAAATTGAGTTATTGGGATCGTAATACCTACAAGATAATGGTGGATAAAGGAAAAAGCTTGCAGAACAGAGATTAGTAGATAATAATAAACGTAATAATTAAGAAAATAATTTGGAGATTAAGAGAAATCAGATTTATCCTTCTCAAATAGCTTTTGGAAGATAAGCAGATTTCTGTTAAGAAAGAGATAGAGAACCAGAGAGAAGAGAGAATTTTGTATATTTCGTAACGTAAAATGAATCTCCCTGATACAAGCTATATCTCCCTTTTTAAGCATATCTCTAGGGTTTTCTATTAGTGGGACTCTCCCCTAATTCTAGGGATTGTGGGTAGTTAAGAGAAAGTGAGGTGAGAGATTTTCCCTCCCCCCACCTTGTTACATCAGATAAAGCTATAAATTTAAATTAGAAATGTGGGGAATCTTATGCTCGTACTACTTCTTCAGGGTATCGACTGGGCTGACTTTTTCTTTGAGGCTTGGGCTTTCTACCAAAACGGGTTGAGGCCCAAGGAATGTCGAAAATGGGATGCATCATAATTCCCCCCCACTCTCTTAGTTCAAAATGAAAGTTGGGCTAAGAGAGTAGAGAGAATGGTCTTCGGTGGCTTCCTTCATCTTACCATACTTGTTTAGAGTACGACTTCATTAGCTTTCTTGGCAAAACACTCTTGGAGGATTTCCTAGGATATTAAATAAGTAGCACTGACAGAGGAATCAAAAAAAAAATTACACCTTGAGAGATTTGCAGGGTTAGAACTTATCCAAAAAGACTCCCAAAAGTAAGATAACTTTTAAACAGCAAGAGGGTATCACGTCTCTTAATTAAAATTTATGAAGATAATTGTAACTTGGGAAAAAAGATCCCTTTTGAGAAAAGAGTTCTTATCAGGTCACGTCTCTTGGCATTCCCTTCCAGGGAGGCTTTCACGAGCTTTTACGTTCTCGTTGTGATTATACTTTTGACATGTCTTGCTTTGTGTATTGATGCCTCCTTTTTTTTTTTACATTTTGCTGAAGACGCCATGGTACTCTCCCAACTCAAACAACATCTTAACAATCTTCGCAAGGATGATGTAACAGGTGAGTTTTCTGCAACGGGGAATGCCGCGGTGATGCCTCCTCCCGGGGCTTCCTCTAAACGCTCCTCCTTGCGCATTAAGGATACTGACAAGAGCAAGCATCCTTTAGCGCATGACCAGGTGTCTCCTACCATCAGCATTCCTTCCTCTTCCAAACGTTCTAAAAGCAAAGCGATGGCTTCAAGAAGCAGCACTTTCAAGCCTTCCTGGGAGGGGCAGGACTCTTCCTCACTGCTGCGGGAAAGAGATGCTGACTTGAGTCGTTCCTTCCTCCAGGTTTGGTGCCACCTGCTGACAACACTTACATGGGTGTCTTGATGCGACGGGATACCCAGGATCGTTTGTCTTTCTCCCTGACAGAGGTAACGTTATCTCTGCCTTGTTGGTTATAGTAATGCCAAAGTTTTTATTTTAATCCCTGCTTCTGTCTTTCTTTAGGTGGTCCTTCTGACTAGCCACCTGCTGGAGCTTCCTATACTCCCCTCAGTTGACACTTGAGAGCCTCCAATAGCGGATCTTGGTTTTGGAGAAACAAGTGGAGACCCTTGGTAAAGATACTCCTCGCCTTTGCTCGCAAAGGGATGATGCTGTGGCCCAACAGAAAAAATTGGAGTTCAAAGTGCAATATCTGGGTTTGAAGAGAGAGAGATTGGGAGTGCCAACGCTCATCAAGGAGAAAGATACTGCAGTGAAGAACACTTGCAAACAAGCAATTCACGATTTTCCTAAGAGCGATAAGGGTAAACGTCTCTTGGAAGGGCACATCCAGCGGGTTAAGGAGAAGTTTATAGCTTCCTCCGAGTTTAAGGACTTGCTACTTCAAAGATCGGCTTGCTTGTTCCATCATGGATTTCAGGCTTGTGCTTTTCAGTTTGCTGCTAAGGATTTCTTGGGAGCTTTCTTGAATGAGCAAGCTGCCCTGAATTCCATCCCTGGGTTAGCGGGCTTGCTTGGGCTTCCTGACTCCTCGGTTTCCTTGAACGTAGCCACTACGGATATTGTGAAGTTGGATTCAGGTATTGATCAAGCACAATCATACTCTCTAGTTTTAAATATTTCACCATATCCTTGTAACAGGCTTTGTTTCGCATCCTTGTTTGCCTCATTCAGGTAAGAATCTAGGAGGTCAGGCGAGCAGCCCCCCGGAGGAGGCCAGTCTTTTTTCTTCTCCAGCAATGGTCTTGGATCCTTCGAACCTTGATGGAGGACCTGAAATGGCCCCTCCTGCTTCAGTGGCACAGGAACCCATGCTTGACTTTCAGATTGCTTCTAAGGGCGATGCTACCAAGGAGGATGGATACGCTCCGGCGGCTAAGGAGGGTGGATCTTCTCCGGTAGATCTTCCTGGCACTCCTGCCTCCTAGCCTACTTCCTTTATCATCTGTTGCTTCATGTTGTTTCCTTTGAAGACTTTGTGATTTGCTAGACTATATTTTCTTTTTGCTCATGCCTTTTATTTCTAGTACTTTAAAGATAATATGATAATTTAGTATAAAAACATCGTACCTTTTGGTGATTTCCTTGTTATGGGATGCCTTCTTGCTTGCTATGCGGTTGCCTATCATTGCCTGAACACATTTAGCTTTATTAGATTCGCCTTTTGAGAGCAGTGGAGGGAGAGAACAATGGTCTCCTTGCTAGAAGTATTTCATGCATTGGGATCCCACAATTTTTCTTAGGGGGGATGGCCCTAAGAATGAATTTTATATTTAAACGTAGTGCTCTTTCTTCATAAAAAGATATTTGCCTCATAAGAGATGAAGGGACGTTCGTCCTGAAATTTTATATTGAGGAACGTTTGTCTTGAATCTTCATTTTGAGGGACATTCGCCCTGAAATCATTTTATATCAAGGGACGTTTGTCCTGAACCTTATTTTGAGGGACGTTCGTCCTGAATCTTCATTTTGAGGGATGTTCGCCCTGAAATCATTTTATATCAAGGGACGTTCGTCCTGAAAATAGTTTTGTAAGAGGACGTCATCCTACGAGTTTTGTAAGAGGACATTCGTCCTATGAGTTTTATAAGAGGAGATAAGTGTTGTATGTCATATTTGAACGATTATACTATCCTCCTTAAAGCTTGAGGAGACACGATTTGTATACCTGCGTGAATAATCACAAAGAAAAAAGGCATGCCACATAGGGGTTGGCATACTACTAGACTTAATTTGTATGACAAAGATATCCAAGCGTGTAATAAATGTATATTGGAGTAAACACGTAATAAAGGAATGACAACGAGTAAAGTAGTCAAATAAAATAATGAGATGAGGTTTTTTTGTCAGTTTTACTTGATAAGATATAGTGAAGCCTCCTAGGTGAAGAACTTATTAGAGCTTGGTGTATTCCAAGGAACGTCATAATTCTTCGTCCTCCATGCCTGCCATGGTGTAAGCACCGTTTCTTAGCATCCTGGTCACTTTGTAGGGGCTTCCTCCTTTGGTTCTAATTTTTGGACAGATTCCAAGGTATCCTTCCTCCAAGATGCTAGGTCTCCACCTCAGAGGTTGCGTGTCTTTACTCATCGGTTGTATGAACTCGCCATTCTGTTTTTGTATCGGGTCATCCTTAGGTGTGCGTTGTCTTAGGTTTATTCGACTGTATCGAGGTTTTCCATTATCAAGCCTTCCTTCCTGTCAGAATCATATGTCTGCGCTTGGTGCAATTTGGCTCATGTCTCCACGGGCAACACTATCGCCACTTTGTGTACCAATTTGAATGGCGTTTTTCCTATTGTGCCACTTAGAGCAATTCTTTGTGCCCATAGGTCAAAAGGGAGTTATCCTGCCCATAGTTCTTGAGCTTGCTCCATTTTGATTTTGATGTCCTTATTTGTGGTTTCCTCCTACCCGTTTGCTTGGCGTTCAATGGCTCAACATGCTCGTGAATTAAGGGTGCATGCTTCTGACCTTGTCCATACCTTAACACGAAATTCTTGGCTTCTGCTTTTAAAATGGGCCTAAGTGGCAAGCTCTCAAGGTCTTCCTGGCTAGCGTCATCTATCCTGAGTGGCCTCTGCGGATACCTGTCTGTATTTCTAGTTGTGTTTTGCGTCCTGCCTCTTGTGCTAAACACCATAGCAAAGGGAGCGTGAAGGACTTTTTGTATAGACTTCCTCGCTCTAGTAGGTACTTGGATGACTTGTTGCAGATGCGACCTTTGTGCGATCATGAGGCAGCTCTTGCCTTAATAGAAAGTCAAAGATTTCCTTCCTCCAGTCAGTTGGTTGGTGTAAAGCGAGTATTTTCTCCTCCTCAGGTCATGCTTTTGGAGATGTTACGATGGTAATCCTCCTGGCTTTATGGAAACTTGCCAGCTTGGCGAGATAGTCTACTTTTCGGTTCTCCTCTATTGGGATTTGATTTATTTGGAAGCTTGATGGTTCCTTCTCCATTCTTTTTATTTTCTTCAAGTATTTGACCATCCTCTCATCTTTAGCTTCGTGTTGGCCTCCTACTTGGGATGCCACCACTTGGGAGTTGGAGTATACGACTAGGCTCCTAGCTTCAGCCTCCTGTGATAATTTCATTCCAACAATCAATGCTTCGTATTCGGATTCATTGTTTGAGGCTTTGAATTTGAATCGGATTGCAAACTCGAATTCATCGCCTTCTGGGAGGGTCAGAACTGCTCCTGTTCTGCTTCCTGCTTGAGAGGAAAACCCATCTACATGTAGGAGACAGGGGTGTGCTTCTTCCGCTGGGGTTATGGCCATCTCGGAGATAAAATCTGCTAAGACTTGGGCTTCTGATTGCTTCCTTTCTCCCTTAGGAGGACTGCACTAACGGCCTGCTGTGCCGCGGGTAGATTGACGCGCATCGGTTCCCCAGGAAGCGGTTTCATTAGAAGTGATATACCTGCTAAGTATTTTCTGGGTTCCTCGAAGGTGTCCTGAAATTTTTTGTTCCATTCGTACTTTGAAGAACAGGAGGCTTCTTTGTGTAACGCGGGATACGAAGCGTCCTGCCAGTGCGATCCTTCGTGTTAGTCTTTGAAAGTCATCAGTGGTGGAGTGTGTCCCCATATTTAGAATAGATTGGATCTTCATTAGATTGCCCTTGATTCTTTTTTTCAATCACAATGTATCCTAGAAGGCTTCCACGAGCTTCGGTATGGGGTGTTCCATCCATTTGCTTTTCCTCCGTATGGCATCTATGTATATTTTCGTATTGCTCGCAATTTGATTGTTGAACCCCTTATTTGTTGAGGTGATGCGTCTAACTCCTTTTGGTCCTGAAGACCCAATTGGATTTGGTAGTATCCCTAGGTCGTGTAGGCCAGGCTGAGCAACTCACACCATGAAGTGGAATCCACTAATCGGTCAATACTGGATAGCGGGTAGGGCCTCCTGATATCATCTAGACTATCCCCTTGTATGTTGGGTTTCTTTCTCTTTGAGAAACACTTCGGTTGGTTAGGTTTCCTTTTGGGCTCTTTTACGGAATTGTAGCTGTTAGCAAGGCTTCCTTATAGCTGTTATGCTTAATACCTTGGCGTTTTCTCAGGTTGCATAAGAAGTTTGGTTCCCTCCACCTACATGAAGGTATTAGACGGCGTGGTTCTGACTGGTTTGGTTACTCCTGGAGTGAGTATCCTAGCAGGTCTGACTCCAGCATGGTTGGTTGTTCGGGTTGGGTAGGTAGCTCCTGGTATAGGAATGTTTGCTTGTCTGCTTCCAGCCAGGAGGGACGTTAAAACAGGTTTGGTAGTTCCCGGGGTGGGAATCCTTGCAGATTCTATCCTGTATTATCACCGGACATAGAGCTGGTTGAAGCCTCGACGTCGTTTCCTCCTCCAAGTGTCAGGATCGCATGCACCGTAACAGAGTGAAGGCTTCCTCATACTTCGCCATCCTGGGCCTTTTAGTTGCTATCCAGGATGTCTTGTCGTCCTTCCCCTCCTTGGGTTGCCCGAATGCCTCCTGAATTATTTGCTAGATGTGCTTCTTGTGTAGGGGATACGTGGGATACCTCGGCACTGAGCTTCCTCCTAAGTGCGAGGCTAGGTTTCTTTTCGCGGTGGATTGCTTTTCGCGATTTGGGGTCGTCCCATGATAGTCGCTATCCTCCTCAAGGTCAGGATACTCCTCGCAAAGCAGGCTGAAAGCCATCCTAATGTAGAGAACTAACCACATTTGTTTTGCTAGGCGCTGGAATGTCTAGATGACCAGTTACAAGTGCTCCTGGACTCGGGCTGGTTGTAGGTCCCTCTCCCTTGCGGTTGGTTGGGCTGCTCAATTCAGTTGCTCCTGGAGCAGGAATCCCAACAGATCTGGCTCCAGTAAGGTTAGTTGTTAATTCACGAGCTTTTTGAATCTTAAATTCAATTTAAGATTATAATGCATGATAATCCATTACACTTAGGCAATCGGTATTTAGTCAAGCCTTAATGAAATATAATTAGGCTATTCAAACGAGATAACATGTAATTTGTAGGATGTCCAAACGAGATAACATACAGTTTGCAAACCATAGATATTGAAGTCACGTGCAACATGCTAGTTTTTATTATTATTTCTTTTTCTTTTTTTTTAAAGAGTCGAATAATTTAAAAAGAATTTACAGCCTCATGATACCAGAATTCTTAGACAATAATGTCAAAAAATGCTCCACATATAACAATTGTCAAAACGAATAAGAGTAAGGATCAGGAGAACTTATCTTTCAAACGTGCGGTTTGTAATCTTGAGAAAATATCATCCATTGCATTCTCACGGCTTAGCTTCGATTTAATCGATTTCCCACAGACGGCGTCAGATGATGCGTTCAAAAAAAAATGCACCATCCTATTTGTAAGGGAAATTGAGTTATTGGGATCGTAATACCTGCAAGATAATGGTGGATAAAGGAAAAAGCTTGCAGAACAGAAATTAGTAGATAATAATAAACGTAATAACTAAGAAAATAATTGGGAGATTAAGAGAAATCAGATTTATCCTTCAGATTTCTATTAAGAAAGAGATAGAGAACCAGAGAGAAGGGGAGAGAGAGAAGAGAGAATTCTGTATATTTCGTAACGTAAAATGAATCTCCCTGATACAAGCTATATCTCCCTTTTTAAGCATATCTCTAGGGTTTTCTATTAGCGGGACTCTCCCCTAATTCTAGGGATTGTGCGTAGTTAAGAGAAAGTGGGGTGAGAGATTTTTCCTCCCCCACTTTGTTACATCGGATAAAGCTATAAATTTAAATTAGAAATGTGGGGAATCTTATGCTCGTACTACTTCTTCAGGGTATCGACTGGACTGACTTTTTCTTTGAGGCTTGGGCTTTCCGCCAAAACGGGTTGAGGCCCAAGGGATGTCGGAAATGGGATGCATCAACAATAATTTTGGGTATTTATTAGTTTTTAATTTCGAGTTTTTTCCATGGAGCACGCCTATATGAGGACTAAGTGTCATAAAAAAAAACCTTGTATTATTAAAATTGATTTGACGAATCTTGTATTTTATAAATTATTACATAAAAAAGCTTAAGTTGACGTTTGAATTATACGAGTCGGCAACTGAATATGTGTTTTTCCATGTGAATTATCATTTTTACTCTCCTTTATTAATATTTAACACAAATGTGGTTTCTTTATTAGTTTCTAAACACAAATGTGGTTTTTTTTTTCATTTAGCCCTAAATTTTCTCTTTCTTTCGTCTCTTTCACATTTATTTTCATGTCTTCTCAAACATCTCAATTTAATTTAATTATTCTTAGGGAGCATGATAAAGAGTCAATTATTGTGGTGATTCTCAATTCGATTATTTATCAATATAAGTTTTTCTTGAATAACTCAGGAAACAAACTTCAACTCTTTGTTCTAATAATTTATTTTAAATTTAAAAAAAAGAAAAATTTAGGAAAAATAGATTTAAAATACTAACAAATAATCTTGGGATCGTATACAAATTTTGTATACTAACACAGGATTTTATCAACTAATTTTTGTAGTACAGTGACAGAGTTTTTTCTAAACACAGGGTTTCGTGACCAAACTGCCCTCAGCCCATCGGAGAAGAAAAAACTTCGAGAAAACCCCGCCAAAGGGCCACTGGAGCAAAGTCTAAACACACCTCCATTACTAGTAAATTTCAAGAATTTTTGCTCTTTCCTGACCAAAGGGGCGATAAGATTTCCAGTCAAATTTCTTTGAATCTTCATAAATTTTCATCTCAATCTTTCCTCACCTCCAAAATGGGTTCCTTCCGAAGAAGGCAGCCCCCATTGCTGCGTCCACTCTCTTTGCAATCACAGTGGCTTTCCATTTTGCTTAAAGAAGTTGGAGACAAGCAACTTTGACGCACAAGTGCAATCTAGGGTTACCGATTTACGCGGTGAGTTGTACGCAATGTTTGTTCTTTTTGTTGGAGGAATTTCTCAGATGGGATTTTATCATTTGGTGGTGTTCGCAGATTCTGCACATAATTTGTTATCAATTTGTTAGTTGCGATATTTTCTTTTTTAGACTTTATTCTTGTGTGTGGCAACAATGAAGAACTCTTCACAGCTGCGCAGATTCTCGATGTTCGTTAACCCGACCAAATCCAACCTCAAAAATCCAATTGAATCCCCACTTTTCAGTAATTACAAGAAAAATCCCATTTTATTACCTCACAGAACGATACCTCCAGCCAAAGGTCATGACTTGGACATTGTAAACATTGTGCACAGTCATTTGATTCATTCGGAATGGGATAAACTCAACCACTTAGCCCCTTCTTTAACTCCATTTAGAATTAAGCACGTTTTGCTGAAAACCCGAAAAGATTATGTGCTTTCTCTTGAATTTTTCAAATGGGTTGAGCTCAAGAATTCTGAACTCAATACCCTTGACGTGGTTTCAATGATTCTCCACATTTTGACCACAAACCGTAAGTTTAAATCTGCGGATTCGATACTGAGGAGAACTCTGGGAACTGGTTTACCGGAATTGGATTTTCCACGCAAGGTATTTGAGGCTTTGGTTTATTCTTACAGAATGTGTGAATCATCGCCACGAGTATTTGATGCTTTATTCAAGACGCACGCTCATATGAAGAAATTTAGAAATGCTTCTGATACTTTCTGTTGGATGAGGGAGTACGGTTTTTACCCCACTGTTGAATCTTGTAATGCTTATTTGAGTGCACTGAATGGACTGAACCGTTGGGATATCACCTTGGCATTTTATAAAGAGATGTGCCGGTGTAGAATTTCCCCAAATGTGTTTACTATTAATATGGTCATTCGAGCTTACTCAAAAGTGGGCAAATTGGAAATGGCAGTTGAGTTGTTCAAGGAAATGGATGGAATGGGATTAGCCCGTAATGTTGTAACATATAACACTTTGATTGTTGGATATTGTAGCAATGGTCTTTTAAGTAGTGCCTTGAAGCTTAAGAACATGATGGAGAAAAATGGAGTGAAGCCAAATGATGCCACTTATAATGCACTGATGAATGGACTATGCAAGGAGGGAAAGCTAAACGAAGCAAACAAGCTTTTGAGGGAGATGAAAATCGCGGATGTACACCCTACTACCGTAACTTACAACACGTTGATCACCGGTTATAGCGAAACGGGATATAGCGAGATGGGATTCAATTTATTTGAGGAAATGTTGTCAAATGGTATCAAGGCTGATATACTAACTTATAATGCTGTGATTATGTGTCTGTGCAAGAATGGGAAGACAAAAAAAGCTGCACATTTGGTGAAAGAACTTGATAAGGAGAAATTAGTGCCCAATTCATCGACTTTTGCTGCCCTTATTACAGGGCAGTGTGCAAGAAACAATTCAGACCGTGCTTTTCAACTGTATAAAAGCATGGTGAGGAGCGGTTGTCATCCCAATGAAAGAACATTTAAGAATTTGATATCTGCTTTTGTTAAAAACGAAGATTATGATGGAGCTGTTCGTGTTTTGAAAGAGATGATGGAGAGAGCTATAGGTCCTGATTTGGATACGTTATCTTGTATTTGCAATGGACTTTGCCAATGCGGTAAAGAGGAAGTGGCCATGGAGTTGTGTAAGGAGATAGAATCTAAACGCCTTATGCCTGAAGGGTTTGAGGAGTCATGGATCAAGTATGGATGTTTTGCTGAAACCATATGAATTGTTGGGAAATTATTAGTTTCACAGTATTTTCAGCAGGACTGGATATGATAGTTATAAGAGCAGAGAGTATCTTCAGGTGCGTTGCAGTTTCGATTGAAACATGATTGATTAAACTTGACTTATTAGCCTTTAAGTTTTCCTATATGTGCAATTCGCATGAGTTTCAAGCTGTGTCAAGCATATATAATTATCAGTAACATGTTAATGTTGAGCTTGAACTGGCCAAACACTGTAAAATAATTGAAAATTATGAAATTTAAGCTCGAGCTTGAGCCAAACGAGACGTGCTCAAGCCTGAAAAAAAAAGAAGCCAAATCTTCATCTCCTTGGATTTATGCTACTGGCGAAATAAAAGAAACTTCTAAGTAATGTTTTTGGAAGACTGTTTTCACATATATTTGCATATACCCAGTCTCTGTTCATCGTGTTTCAGCTTATATGTGGGTCCGAACCATCGAATGCATTATTTATCATATCCATCTGACAAGCTGCTTGGATATGGACCAAATCTTCCATGCTCTGGCTTTTCTGTGTATCCTAATTGGGGATGGGTTCTGAAATTTGTGTGTTTTGAAATGGGTTTTTGTGCTTTCCCAATGGAACTACGACTTTATGTCAATTTTTCGATAAAGCACTACCTGTTTGCGTTTTCATCACAGGATCCAGGATAAACTAACATCCATCCCTACACAACTTTTACTGGTTTGATATAAAAAAGCAATTAATGGGATTGGGACCCACAGTTTGCTATATCACATTTCAATACTGTTTTCAATGAACAATAGGATCCACGAATTACCAATATTACATTTCAATACTTATTTCACATAATAATAAGACCCTCACACTGTTAAATTTGTAATTTTAATTTTAATCTACCCAATTTAAATCCATATGCTACAGAGTCACTTATATGTTTTGAGTGTTTTAAGGAATGGAGTTCTTGTGTTCTTGACCTGTGATGCATAAATTGATTTTTCTTGTGAAGCAACTGAGAATGATTTTCTGTCGGAATGTGCTTGTTTCCTGTGTAGGGTTTCCTGAGCTTCGATGGCAAGACCAGAAGGAATGAATTGATATTGTACTATCTATATTGGCTGAGAAACAAGAGATGAGAAACAAACAACGAAGCAGCAAAAGATAGCAATAAGCATGAATAAGGTAACCGTATAATAAATCGACGCAATGCTCATGTGATATCAAATTAATTGCTGCACATTATGCATTATGTATATGACACGTTGAGTATTTCTGTTTTCCTTGTCTCAAAAAAAACAAAAGAAAGTATTCCTGTTTTCCTGGTAATAGTTTCCCGACTTGTCAAACCTGGTAATAATAAATTAAAGTTTGTGGATATGAATTTCAATTCTGTTTCCCTATAAAAACTGAATTTCAATTTATGCAAATTAGAGTGATACATCTCCATACTTGATGTGTCCAATGTTTGCCAGAGTAGGATTGCAAAGAGTTTTAGTTTAGCAGTCCCTTTTTGAAAGTCAAAATTATGAAGAACTTTTGTAAAATTCTGAATCCAAGTTGGAAAGTTTGTAAAACTATCGAATTTGTGTAAAGGTGTCGCTAGAAAAAAGTTAGGGAAGTTGTGTATTGATGAATAAGTAATATAGTGCCTTAATAATAGGATAAACAAGTTCTACTTCTGCTTCTTCTGTCTATTTTACTCTCTTGATTTGTTTTACATGAGCATATCAGCATCATGTTACAATAGATACTCGTAATCGTCTTACATCGTTCATGAGGAGCATGATTAAGGCAAGAGAGGCTGAAATATCTGAGAAATTTACATCAAAAGGGATATTTTTATGGAAAAACTGCTGGCTGAATCATCTTTTGTCATTCATCTTTCGTTCGACTTTCTAGTATTTGCAATACCGGTATCAACTCTATCACCATAAATGTGTTCATCTGCGCCAAATGTCAAGTTTTTTCTATACCTGTTACAAGGGATTGACTAAGTATATGCTCTCTAGGAACGTCGAGATTCAAGAATCCTCCTGCCACACATTCGGAAGAGGTTCTCACTGATTGCTAAGGAGTATATACCCATGGAGTGAAGTCGTATCTATTAATGCGATCTTCTGTTTCACTTTTCGTATGTTCCCTCGTGATTCGATGCACAAACTAGATAATGGTGATATGTGTCGCTCATCTTATTCAGTAGTTATACGTTTACCTATGTTTCCATCCAATGAGCGTGGAACAAATGAGTGAAATAGTGTCGCGAATAAAGCTAAGATTAGTTATGAAACCAGATTATACTATATAATCATTATATCCTTTCATTACATAATACATCTCAATATCACTAATTGGTGTAGTTTGGTGATTCTGTGCTAGGTTAGTGATTCGATCCATAGAAATGAGTTATAGAATCGAAAAAATAATAATACATCTCAATGAAATCTCTAATTAAAACTTGGAAGTAATTTTTGTTCCAGCTAATAGGGAATTGAAATATGTGTTTTGTCATATCTAATTGAGATCCGAAGTAAATATTATGTCCCATGCAGTTGGAATCCGAGGCAAAACAAAACTTATCAAATTTCATTATCAAACATTTATAAATTTTACAAAGTGAAAATTGCATAAACGAATTCCAAAAATACCATCGACAATTTACAAGGAAATTATTACTTATTAAGAATAATAGCATCATAAGTATGCAACGCAGATAAAGATTCATCAACCAAAACATATAAGAAAAAGGGGAAATTACAAATTTGGGATAATAACATACCCCAATTTGTATTTTTGGACTTTAATTTGGCATTTTCGATTTTAACGACAATAACTCTAAAAATTTCGCAATTTCAGCTAAATCTCAATCGGAAACCTAATTCTACACCGGAAAACCGCACATGATCGCCTGAAATCGGTTGAAGTCATGCGTGGTAAAACAGCCATTGAAATAGGATCCACATAAGGAAAAACACTTGCCATTCGTTGGTTGTTAGCGGCATCTCGAAAATATCCAAGTCCAAATATGGTTTTCAAATTAAGTTTCGAATTGATGGACGCTGTCAACGGGAGTGGCGATGCCATATGCAAAAAGGAAGAGACTCATAAAATGGCAGAGACATTTTAAATAAATAGAGGAAAGAACAAGACCCCTTTTTCTTTTTGTCAGTTTTGTGTTTTTAATTTAAAGTCCTTATGACACATGTGAAATTATGTTTTAATTGACATGGCTTTCTTTTGCTTATGTGGCCCAGGTTGTTTTTCCACGTATGACTTCAACCAATTTCATGCGATCACGTGTGGTTTTCCAGTGCAGAATTTGGTTTCCAGTTGAAATTACGAATTTTTTAGAGTTACTGTCCCTGCAATCGGAAATGTCAAATTAAAGTCCAAAAATGCAAATTGGGGTATGTTGCTATCCCAAATTTGCAAATTTTCCGATAGGCTGTTTTGTCACGGATTACTTCAACCGGTTTAGGCGATCACGTGCGGTTTTTTGGTGTAGAATTAGGTTTCCGGTTGAGATTTGGCCGAAATTGCAAAATTTTTAGAATTACTGTCCCAAAAATAAAAAATAACAAATTAAAGTTCAAATATACAAATTGGGGTATGTTACTATCCCAAATTTGCAATTTTCCCTAATAAAAATTAGAAATTATGTCTTGATCTTCGTTTAGTTTGAGACTTTGAGTTGATCGATGTCTCATTGGCCAACGGGCAACGACGCATTTAGGAAAACCCCAATGGAAAAATAAATAATTTAATGGGAAAGAAGAATAAATCTTTCTGCATTTGAATTATATAAATATTACCAAAAACTTATGTGTAAATTAAATTTCCAGTTAAATACAATTTAAGTCTTATTTTTGGGCTAAAATTCATGATACCACCCTCAAGAGACATCAATTATAAATTTAAAAAAAAAAAAGAAGAAGAAGAACTAATAATAACGACTGACATTAATCCACGTTATAACAAATTTCAAATTTATGAAGACTAATCTGGAGTATTATTAATATGTACATACCTTCGGCTTCTCATATAATTATTACTTACTTCTACCAAATATATATATATATATATATATATATATATATATATATATATATATAAAATTACTCACAAAATTCCATTCCATTACATCATGGATTATACACAAGTAATATAAATGTCATTCGAACTTCTTTGTCCAAAAATTTGTAGTTCAATAAGAAATGCTTTAAATTTTACGGGATGCGAAAAAGGAGACTCAACGAGTCTCCATAAGGAGCCCAATCCTCCGGCAAAATCTTTAAAATTATCATTTAGGCAGTTAAAAAAAACCAAATTATTTCATGTGTAGCCTTTTTATATAGAAGTTTCGAGTATTTGTTACTCTCACGCTAAATAGGAGAATGTTGAAACTTGAAAGTTTTTGCTAATTAACAAACAGTAAATAGATCATCCTTTTTTTTTTAACCGCACAACCAAATGGGATTCGAACCCAGGACCTTATCTTGGAGAATGAACTCATTAACCACTTGAACCAACCCCCTGTTATTTGACTCATGTTTTTGTGTGTTTTTACGAATATTAGATGTAGGCATTATTGAAACGGAAAACTCCATATTAGACCTAATTTGATCAAATCCAATTAATTAAAATGACAGGTATATTACACTTATCATTTGATTTGTCACATTCTTTAAATTTTTTATCAGTCATACGATAAGTATAAACACTCACTCTTTTGTTATACCAATTTGGTTGAGCCAATCTCGAAGTATAATTACCTGAAACATGCAAATTGGATACGTGATTTATGCCTTGTCTCAACTGAAAAAGGTTGTAGACATACTAAATAAATTTCAGATAATACATAGCAAAAGCCGAAAGAGCAAAACTTCATTAAACGAGAAATTGTAAGGTATGGGTTTGAATTTGTGATTCGACCCCAAATATATCTTAATATTTTTTAGTTGGAATTTTCAGATTTTATAAAATATTTTAGTATTGTACAAACAATTTAGGTGGCGTCATAGCCAACAGGTGTGGTCAAGTGGTCTGAGGTTCTTTCTCGAAGGCAAGGTCTCGGGTTCGAATTCCTTGAACCACTTGGGATCTGTGTGTTTAAAAAAAACAAAAAATTAGGTGGCGTCATATGAAAAGTTTTGACAAACCAAAATTTTGTGTCAAATACCGGAAGAATTAAGAATGGGTCCATTTGGATTTGGACCCTTTTGCTATTGGAAGTAATTTTTAGACATGGAACAAATTACATTTTTTGTCTCTTAGGATTGAGCCGTTTGTAATTTTGGTCTCATTCTTTTAGAATTAGATAAATTTAGTCCCGTTAGTTTCAATTTGTTATAATTTTAGTCCCGCCGTTAAAAAATTGACGGAAACCGTTAAGCATAATAAAGTAAATTACACTTTTGGTCTCATACGATTTGATCGTTTTCAATTTTAGTCCCGTATTTTTTAAATGGACATAATTAGTCCCATTTTTTTTATTTTTTGTAATATTGGTCCTTCCATCAATTTTTTTTATGAAAATAGGTATTTTGGTTGTTAACTCTAATTTATATTATTATTTCTTCTTTTATCTTTTCTACACAAATAAAAGTTCATAAAATACATCTAACTTTTATTTCTAACTAAATATGTATATATTGTTTATACACTACAATTATATATTATACATGCAAAAATTAGTAATCTCGCACATTTATTGCTTGTGCAAACCAAAAATTATTATTATTTAGACATATTAAAATTAATTTCACATTAATATATATTCTATATCATTTTTAATATAATTACTCAACTATGATAAATAAATAAATAGCATAAGGTCATGTAATGTCTTTGATGGTGCAAGAACTAGAAACGTACTAAATCACCAACACTTTCAAGATTTGTTTAAAAATGAAAAGACCATCACAGGCGAGGTGCCTCAGGAACTGGGTTTCCTTCAAGCGTGGGTCCTTCCAACTAGGATAACACCAAGATGATCGTGCAGCAAAGAAGCAGAGAGTGATATGATGCGTGAGCTTGGAGAAGAAAAGTGGTGAAAATGCCCGGAGCTTTGGGGAAGATGAAGATCAGGATCAAAATCCCAGTTTATGTGTGTGATGTCTGTAGAGAAGATGACTTGGGGAAGAAGGAGTGAAAATCCCCCAATTTATACGTTGAGGACATGGGTATTTTAGTAATAGTGACCAAGTGGTCCCAATCCCAGTGTTGCCCTAGACACGTGGTGGTCTGTGATGGTGTGAAAGTGATATCCCGAAAAGGTAGGGGAGTATCAGGTGGTGCGCGCACTACCTAGTGTCAGAGGTAGTTACAGAGCGGCAATACGAGCGCTAGGAGGCTCAAGATCTGCCGTGCAGACGTACAGATGCCTGAGAGTCAGTGATGACCTTACTCGAGCGTTGGTGACGCTCGGAGGGATGCACAAGAGGGGTTCCTCTGGCAGACGATCCTCGAGCGTCAACTATTCGAGCGTGGGACGGTAAGAACCCTCGCGAAGTGTTTCTTGGAGGGAAGGGGATAGGTCTTGGGAGACCATTCCCCGGGCGCCAACGGGGTTTGAGTGGACAAATCTCCCGCTCGAGAAGTGGGCCGAGGTGCATGGGCTTGGATCAGCGATACTAATAAGCGATGGGGCTGGGTTATCTTGTGAGCCCAGTAACGCGAGCGTCCAAGTTCTAGGGTCTTCAGGTGATGACACATGTACGGCTCTGATTCGAACGTGATTTGATTCCATCAGTCTTATTAATTAAAAGAGTTCAAAAATATTAGGAGAAAAAGATAAAATTTATACAAAAAAAAAAGAAAAGAAAAGAAAAAAAATTGAAGTGAAGCGAGAGAAAAGAGAAGTTAAAATAACATTGTGCAAGTGATAAAAAAAAATAATTAACAAGAAAAGAAAAGAATGCAAGAGAATAAATCGAATAAAAAAATAAAATAAAATAAAATAATTTAAGAGTCAAAGAGAACAAAAAACGATTTTTTTCTGTCTCTCTCGCGTAATAAACAGTATAAATTATATTAATTAATAAAATATGTTTAAATGAGAAAACCCTACACCTCCTCCACCAATTCACCACTACCGCTGTCACCATCACTGCACCACCAATTTAATAGGATAGATAGATTTATTTATTTTTTTGTGTAGAAAAAAATAAAAGAAAAAATAATATAAATTAAAGTTAACAACCAAAATACCTATTTCCATACAAAAATTGATGGAAGGAATAATATTGCAAAAAAAAAAAAAAAAAGGGGACTAAATATGTCCATTTAAAAAATGCGGGACTAAAATTGAAAATGATCAAATCTTATGGGACCAAAAGTGTAATTTACTTTACTATGCTTAACGGTTTCCATCCATTTTTTAACGGCGGGACTAAAATTTTAACAAATTGATACCAACGGGACTAAATTTGCTAATTCTGAAAGAATGAGGCCAAAATTGCAAACGGGTCAATCCTATTAGACAAAAAATATAATTTGCTCTTAGCCATGCGTGTATGGAAATAAGATTTTTAGGAGAAAATGGAAAATGGAAAATGGAATTAATATAATGCAATATACAATGACTCAAACAAACAAAATGGCCAAGTGCTTATAGAATCATGAGCTATAAGCCTATAATCAATTAATATAATTATAATCACAACTGAAATGGATAATTGTTATTTTTGTCTATTTAAATCATACGGAAAAAATAGTCTTTCGATAATATATTATATACTACTTTTGACTTAGGAAAGCAAGAAATCAGGCGTTTGTAGTTACGTAATTATGTAGGATATATTATTCCTTTTCTTATTTCTAGTTTAGGGTTTGTTGTATAGTCTTTATATATTTACGCCCCTTGTACTGTATAGTGAAATATATACAGAATTCAGAATATATTTTTTTTGGTGCCAAAAGAACCAATCTAAAAAACTAGTTGCTGGTAATCTCCTCTTCAATGTCGAGGCAATCCGGAGGCTGCTCCCAAACAACTCTGTTCTCCTCCATATCATGGCCAATTTTGGCAACCAAGTCAGCCAGCTTGTTACCAGTACGTCTAATCTGCTTAAGAACGCAAGTCCATGGTTTACGAGTTAGCTCCCCGCACTCCCTAACTATAGCTCCCAAGGGATGATCCTCCACTTACCCGTTGAATACACAAAATACAACAATAAACAAAATCTTCCCACACACCATGTCTTCCTCTATAGCAAACATGATATCAGAGCGAGTTTCAATCTAATAAATGGATTCGATTCCTTGCTCATCATCTACCGCACCAATCTCGGTCATAGCCGAACCAACCGACAGTCGGTCCAGTATCAGTTCCGGCAAGGTGTCACCAGTGACCGACTCCTTAGCTGTAGCACCTCGGAGCAGAGGGCACTACATCTCTCGCACCATAGCCCGACACGTGTAACGAAATGGAAACTCCGCACACGTAGCAATCACAACGAAGGGGAAACAAACAAAATCTCTCATAGGCTAGGCGGTCTAGACCCTAATACAGAGTGCGCAAAACAAATATCAAACACCGAAGCCACAGGATCACAAACATACAAATATACATGCTCAGAATCTAAACAAAATATACATATCATGCTCACCTCGGGCTAAATAAATTATACAAGCAATTTCAAATTCGAATAATAATCATATACAAAAGTTCAAAAGCTCAAAGTTACAAAATAAACTAAACAAGATGCATGTGACTCGCTACAAAAACCCAAGACTCAAAAGACGACCGCTGCCTAGCTCAACCTCCCGAACAAGCACCTGCAACTCAAAGCAACAAAGGGGAAAAAGAAGACAACGAGGAGGGATCAATCCTAAAGACTGGTGAGGAGGCTAACACACTCACACGTACATATACCTAAGAGCAGAACATATTCAAAATTAAAGAGTTCATGAACCGGGGCGTGGTTTTTGCAATCTAAAACATTTAGCACGTGATACTAGATATATAGAAAATATTTAAGGCCGAAGGCCAAAATCACCAAATTTTAGTAATTAGGAATCCACTCCCGTTTCGCGAACCAAGTTCAGAATCTAAATCACACAACTCGGCGAGTACGAGTTTCAGACCAACCTAACTCTATTCATAATCAAAGTCATAGTCGAATTCAAATGAAAACAAAGTCAAATAAACATACCTCTTCTCTGGGTGATGGAAGGGTTGATTATACCCTAACCATCCGTTCTAACTGTATGAGTTGTGAGTTCCATGACGCTCACGACCAAGGATTCCATCCTCCACCAACCTCCTGGTGGGTTCCTGGTTGATCCTTTAAGTGGAGACCATACTCGGGAGTAACCCGACGACCCAACACGTCCCGGGGCTCCTTCGCACAAACCTCCGGGGTCTAGTTCTAATTTTCGAAGTTCAAAATTCAAAGGTTCTAAATTTCAAAATCAGTCTTATCTTTCAAAGTCATAACTCGCTAGTTCAAAGCACACACACCAACCCTTTTTCAAACAAACAAATGAAAATATAACTTACGTATATATAAAAGTGTTTTTCAAATGTTTTATAACAAACGGGTCAATTCCCACAAAATACGTATCAAACACGTATCTATCTATCTATCTATCTATATATATATATATAGGTCGCATGCAGGCTTAAATCACATTTACGGTTGTAGGTCATAATATCTAAAAGAAAGAAACCTCACCTTGACTATCAAACCGAAGGAAGCAAACCAAAACACACCTAAAGGACCACCTCGTTACCCTCGGAATGAACCTCTGAACAAAGTAAAGGACAAAAGACATACTTAGACTCAAAATGAACCAATTAGATGCTCGACAAATGCATATGAATGCAAATGATGCATATGAAATGCAATAAGGTGACACTTGGTGCATACAAATTCATATTAATTCATAATTTACATATTTTATGTTAAACGGATTCATAAATTTCATACAACGAACATAACATATCATATAACATGTTAGCGATGCATAAACATCACAAAAGGAGCAAAGAAATATCATGCGAGACAAATAAACAAAGTACTACTTCATGTATGTACGTAAGAAGGCATAACAAACATATCATGTCATATATCATCGAAATGACATAGTAAATGTTGGGTGGAGGGCCCAAAGCAGTAGTGGTCCGGGACCACATTTTAAAATTTTGTTTGTAATACAAGTATTAAAATATTTTAGAAATATTTTAATACAATAGCGGAAGACTAGCCGGATCTACTCAAGTATATACATGCAATTGATAATAAATTTTAAATCACTTAAGCAGATAAATATCTAACATGCAATTAACACTTAAGAGCACATAATTTATCATGCTTAAAATAATATAACTGTAAAATATTTCCGAACTCCAAATATGGCTATCTAACGGCATTTTTCCAACTCCTTTCCCTTTCCTAAGGCCGGCAGAGCTTCCCCGCAATATCCCCGGAGAAACCCTCGGAGTGTGGGCTCCGAAAGTATTTCTCTAAATACTAGAGAAAATAAAACTTTAAACTAGAAAACCCTTTTCAGGGTTTAATCTACCGAAATTAAGTGTTTTATATATTAAATAGAGATAATGATTTTTTATCATCCGAACTATAGGCCATTTGGCAATTCACCATCCAAACTATTTCGGCCCCGAAACCACCATCTAAACTTTGAATTCCTGACAAACCACCATCCCAAAGCGGTTTTGACTCTTTTTTCAGCAGTTTTGAATATTTTAAGGGTAAATCTATGAAAAAATAACAAAGAGAGACAGATTTACATGTGTTAAAACATTCAAAACCGCTGAAAAAATAGTCAAAACCGCTTTGGGATGGTGGTTTGTCAGGAATTAAAAGTTTAGATAGTGGTTTCGGGGGCGAAATAGTTTGGATGGTGAATTTCCAAATGTCCTATAGTTCGGATGGCAAAAAATATTTATCCCTATTAAATATATAAACACCTAATTAAAATTAATTCCAAAATAATTAGAAATTAATTAGGAAAAAGTGGGACTTTATCTCAAAGCCAAAAATCAGCCAAGTTCATCCCAAAATGTTGTGTGTAACAAATGAAGGATGAAGCCGTATTTATAGGCAAAATATCAAGGGTATTTTGGTAATTTCACTATTCCACTTGTTCAAATTGCCAAATTGATGGAATCTGAGGGCACCACGTTCAAGGTCTCGTCACCATGAGTTTAGCGCCACCAGCCACGGGCCGATCAGAGTCCTCACGCGCCCACACGCGGCTCTAGGGTTACTGGACCAGGTTCGGTCCAACCGAACCCAGTTCAGTCCGGTTCGTGGCCCTGTGCTGCCACGTGTCCGATTTGGTCCGACCCTATCCGTTTTTGACCCGATCCTACGACCCGTTGACCCACCCGGTCAACATTCAATCTGGGCCGCCCGCTTACGCTGACGCGGCGCGATCACAGCCGCACACGTGGAACCACTTGGCTCCCAGTCAGTGCTACCTCATGCCCGTCTGCTGATGTGGCATGCCACGTCAGCTGCCACGTCATCATTTTTTTTATTTTTGTGATGAAAATTTTATTTTCTCCAAAATAAAAATTTGGGCATTTCCAACTCTTTGGAACTTTGATTTATTTCTTAAAATAAATATCTTGGCTATTTTCAAACATTTTGAAAATTCATTTATCTTTCTCCTTTTAATATTTTCTCTTCGGGTTTTCAATTGGGGCTTACAAGGGGACCTGCAGGACTAATTAATTTTAGCTCCAAACGGGTTAATATATTATCATCTCATGATAGTAATTAATTACCGTTTAACAATATTTAATTCCACTAAACAAATATTGTTGCACTCTAAAATTAATTAAATTATTCACGAATATCTCGATCTAGAATAATTTTGCATTTTACTCCTCCGTGTAGATATCCATGAAAAATAAATTGTAACTACTATCAATTATTTTTCATCTCCAATTTGAAATTTATTGATTCGCTTTAAATTCAAATTCTCTGTATGTGAAACACATTCATCATACAACTTCGGTGACATATCACGCGAAGTGCTTTGGCTAAAGTCTTAATTCGAACTTTTGCAAATCTATTTCAAGGATATCTTTTACCTTCCAGCAAAGCCACATATTCCTCGATCAATATAACTCTTTAGCACATTTCATGTTGTCATCGAACGTACAAAGTATTTTGGCCACCCGCTACCGAGACCTCACTTCGAGTATATTACAGTGACTAACACTACATGCCTAAAGCCGAAATATTATCAGGATTAAGAGTACAATGCTTCTTGAGATTTTATTCATTTTAGATAGTAGTATAAAATGAATAATCTCAGTGGTCCAATTTGATGTTTCCAATCCTTTTGAAAATCATCAACGTGTTATAACTGGAATCACCATTCCCTATGACGAAAGACTAATCATCTTATATAACCACGTTATAGTCTTGATAAGAACATATTTTTATCTTACCAACTAGAACTTTAATGATACGTGATTTCGGTATTCAAAGTTTTTTCCTATGATACACATTTCATATGAGAATACCACTACACGCCATTAATTATCAATATGTGAAATACTCACAACTCACTGTAAATTCAGTTTAATTAATTCAACAAATTGAATTTTCAGGGCATTATTTCCAACAATAAATTCATATCAAAGCACATAACATGATATATAACAAGTTAACAACATAATTTAATCATAAACGAACTAATAAAGTCTTGCATAGCACATACAAATCGACGAAACAACAAACAACGCAATAGTAAACCCGCAGTCATGCAGTAGCTCGAAGAACCCCCAAAAATGGGTCGCGGCCTCGACCTAAACTCAGCACAAAAGGGATCGCGGCCGCTACCACAACCACCACCAGCTCCAGCAGCAGCTACAAGTCGAAACCAGGCCCAAAATCAACCTTTTTTGGTCGAAGCCGCGACTGCGCGTTGCAGTCCGAGAAAACGCAGTAGCAGCCCCTGTTTTCTCATCCATTTCCACGCACCAAACAATAGCTTTAACAAGGTACAAATCAAGGCAAAAATAGCAGGAAAAATGAAGACAACAAGGCAGCAAAGCCACACGAAACAACAGCAAGAAAAGAACTCAAGATCATGCTTCAAATCTCCCCTAAAAATCAATCACGTACATGCCATAAAAATGATGGAAATTCATACAATCATGCTCCATGAAAAAGAAGGTAAGAATTCAGATAATGAAGCTCAAAGGAACAAGATTCATAAAAACTAAATTGAAAACCATGAATTTAAGAATTAAAGTTTTAACCTAACTATTCATGTTCATGCCAATATCATGTTCAAACCTTGATGAAATCATGCAAACCATGGTTTAAAAGATGGAAAGAGAATGGAGAATCCAAAAATGTGCTTACCTCTCAAATTTGACGAAGAATGGAGGTCAAACAAGCTCAAAATCATCCATGGGTGAATAGTGCTGAGATTTCCCCTTTTTCTTCCTTTCTCCCTTCTCTCTCGGTTCTCTTGGGGTTTGGGGCTAAAACGAGTAAGTAGGAGGGTAGGGTTAGGTGTCAGGAAGAAATAGGTTCAAGAATTGGATCAAACGGAGTTAAAACGAGTCAATTACTAGCAAAATGGTGAAAGGTGGCGAATCTGCATGTGAGGCTCTGTTCGGGCAAGTTTTGGAGGTTCAAACAGGCTTAGAAAAATACAAAGTTAGGTTCCTTAGCTCCCATTCTTCGTTGCAAGTGCAACGCCACTTTCGAAATTCGAATCCGAATTCCCGAGCCTAAGTTACGTCTTCCGGAACACAAGGTGCGCTAAACGTGTTAGGCCCTCGAGCCCCTTAACAAACAAAACAGTTTTAAAAACCGTAAAAAACCAACTCCAAAATGAGAAATGAGCATGCAAACAAGCTCATAACACATATAATTTATGCATAGCAAATTATCACAAAAATCAGAATCGAGAACGAACACGTAAGGATCAAATTCAAAAGCAAACAGCATAAACGTTCAAGTTCACAATTAAACACTTAACAAATAATTCAAATAAATTCAAGTATAACATAAAAACATTATAATAAACACCTAATTGCATAAATAAATAAATTAAAACCTCACTTAGCACTCTCGTAACGATGTACCTGTACGGCCGAACGAGCAGGGTGTTACATTAGCCTCCCAATTAGCAAGTCTGCTACAGAACCTACAACCCCAGACAGAATCAAGTCAGCCTCATGTACCGCAAACAGTTACAATTAGTGTCAAATTAAATCAGTTTAACTACTCCCTTTGGGCACGGCTAATGAAGATGGCCATTGGAGGCCGGAGAAAGCTACACCACCTCACCGAGGTGCCGCCTCCACCATCGGAAGATCACCCAAACTTCTCCAAGTGGGAACAAACCGATTTGATTGTATGTTCTTGGCTCCTCGATAATATGGACTCGGAACTGATCTGAACTATACAGAATATCCATCTGCAAAAACCCCTTGGAATGGATTACAGGCCACATATGGACAAGGAGGAGATGGCTTTCAAATCGTCATCTTAACCGTGAAGGCCAACAACCTCAAGCATTTTAGGATTTTTGAGAGAGTCTCGAAAAGGTTATCGGTTAATTAGGGAGTAATTTTTAGGAGTTTCTTTGATTACTCTAAACCTAAGAAGAAACGAGGGAGCCAGAGGTAGTTGGTAAGCATAGCTAATCTAGCATTAAACCAATGAAAATCTTAAGTCGATGATTGTAGTCTATGCATGATTAGGAATGTCCCGACTATTTGTTATCCATTGAATTACTTGCGTTTAATTTGGATTCTAATTTAGTTTAATTGTTGTTGGTTATTTGTTTAGTTTAATTGTTATTAGTTTAATCAAAATCTAAAAAAAAAAAAAAAACCCTTTAAATTGTTTTAGCGTTCCTCGGTTTATTTGAAAGACATAATATTGTCCAATCTCTCCGTGGATCGATCCCTTTTACAATTATTTGCAATTTATTTGTATTTGATACTTGGGACTTTATTTTTTGTGGTCTCGATACCCATCAGTTAAAATATCAATTAATTAACTATTTATACCAAAAATTATATTCGATTAATTTCCTAATATTAAAATAAAAAATATCATCCTAATATTTGATATATACTTCATTTACCTATATGATATTTTATTAAACTTAAAATTAATTATGCTTCTACACACATCATGTGACGCCCCGATAATTCGGCCGTACAGGTATGATGTAAGTGTTTACCAAATTGCGTGAAATAATTATTCATACGTGATTTACATATTTAATTTTATTGTTTAATTATATTAAATGTTAGTTACTTTATTTTAAATGTTATTAATATCTTATATGATTATATAAATATGTATATATGTTAATTATGTTAACTATTATATTCTAAGTTATTTAATATTTAGTATTTTCGTGAAATTCATATCAATTGATATCTATTGCATAAATCGAACTTGATTGCACGTGAATTAATTTCCCGAGCTTGACTTAATTTCGTTGTGACCTTATTTGATCATTTCCTGAACTTTGAGGACTTAATTACATTGGACTTAATTGCTCACTTGTTATGGAATTGAACCTAATTGCATGACTTAGATAATAGGAGGACTTAATAGCAAATTGGCCACTTCTTTCTCCTTCATAGCAGCAAATCACGTATCATGCCTCTCATTCTCATACAAACACATTACATACACATTGTTTTTTCTTCCTCCTTTCAACCGAGATAAACCCTCATCAAATAGAGGAAGATTTCATCATTCAAGCTTCATATTTGTGGGTTTTGTGATCATTCAAGCATCATCTCTTCATCTTAGCTTCCATTTCTTTCATTGAGGTAATTTTTGGAGCATGGATGATTTTCTTGAAATTTTTGGTATGAAGAGGGCTTTGCTATATGTGTGTATTTGTTGTTGGAAATATGTTTGCGAATGGTAAGCTTAAGATTTATGCCTATATCTTGAGATTTATGGACTTGGAGCATGAATGATGAAATGGGTTTGTATTGATGAATTCTTTGATGATCTAAGGTGGAAATATGTGTTTTTATGAATTGTTAATGATTTATATGTAAGCTAGTATGGTTCTAGCATGAAATCTATGCGGTTGAACTTGATTATGGATCATTTGTTGGTTGTTGTTTTTGTTTCGTTCTTGTTCTGTTGTTGCTCTGTTTTTTTTTCTGCTGCGTACAGTTGACACGGGCGTGTCAACTTTGCCTTGTTCAGCGAGACAAGGGGGTGCAGGTTGGTCTGGTTTTGCTGTACCGTGACACAGGGGTGTCACGGTTTGCCTTGTATTGGTGACACGGGCGTGTCACCTTCTGATTTCATACTCCGCTGTACCGTGACACGGGGGTGTCAAGGGTTGCCTTGTAATGGTGACACGGGCGTGTCACCTTTTGCTTTCTTGTTTATTGTGGTTGCATGCTTTTGTACGTGCATGTGTTATATATATATATATATATTAGTTATGTATTAATTGTTATTTTGTTTAATTGGATATATGTAATTGTTTATTTCTAATTTTAAATGTGATTTAACTTGCGCCTCGATTCTATATGAAGTTCTTGAATCAGTTTGTTTGAAATTGTGGAATTATGAGTTCGAATGAAATGAACGAATGAGTGAATGACTTGATTATATGATTTAATTCCTTAATAGTGCACATGAACATAATCTTGTCTTTTACATATTCATATCATGATCATTGCATTGCCGAGCGTCTTATTTGGTCATATTGAGTCTCACCTCACCTTCCTTGCACAGATTTTGATCCTGTTGAGACGAGGCCGCTCAGTGAGGCTTTCGTGTCTTCTTTTGTCGGTTTCAGGTGGGTTTCTCTTCTATTTAGATAAAACGACCCGATATATCTCCCTGTGTGAAAGGTTTTAAGTCAAAGCAATATGATTATAAATATATATTGAGTCTTTTCTCGAGTAAATGATTGCGAACGTATAACCCTTCTTTTAGGAATCCTACCCTATGTTTTGGCGAGATATGATTGATATGATTGTTATGAATTCACGGGCCCTGGAACTTAATACATGTGGCTATCCGGGGAGGCAAGGGCCGACGGTGATCCCATGTGTTAGTTCCAACCAATTACGGTGATACCGGACCCCGCTAGGAGATTAACGGGGAATGGGAGCTGAGTGCCTTTGGGGGATTCATGTACCCCCTCTGGCCTATGTATGGACCGGTGGTCGGGTCCTGCAAACCCGTCCACCACTTGGAGGGAAAATATGTATATGTATGATTATGAATCGTATGATTGTGCACAAATATGATATGTATGATAACCAATGAAACTATGAATATGAATACACAAGGTGTTGGTTGGAGATTATGCACGCTCACTCGTTGAGCTTGAAATCCTATGATTATTTATGAAGGAATATGACCGTTATAAACCCGTAGATGTCTTTCCTTGTCACACCCACTTGGGAAAATCTTTTAAAACTTCTTATGGGTTTATAGCTTGCATGTATATGTTTAAATTCTGCCATACTTATATACTATGCCTGTTTTATGCCCACCAGTCCCTTTTGGACTGAACCCGTTTTGTTTTCAGTGACTTTTGTGCAGGTTAAGGAGTGCTAGATGGGAATACAAGTCGTCTAGGTCTTGCATTAGTGTTTAGCACTCTTATTTTGTTACACTCGCACTCATGTTTCCCCTTTTGTATTTGAATATGGTTATGGAGCGTCATGTTGTTAGAACTTGAAATACTTGGTTGGTTTAGGTATATGAATTCTATTTTTTTGGAGCTTGAAGGCTCATGGTACTTAGATATATGATTGTTCTTACTTCAGCTTTGTTGGTGTTACTCTGATTTATGGTTTAAGGGTTAGTCCCGCCTAGCCTAGAGAGTGTGTGTGTGTGTCCCCGTTCGCCGTGACTTAGCTCGTGTGTGGATTATCCATTTCATATGCGGATCGGGTCTCGGTGCGGGGGATGTGGCACCTTGCGCTCGGGTGTTACACATCAATATTAAGTTATATAAGCTTTTTAATTTCCTAGAGTTGTGTGTATATATACATCCAAAGTCTTGTTCCCCAACAGATGGATTCAATTGGCGAACGAGACGAGCCGGCTCGCGAGCCTGATGAGCCAAGCCAGAACCCAATCCCTTTTATTCCTGGCTCGTAGCTCACGAGTCTATATATTTATATAAAAAATAATATATTAATTTATATATATATAAATATTTAATTAATATATTATATTATATACAAATATATACTGATTTATATAGAAAAATATATTTAATTATTAAAAGTAATTATTTTTAATTTAAAAAGCATACTTTTTTATTCAGCTTGAACCGAGCCGCATGCGAGCCCTGTCCGAGCTGAGCTCGAGCCGGGTGGGGGGGGAGGGACTCGGATCAGCTCGTTTGCATCCGACGTATACTTCAATTCCTTTTAGGATTATCCAACATGAGTTGGTCAAGTGGTTTGAAGGTTCTTTCTCGAAAGCAATGACCCGAGTTCGAATCCCTCTGACCACTTATGGGTGTATGTTAAAAAAAAAAAAAAAAACCTTTTAGGATTAGTCACGACGGTACAAAGTTTTCAAGATCACTTCACACAGTGTTCCCTAAACACGAATTCAAAAAAAAAAAAAAAAAAATCGTAGCTCTTTTAATTTGCACATTTTACATACCATTTGGAGTTATTTTCAAGTGCATAAATGTTTCATCAAAATTATTATTTACCAACTTATTATTATTATTATTTATTATCATTAAAACACCGATACTTTTAAAAATATTATCATATTTAATCGTATCAAATATCACATCAAATATTTGCCACATAATAAATTATAAGAAATCATATGGATATATCAATCTTGAATCGTATTTATATCATCGTAGCACTATCGTAATAGCTTATTGTTCAATTTTTTCCCTCTGTACCCATTAATATTTTACCTCATGCTCTATTAATTATAAGTATTTGTGGAACGCGTACGAACGTCGTTATGTATATGTATGTATATATTAGGGCTAGGATGGCCACAGAATGAGAATCTGAAAGTGTCTTTAGTGAAGAAGGAGAGAGGTAGCAGCCGTAGACCTCACCTGACCCTGAGACTCTTTCCTCTTTCTTAATGCAACTCCTTTTTGTGGGAAGTCAGTGTCAGTGTCAGTGTCAGTGTCAGCAAGTTCTGTGTACTTTGTAATAAGCCCTATATTGCAGCACCTATATATTGTAGTAAAATGACAAGATGCAGATTAGATTGCAGTCCACATTCAATATTCTCTCTCATTAATCCACCTAGAGAGAGAGGAGACCATGTCTTGATTAGACTTTAGCATGCCATTTCTCATGCATGGCCCTGCATGCTTATTTTCTCAGTCAAAAAGAGACGGCTATGTATATTAAATTTTAAAGGCATTTATGGGTGTGGCATGGTACTTCCCATGCTACGTTATGGGCATCAAGCTGCTGGCTGCATCCCTCAATCTTCAAAAAAAGGAGAAAAGTAAAATGAAAAAGGTTTGAACTATGTTTAGAGGGTTGCCTTGCTAAATTTCTTGATATGGTTTAAGGTTTAAGTCTCGGTTTTGTGAGTTAAATAACTGAGTTTGGAGAATCACGCATCCGTGATGAGATAAGTATTGTTTTGCATTTATTAATTAACATATGATTTAATCTTTTCTCAATATATGATGTTAACACACACACCCCCGTACGTCTAAGCCCGAGCAATTAGAAGTTTATTCTGGAACGTGAAACTCAATTTAATTCATTTCTTGTACGCTCAAATCCGAAGAGTCTGAGGTTTACCTTGGAATGTGAAACTTACCCAGGCCCGAACAATAGCACATGATTTAATCTTTTCTCAAGGTGGAATGTTAACACACACCCCGTACGTCCAAACCCAAACAATTGAAAACCCAAAACACCCGAACAATCGGAGGTCCATCTTTGAGCGTGAAACCCGCCCAAGTCCGAACAATCGGTGGTTTGTCTTGGAGCGTGAAACCCACTCAGACCCGAGCAATAGCGCATAATTTAATCTTTTCCCAATGTGGGATGTTAACACACCTCCCGCATGCCCAGATCCAAATCATTGGAAACCCCAAAAACCCGAACAAATTGGGGGTCTACTTTGGAGCATGAAACTCAGACGGTTTTGATACCATATAAAAATTATGCTCGATCTAATTCGCCTAAAAAACTACCTGATGAAGTGAGGGTTGTCTTACATTTATTAATTAGATTTAATCTTTTTCCATCATAGAATATTAACAATTAATTACAGAATTCCACATGACTAAAAAGGACTTATGAATTATGTGTGGCTTACGAAGCAATGAGAATCATAATATTTATCGGTGTAGTGTGTACGATAATATTAATATTTAGGGATAAATACAGAACAACCCCCCCCCCCCCCCCCCCTCCAGCCCAATTCTTTGGGAGGTTGTGCGCTTTGCCCCCTATACTTCAGATCGGTGCATTTAACTTTCTCAACTTTGAAAGATGTTCGCTTAACCCCTTTTCGGCAGAATATTGCCGGACTGTATGAAAAAATTTTGGCATAATTTCTAATGGCAAATTCATACAATCAGATGTCAAATGTGTTGATATTATACTTCAAATCGAAAGTCTTGACGTAAAAAACACAATGATTGTTTCAAAATCAAAACCCGACAACCAACAAAGGAGAAATTATCGGTCAAAGATGTTGCATGATCGATGAAGCTTTGCAGGTGAATTCCTATGCTTCCGATGGCCAATAAAGTCGAATGGGGTATGGGTTTTATTCATCATGGAAAGAGGAACACGATGATAATGGTCTTGACTCTTGGGTCGTCGTGACGGAGGAGAAATCGACGGTCAACGTTAATTTTGAACGGAATATTCCTCCGGAATAGTGTCAGAGGGATAAAGTATTAGGTTTTGCAAAGGTGAAGGAGGAATATGCACCGATTTGAAGTATAAGGGACAAAGCACATAACCCAAGGATGGGGGGTTACCTATATTTATCCCAAATCTTTAATTATGATAGTTGATAATTACTAACAATAAGTATATATAATAATTAGCAATAATAAAAGCTATGGTAAAATATGCGTTCCTTCAATTACCTGATCGCGCAATTTAAAAAATGTTTCCCTTTGAACGGCAAATAACAGGTTGTAAATTTGTCATGTGTAACTCTCTGTTATGGTATACCAAAAGATAAGCACAATGTTATATTTTTGTCTTTTTCTTTTTTTTCAACTAATAAATTTCAACAATGTCAAAGAATACTTTTAAGTTAGAATAGTAAGATTAAAAAGTCATAATTATAGTCCATTGATTTATAAAAAATACAAACTTAAAATAGAAAAATTACAAATTTAGTATATTAACTCGACCAATTCAACACCAACAGAGGTTGGTCAAGTGATTTGAGAGTTCTTTCTCGAAGATAATGGCTCGGGTTTGAATTCCTCTTGTCACTTGGGGTGGGTGTGATTAAAAAAAAAATCGACCAATTCAACATTTTTTGTACATTTCATTTTTCGATGATAAAAGAGGACTGTATTACAAATCAAGCAATTTTTGTGCATATATTTTTGCTAAACATTTCATTTTTCGGCGATAAAATAGGACTATATTACAAATCAAGCAAACTACTTTTGTCTGTCGAAATTTACACATGACGAACTAAGAGTTTGTCAAGTATAAAACTGGGACAGATTTTCGATAAGCAAAATTAGGTTTCCGTCAAAAATTGCATGATCTTTACAAATGAATAAAAATACTTAATAATTGAGTTGTCCTTACATTAGAGAAATTCCGTTGGTGACACGGTTGAAGATATAATGTCGTTTCTTGATACTTATAATTGCTGACGAATTTTATATTATTACTTTATTTCTTGCCTTTATTTTTATTTTTAATGGGGAGTTATCGTTTATATTGATAATTAGTTCCAAACTTTCATAAAGTGACAAAAATGTTTCTGCTTACTTCTGCTAAATTAATTTATTTCCTTTTTAGTACTGCATGTTATGAACTCATTCTTATTTTATTTTTATACTTTTTGCACTTTTTCAATGTTTAACATACGTACTCTAAAACGCAAAATTTGAAGTTTAATTGAATCCAAGAGGTAAAAAAGTATAACTCATAATCATGAAATTTACAGCTCATTCAAGTCAACATATTTAACCTATAACGTTTTATATAGAAAAGAGAAAACAATAATTTACAAAATTCTAGATATATAAACACGAAGAACCTATAATAAATCGTAAGTTCTTTGTTATTTCCACTCTTAAATTCTGACAAAGTTGCATAACTTTATAAATAATTTGAGTTTGTAGCATATGATTTAAAAAGACAAACTAAAACTTAAATGAGATGAAATTATAAAAAATAAAATACAAATAACTAAATTAGCATTAAGCTTAAGATAAAAAAACAAGTAATAAGGAAAAACATTTTTGTCACTTAATAATAATTTACGTGTACATTTAACAATTTTAAAAATCAATAACAATTTATTTTGTTTATTTTGGTTTTTCTTATAGTACGATTTGGAGGTGGGAAAATATTTGAATAGTACCAAAAAGTTGAAAAAATTCCTTTTAGGTCCCCAGTTTTGAAAAAGTTCCCATTCAATCCCTAATTGAAAAACAAAATTCCTTTTAGGTCCCCACAAATAGTACATGTTCGTACATTGTCTTTAGGAATTGCGTACATTTTTGAGGGAATTGCGTATAAAAATCCCGGAATCTTGTATATACGAGATTCCGGGGTTTTTATACGCAATTCCCTAAAAATTGTATGCAATTCCTGAATTATTATACAACCTTGGGGAGTGAAAAGAAATTTTGTTTTTCAATTGGGGAGTGAACAGGAACTTTTTCAAAATTGGGGAGTGAAAAGGAAATTCAATTTATACTTGGAGATTTTTGAGGAATTGTCCGTTTGGAAGTTTAGCACTAAATTTTCTTTTAAATGAGAAACCATAAATAGTTGCAAAAAAATAGGCAAAGTTTGAAATTTGTCCCAAGCAAATGGGGCATCTGCTCATAGGCTTATTGATTGCAGAAACAAGCACTTAATAAGAGAAGAAAAAAAGGAAGATCTAAAATCTAATTTACAAGTAAAGGGTTCGTCTTTCTAGAAAGAAGAGGAACAAGACAATTCACTTTGTAGACATAACAGTAAGCTAAGTACGAAACAGCTTTTTCGTGAAAACTTGTGCCATTTGCTCAAAAGGGTGTGATGATCTTAAACTTTGTCAGCCTATTAATAGTGAAAGCAAATCTCACACTCAACACTACTACACTACTATACAAATTCCAACTTCAAGCTTACTAAGTCTAATCACTTCAAAATCTAAGCTTATCTATCTATAATCTGTCTATCTATCTATCAATATTTTATAATTCTGAAGGTTACACTATATATTGTTGTATTAGAACATAATGTTTCTTTGTCGGAGAAGACGTAAAAACATATATAATTAAATTCAGATTGAGAGGAGGATCCGCATAAACACTTCAATTTCTGATGAATAGCTTATTTGACTTAACTCGGTATTAAAAGATAAGAGAATTGTTAAATCATTATAAATTGAACTATATATTTTTTAAATTTTAATATGAGATATTTAATAAACTCCCTCATGCATAACGTTACGAAAAACGAAACAAACTGAAATGCGAAAATACGATGTGAAATATTTAACATACTTCCTCACGCCCAAGGCCGTGGAAGACATGCGAGATAAATTGGAACGCGAAAGTTTGATGTGGGATATTTGACACGTACTCTCTCAGGTTCAAGGTCGTGAAAGAAATGCAAGACAAACTGAAACAATAAATTTGTAGGAACCAGAATGTCAATTGGAGCGCGAGATTTGGATACATTTGCAATTTCGGAATTTCGATCACCGAAATCTGTTTTAATCGCCAAAAAACAGTGAATAAAGTCCACGCGCTTAATCACAAAATAGTCATACGTATCTAGGATGCTGGTGGATACTTTATCATTTAGTTCATGCGTTAAAATTCACTCATATATACTGTCATATAATTTAGAACTCTTATCATTTACTCGTTGTTTCCATGCAAGAATGTTCGTTAAACTTCTTATTGCTTATCCTTTGTTTTTTGGCGACTAAAAGAATTTTGGTGAACAAAATCTTGAATTGCAATAATTTTTTTGATAAAATGTCAAATTCTCATCAAAAATTTTTGTCTCGTGAGTTGGAATATCGATTTTGCTTTTTTCTTCTCTTCATAAAATTAAAAGAAATATAAAAAGAGCTTGAATTATCAATAATGGAAAATCTAAATAATTATAAGCTAGCTAGTAAACAGTAATATCCATAACAACCAACTGGGGTGGATTTCACTAATTTTTTTCAGGATATTGAACCAAATTCGAGTTCCATTTAAAGGGTGTGTGTGTTAGGGGGGGAAAAAGAAAAAAACACTAGTAATATCCGTAATATATATCCTAAACCGTTCCTTTTTATGTTTATTAAGAAATAATTAATATATATAAAAATAAAGAAATAATTTATATATATATATGACCAGAATTTAGTCTCCCCATATGTCTACATATTCGTGAGAGCTGAAGCACTCTTTCAAACACATTTGTGGCCCCTTATTTTATATATCGCGTCGCTGTCCTCTTTTTTAGCTTACTTTGTGTTGACACCAAATTTTGCCGTTTCTTTCGTTACATGTCGACTTCGTCTTCATCTTCCTCCACCGATGACGGCGGTGATGGCGGCGGCGGTGGAGAGTTCGAAGCCGGGCCGTCATCTTCCCGCAGTAGGATGAGATCAAGCAATGGGGTTTGGCCTGAGCCCTTCCTTGAAGCTCTTGCATTTCAAGTTGCTGTCGATGCATCTCGCACTGTTGGACGCCTTGCTGCTGCTCAAGCTCTCGCCAACATTTTTCAGGTTAATTAATTACACATACACCCCTTTTCCTCATTACATACAAATTCTTGTTTTACATGATATATTGCATTTCTTGATTGAAGTTTACTAGTTATTATTAGTTAAATTTTCTTTAATTTTACATGTAATTAAGAGGGGTTGAAGTTGAACCACTATATCTATGGATGTTGATATAAGATGTTAATGATTGTGGGCTTGAGCATCATGCCACTAGGTGGTTCAAGTTATGATTCTACTAATTATTAAGTTGGTCCATAATCTTTGACCAAATCCCATCATTAAACAAAGCTCTAATCCGCCACAAATTCCATTTCGAGAGAGAGAGAGAGAGAGAGAGTTATTTTGAGTTTGGAAAGATTGCTTTTGAAAAAGTCCAACGAATGGCTTTAAGAGTACTTTTAACCAAACATAGCGCCAATATATAACCCTTTGATTTCTTGGCTCTCAATGGCAAAAGTGTAGAAGCTCCACTCATCTACGCCATCACAGAATTTACCCATTTTTGGCACTTTAACTCTCTCTTGCCATCTATAACATCTAAAAGGGTTCTTTTGGTCTTTTCTGTTTTATTTCATTATTTGTACCTTTTGAGCTCCAAAACCATGTATATATACATATATATACATGTATGTAAGTCACTTTCTCCCCATTCCGATGCTTTCTCTGTCAAATATATAGTAAACTACATTTGAAATAAATGCTCTGAAAACGACACTTGCTCCCACACACTCCAATTTTGTACTTTTTTTTCAGTTTAAATATTTACAATTTTCTTTTGAAAAAATTACAATTTTGAAATAAAAGAATCTCACAGAAATGCTCTGGATAAAGCAACGAAACCTGTTTTAATCCAAAATTTTAATTTCAATTTTAACAGAAAGCTCCCACAATCATATAGTGTAAGTCAAGTTGTCCGGTAACAACTTTGACATGAAATTTAAGAAAATGACTAAGTGTTGTTGTTCGGACTCGGACATGCATTGATAGAGGCTATTTGATAGAAGAAGTGTTGGTATATCCATTGGGTTTTGCTGTAGTGGTCAAACAAAAAGAAAGAAAAGGGGAAAATATTAAGCTGTCTTTACTTCACATTGTCAGACTCAGATAGCTACGAACTAAAAGATTTCTCTTTTTTGTTTACTTTTTTATATGTTGTCTGTATGTGTAGGTATGTAGCTTATCTCGTTAAGGCACTGTATCATAACACTTAAAGACAGGATGTTGTCAGTTCTTGAAGCATAGGATATTATGAGCGACGCCAGTATATGTCTCTATGGGACAGCTCGAACAAAACCAGACACACCTCTCTCTCTCTCTCAATATATACAATTATATATATATATTGAGAGAGAGAGAGAGAGAGTTCTTATTTTGTGTAGTTAGGCGTGGATAATTATACGAGTTTTAATTTGGTCAAGTGGGATTTGGCATGCCTGCACAGGGACAGTAATGTCGAGATTGTGGCTTGTTTGCATGGATATGCACAAGCATGGATTACGGCTTCCTTCCCAAGGTCTTTTTGCAGAACTGAAACCATAAAGAATTGCGTGTATATTTCATTTTTAATATGTTCCTAAGTCCTAACATAAGTAAGAAAACAAAAACTCGTTAGTAAAGTATTTTTATGATAGCTAAATCATAAGATAATTAGCATAAGTAAACCCTTTTTATCGATTTTTATGTGTTCTTTTTCTGTTTAAATTTCAATATGCAAACTTGATTGTGTGATTTTTCGATTTACTCCTTGATTTGGCTATTGATTTGCCCTTATAAGCAAATAATATAAACGACTATATCCTGCAATTTAGCAGTTCAAAGTTTTATTAGTTTAAATAAGATAAACAGATGATTAAGTGATAAATATCAGTACGTATGAACGATAAATTACAAATTCAAATTACATTGAAATAGTTGGTTAACTAGTAATAATTTTTTAATTTTTTTAAAAATATTTTATTTTCGAGTATTTGGATTTTAGCTATAATTAATGAAAAAACACTTAAAACTTATTATGGATGAGATACCTGAACACGACCAAATGGTGAGTAATATACGAAATTTGTAATTTATTTGGAAAAAAGATATTTATGCTTGAAGTTAAATAAATAAAAGAATTTTTCTTGGAAGGCGTCCATAGTCATAGATGGTGTAATTAATGTTAATTAACACTGCGTAGCCTTAATTAACTGCAGGTCTGTTCCACTTGGAGAGCGATCTCACGCTCCGACCTCCTATGGCAGAACCTCACGCGCCGCCTCTGGAACACCACCCATCTCCTCCGCGACACGTGGCGGGACGAGTTCATCTACCGCCACCGCACCGCCAGCAATTTCCGAACAGGACGATATGCACACGGCACCCTCCATTTCATCCCCACCGACAACAATAACAACAACGAGGACGGCCTCTCCTGCCGCCGCCTCGCCCTCTCCGACCACCACCTCGCCGCCGGATTCTCCGACGGCGCCGTCCACCTCTTCCACCTCCCCAGCCGGCTCCACCTCTCCACCTTCTACCCGCAACACCGCGACCGCCTCGGCCGGTTCTCCAGCGCCGTATCGGGGATCATCTTATCCGACGTTCGTCTCGTGTTCGCGACTCTGGATGGAGACATCCATGCGGCGGTGATTGATGGGATGACTCCTCTAAGGAGGGCGCATTTGGGGGATGTGGTGAATGACGGCGCTCTTGTTGATTTCTCTGGCGGTGAGCGGTGGTGGGTTGGTCTCTATGCAGGTGCTTGCCATTCTTGATTTTATCTTTTTGGTATTTAATGTTACTCTATTGATTTACTTTATGTCTGATTTAATTAGGATTTTGAAAATTAAATCTTTTAGTGAAAATAAATGGTAATTCTTTTGACCTTTATTGTGTTGTCATGCAGTTAGGGGTCGATTTTCTTTAACGAATTATAATTATATGAATATATTTACATACAACCTAAAGTACAAGTTTAAATATACTGATATTCCATTTTTTCCATTCGAGTCTTTGTCCAGGACTTCCAGGCCAATCCTTCCACATATGGAACAGTGCAACTGAAGAGCTACTCTTCGTCGGAGGGACGCTAACCGATCCAGAAGCCCTAATGGGGTGGCATTTGCTTACCGAATTAACAGACATAATTGGTCGGATCCGAGTGGCGAATCACGACATTGCTATTGCATGCACAAGTAGTAGGGTTGTCGTGCTCGACCTAGAAAACCAAGGGGAAAGTTTGGGGGAAGAGGAATTCCCGAGGGGCCTAATTGTCAGTTCATTCGATGCGAACAACGAGTCGGCCCTGATAGTCAACTCACGTGGTGGAGCCACCGTGCGCCGGGTGGTGGACTTGGCGGAGGTTTGTAGGTTGAGAATAAGGGGCGCAGCACTAGGGGAAATTCTAGGGTGTGTGAATGGTGGGTACGGGGTGGTATGGGGTGAGGGGGGGATTAGGGTTTGGGAAATAGAGAATGGTCAGTACTTGTATAACATTAGGGAGGAGGGGATTGGTGGGTGCAATGCCCTTGTTGCGGATGATAGGTATGTGGCTGCTTGTTCTTCTGATGCTACTATTCATTTATGGGATTTTGGGGCTTAACAACAAATGGTTTTGGTCGTGCTGAGTAGCGGAATGTTTGTACGGATATTCTTGTGCACGATATGATGAATCTTGATACACCATATGGAAACATTGAGCTTCTTATCGAAGAGGATCAACCCAAAAATGTCTAGTTGGGCGTAGTTAATCTTTTGCAACAAAAAGGGGAAAAAAATGGTTTTGGTGGTTGAAGTCTTAGGGGTAAATTTTGAAGGTTAGTATTTCTTGAAGGGATATTTGAAGGGTAAATAGGCCATTTTGTTGTGGGGGGTGCATCATTTTTAGGGGAATTAGGGATTTCTTGTTGGGAATTTGTGAGGGGTAAATAGGTCAATTTGTTACTTAGGGTGGGGATCATTCACAGGGGAATTAGGGTTTCGAAATAGGGTTGGAGGCATTTGTTGTTTTCTTTGAATTAATGTAATGTGATTCCCAATTTGATGGCTTTGACAGGGACAGTTAGTTCTGCTTCAGCTGCTTTTTGGCTTGTCACTTAGATTCTTGAGTTTTTGACCTTTGACCATTGCGAAGACCAAGAGATTTTAACTTCTAAAAATTGACTATACAATTCGAGAGTTTTCTCAAATTATCCCTCTTTTATATATGGGTTTTAACTTTTAAGTTATTTTCCATTCCAAATAAAGCAAATAATTAAAATTTTGTTATATATATGAACAATACAAGAACACTCCCTTCAGAAACAAGTCATAATGAATAAAATTTGTGAACATCATATAATATTTAGGAAAAAAAGATTTTTTGCTTTCTCAATTTTGTGTATTTTTATAATTTATCATTTCAATAATTTTTTTTTTATAAAACAGTTGTTCGATCTTTGTATTTATAGCATATTGCCATTAAAATTTTTTTTTGTGGTTTACATGACACGTGGCATGTTTACAAAACATACACGGTAATTGTATTTTCATTAAAATCACAAAAAAAAAAAAGTTCACATGGTTTTTATTTTTTTTGGGACAGCAAGATGGTGTTATGTTACAAATGCAAAGATTAGATGACGGTTTGTAATGAAAATTTGTTGGAATGGTAAATTACAAAAAGTGATAAAGTTCGAATGATAAAAAATCTTTTTTCCTAATATTTAAAGCAATTTCTTGAAAACCTTTGAAATATAATTTTTAAGTTTAAATGATCTCATAAAATCTATTAAATGCATAACAAGTTTCTAATGATAATGATGTAGGTTAATTAATTCCATAGATTTTCCTCCAATGCTCTAAGAGCTTTATTTTACTTTACTAATAGGGTGTTTGGCTATGTTTATTTTAAGAAGCTGATAATCATTTACATCTTATAAATTTTTTTTAGCTTACACGAGGTTAGGGATAATGATAATTGTGTAATTAATAAAGTTAAAAATTTAAAAAAATGTACTGTTAAAATAAAGTGATATTTTTCAATTTATTTAAAAAGGGCTTATACTATACACTACTCCTTAACATCTTGTAAGTTCTTTTAACATAAAATTTGTCTCCTTGAATACGAGCTTAGCTGCTCTTAGCTTTTTTGGACAACTTATAAGCTCTTAGCTCTTTTAGATCAGCTTAAAAGTCGTGCCACGAGTGATGATAATTATATGGAGATATTGATATAATTTGTTATATATTTTTTATAAAGGTCTTAAACAAGGTTTAACCAAAACCTCTTATTATTGGAATCAAATTCTCTATATTTCATTTTGTTGGAAATCAGCTCTGTGATATTACTAGATTATCAGATATAGTAGATATTTTGCAATATCTATACTTTATTATTAAGCGCGAGAGACTATGTTTTGAAACTCGGGCCGGACCGGTTCGACCGGTGACCGACCGGCTGTCCGGTCCGATTGACCCGGCAAAACCAGTAGTCGGGCGGAACAATCTGCCCGCTAAAAACCGGTCAAATAACCGGACCGGACCGTTTTGCGGGTCGGTTGGCCCGGATTTTTGTGCTTTCTTTCTTTTTTTTTTTTTTCCCCAAAACTAAAACAATAAATTGTGGTGCTTTGGGGTTTTGAATCCATGACATTAAAGTATGTTCATACCTACTCATACCAACTGATCTACAACCCCATTTGAGAATTTTGACGTTACTAAATTTATTAATAGCTTTCTTAAATAATAAACTCTCTAGAATTATATTAAAATTTTGAGTGTTAAGAAAATATTAATTAAACTACGTAGTATAAACTAAATTTAAATATGAATAAACTAATGTAAAATATTTTAATTTTAATATATATTTATAAAAATATAAATGTAGGTGTGATACTTTTTTTTTCACAACAAATAGGATGATATTTTTTTATTTTTATCTAATTTTTTGTAAATTTATAATTTTAAAAACTTATTATTGGAGAATGTTATTTGAAAATTAATGAGTATCTGTAAGTAATTTGAAGTTATATCTATTATTTGAGCAAATTATATTTTTGGTCCCATAGGATTGGGCGATTTGCAATTTTGGTCCCACTGTTTTAAAAAGTGACAATTTTGGTCCCGTAGGTTTCAATTTGTGACAATTTTGGTCCCAACCGTTAAATGGCGAACGGAAACCGTTAAATGTGAGAAAAGTCAAATAAAATTTTTGACAAAACAAAATCACAAACGCAGCCGTAGCCCAGTGGACGGGAGCCTCCCTCTTATGCGCGAGGTCTAGGGTTCAACTTCCATTCAACACTTTTTTTGTTCAAATAATTACTTTGTTAAAATATAAATAAATTTTAATAATAATATAATATAAATATATTATTATGTTAAAATAAAGATATAATAACAAGAAATTAATTTCAATAATATTGATAATATTTTGACAAATGTCAAATTACAAGAAAAAATTAAATTTCTTTATAATCAATTCTCTTTACAAAAGTTTTAATTCACTGTATTTATTTCCGCCGTAATAAAAGATCCTCTCTGTTATGGTATCAGAGCCATGGGTAGTGATCTTAATTTCTGGTAATATTCAACACAAATATTCTGAATATGATGAATATGTTTAGAAACAGGGATACTGTTAAAAACAGTATCGAAGAGGAATATGATATCCCTCAAAATCTTGATCTTCTTAATAAATGGACTATTCCTAAAATAGATCCTACTGTTATTTATAAATTTGGAACTTTTGATAGATTAAGTTTCAAGCATGTGGTTAAAACTACAGAAGAAACTATTTCCCTTAATAAGGATGAGATGATTATTAAATTACTCAATAATAGAGATCTTAATAAATATAGAGGTATTTATAAATTTATCCATATTGGATTAGTTCAAGTTGCTTTCAAACCTTTAACTTTAGAAGGTTTACCTGAGAGTTTTATAGCTGCTCTTAGAGATGGTAGAAATTTAATTTGGAAACAATCGTTAATGGGTATCATACAGTCTAGTCTGGCCCATGGTCCAGTTTATTTTAATGTTTATCCCAATTTGCAGTTATCTTTATCTGATGTTAATATATTGGATGCTTTAACTCTTAATATCAAAACGCATGGTTATAATTATGCTCCTGGATCTGAAGTTATATGTGTTTGTTATAGAATTTATTACAAACCCCTTCAGACTTTAAATCCTAGATGTAAGATAGTTGATAAACCTGCTGATGAAACTATTCTAATAGAAAGTAATTTTAGTAGATCTGAGATTACTACTCGAAGATCTATTAAGTGGGATGAAATAACTTTCCCAGAAAATTGGATAATTGAGCAAGCTGTTCCTGCTCAACCTAATACTAGTTATAATCCAACTAGTATTTTGCAAACTTCTGAAGGAAATGTTCAAATAAGTTTTGAACCCTCCAGAAATTTTATAGGAAAAAGCAATAGATCTTATGCAAGATCTAAATCTCATTATCATATTTCCCCTATATATTTTACACAATCTCCTTCAAGAGCTTCTACTTCTCAAATAAGAGAAACAGAATCTGTTGAAGAATCTGATTTTGAAAAGGTGGAAGAATTAAAAATTCAACCTGATAATATTGTGAAAGGCATTTATAATGTCAAAGATGCAGATATAACTGCATCAGAAATGAATTTTTCTTTATGATGATTAATAAACCAAAAATTGATTTTAGTCCGGGATCACCGGCAAGAAAACAAATTCAAAATGATTTTAATCTTCCTAAATGGGAACCTTTTAAAAAATGGCTTTATGAAAACTTTTCTAAGGATGATAGAAAAATATTTCAAGAAGAATTTTATAAAGATCTTTCTGAGAAAAATTTAAAAATATCTTTTGTTCCTTGGTTTATAACCAAGTATGTTGAAAATCATATCTCTGTTATTGAAAGAGAATATAAACTCACTCATAGTGGAGAAATTTTGAAAACAAACTTTCCACCTTCATATGCTTTTTCTATAGAAAAAGGTCATGAAATTAGGTTTTATAATGCATTTCAAAAATTGTTTGAAAATAATACTTTACCTATTACTTTGCAGCACATGAACAATATGGTTCAACAACATAATTTTACTAATATGTATTTAATTGTCCTTGGAGAGAATATTTCTTCTCTAAGCAAAAGAGTTGATAATCTCATTTTTGATATAAAGAAATTAAAAATTCAAAATAATAATGAGAATTTCCAGGGAGAATCTAGCAGAATTATTCCTAGTGTTCAACCTCCTCCTGAAGTCAAGGATTTTAAATTAAAATCTATGACTGATCTAGAAAAAATTCTGGATGAAAAATTTAAAGGGCTTAAAATTAGTGCTCTTAATAAAGAATTTGCAGACAGTATGTCTGATAATGAAAGTTTTCATAATACTGTTAAGGATGAAGTTAATAAACTTTCTCGATATGCTGATAAACCTACTCAAAGGATGTATTATTATCCTAGGCCTACCCCTCAAGATATACTTCTTGAAGAAAATGAGTATTTATTTAATAATTCTTACAGTGGTAAAAATATCTATGAATGGAATATAGATGGATTTGCTGAAAGACAAATTTATAATACTGTTCATAGAATGCTTATGTATAGCACCATTTGTAAGACTAATGGTAATAGAGATAAAGATATTGGCAAAATGATAATTGCTGGATTCACTGGTCAATTAAAAGGCTGGTGGGATCATTATCTTACTGATATTAATAAACAGGAAGTTATAAATACTGTTAAAAATGAAAATGGGATGGATACCCAAGATGCTGTTTATACTTTGATTGTTAATATTATTGAACATTTTACTGGTAGATTTTCTGAAAATAGTGATAATATCAGAACTCTTCTCCAGAATTTTAGAATTAAATCTCTTACTTCTTTTAGATGGTATAAGGATACTTTCCTTAGTAGAGTTATGGAACTTCCTGAGTCCAATAGTACTCATTGGAAGTCCAAATTTATTGATGGCTTACCTTCTCTTTTTTGGAGAAAGGATTCGTAAAACCCTTAGGAAGGGAGAAGTTAATATTAACTATGATAGTTATAATTATGGACAGCTTATAGCTGTTTGTCAAACAGAAGGATTAGCTTTATGCAATGAAATAAAGTTAAACCAACAAATTAAAAAGCATAATATCAGTGAAAGAAGACAATTAGGTCAATTTTGTGATCAATTTGGGATTTCTAATCCTCCTTTAGATAAAGATAAGACTAATAAAAGAAAGAAATTTCATAAATCTTCTGAGTTTTCTAAGCATAAACATAGAAAACGTAGGGAGAAGAGAAATATGAGAAGAGAAAAAAGGAAGACTAATAGTCCTCCTATTATTTGTCGGAAATGTGGTAAGATTGGCCATTATGCTAATCAATGTTGGACTAAGAAGAAAATTAGAAGCTTAGAGGTTGATGATAATATTAAAGACACTCTTTGCAAAATTCTTTTAAATTCAGATTCTGAAACTGAAAAATCATTATACTCAGATGATTTAGAAGTTTTAGAAAATGAAAATTATTCTTCTGAATCAGAAGAATGTGAACCATGTAAAATTGGTTTAACCTGTGATAATCAGGTAGAATCTTCAGATGCTGAAGAAGATACTATTTATCAAATCCTTGCTCAATTCCAAGAAATAAATGTTATTACTAATGATAATATTCTTGATATTTTGAAAACTATTCAAGATCCTGATCTGAGATCAAAAATCATTGATCAGATTAATAATTCAAATCCTAATAATTTAGATCAAAATCTTCCTAGAAATTCTGAACCATATACTATGGCAGAAGTTCAAAAAATTTTAAAAAGAAGACAAACTTCCAATAATCCTTCTACTAAAATTGATTTATCTTTGGAGATTCAAAATCTTAAAAAAGAGATAAAAGATTTGCAAAATGATAATAAACATCTTGAAGAAAGAATTTTCAGGCTGGAAATAAGTCGTGGAAAACAAGTTTATATTCCTGAAGAAGAGGAAGAAAATCAAATTACTTTTTCTAAAGAAGATAATTTTCTTTCAACTCTTGAAATGGTTATATCCCAAAAATGGTTTATAAAAATTTCTCTTTTAATTGATGGAAATTATAAACAAGATCTTATAGCTCTTGTTGATAGTGGTGCAGATTTAAATTGTATCCAGGAAGGCATTATTCCAACCAGGTATTTTCATAAAACCACTCATTCTATAAGTGCTGCCAATGGTCAAAAAATGAAAATTAATTATAAAATCCCCAAAGCTTATATTTGCAAAAATAAAGTTTGCATTCCTAATAGTTTTCTTTTGGTCAAAAATATTACCAACCAAGTTATATTAGGGACACCTTTTTTAAAAAAATTATTTCCCATAAAAAATATTGATGAAAAAGGTTTTATTGGAACTTTTGAAGGAAACGAAATATCTTTCCAATTCATTATTGAACCCTTTACTAGAGTTTTAAACCAAATAAAGGATTCTTTGATTGAAAGAAAGGAAAACCAAATTAATTTTCTTAAACAAGAAATTAATTTCAATAATATTGATAATATTTTGACAAATGTCAAATTACAAGAAAAAATTAAATTTCTTTATAATCAATTCTCTTTACAAATATGTAATGATCATCCCAATGCCTTTTGGGATAGAAAGAAACATATAGTTTCTCTTCCTTATGAGGAAGAATTTGATGAAAGGAAAATTCCTACAAAGGCAAGACCTTGTCAAATGAATAAAGAATATTTAGATCTTTGCAAAAAAGAGATTGAATCTCTTCAAAACAAAGGGTTAATAAAACCCTCTAAATCCCCTTGGTCATGTACAGCTTTCTATGTAAATAAAAAAGCTGAGCAAGAAAGAGGAGTTCCGAGGTTAGTCATTAATTACAAACCTCTTAATACTGCTCTCAAATGGATAAGATATCCGATCCCTAATAAAAAGGATTTATTGGATAGACTTTATGATGCTTTAATATTTTCCAAATTTGATTTAAAATCAGGATATTGGCAAATCCAAATTCATAATAAAGATATTTATAAAACCGCTTTTAATGTTCCTTTTGGACAATATGAGTGGAAAGTCATGCCTTTTGGGTTGAAAAATGCCCCTTCAGAATTTCAAAATATTATGAATGATATTTTTAATCCTTATAGTGATTTCATAATTGTTTATATTGATGATATTTTAGTATTTTCAAAAAATATTGAAAGTCATTTTAAACATCTTGATATATTCAAGAAAATTGTTATTCAAAATGGTTTGGTTATATCTAAGCCAAAAATGCTTCTTTTCCAGACTAAAATAAGATTTTTAGGCCATAATATTGAAAAAGGAAAAATAATTCCAATTAATAGAAGTATAGAATTTGCTTCAAAATTTCCCAATCAAATTACTGATAAAACTCAACTCCAAAGGTTTCTTGGGAGTTTGAATTATATTTCTCCTTATTATAAAAATCTTGCTGAGGATACAGCAATTCTTTATGATAGATTAAAGAAGAATCCAAAACCTTGGACTGAGAATCATACTCAGGCTATTAAAACAATTAAGAGTAGAGTTATAAATTTACCTTGTTTAATGCTTGCTAATCCTAATTGGGAAAAGATTATAGAAACTGATGCCTCTGAGATAGGATATGGAGGAATTCTTAAACAAATATCTCCTCATAATCAACAAGAATATCTTGTTAGATTCCACTCTGGGAAGTGGAAAGATAGTCAGAAAAATTATGCTACTATAGCAAAAGAAATCTTAGCTATTCTTAAATGTGTTTTGAAATTTCAAGATGATTTATATAATCAGAAATTTATTATTAAGACAGATTGTCAAGCGGCCAAATACATGTTTAATAAAAATTTTGATCATGAAGTTTCTAAGCAAATGTTTGCTAGATGGCAGGCTCAATTAGCTCCTTTTGATTTTGAAATTATTTATAAAAAAGGAACTGATAATAGTCTTCCTGATTTTTTAACTCGTGAATATTTACAGGATGTGTAATCCTCGAAGATTGTCAGAATCATCTTCCTACAATTTTGATAGAAATATCAACTGGGAAAGAGCTAAGAAATTTCATAATTATGTGAAATATTTAGTGTTTCTTGCTAGAGAGCATGAGAAAAATGTCATCTATTGGGATAAGAGGATTCATGAAATCCTTGATCCAAGGAATAATCTGGATTATATCACCAGGAAAAGTAGTTATACTTATGCTAGTATGAATGTTAATACTAGTATTGATAATCATGAAAGACTTTTAAATGAAATCACTTATTATATTGCTTAATTTTGCAGGTATGGAATCTTCTAATAAGAAGATAAATTTGAAAAATTGGGCAGAATTCAAATATGAATTCGATCCCCCTTTAATTGGTCCCTTTGATATCAGGACTAATATTAAACCACCTGGACTTGATACGGTCTGGCGTCATAAACTATTAATTCCTAAGCTTATAGCTTGGCAGAAATATTTGGAAGCTCAAATTGAGCAAACTAAATCTTTATGTTTTTATCTTAATATGGATCATAGTCTGGATCATTATATTGAGGAAGATGAAAAAGAGCTTATAGCTGTAAAAAATAAATTACAAAAGCTAATAGCTTAATCCTATTGATATTTCAGGATGAGACCTCAAGGAGGCAGAAATTCCTCTAATAGAGGAAGAGGTGGAAGAACTATTGCCCAATTTGGCAATCAAAAGCTTATAGCTGAAAATATTGCAAATATTTCATCATCCTCAAGTAATACACCAAAGGATGATCCCCTATACAAGGAATTCCTAGCTTATAAAGCTAAGCAGGAGAGTAATACTCAAACTGCTCCAACCTACGCTAATATTGTAGGAGATGAAGAAATTGATTCATCTGAATTACCATATGAGCAAAATACTCATAAAGAGGTAATATTCCTCCTTGAAGATAAAGATTTGAGATGGAAAGATAATATCTGGCATCTCATGCAGAGATATTTGGATACTGCATCCTTTACTGCTGGTTCATATAAACAGCGAACTCATTTTGAGAATATACTCAAAGTGACAGGATCCTGTGAATTTACTCATTATTTTGCAGGAAAACAAACTAAAGTTTATAGCTTTAGTAAAGTGATTATTAAACAGATAATATCTGCTGAAGAGTGGGGAATAAGTACACTCAGAGAAAGAGAATATAGTCTCCAAAATTCCCAAGTCAAAATTAAATTTAATTATTGGGATTATATTGAAGCATTTAATAAAGCATTTTTGTACCAGAATGAGCTTCATAAACATTCATGGTTTTTCAAAATCTGTCCAAATGTTTATAACAAGGACATTCCAGATTGGTTATATCAATGGTGGCTAAATTTTGGCCCTACAGCAAAAATTTTGCCAAATAATTTTCAGGAATTATATTCCCAATGGGTAGAAATTTCTCCCAAAATTCTTGAGGCTCAGAACAATGGAAAATGGATTGAAGGAATGCCTTTTCTCCATTTTTTCACTGAATTTAGTATCCCTTGGATTTGGAAATGGGAACCAGAGTTGGGAGAAACCCAACAGAAGATACCTTGTTTATTCAGAACCTTTTATACTAAGTTCTGGAAGAAAATGCTGGCTATTAATAAAGAAGGAAGTATGGAAGGCCAAGAGACCATTGATAATATCAAAACAAAAATTCATGAATATATTATTCAGGAGGAACAAAATAAAACTCCCAGTCCATTTGAATATATTTCAAAGAAATTATATTTTCAGAAGGGACAAGTTTCAGATGAAGAAAAAGTGGCTTCCTATCTTCAGGAAGTAAAGAAAGATTTAATGAAAAATCTGAGTTTTGATACACAATCCAGTGCCTCTATGGATACTTTATCCAATGAAGATTATTGTCCAGCTGGAGAAGCTCAGAATCCTTATGAGGATATGTTCGAAGATTTGGATCAAGTCATTCAAAAATACTTGAATAAAGAAGGAAAAGGAAAGGACAAGATGGGACCTTAAAGAGATGATATGCCAACCACCCATCAAAAACCATTTGCTGGAAATAATTGCCAGCTGTTTTGTTTGCCGTGGTTTTAATAAAGTAACCATGGTTTTAATAAAAAATGTACTTTGCACATTCATAATGGTGCAAATAGTTTAGGTTAGATTTTAGTTCCGGATTTCAAATCCGAAAATTTTGTGTATTTATAGGTTAGTTTGTTACTGCATTAGGCAGAGCGAAAATTATCAAGTTTGTAAGTTTTCTAGTTTGTAAACAAATTAAACATTTTCTGAGTGAAAAATTTTGGATTCCTCCAAGATTGGTGTCAAGAATTAATAAGTAAGTTATTTCATTTTCACTTATTTACGTTTATATTTATGTTCTTTATTCTGCCGCCTAATATGGCCGGCTAATTCTCTTTGTGTTGAATAAAATCATGATATTAAGATCAGTATTCATGGTGGATTGAAAAAAAAAAAAAAAAAAAAAAAAAAAAAAAAAAAAAAAGTACCAGATCAAAAAATTTATTTCTATGATGGTTAGAATTAGAATAAGCCGAGATTAGATTTAAAACCGAAGTCTGGTTTCGCCCGTTTTGTTGCCATGATTTAGGCGTTTTTAGGGCTTGCCACCATGACTGGTTAAGAATCATATCTATAGCTTATTTAATTCTGTAAAATTACCATGTACAGTATAAGGTTTTTGATATGGGCTTTACAAAAGTTTTAATTCACTGTATTTATTTCCGCCGTAATAAAAGATCCTCTCTGTTAAGGTATCAGAGCCATGGTATCAAGATGCTGTTTATACTTTGATTGTTAATATTATTGAACATTTTACTGGTAGATTTTCTGAAAATAGTGATAATATCAGAACTCTTCTCCAGAATTTTAGAATTAAATCTCTTACTTCTTTTAGATGGTATAAGGATACTTTCCTTAGTAGAGTTATGGAACTTCCTGAGTCCAATAGTACTCATTGGAAGTCCAAATTTATTGATGGCTTACCTTCTCTTTTTGGAGAAAGGATTCGTAAAACCCTTAGGAAGGGAGAAGTTAATATTAACTATGATAGTTATAATTATGGACAGCTTATAGCTGTTTGTCAAACAGAAGGATTAGCTTTATGCAATGAAATAAAGTTAAACCAACAAATTAAAAAGCATAATATCAGTGAAAGAAGACAATTAGGTCAATTTTGTGATCAATTTGGGATTTCTAATCCTCCTTTAGATAAAGATAAGACTAATAAAAGAAAGAAATTTCATAAATCTTCTGAGTTTTCTAAGCATAAACATAGAAAACGTAGGGAGAAGAGAAATATGAGAAGAGAAAAAAGGAAGACTAATAGTCCTCCTATTATTTGTCGGAAATGTGGTAAGATTGGCCATTATGCTAATCAATGTTGGACTAAGAAGAAAATTAGAAGCTTAGAGGTTGATGATAATATTAAAGACACTCTTTGCAAAATTCTTTTAAATTCAGATTCTGAAACTGAAAAATCATTATACTCAGATGATTTAGAAGTTTTAGAAAATGAAAATTATTCTTCTGAATCAGAAGAATGTGAACCATGTAAAATTGGTTTAACCTGTGATAATCAGGTAGAATCTTCAGATGCTGAAGAAGATACTATTTATCAAATCCTTGCTCAATTCCAAGAAATAAATGTTATTACTAATGATAATATTCTTGATATTTTGAAAACTATTCAAGATCCTGATCTGAGATCAAAAATCATTGATCAGATTAATAATTCAAATCCTAATAATTTAGATCAAAATCTTCCTAGAAATTCTGAACCATATACTATGGCAGAAGTTCAAAAAATTTTAAAAAGAAGACAAACTTCCAATAATCCTTCTACTAAAATTGATTTATCTTTGGAGATTCAAAATCTTAAAAAAGAGATAAAAGATTTGCAAAATGATAATAAACATCTTGAAGAAAGAATTTTCAGGCTGGAAATAAGTCGTGGAAAACAAGTTTATATTCCTGAAGAAGAGGAAGAAAATCAAATTACTTTTTCTGAAGAAGATAATTTTCTTTCAACTCTTGAAATGGTTATATCCCAAAAATGGTTTATAAAAATTTCTCTTTTAATTGATGGAAATTATAAACAAGATCTTATAGCTCTTGTTGATAGTGGTGCAGATTTAAATTGTATCCAGGAAGGCATTATTCCAACCAGGTATTTTCATAAAACCACTCATTCTATAAGTGCTGCCAATGGTCAAAAAATGAAAATTAATTATAAAATCCCCAAAGCTTATATTTGCAAAAATAAAGTTTGCATTCCTAATAGTTTTCTTTTGGTCAAAAATATTACCAACCAAGTTATATTAGGGACACCTTTTTTAAAAAAATTATTTCCCATAAAAAATATTGATGAAAAAGGTTTTATTGGAACTTTTGAAGGAAAAGAAATATCTTTCCAATTCATTATTGAACCCTTTACTAGAGTTTTAAACCAAATAAAGGATTCTTTGATTGAAAGAAAGGAAAACCAAATTAATTTTCTTAAACAAGAAATTAATTTCAATAATATTGATAATATTTTGACAAATGTCAAATTACAAGAAAAAATTAAATTTCTTTATAATCAATTCTCTTTACAAATATGTAATGATCATCCCAATGCCTTTTGGGATAGAAAGAAACATATAGTTTCTCTTCCTTATGAGGAAGAATTTGATGAAAGGAAAATTCCTACAAAGGCAAGACCTTGTCAAATGAATAAAGAATATTTAGATCTTTGCAAAAAAGAGATTGAATCTCTTCAAAACAAAGGGTTAATAAAACCCTCTAAATCCCCTTGGTCATGTACAGCTTTCTATGTAAATAAAAAAGCTGAGCAAGAAAGAGGAGTTCCGAGGTTAGTCATTAATTACAAACCTCTTAATACTGCTCTCAAATGGATAAGATATCCGATCCCTAATAAAAAGGATTTATTGGATAGACTTTATGATGCTTTAATATTTTCCAAATTTGATTTAAAATCAGGATATTGGCAAATCCAAATTCATAATAAAGATATTTATAAAACCGCTTTTAATGTTCCTTTTGGACAATATGAGTGGAAAGTCATGCCTTTTGGGTTGAAAAATGCCCCTTCAGAATTTCAAAATATTATGATTGATATTTTTAATCCTTATAGTGATTTCATAATTGTTTATATTGATGATATTTTAGTATTTTCAAAAAATATTGAAAGTCATTTTAAACATCTTGATATATTCAAGAAAATTGTTATTCAAAATGGTTTGGTTATATCTAAGCCAAAAATGCTTCTTTTCCAGACTAAAATAAGATTTTTAGGCCATAATATTGAAAAAGGAAAAATAATTCCAATTAATAGAAGTATAGAATTTGCTTCAAAATTTCCCAATCAAATTACTGATAAAACTCAACTCCAAAGGTTTCTTGGGAGTTTGAATTATATTTCTCCTTATTATAAAAATCTTGCTGAGGATACAGCAATTCTTTATGATAGATTAAAGAAGAATCCAAAACCTTGGACTGAGAATCATACTCAGGCTATTAAAACAATTAAGAGTAGAGTTATAAATTTACCTTGTTTAATGCTTGCTAATCCTAATTGGGAAAAGATTATAGAAACTGATGCCTCTGAGATAGGATATGGAGGAATTCTTAAACAAATATCTCCTCATAATCAACAAGAATATCTTGTTAGATTCCACTCTGGGAAGTGGAAAGATAGTCAGAAAAATTATGCTACTATAGCAAAAGAAATCTTAGCTATTCTTAAATGTGTTTTGAAATTTCAAGATGATTTATATAATCAGAAATTTATTATTAAGACAGATTGTCAAGCGGCCAAATACATGTTTAATAAAAATTTTGATCTTGAAGTTTCTAAGCAAATGTTTGCTAGATGGCAGGCTCAATTAGCTCCTTTTGATTTTGAAATTATTTATAAAAAAGGAACTGATAATAGTCTTCCTGATTTTTTAACTAGTGAATATTTACAGGATGTGTAATCCTCGAAGATTGTCAGAATCATCTTCCTACAATTTTGATAGAAATATCAACTGGGAAAGAGCTAAGAAATTTCATAATTATGTGAAATATTTAGTGTTTCTTGCTAGAGAGCATGAGAAAAATGTCATCTATTGGGATAAGAGGATTCATGAAATCCTTGATCCAAGGAATAATCTGGATTATATCACCAGGAAAAGTAGTTATACTTATGCTAGTATGAATGTTAATACTAGTATTGATAATCATGAAAGACTTTTAAATGAAATCACTTATTATATTGCTTAATTTTGCAGGTATGGAATCTTCTAATAAGAAGATAAATTTGAAAAATTGGGCAGAATTCAAATATGAATTCGATCCCCCTTTAATTGGTCCCTTTGATATCAGGACTAATATTAAACCACCTGGACTTGATACGGTCTGGCGTCATAAACTATTAATTCCTAAGCTTATAGCTTGGCAGAAATATTTGGAAGCTCAAATTGAGCAAACTAAATCTTTATGTTTTTATCTTAATATGGATCATAGTCTGGATCATTATATTGAGGAAGATGAAAAAGAGCTTATAGCTGTAAAAAATAAATTACAAAAGCTAATAGCTTAATCCTATTGATATTTCAGGATGAGACCTCAAGGAGGCAGAAATTCCTCTAATAGAGGAAGAGGTGGAAGAACTATTGCCCAATTTGGCAATCAAAAGCTTATAGCTGAAAATATTGCAAATATTTCATCATCCTCAAGTAATACACCAAAGGATGATCCCCTATACAAGGAATTCCTAGCTTATAAAGCTAAGCAGGAGAGTAATACTCAAACTGCTCCAACCTACGCTAATATTGTAGGAGATGAAGAAATTGATTCATCTGAATTACCATATGAGCAAAATACTCATAAAGAGGTAATATTCCTCCTTGAAGATAAAGATTTGAGATGGAAAGATAATATCTGGCATCTCATGCAGAGATATTTGGATACTGCATCCTTTACTGCTGGTTCATATAAACAGCGAACTCATTTTGAGAATATACTCAAAGTGACAGGATCCTGTGAATTTACTCATTATTTTGCAGGAAAACAAACTAAAGTTTATAGCTTTAGTAAAGTGATTATTAAACAGATAATATCTGCTGAAGAGTGGGGAATAAGTACACTCAGAGAAAGAGAATATAGTCTCCAAAATTCCCAAGTCAAAATTAAATTTAATTATTGGGATTATATTGAAGCATTTAATAAAGCATTTTTGTACCAGAATGAGCTTCATAAACATTCATGGTTTTTCAAAATCTGTCCAAATGTTTATAACAAGGACATTCCAAATTGGTTATATCAATGGTGGCTAAATTTTGGCCCTACAGCAAAAATTTTGCCAAATAATTTTCAGGAATTATATTCCCAATGGGTAGAAATTTCTCCCAAAATTCTTGAGGCTCAGAACAATGGAAAATGGATTGAAGGAATGCCTTTTCTCCATTTTTTCACTGAATTTAGTATCCCTTGGATTTGGAAATGGGAACCAGAGTTGGGAGAAACCCAACAGAAGATACCTTGTTTATTCAGAACCTTTTATACTAAGTTCTGGAAGAAAATGCTGGCTATTAATAAAGAAGGAAGTATGGAAGGCCAAGAGACCATTGATAATATCAAAACAAAAATTCATGAATATATTATTCAGGAGGAACAAAATAAAACTCCCAGTCCATTTGAATATATTTCAAAGAAATTATATTTTCAGAAGGGACAAGTCTCAGATGAAGAAAAAGTGGCTTCCTATCTTCAGGAAGTAAAGAAAGATTTAATGAAAAATCTGAGTTTTGATACACAATCCAGTGCCTCTATGGATACTTTATCCAATGAAGATTATTGTCCAGCTGGAGAAGCTCAGAATCCTTATGAGGATATGTTCGAAGATTTGGATCAAGTCATTCAAAAATACTTGAATAAAGAAGGAAAAGGAAAGGACAAGATGGGACCTTAAAGAGATGATATGCCAACCACCCATCAAAAACCATTTGCTGGAAATAATTGCCAGCTGTTTTGTTTGCCGTGGTTTTAATAAAGTAACCATGGTTTTAATAAAAAATGTACTTTGCACATTCATAATGGTGCAAATAGTTTAGGTTAGATTTTAGTTCCGGATTTCAAATCCGAAAATTTTGTGTATTTATAGGTTAGTTTGTTACTGCATTAGGCAGAGCGAAAATTATCAAGTTTGTAAGTTTTCTAGTTTGTAAACAAATTAAACATTTTCTGAGTGAAAAATTTTGGATTCCTCCAAGATTGGTGTCAAGAATTAATAAGTAAGTTATTTCATTTTCACTTATTTACGTTTATATTTATGTTCTTTATTCTGCCGCCTAATATGGCCGGCTAATTCTCTTTGTGTTGAATAAAATCATGATATTAAGATCAGTATTCATGGTGGATTGAAAAAAAAAAAAAAAAAAAAAAAAAAAAAAAAGTACCAGATCAAAAAATTTATTTCTATGATGGTTAGAATTAGAATAAGCCGAGATTAGATTTAAAACCGAAGTCTGGTTTCGCCCGTTTTGTTGCCATGATTTAGGCGTTTTTAGGGCTTGCCACCATGACTGGTTAAGAATCATATCTATAGCTTATTTAATTCTGTAAAATTACCATGTACAGTATAAGGTTTTTGATATGGGCTTTACAAAAGTTTTAATTCACTGTATTTATTTCCGCCGTAATAAAAGATCCTCTCTGTTATGGTATCAGAGCCATGGGTAGTGATCTTAATTTCTGGTAATATTCAACACAAATATTCTGAATATGATGAATATGTTTAGAAACAGGGATACTGTTAAAAACAGTATCGAAGAGGAATATGATATCCCTCAAAATCTTGATCTTCTTAATAAATGGACTATTCCTAAAATAGATCCTACTGTTATTTATAAATTTGGAACTTTTGATAGATTAAGTTTCAAGCATGTGGTTAAAACTACAGAAGAAACTATTTCCCTTAATAAGGATGAGATGATTATTAAATTACTCAATAATAGAGATCTTAATAAATATAGAGGTATTTATAAATTTATCCATATTGGATTAGTTCAAGTTGCTTTCAAACCTTTAACTTTAGAAGGTTTACCTGAGAGTTTTATAGCTGCTCTTAGAGATGGTAGAAATTTAATTTGGAAACAATCGTTAATGGGTATCATACAGTCTAGTCTGGCCCATGGTCCAGTTTATTTTAATGTTTATCCCAATTTGCAGTTATCTTTATCTGATGTTAATATATTGGATGCTTTAACTCTTAATATCAAAACGCATGGTTATAATTATGCTCCTGGATCTGAAGTTATATGTGTTTGTTATAGAATTTATTACAAACCCCTTCAGACTTTAAATCCTAGATGTAAGATAGTTGATAAACCTGCTGATGAAACTATTCTAATAGAAAGTAATTTTAGTAGATCTGAGATTACTACTCGAAGATCTATTAAGTGGGATGAAATAACTTTCCCAGAAAATTGGATAATTGAGCAAGCTGTTCCTGCTCAACCTAATATTAGTTATAATCCAACTAGTATTTTGCAAACTTCTGAAGGAAATGTTCAAATAAGTTTTGAACCCTCCAGAAATCTTATAGGAGAAAGCAATAGATCTTATGCAAGATCTAAATCTCATCATCATATTTCCTCTATATATTTTACACAATCTCCTTCAAGAGCTTCTACTTCTCAAATAAGAGAAACAGAATCTGTTGAAGAATCTGATTTTGAAAAGGTGGAAGAATTAAAAATTCAACCTGATAATATTGTGAAAGGCATTTATAATGTCAAAGATGCAGATATAACTGCATCAGAAATGAATTTTTCTTTATGATGATTAATAAACCAAAAATTGATTTTAGTCCGGGATCACCGGCAAGAAAACAAATTCAAAATGATTTTAATCTTCCTAAATGGGAACCTTTTAAAAAATGGCTTTATGAAAACTTTTCTAAGGATGATAGAAAAATATTTCAAGAAGAATTTTATAAAGATCTTTCTGAGAAAAATTTAAAAATATCTTTTGTTCCTTGGTTTATAACCAAGTATGTTGAAAATCATATCTCTGTTATTGAAAGAGAATATAAACTCACTCATAGTGGAGAAATTTTGAAAACAAACTTTCCACCTTCATATGCTTTTTCTATAGAAAAAGGTCATGAAATTAGGTTTTATAATGCATTTCAAAAATTGTTTGAAAATAATACTTTACCTATTACTTTGCAGCACATGAACAATATGGTTCAACAACATAATTTTACTAATATGTATTTAATTGTCCTTGGAGAGAATATTTCTTCTCTAAGCAAAAGAGTTGATAATCTCATTTTTGATATAAAGAAATTAAAAATTCAAAATAATAATGAGAATTTCCAGGGAGAATCTAGCAGAATTATTCCTAGTGTTCAACCTCCTCCTGAAGTCAAAGATTTTAAATTAAAATCTATGACTGATCTAGAAAAAATTCTGGATGAAAAATTTAAAGGGCTTAAAATTAGTGCTCTTAATAAAGAATTTGCAGACAGTATGTCTGATAATGAAAGTTTTCATAATACTGTTAAGGATGAAGTTAATAAACTTTCTCGATATGCTGATAAACCTACTCAAAGGATGTATTATTATCCTAGGCCTACCCCTCAAGATATACTTCTTGAAGAAAATGAGTATTTATTTAATAATTCTTACAGTGGTAAAAATATCTATGAATGGAATATAGATGGATTTGCTGAAAGACAAATTTATAATACTGTTCATAGAATGCTTATGTATAGCACCATTTGTAAGACTAATGGTAATAGAGATAAAGATATTGCCAAAATGATAATTGCTGGATTCACTGGTCAATTAAAAGGCTGGTGGGATCATTATCTTACTGATATTAATAAACAGGAAGTTATAAATACTGTTAAAAATGAAAATGGGATCTTTTATTACGGCGGAAATAAATACAGTGAATTAAAACTTTTGTAAAGCCCATATCAAAAACCTTATACTGTACATGGTAATTTTACAGAATTAAATAAGCTATAGATATGATTCTTAACCAGTCATGGTGGCAAGCCCTAAAAACGCCTAAATCATGGCAACAAAACGGGCGAAACCAGACTTCGGTTTTAAATCTAATCTCGGCTTATTCTAATTCTAACCATCATAGAAATAAATTTTTTGATCTGGTACTTTTTTTTTTTTTTTTTTTTTTTTTTTTTTTTTTCAATCCACCATGAATACTGATCTTAATATCATGATTTTATTCAACACAAAGAGAATTAGCCGGCCATATTAGGCGGCAGAATAAAGAACATAAATATAAACGTAAATAAGTGAAAATGAAATAACTTACTTATTAATTCTTGACACCAATCTTGGAGGAATCCAAAATTTTTCACTCAGAAAATGTTTAATTTGTTTACAAACTAGAAAACTTACAAACTTGACAATTTTCGCTCTGCCTAATGCAGTAACAAACTAACCTATAAATACACAAAATTTTCGGATTTGAAATCCGGAACTAAAATCTAACCTAAACTATTTGCACCATTATGAATGTGCAAAGTACATTTTTTATTAAAACCATGGTTACTTTATTAAAACCACGGCAAACAAAACAGCTGGCAATTATTTCCAGCAAATGGTTTTTGATGGGTGGTTGGCATATCATCTCTTTAAGGTCCCATCTTGTCCTTTCCTTTTCCTTCTTTATTCAAGTATTTTTGAATGACTTGATCCAAATCTTCGAACATATCCTCATAAGGATTCTGAGCTTCTCCAGCTGGACAATAATCTTCATTGGATAAAGTATCCATAGAGGCACTGGATTGTGTATCAAAACTCAGATTTTTCATTAAATCTTTCTTTACTTCCTGAAGATAGGAAGCCACTTTTTCTTCATCTGAGACTTGTCCCTTCTGAAAATATAATTTCTTTGAAATATATTCAAATGGACTGGGAGTTTTATTTTGTTCCTCCTGAATAATATATTCATGAATTTTTGTTTTGATATTATCAATGGTCTCTTGGCCTTCCATACTTCCTTCTTTATTAATAGCCAGCATTTTCTTCCAGAACTTAGTATAAAAGGTTCTGAATAAACAAGGTATCTTCTGTTGGGTTTCTCCCAACTCTGGTTCCCATTTCCAAATCCAAGGGATACTAAATTCAGTGAAAAAATGGAGAAAAGGCATTCCTTCAATCCATTTTCCATTGTTCTGAGCCTCAAGAATTTTGGGAGAAATTTCTACCCATTGGGAATATAATTCCTGAAAATTATTTGGCAAAATTTTTGCTGTAGGGCCAAAATTTAGCCACCATTGATATAACCAATTTGGAATGTCCTTGTTATAAACATTTGGACAGATTTTGAAAAACCATGAATGTTTATGAAGCTCATTCTGGTACAAAAATGCTTTATTAAATGCTTCAATATAATCCCAATAATTAAATTTAATTTTGACTTGGGAATTTTGGAGACTATATTCTCTTTCTCTGAGTGTACTTATTCCCCACTCTTCAGCAGATATTATCTGTTTAATAATCACTTTACTAAAGCTATAAACTTTAGTTTGTTTTCCTGCAAAATAATGAGTAAATTCACAGGATCCTGTCACTTTGAGTATATTCTCAAAATGAGTTCGCTGTTTATATGAACCAGCAGTAAAGGATGCAGTATCCAAATATCTCTGCATGAGATGCCAGATATTATCTTTCCATCTCAAATCTTTATCTTCAAGGAGGAATATTACCTCTTTATGAGTATTTTGCTCATATGGTAATTCAGATGAATCAATTTCTTCATCTCCTACAATATTAGCGTAGGTTGGAGCAGTTTGAGTATTACTCTCCTGCTTAGCTTTATAAGCTAGGAATTCCTTGTATAGGGGATCATCCTTTGGTGTATTACTTGAGGATGATGAAATATTTGCAATATTTTCAGCTATAAGCTTTTGATTGCCAAATTGGGCAATAGTTCTTCCACCTCTTCCTCTATTAGAGGAATTTCTGCCTCCTTGAGGTCTCATCCTGAAATATCAATAGGATTAAGCTATTAGCTTTTGTAATTTATTTTTTACAGCTATAAGCTCTTTTTCATCTTCCTCAATATAATGATCCAGACTATGATCCATATTAAGATAAAAACATAAAGATTTAGTTTGCTCAATTTGAGCTTCCAAATATTTCTGCCAAGCTATAAGCTTAGGAATTAATAGTTTATGACGCCAGACCGTATCAAGTCCAGGTGGTTTAATATTAGTCCTGATATCAAAGGGACCAATTAAAGGGGGATCGAATTCATATTTGAATTCTGCCCAATTTTTCAAATTTATCTTCTTATTAGAAGATTCCATACCTGCAAAATTAAGCAATATAATAAGTGATTTCATTTAAAAGTCTTTCATGATTATCAATACTAGTATTAACATTCATACTAGCATAAGTATAACTACTTTTCCTGGTGATATAATCCAGATTATTCCTTGGATCAAGGATTTCATGAATCCTCTTATCCCAATAGATGACATTTTTCTCATGCTCTCTAGCAAGAAACACTAAATATTTCACATAATTATGAAATTTCTTAGCTCTTTCCCAGTTGATATTTCTATCAAAATTGTAGGAAGATGATTCTGACAATCTTCGAGGATTACACATCCTGTAAATATTCACGAGTTAAAAAATCAGGAAGACTATTATCAGTTCCTTTTTTATAAATAATTTCAAAATCAAAAGGAGCTAATTGAGCCTGCCATCTAGCAAACATTTGCTTAGAAACTTCATGATCAAAATTTTTATTAAACATGTATTTGGCCGCTTGACAATCTGTCTTAATAATAAATTTCTGATTATATAAATCATCTTGAAATTTCAAAACACATTTAAGAATAGCTAAGATTTCTTTTGCTATAGTAGCATAATTTTTCTGACTATCTTTCCACTTCCCAGAGTGGAATCTAACAAGATATTCTTGTTGATTATGAGGAGATATTTGTTTAAGAATTCCTCCATATCCTATCTCAGAGGCATCAGTTTCTATAATCTTTTCCCAATTAGGATTAGCAAGCATTAAACAAGGTAAATTTATAACACTACTCTTAATTGTTTTAATAGCCTGAGTATGATTCTCAGTCCAAGGTTTTGGATTCTTCTTTAATCTATCATAAAGAATTGCTGTATCCTCAGCAAGATTTTTATAATAAGGAGAAATATAATTCAAACTCCCAAGAAACCTTTGGAGTTGAGTTTTATCAGTAATTTGATTGGGAAATTTTGAAGCAAATTCTATACTTCTATTAATTGGAATTATTTTTCCTTTTTCAATATTATGGCCTAAAAATCTTATTTTAGTCTGGAAAAGAAGCATTTTTGGCTTAGATATAACCAAACCATTTTGAATAACAATTTTCTTGAATATATCAAGATGTTTAAAATGACTTTCAATATTTTTTGAAAATACTAAAATATCATCAATATTATTGAAATTAATTTCTTGTTTAAGAAAATTAATTTGGTTTTCCTTTCTTTCAATCAAAGAATCCTTTATTTGGTTTAAAACTCTAGTAAAGGGTTCAATAATGAATTGGAAAGATATTTCTTTTCCTTCAAAAGTTCCAATAAAACCTTTTTCATCAATATTTTTTATGGGAAATAATTTTTTTAAAAAAGGTGTCCCTAATATAACTTGGTTGGTAATATTTTTGACCAAAAGAAAACTATTAGGAATGCAAACTTTATTTTTGCAAATATAAGCTTTGGGGATTTTATAATTAATTTTCATTTTTTGACCATTGGCAGCACTTATAGAATGAGTGGTTTTATGAAAATACCTGGTTGGAATAATGCCTTCCTGGATACAATTTAAATCTGCACCACTATCAACAAGAGCTATAAGATCTTGTTTATAATTTCCATCAATTAAAAGAGAAATTTTTATAAACCATTTTTGGGATATAACCATTTCAAGAGTTGAAAGAAAATTATCTTCTTCAGAAAAAGTAATTTGATTTTCTTCCTCTTCTTCAGGAATATAAACTTGTTTTCCACGACTTATTTCCAGCCTGAAAATTCTTTCTTCAAGATGTTTATTATCATTTTGCAAATCTTTTATCTCTTTTTTAAGATTTTGAATCTCCAAAGATAAATCAATTTTAGTAGAAGGATTATTGGAAGTTTGTCTTCTTTTTAAAATTTTTTGAACTTCTGCCATAGTATATGGTTCAGAATTTCTAGGAAGATTTTGATCTAAATTATTAGGATTTGAATTATTAATCTGATCAATGATTTTTGATCTCAGATCAGGATCTTGAATAGTTTTCAAAATATCAAGAATATTATCATTAGTAATAACATTTATTTCTTGGAATTGAGCAAGGATTTGATAAATAGTATCTTCTTCAGCATCTGAAGATTCTACCTGATTATCACAGGTTAAACCAATTTTACATGGTTCACATTCTTCTGATTCAGAAGAATAATTTTCATTTTCTAAAACTTCTAAATCATCTGAGTATAATGATTTTTCAGTTTCAGAATCTGAATTTAAAAGAATTTTGCAAAGAGTGTCTTTAATATTATCATCAACCTCTAAGCTTCTAATTTTCTTCTTAGTCCAACATTGATTAGCATAATGGCCAATCTTACCACATTTCCGACAAATAATAGGAGGACTATTAGTCTTCCTTTTTTCTCTTCTCATATTTCTCTTCTCCCTACGTTTTCTATGTTTATGCTTAGAAAACTCAGAAGATTTATGAAATTTCTTTCTTTTATTAGTCTTATCTTTATCTAAAGGAGGATTAGAAATCCCAAATTGATCACAAAATTGACCTAATTGTCTTCTTTCACTGATATTATGCTTTTTAATTTGTTGGTTTAACTTTATTTCATTGCATAAAGCTAATCCTTCTGTTTGACAAACAGCTATAAGCTGTCCATAATTATAACTATCATAGTTAATATTAACTTCTCCCTTCCTAAGGGTTTTACGAATCCTTTCTCCAAAAAGAGAAGGTAAGCCATCAATAAATTTGGACTTCCAATGAGTACTATTGGACTCAGGAAGTTCCATAACTCTACTAAGGAAAGTATCCTTATACCATCTAAAAGAAGTAAGAGATTTAATTCTAAAATTCTGGAGAAGAGTTCTGATATTATCACTATTTTCAGAAAATCTACCAGTAAAATGTTCAATAATATTAACAATCAAAGTATAAACAGCATCTTGGGTATCCATCCCATTTTCATTTTTAACAGTATTTATAACTTCCTGTTTATTAATATCAGTAAGATAATGATCCCACCAGCCTTTTAATTGACCAGTGAATCCAGCAATTATCATTTTGGCAATATCTTTATCTCTATTACCATTAGTCTTACAAATGGTGCTATACATAAGCATTCTATGAACAGTATTATAAATTTGTCTTTCAGCAAATCCATCTATATTCCATTCATAGATATTTTTACCACTGTAAGAATTATTAAATAAATACTCATTTTCTTCAAGAAGTATATCTTGAGGGGTAGGCCTAGGATAATAATACATCCTTTGAGTAGGTTTATCAGCATATCGAGAAAGTTTATTAACTTCATCCTTAACAGTATTATGAAAACTTTCATTATCAGACATACTGTCTGCAAATTCTTTATTAAGAGCACTAATTTTAAGCCCTCTAAATTTTTCATCCAGAATTTTTTCTAGATCAGTCATAGATTTTAATTTAAAATCCTTGACTTCAGGAGGAGGTTGAACACTAGGAATAATTCTGCTAGATTCTCCCTGGAAATTCTCATTATTATTTTGAATTTTTAATTTCTTTATATCAAAAATGAGATTATCAACTCTTTTGCTTAGAGAAGAAATATTCTCTCCAAGGACAATTAAATACATATTAGTAAAATTATGTTGTTGAACCATATTGTTCATGTGCTGCAAAGTAATAGGTAAAGTATTATTTTCAAACAATTTTTGAAATGCATTATAAAACCTAATTTCATGACCTTTTTCTATAGAAAAAGCATATGAAGGTGGAAAGTTTGTTTTCAAAATTTCTCCACTATGAGTGAGTTTATATTCTCTTTCAATAACAGAGATATGATTTTCAACATACTTGGTTATAAACCAAGGAACAAAAGATATTTTTAAATTTTTCTCAGAAAGATCTTTATAAAATTCTTCTTGAAATATTTTTCTATCATCCTTAGAAAAGTTTTCATAAAGCCATTTTTTAAAAGGTTCCCATTTAGGAAGATTAAAATCATTTTGAATTTGTTTTCTTGCCGGTGATCCCGGACTAAAATCAATTTTTGGTTTATTAATCATCATAAAGAAAAATTCATTTCTGATGCAGTTATATCTGCATCTTTGACATTATAAATGCCTTTCACAATATTATCAGGTTGAATTTTTAATTCTTCCACCTTTTCAAAATCAGATTCTTCAACAGATTCTGTTTCTCTTATTTGAGAAGTAGAAGCTCTTGAAGGAGATTGTGTAAAATATATAGGGGAAATATGATGATGAGATTTAGATCTTGCATAAGATCTATTGCTTTTTCCTATAAAATTTCTGGAGGGTTCAAAACTTATTTGAACATTTCCTTCAGAAGTTTGCAAAATACTAGTTGGATTATAACTAATATTAGGTTGAGCAGGAACAGCTTGCTCAATTATCCAATTTTCTGGGAAAGTTATTTCATCCCACTTAATAGATCTTCGAGTAGTAATCTCAGATCTACTAAAATTACTTTCTATTAGAATAGTTTCATCAGCAGGTTTATCAACTATCTTGCATCTAGGATTTAAAGTCTGAAGGGGTTTGTAATAAATTCTATAACAAACACATATAACTTCAGATCCAGGAGCATAATTATAACCATGCGTTTTGATATTAAGAGTTAAAGCATCCAATATATTAACATCAGATAAAGATAACTGCAAATTGGGATAAACATTAAAATAAACTGGACCATGGGCCAGACTAGACTGTATGATACCCATTAACGATTGTTTCCAAATTAAATTTCTACCATCTCTAAGAGCAGCTATAAAACTCTCAGGTAAACCTTCTAAAGTTAAAGGTTTGAAAGCAACTTGAACTAATCCAATATGGATAAATTTATAAATACCTCTATATTTATTAAGATCTCTATTATTGAGTAATTTAATAATCATCTCATCCTTATTAAGGGAAATAGTTTCTTCTGTAGTTTTAACCACATGCTTGAAACTTAATCTATCAAAAGTTCCAAATTTATAAATAACAGTAGGATCTATTTTAGGAATAGTCCATTTATTAAGAAGATCAAGATTTTGAGGGATATCATATTCCTCTTCGATACTGTTTTTAACAGTATCCCTGTTTCTAAACATATTCATCATATTCAGAATATTTGTGTTGAATATTACCAGAAATTAAGATCACTACCCATGGCTCTGATACCATAACAGAGAGGATCTTTTATTACGGCGGAAATAAATACAGTGAATTAAAACTTTTGTAAAGCCCATATCAAAAACCTTATACTGTACATGGTAATTTTACAGAATTAAATAAGCTATAGATATGATTCTTAACCAGTCATGGTGGCAAGCCCTAAAAACGCCTAAATCATGGCAACAAAACGGGCGAAACCAGACTTCGGTTTTAAATCTAATCTCGGCTTTGCATTCCTAATAGTTTTCTTTTGGTCAAAAATATTACCAACCAAGTTATATTAGGGACACCTTTTTTAAAAAAATTATTTCCCATAAAAAATATTGATGAAAAAGGTTTTATTGGAACTTTTGAAGGAAAAGAAATATCTTTCCAATTCATTATTGAACCCTTTACTAGAGTTTTAAACCAAATAAAGGATTCTTTGATTGAAAGAAAGGAAAACCAAATTAATTTTCTTAAACAAGAAATTAATTTCAATAATATTGATAATATTTTGACAAATGTCAAATTACAAGAAAAAATTAAATTTCTTTATAATCAATTCTCTTTACAAATATGTAATGATCATCCCAATGCCTTTTGGGATAGAAAGAAACATATAGTTTCTCTTCCTTATGAGGAAGAATTTGATGAAAGGAAAATTCCTACAAAGGCAAGACCTTGTCAAATGAATAAAGAATATTTAGATCTTTGCAAAAAAGAGATTGAATCTCTTCAAAACAAAGGGTTAATAAAACCCTCTAAATCCCCTTGGTCATGTACAGCTTTCTATGTAAATAAAAAAGCTGAGCAAGAAAGAGGAGTTCCGAGGTTAGTCATTAATTACAAACCTCTTAATACTGCTCTCAAATGGATAAGATATCCGATCCCTAATAAAAAGGATTTATTGGATAGACTTTATGATGCTTTAATATTTTCCAAATTTGATTTAAAATCAGGATATTGGCAAATCCAAATTCATAATAAAGATATTTATAAAACCGCTTTTAATGTTCCTTTTGGACAATATGAGTGGAAAGTCATGCCTTTTGGGTTGAAAAATGCCCCTTCAGAATTTCAAAATATTATGAATGATATTTTTAATCCTTATAGTGATTTCATAATTGTTTATATTGATGATATTTTAGTATTTTCAAAAAATATTGAAAGTCATTTTAAACATCTTGATATATTCAAGAAAATTGTTATTCAAAATGGTTTGGTTATATCTAAGCCAAAAATGCTTCTTTTCCAGACTAAAATAAGATTTTTAGGCCATAATATTGAAAAAGGAAAAATAATTCCAATTAATAGAAGTATAGAATTTGCTTCAAAATTTCCCAATCAAATTACTGATAAAACTCAACTCCAAAGGTTTCTTGGGAGTTTGAATTATATTTCTCCTTATTATAAAAATCTTGCTGAGGATACAGCAATTCTTTATGATAGATTAAAGAAGAATCCAAAACCTTGGACTGAGAATCATACTCAGGCTATTAAAACAATTAAGAGTAGAGTTATAAATTTACCTTGTTTAATGCTTGCTAATCCTAATTGGGAAAAGATTATCGAAACTGATGCCTCTGAGATAGGATATGGAGGAATTCTTAAACAAATATCTCCTCATAATCAACAAGAATATCTTGTTAGATTCCACTCTGGGAAGTGGAAAGATAGTCAGAAAAATTATGCTACTATAGCAAAAGAAATCTTAGCTATTCTTAAATGTGTTTTGAAATTTCAAGATGATTTATATAATCAGAAATTTATTATTAAGACAGATTGTCAAGCGGCCAAATACATGTTTAATAAAAATTTTGATCATGAAGTTTCTAAGCAAATGTTTGCTAGATGGCAGGCTCAATTAGCTCCTTTTGATTTTGAAATTATTTATAAAAAAGGAACTGATAATAGTCTTCCTGATTTTTTAACTCGTGAATATTTACAGGATGTGTAATCCTCGAAGATTGTCAGAATCATCTTCCTACAATTTTGATAGAAATATCAACTGGGAAAGAGCTAAGAAATTTCATAATTATGTGAAATATTTAGTGTTTCTTGCTAGAGAGCATGAGAAAAATGTCATCTATTGGGATAAGAGGATTCATGAAATCCTTGATCCAAGGAATAATCTGGATTATATCACCAGGAAAAGTAGTTATACTTATGCTAGTATGAATGTTAATACTAGTATTGATAATCATGAAAGACTTTTAAATGAAATCACTTATTATATTGCTTAATTTTGCAGGTATGGAATCTTCTAATAAGAAGATAAATTTGAAAAATTGGGCAGAATTCAAATATGAATTCGATCCCCCTTTAATTGGTCCCTTTGATATCAGGACTAATATTAAACCACCTGGACTTGATACGGTCTGGCGTCATAAACTATTAATTCCTAAGCTTATAGCTTGGCAGAAATATTTGGAAGCTCAAATTGAGCAAACTAAATCTTTATGTTTTTATCTTAATATGGATCATAGTCTGGATCATTATATTGAGGAAGATGAAAAAGAGCTTATAGCTGTAAAAAATAAATTACAAAAGCTAATAGCTTAATCCTATTGATATTTCAGGATGAGACCTCAAGGAGGCAGAAATTCCTCTAATAGAGGAAGAGGTGGAAGAACTATTGCCCAATTTGGCAATCAAAAGCTTATAGCTGAAAATATTGCAAATATTTCATCATCCTCAAGTAATACACCAAAGGATGATCCCCTATACAAGGAATTCCTAGCTTATAAAGCTAAGCAGGAGAGTAATACTCAAACTGCTCCAACCTACGCTAATATTGTAGGAGATGAAGAAATTGATTCATCTGAATTACCATATGAGCAAAATACTCATAAAGAGGTAATATTCCTCCTTGAAGATAAAGATTTGAGATGGAAAGATAATATCTGGCATCTCATGCAGAGATATTTGGATACTGCATCCTTTACTGCTGGTTCATATAAACAGCGAACTCATTTTGAGAATATACTCAAAGTGACAGGATCCTGTGAATTTACTCATTATTTTGCAGGAAAACAAACTAAAGTTTATAGCTTTAGTAAAGTGATTAATAAACAGATAATATCTGCTGAAGAGTGGGGAATAAGTACACTCAGAGAAAGAGAATATAGTCTCCAAAATTCCCAAGTCAAAATTAAATTTAATTATTGGGATTATATTGAAGCATTTAATAAAGCATTTTTGTACCAGAATGAGCTTCATAAACATTCATGGTTTTTCAAAATCTGTCCAAATGTTTATAACAAGGACATTCCAAATTGGTTATATCAATGGTGGCTAAATTTTGGCCCTACAGCAAAAATTTTGCCAAATAATTTTCAGGAATTATATTCCCAATGGGTAGAAATTTCTCCCAAAATTCTTGAGGCTCAGAACAATGGAAAATGGATTGAAGGAATGCCTTTTCTCCATTTTTTCACTGAATTTAGTATCCCTTGGATTTGGAAATGGGAACCAGAGTTGGGAGAAACCCAACAGAAGATACCTTGTTTATTCAGAACCTTTTATACTAAGTTCTGGAAGAAAATGCTGGCTATTAATAAAGAAGGAAGTATGGAAGGCCAAGAGACCATTGATAATATCAAAACAAAAATCCATGAATATATTATTCAGGAGGAACAAAATAAAACTCCCAGTCCATTTGAATATATTTCAAAGAAATTATATTTTCAGAAGGGACAAGTCTCAGATGAAGAAAAAGTGGCTTCCTATCTTCAGGAAGTAAAGAAAGATTTAATGAAAAATCTGAGTTTTGATACACAATCCAGTGCCTCTATGGATACTTTATCCAATGAAGATTATTGTCCAGCTGGAGAAGCTCAGAATCCTTATGAGGATATGTTCGAAGATTTGGATCAAGTCATTCAAAAATACTTGAATAAAGAAGGAAAAGGAAAGGACAAGATGGGACCTTAAAGAGATGATATGCCAACCACCCATCAAAAACCATTTGCTGGAAATAATTGCCAGCTGTTTTGTTTGCCGTGGTTTTAATAAAGTAACCATGGTTTTAATAAAAAATGTACTTTGCACATTCATAATGGTGCAAATAGTTTAGGTTAGATTTTAGTTCCGGATTTCAAATCCGAAAATTTTGTGTATTTATAGGTTAGTTTGTTACTGCATTAGGCAGAGCGAAAATTATCAAGTTTGTAAGTTTTCTAGTTTGTAAACAAATTAAACATTTTCTGAGTGAAAAATTTTGGATTCCTCCAAGATTGGTGTCAAGAATTAATAAGTAAGTTATTTCATTTTCACTTATTTACGTTTATATTTATGTTCTTTATTCTGCCGCCTAATATGGCCGGCTAATTCTCTTTGTGTTGAATAAAATCATGATATTAAGATCAGTATTCATGGTGGATTGAAAAAAAAAAAAAAAAAAAAAAAAAAAAAAAAAGTACCAGATCAAAAAATTTATTTCTATGATGGTTAGAATTAGAATAAGCCGAGATTAGATTTAAAACCGAAGTCTGGTTTCGCCCGTTTTGTTGCCATGATTTAGGCGTTTTTAGGGCTTGCCACCATGACTGGTTAAGAATCATATCTATAGCTTATTTAATTCTGTAAAATTACCATGTACAGTATAAGGTTTTTGATATGGGCTTTACAAAAGTTTTAATTCACTGTATTTATTTCCGCCGTAATAAAAGATCCTCTCTGTTATGGTATCAGAGCCATGGGTAGTGATCTTAATTTCTGGTAATATTCAACACAAATATTCTGAATATGATGAATATGTTTAGAAACAGGGATACTGTTAAAAACAGTATCGAAGAGGAATATGATATCCCTCAAAATCTTGATCTTCTTAATAAATGGACTATTCCTAAAAAAGATCCTCTCTGTTATGGTATACCATAACAGAGAGGATCTTTTATTACGGCGGAAATAAATACAGTGAATTAAAACTTTTGTAAAGCCCATATCAAAAACCTTATACTGTACATGGTAATTTTACAGAATTAAATAAGCTATAGATATGATTCTTAACCAGTCATGGTGGCAAGCCCTAAAAACGCCTAAATCATGGCAACAAAACGGGCGAAACCAGACTTCGGTTTTAAATCTAATCTCGGCTTATTCTAATTCTAACCATCATAGAAATAAATTTTTTGATCTGGTACTTTAAAAAAAAAAAAAAAAAGTACCAGATCAAAAAATTTATTTCTATGATGGTTAGAATTAGAATAAGCCGAGATTAGATTTAAAACCGAAGTCTGGTTTCGCCCGTTTTGTTGCCATGATTTAGGCGTTTTTAGGGCTTGCCACCATGACTGGTTAAGAATCATATCTATAGCTTATTTAATTCTGTAAAATTACCATGTACAGTATAAGGTTTTTGATATGGGCTTTACAAAAGTTTTAATTCACTGTATTTATTTCCGCCGTAATAAAAGATCCTCTCTGTTATGTACCAGATCAAAAAATTTATTTCTATGATGGTTAGAATTAGAATAAGCCGAGATTAGATTTAAAACCGAAGTCTGGTTTCGCCCGTTTTGTTGCCATGATTTAGGCGTTTTTAGGGCTTGCCACCATGACTGGTTAAGAATCATATCTATAGCTTATTTAATTCTGTAAAATTACCATGTACAGTATAAGGTTTTTGATATGGGCTTTACAAAAGTTTTAATTCACTGTATTTATTTCCGCCGTAATAAAAGATCCTCTCTGTTATGGTATCAGAGCCATGGGTAGTGATCTTAATTTCTGGTAATATTCAACACAAATATTCTGAATATGATGAATATGTTTAGAAACAGGGATACTGTTAAAAACAGTATCGAAGAGGAATATGATATCCCTCAAAATCTTGATCTTCTTTTTAAAATTTTTTGAACTTCTGCCATAGTATATGGTTCAGAATTTCTAGGAAGATTTTGATCTAAATTATTAGGATTTGAATTATTAATCTGATCAATGATTTTTGATCTCAGATCAGGATCTTGAATAGTTTTCAAAATATCAAGAATATTATCATTAGTAATAACATTTATTTCTTGGAATTGAGCAAGGATTTGATAAATAGTATCTTCTTCAGCATCTGAAGATTCTACCTGATTATCACAGGTTAAACCAATTTTACATGGTTCACATTCTTCTGATTCAGAAGAATAATTTTCATTTTCTAAAACTTCTAAATCATCTGAGTATAATGATTTTTCAGTTTCAGAATCTGAATTTAAAAGAATTTTGCAAAGAGTGTCTTTAATATTATCATCAACCTCTAAGCTTCTAATTTTCTTCTTAGTCCAACATTGATTAGCATAATGGCCAATCTTACCACATTTCCGACAAATAATAGGAGGACTATTAGTCTTCCTTTTTTCTCTTCTCATATTTCTCTTCTCCCTACGTTTTCTATGTTTATGCTTAGAAAACTCAGAAGATTTATGAAATTTCTTTCTTTTATTAGTCTTATCTTTATCTAAAGGAGGATTAGAAATCCCAAATTGATCACAAAATTGACCTAATTGTCTTCTTTCACTGATATTATGCTTTTTAATTTGTTGGTTTAACTTTATTTCATTGCATAAAGCTAATCCTTCTGTTTGACAAACAGCTATAAGCTGTCCATAATTATAACTATCATAGTTAATATTAACTTCTCCCTTCCTAAGGGTTTTACGAATCCTTTCTCCAAAAAGAGAAGGTAAGCCATCAATAAATTTGGACTTCCAATGAGTACTATTGGACTCAGGAAGTTCCATAACTCTACTAAGGAAAGTATCCTTATACCATCTAAAAGAAGTAAGAGATTTAATTCTAAAATTCTGGAGAAGAGTTCTGATATTATCACTATTTTCAGAAAATCTACCAGTAAAATGTTCAATAATATTAACAATCAAAGTATAAACAGCATCTTGGGTATCCATCCCATTTTCATTTTTAACAGTATTTATAACTTCCTGTTTATTAATATCAGTAAGATAATGATCCCACCAGCCTTTTAATTGACCAGTGAATCCAGCAATTATCATTTTGGCAATATCTTTATCTCTATTACCATTAGTCTTACAAATGGTGCTATACATAAGCATTCTATGAACAGTATTATAAATTTGTCTTTCAGCAAATCCATCTATATTCCATTCATAGATATTTTTACCACTGTAAGAATTATTAAATAAATACTCATTTTCTTCAAGAAGTATATCTTGAGGGGTAGGCCTAGGATAATAATACATCCTTTGAGTAGGTTTATCAGCATATCGAGAAAGTTTATTAACTTCATCCTTAACAGTATTATGAAAACTTTCATTATCAGACATACTGTCTGCAAATTCTTTATTAAGAGCACTAATTTTAAGCCCTTTAAATTTTTCATCCAGAATTTTTTCTAGATCAGTCATAGATTTTAATTTAAAATCCTTGACTTCAGGAGGAGGTTGAACACTAGGAATAATTCTGCTAGATTCTCCCTGGAAATTCTCATTATTATTTTGAATTTTTAATTTCTTTATATCAAAAATGAGATTATCAACTCTTTTGCTTAGAGAAGAAATATTCTCTCCAAGGACAATTAAATACATATTAGTAAAATTATGTTGTTGAACCATATTGTTCATGTGCTGCAAAGTAATAGGTAAAGTATTATTTTCAAACAATTTTTGAAATGCATTATAAAACCTAATTTCATGACCTTTTTCTATAGAAAAAGCATATGAAGGTGGAAAGTTTGTTTTCAAAATTTCTCCACTATGAGTGAGTTTATATTCTCTTTCAATAACAGAGATATGATTTTCAACATACTTGGTTATAAACCAAGGAACAAAAGATATTTTTAAATTTTTCTCAGAAAGATCTTTATAAAATTCTTCTTGAAATATTTTTCTATCATCCTTAGAAAAGTTTTCATAAAGCCATTTTTTAAAAGGTTCCCATTTAGGAAGATTAAAATCATTTTGAATTTGTTTTCTTGCCGGTGATCCCGGACTAAAATCAATTTTTGGTTTATTAATCATCATAAAGAAAAATTCATTTCTGATGCAGTTATATCTGCATCTTTGACATTATAAATGCCTTTCACAATATTATCAGGTTGAATTTTTAATTCTTCCACCTTTTCAAAATCAGATTCTTCAACAGATTCTGTTTCTCTTATTTGAGAAGTAGAAGCTCTTGAAGGAGATTGTGTAAAATATATAGAGGAAATATGATGATGAGATTTAGATCTTGCATAAGATCTATTGCTTTCTCCTATAAGATTTCTGGAGGGTTCAAAACTTATTTGAACATTTCCTTCAGAAGTTTGCAAAATACTAGTTGGATTATAACTAATATTAGGTTGAGCAGGAACAGCTTGCTCAATTATCCAATTTTCTGGGAAAGTTATTTCATCCCACTTAATAGATCTTCGAGTAGTAATCTCAGATCTACTAAAATTACTTTCTATTAGAATAGTTTCATCAGCAGGTTTATCAACTATCTTACATCTAGGATTTAAAGTCTGAAGGGGTTTGTAATAAATTCTATAACAAACACATATAACTTCAGATCCAGGAGCATAATTATAACCATGCGTTTTGATATTAAGAGTTAAAGCATCCAATATATTAACATCAGATAAAGATAACTGCAAATTGGGATAAACATTAAAATAAACTGGACCATGGGCCAGACTAGACTGTATGATACCCATTAACGATTGTTTCCAAATTAAATTTCTACCATCTCTAAGAGCAGCTATAAAACTCTCAGTTAAACCTTCTAAAGTTAAAGGTTTGAAAGCAACTTGAACTAATCCAATATGGATAAATTTATAAATACCTCTATATTTATTAAGATCTCTATTATTGAGTAATTTAATAATCATCTCATCCTTATTAAGGGAAATAGTTTCTTCTGTAGTTTTAACCACATGCTTGAAACTTAATCTATCAAAAGTTCCAAATTTATAAATAACAGTAGGATCTATTTTAGAAATAGTCCATTTATTAAGAAGATCAAGATTTTGAGGGATATCATATTCCTCTTCGATACTGTTTTTAACAGTATCCCTGTTTCTAAACATATTCATCATATTCAGAATATTTGTGTTGAATATTACCAGAAATTAAGATCACTACCCATGGCTCTGATACCATAACAGAGAGGATCTTTTATTACGGCGGAAATAAATACAGTGAATTAAAACTTTTGTAAAGCCCATATCAAAAACCTTATACTGTACATGGTAATTTTACAGAATTAAATAAGCTATAGATATGATTCTTAACCAGTCATGGTGGCAAGCCCTAAAAACGCCTAAATCATGGCAACAAAACGGGCGAAACCAGACTTCGGTTTTAAATCTAATCTCGGCTTATTCTAATTCTAACCATCATAGAAATAAATTTTTTGATCTGGTACTTTTTTTTTTTTTTTTTTTTTTTTTTTTTTTCAATCCACCATGAATACTGATCTTAATATCATGATTTTATTCAACACAAAGAGAATTAGCCGGCCATATTAGGCGGCAGAATAAAGAACATAAATATAAACGTAAATAAGTGAAAATGAAATAACTTACTTATTAATTCTTGACACCAATCTTGGAGGAATCCAAAATTTTTCACTCAGAAAATGTTTAATTTGTTTACAAACTAGAAAACTTACAAACTTGATAATTTTCGCTCTCTCTAATGCAGTAACAAACTAACCTATAAATACACAAAATTTTCGGATTTGAAATCCGGAACTAAAATCTAACCTAAACTATTTGCACCATTATGAATGTGCAAAGTACATTTTTTATTAAAACCATGGTTACTTTATTAAAACCACGGCAAACAAAACAGCTGGCAATTATTTCCAGCAAATGGTTTTTGATGGGTGGTTGGCATATCATCTCTTTAAGGTCCCATCTTGTCCTTTCCTTTTCCTTCTTTATTCAAGTATTTTTGAATGACTTGATCCAAATCTTCGAACATATCCTCATAAGGATTCTGAGCTTCTCCAGCTGGACAATAATCTTCATTGGATAAAGTATCCATAGAGGCACTGGATTGTGTATCAAAACTCAGATTTTTCATTAAATCTTTCTTTACTTCCTGAAGATAGGAAGCCACTTTTTCTTCATCTGAGACTTGTCCCTTCTGAAAATATAATTTCTTTGAAATATATTCAAATGGACTGGGAGTTTTATTTTGTTCCTCCTGAATAATATATTCATGAATTTTTGTTTTGATATTATCAATGGTCTCTTGGCCTTCCATACTTCCTTCTTTATTAATAGCCAGCATTTTCTTCCAGAACTTAGTATAAAAGGTTCTGAATAAACAAGGTATCTTCTGTTGGGTTTCTCCCAACTCTGGTTCCCATTTCCAAATCCAAGGGATACTAAATTCAGTGAAAAAATGGAGAAAAGGCATTCCTTCAATCCATTTTCCATTGTTCTGAGCCTCAAGAATTTTGGGAGAAATTTCTACCCATTGGGAATATAATTCCTGAAAATTATTTGGCAAAATTTTTGCTGTAGGGCCAAAATTTAGCCACCATTGATATAACCAATTTGGAATGTCCTTGTTATAAACATTTGGACAGATTTTGAAAAACCATGAATGTTTATGAAGCTCATTCTGGTACAAAAATGCTTTATTAAATGCTTCAATATAATCCCAATAATTAAATTTAATTTTGACTTGGGAATTTTGGAGACTATATTCTCTTTCTCTGAGTGTACTTATTCCCCACTCTTCAGCAGATATTATCTGTTTAATAATCACTTTACTAAAGCTATAAACTTTAGTTTGTTTTCCTGCAAAATAATGAGTAAATTCACAGGATCCTGTCACTTTGAGTATATTCTCAAAATGAGTTCGCTGTTTATATGAACCAGCAGTAAAGGATGCAGTATCCAAATATCTCTGCATGAGATGCCAGATATTATCTTTCCATCTCAAATCTTTATCTTCAAGGAGGAATATTACCTCTTTATGAGTATTTTGCTCATATGGTAATTCAGATGAATCAATTTCTTCATCTCCTACAATATTAGCGTAGGTTGGAGCAGTTTGAGTATTACTCTCCTGCTTAGCTTTATAAGCTAGGAATTCCTTGTATAGGGGATCATCCTTTGGTGTATTACTTGAGGATGATGAAATATTTGCAATATTTTCAGCTATAAGCTTTTGATTGCCAAATTGGGCAATAGTTCTTCCACCTCTTCCTCTATTAGAGGAATTTCTGCCTCCTTGAGGTCTCATCCTGAAATATCAATAGGATTAAGCTATTAGCTTTTGTAATTTATTTTTTACAGCTATAAGCTCTTTTTCATCTTCCTCAATATAATGATCCAGACTATGATCCATATTAAGATAAAAACATAAAGATTTAGTTTGCTCAATTTGAGCTTCCAAATATTTCTGCCAAGCTATAAGCTTAGGAATTAATAGTTTATGACGCCAGACCGTATCAAGTCCAGGTGGTTTAATATTAGTCCTGATATCAAAGGGACCAATTAAAGGGGGATCGAATTCATATTTGAATTCTGCCCAATTTTTCAAATTTATCTTCTTATTAGAAGATTCCATACCTGCAAAATTAAGCAATATAATAAGTGATTTCATTTAAAAGTCTTTCATGATTATCAATACTAGTATTAACATTCATACTAGCATAAGTATAACTACTTTTCCTGGTGATATAATCCAGATTATTCCTTGGATCAAGGATTTCATGAATCCTCTTATCCCAATAGATGACATTTTTCTCATGCTCTCTAGCAAGAAACACTAAATATTTCACATAATTATGAAATTTCTTAGCTCTTTCCCAGTTGATATTTCTATCAAAATTGTAGGAAGATGATTCTGACAATCTTCGAGGATTACACATCCTGTAAATATTCACGAGTTAAAAAATCAGGAAGACTATTATCAGTTCCTTTTTTATAAATAATTTCAAAATCAAAAGGAGCTAATTGAGCCTGCCATCTAGCAAACATTTGCTTAGAAACTTCATGATCAAAATTTTTATTAAACATGTATTTGGCCGCTTGACAATCTGTCTTAATAATAAATTTCTGATTATATAAATCATCTTGAAATTTCAAAACACATTTAAGAATAGCTAAGATTTCTTTTGCTATAGTAGCATAATTTTTCTGACTATCTTTCCACTTCCCAGAGTGGAATCTAACAAGATATTCTTGTTGATTATGAGGAGATATTTGTTTAAGAATTCCTCCATATCCTATCTCAGAGGCATCAGTTTCTATAATCTTTTCCCAATTAGGATTAGCAAGCATTAAACAAGGTAAATTTATAACTCTACTCTTAATTGTTTTAATAGCCTGAGTATGATTCTCAGTCCAAGGTTTTGGATTCTTCTTTAATCTATCATAAAGAATTGCTGTATCCTCAGCAAGATTTTTATAATAAGGAGAAATATAATTCAAACTCCCAAGAAACCTTTGGAGTTGAGTTTTATCAGTAATTTGATTGGGAAATTTTGAAGCAAATTCTATACTTCTATTAATTGGAATTATTTTTCCTTTTTCAATATTATGGCCTAAAAATCTTATTTTAGTCTGGAAAAGAAGCATTTTTGGCTTAGATATAACCAAACCATTTTGAATAACAATTTTCTTGAATATATCAAGATGTTTAAAATGACTTTCAATATTTTTTGAAAATACTAAAATATCATCAATAAAAACAATTATGAAATCACTATAAGGATTAAAAATATCATTCATAATATTTTGAAATTCTGAAGGGGCATTTTTCAACCCAAAAGGCATGACTTTCCACTCATATTGTCCAAAAGGAACATTAAAAGCGGTTTTATAAATATCTTTATTATGAATTTGGATTTGCCAATATCCTGATTTTAAATCAAATTTGGAAAATATTAAAGCATCATAAAGTCTATCCAATAAATCCTTTTTATTAGGGATCGGATATCTTATCCATTTGAGAGCAGTATTAAGAGGTTTGTAATTAATGACTAACCTCGGAACTCCTCTTTCTTGCTCAGCTTTTTTATTTACATAGAAAGCTGTACATGACCAAGGGGATTTAGAGGGTTTTATTAACCCTTTGTTTTGAAGAGATTCAATCTCTTTTTTGCAAAGATCTAAATATTCTTTATTCATTTGACAAGGTCTTGCCTTTGTAGGAATTTTCCTTTCATCAAATTCTTCCTCATAAGGAAGAGAAACTATATGTTTCTTTCTATCCCAAAAGGCATTGGGATGATCATTACATATTTGTAAAGAGAATTGATTATAAAGAAATTTAATTTTTTCTTGTAATTTGACATTTGTCAAAATATTATCAATATTATTGAAATTAATTTCTTGTTTAAGAAAATTAATTTGGTTTTCCTTTCTTTCAATCAAAGAATCCTTTATTTGGTTTAAAACTCTAGTAAAGGGTTCAATAATGAATTGGAAAGATATTTCTTTTCCTTCAAAAGTTCCAATAAAACCTTTTTCATCAATATTTTTTATGGGAAATAATTTTTTTAAAAAAGGTGTCCCTAATATAACTTGGTTGGTAATATTTTTGACCAAAAGAAAACTATTAGGAATGCAAACTTTATTTTTGCAAATATAAGCTTTGGGGATTTTATAATTAATTTTCATTTTTTGACCATTGGCAGCACTTATAGAATGAGTGGTTTTATGAAAATACCTGGTTGGAATAATGCCTTCCTGGATACAATTTAAATCTGCACCACTATCAACAAGAGCTATAAGATCTTGTTTATAATTTCCATCAATTAAAAGAGAAATTTTTATAAACCATTTTTGGGATATAACCATTTCAAGAGTTGAAAGAAAATTATCTTCTTCAGAAAAAGTAATTTGATTTTCTTCCTCTTCTTCAGGAATATAAACTTGTTTTCCACGACTTATTTCCAGCCTGAAAATTCTTTCTTCAAGATGTTTATTATCATTTTGCAAATCTTTTATCTCTTTTTTAAGATTTTGAATCTCCAAAGATAAATCAATTTTAGTAGAAGGATTATTGGAAGTTTGTCTTCTTTTTAAAATTTTTTGAACTTCTGCCATAGTATATGGTTCAGAATTTCTAGGAAGATTTTGATCTAAATTATTAGGATTTGAATTATTAATCTGATCAATGATTTTTGATCTCAGATCAGGATCTTGAATAGTTTTCAAAATATCAAGAATATTATCATTAGTAATAACATTTATTTCTTGGAATTGAGCAAGGATTTGATAAATAGTATCTTCTTCAGCATCTGAAGATTCTACCTGATTATCACAGGTTAAACCAATTTTACATGGTTCACATTCTTCTGATTCAGAAGAATAATTTTCATTTTCTAAAACTTCTAAATCATCTGAGTATAATGATTTTTCAGTTTCAGAATCTGAATTTAAAAGAATTTTGCAAAGAGTGTCTTTAATATTATCATCAACCTCTAAGCTTCTAATTTTCTTCTTAGTCCAACATTGATTAGCATAATGGCCAATCTTACCACATTTCCGACAAATAATAGGAGGACTATTAGTCTTCCTTTTTTCTCTTCTCATATTTCTCTTCTCCCTACGTTTTCTATGTTTATGCTTAGAAAACTCAGAAGATTTATGAAATTTCTTTCTTTTATTAGTCTTATCTTTATCTAAAGGAGGATTAGAAATCCCAAATTGATCACAAAATTGACCTAATTGTCTTCTTTCACTGATATTATGCTTTTTAATTTGTTGGTTTAACTTTATTTCATTGCATAAAGCTAATCCTTCTGTTTGACAAACAGCTATAAGCTGTCCATAATTATAACTATCATAGTTAATATTAACTTCTCCCTTCCTAAGGGTTTTACGAATCCTTTCTCCAAAAAGAGAAGGTAAGCCATCAATAAATTTGGACTTCCAATGAGTACTATTGGACTCAGGAAGTTCCATAACTCTACTAAGGAAAGTATCCTTATACCATCTAAAAGAAGTAAGAGATTTAATTCTAAAATTCTGGAGAAGAGTTCTGATATTATCACTATTTTCAGAAAATCTACCAGTAAAATGTTCAATAATATTAACAATCAAAGTATAAACAGCATCTTGGGTATCCATCCCATTTTCATTTTTAACAGTATTTATAACTTCCTGTTTATTAATATCAGTAAGATAATGATCCCACCAGCCTTTTAATTGACCAGTGAATCCAGCAATTATCATTTTGGCAATATCTTTATCTCTATTACCATTAGTCTTACAAATGGTGCTATACATAAGCATTCTATGAACAGTATTATAAATTTGTCTTTCAGCAAATCCATCTATATTCCATTCATAGATATTTTTACCACTGTAAGAATTATTAAATAAATACTCATTTTCTTCAAGAAGTATATCTTGAGGGGTAGGCCTAGGATAATAATACATCCTTTGAGTAGGTTTATCAGCATATCGAGAAAGTTTATTAACTTCATCCTTAACAGTATTATGAAAACTTTCATTATCAGACATACTGTCTGCAAATTCTTTATTAAGAGCACTAATTTTAAGCCCTTTAAATTTTTCATCCAGAATTTTTTCTAGATCAGTCATAGATTTTAATTTAAAATCCTTGACTTCAGGAGGAGGTTGAACACTAGGAATAATTCTGCTAGATTCTCCCTGGAAATTCTCATTATTATTTTGAATTTTTAATTTCTTTATATCAAAAATGAGATTATCAACTCTTTTGCTTAGAGAAGAAATATTCTCTCCAAGGACAATTAAATACATATTAGTAAAATTATGTTGTTGAACCATATTGTTCATGTGCTGCAAAGTAATAGGTAAAGTATTATTTTCAAACAATTTTTGAAATGCATTATAAAACCTAATTTCATGACCTTTTTCTATAGAAAAAGCATATGAAGGTGGAAAGTTTGTTTTCAAAATTTCTCCACTATGAGTGAGTTTATATTCTCTTTCAATAACAGAGATATGATTTTCAACATACTTGGTTATAAACCAAGGAACAAAAGATATTTTTAAATTTTTCTCAGAAAGATCTTTATAAAATTCTTCTTGAAATATTTTTCTATCATCCTTAGAAAAGTTTTCATAAAGCCATTTTTTAAAAGGTTCCCATTTAGGAAGATTAAAATCATTTTGAATTTGTTTTCTTGCCGGTGATCCCGGACTAAAATCAATTTTTGGTTTATTAATCATCATAAAGAAAAATTCATTTCTGATGCAGTTATATCTGCATCTTTGACATTATAAATGCCTTTCACAATATTATCAGGTTGAATTTTTAATTCTTCCACCTTTTCAAAATCAGATTCTTCAACAGATTCTGTTTCTCTTATTTGAGAAGTAGAAGCTCTTGAAGGAGATTGTGTAAAATATATAGAGGAAATATGATGATGAGATTTAGATCTTGCATAAGATCTATTGCTTTCTCCTATAAGATTTCTGGAGGGTTCAAAACTTATTTGAACATTTCCTTCAGAAGTTTGCAAAATACTAGTTGGATTATAACTAGTATTAGGTTGAGCAGGAACAGCTTGCTCAATTATCCAATTTTCTGGGAAAGTTATTTCATCCCACTTAATAGATCTTCGAGTAGTAATCTCAGATCTACTAAAATTACTTTCTATTAGAATAGTTTCATCAGCAGGTTTATCAACTATCTTACATCTAGGATTTAAAGTCTGAAGGGGTTTGTAATAAATTCTATAACAAACACATATAACTTCAGATCCAGGAGCATAATTATAACCATGCGTTTTGATATTAAGAGTTAAAGCATCCAATATATTAACATCAGATAAAGATAATTGCAAATTGGGATAAACATTAAAATAAACTGGACCATGGGCCAGACTAGACTGTATGATACCCATTAACGATTGTTTCCAAATTAAATTTCTACCATCTCTAAGAGCAGCTATAAAACTCTCAGGTAAACCTTCTAAAGTTAAAGGTTTGAAAGCAACTTGAACTAATCCAATATGGATAAATTTATAAATACCTCTATATTTATTAAGATCTCTATTATTGAGTAATTTAATAATCATCTCATCCTTATTAAGGGAAATAGTTTCTTCTGTAGTTTTAACCACATGCTTGAAACTTAATCTATCAAAAGTTCCAAATTTATAAATAACAGTAGGATCTATTTTAGGAATAGTCCATTTATTAAGAAGATCAAGATTTTGAGGGATATCATATTCCTCTTCGATACTGTTTTTAACAGTATCCCTGTTTCTAAACATATTCATCATATTCAGAATATTTGTGTTGAATATTACCAATATTCTTGATATTTTGAAAACTATTCAAGATCCTGATCTGAGATCAAAAATCATTGATCAGATTAATAATTCAAATCCTAATAATTTAGATCAAAATCTTCCTAGAAATTCTGAACCATATACTATGGCAGAAGTTCAAAAAATTTTAAAAAGAAGACAAACTTCCAATAATCCTTCTACTAAAATTGATTTATCTTTGGAGATTCAAAATCTTAAAAAAGAGATAAAAGATTTGCAAAATGATAATAAACATCTTGAAGAAAGAATTTTCAGGCTGGAAATAAGTCGTGGAAAACAAGTTTATATTCCTGAAGAAGAGGAAGAAAATCAAATTACTTTTTCTGAAGAAGATAATTTTCTTTCAACTCTTGAAATGGTTATATCCCAAAAATGGTTTATAAAAATTTCTCTTTTAATTGATGGAAATTATAAACAAGATCTTATAGCTCTTGTTGATAGTGGTGCAGATTTAAATTGTATCCAGGAAGGCATTATTCCAACCAGGTATTTTCATAAAACCACTCATTCTATAAGTGCTGCCAATGGTCAAAAAATGAAAATTAATTATAAAATCCCCAAAGCTTATATTTGCAAAAATAAAGTTTGCATTCCTAATAGTTTTCTTTTGGTCAAAAATATTACCAACCAAGTTATATTAGGGACACCTTTTTTAAAAAAATTATTTCCCATAAAAAATATTGATGAAAAAGGTTTTATTGGAACTTTTGAAGGAAAAGAAATATCTTTCCAATTCATTATTGAACCCTTTACTAGAGTTTTAAACCAAATAAAGGATTCTTTGATTGAAAGAAAGGAAAACCAAATTAATTTTCTTAAACAAGAAATTAATTTCAATAATATTGATAATATTTTGACAAATGTCAAATTACAAGAAAAAATTAAATTTCTTTATAATCAATTCTCTTTACAAATATGTAATGATCATCCCAATGCCTTTTGGGATAGAAAGAAACATATAGTTTCTCTTCCTTATGAGGAAGAATTTGATGAAAGGAAAATTCCTACAAAGGCAAGACCTTGTCAAATGAATAAAGAATATTTAGATCTTTGCAAAAAAGAGATTGAATCTCTTCAAAACAAAGGGTTAATAAAACCCTCTAAATCCCCTTGGTCATGTACAGCTTTCTATGTAAATAAAAAAGCTGAGCAAGAAAGAGGAGTTCCGAGGTTAGTCATTAATTACAAACCTCTTAATACTGCTCTCAAATGGATAAGATATCCGATCCCTAATAAAAAGGATTTATTGGATAGACTTTATGATGCTTTAATATTTTCCAAATTTGATTTAAAATCAGGATATTGGCAAATCCAAATTCATAATAAAGATATTTATAAAACCGCTTTTAATGTTCCTTTTGGACAATATGAGTGGAAAGTCATGCCTTTTGGGTTGAAAAATGCCCCTTCAGAATTTCAAAATATTATGAATGATATTTTTAATCCTTATAGTGATTTCATAATTGTTTATATTGATGATATTTTAGTATTTTCAAAAAATATTGAAAGTCATTTTAAACATCTTGATATATTCAAGAAAATTGTTATTCAAAATGGTTTGGTTATATCTAAGCCAAAAATGCTTCTTTTCCAGACTAAAATAAGATTTTTAGGCCATAATATTGAAAAAGGAAAAATAATTCCAATTAATAGAAGTATAGAATTTGCTTCAAAATTTCCCAATCAAATTACTGATAAAACTCAACTCCAAAGGTTTCTTGGGAGTTTGAATTATATTTCTCCTTATTATAAAAATCTTGCTGAGGATACAGCAATTCTTTATGATAGATTAAAGAAGAATCCAAAACCTTGGACTGAGAATCATACTCAGGCTATTAAAACAATTAAGAGTAGAGTTATAAATTTACCTTGTTTAATGCTTGCTAATCCTAATTGGGAAAAGATTATAGAAACTGATGCCTCTGAGATAGGATATGGAGGAATTCTTAAACAAATATCTCCTCATAATCAACAAGAATATCTTGTTAGATTCCACTCTGGGAAGTGGAAAGATAGTCAGAAAAATTATGCTACTATAGCAAAAGAAATCTTAGCTATTCTTAAATGTGTTTTGAAATTTCAAGATGATTTATATAATCAGAAATTTATTATTAAGACAGATTGTCAAGCGGCCAAATACATGTTTAATAAAAATTTTGATCATGAAGTTTCTAAGCAAATGTTTGCTAGATGGCAGGCTCAATTAGCTCCTTTTGATTTTGAAATTATTTATAAAAAAGGAACTGATAATAGTCTTCCTGATTTTTTAACTCGTGAATATTTACAGGATGTGTAATCCTCGAAGATTGTCAGAATCATCTTCCTACAATTTTGATAGAAATATCAACTGGGAAAGAGCTAAGAAATTTCATAATTATGTGAAATATTTAGTGTTTCTTGCTAGAGAGCATGAGAAAAATGTCATCTATTGGGATAAGAGGATTCATGAAATCCTTGATCCAAGGAATAATCTGGATTATATCACCAGGAAAAGTAGTTATACTTATGCTAGTATGAATGTTAATACTAGTATTGATAATCATGAAAGACTTTTAAATGAAATCACTTATTATATTGCTTAATTTTGCAGGTATGGAATCTTCTAATAAGAAGATAAATTTGAAAAATTGGGCAGAATTCAAATATGAATTCGATCCCCCTTTAATTGGTCCCTTTGATATCAGGACTAATATTAAACCACCTGGACTTGATACGGTCTGGCGTCATAAACTATTAATTCCTAAGCTTATAGCTTGGCAGAAATATTTGGAAGCTCAAATTGAGCAAACTAAATCTTTATGTTTTTATCTTAATATGGATCATAGTCTGGATCATTATATTGAGGAAGATGAAAAAGAGCTTATAGCTGTAAAAAATAAATTACAAAAGCTAATAGCTTAATCCTATTGATATTTCAGGATGAGACCTCAAGGAGGCAGAAATTCCTCTAATAGAGGAAGAGGTGGAAGAACTATTGCCCAATTTGGCAATCAAAAGCTTATAGCTGAAAATATTGCAAATATTTCATCATCCTCAAGTAATACACCAAAGGATGATCCCCTATACAAGGAATTCCTAGCTTATAAAGCTAAGCAGGAGAGTAATACTCAAACTGCTCCAACCTACGCTAATATTGTAGGAGATGAAGAAATTGATTCATCTGAATTACCATATGAGCAAAATACTCATAAAGAGGTAATATTCCTCCTTGAAGATAAAGATTTGAGATGGAAAGATAATATCTGGCATCTCATGCAGAGATATTTGGATACTGCATCCTTTACTGCTGGTTCATATAAACAGCGAACTCATTTTGAGAATATACTCAAAGTGACAGGATCCTGTGAATTTACTCATTATTTTGCAGGAAAACAAACTAAAGTTTATAGCTTTAGTAAAGTGATTATTAAACAGATAATATCTGCTGAAGAGTGGGGAATAAGTACACTCAGAGAAAGAGAATATAGTCTCCAAAATTCCCAAGTCAAAATTAAATTTAATTATTGGGATTATATTGAAGCATTTAATAAAGCATTTTTGTACCAGAATGAGCTTCATAAACATTCATGGTTTTTCAAAATCTGTCCAAATGTTTATAACAAGGACATTCCAAATTGGTTATATCAATGGTGGCTAAATTTTGGCCCTACAGCAAAAATTTTGCCAAATAATTTTCAGGAATTATATTCCCAATGGGTAGAAATTTCTCCCAAAATTCTTGAGGCTCAGAACAATGGAAAATGGATTGAAGGAATGCCTTTTCTCCATTTTTTCACTGAATTTAGTATCCCTTGGATTTGGAAATGGGAACCAGAGTTGGGAGAAACCCAACAGAAGATACCTTGTTTATTCAGAACCTTTTATACTAAGTTCTGGAAGAAAATGCTGGCTATTAATAAAGAAGGAAGTATGGAAGGCCAAGAGACCATTGATAATATCAAAACAAAAATTCATGAATATATTATTCAGGAGGAACAAAATAAAACTCCCAGTCCATTTGAATATATTTCAAAGAAATTATATTTTCAGAAGGGACAAGTCTCAGATGAAGAAAAAGTGGCTTCCTATCTTCAGGAAGTAAAGAAAGATTTAATGAAAAATCTGAGTTTTGATACACAATCCAGTGCCTCTATGGATACTTTATCCAATGAAGATTATTGTCCAGCTGGAGAAGCTCAGAATCCTTATGAGGATATGTTCGAAGATTTGGATCAAGTCATTCAAAAATACTTGAATAAAGAAGGAAAAGGAAAGGACAAGATGGGACCTTAAAGAGATGATATGCCAACCACCCAACAAAAACCATTTGCTGGAAATAATTGCCAGCTGTTTTGTTTGCCGTGGTTTTAATAAAGTAACCATGGTTTTAATAAAAAATGTACTTTGCACATTCATAATGGTGCAAATAGTTTAGGTTAGATTTTAGTTCCGGATTTCAAATCCGAAAATTTTGTGTATTTATAGGTTAGTTTGTTACTGCATTAGGCAGAGCGAAAATTATCAAGTTTGTAAGTTTTCTAGTTTGTAAACAAATTAAACATTTTCTGAGTGAAAAATTTTGGATTCCTCCAAGATTGGTGTCAAGAATTAATAAGTAAGTTATTTCATTTTCACTTATTTACGTTTATATTTATGTTCTTTATTCTGCCGCCTAATATGGCCGGCTAATTCTCTTTGTGTTGAATAAAATCATGATATTATACCAGATCAAAAAATTTATTTCTATGATGGTTAGAATTAGAATAAGCCGAGATTAGATTTAAAACCGAAGTCTGGTTTCGCCCGTTTTGTTGCCATGATTTAGGCGTTTTTAGGGCTTGCCACCATGACTGGTTAAGAATCATATCTATAGCTTATTTAATTCTGTAAAATTACCATGTACAGTATAAGGTTTTTGATATGGGCTTTACAAAAGTTTTAATTCACTGTATTTATTTCCGCCGTAATAAAAGATCCTCTCTGTTATGGTATCAGAGCCATGGATAGTGATCTTAATTTCTGGTAATATTCAACACAAATATTCTGAATATGATGAATATGTTTAGAAACAGGGATACTGTTAAAAACAGTATCGAAGAGGAATATGATATCCCTCAAAATCTTGATCTTCTTAATAAATGGACTATTCCTAAAATAGATCCTACTGTTATTTATAAATTTGGAACTTTTGATAGATTAAGTTTCAAGCATGTGGTTAAAACTACAGAAGAAACTATTTCCCTTAATAAGGATGAGATGATTATTAAATTACTCAATAATAGAGATCTTAATAAATATAGAGGTATTTATAAATTTATCCATATTGGATTAGTTCAAGTTGCTTTCAAACCTTTAACTTTAGAAGGTTTACCTGAGAGTTTTATAGCTGCTCTTAGAGATGGTAGAAATTTAATTTGGAAACAATCGTTAATGGGTATCATACAGTCTAGTCTGGCCCATGGTCCAGTTTATTTTAATGTTTATCCCAATTTGCAGTTATCTTTATCTGATGTTAATATATTGGATGCTTTAACTCTTAATATCAAAACGCATGGTTATAATTATGCTCTTGGATCTGAAGTTATATGTGTTTGTTATAGAATTTATTACAAACCCCTTCAGACTTTAAATCCTAGATGTAAGATAGTTGATAAACCTGCTGATGAAACTATTCTAATAGAAAGTAATTTTAGTAGATCTGAGATTACTACTCGAAGATCTATTAAGTGGGATGAAATAACTTTCCCAGAAAATTGGATAATTGAGCAAGCTGTTCCTGCTCAACCTAATACTAGTTATAATCCAACTAGTATTTTGCAAACTTCTGAAGGAAATGTTCAAATAAGTTTTGAACCCTCCAGAAATTTTATAGGAAAAAGCAATAGATCTTATGCAAGATCTAAATCTCATCATCATATTTCCCCTATATATTTTACACAATCTCCTTCAAGAGCTTCTACTTCTCAAATAAGAGAAACAGAATCTGTTGAAGAATCTGATTTTGAAAAGGTGGAAGAATTAAAAATTCAACCTGATAATATTGTGAAAGGCATTTATAATGTCAAAGATGCAGATATAATTGCATCAGAAATGAATTTTTCTTTATGATGATTAATAAACCAAAAATTGATTTTAGTCCGGGATCACCGGCAAGAAAACAAATTCAAAATGATTTTAATCTTCCTAAATGGGAACCTTTTAAAAAATGGCTTTATGAAAACTTTTCTAAGGATGATAGAAAAATATTTCAAGAAGAATTTTATAAAGATCTTTCTGAGAAAAATTTAAAAATATCTTTTGTTCCTTGGTTTATAACCAAGTATGTTGAAAATCATATCTCTGTTATTGAAAGAGAATATAAACTCACTCATAGTGGAGAAATTTTGAAAACAAACTTTCCACCTTCATATGCTTTTTCTATAGAAAAAGGTCATGAAATTAGGTTTTATAATGCATTTCAAAAATTGTTTGAAAATAATACTTTACCTATTACTTTGCAGCACATGAACAATATGGTTCAACAACATAATTTTACTAATATGTATTTAATTGTCCTTGGAGAGAATATTTCTTCTCTAAGCAAAAGAGTTGATAATCTCATTTTTGATATAAAGAAATTAAAAATTCAAAATAATAATGAGAATTTCCAGGGAGAATCTAGCAGAATTATTCCTAGTGTTCAACCTCCTCCTGAAGTCAAGGATTTTAAATTAAAATCTATGACTGATCTAGAAAAAATTCTGGATGAAAAATTTAAAGGGCTTAAAATTAGTGCTCTTAATAAAGAATTTGCAGACAGTATGTCTGATAATGAAAGTTTTCATAATACTGTTAAGGATGAAGTTAATAAACTTTCTCGATATGCTGATAAACCTACTCAAAGGATGTATTATTATCCTAGGCCTACCCCTCAAGATATACTTCTTGAAGAAAATGAGTATTTATTTAATAATTCTTACAGTGGTAAAAATATCTATGAATGGAATATAGATGGATTTGCTGAAAGACAAATTTATAATACTGTTCATAGAATGCTTATGTATAGCACCATTTGTAAGACTAATGGTAATAGAGATAAAGATATTGCCAAAATGATAATTGCTGGATTCACTGGTCAATTAAAAGGCTGGTGGGATCATTATCTTACTGATATTAATAAACAGGAAGTTATAAATACTGTTAAAAATGAAAATGGGATGGATACCCAAGATGCTGTTTATACTTTGATTGTTAATATTATTGAACATTTTACTGGTAGATTTTCTGAAAATAGTGATAATATCAGAACTCTTCTCCAGAATTTTAGAATTAAATCTCTTACTTCTTTTAGATGGTATAAGGATACTTTCCTTAGTAGAGTTATGGAACTTCCTGAGTCCAATAGTACTCATTGGAAGTCCAAATTTATTGATGGCTTACCTTCTCTTTTTGGAGAAAGGATTCGTAAAACCCTTAGGAAGGGAGAAGTTAATATTAACTATGATAGTTATAATTATGGACAGCTTATAGCTGTTTGTCAAACAGAAGGATTAGCTTTATGCAATGAAATAAAGTTAAACCAACAAATTAAAAAGCATAATATCAGTGAAAGAAGACAATTAGGTCAATTTTGTGATCAATTTGGGATTTCTAATCCTCCTTTAGATAAAGATAAGACTAATAAAAGAAAGAAATTTCATAAATCTTCTGAGTTTTCTAAGCATAAACATAGAAAACGTAGGGAGAAGAGAAATATGAGAAGAGAAAAAAGGAAGACTAATAGTCCTCCTATTATTTGTCGGAAATGTGGTAAGATTGGCCATTATGCTAATCAATGTTGGACTAAGAAGAAAATTAGAAGCTTAGAGGTTGATGATAATATTAAAGACACTCTTTGCAAAATTCTTTTAAATTCAGATTCTGAAACTGAAAAATCATTATACTCAGATGATTTAGAAGTTTTAGAAAATGAAAATTATTCTTCTGAATCAGAAGAATGTGAACCATGTAAAATTGGTTTAACCTGTGATAATCAGGTAGAATCTTCAGATGCTGAAGAAGATACTATTTATCAAATTCTTGCTCAATTCCAAGAAATAAATGTTATTACTAATGATAATATTCTTGATATTTTGAAAACTATTCAAGATCCTGATCTGAGATCAAAAATCATTGATCAGATTAATAATTCAAATCCTAATAATTTAGATCAAAATCTTCCTAGAAATTCTGAACCATATACTATGGCAGAAGTTCAAAAAATTTTAAAAAGAAGACAAACTTCCAATAATCCTTCTACTAAAATTGATTTATCTTTGGAGATTCAAAATCTTAAAAAAGAGATAAAAGATTTGCAAAATGATAATAAACATCTTGAAGAAAGAATTTTCAGGCTGGAAATAAGTCGTGGAAAACAAGTTTATATTCCTGAAGAAGAGGAAGAAAATCAAATTACTTTTTCTGAAGAAGATAATTTTCTTTCAACTCTTGAAATGGTTATATCCCAAAAATGGTTTATAAAAATTTCTCTTTTAATTGATGGAAATTATAAACAAGATCTTATAGCTCTTGTTGATAGTGGTGCAGATTTAAATTGTATCCAGGAAGACATTATTCCAACCAGGTATTTTCATAAAACCACTCATTCTATAAGTGCTGCCAATGGTCAAAAAATGAAAATTAATTATAAAATCCCCAAAGCTTATATTTGCAAAAATAAAGTTTGCATTCCTAATAGTTTTCTTTTGGTCAAAAATATTACCAACCAAGTTATATTAGGGACACCTTTTTTAAAAAAATTATTTCCCATAAAAAATATTGATGAAAAAGGTTTTATTGGAACTTTTGAAGGAAAAGAAATATCTTTCCAATTCATTATTGAACCCTTTACTAGAGTTTTAAACCAAATAAAGGATTCTTTGATTGAAAGAAAGGAAAACCAAATTAATTTTCTTAAACAAGAAATTAATTTCAATAATATTGATAATATTTTGACAAATGTCAAATTACAAGAAAAAATTAAATTTCTTTATAATCAATTCTCTTTACAAATATGTAATGATCATCCCAATGCCTTTTGGGATAGAAAGAAACATATAGTTTCTCTTCCTTATGAGGAAGAATTTGATGAAAGGAAAATTCCTACAAAGGCAAGACCTTGTCAAATGAATAAAGAATATTTAGATCTTTGCAAAAAAGAGATTGAATCTCTTCAAAACAAAGGGTTAATAAAACCCTCTAAATCCCCTTGGTCATGTACAGCTTTCTATGTAAATAAAAAAGCTGAGCAAGAAAGAGGAGTTCCGAGGTTAGTCATTAATTACAAACCTCTTAATACTGCTCTCAAATGGATAAGATATCCGATCCCTAATAAAAAGGATTTATTGGATAGACTTTATGATGCTTTAATATTTTCCAAATTTGATTTAAAATCAGGATATTGGCAAATCCAAATTCATAATAAAGATATTTATAAAACCGCTTTTAATGTTCCTTTTGGACAATATGAGTGGAAAGTCATGCCTTTTGGGTTGAAAAATGCCCCTTCAGAATTTCAAAATATTATGAATGATATTTTTAATCCTTATAGTGATTTCATAATTGTTTATATTGATGATATTTTAGTATTTTCAAAAAATATTGAAAGTCATTTTAAACATCTTGATATATTCAAGAAAATTGTTATTCAAAATGGTTTGGTTATATCTAAGCCAAAAATGCTTCTTTTCCAGACTAAAATAAGATTTTTAGGCCATAATATTGAAAAAGGAAAAATAATTCCAATTAATAGAAGTATAGAATTTGCTTCAAAATTTCCCAATCAAATTACTGATAAAACTCAACTCCAAAGGTTTCTTGGGAGTTTGAATTATATTTCTCCTTATTATAAAAATCTTGCTGAGGATACAGCAATTCTTTATGATAGATTAAAGAAGAATCCAAAACCTTGGACTGAGAATCATACTCAGGCTATTAAAACAATTAAGAGTAGAGTTATAAATTTACCTTGTTTAATGCTTGCTAATCCTAATTGGGAAAAGATTATAGAAACTGATGCCTCTGAGATAGGATATGGAGGAATTCTTAAACAAATATCTCCTCATAATCAACAAGAATATCTTGTTAGATTCCACTCTGGGAAGTGGAAAGATAGTCAGAAAAATTATGCTACTATAGCAAAAGAAATCTTAGCTATTCTTAAATGTGTTTTGAAATTTCAAGATGATTTATATAATCAGAAATTTATTATTAAGACAGATTGTCAAGCGGCCAAATACATGTTTAATAAAAATTTTGATCATGAAGTTTCTAAGCAAATGTTTGCTAGATGGCAGGCTCAATTAGCTCCTTTTGATTTTGAAATTATTTATAAAAAAGGAACTGATAATAGTCTTCCTGATTTTTTAACTCGTGAATATTTACAGGATGTGTAATCCTCGAAGATTGTCAGAATCATCTTCCTACAATTTTGATAGAAATATCAACTGGGAAAGAGCTAAGAAATTTCATAATTATGTGAAATATTTAGTGTTTCTTGCTAGAGAGCATGAGAAAAATGTCATCTATTGGGATAAGAGGATTCATGAAATCCTTGATCCAAGGAATAATCTGGATTATATCACCAGGAAAAGTAGTTATACTTATGCTAGTATGAATGTTAATACTAGTATTGATAATCATGAAAGACTTTTAAATGAAATCACTTATTATATTGCTTAATTTTGCAGGTATGGAATCTTCTAATAAGAAGATAAATTTGAAAAATTGGGCAGAATTCAAATATGAATTCGATCCCCCTTTAATTGGTCCCTTTGATATCAGGACTAATATTAAACCACCTGGACTTGATACGGTCTGGCGTCATAAACTATTAATTCCTAAGCTTATAGCTTGGCAGAAATATTTGGAAGCTCAAATTGAGCAAACTAAATCTTTATGTTTTTATCTTAATATGGATCATAGTCTGGATCATTATATTGAGGAAGATGAAAAAGAGCTTATAGCTGTAAAAAATAAATTACAAAAGCTAATAGCTTAATCCTATTGATATTTCAGGATGAGACCTCAAGGAGGCAGAAATTCCTCTAATAGAGGAAGAGGTGGAAGAACTATTGCCCAATTTGGCAATCAAAAGCTTATAGCTGAAAATATTGCAAATATTTCATCATCCTCAAGTAATACACCAAAGGATGATCCCCTATACAAGGAATTCCTAGCTTATAAAGCTAAGCAGGAGAGTAATACTCAAACTGCTCCAACCTACGCTAATATTGTAGGAGATGAAGAAATTGATTCATCTGAATTACCATATGAGCAAAATACTCATAAAGAGGTAATATTCCTCCTTGAAGATAAAGATTTGAGATGGAAAGATAATATCTGGCATCTCATGCAGAGATATTTGGATACTGCATCCTTTACTGCTGGTTCATATAAACAGCGAACTCATTTTGAGAATATACTCAAAGTGACAGGATCCTGTGAATTTACTCATTATTTTGCAGGAAAACAAACTAAAGTTTATAGCTTTAGTAAAGTGATTATTAAACAGATAATATCTGCTGAAGAGTGGGGAATAAGTACACTCAGAGAAAGAGAATATAGTCTCCAAAATTCCCAAGTCAAAATTAAATTTAATTATTGGGATTATATTGAAGCATTTAATAAAGCATTTTTGTACCAGAATGAGCTTCATAAACATTCATGGTTTTTCAAAATCTGTCCAAATGTTTATAACAAGGACATTCCAAATTGGTTATATCAATGGTGGCTAAATTTTGGCCCTACAGCAAAAATTTTGCCAAATAATTTTCAGGAATTATATTCCCAATGGGTAGAAATTTCTCCCAAAATTCTTGAGGCTCAGAACAATGGAAAATGGATTGAAGGAATGCCTTTTCTCCATTTTTTCACTGAATTTAGTATCCCTTGGATTTGGAAATGGGAACCAGAGTTGGGAGAAACCCAACAGAAGATACCTTGTTTATTCAGAACCTTTTATACTAAGTTCTGGAAGAAAATGCTGGCTATTAATAAAGAAGGAAGTATGGAAGGCCAAGAGACCATTGATAATATCAAAACAAAAATTCATGAATATATTATTCAGGAGGAACAAAATAAAACTCCCAGTCCATTTGAATATATTTCAAAGAAATTATATTTTCAGAAGGGACAAGTCTCAGATGAAGAAAAAGTGGCTTCCTATCTTCAGGAAGTAAAGAAAGATTTAATGAAAAATCTGAGTTTTGATACACAATCCAGTGCCTCTATGGATACTTTATCCAATGAAGATTATTGTCCAGCTGGAGAAGCTCAGAATCCTTATGAGGATATGTTCGAAGATTTGGATCAAGTCATTCAAAAATACTTGAATAAAGAAGGAAAAGGAAAGGACAAGATGGGACCTTAAAGAGATGATATGCCAACCACCCATCAAAAACCATTTGCTGGAAATAATTGCCAGCTGTTTTGTTTGCCGTGGTTTTAATAAAGTAACCATGGTTTTAATAAAAAATGTACTTTGCACATTCATAATGGTGCAAATAGTTTAGGTTAGATTTTAGTTCCGGATTTCAAATCCGAAAATTTTGTGTATTTATAGGTTAGTTTGTTACTGCATTAGGCAGAGCGAAAATTATCAAGTTTGTAAGTTTTCTAGTTTGTAAACAAATTAAACATTTTCTGAGTGAAAAATTTTGGATTCCTCCAAGATTGGTGTCAAGAATTAATAAGTAAGTTATTTCATTTTCACTTATTTACGTTTATATTTATGTTCTTTATTCTGCCGCCTAATATGGCCGGCTAATTCTCTTTGTGTTGAATAAAATCATGATATTAAGATCAGTATTCATGGTGGATTGAAAAAAAAAAAAAAAAAAAAAAAAGTACCAGATCAAAAAATTTATTTCTATGATGGTTAGAATTAGAATAAGCCGAGATTAGATTTAAAACCGAAGTCTGGTTTCGCCCGTTTTGTTGCCATGATTTAGGCGTTTTTAGGGCTTGCCACCATGACTGGTTAAGAATCATATCTATAGCTTATTTAATTCTGTAAAATTACCATGTACAGTATAAGGTTTTTGATATGGGCTTTACAAAAGTTTTAATTCACTGTATTTATTTCCGCCGTAATAAAAGATCCTCTCTGTTATGGTATCAGAGCCATGGATAGTGATCTTAATTTCTGGTAATATTCAACACAAATATTCTGAATATGATGAATATGTTAAAATATAAATAAATTCTGATAATAATATAATATAAATATATTATTATGTTAAAATAAAAATATGATGTATTATTATGTTAAAATATTTTTTAAGCTATAATATATATTTGCATATTATATGTACTATATATTATATACATTAATATATATAATATATATATGTATAAATGTATGTTATGTATTTATAAAAAATAATATTTATATAATATATATTAAATATTATGTATTTATAAATTATATACGTGTAATTATTATGTTAAAATATATATAAATTCTAATAATAATATAATATAAATATATTATTATGTTAAAATAAAAATATAATATTTGAAACTAAAAATATATATATTTAATATTAATATATGTATAATATATATATATATATATATATATATATATATATATATATATATATATATATATATGTATGTATAAAATTTATAGTATGTATTTATAAAAAAAAAAATTTATCCACTATAAATATTAAATATTATATACTTATATATATAAAATATTTTGACATAATAATATATTATATCTTTATTTTAATATAGTAATATATTTATATTATATTATTATTAAAATTTATTTATATTTTAACAAAATAATTATTTGAACAAAAAATGTGTTGAATGGAATTTGAACCCTGAACCTCGCGCATAAAAGGGTGGCTCGCGTCCACTAGGCTACGGCAGCCTTTGTGTTTTTTTTTGTCAAACATTCCTTTGACTTTTCTCACGTTTAACGGTTTCCGTCCGCCATTTAACGGTTGGGACCAAAATTGTCACAAATTAAAACCTACGGGACCAAAATTGTCACTTTTTAAAACAGTGGGACCAAAATTGCAAATCGCCCAATCCTATGGGACCAAAAATGTAATTTGCTCCTATTTTTTATATTATTTTACTTATTTTATTATTTTTAGTTAATATTTGTAATATTATATAAATATATATAATTAAATATAATTATTACATAATTATGACGTCACACCGGTTCGACCACCGGTCGAACCAGTAAAACTAGTAACCAGTAAGGCTTCCCGGTTCGACGTCCGGTCCGGGTTTCAAAACATAGGCGAGAGGCAAAGGTGGTCTCTTGAACTTGATCTCTAATTTTATTTATTTAATTTATTTTGTTTTCTCCATCTTATGCGGAACGTGTTTATTAATCTATTATTCCTACTTTCCTTTCTCTCACTTTTATTTTTTTTACTTTTTTAGTTTATATTTTAATTATTTTCTATTAATATATAACTATTAGATTTACATTAAGATAAATAATAATTTAATATATTTAACTAATAATAATTTTTCTTTGCCCACGCATCGAGTGTGCAGAATTAGTAGTACATATAATGTACAACATAGATAAGTGATTCAAAACATAAGTACCAGAAGCATGTTGAAACATATCAATTAAGATGTAAATATCAATAGCATATATGGCCAATATACCAGTGGAACCAGAATACAAATCTTGTATACTAGTCATAATATAAGTTCCAGTGGAGTGCAAAACCATATGAAGATAAATACCAATAATGAACCAGAAACAGATTCACATGACTAAGAAGATCAGAACAATACTATAAGAGGTAAACCGAAAGACTTATCGTGTGATATGACTGAATCGACGGCAAAAGTCGGCTTCCCTTAAAGAAGTATTCACCCCACTACCGGTGCGTTGGGTTGCCGCGAAGCTCCTTCCAGGATAAGACAGTCCAGAGATTTCCGAATCACAGATACGCACATCTAAGGAGAATCTCACTTCGACTATTAACCAGAGCTCTTATGAGAGAGTGTGGTGTCTGGTTGGTATTTCAGAAAACTTGCTATGTGTATGGAAGTAAGTTTTCTTAACTAAACTCACAAGTACCAGTGCGTGTGTGTTTCGTACTAGAGTGTATTCCTTAGTACCAAACCAGAAATCTATCAAGAGTTCTGACCCTTCCTAATTCACCACATTTTACATACTTGTCCCTCTATTTCTCTCTCTCATATTCTGTGGTCTAGAAATTCAAATTTTATAGGAGACAAACCATGACATTCATGGTTATTAATTGTCTTATTTATGGCAGACCATGAACCTTATAATTAAGATAATCATAATGCTAAAATAAGGTTACAAAAACGTTTGGTACGTTTTAGACCAGATACCAGTCCAGGTTCATTGTATTAATGTCACGCAGTTACTATTTGTAACTGTCTGGTATCATCCTTATTTCAATGTCAAAATAAATGTCCAACAATAAATCTCATATTTATACTTACCAATATGCAATAACTTTATATACAACACTTAATTGCATATAAAGTACAAATATCATAATATATAATGTGGAATATAACATACCATCATGTTCCAATCTTTATTGCTTTGAATTTATTTAACGTTAATTTTATGGACTTTATTCTATGGATTCCTACCAAGGAATTTGGTATCCCTCCAAGAATGACTTTTATCCACAAAATATAATGTCAAATTCCAATAATCCCCCACAAATCCATAGTATAAAGGCCATTAGAATTACAGCAACATGCTTTCAGTAGAGTGGTACCTTCCGGTTTGAACCACTACCCTAGTTATCCGATTTTCCTGTCACAGGGACAAATGGAATGTTTACCTTAAATTTGGCACCTTGGTATAATAGAGTCATCAGTAACAACATATTACGAAGAGCTTTAGTAATCTTTAGAGTTGATAAGTTACGACCATGTGTCATGTCCTGTTCATGAATATTTTCAAGGAATAACCAGTTTCCTCTAATCGCTGCCACACGATAATATTTAATTAGTTGGGATCTCTAAAGGCGCATTGCTAACATCTCATCTTAAGCCAAATCTCGACCCCATTAAGAGTATAACTCTTACTTTTATTTATAGCTTCAGCACCTACCAGATAAGTACCAGAGGATAGACACAGTTACTAAGTACCAGTTTTAAGTTAGGTGCAATCAATACATCTGACAACTTGTTTATACCACATTGAACCTCCGCATGGGATCTCCACTTGGTAGGTTGAGTTCCTACAGAAGATGTATTACCGTATGAGTTACAGTCTAATCCTTAACCTGGATTTTTGAACCAAGAAAACTGAAGTACTTTATTAAAAGAACATTGTTATTTTCTTCTGGTTCCAGCCAAATCGATGGCCAATAATCCTTCCAGACACCGGGTCATTTTGTCTTTTTGATCGATCATGTATTTTTAATCTTTGTAATAGTGGATTGACTATCACGACGCACAAAAATGACTGTTACCGGCTTGGCAACCATGGGTAATTCAACCTTAACCCATGTTCCCATTCAACCTTAGTTCCAGTTGTTTCCATTGCACATAACTTGACCTCAAAAGTTGCAAGAGTTACAACAGTCTGTTTATAAGACTTCCAAGAGATAATACCTCCACCCAGGATAAACACATACCTTATACACCCATTAGTACCAGAGCATTTGGCAACCTAGCTCGCATCACAAAATTCCTCAAGTACTTTGGGGATTTTACCACAATGCAATCCAAGTGAACTATTATATTCATAATACTTCATCATTCGTTCCAAAGATTCCCAATGTGTAAAATTTGGGCTACTAGTATATCGAACTAGCTAGGAGACTTCAGACAAGATGTCAGTCCCTGTACCATTAGTAGTATATTGCAGGCTTCCAACTATTGAGAATATCTCAATTGAGCCACAGGAATGCCAATTTTATTTGTTTACATCCAATCGTAGTACACCCCGAAATTTTCAATATTTTTACTAGAAAACGCAACTTCTTGAAAAGTACTAAGAACGTCCTTGATGTTTGTAAGTGACAAAAAACTTCCAAAAACCCTTCACAATTCTTGCTTATTTACTCCGTTTAGGTCCAGTTTCATCAACATACGTATAACCGCTATTACTTGGAAAACCCCCCACATTTTTCATTATTTTCAAGTGACCAAGATCAGAACTTAGATGTAGGGATTAACCCCCACATTAGTCATCCAACCGACATGATCCAAAAAAAAAAAAAAAAAAAAAAATTTAAATGTTAAGAACCCCCACGTTTGTCATCCTTTCTAAATTATCAGGAATGAAACTAGATGTGAGAGGTTAAACAAAACTTTTATAATCCCAAGTGCTTTGGAATCAGATTTAAATGCATATTCCTTTTTACAGACACAATTTTGATCATCTAAATCCTTCTTCCATATACTTGGAACTTTCAACATTAATACCAATGAAGTCACAACCTCAACTTCATACCAAGTTCCAGAATTTACATACTCAACTCTTATTTAAACAAACCACAATAGAATAGCACTTGCCCATAAAGTTTCATAGAACCAGCAAGTTAGACACCACTTGTGCCTAGATGACCGTCTTTGGCTCGAAATTGACCTCAAACTGACTAAGTTCGATCATCTACTTAATCACTTTTCCTGAAACATCTGACATTGTGAGGACTTGATTTAATGATTGATCGGTAAGTACGATTATGGAGTAAGCCTGGATGTAAGGCCTTAATTTTCGTGATGCATTTACGAGGGCAAAAACAAACCTTTTGATTTCCAGATTTTTCTTTTCCACCCCTTGAAGCGTCTTACTGAGATAATAAACAAGCAGGTGCTTCCGGTCTTGGATTGCCACAAGCACGGCACTTACTGCATCGCTTGAAATCGAGAGATAGAGAAGCAAGTTCTCACCCTCGATCGGTTTGGCTAAGAGTGGGGTGCAAGAGAGGTAGGCCTTCATGTCTTGCTATGCGTTTCACATTCTTCAGTCCAAGCGAAATTCCTAGCAATTTCGTAAAATTTTGAAGAAAGGCAAGTTCTTGTCCGCAGATCGGGAGATGAATCTATTGAGCGGAATTCCTAGCATTTTTTGACCTATTTCAGAGTCGTTTGACTCGTTTTGGACTTCATTGACCTATTTTGAACCTGTTCAACCCATTTTTTTTACCTGTTCGATCTATTTTTTGCTGGGAGGTGGGCCCAGAACAGTAGCAGTCCGGGATCGTACTTTAAAATTTTTCCTAATATACGGGTATCAAAATATTTCTAAAATATTTAAATACAAACAGCGGAAGACTAGCCGGAACTACTCAAGTATATACATGCAATTGATAATAAATTTTAAATCACAAAGCAGATAAATAAAGCATGCAATTAACACTTAAGAGCACCTAATTCATCATGCTTAAATAAAAACAATATAAAATACCTTTCACCGAAGATGGCTACTGCACCCGGAGCTCGCCTCCCGAGAACCCGATTCCCGACCTCCTCGCGAAACCGGCAGAGCTTCCCTGCAATTTCCCCAGGGACACCCTCGGAGTGTGGGCTCCGAAAGTATTTCTCTAAATACTTAGAGAAAATAAAACTTTAAACTAAAAACCCTTTTCAGGGTTTTTTCTCCCGAAATCAGGCGTTTATATATAAACACCTAATTAAATTAATTCCAAAATAAATCGGAATTAACTAGGAGAAGATGGGACGATTTCAAAGCCAAGAATTAGCCAAAATCATCCCAAAGTGTTATGAGAAATGAGGGAGGGGATCAGCCTATTTATAGGCAAAAACTCGAGGGCAAAACAATCATTTTGGTTACAAAAGCAAGGGCAAAATGGTCATTTCACATCCCCACTTGTGTGTACAACTTGGACACGCAAACCGAGGTGACCACGTTGAAGGTCTCGTCGTCGCGGATCCAACGCCACCAACCACGCGCCGACACGTGGACGCACGCGCCCCCACGCGCCACCACAAGTCGGCCAAGTGGTTGGCGCGTGTGAAAACGCGTAGTACCACCAGACGCCGACACGTGTCCGGGTCTGGTCCTACCCGGACCGGACCCGGTTTGACCCTATCCGAATAGGGTCCAACCCTATTCGTTTGACCCGCTTTGACCGACCCGTTTTCAGACCAAATCTGGACCGTTACTCCACGATGTCGTGGCGCGATCTGAGCCATCCACGTGTCGCACACGTGTCGTGCCATGCGGCTGCCCAGTCAGCGCCACCTGGGCCCACTTGCTGACGTGGCATGCCACGTGGATTGCCACGTCAGCAATATATATATATATATATATATATATATATATATATATTTTTTTTTTAATTTAAACTTTTATTTTCTCCAAAATAAAATTCCGGGTATTTCCAACTCTTTGGAACTTGATTTATTTTCTCAAAATAAATCCCTTGCCTATTTTCAAACACTTTGAAAAATCATTTCTCTTTCTCCTTTTAATATTTTCTCTTCGGGTTTTTAATTGGGGCTTGCAGGGGGACCTGCAGGACTAATTAATTTTAGCTCCAAACGGATTAATATATTATCATCCCATGATAATAATTAATTACCGTTTAACAATATTTAATTCCACTAAATAAATATTTGTTGCACTCTAAAATTAATTAAATTACTCACGAATTTTTCGATCTAGAATAATTTTGCATTTTACTCCTTCGTGTAGATATCCATGAAAAATAAATTAATACTACTATCATTTATTTTTTCATTTCTAATCTGAAATTTCCTGATTCGCCTTAAGTTCAAATCTCTTGTACGTGAAACACATTCAACATACAACTTCAGTGACGCATCACACGAAGTACTTTGGCCAAAGTTTTAATTCGAACTTTGCAAATCTATTTCAGGAATATCTTTTAACTTTCCAGCAAAGCCACAGATTCCTCGATCAATATTTCTCTTTAGCACATTTCATGTAATCACTGAACGTACAAAGGTTTCGATCATTCGATATCGAGACCTCACTTATGAGCAAGTTACAATGATTAACACTACATGCCTAAAGTCGAAATACTACCAGGATTAAGAGTTCAATGCTCCATAGGATTTGTTCATTTTAGATAGTAGTTTAAAATGAACTATCTTAGTGGTCCAGTTCGATGTTTCCAAATCTATTGAAAATCATCAATGTGTTATAACTGGAAACTCCATTTCCCTATGACGAAAGACTAATCATCTTATATAACACATTATAGTCTTGATAAGAACTTATTCTTATCTTACCGACTAGAACTTTAATAACACGTGATTTCGATGTCCAAAGTCCTTTCCTATGAAACACATTTCATATAAGAATATCATCACATGTTATTAATTATGTTAATATACTCATAACTTGCGATAATTTCAGTTTTATTAATCCAACAAAATACGATGTATTTAAAAAGAAATTGGATTTTTCAGGGCACTAAACCCAACAATCTCCCACTTGCCCTAAATCCAATTGGCTACACATCTAAGCCCCATCCCTTCTACATGAGTATTAAAACTCTTTTGCGCCAAAGTCTTAGTGAAGGGATCTGCCAGATTATTTATCGAGTCAATCTTTACTACTGCCACTTCTCCACGTTCCACATAATCTCGAATAATGTGGAACTTTCTCTCGATGTGCTTTGCACGTTTATGACTTCGAGGTTCCTTGGAGTTGGCCACCGCTCCAGCATTGTCACAGTACAATGTGATTGGTGTAAGTCCATCTTTGATGACTTCCAAATCTATTAGGAAATTTCTAAACCAATATGCTTCTTTGGCTGCTTCCGAAGCTGCCACGTATTCGGCTTCCATGGTGGAGTCAGCAATGCAACTTTGCTTAATACTCCTCCAGCTTACGGCTGCTCCTCCCAGAGTAAACACGTATCCAGACGTCGAACGTCTAGAATCTAAGTCAGATTGAAAATCTGAATCTGTGTACCCTATAGGAATGAGCTCATCACTGCGATAAACAAGCATATAATCCCGAGTTCTTCTCAAGTACTTCAATATATGCTTTACAGCTATCCAGTGTTGGGGTCCAGGGTTTGACTGATATCTGCTGACCATACCCACAACATAACAGATATCTGGCCTTGTACATAGCATGGCATACATGAGGCTTCCGACTGCCGAAGCATACGGAACATTTTTCATTTCCTCTGTCTCTTCAGCTGTCTTGGGACACTGATCTCGAGACAGATGAACTCCATGTCGGAAAGGTAATGAACCTTTCTTAGAGTCAGCCATATTGTACCTTGCCAGCATCTTATCTATATATGCTGCTTGTGATAAACCAATCATCTTATTTTTCCGATCACGACAAAGTCTGATCCCTAAAATATAACTGGCCTCACCTAGGTCTTTCATGTCAAACTGATTTGACAACCAAATCTTGACTGCTGACAATACTCCTGTGTCATTCCCAATGAGCAAAATATCGTCTACGTATAAAACTAAAAATGTTACAACACCACTCTGATGTCTTTTGTACACACATGGTTCATCAGGCAACTGTATAAATCCAAAGGATTTAATTGCTTCATCAAATCTGATGTTCCATGATCTAGACGCTTGCTTAAGACCATAGATTGATCTATTAAGTTTGCATACCATATGCTCCTGATTTCTGGCTATAAAGCCCTCAGGTTGAGCCATGTATATCTCTTCTTGAAGGTGCCCATTCAAGAAGGCAGTCTTTACATCCATTTGCCAGATTTCATAATCATAATAAGCGGCAATGGAGAGAAGAATCCTTCTGGACTTAAGCATAGCTACGGGCGAGAAGGTTTCATCGTAATCGATACTTTCTTTCTGAGTATAACCCTTTGCCACAAGCCTTGCTTTAAAGGTTTCTACCTTTCCGTCCACTCCTCTTTTCCGCTTGTAAACCCATTTGCATCCAATAGGTTTAATGCCCTCAGGCGCCTTTACAAGTTCCCAGACTTTATTAGAATACATTGAATCTAACTCGGATTCCATGGCTTTGACCCAACGGTCAGCGTCTATATCTTTTATAGCTTCATCATATGTGATAGGATCAGATATGTCAGATTCAACCACTTGGGTTAATCCTAAGTATCTGTCAGGTGCCCTGACAATCCTCCCACTACGACGAGGTTGTCGTGTACTTATCCCTACATCATATGTCGTATCTGGTACATCATATGTATCTATCACATTTTCAGTTGTTATGGGTTCTTGGAGTTCAGCATCTGATACTGTCATTTCTTCTAACACTATTTTACTTCTACCCTTGTGGTTATTTACGAAATCGTCTTCGAGATATTTAGTATTAGTGCTTACAAACACTTTGTCATCTCTCGGATCGTAAAATATCCCACCTCTTGTTCCTTTAGGATAACCTACGAATAAACAAACCTCTGTTCTTGATTCCAACTTGTCAGGATCCTTTCTTAACACATGGGCTGGGCTTCCCCATATCCGAAGATAGGAGACACTGGGCTTCCGCCTTCGCCACAGTTCCATTGGTGTTTTAGGGACTGACTTGGATGGAACATGGTTTATTATGTGAGCTGCCGTTTCGAGAGCAAAGCCCCAAAACGAACTCGGTAGGGTAGCATGACTCATCATGGATCTTACCATTTCCATTAGAGTTCTATTTGTCCTTTCTGCAACACCATTCTGTTGGGGTGTACCCGGTGCAGATAACTGAGATTTAATCCCATTTGCAGTGAGAAATTCTAGAAACTCTGTAGACAAATATTCTCCACCACGATCCGATCGAAGTGTCTTTATACGTTTTCCAATTTGATTCTCGACTTCAGCCTTATATTCTTTGAACTTTTCAAAAGCTTCCGACTTATGTCTCATCAAATAGACGTATCCATATCTTGAATAATCATCCGTAAAAGTGATGAAATACTCAAAACCTCCTCTTGCTTGAATACTCATAGGACCACACACATCCGTATGAATTAATTCAAGCAACTCTGTGGCTCGATTACCTTTAGTCTTGAAAGACCTCTTGGTCATTTTTCCTTCTAAACAGGATTCGCAGACTGGAAGTTCTGTCAAGTCCAAAGGACTCAATAGTCCATCCGAAATTAGTCTTTGGATCCTATTCGAATTAATATGACCAAGCCTTAGGTGCCACTTATAAGCCTCGTTGGGCATAGGAGCTTTTCTCTTGGATGGTAAGTCAAGTTTAGTAGTGTTAAGTTCGGAATTAGGATTTTTATCAGGGTATAATAAGAAAAGACCATCGCTTACTGTACCAGAGCAAATAAACCTTTTATTATGCTTAATGGTTAAACATCGTTCAAAATAAACACCAAAACCATTATTCATTAAACAGCTAACAGAAATCAGATTTCTGCGTATAGACGGTACATATAAAGTGTCTTTCAAAATCAAAACCCTACTGCCAAAATATAGTTCTACAGTCCCTACTGTTAATACAGATATACTAGTATTATTTCCGAGCAGTAGCTGCATCTCGCCGTCTTCAAGCTTCCTGGTTAGCTTGAATCCCTGCAATGAATTGCAGATATGATTAGTTGAACCTGAGTCCACACACCAGGAATCTGGTGGACTTCCAACTAAACATACTTCTAATAAACAAGACATCACCATACCTTGTGCAGACGACTTAGCAGGAAGACTGGCTAAGTATTTTGGGCAATTCCTTTTCCAGTGCCCATTACCTCCACAATGGAAACATTTTCCTTTGCTTGGCTTAGCTTTCTTCTTCTGAACCTTACCTTTAGGATGGGAAACTTTTCCTTTTCCTTTTTTCCACTTATTGGCTTTTGGAGCCGTGGAAGTCGATGCCTGTGCCAAGAGAACCGTTCCCTTAGCTTTCATTACCCCTTCTGTCACCTTGAGTTCATTCATTAGCTCAGGCAGAGTAAAATCCAACTTATTCATAGAATAGTTCTGCCTGAACGTATCGAATGATTTTGGCAGAGAGCACAGGATCATGTCCTGTTTGCTGAGATTATCCATCTTAGCACCGAGACTCTCAATTTCGTTCAGATAAGCCATCATGTTCATAACATGATCCTGAACAGGTGATCCTTCAGACATCTTAGTTACTACCAACCTTCTCATCAGCTCGTGCCTACGTGCACGATTCTGTCCACCGAACATCTGATGAAGATGTTCCATCATGTTCTTAGCAGTAGGCATCTCGTGCATTTGATGCTTAAGAACATTTGAGACAGATGCCAGGATGTAAGACATAGCCAGATCATTATGCTTGATCCACTTGGCATAGTTGTCTTTCAAAGCCTGAGTGGCTGTGGTTTCTGGTACTCCCGGACAAGGTTCAGTAAGCACATATTTCAAACCCTCGTGTCCAAACACGATATCAAGATTCATTTTCCAATCAGCATAGTTTGAACCTTCAAGCCTATTTTCCTTAATAATCGATTGAAGCGGGCTAGCGGACGTCATTGTTTTAAAACTGAAATATTTAAAATATGCGCAAGTTATGAATCTGTATATTATTTCTTTAGCGTTTAACCATTAAATGAAATCCACGTAAGCATTTTGAATTACGCAATGGTGACTTAACTAACCGCAGTTGACTCCCCGGAGGCGAGGTCGAAAACCGCTTAGAAAAGCAAGAACTATTCTTAATTAATATGTCATCTAGGTAACTCTTACCAAACAATGTCAATCCACCACGTCAACCTTTGGCCTCTAAGTAAAATGTAACAGAGCTCCGAAGGGAGGTTAATACATTACTTAGTCAAGTGTGTACCATTACCAAGAAGTCCGTACGAGTAGGTCAAAACACTCCACGGAGGCGTGGTCGAGCTGACTTCCTCGTATTTCATTCTATCCGTAGAAGTCTAATCTTGTATACCGCGAATATATACCCGCCGAAGGGAGTAGTATATATTTACTATACTATAGACGGGTAATGGAGACCATGAGAATCCAACTCTTTTCATCTCGCTCCCACTTGAATTTTTAAAAGGTGTGGATTATCTTTTGATTATTTAATAATCACTTTTGGCGTCTTATTGTTGGAAGTAATTAATCTAATTAATATCCTCCCACTAGGATTACGAAATCACTTTTATAATCCTAATAATATTTTAAGTCTATTTAATAACTCTTTATTAATTAGGCCAAAAAATATTAATTCAATTATGCATCGCGTCTAATCTCTATTAAACATTACTATTTAATCACATTAAATAAAATACGCATAATTGTAAATATCATAATATCTCATATTATCATGATCATGCCATAAATTAAATCAATTAAGCATGCTCGCATATAATTATCACATAATTATCACATAATTATCATGCTTAAAATAAATGGCATAAAGTAAACATGTTATAAATAAATTATCTCATAATTTAAATCATGTTTACTGATTCGGTAATTAACCAGGAAAATTATTAAAATTGATTCCCAGAAAATTACCATTCCACGTAAATTCCCAGGAAACACTGGAGGGGTCACAACATTCCCACTTAAAAAACCAGCCTCCTTTGATAGAATTTACGTGCACAGCAGCAGATTTAAAATTATGCATCGCATGCATCATATCAATGCATGTATATATCTAGAGCACGGCTCTGATACCAGTTGCTGGGAGGTGGGCCCAGAACAGTAGCAGTCCGGGACCGTACTTTAAAATTTTTCCTAATATACGGGTATCAAAATATTTCTAAAATATTTAAATACAAACAGCGGAAGACTAGCCGGAACTACTCAAGTATATACATGCAATTGATAATAAATTTTAAATCACAAAGCAGATAAATAAAGCATGCAATTAACACTTAAGAGCACCTAATTCATCATGCTTAAATAAAAACAATATAAAATACCTTTCACCGAAGATGGCTACTGCACCCGGAGCTCGCCTCCCGAGAACCCGATTCCCGACCTCCTCGCGAAACCGGCAGAGCTTCCCTGCAATTTCCCCAGGGACACCCTCGGAGTGTGGGCTCCGAAAGTATTTCTCTAAATACTTAGAGAAAATAAAACTTTAAACTAAAAACCCTTTTCAGGGTTTTTTCTCCCGAAATCAGGCGTTTATATATAAACACCTAATTAAATTAATTCCAAAATAAATCGGAATTAACTAGGAGAAGATGGGACTATTTCAAAGCCAAGAATTAGCCAAAATCATCCCAAAGTGTTATGAGAAATGAGGGAGGGGATCAGCCTATTTATAGGCAAAAACTCGAGGGCAAAACGGTCATTTTGGTTACAAAAGCAAGGGCAAAATGGTCATTTCACATCCCCACTTGCGTGTACAACTTGGACACGCAAACCGAGGTGACCACGTTGAAGGTCTCGTCGCCGCGGATCCAACGCCACCAACCACGCGCCGACACGTGGACGCACGCGCCCCCACGCGCCGCCACAAGTCGGCCAAGTGGTTGGCGCGTGTGAAAACGCGTAGTACCACCAGACGCCGACACGTGTCCGGGTCTGGTCCTACCCGGACCGGACCCGGTTTGACCCTATCCGAATAGGGTCCAACCCTATTCGTTTGACCCGCTTTGACCGACCCGTTTTCAGACCAAATCTGGACCGTTACTCCACGATGACGTGGCGCGATCTGAGCCATCCACGTGTCGCACACGTGTCGTGCCACGCGGCTGCCCAGTCAGCGCCACCTGGGCCCACTTGCTGATGTGGCATGCCACGTGGATTGCCACGTCAGCTGCCACGTCAGCAAAATATATATATATATATATATATATATATATATATATATATATATATAAATATATATATATATATATATATATATATATATATATATATATTTTTTATTTTTTTTTTAATTTAAACTTTTATTTTCTCCAAAATAAAATTCCGAGTATTTCCAACTCTTTGGAACTTGATTTATTTTCTCAAAATAAATCCCTTGCCTATTTTCAAACACTTTGAAAAATCATTTCTCTTTCTCCTTTTAATATTTTCTCTTCGGGTTTTTAATTGGGGCTTGCAGGGGGACCTGCAGGACTAATTAATTTTAGCTCCAAACGGATTAATATATTATCATCCCATGATAATAATTAATTACCGTTTAACAATATTTAATTCCACTAAATAAATATTTGTTGCACTCTAAAATTAATTAAATTACTCACGAATTTTTCGATCTAGAATAATTTTGCATTTTACTCCTCCGTGTAGATATCCATGAAAAATAAATTAATACTACTATCATTTATTTTTTCATTTCTAATCTGAAATTTCCTGATTCGCCTTAAGTTCAAATCTCTTGTACGTGAAACACATTCAACATACAACTTCAGTGACGCATCACACGAAGTACTTTGGCCAAAGTTTTAATTCGAACTTTGCAAATCTATTTCAGGAATATCTTTTAACTTTCCAGCAAAGCCACAGATTCCTCGATCAATATTTCTCTTTAGCACATTTCATGTAATCACTGAACGTACAAAGGTTTCGGTCATTCGATATCGAGACCTCACTTATGAGCAAGTTACAATGATTAACACTACATGCCTAAAGTCGAAATACTACCAGGATTAAGAGTTCAATGCTCCATAGGATTTGTTCATTTTAGATAGTAGTTTAAAATGAACTATCTTAGTGGTCCAGTTCGATGTTTCCAAATCTATTGAAAATCATCAATGTGTTATAACTGGAAACTCCATTTCCCTATGACGAAAGACTAATCATCTTATATAACACATTATAGTCTTGATAAGAACTTATTCTTATCTTACCGACTAGAACTTTAATAACACGTGATTTCGATATCCAAAGTCCTTTCCTATGAAACACATTTCATATAAGAATATCATCACATGTTATTAATTATGTTAATATACTCATAACTTGCGATAATTTCAGTTTTATTAATCCAACAAAATACGATGTATTTACAAAGAAATTGGATTTTTCAGGGCACTAAACCCAACATTTTAGACCCATTTAGCTCATTTAGGACTCATTTCACATGTTTTTTAACCTATTATAGATCTATTTTACTCATTCTGGATTTGATTGACCTATTTTTGACCCTTTTCACCCATTTTATGATCTGTTAGGCCTATTTTAGATCAGTTCGACCCATTTTTAACCCGTTTGATATATTTGGATCCGTTCAACCCATTTTTTAAAATACCAATCTATTCTGAACTGATTGGATTCATTTTCGATATGTTGGCTCGTTATCGACCTGTTTGACCTATTTACATTCGTTCGACCCATTGTCGATCCGTTTGACATATTTGGATCCGTTCAACCCTTTTTCCACAAGATCAACCCATTCTGGACTAGTTCGATTCATTCTTGACAGGCTGACTTGTTTTCGATCTGTTTCACCTATTTAGATCCGTTCAACCCATTTTTGACCCTGTACACCTATTCGTGCGAACCATCTTTGACCCGTTTGACATATTTGGATCCTTTCAACCCATTGTTTATAAGGCCAGCCCATTTTAGACTCATTCGACTCATTTTCGACAAGCTGACTCGTTTATGACCCGTTTGACCTACTTGAACCCATTCAATCCATTTTCATCCGTTTGATATATTAGATCTGTTTAACCCATTTTAATCCGTTTGGCCTATTTAGATCCGTTTGACCCATTTTTAACTTGTTTCACTTATTTGGATCCATTCGACCTATTTTCGACTCGTTTAACTTATTTGGATTCATTCAACTCATTTTTCACATGATCAACCCATTATAATCTGTTCGATTGGTTGACCCATTTGACTTATTTGAATTTGATTGATCTATTTTTCACATGTCTTAAAATGAGTGAAACGAGTGAAAAGTGTTCAAAATAGTCAAAACAAATAGATGAAGCGGATCCAAAATGTGTGAATTAGGTTAGAAACGAGCCCAAAAGGGGCCAAATAGGCTCAACATATGTCGAATCAGTTGAAAAATAAGAAAAATGGATACAAAAGAGGTCAAATGAGTCAAAAACATGGTTGAAACAATCCCTAAATAGATCGAACAGGTCAAAAACTGTTGAAACGGGTCCATAATGTGTAAAATAGGTGAAAGGTCAAAGGTTTTAAAAATAGGTGAAACAAGTGCAAAATAGGTAAAAAAAAAATGGGTAAAATGGGCTAAATGGGTCCATAATATGTCGAATACACTGAAAATTAAAAAAATGGATCCAAAATAGATCAAACGGGTTGAAAAACGGGTCTATAATTGGTCAAACAGGTGGAAAAATGGTTGAAAGGGTTGGTAATGTGTAGAATATGTCCAAAACGGGTGAAACGAGTCCAAAATAGACTGAAAATTGGTAAAACGTGCTAAATGGATCCTAAATATATCGAATAGGTTGAAAAACGAGCAAAACGGGTCCAAAATAGGTCAAACAGATTGAAAAACGGTTGAAACGGGTCCAGAATAGGTCGAATGGGTAGAAAAATAGTTGAAATGGGTCCATAATGTGTAGGATAGGTCCAAAGCTGGTCAAACGCTTCAAAAATGGGTGGAATGGGCCCAAAATATGTCGAAAACGAATAAAACGGGTTAAATGGGTCAAAAATAGGTCGAATGTGTCGAAAAACGGAGAAAACGGATCCAAATAGGTCAAACGAATGTAAAATAGTTAAACGGGGTCAAAAATGAGTTTAAAACAGTTTTAGTATATTTAGATATATTTGGAATCGTGGGACAAAATTAAAATAGTTTAATTATTTGTATTTAAAAAAAAAAAAGATTAATTGGAAAATTTTGGATTTAAGTACCCACTGAATTTAAACCTGACCCTAACCCATTTATAAAATTAAATAACTTTAAATTTGAATTTGGGTTTGGATAATGAATATTAAAGTTTGGTCCAAGTGGTTAATGAATTCATTCTCTAAGTTAATGTCCCGGGTTCGAATCCCGCTTGAGTGTGTGTATGTCAAAAAAAAAATAAAAATCTCAAGAATATATTTGTGTAAAAATTCAGACAATGCTTCTACAACAAGAAAGGATAAAGGGTTTTACTATGAGGATACGAGCCAATTTTGACCCTGATGGGGTCAAAATACGATCGTCCCACGTTAGGGCACGTGGCATCACCGAGATGATGACATCTGTCTCCCCAAGGCTGCACCCATCAGCGCACGAGCGCTAAGCTCAACAAGCACAATCCTTCTTCAGGAGTTAGGCCAACGAGCGCTGTCACTCCCACGAGCGTCCTACATACTAAGTGATTGACACGTTCACATGCCAAGGGAGCCCTCTTCGAGCGTCACACTCCCTCAGAGTGGCCTCCCCTTTGGCTCGTTACTTGAACTGGAGCCTTCATTCCCCTCAGCGGATATCTTGGCCTCCTATACTCTTGGTTGTCACGAGCGGGCTCGTAAGCCCTCGTTACCAACCACCCAAATGGCTCTCTGACACATCGTACATGCCCGCGCACCTGCCACTGTTGCCAGCACCAACTTTTAGCCGCTTTTGCAGAAGATTCCTCCTAGGTTTCTCTCTCATGGCGCCACGTGTTAGGGCAACATTCGGCCAGGACCACTTGAGGCAAATGACCAAAGGGCCCTTGACCCTCAACTATAAATAGCTAAAGTCATCTTCTACACTGGTAAGCATTCTTCATCACTGAAACTGTGACTGAACTTACATTTCTTCATACCTTGAACTGACTTGAGCGTTGGAGAGCCAAACCGGGTATCACCCCCAGTTCCCCCAGCTTGGCCTTCTGACTTTTCTTGTGCTTGTCCCAACAGGTAGAACCCCTTTTTCATTTCCGGCGAGTCTCCGGTGGTTTCCTCCACAATTACAAATCGTAAAGTGATCGGATTCGGATCCACACGTTTCTGAACCCATCATTTTTGGCGCCGTCTGTGGGAAACCAGTCCCCCATCTCCTTCCTTTCTTTTTGTTGGTAGAAAAGCAAACACACTCTTATCCTCAACAGTCATGGTTGCTACAAGATCTGGAGCTGTGGGAGGAGGAGATAATGCCTCCCAGGATGCCAATATCATTATTCCCTCCACCGCTACTGGTGGAGCCCCGCCTCCTTACGTTGCTGCTGGTGGAGCACCTCCCGCCGTAGGAGTGACCCCGCAGGCAGAGTCTTCAATACCTCCACCTGCACCACCGGCACTGCCCATCCCCGCCGCCGCTGGAGGAGTCTCTCTCTCTGTTCCTCCGCAACCTGCTCAGAGCCCCTGGGTCCATCCCCAGATGAATCTCGGAGTACAGGGTTATATGATGCCTCCACCCGGATATACCCTCACTCCGGCCGTTATGATGCCGCCGGTCCAGCCGTATCATGCTGGGCAGCTCCAGCTCCCGGTGGTGGTCCCCAGGGAGATTGAAGGAGTGGAGTTACCCCCACTGACCACCCAACAGTTGAGGGCTCTCTATGCCCAGTGTGAGGTTCAGGCGGCTCAGGGGGCATGGGAAAGGTTCCATTCCATGTACTTTCCCTCTGGGCAGGCCACTCAAGTTGCAGCCCCTTTGGGCGGACAACAAAACTTTCCCCTCAGAGAAGCCCAGGCTATCCTGAGGGCACAACCACCACCACCACCAGCCAGAGAAGTGCCCCAGCAGGAGGGCAACGAGCGTCCCTCCATGGGCAGGAATAAAGAGCCCACAGAACGAGTGAACGAGAATGAAGGGGACTCTCATGTCTCCAGAAGAGGGTCACGAGCCCCCAGACAAGGGGACGTAAATCCTGACATCCTCGCGGCTGTGCAAGACCAGCTGCAGGGTCTAAAGGATATCGTGGGACAGCTCTCACGAGGGCGTTCAACTCAGATCTCCCATAGTCGGGATGAACGGGTTGACGCCAGAAGCACCCGGACCAAGGACCCTCCACCAAAGGTCCCCCGCCACAAGGAGCCGGAGGAAAACTTCGGCACGTATGAGTACCACCCGTTGGCGAGGGGCTCGCCCCTTGTGGAAGAAGTTTTGATGGCCCAACCAGGCATGGCCAAAATCCCCACCTCCATCAACCGTTACGACGGGACAACTGATCCAGCTGAGCACTTGGATCATTTTTTGCATCTTATGCACCTTTACGAGCATTCCAGCAACTATTGGGCGAAAGTCTTCGTCACTTCCTTGGTAGGAATGGCTCAAGAGTGGTACAAACGACTGCCGCCACGCTCGATTCACTCATATGAAAAGCTGGCTCATGCTTTCCTCAACCACTTCAATTCTTTGAAAGCGCCAGTCACTGCACCTACTGCCCTTTACAATGTGGTGCAAGGCAGGAGCGAGTCTCTGCGCTCGTTCTTCGCCCGCTTCAACAAGGAGATCCTACAGGTGGAGAGGCCTTCTATGGATTTCTTGATCCCAGTGCTTTTCCAGGCTGTGGATCATAAGCAATATGTGAGCAAGAAATTTGCCGATGCCATTGTGGAAAGGAGGCCAGGAACCCTCATGGCCTTGAGAGAGGTTGCCGAGCCTTTCTTCGCGCTCGAAGACATGTATGGGACGAATGGTCCCCGGCATCACAGTCCGGCCAGGAACGAGCGGCCCCATCACGAGCGGGGACGGGACGTGGCCATCAAGAAGGAGCCCCCTCAAGAGCGCAAGAGGTCGCCACCACCCCCTCGTCGATTCGAGCGGATCCCTCTCACCCGGCCGAATTCAGAAGTCTACAACCTCTCCGATAAGAAGCTCTTTAAGAGACCCATCAAAATGAGGGAAACGGACTCGCTCAGGCGCTCAAACAAATACTGCGCATTCCACAAGCAGAGGGGGCACGACACAGATGAGTGCCGCCAGTTGGAGGCTGAAATTCAGAGGCTTGTCGCAGGGGGCCACTTGAAGGAATTCGTCCGGGTGCTCGAGCGTTACGATGAACGCTGTAACGAGCGCGCTGGAGGAAGGAGGAGGAGTCCGTCCCGGTCAAAGAGCCCAAGGGGTAGGGGACCCCCTGAAAGCAGCAGCCGCCGGGGCAATATAGGAAAAGCCCCTGAGCAAGAAAACGAACCCTTCGCAGTCATAAATATGATTGCAGGAGGCTCATCAGGGGGGGATTCAAACGCCTCCCGACGGAGGTACGTCCGGAGCTACAACCAACGCCCAGCAGTGCCTAAACCTATCTATGCCATCCAGAGTCCAAGCGCTCAACGATCAAGAGAAAATGATGTAATAGGCTTTGATGATAGGGATTTAGAGCACATTGTAACACCCCGTGGGGAGAGTATAACCTCTGATTGCCCCATGGTGGTTAGTGTAGATGTTCATAATCATGTTGTAAAAAGGGTGTTGGTGGATAGTGGAAGCTCCGTTAATGTTTTGCCTTATTCTACGTTTTTAAAGATGAAGGTTGACCTTCCGCTCGAGCCTCTCAAAACAGCTCTCATTGGCTTTGGAGGCTCAGAAGTTGTCCCACGAGGGCAAATTCGCTTAGCTACTTCATTCGGCCGAGCCCCTCAGCGCAAAACGCTCTTGGTAACATATGCGGTGGTGGAGATTGACCTCCCTTATAACATCATAATTGGGCGCCCTGCCCTCGTGGATTTCAAAGCCATCATCTCCACCTACCACCAGAAGATTAAATTCCCCACCCCCGAGGGTGTGGGAGAAGTACTGTGCAATGTGCAAGAGGCTTGGGAATGTTACATGCTGTCCCTCAGAAAGCCTAAAGCGGAGAAAACCTTCCAAATTGGGTCCACCAAGAAGTCAGTGGATTTCCCCAATCTAGACGAGGACAGCCCAGCACGGAAAAGGGCGAAACTGAACAAGAAGAAGAATAAAAAGAAGAGGGAAGACAACGCGGAGAATCCCCTCGAAGGTGCACCACCAGGGACCGTTGGTGAATCGTCCTCAGAAGGAGACGAGCCAGGAGAGGGTGAACCAGCACCCGGTGACCGTTTGACAGGAAAGAAGAGGGCGCTCGAGCTTCCACGCCCTGAGATAAGGATCGAACCCTCGGAAAAGTTCCTTACTATTGAGCTGGAGCCCGGGAACAAGGATAAGACTACACAGATAGGATCAAACCTCTCGGGGCCTTCTCAGATTATGATGATTGACTTCCTCAGGGAAAACAGCGATGTATTTGCATGGAAAGCCTCTGACCTCACAGGGATTGACCCGAGCGTCATTGTCCATAGGCTTAATGTGGATCCCTCTTTCAAACCCGTCAAGCAGAAAAAGCGGGATGTACATGGCTTTCGGAAAAAAGTCATTGAAGAGGAAGTTAATAAACTCCTAGAGGCTCAGTATATCGAGCCCATCTTGTATCCGGAGTGGTTGTGCAACGTCGTCTTGGTGCCCAAGAGCGCGAATAAGTGGCGCATGTGCAACGATTTCACTGATCTCAACAAAGCCTGCCCTAAAGATCCTTACCCGCTGCCCCGGATTGATCAATTGGTGGATTCGACCGCTGGCTGCGAGCTCATGAGCATGATGGATGCTTTCCAGGGATACTATCAGATCTTTATGGCCCCGGAAGACCGCCCCAAAACCTCGTTCGTTGTCCATCTGGGGGTATATTGCTTCTTAGTCATGCCTTTCGGACTCAAGAACGCCGGAGCTACGTATCAACGGCTCGTCAACAAGATGTTTGAAAAAGAGATTGGAAGGTCCATGGAGGTTTACGTGGATGATATGATTGTCAAAAGCGAGCGCCAGGACTCCCACCTGGGAGATCTTAAGCGCACTTTCTCGATCCTGCGTCAATATGGGATGAAGTTGAACCCTTCGAAGTGTACCTTTGGAGTACAAGAGGGAAAGTTCTTAGGGTACATGGTCAGTCAGAGGGGAATAGAGGCCAATCCAGAGAAGATCAAGGCCATTCTGGAAATTTCCTCCCCTCGAAATTTGCGGGAGGTGCAGGTCCTAGTAGGAAAAATCATCTCGTTGAACAGGTTTATCTCGCGCTCGGCGGACAGGAACCTTCCCTTCTTCAAAATTTTGAGGAACGCTCGTAACTTTGCTTGGACAGAAGAATGCGAAAGGGCGTTGCAGGATATGAAGGCTTACTTATCGAGCGCACCACTGCTGACTAAGCCTGTCGAAGGCGAGAGGTTATTTATGTATCTTTCCGTTTCTCCCGAGGCCACAAGCGCGGTTCTGATCGCTGTGCGGGAGCGGAAACACTTACCCGTCTATTATCTGAGCAAAACATTGCAAGGAGCCGAAAAGAAGTATTTGGAGATTGAGAAATTCGCGTTCGCTCTTATTAACGCCTCAAGAAGGCTAAGGCCTTACTTTCAAGCGCACTCCATAACGGTTCTCACCGACCAACCCTTGAAGCAAGTGTTGTCCAAACCGGATGTGTCTGGAAGATTAATCAAGTGGGCCATCGAATTGAGCCAGTTCGACTTATGCTTCGAGCCCAGGACCGCGGTACAGGCACAGGTTGTAGCTGATTTGTTGGTTGAACGCTTTGGTTTAGAGCCCACCGTTGCGGAGAATGAGGGGTTATGGGTCCTGCACACAGATGGTTCCTCGACCTCTCAAGGGGGAGGAGTAGGAGTGGCCCTCAGAAACCCCGATGGGATTGAGCTGGACTTTGCAATCAAGCTGGATTTCCAAGTCACTAATAACGAAGCAGAATATAAGGCCCTCGTGCAAGGATTGAATATTGCTTTTCAGAATGGAGCCTCCAGAATCACCGCTTATGTGGATTCACAGTTAATAGCGAGCCAGATTGAAGGAACTTATGAGGCTCGAGAAACCACCATGGTACAGTACTTAAATAAAGCCAGAGAAATCATTGGGAAGTTCAAGGAATTTCATCTACTTCAAGTGCCCCGAGGAGAAAACGAGCGTGCGGACGCTCTGTCAAAGTTTGCATCAGCCTTAGAGGGCACTTCTGAACGTTCTGTCACGTTCCTCAGAACTGAGGAACCTTTGATCAAGGAAAGGGTCGCCACTAAGATAATCGCCATGATTGATCCAAACGAGCCCTGCTGGCTTTACGATATCGTCATTTTCCTTAGGGATGGAATTCCTCCCACTGACAAGGTGGAAGCTAGGAAAGTCCGAAGTAAGGCCCCTCGTTTCGCTTTGGATCCCGAGGGGAAATTATTCAAGAAATCATTTCAAGGACCCCCAATGAGATGCCTGAGGCCCTCACAAGCGAAGGAGACGCTCGAACTCATCCACAATGGAAGCTGTGGGAATCATTCCGGAGGGCGTATCTTGGCAAAAAAGGTTCTGAGAAGTGGGTTTTATTGGCCTACAGTTCTCCAAGACGCCATTGAATTTTCGAGGAAGTGCCCCAAATGCCAATTTCATTCAAATCTCCCTCAATTGCCAGCCGCACAGATGATCCCAATAGACGTCTCTTGGCCTTTTGACCAGTGGGGAATAGACATCGTGGGCCCCTTGCCCATGGCTGTGGGACAAAAGAAGTTTGTCATTTTAGCCGTCGACTACTTCACCAAGTGGGCCGAGGCCGAAGCTGTTGCAAAAATTACTTTCAGGGTTGTGAGGGACTTCATTTGGAAAAACATCATTTGCAGGTACGGCATACCGAGGGTGCTCATTTCTGACAACGGATCCCAGTTCATAGCGGCTGACACACGAGAATGGTGTTCCGAGTTGGGGATCGAGCAGCGATTTACCTCTGTAGGACACCCTCAAGCCAATGGGCAAGCAGAAGTTACCAATAGGATCATCTTGCAACATCTGAAAACCATGCTTGAGAGCAAGAAAAGTGAATGGGCTGAGGAGCTGCAAGGAGCGCTTTGGGCTTATCGCACCACCCCACGAGCGGCCACTGGGGAAACACCTTACGCGCTCGTTTATGGATCAGAAGCGATGATACCAGCGGAGATAGTAAATGAATCCGCTCGTGTCGGCTATTTCGAGCCTCAGCTCAACGATGGCAACAGAAGCTTGGAGTTGGATTTGCTGGATGAAAGGAGAGACAAAGCATGGGCTAAGATCCACCACTATAAAGCCTCTGTGGCCCAACAATACAACAAGCGTGTGAGGGAAAGAACTTTCCAGTTGGGAGACTTGGTTTTGAAGAAAGTGGAAGTATCCAAGCACGTGGGGAAATTGGACCCCAATTGGGAAGGCCCATTCAAAGTCGTACAACTCAGAGCTAACAACACTTACACCCTGGAGACACTTCAAGGCGAGCGCTTGCCTCGCCCTTGGAACGCATGTAACCTCCGGCGGTTTTATGTTTAAAAGCTCTTTGCAAACCCTGATGTAACAACCCTCTTTGACGGGTTCTATGTACTTCCAATCTCAAGTAAGAGGTAACATAATCTTTTTAATTTCTTTAATACTCCTGTTTCTTTGTTTGCTTAAATGGATAAGTCCCACGTCCCTCGTCTTTGCGAGCGTGGTTGGCAACCCATTCCAATATGTATGCTGTTATCTCGTATGGGTTACGCTTGCCAGCACTCTACTCCACATGGGGGGACGCCCTCATAAGGATAGATTGGTTACGCTCACAACCAATTAGGCGAATTGGAAGAAGATTATGAAGAAAATCCTAGTAGGCCTTGGCTGTTTCTTAAAACGCCTTGCGCTCGAAAACGGGATCTCCTACAAGACCAAATCCTAGTAGGCCTTGGCTGTTTCTTAAAACGCCTTGCGCTCGAAAACGGGATCTCCTACAAGAGCAAATCCTAGTAGGCCTTGGCCGTTTCTTAAAACGCCTTGCGCTCGAAAACGGGATCTCCTACAAGAGCAAATCCTAGTAGGCCTTGGCTGTTTCTTAAAACGCCATGCGCTCGAAAGCGGGACCTCCCACAAAGAAAGTCCTAGTAGGCCTTGGCCGTTTCTTAAAACGCCTTGCGCTCGAAAACGGGATCTCCTACAAGAGCAAATCCTAGTAGGCCTTGGCTGTTTCTTAAAACGCCTTGCGCTCGAAAGCGGGACCTCCCACAGAGAAAGTCCTAGTAGGCCTTGGCCGTCTCTTAAAACGCCTTGCGCTCGAAAACGGGATTTCCTGCAGAGCCAGAAATACGACAAGAGCCAGAGCGCTCGAACGATGGCCTCAGAATCAAGAAGGAATTGCACAAGTCTTGAACGAGGGCAACTACTCAGTAAGACCCTCGCACACACTCAAGACTTAGCAAAATCCCCCGAGGGCGGAAGGAATGTCACAAGTCATGAACAAGGGCAACCACCCAATAAGACCCTTGCAAATACTCAAGACTTAACAAAATTCCCCCTAAGTTAAGAAGAAATCGCACGAGCCTTGAACGAGGGCAGCCTCTCCATAAGACCCTCGTATCTACTCAAGACTCGGCCAAATTTTTAAGAGCAAAAACAAAGTTTATACAAGTCTTGAGTGGGGGGTAATCTCACTGTAAGACCCTCACGATCGCTCAAGACTTAGACAAATTTTCAAAGTTTATGACAAAGGCAAAAATTTATACAAGTCTTGAGTGGGGGGCAATCTCACTGTAAGACCCTCACGATCGCTCAAGACTTAGACAAATTTTCAAAGTTTATGACAAAGGCAAAAATTTATACAAGTCTTGAGTGGGGGGGCAATCTCACAATAAGACCCTCACGATCGCTCAAGACTTAGACAAATTTTCAAAGATTTACAGAAGTTAACAAAATTCCTCAAAGTCATAAAGGCTCATCAGAGAAATAAAACGTCCACAGAGTATGCTACACACAGTCTTATTATTACAAGATTTGTTCCAGCAAAATCTAAGTATAAGCTCTGATTCATAAGTAAGCTAAGGAACAAAGTCATGGAAAATGGGATATATATTCATAGCACAAAAATATTACAAGGAAAGGGGCTCAAAGGCCCATGAACATTGTTTCAAAAGAAAAAAAAAAAAAAAAAAAGAGACAGTAAAACAGGAAAGTACAGAGAAAAATTATAAGAGAAAACTTCAGGCGGCTGGGGCGATGTCTTCATCAACGATCACCAGAATGTTTTGGGCCACGGGGTCATGAACTGGGCCCTCAGGCTCTTGCTGTTGAGCTTGGGGATCGTTGGGCTCATTTGCACCAGGATCGGGAACGTTGGCACCTTCAGCAACTAGGACCGGGGCTTCCTCCATGACGGGCGCTTGAGGCTCATCTTCAGGGTCATCATTTTGAGCCGCACCCCCTTCCCGATGAGCGGCGGTGTACTCATCTTGGATCAGCTTAACCAAGAATTCGTACTCCATCTCCGCAATGGCGTCCGCGGGGTCGTTGGGGTCCTCATCAGCTTCCTCACAGCGCTCGTTAAACATGAGCCCCGTACCCTCGGCTCCCTTCATGGCCGGATCAGTCAGCCCCTTGTGGATGCCCTACTCAACGGCTAAGTTGAAGGCATTTTGGGCCTCATCCAAGCAATGTAACGAGGCTACGAAATTGAAGGCTTTGGAGTGGCAGAACTTGATGAGAGCCTCCTTATTCGCACGCTCTAGGCTTCGAGGCCACTCGTTCACAGCATCGTTGAATTTCCTCTCGGCCTCCAGAGCCCTCGTCTTCCAACTTTCCCGCTCCGCCTCTGCCTTCTGGCACCGCTCGTTAGCTTGGGCCAACTGTGCGCTCAGACCGCTTTGAGCGCTCTCTACCGCCTGAAAATCCTCCCTCAGCTTTCCCAGCTCTTCCTCCGTTTTGTTGTACAAATCCTTGAGGGATTCATACTTTGCAGTCTCAGCGTCCAGCTCCGCTTGAATCTGAGCCGGATCATTGGAACGAGCCATCTTCTTGTATTTGGCTTTTCGGTCCGCGTAGATGGAGGCTCGCATTTGCACGTTTCGGAGCCGGGGAAGAACTTGCTACATAAGTTAGAAGAAAAGGAAATGTTAGCCAGAGAATGTTAACTTACAGAGGTTAGCAAAGAAATCAAGGAGTGAAAACTTACGGAAATTAGAACGTGGGCCGCATCAAGGGTCACCTTCTCCACAGACTCACTGTAGAGATGCCGGTGGTCCGCCGAGAACTGGGCCTTGTTGTAAAGGTTCTCGGTGACAGCTTGGGCGAGCGTGCCAGGCCTCAATAGAACCGGCCCGCCGTCGGGGGCACCTGTGTAATCCCTGTCCCCTCGTCGGGGGAACTCCCATATGTGTTCCTCCTCTGAAGAGGAAGTTTCCCCCTCGCCCCTGGGGCCCTCAACTACTTGCTTCCCTTTGCCCTTGATTGCCACTGAATCGGGCATCCTCTTCCTTTTACGGGAAGGCCTACTTGCGCTCGGGGGAGCCTCGGTTATCGCCAGGGTGGTTACTGGCCTCGATTGTTCTGCAGGCGTAGGGGGTTGAACATCTCCCGCTCTCTCTGAAGAAGACCGCCCTCTGGTCTCTCTGTTGACCAATCTACGCTCCCCTCGGCCACGAGGGGGTTGGACCTCAGGATTGGCGCTCGAACTGGCGCCGCTACGAGCGTCCCCTCGATTGTTACGGTTACGAGGGCGCTGTTGCTCACGCTGTTGATCCCCTGGCTGGGCTTGATTCCTGTTGGCGTGGGCGAAACGAGCGGCTTGTCTGATCCCTCCTGCCATCTCTAATATAGCGGCTCCTGCGAAAATGGAAAGTACAAGGGTTATAAATCCTTAGACAAGAATTGTTAAGTGTGCAAGTTACAAGTACAGAGAAACAGTTAGTATTCATTCCTATCTAAAGTTAGTGCCCTAAGAATCTAACCATCTCTCTCTATGTCACGAGCCGGAGGGTTGTCAAGGTAATGAGGGTCATTGGAAAGACCACACAGGAACATGAGCTCCGCATCGTCTATCCAATCTTTCGCTTGAATGAGGTGGCCCTCGTCCCTCAGGGTTGCTGCCAGGCTCTTGGCCCAATCTTTGGGGAGTGCGGGTTGCAGCCGGCTCTTTGCAAACGAGCCCCATTGCGTGGGCACTCCAAAGCCCTCTTCTGTTGGAGCCCTGACGAAGATGAACTTCTCCTTCCAATCGGGGCCATAAGTGCTCGAGGGCGAGTTGATCAGTTTCATATGTGCCTTCGCCTGGACATAATAAAAACCAGCCTCGGGAGATGAACGAGAGGAGCTGACCACTTGAAATAGGGCGTTGAAGTTCCGCAAGAAGGGCTCGTAACCCATGCTCCTCATCAGAATCACAAAGCAGGTTAATAGAGCCAGTCCGTTGGGCACGATTTGTGATGGACAGAGGCCCAGATCGTTCAACAAGTGAGCCATCGAGATCGAGATAGGGAGCCTCAAGCCTCCTGAACTCACTGTGTCCACGTATACGGCCATTTCCCCAGGAGGCGGATTATTAGCACGCTCGTGGTTTTCTGGGATTCTCCATGTATACCGCTCGTCCCAGTAAATGGGTGCCATCATCGTTTTCACGTCTCCCACGGTAACTGTGCTGGGAGTCTCATCGGGCGTGCGCTCGGTAGCCTGGTAACCTGATCCTTCACCCTCGTTAAGCCTCTTGGATTTTTGGGATTTCTTGCTTTTTCCCTTGTCACGGGCTCTTTCTGAAGGCCCGGTTATGGCTTCAGCCACTGGAAGCGGGTTCGCAACGGCCACGGTCACGGTATGACGGTGGGGATGAGTGGCACTCTGAGTTATGGGGAGAGTGACCCCTTGCCTCTCTGCCTCCATCACCAGATCCATCTCCTCAAAGAGAGGATCCATTCCGCCTGGATTCCTATCCTCCATGGCCATCACTGCCGCCCCCAACTCCTCATCTCTAGGGGAATCGGGAGAAGAGGAACTATCAGTGGCCATTTCATTAATTTCACGGGCAAATTCCTCAACTTGTTGGTCAGCCATGGCAGAAGTTGAGATTTGGGAGAAATTCAGTCTCGGTTAGACAATGGGGTTTTCTTGGAAAGAGATTAGGGTTTCCTCAAGGAGAAAAATCTAAGGGCTTATGAAATCCTAAAGTCTGAATCTAAAGTTAGCAGGGTTAGAAAATTACGCTGGGAGTTTACCTTGAAGGTTTCTGAGAAAGTCTGGGAGAAAGGTTGAAGATGCTCTAAGAACTGGAGTGCGAGAGAATTCTTTTTGCAAAGGATGCTTGGAAGTTCTGAATGCGTAAAGAGTATCAAGCTTTCAGAATCCCGTACTTATAGGGATGGGAGTTGGTACCTTTTTCGACAATGAATTCAAAATGGTAATCATTTCCCGCCTAGGAAACCGCCCACTTTATGGAACCGTCACATGCTTCCCAATGCTCACGCGTCCCACGCGCACCCGCATTTAATGCTCAGACGTTTCGGGTGCTTCAGAATAGTACAACATTTAATGCGGAAGTGTTACGAGCGGTCAGTTGAAAAGACCGCATTTATAGCGCAACCAGAAGAAAAATTGCTCAACACGCCAAGCCTTATACGAGCGCTACGTGCAAGAGATAGAACGCGTCGAAATTCTACAGTCCTTATCACTAAGGACTACAGAATTGGGGGGCAAAATGATGGGGTCAAAATACGATCGTCCCACGTTAGGGCACGTGGCATCACCGAGATGATGACATCTGTCTCCCCAAGGCTGCACCCATCAGCGCACGAGCGCTAAGCTCAACAAGCACAATCCTTCTTCAGGAGTTAGGCCAACGAGCGCTGTCACTCCCACGAGCGTCCTACATACTAAGTGATTGACACGTTCACATGCCAAGGGAGCCCTCTTCGAGCGTCACACTCCCTCAGAGTGGCCTCCCCTTTGGCTCGTTACTTGAACTGGAGCCTTCATTCCCCTCAGCGGATATCTTGGCCTCCTATACTCTTGGTTGTCACGAGCGGGCTCGTAAGCCCTCGTTACCAACCACCCAAATGGCTCTCTGACACATCGTACATGCCCGCGCACCTGCCACTGTTGCCAGCACCAACTTTTAGCCGCTTTTGCAGAAGATTCCTCCTAGGTTTCTCTCTCATGGCGCCACGTGTTAGGGCAACATTCGGCCAGGACCACTTGAGGCAAATGACCAAAGGGCCCTTGACCCTCAACTATAAATAGCTAAAGTCATCTTCTACACTGGTAAGCATTCTTCATCACTGAAACTGTGACTGAACTTACATTTCTTCATACCTTGAACTGACTTGAGCGTCGGAGAGCTAAACTGGGTATCACCCCCAGTTCCCCCAGCTTGGCCTTCTGACTTTTCTTGTGCTTGTCCCAACAGGTAGAACCCCTTTTTCATTTCCGGCGAGTCTCCGGTGGTTTCCTCCACAATTACAAATCGTAAAGTGATCGGATTCGGATCCACACGTTTCTGAACCCATCAGACCCCGTAAGACACAAAGTGCTACACGAGGAGGATACACTAGAGGGGGCCATTTTAGAGGTCATGGAGATAACTATCGTGGACACTCTGGTGGTAGGCACCCGAGAGATTGGTAGCCCGCTTTGGCCGCGAGATTGCCTAGGCGGACTAAGAGCGGCCCGGTAGGGGCTAGGCGTGCCGGGCGGATGTGTGCAGGATTTGTGCGGAGCTGGTCTGGCAGCGACTAGGCAGTGTTGGGTGTGGCTAACGGGTGTTGTGCGGACAAAGGGTGGAAGTTGTGTGCGCTTTAGCTTGGTGAGGGGGGGCGCTGCCGGGCGGGACTAGGACTGCTTGGGTAGCATGTGCTAACGCGTACGCGGACCCACAAGCCTGCCTAGGCGGTGGCGGACGCTGCTTGGCGGTGTGGGCGGTTTGCGTGCGCGACTGGCTAGATGGGCCTGTGCGCGGCTACTCTTCCCCCTTCTAGGCCTTGCACGTGTTTGCTTTGTCTCTTGGGCTTGGTTTTCGTGTTCTTCTTGTTTTGGACTTGTTGTTTTATGGTTTTTGGATTTCCAGCCCAACTTAGACTTGGGTTTGGGTTTGTTGTATTTGGCTTAGGCTTTTGATACCAGCCCAATATGTTCGCGGTCCTGGGTGCGTAGTTTACTTAGGGCTAATCCTCTGTAAACTTTTTTTTTTTGGTTAATTACATATAGACCCCATGGGAGTATTAGAAACTACAACTTGTGACCCTCTTAGTCAAACAATTACACATACACCCATTGATGAGTTTAAAAATTACACAGAACAACCAAGAATCAAGATTCCCTTAAATTTTTGATGACATCATCAAATTTTTAACTTGATTTTCCTAATTTACCCCTTCGTTTAGTACATATAATAATTTTTATTTCAAAAATTACCCCTAATTATATTTGAAATTGGTATTGAAAATTTGAATTTAATAAATTAAATTATTAACTAATGTAAAATGGTATAAATTTGTCATTTCAAATATTAAATTATATATCATAATTAATAAGTCTTAATTTAATGTGCTAAATATAATATTTAAAAAACTTAATATAGATAGAGTTTTTTTTTTAGAGTTATTATATATATAATATTTAAAAAACTTAATATATATATAGAGTTATCATATATAATAAATAATTTGTACCAAAAAAAAATATATATATAATAAATAATATTTATATATATGTGTGTGTGTATACCGTAATTTATATACATATAAATATATAATGTATAGGTGGGAGTTGGGCGGGTTGCACCGCCCACCGCCGTCAGCTTCGAACCCAAAATTGGGGGCGCAGAAGTCGGTGGCGGTGATGATGATTAAGGTGCCGGGGATGCACCGGCGGAGGTCCTCGACGCAACAGATTTCGAAAAACGCACCGCTGATCTGGCACACTGTAATAGTTGGCGAGGGTGGATTTTCAATTGGACTGTGTGGCGGCGGAGGGGTGGAGGGGAAGTTCCTCGCTGACAGTGAGCGTGAGGGGAAGGAGATGAAGCACACTGTTGGCATTGTCAACCGCGACGGCAGCGGAGAATGTTATTAAATTCAAATTTTCAATACCAATTCAAATATAATTAGGGGTAATTCTTGAAATAAAAATTATTATATGTACTAAATGAAGGGGTAAATTAGGAAAATCAAGTTAAAAATTTGATGTCATCAAAAATTTAAGGGAATCTTGATTCTTGGGTGTTATGTGTAATTTTTAAACTCATCAATGGGTGTATGTGTAATTATTTGACTAAGAGGGTTACAAGTTGTAGTTTTTAATACTCCCATGGGGTCTATATGTAATTAACCCTTTTTTTTTTTGGATTGCAATAACACGAGAGGAGCGCCTCGAAAAACGGCTGCGGCTCGTATTTATAATAAATAAATAAAAAAAGAGAAAGAAAAAAGAAAAACAAGGTGTGGTTAAATAATATCAACCCATTGCGGGGTCTACCCCAAAAGTTATAGATGCTTTTGTGGAAATAAAAGATAAATAACGAACGGAGAAACTTATTTTTTCCATTTCCAAATTATTACACAAAAACTGTTGGACAACTAATAAAATATTTTCAAAAGCATATAATCAAACATCTATATATCAAGCGAAGAAAGGCTGTGACAACATTGCATGACCCACAACTGATTGTTAGAACTTGACATAATGGATTATGCTAGCAATCACTTCACATTCACCTTAAATTTACAAATTTAATTAATGAAGTTCTCAAACGAGTCCATCGAGCTCGCTAATAGATTGTTCAAACTTTAATCCCACAATCGATGGTTTTTTTTTTTTCCTTTGAAATTGGAGACAGAAGTGAAGCTACAGGTTGCTAACATCTTCCATCAAACAAGCAATAGCAAAAATCATAGGATCGTCGAGATGTGATTAGTGATCGAATGAAATTATCATAATAAGGATAATTTTACATCTTAATAATCCTAACATGACTTCAACCTGCAGAGATTAAGTTTTTTAGGACCAAAATAAACATCCCCTATCTTTTTTTAGTAAATTAAATAAAAAAAAAAAATGAAACCATGTTAAAAATTCTCACATGCATGCCACTGAATTTCAATGGGTTTTAGCAACTTTGGTGGATGAGCTCCTTCTGGCCAACTTGTACATAACCATTCTTGCAATTTTGTAGAACCAAAATGCACTCACTAGCTGTAGTCCCAAAGCCATTGCCTACCAAATCCAACAGAAACAACGAGTTATTTCTTTATTTAAATTTGAGAGAGATTGATCAAGTATACAAGTAGTAATACCCTTGCAATATGATTCATTTTTTTTTCATTTACTACATCTAAGTTACTATTTCTCACAAAATTCCAAAAGGAAAGGGTGGTTGTATGTATATGGAAGCATTAGATCACCTTAATGAGAAGGGGGTTGTCAGCCGAGAGAGTAACATAAGTGAGATATGGTCCACCTATCATCCTTGCGAATGTGAAGATGACTGCGAATGCCATCTGTGCCACCAAAATGTTAGACGGGATCGATTCAAAAATTTTGCAAAATTTCTTTTTGGATTAAACCCAAATGAATGCAATAATTTTTAAATGAGTTTTTTAACGGAGAGGGGATCATTTATAATTTTAATATTCATTTGGGTGTTCTATGTTATTTAATCTAAATGAAGGGGTGTTCTATTATTTAAGAACTTACTTGGGGTCTAGATGTATATATATATATATATATATATATATTATCTTGACCAAATTTTTGTTCAAATAACCCAAGAACGTCGAATTATTAATTACAACTAATTCTAGATACTCTTCTATTTTTTGAGGTTTAGTGCGCTTTACCCTTAATTTTTAAATCGGTGTGATTGCCCTATGTAATTGCCCCTAACTTTTGTAAATGTAATTAATTAATCTGGTCAGATATACAATTTATCGGAGACAAAATTCCAAAATGTTCATCTTATTTGCGCAACTCTTTTTATTTATAATTTGGAAAATATTCAAGATGTTTCTCTAGTACTAGTGCGTGTGCTTGTTTTTTCACTATATATGTATCTTAAAGACTTCCTATTTTCCCCTAGGATAGGATTGCCAACCGATCGAATTCGGACCGGATTTGAACATTAAAAATTTGAATCTGAATGATTATAAAAATAAAAAATCAAGATAATTCGAATTCGAACCGGATTGAATACTCCATTAAGATAATTCGATCCGTTAAAAATAGGAAAATGAACAAGGACCGAAATTAAGGAAGAATTTTTTTTTTCTTGTAGAAAGTCCTTGTTCACGTGTTAATAGTGAAAACATATAGTTTTGTATGGTTAAATTATATTTTTGCTTAATTTATTATTATTTTCTTACCTTCGCTTCTTTTTGTAAAGGTAAAAAGTTAAGTTTATAATTTTACATTTTGTACAGGACAAAATGCAAGGAAAATTAACTTTCATAGGAATTGTTTTATGTGTATATTCTTCATCACAAAGTTTCTATACTTATTAGCCATAATATAAGGGGTTAGTTAGTGGCTTAGTGCAGTGAACTCTAAAAATAAAGTCTCATACTGAAATCAAGAAAAAATAAATTAAATCCAAAATAAGAAATACTAACATCCGCAGCTAAATTGAGGTCAGTGTCCCTGTATCCAAGCTCTTTAAGAAGCTCCCTTGAGTGCAAGAATGGACTGGAGAGTTCTGTAATCCACAGAGCTGCCACCATTTCTGATCCACACTATATTTATTATAACCCAATAATTTAGAACACAGCAGCAGTAATAATAATAATAATAAGTATTGTTTACGTCTGCACCCCTGCGAGATTGGATAATTACAACTCGTACCTCCTTAGATGAAAATATTACACCACCTATCCTTTCAAGTTTGGAAAATTACAAATGAACTCATTCTAGTTGGAATTTTTACAAAATCATTCTTGAATCGATTATATCTCACCACTAATTAGTTACTCACAACAACCCCCATATCATTCCCAAGTGACAGACACGTAATTTCTAAGTTTTTTTGATGATCAACACATGGTTCGTTTGTAAATTGATATTCATAATGACTTTTTCCCCCCTCAATTAGCGGTGAGGAATTAATTAGTGGTGAAATATAATCAATTCAAAGAAATTTTGTGAAAAATTCTATCGGAATTAGTTCATTTGTAATTTTTCAAACTTGGAAGGGCGGGTTGTGTAATATTTTCTTCCAAGGGGAGTACGAGTTGTAATTACCCAATCTTCCAAGGGGTGTAAATGTAAAAATACTCAATAATAATAATAATAGTAATAATAGAATCATTGAGTTTCATTCTAAAGCAAAACAAACAAATATAACCAAAGGTAAATAAATAAGATTAAGGGGTAAAATAAAAATTACCCTTTGATATGCAAGTCCAGCCCCAAGGCCAACAATGCTGACAAGATGATGAATAGTGTTATCAAGCTTGACTTGCTTGTCAAATAGGCAGCACACTGAATCATATATCAGATATCCCACGCTTACTGCCAGTGTTTGCATCTGTCCCATGTTCAAGAATCACCATAATTAAAAAGTTTACCATTTCTTCGGTCAAATATAGGAAAACAACTTCTTTCTAATTCAATGCCAAACTAATAGCTGATAAAGTCTACATTCCAGCTTTTAAAAATCCCAAGGAAAAAAAAGAAGCCATTCTTGAACAAATCCTTAATTGAGGAGAACCAAAATAACAGGAAAAACTCAGAAATTAAAAAAATATTACAGAAAATGAATAAAAGAACACCTGCTTAGGAGAAGATTTTGAAGCCAAAGGGCAAACTGGGCATCTCCAATCCTCGACTGAAAGAGAAGCTAAAGCTACTGCTGTAAAAGCATGCACTGTGGACACGATGCGGTTGCAGAAACCGAAAGAACGCTTGGGAAGCACTTTCCTCGTCACTAAGAACAATGTTGTCCATGAGATTACACCCACCACTATCAAGTTTATCACATAATCCTCCATTCTTGCGCCCCTGAAAAAGGTGTATTCGAACTTTTGAAAAAGCTACCCTTCATATGAAAGAAGACTAGGAGACTGGGGAGTGGGGAAGAGATTTTAAGTTAGGATCATTAATATTTGCCAATTTTTAGTATGTAGGTAGGGTTGTTTGCCAGAAAGTCGTAATTAATGCTATCCACCGGATTTCGACCAACAACCAATATTATTTATTTTCTGACTTATCTTGAACTTACACGTCCACATATTTCATAATTTTATGTTACGTTAAGTTCAAATTAAGTAGATTAAAAATTAAACAAACTTAATAGAGAACACGTGGTTAATATAATAAATTTTATTGAAGGTATTATTATTATTATTTTTCTTATTGAAGGTATTATTATTATTAATAATTTTTTATTATTATTATAAGAACTAATTAATCAATCACCGTTTCTGGCCACCCTCATGCTCACAAAGGGATTTAGTACATCTATATACTATTACATTAAGCGAGTGACCTTAAAATAACAGTCATAGTCTCTTAGACTCTAAAATTATTATTATTTTTTTTAATTACTCTCTCAACGTGTTATTGTGTATTTATTTCTTAACTTCTTCTTTTTTCTCTCACCTTATTTCATATTTTTATTATACATCTTTATTCTTTTTTCATATTTTTCTGATTTCTATTTTGTATCATCTTTTATATTTTTAATTATATTAAAAATATTTATAAAATAAATATTAACATAAAAATTTTAATTTAATACATATTTAAATGATAATAATTTTATTATTTGCACACACATAGAGTGTGCTTGGATTACTAGTAATTTACAAATAATTTATTCAAAGAGAAAATTATTATTTTCGTCCCATAGTATAATTTTATTTTAATTTTGGTTCCAACAGTTGTCATGTTCTCGCTTTACGTCTCATAAAGTCACTTTTCTCTTAAATTTGGTCCCACTGATCAATTTCTGTAAAAAATAAACGTTTAACCTTTCAAAAAAATTACTTTTCAGCCATCGTTGTTTATTTATATTTTCAAACCTACCCCCAACTATTTAAATTCTATATTTTAACCCTAAACTATTTAAATTATATATTTAATTAGCATACATATAATATATACTTTTTTTTTTTTTGGTAACCATATATACATATATATATGAGCAAATTGCATTTGTAGTACCATACTATAATTAAGACCATTCTCACTTTTGGTCCCATGGTTTTTAAAAGTGGTTTTTTTAGTCCCGTAATGTTTATTTTTTGTCATTTTAAGGACTTCCGTCCATTGTTTTTTATGGACGTCAAATGTGCCGTAACGTGGTCGTTATTCCAATAGGAGAAAATTGTATTTTTGGTCCCATACTATATGGTCGTTCTCACTTTTGGTCCCATACTTTTCAAAATTGTCAATTTTAGTCCCGTACTATTTAATTTTTCTCATTTTCAAGACTTTTGTGAGATGATATTTGATTTTGGAAAATGATGTCTCAAAAATCAAATTTGCAATTTGTGTCCGATGAATTTGGGCTTCGTGGGTCGCTGATCATAGCTCCGCGTTAGGAATAGTACCCTAAAAGCCGATTGTATATCCGTTTTGTACTTTTCCTTATTGTAATCACAGACAATCTTTGAATAAAATAACGAATTGAGGCAACACTTCTTTATATGCTCTTGTTTGGTATGCGTTTACTTTAGTTGTGCATGTATGAGAGCTCCCCTAATCCTGATGACTTTAGGACTCTACCATTTAGGTGAAACGGTTCATAAAACGAGCCCTATATCACATAAGTCATGATTAGTAAAATACTCCAAGCCGATGAGTCCTACAGACAGTGGTAGTATCAACCTGACTCCTCTAAGGCTTGCTTGTGGGATCACGCCCTTAAGAAGGACCACCTTGTTTCATGGAGGTGCAAAGTGTATAGTTGATACGTGCGTGATACATGAGGGTGCTTACTTCCATAAGTAAGTTCACTGAGGTGCCCCGTGTGAGAAGATTCCTAAATGGGAAAGGAATTTTCTATTTCAGGAAATGAAAATTTCCAGATTAGGAAATATCTCACGAGTCATTGATGTGATTAATTGATCCTTAGACTTGAGGTTCCATGTCACTTTATGAGTTAACTCTGTAGTCTTAGGTATAAGCGTTAAAGGGTGTCGCCTTAGACAACTGATTCAAGGCTTATGCTTGGACTGCACAAGTGACTCATGAAAGTGAATGAGAATCAAGAAAGGACCTACACTTGCATTTGCAAGGTGATCTCTTATTGTGTAAGTCATTCATATGCCATATGGAGTCCTTGGCCAAGGCAGTAGATCAAGACATCAAGAAAAGGGTTTCTTGGATTGAGATCAAATGGATATGAAATGCACTTAGCTTTAAGACCAGATTATTAGGGTTTTGATTATTCCCTTACCCTAGATCATGGTTGAGAGATAGTAAGTAGGAGGATTGTATCTCACATGAATCAATGACTTAAAGGTTCTGTCGAATCGAGACATTCCAATTCAGCTAGGGGTTAAACAGCTGTTGCTAGACTATGGTCGTTTAATCTGTGGACTGATTAATTAATTAGTGAATTAATTAATTAGGGTCACTGCTAATTGAATTGAGAACCTAGAGGGTCACACACAACAACTTGGTTATATGAGTTAAGGCTTTAAAATGATTAAACGAGTTAATCGGGCCATGAGGGTTCCACACGTGTGAACCACACGTGTGGCTCACGTGAGTGGCACGTGTCCTTGGGACACGTGTCTCACACGTGTGTAAATATATGTGTATATTTATTTATTTGTTAAATAATTAATGTGATTAATTATTTAATAGACTTTGGTTTAATTTTGAATTAAAAAGAAAGTCTTATTTTGGAGAAATTAATTAATTATGAATTAATTAATTAGATAAAATAAGTTATTTATTTATTAATAAATAAAGTATAATATCCAAAAGGGTTTTGGATATTTTAGCTCTCTTAAAAGTTGATTTGAATTAGAATTCAAAGTCAAAGTTTGGAATTACTTGGTAATCAAGTAATTAGAGAGAGGGACCAAATCCTTGCCCCAAAAGGACTAGGATTCGGCGTCCCCTCCATTTTCTATATATAGGGGAACTCATGCTCCCCTTAGAGATTGATTGAATTCTTTTGGTTCATGTGTTGAACACCATCCTTTCTCCAAGATAAATTAAACCCTAGGTTAAGCCTAAACACTAACTAGAGAACTAGCATCCTTACTAGTTAGATTGTAGTCAAGTTGGTGGACTATCTCTAGAGAGCTTCAAGTTAGAAGTTTTAAAGATTCGAGCTTTACCAATGAGAGGGGATCAAACCGCGAGAAGAGCGTTCTTAGGTGGCTTGAAACGCTTCAAGAAAGATTTTTAAAAGTAAGTTTTAAAAATATATTATATATATATATATATATATATATATATATATATACACGTGTATATAATATATATAATACATATATATAATAATTTGGGTGAAAATATAGAATTTGAATACTGATGGGGGCAAAATACGCTTGACCCACGTTTTGACACGTGGCCTAGTCAACGCATGATAAGTGGATTCAACGATCCCCCAAGTCAACCCCTACGAACGTACGTCCCAGACCTCACCAGCACAAGGTCACATAAAGCATGTCGTCGTTCATAAAGCACATGATCACCCCAGGCTCACTAACGAGCGCCGACTTCACCGCCATGCACTCCATGGCTCCGATGAAATCATCATCAACCGTCATGTCCCCTCGGACATACCCCCATACAACAGCAGATTAAGGGGGTCCCACTCCCCCTCGTAGCACTGCTTGGGCTCCCATCCTCATGCGGATCCCCAAGCCCATAAGTCTCGGTTGACACGAGCGTGTCTCCCGCCCTCGTTACCAACCTCCAAAACGGCTCTCTGACACTTGTACAGGCCCGTGTACCTGCTACTGTTGCAAACACTAACTTCTACCAACTTTTGCAGGAGATTCCTCCTAGGTTTCTCCTCGTTGCGACACGTGTTAGGGCAACATTAGGGCAGGACCACACGAGGTAAATTACTAAAGGGTCACTGACCCTCAACTATACATATGGGAATTCATCTTCATCCCTGTAAGCAGTCTCCATTACTGTAACTACATATCTTTGCTTGCATTCTCTTTCAGATCAATATCTGACTTGAGCGTCGGAGAGCCAAACTGGGAATCACCCCCAGTTTTATAGAAAGTGATCGGAGGTTGGTCCTAACCTGATCGAACACTATCATTTTTGGCGCCGTCTGTGGGAAACCACTCTCAACTCACCCTTCTCATTTGCTAGTTGAAAAACAAACACTCATCACCTTACAAACCATGGTAGCTACTAGGTCAGGAGCAGTGGGGGGAAGAGATGACCTTTCCCGGGATACCAACGTCACCATCCTTCCATCGACGGCGGCCAGCGGAGCGCCACCCACCGGAGGAGCGCTTCCGTCCACGGAACTAATAGCCCCACCACCAGTGCTTCCTGAGCCATCCTCCTCTGCCGCAGCTGGAGGCTCTCAGCCTCCTGCGTTCCCAAATCATCCCCAAAACTCGTGGCTTAATGCCCATACGAACCCAGGGGGGCACCCCTACATGATGCCGCCCCCTGGGTACACGCTTACCCCTACCGTCGTGATGCCCGCAGTTCAACCATACCACGCCGGGCAGCTCCAACTTCCGGCGGTGGTTCCGAGGGAGATTGAAGGGGCGAAGTTATCCCCCTTGACTTCTTAACAGCTACGGGCTATTTATGCCCAGTGTGAGGTTCAGGCGGCCCAGAGTGCATGGGAAAATTTTCATTCCCTGTACTTCTCCTCAGGGCAGGTCACTCAAGTTGCCCCTCATTTGGGGGGATTGCAGGGATATCCGCTTAGGGAGGCTCAGGCCATTCTGAGGGCTCAACCGCCACCTCCACCTGCAAAAGGGAAAGAAATTCCCAACCAAGGGGAAGACGAGCGTTCCCAAGCTGACAAGGGCAAAGATCCCATAGAGAGAATCGATGTTGACGAGGAGGCCCACTCCCGAACATCCAAACAAGGGCCACAAGCCTCGCAGCGAGGGAGCCAAGCAAGGAAGGAGAATCCCAACCTTCTCGCAGCTGTGCAAGACCAGCTGTAGGGGTTGCAAGATATGCTGGGACAGCTCTGTCGAGCGCGGTCTCAAGTCCCCCATGCCAGGGACGAGCGGGGCAATGCCAGAGACGCTCGTCGTAACGTCCGTCAATAGCACATTCCACGTCACTTGGAACAGGAGGAAAATTTTGGATGTTATAACCACCATCCACTCGCAAAAGGTTCCCCCCTCGTGGAGGAAGTCCTACTGGCTCAGGCCAGCATGGGCAAGGTTCCTTCCTCCGTCAACTGCTACGAAGGAACCATAGACCCTGCAGAGCAACTGGACCATTTTATGCACTTGATGCACCTGTACGAGCATTCTAGCCATTACTGGGTCAAGGTTTTTGTCACTTCCCTTGTAGGAATGGCTCAAGAGTGGTACAAGTGTCTTCCGTCTGACTCAATCTATTTGTATGGTGAACTCACCGATGCGTTCCTAAACCACTTCAATTCATTGAAGGCTCCTGTCACCGCACCCACTACCTTGTATAATTTGGTTCAAGGCGAGCATGAGTCCCTTCGGTCATTCTTCGCTTGTTTCAACAAGGAGGTGCTCTTGGTGGAGAGGCCCTCCATGGATTTTTTTGATCCAGGTTCTTTTTAAAGCCTGCAACCACAAGCACTATGTGAGCAAAAAATTTACTGATTCCATCATAAAGAAACGCCCCACATCCCTCATGGCGATGAGAGAAATAGCCGAACCCTATTTTGTGCTTAAAGACATATACGGGTCTAATGCTTCCAGGCCTTCTGGACCCCTCAAAAGCGAGCAAGGGCGAGAAGAGCCCCACAGAGAACGCCGCAAGTCACCGTCCCCTCTCCGGAGATTCGAGCGTGTCCCCCTCAATAGGCCTAATTCGGAGGTATATACCCTATCTGACAAGAAGCTTTTCAAAAGGCCCACGAAGATGAAGGATACTGAGGCGTTGAGACGCTCGAACAAGTACTGTGCCTTCCATAAACAAAAGGGGCATGACACGGATGAATGCCGCCAGTTGGAGGCTGAAATCCAGAGGCTCATCGCAGGCGGCCACCTGAAGGAATTTGTAAAAATACTGGAGCGCTATGATGAGCGATGTAACGAGCGTTCTAGGGAAAGAAGAAGAAGTCCCTCGCGCTACAGGAGCCCACGAGGGCGAGGCCCCCCAAAGAGCAGCCATCGTGGCAAACAAAAGACCACAGAACAAGAGAATGCCCCTTTCGCGGTCATCAACATGATTGCGGGTGGTTCATCAAGAGGGGATTCTAACGCTTCCCGACGTCGATATGTACGGAGTGTTGGAAAATAGGAATCAGAAAGCAGCGGAAATTTAAAATTTTTTCAACAAAAGGATCTTAGACTCGCAATCGTGAATCCAAATTCGTAGAGATTAGAAACTTACTTTTCAATAATCTTTCTTGAAGCGTTTCACGCCACCCAAGAACGCTCTTCTCGCGGCTTGATCCCCTCTCCTTGGTAAAGCTCGAATCTTTAAAACTTCTAACTTGAAGCTCTCTAGAGATAGTCCACCAACTTGACTACAATCTAACTAGTAAGGATGCTAGTTCTCTAGTTAGTGTTTAGGCTTAACCTAGGGTTTAATTTATCTTGGAGAAAGGATGGTGTTCAACACATGAACCAAAAGAATTCAATCAATGTCTAAGGGGAGCATGAGCTCCCCTATATATAGAAAAGGGAGGGGACGCCGAATCCTAGTCCTTTTGGGGCAAGGATTTGGTCCCTCTCTCTAATTACTTGATTACCAAGTAATTCCAAACTTTGACTTTGAATTCTAATTCAAATCATCTTTTAAGAGAGCTAACATATCCAAAACCCTTTTGGATATTATACTTTATTTATTAATAAATAAATAACTTATTTTATCTGATTAATTAATTAATTTCTCCAAAATAAGACTTTCTTTTTAATTCAAAATTAAACCAAAGTCTATTAAATAATTAATCACATTAATTATTTAACAAATAAATAAATATACACATATATTTACACACGTGTCCCAAGGACATGTGCCACTCACGTGAGCCACACGTGTGGTTCACACGTGTGGAACCCTCATGGCCCAATTAACTCGTTTAATCATTTTAAAGCTTTAACTCATATAACCAAGTTGTTGTGTGTGACCCTCTAGGTTCTCAATTCAATTAGCAGTGACCCTAATTAATTAATTCACTAATTAATTAATCAGTCCACAGATTAAACGACCATAGTCTAGCAACAGCTGTTTAACCCCTAGCTGAATTGGAATGTTTCGATTCGACAGAACCTTTAAGTCATTGATTCATGTGAGATACAATCCTCCTACTTACTATCTCTCAACCATGATCTAGGGTAAGGGAATAATCAAAACCCTAATAATCTGGTCTTAAAGCTAAGTGCATTTCATATCCATTTGATCTCAATCCAAGAAACCCTTTTCTTGATGTCTTGATCTACTGCCTTGGCCAAGGACTCCATATGGCATATGAATGACTTACACAATAAGAGATCACCTTGCAAATGCAAGTGTAGGTCCTTTCTTGATTCTCATTCACTTTCATGAGTCACTTGTGCAGCCCCAGCATAAGCCTTGAATCAGTTGTCTGAGGTGACACCCTTTAACGCTTATACCTAAGACTACAGAGTTAACTCATAAAGTGACATGAAACCTCAAGTCTAAGGATCAATTAATCACATCAATAACTCGTGAGATATTTCCTAATCTGGAAGTTTTCATTTCCTGAAATAGAAAATTCCTTTCCCATTTAGAAATCTTCCCACACGGGGCACCTCAGTGAACTTACTTATGGAAGTAAGCACCCTCATGTATCACGCACGTATCAACTATACACTTTGCACCTCCATGAAACAAGGTGGTCCTTCTTAAGGGCGTGATCCCACAAGCAAGCCTTAGAGGAGTCAGGTTGATACTCCCACTGTCTGTAGGACTCATCGGCTTGGAGTATTTTACTAATCATGACTTATGTGATATAGGGCTCGTTTCATGAACCATTTCACCTAAATGGTAGAGTCCTAAAGTCATCAGGATTAGGGGAGTTCTCATACATGCACAACTAAAGTAAACGCATACCAAACAAGAGCATATAAAGAAGTGTTGCCTCAATTCGTTATTTTATTCAAAGATTGTCTGTGATTACAATAAGGAAAAGTACAAAACGGATACATAATCGGCTTTTAGGGTACTATTCCTAACACGGAGCTATGATCAGCGACCCACGAAGCCCAAGCCAGTCTACGCCATCAAGGAAACGAGCGCCAGTAACCCAAGAGAGAGTGAGGTAATAGGATTTTCTGATAGGGATTTGGAACATATTGTAACACCCTGTGGGGTCAGCGAAACCTCTGACTGCCCCATGGTGGTTAGCTTAGACGTCCACAATCACATTGTAAAGAGGGTGTTAGTGTACAATGGAAGCTCTGTTAATGTTTTGCCCTATACCACGATCCAGAAAATGAATATTACTAACATCCCGCTCGAGCCCTTCAAAACAGCCCTCATCGGCTTTGGAGGCTCTGAGGTGGTCCCCCGAGGACAAATCCGTTTGGCCACATTTTTTGCTCAGGCCCCACAACGGAAAACGCTCATGGTCACCTACTCTGTGGTGAAGATTGAGATCCCTTACAACATTATTATTGGGCGCTCAGCCCTCGTCAACTTCAAAGCGATCATCTCCATCTATCATCAGAAAATCAAGTTCCCCACCCCCTGTGGAGTGGGGGAAGTTCTCTGCAATGTGCGAGAAGCCTGGGAATGTTACATGTTGTCACTCAAGAAACCCAAGAGTGAGAAAACGTTTCAAATTGGATCTACAAAGAAGTCGGTGAACTTTCCCAACCTCAACGAGGATGGCCCCGTACGGAAGAGGGCCAAACTGAACAAAAAGAAAAACAAGAAGAAGAACACGAGCGTTGGAGGCAACTCGGAAGCCCTGCTCAGTGAGGTTGGTGAGTTTTCCTCTGATGAGGGGGCTAACGAGCACGGGGACAAGACAACTGGGGAGCAGTTGTGGGAAAGAAAAGGGCGCTCGAACTCCCTCGCCCTGAGATCCGAATCGAGCCTACGAAGAAATTTCTCACTATTGAGTTGGAACCCAGCAACAAAGATAAAACCACTCAGATTGGGTCTAATCTCTCAGGACCCTCGCAGATCATGATGATAGACTTCCTCAGAGAAAACATTGACGTTTTCGTATTGAAAACATCTGACCTTACTGGAATTGACCCGAGCATCATAGCCCACAGGCTCAACGTGGACCCCTCTTTCAAGCCAATCAAACAGAAGAAGCGAGATGTGCACGGTTTCCGCAAGAAGGCTATTGAGGAGGAGGTTAACAAGCTCCTCGAGGTGCAGTATATTGAGCCCATACTATATCCAGAATGGATGTGCAATGTGGTCTTGGTGCCCAAGAACACTAACAAATGGCGCATGTGCAACGATTTCACTGATCTTAACAAGGTCTGTCCCAAGGATCCTTACCCTTTACCCCGAATTGACCAACTGGTAGATTCGACCACCGGCTGCGAACTCATGAGTATGATGGATGCCTTTCAAGGGTATTACCAAATTTTTATGCCCCCTGAGGACCGACCCAAAACCTCATTTGTTGTCCACTTGGGTGTATACTGCTTCTTAGTCATGCCTTTTGGGCTTAAGAACGCGGGAGCCACCTACCAACGCCTTGTTAACAGGATGTTTGAGAAATAAATTGGAGGGTCCATGGTGGTATACGTGGCCGATATGATTTTTAAGAGCGAGCGTCAGGGCTCACACCTTGAGGATCTCAAGCGCATATTTGCCATCATGCGCTAATACGACAAGAAGTTAAATCCCTCAAAGTGTACTTTTGGATTACGAGGGGGAAAATTCTTGGGCTACATGGTCAGCCAGCGGGGGATTGAAGCTAATCCGGAAAAAATCAAAGCTATTTTGGACATCCCTTCCCCTCGTAACCTCAGGGAAGTACAGGTGTTAGTAGGTAAAATCATCTCCTTAAACAGATTCATCTCACGCTCGGCAGACAGGAACCTCCCTTCAAAATTCTACGTAACGCTCGAAACTTCGCTTGGACTGAGGTGTGTGAAAAAGCGTTACAGGATATGAAGGCTTACCTTTCGAGCGCACCACTTCTAACAAAGCCAATAGATGGTGAAAGGTTGTTTATATACCTCTCTGTTTCCAAGGAAGCTACGAGCGCAGTTCTGGTAGCCATACGGGAGCGTAAACATTTGCGCGTTTACTATTTAAGCAAAACGTTGCAAGGGGTTGAGAGAAAATATTTGGAAATCGAAAAGTTCACATTCGCCCTCATCAATGCATCACGAAGATTGAGGCTATACTTCCAGGCACACTCAATCACTGTCCTCACGGACCAACCATTAAAACAAGTTTTATCCAAGTCGGACGTATCAGGGAGACTGATAAAATGGGCCATAGAGTTAAGCCAGTTTGACTTGAGTTTCGAGCCCAGGGCGGCCATACAAGCGCAAGTAGTTGCAGATTTACTAACCGAGCGGTTTGGTCTAGAGCTCACGGTTCCTAACAGCCAGGGCCTTTGGATCCTACACATGGATGGTTTCTCAACCTCTCAAGGGGAGGAGCAGGGGTAACCCTTAGAGACCCCAATGGAATTGAAATAGATTTCGCAATCAGATTGGACTTCTAAGTCACCAACAATGAAGCGGAGTACGAAGCTCTTGTACAAGGGCTGAAAATTGCTTTTCAAAATGGGGCTTCCAGAATTACCGCTTATGTTGATTCACAATTGATTGTAAGCCAGATCGAAGGAACTTATGAAGCTCGAGAAACCACTATGGTGCAGTATTTGAAAAAGGCAAAAGAGATCATTGGGAAATTCAAGAAATTCCACTTACTCCAGGTCCCACGAGCAGAAAACGAGCGCGCTGACGCTCTTTTTAAATTTACTTCAGCACTAGAAGGTACCGGCGAGCGGTCTGTCACGTTCCTTAGAACTGAGGGGCCATTGATAACGGAAAATATCATCAAACAAGTGGTAGCTATGATCGATCCGCACGGGCCCTGTTGGCTCGACGACATAGTCAGATTCATCAAAGATGGCATTTGTCCCACTGACAAGGTGGAAGTACGGAAAGTCAGGAATAAGGCCCCTCATTTTTCTTTGGATTCCGAGGGGAGACTATTCAAGAAGTCCTTTCAAGGCCCACCAATGAGGTGTTTAAGGCCCTCGCAAGCCAAAGAGACGCTCGAGCACACTCACAATGGAAGTTGTGGAAAAACCATTCTGGAGGACGTATCCTTGCCAAGAAAGTCTTGAGGAGCGGGTTTTATTGGCCCACGATCCTCCAAGATGCCATTGAGTTCTCCAAGAACTGTCCCAAGTGTCAATTCCACTCTAATCTCTCTCAGTTGCCAGCTGCCCAAATGGTCCCTATAGATGTCTCATGGCCCTTTAACCAATGGGGAATTGATATTGTGGGCCCCTTGCCCATGGCGATTGGACATAAAAAGTTTGTCATCTTAACCGTGGATTACTTCACCAAGTGGGCCGAGGCTGAGACCATAGCAAAGATCACTTTCAGGGTCGTGAGGGACTTCATATGGAAGAACATTATCTGTAGGTATGACATACCGAGGATACTTATTTTAGACAATGGGTCCCAGTTCATAGCGGCGGATACTCGAGAATGGTGCTCAGAATTGGGAATTTACTTTCGTGGGTCATCCCCAGGCTAATGGGCAAGCGGAAGTCACCAATAGGATCATTTTGCAACACCTAAAGACAATGCTTGAAAGCAAGAAAAGCGAATGGGCAGAGGAATTACAAGGAGCTTTATGGGCTTATCGCACCACTCCACGAGCAGCCACTGGCGAAACCCCGTTCGCGCTCGTCTATGGCTCAGAGGCGATGATACCCTTGGAAGTTGCGCAGGAATCCACTCGTGTGGCGTACTTCGAGTCCGTAGCCAACGAAGAGAGTAGAGCGCTGGAGTTGGACCTTTTGGAAGAAAAGAGAGACAAGGCATGGGCACTGATCCACCAGTATAAAACGTCTGTTGCTCGGCAATATAACAAATGAGTTAGAGAAAGGACCTTTCAGCTGGGGGACTTAGTCCTAAAGAAAGTGGAAGTCTCAAGGCATGTGGGCAAGTTAGATCCCAACTGGGAAGGTCCATTCAAGATTATACAAGTGCGAGCAAACAACACGTACACGCTCGAGTCATTGCAGGGTGAGCGTCTCCCCCGCCCTCGGAACGCATGCAACCTTAGACGGTTTTATGTTTGAAATGACCTTGTAAAAAACCCATGATTGGGCCTGATGTATTTGTTATTTCTCTAGAAAATTATAATAGAAATTGCTTCACATATTTATCTAATTTTTGGATGTGCAGGCTGTTGAAGTTTCCCCCTTGGGACCCTGGGTGCAAACCACGCAGGCCTAAGGTAGCGCGAATCCTTCCTTATCTCAAAGAACAAGGGGCCAAAAACTACGGTATGACTTCACCAGCGTGCTTATTTAGTACCTCGGGAGATCCGTAGGGCCCCATCAGCATACACGAGCGTCCTAGTAGTCCCGGGTCACCACTAAATCAAGCACCCGGTGCTATTACGTCAAAGTAATGATCTCCTCCTTTTCGGCCTTCTCAATTCACTCGGGAAGCTGCGCCATTACGTCCGCATACTTCCTCTCGGCCTCGTTGGACCTGGTGGCCCACCCGTTCCGATCATCCATCAGCTTCTTGTAGTTTTCCTGAAAGGTTTGTAGTCTGAGGGCCATTTCCGTCAAGCCGTCTCTGACTTCTTGAAATCCTCTTGGAGATTCTTCATCTTCACCTCCAACTTTTTGTGCTCGGTCTCGAGGGCGAGAAACTTAGCCTTCTCTACGTCCAACTCCTCCTGAATCTGAGCCGGGTCATTTGAGTGCGCCATCTTCTTGTATTTTACTTTGCGCTTGGAGTATACGGTGGCGCGCATCTGGAGATTCTTGGCCCTCGGAAGTACTTGCTGCATTTTTCAAAGGGAAAAAGTATTTCATACTTAGCATATTGATTTGGGCATAAACAAGTGTTTGAATGGAGGAAGAATAATAGGGCTTACCGAGATGAGGGTGTAGACCATATCTACAGCCACTCTCTCAGAGTTCTGGGAAAACAACTCCCGGTGGTCCCCATTGAATTGCACCCTTTCATAGAACCCCTCGGCGATGGTCGAGGGCGGACGCTCGGCCAAAAGAATGGGACCCTCATTGGGATGGCGCTCGAAATGCCTGTCTCCCATGCGGTCAAAACTCCACAAGCGCTCTTCCTCAGAAGAGGAAGTTTCTCCGTCTCCGCACATCCTCACGGTAACTTGTTTACCCTTGCCCGTTACAGGGAAGGCGTCAGGCATCCTCTTCCTTTTCCTGGAAGCTTGAGCGCCATCTCCCTGGTGCTCCCTGATAACAACGCTCGGACGTGGCCTCGTTATTTCTGTAGAGGGAGGGATGGCTCTCCTCTGGTTGGCCGTGTCTGCCGGCCTCGTTATAATTCTCATTTCTGTGTTGGCCACTCGGATTTCTCCGCGGCCTCTGGGTGGTGGGGCTGCGCTTGAACTGGCCCCTTGGTGTCCCCCTCGGCCATCGCCGTGGCCAGCCCCTCGGCCGCGATATATCTGTTGGTTGCCCTGTTGGTTGGGGCGGTCTTGGCGATTGCGATTGTTAATAAAGTTAGCGACGTTGCGTATGTTACCACAAGCCATTATGATAGCAACACCTGGAAAGAAGAAAGAAAACGAGGGTTAAAACTTGGATATAACAAATCTTTGCAGAAAGAGAGTGCAAGAATAATCAAGCAGTTAGTATTCCTATCTAAAGGTAGTTCCTAGAAGCTAACCGTCTCTCTCCAAATTCCGAGCCGGGGGATTCTGATAAAATGAGGGTCATTTGTAATTCCGCAATGAAACATGACTTCAGCATCATCAGTTAGATCCTTTGGTTCGATTATCCAACCCTCGTCCCTCATGGCACCAGCAAGATCTTTAGGCTAGTTTTGGGGGAAGGTGAGGGGTAAACGATGCCTAACTATGGGTCCCTCCCATGAGAAACCTACTCTCTGGGTACCCCAAAATCTTCACCCTCTGGAGCCCTCACAAAGAAAAATTTCTTTTTCCACTCTACGCCATGGGCTGTAGGAGAGTCAATCAGTTTCAGGCCGAATTTGGCTTGGATATAGAAGAAGCCCGCCCTCGGGGATGAACCGGGCGAGCGGGAAACTTGGAAAAGGGCATTAAAGTTTCGAAACGAGGGTTGATGTTGGGTACACGCCATGAGAATTACAAAAACGGTTATTAAAGATAAACCGTTGGGCAAAATTTGGGTAGGAAATAGGTTAAGGTTATTAAGGATATCGGCTACGGGTCCGGGTATGGGAAATCTCAGACCTCCATACACTACGGAGTCCAAGTAAACGCCCATCTCCCCCGGAGGGGGATTATTCGCTCGCTCGTTTTCAGTGGGGATCCTCCATTGGAACTGCTCGTCCCAATATATTGGGGCCAACATCGATATTATTTCCCCATGTGTGATTGTGCTTGGGATTTCCCCAGAACCTTCCCCCTCGTTTGACCCCTTGGCTTTCTTGGATTTTTTGGGCCTCTGAGACTTCTTCCTTTTACCCTTGGCAGGGGCTTTCTCCGAGGGCCCAGCTTCTTCTCCCTGTTCCTCAGGATCAGGAGCGGAGATTGCCACTGTTACCGTGTGGCGATGGGGGTGGGTTGCCCTCTCCGTTAAAGCCCACGGTTCCCCTTGTCTATCCGATTCCATAACCATATTCATCTCTTCAAAGAGATGATCAACCCCTCCTGGGTTCCTCTCATCCATAGTAGACACTGTCGGGTCTAATTCCTCGTCCGTGGGAGAAGAGTTTTGACTGGCCATTTCTTCAACTTCACGGGCAAACTCCTCAACGTGATCTCCGGCCATGGTTTCTGAAAGCTTGGGAGACATTGGAAAATTTTTGAAGGTTGGGGAAACTGGAGAAACTAATGAGGTTCTGGGGAAGAATGATCCTATTACACTAAGGTTAGCAAGTCAGGAAATAGAAGAATTGCGAAACTCTCTGAAATTTGCTCTAAGAAGTTCTAGCACAAAGGGAATTCTGAATTTTGGTTCGCGTAAAGAAGAAGAAGAATGGTGAATCCCCTATTTATAGGGTGAGATTTGGGAATATTAAATTCAAAGGCAATCATTTCCCGCCTTGATAACCGCCCAATTTTGGGAACCGTCACCCACTTCCCGAGATTCACACGTCGTTTCCTTGATATTCACCCCCACTCGCACATCAACATTTAATGCTGAACTCAACGAGCAGTCATTTGAAATGACTTCATTAATTGCTTGTCAGAAGAAGCTTCTACAACAAGCAAGGTACTCAAGTACGAGCGTCTCCCTCGGGCATTGGATAAATTTTAAATTCTACAGCCTTTACCATCAATGATTGCAGAATTGAGGGGGCAAAATGATGGAGGTAAAATACGCTTGACCCACGTTTTGACACGTAGCCCAGTCAACGCATGACAAGTGGATTCAACGATCCCCCAAGTCAATCCCTACGAGTGTCCCAGACCTCACCAGCACAAGGTCACATAAAACATGTCGTCGTTCATAAAGCACATGATCACCCCAACCTCACTAACGAGCACCAACTTCACCGCCATGCACTCCATGGCTCCAATGAAATCATCATCAAGCGTCATGTCCCCTCGGACATACCCCCATACAACTGCAGATTAAGGGGGTCCCACTCCCCCTCGTAGCACTGCTTGGGCTCCCATCCTCATGCGGATCCCCAAGCCCATCAGTCTCGGTTGACACGAGCGTGTCTCCCGCCCTCGTTACCAACCTCCAAAATGGCTCTCTGACACTCGTACAGGCCCGCGTACCTGCCACTGTTGCAAACACTAACTTCTACCAACTTTTGCAGGAGATTCCTCCTAGGTTTCTCCTCGTTGCGACATGTGTTACGGCAACATTAGGGCAGGACCTCACGAGGTAAATTACTAAAGGGTCCCTGACCCTCAACTATAAATATGGGAATTCATCTTCATCCCTGTAAGCAATCTCCATTACTGTAACTACATATCTTTGCTTCTTTCTCTTTCAGATCAATATCTGACTTGAGCGTCGGAGAGCCAAATTGGGAATCACCCCCAGTTTCCCCAGCTTGGCCTTTTGACTTTGTTGGTGTTTGTCCTAGCAGGTAGAGCCCATAGCTTTTCCGGTGACCCCCTTTGAGCTTCACCCTCAATTTCCCCACCTCAACAAAATAGAAAGTGATCGGAGTTTGGTCCTAACCTGATCGAACACCATCAAATACTTTGGGGTAGGTTTGGAAATATAAACAAATAAAAAGGCTTAAAAGTAATTTTTTTTAACGGTCAAATGTTTATTTTAAATGAAAATTGGTTAATAAGACCTAATTTAAGAAAAAAATGACTTTATGATAAATTGACAACATAACAATTATTGGGACCAAAATTAAAAAAGAGTTATATTATGAAACGAAAAATAATAATTTTCTTTTTATTCAAATAGCGTACGGAGATAAGTTCGATGTCTATATCATCCCATTAATTTATAGCTACTTATTATCATTACGCATTGCATGCATCCTCTACCCTTAAGGATAAGAGAAAAGAAGAGAGAACAAAGAAGTATGAAGAAATCTCATGTTATTTGGTGTGTTAATAAAATAACAGAATAATTAAGTTGGTGGTTGGAAGGATCATTTAACCAGAAAAGTGGCTTAATTGATTATGGACTTATGGATAACTTGCAAAGTGTACTCTTACTATATAGTTAACTTGGGTGGCTTGCAATTTAATTGTGTTAGATGTTAGATTACGGACAGAAAAAATCATGTTACGTTAGATTATCTAAGGTTTTAACACTCAGAAATGGTTTACTTTTATGAAATTATTAATGGAAAATAAGAATAACACTCAAAAAATTTCTTAAGACTAAGTTCTTTTTTTTTTTTTTTTCTCCGCAATAGAGAGAATTTTGCATTTTAGGAATGTCGGTCTAAGAGAAAGAGAGAAGTTTCTTCTCTTTTATCTGACTGAGAAAGATAACGATTCTTTTTCTATTAAGAAAAGAATTTTATTTTTTCTTAAATCACAAGATAATACATTATAATTAATTAATAATCCTATTACTAATTAGTGTAATTATCCTAACAACTTTAGGATATTATTTCATAATTATTTATTTCATAAATAAATAACTTAGAACTATGATATGATAAGTAGCGAGTTATGATATAATATGTTCTGATATGGTATGATCTGTTCTGGTATGATGGGCCCCGGAGTCTATGAGTCAGGATGCCCGGGACGGCAGCGGCCCGTCGGGATAAGCCTGAGCGTAGTCTCCAATTTGATTGGACTAACCTGGAACCCACTAGGAGGTTTGGTTGGGGAATGGGACCCTGAGGGTTGAGTGTGCCTCACCCGTACGGATAGTTAGGGGGTATACACCCTTCCATCGCCGAAGAAGGAGGTTTGATAAGTAAGTATGATATGTTTATTTTGTTTTGTTACGATATGATATGTATGAGGAGTCCAGGATGGAATTCTGATACTCGTACCCGCCGAGTTATGTTATGTTAAAGTTCGTGAAATGGGGATGACTTGTAATCAAGATAAAATATGGATCTTTTGAAAGTATAAACTAAGCCATGTCATGATTTTCTATGATATGATATGATAAGTAAAATTCTTATGAATATGTTAAGTTAAGTTTTGCTCCATTTTGAAAAGGAATCCCTATATGTATGTATCACGGGGCCAAAGTTTTGGTGTGCAAAAACTATCCCCGAGTTCACGAATAGTCTGGTTTGTATGTGCTATGCTCCTTATACGTATGTAGTGTGTGTGGGTAGCCCCTCACTCAGTAAGTGTGACTGACCCCTCTCTCTCCCCATTGTTTTTAGTGTGCTGGTGTGGCTTTGGAGTTCGAGTTAGGCGGTGTGAGTCGAGTCCTTGAGTCTGTCAACTCTGTTGGTTAGGTTTGAGTCTTTGGCATACTCAGATTGTATTTTGTATAAGTTTGTACGTATGAATGTAACACGTACGATCTGTTTTGCTATGATATTTTCGGGATAGGATTCTAGGAACAGAAAGAACCCGTGGTTTATTGATTTATGTTTACATATTCGGGAAATTGAACCCGTGGTTTATTGATTTATGTTTACATATTGGTTTGTGCTATTGAACCCGTCACCTGCTGTCTGTGCTTTAATATTTGAATGTATGGTTCGCTTTCGCATGTGCATTCGTTTTTATTGGATTTGTTTTGAATTCAGGGTCTACGTCCCACCTAACTTAGGTGTGAGTCTGTCTGTCTCCCGTTCGCCTCTGCTTGGTTCATGTACGGACTTTCCTTCTCGTATGTGGATTGAGCTTAGGTGCGGGGGATGTGGTGATCCACCGTGCGGGGTGCTACATATTTAAACCGAAAACACAATTAATTCAGAGTATGACACTAAAAAAGATTTTAAAGAAAAAAAAACTCTATAAACGAAATCTTCGATTTTCAATTTCTTGGAGTCGAGCTACAATCATCATTAGCTCCGGTGAATTCTCTGCGAAAATCTGTAAGTTGTTTTCTCCCCAAAAGACGTCATATATAGCCTGAAAAAGGACAAAAGTTCTGGTCAAAATAAGCGTCAGCCGTCATGTTCGAATATATAGACGTTTATGTTCGAACATAAACTCATGCATTTCTCTGTATCAGCCCATGTAGCAACACAATTACTCATGTTCGAATATTAATTATGTTTTCTTGAAATGTGAATAAAAGTCCTTTCTTTCTCGTTCTTTTACTATTTACACCCCTAAATCTTGCAAAATAATAAAATGTCCGGATCTGCACCAATAATACATTAAATTATACCAAAAGTACTTAAAACTCATTCATAAGGCATGTAAAATTAAGTACTTATAGCGACTCATCATACGTATTAGCACCTAAGTGGTCGAGATGACAATTTAAATTTTTTTACAAAGTATAAAGGGTAAGTTGTTTTTTCTTATTTTAAAAAATAGAAGAAACTCGCCTTTACTTATTAACCAATCTAGATGAGATCGATCATATATATAATCATTGTGTATGAGTTGTGTGTGTTCAGTAGTTTAGAACTTATGTAATTTTTTATTTTTTATTTTTTATTTTTTTTGGTACAAGAACTTATGTAATTGTGACAGTCAATATATTGATGGGGAGGATGCATTTGATGAGTTGACACTAGACAAGAATAAAGATGATGAAAATGATTATGTGGCTAATGAGATGAGAGCTAGGCTAGAAATAGAAGTTGAGGGAAATGATGATGAAAACAAATGATATTTTTGTCTGAAGAAACAAATACCTATTCAAAATTCCCACAGGGTTATCGCTTATTGTCGTGGCGTATCAATATCAATGCTCGAAAGCAATACTTCGTGTGTGTGACTGTGTGTGTCTAACATCATGATTCATGACTGATGCAATACTTTAAGCTCAGAGTCAAGAGTACATCCACATCAATTACATTTACTATGAGATATGCTCTAAGCAGATTCATACACTGAAATTTGAAACCAATTAGGGACATGAAATAAATCATGCAAGGCATAGCTGGGACCAAGTGGAAAAGAAGAATTGAGAGAATCAACACAAGAATAATGAATTTTATATTTAATTATTTCCGAATTTAACATGTAAAGAAGCACATTTATTTTGTCTTTTCCATCCTTTATTATAAAACAATTCAAACCACAATAAACTCAAGCACGACCTCTCATAGCTTCAAACACCACACACTCAAATCGCCAGAAAAACCAACAAAATATTGAGGTGACTGTTTAATACTTCAATCTTGGGTTGGTGTCTCTGTCAATCTCACAGTTCTTGGAAGCATGAATTCAGCAAATATAGGATAGTGGGAAGAAGGATAATGCCCATCGACATTGTCGCTCACAACTTCACACGAGACGGGAATCAACGATCTTCCTCTGAAGAGAATCCAGTCGACATGAAGATCCTGCGTTTGCCGGTCCCAACAAAGACAGAGTGCTCTGAAAATCAACTTGAGGAATTCAACAGCCCCTTGTTTATCACCTAGTAATTGAGATGATAATGAGATGAGATTTCACTTAAATAATCTAATTACACGAACTTTTGCTGAGGTTTGAGGAGAAATTAAAAAACTTCCCCTTAAGTACCATTGGATTTGGCCAAACACATTCAACTTAAGTCATGATTTAAAAAGTCAAATATTAATAAAAATTAGAGATAGATGTCATCCAAATTCACGGATCCAAATGTAACATAAACTCTTTGACATGGGAAGTGTTTGTAATATCTCAAACCTCGGGGGAAGTTTGTGTAATCCCTAATTTATAAAAGAAATGCTTTTGTCACAAAAGATCTAGTTACTGTGTATAATTAGATGTACATTTATAGGACATGGAAATTGAAAAGCCTGTCATATTGTAGAGGCAATAAAAATTGTCACTACACCACTAATTGTCACGATGATTTAGACACAAAGTTCATAAACTACTAAGCAATATTGTGAACAAATAAGAAATTACTGTCGGTTAATAGAAACCATTAGTAGCAAACAAAGAGGTACTAAAACATTATAGATGTCTAAAGTTGTCATGTATTATATTCTTCTTTTGCAGTCTGAGACGAATGTACCTTTAAATCCATGATACGTGTGAATTAAGGACACATTTCACTACACCACTAATTGTCACGATGATTTAGACACTAAGTTCATAAACTACTAAGCAATATTGTGAACAAATAAGAAATTACTGTCGGTTAATGGAAACCATTAGTAGCAAACAAAGAGGTACTAAAACATTATAGATGTCTAAAGTTGTCATGTATTATATTCTTCTTTTGCAGTCTGAGACGAATGTACCTTTAAATCCATGATACGTGCGAATTAAGGACACGTTTTTCCTCACACGAGCATTGGGCCAAGCATCCCTCATGTCACCTACAACACCGTGTTCCCTGTAACAAGGTAGGTTAGAAAGACAATATCACCCCTCAACATATAACATATTTCTTGTTTTATTTATGAACAGATTTTGCATCACTTTCTTTTTCAAGAAAACTAGCTATGTGCATGTATCTTCACTTGCCATAAACATGATTAATATGTACTTGAAAATTCAATACAACAAGTATGCATTCCTTCCAGATGCTGCCATGTCTTTTTAATTGAAAATGTCAGCTTAATAATAGAATAATGTGACCACCAGAAATAACCCATGTTAGTAATTGGATATCAACTTGTTATGAGAGTCAAGGTTATTTGAATATGCCCAGATTACATTGCAAAATAAATGATGTGAAACTCAAATCAGTAGAAAACTAATGAGGCAGAGGAGTCAGGGTACAGATAATAGCTGAGAGTTAGTTAAGTCGAGTCATAATTTAACTGAGAAGGTAATCTTGGAATGAGAATAATAGTATTAAAAATGATACCTTGATCTTCCAAGGAGAAAGCGTCCCGTAGTTGATTCCTTTTGTGTGTTAAATCCTCCACAGTATACAACAGGCAAGTTAGGAGGTAATGAAGCAATATGCTGCCAAGTCAGCAAAGCACCACGCCTACGAGCACGAGGACTCAACTCATCCATGTTTGTATTCACAATTTCAAATGAAAAACCTGGTGGCTCAACGCCTTTTAGCTGGAATGTGTACACAATTAGTCAAGGTAAACAATTCCAAAATTATTAAATTTGATTAGGGATAATTACACCAGTATACCATGAGGTTTGGCCTATAACACAAACTTCCCCTCAAGCCTGAGAAACTACAAAAAACTTCCCATGACATTTTGGCCTTAACACAAATTATTATAGTCAAGAATTTAAAGCCAAATATTGATTAGTAAGGGTCAAGGGCAAACTAAGACGTTCATAAAAAAATTAAAAGATTAAATCATCAAACATCGATCCAAATGTAATGTAAAGTCCATAACAAGGGAAATTCTTGTAATTTCTCAAACCTCACGGAGAGTTTGTGTAATTAGGCCATGTCAGGACTCAGGATATGTCAATGTAATTATCCCATTTGATATAATAAGTGGTTCTACAAGGATGGAGATGGGGGAAGCATGGTGGCCTTATGAAAGAGCTGAAGGATATAGCCCATGTTGAGATACATGGTTCTGTGGAACCCCATGAAATACTTCCAGGAACAGAAGGTGACTCAGACAACCAAAAGGTTCCACCTTCCAACAGCTCAACCTACATAAAACGACGCAATATTATAGAAAATTTCTTTATTTTACATTTAAATAAAGACGACAGAAAACTCAAATGGTGATTCAGGGAAGAATTCACCTTTTCCTTGTCATAAAAGACTGTGCAATGCTGATCGGAAGCATCTTCGGGACCCTTCCTCGAAGTTCCAAATTGTTCATAACCTTTTCGACCAACATAAACATCAACCCACATCATATATATAAAGTTTTTAAATTCATAAAGAGATACTTTCTAAGGTTGAAAATCAACTTAAGCAGGACTAATTATTCTCAGCAAACAAAAATCAAAACAAGACAGTATCTTGAAATGCTATCACACTGTAGAAGTTTTATCTCATTTTGATCAATATGCCTTTCAATTTTAGCCCTCTTGGGGAAAATAAACCCTTTTTTTTTTCTCTCTGATGTCCATTCAAAACAAGCTGGTATATTTCATATCAGAATCGAACGAAACTACTAAACTCATTAAATATGCTAAACTCACTCCATTCACTCCGTCAACAGCACACATTTAAATCCACAACAAACATAACTTTCCAATTATAATCATTGGTCAACCATGAGACAAACTTCCAATGCCTTATTGTTGAATATTGTAAATTTTTGGGTATATTCAAATAATCTCAACCCACATAACAATTTGGGATTCAACTCCAGTCCCATTCAAATAAGCAAAAAATGAGATTTCCAGTGTCTGACTGTTTGCCTAAGAGATGGTAACATATGGAAAGAGTACATACATGCCCTTTATCCCCTCTACGAAAAGCTTGTAACATATAAATGACTACATAGAAAGAGGATCAACATGAAATCCTTATCCTATCCATCATTGTCATGTGTATTCAATCTCAGAAAGACATTGCTTCGATTATATTCATACAAACAAAATAGGTAAGTTGGCAACACATTAAGTTAGAGGTTGCTTTCAAAATTATATGCAACAAAACGACATAACTGACATAAAAACATATCATCGGGGGCTTTACCTGGCAAACATTGCTGTAAATAGTCCAACTGTGACTTCACCCCTTAAAAACAAAACCAAAAAAATACCATCGAAATACATCAATTTGATTAAGTAAGAATGCAAATTCAGCAGAAAAACTAACAAAATTCAAACGAAAACAAAAACCCATCTGCATAATGTAAGTAGAAGCAAGCCCAGATCACCCATTTCAACAAAAAAGAATCTTTCTTCAACAAAAAATAAACATCCAAAAGAATCATCAGATAAAAGAAAACCTTGCTGCGTGCAAAGAATGACTGGGGAATAGCTAGTGATGACTGTGACGCATAAATCTTTCCTCTTGTCCCATGAGTTTGGGCTGTCCTCAGGCTGATCTTCCAGAAGATTAAAGGTCATTACAGTCAGAGAAACACTCATCTTCCTTATTAATCGGAACTCTACTTCATTCTTAACTGCACATCAATTCGAATGATGCAAGAATAGAAATTCCTGTTCGTCTAAGAATTGAAATTCACAACGAAATCAAAGCAGGAATGGGCATTGAATCAGAATGAGGACAAAAGGTCAAAGCAGAGTACTTTGGGTCTTTGTCTGGGAGGCACGTGAGACTTTGAGGGGAAGCACGTGAGTTTTGAGAATTATTTTTCAATTTGGCCAAATTTACCCCACTTTCGGCTGTAATTCGGTCTGTTTTATTATTCTACTTCTTGCTTTTGATGTGTTAAATGAACTACATAGAGCCATCTTAGTAGAGTTCGAAACTCGAGAGTTTAAGTTTAATATTATTTAGTATTTATTTCTTGTATTTTTTAAAAGAGAATATTATTAAAATTAGTTGGATAGTTATCTCTTTAATTTATCTGTATTATTATATTAGTCAAGAAGGATTGGTCCAAGTGATTAATGGGTTCAATATTTTAGAGTAACTATTATATTAAATTAGAAATTCAAGTAGTAACTGTTTAGATCTCTTAGTATCCTGTTTTTGTTTTTCTTTATTTAAGTCATAGATCCAAGTAGTAATTGTTTCTTTTTTTTTTTTTTCCCTTTTATTTAAGTGTGAAATCCAAGTAGTAAGTGTTTTGGAGTTTTACTGTCCTCTTTTTCTTTATTTATTTTTTATCCGCTTTTTTTCCTCCACCTCATATATTAACCAAAAAACGAAAGAAATTCTCAAAGTACATATCCAAGAACAAGAAAAGCATAACCCTGTAATAGTTGGGAATGGCTGCAACACACCTAACAAACACAAAATGAACCAAAAAATTGGTATGTCTTCTTCCACACAAAAGCACACAACTGTGAAATAACATTGTGTAGTCACTCTTAAAAGTAATAAGCGTAAAGCCCTCATTTGAATCAGCATGTCCTACCAAGTTGTTCAACAAATTCTTGGAGTAAGGTAAACACCTCAAGTCATTCCTGACCTTCTGGACCACAAAGCTACCACGCTCTTTATGTCTCTCCAGATTATAAACTAACTGATACTTCTGCCATAAGTGATAAACCATCTGCTCCAATATTAAGTTTCCGATAATCATCAAATTCGACACAAAAAGAGACCTCCACTTATAATAACAAGCCACACATAATATTTTTTTAACTTATCTTTTCTTTAGTCTCATTTCAATTCTTTTTTTTTTTTTCCTTTTATATACTTTTTATCTTTTTTCAAAGATAGAGTTGTCTACTGTGTTATTCTTTTATACTATTTATTTAGGACTAATTCCGGGTATCCCCTGATAGTTGGGGTTTTTTGCGCTTTACTCCCTAATTTTTGAATCGGTGTGATTTCTCCCCTAACCTTTAAAAAATATCACACTTAACTCTTTTTCACAAACTTTGACCGTTGATTTCTCCTCCGTTACAGCAATACAAGTTTCAAGACCACCGTATCGTGTTCGTCTCTCCAAGGAGAACAAGACCCATACCGCAGTCGACCCTATTAGCCGCCGGAAACCGCTACAAAGCTTCGTCCGTCGTGCGCCGTCTTTGATCGATGATTTTTGCTTCGGCGATTGTTAAATTTTGATTTCGAAACCATTGTTGTGTTCCTTGTGTCGAGTGTAGCACCCGAAGCGCAAAGGTGCCACATCCCCCGCACTATAGCTCAGTCCACATATGAAACGGACAATCTATACATGAACTGAGCCATAGCGAACGGGGTGACAAGAAAACAAAGACTAACTAGTTAGGCGGGACTAACCCCAAACCAACTAACACAACAAGAAAAAAAACGGAAGCATGCTATATTATCAAGCAAACCATATACTAAAATCATATCAATACATTATCATCTCCCAAAATACATAACGTTTCATATAACCAAAGTTAACAATACATATGCATCAAAATGAAATGGACACGTGTTAGACCCAAAACGACAGACTTGACTTGACACCAATCCCGCCTAGCACACAACCTGCAAAACTGAAAGGTGAGGTGTCAGTCTACCACAGACTGAGCGAGGGGCATAATAGATATAAGCGCAGATAACATGCAAGTCATAATCCCGGGTAAGGTTTTATAACTGAAAGTAATAATCGTTCAAGAATAACATAGACTCGCCCGAGATTACAACTATCAGATTAAACACTTAATCATTTTCAATCAATCAATCAGTGGCCCGACGAGTGAGGGCAATTCTCCAACCTTACTCCGACAGTGTACAATCACGATACTTTTAATTAATTAAGTGATCATGCAATCATTTACAGTGCACACGTAGCAGTTTCAATAACTCCTTCTTCCTCCAATGATGGTGGGTTTGCAAGGCCCGAACCATCCACGGTAAACACGATGTACGTCGGGAACATGACTCCCACGCACGGGACTCCTTCCTCCACCAAACCTCTTGGTGGATTCAGGGTTCATCCCCACGGTTGAGAGGAGTGTAAGAGTTACCCGTCAGCCCATGCTTTCCCGATTGGCTCAAACACTAACTCTCGGGCCCACAGTGCATGGTACAATATACTCGCCCAAAACACGATCAATCAATACAGTACAATTCGGTAAATCAGTTGACAATCGATAGAGTTTGAAAAACTATAAATATATAGATACCTTTTGGTTTAAAACATCACATAGGGCTGTAAGGGTCTAGATATCTAGCAATTAAACTTCACCTGTACCGACAAAATAAAGAGAAAGACACGGCCTAAGAAGCCCACTCCACGTCACTGGTGTGCTGGTCTGTGCAACAAAGACAAGTGTACATAAGACACGACTCAAATGAACCAATTAGGACGAACGACGTAACATGAGCAATATGACGTGCATTGACAATTATGGAATGATATGATCATAATCATGTATAAAATAAGCATCTAATAACACGTGTCAATCATTTATGGCCTTAGAAACCGATTTGGAAAGTTACATTTTACGCAGAAAATACAAAAACCCCACTGGAGCATGGGAACGGTCGTTCCGATTTTGAACTAGAGCTGGGAAGGGCCGTTCCCGGCTCCCCGAATCAATCCCGCGCGTCTATAAAGATTTTGGAAACTTTGGGGCTGGGAATGGCCGTTCCAGCCATAGGCCAAACTGGGAAGGGCCGTTCCCAGTCTCGCGGGACAGTTGGCAGGGGGTGGGAACGGCCGTTCCCAGAATGAACTGGGATGGGAAGGGCCGTTCCCAAAGTGCAGTTGCAGCAGAAACAGAGAAGATGCAGGGGAAAATACGAACCAAACCATAAATCCACAAATGATCACATAAAAAGCTCCAAATGCATATAAATCATGAAATAAACATGCTAACATACTTATAGTTCAATAATAACTCATAGAAACACTTAAATCCATGCTTAATCATCAAGAATCACTCATATCAAACCCATTTATGAACTCATGCTCCAAGCTTACAAACTTCATAATATATGCACCAAATTCAACTATAACCAAGTATTCATGCTTCCACCAACTAAAACATAATTAGGCAAGCTCAAACCATAATCCCTAGTTCTCATATTTATTCATGAATTTCCCCAACTAAGCTCATATACCTTGAATGAATGAGAAGAAGGAAAAGATATGATGTTGTGATGATGATTATGCTTCAAAGTATGCAATTTCCTCTTGAATTCAAGCTTGAAAATGATGAACTCCTCTTCTTCTTCTTGGGGTTTTTGAATCGGGATAAGGGGGAGAGAGGAGTGATCATGTGTGCATATGCTTGTATGCAATAAAGTGATATAAGATAGATATTATATGACTAGGCACAAATTGCAATTAGATCCCTCCAATTCATAAGTCATGCAATTAGGTTCACACTCATGGAAAATGATCATTTAAGGACAATTAAATCATGGTTGGCAATTATTTCATGTATTATATACATACAAATCATGCAATAATTCTCAAGTTATAATAATTTCATATATAGTACAATTAGAAATTGGGGCGTTACATCGAGAGGTTCAATTTAATGTATAATATCAACACATTTGAAATCTACTTTGTACATATTTGCTTTGCTAAGATGATTAAGCGTGATATTTTTCAAAAGGTTAGGGGCAAAGCGCAAAAAGCCCCAAAGGACGGGGGGTGTCTAGGATTAGCCCATTTATTTATCATAATTCAAAATTATATTAAAAATAATTATAAAATATATATTAATATAAAAATTAATTTTAATATGTTTAAATAATAAAAAAAAATTATTTGCGCAGCGAGTGTGCGAGAATTGCTAGTTTCATTAATCGCTTTCTCTTCATTCTAATTTTTTTTCTTTTTTATTTGTTTTTCCCGATCATTCATCAACCGTTTTCTCTTTATTATAAATTTTTTTTCTTTTGAAAGGTTTTTTTCTTCTCTCCTATGAAAGTTTTCCTCTCTCATATGAGAGTTTTCTTTTCTCAAATGAAAGCTGCTGTCAAACCCTAATTTTATAAATAAGTCATCCACTTCGTTCCTTGCTATGCACACTAAGCAATTGTGGCATACTGCCCGTCTTTCAGACGACCTTCTCAGTTTGAGTCATAAGGCATGATATTCTTCTAGCTTTGACTTATGGAATGCACCTTTGGGAAATCTTCCGCTTTTGTCTGGTAGAGTATGACGGAGGCGCGATATATCTTGGCGGCAGGAACTCGTTGGCGAGTGGGGATAGTAGAGAATACCCATACTTTGTGGAGAGTCTCGTTAAACTGGAGATTTATGAAGTTCTGGTTATTATTTTGTGGACATTTGGGGTGGGAGGAATCAAAGAGCACAAATTTGGGTCGATCACTGTTGAGAGTTTTATTTAATAAACCCTATATGCGTGCAAGTGTATACTTGTGAGGTGTAGCACATAAGGTATCGAACCCATAGAGAAAGGAAAACCAAACAATCACTTCGTATATTCTCCAATCGATAGACCAGAACAAGAATCAAAGGGGATTAACTAACTACTAGGACAACTAATCAAACAAAACAACTAAAGACTCAACAAATAATACGACAAATAGCCCAGGGAGATAACAATCTGGTAGCTCAGTGATCGAATCAATGCCAACAAATACTCAGATTATCACAATCCTAATCATTAATGTTTATGCAAGCTTCTCTCGAAGTCAGGCACATGTGCTTAAGTGTTTGTGTAAGCCACTCTCGTGGTCAACCATCCAAAAACAGATTAAACCATAATTACAAGATTAGAGTTAATTAAATAGCAGCCGCACGTCATACACTATTCAACCACAAATTGCTTAGAGAAAGACCAAATCTCTTCATCTCTATAACTCTAAGTGTTTAGGAATTATTAATCCAAACCAACTAACAATCTCTCGATTAGAAAGCCAATTCTAAGTTCATGTTATAATTGTACCTTCTCTAACATGTAATTAAAACAGAATTCCTTCACATAATAATTATAAGAATTCATTCAAGCATATCATCGAACACCTCATCTACACAATCACTATTCTCGTGGCTACAACACTAGCAACACATAAACGCAACAAACACAAAAATAATAATAATAATAATAAAACTCATTAAATTCATGTCTAGAGAGTGTTCCAAAAACACGAATTAATAGTTTTTAATATGACACTAATCAAAACTGAAATAAAAGGGAAAGGAAAAGCTTATGAATGTCTTCTCCGAAGGCAGACGAGATTCCTCCATGGAAGATGGAGTTCTAGCCTCTCGATTAGATTTCCTGTTCGTCTCCACAGCTGCGCTCTTTTCTTCTCTTCTCCTCTTCTGACTTCTATGTTGAAAGCTAGGGTTTAAAATATCATAATAACTCTTTTATTATGCCAAAAACGAGTTCCTAATGGGCTTGGATAAGTCCAAGGGTGAAATAATAATTAAAGGCCCGAAAATCAACTTCTAGACAGTCGTCATGCCCACAGGCCGTGATGCCATCATGGGCGTGATGGTATGTTGACTTTTCATTCGTGTTTGACTAGCCATCACGACCGTGAAGATCTCATCACGCGCATGATAGGCTCCTGGAAAGATTGACTTCGGCTGTTTTGACTCGTTTCGTCTTTTAAACTTCATTTTATGCATTATTTTCACCATTTCTTCTATTTTCGACTCCAAAGTAAAATATGAACGAAAATGGAGCAAATTAGACACTATTAAGCTCAATAATGACATGAAAACATACGAAATATAGGCTAAAAACATAAAACATTTTAGGCCTAACAATCACCTCATGATTGGTCGATTTATCTGCTGCTGGCCAAGATAACTGTCCTTTTCAATCAGGCAAACAGGCTGTTGTGAAACCATGCCCGGATCAAATTAAAATTAATTTGTAAGGAACAATCTTCAACTTTAAGGAGTCGAATCCTATTAAGGTAAAAAATTGTGGCAAGATACTCACAGCCCAGATCGAATTAAAATAAATTTGGAAGGAACAATCTTCAACTTGAAGGAGTCGAATCATATTAAATTAAAGAATCGTGGCAAGATACTCGGAGGGAGCTCCCTATATGATAGGATTCATTTTTCTTTTACTAAACGTGGTACTAATGTGATAGCGCACAAGTTTGTTGGAATTGCTGCTCCGACCTACGTTGATTTTTCTGTTATTGCTTCTTGTGTTTTTTATATTATTCTTCTTTAATTTGATTTGCAATAAAATTCCCTGATGAGGGGCTTGACTTTCAAAAAAAAAATTTTTTCCTTTTTTATTTGTTTTTTCTCACCATTCCCACAACGTATTATCCTTTATCTATCCAATTTTTTTATTTTATTTTTTATTTTTTCTCCCATATTTCTTAATTTCTTTGTTAACTATTATTTTATACTAATATGTTCAAAATAAATAAATTCATAAGAATTAAGAACAGACAAAAATAAAATTATATTTAAAGCAGTGAGTGTTTTGAGAAAAAAAGTGATAAAGTAAAAAATTAATGATTTGAGTGTTTATAGATAAAATTTGATAATCACTTTTAATTTTTATCAGGTAACTAACTTACCCCTTAAAATTATAAAATTTTTGAGTATTGTAATATGATTCAATATGAAAAAGTATAAGTTATTATAATTTTATATAACATTATTCATAATTACTAATATATATTATATTATACTATTATATATCGCACACAAAAGCATATATATGATGAAAAAAGAAATATGAAACGAAAAATTTATCTCATATTTGTAGATTTTTGAGCTTATGGAATTTTAGTTAAGAGTAGTAAAAGAAAGATATAACGATAGCATAAACTTAGAGTTATATTTGTGTATAAAAGGTTAATTTAAAAATATTAATATTATAATAAGGATAGACATAAACAGCCGAATTAATTATTACACAAAATGGTATAATTTATAAGGAGAATTTAAAAGTATTATTTGGGGTGCTTTAGTTTTATTAGATTATTTAATACATAAAAATTCTAACAATAACTAATGGAGTCTTAACGGTGTTGGGACTAAAGTGAGTTTTTTGAGATTTGGGATCAACGGGTAATTTTATTTTTACTTCCGCTTCTACTTTGATTTCTGATTATGGAGTAGAGTTTGCAAACACCCTTTTAGAATCAGATAAACACTTATTTTAACAACAAACAAACAAAAAAACAAAAAAAAAAGATAAACACTTATTTTTAGAGTTTGCAAATACCTCATAATTTGATTGGTCCAAACACATCATTTTGACACTTGTCTGCACTTTATTTTTGATAAAATAAATAAGATAATATCAATTAAGTTTAACTATTTAATTTTAAAATAAAACTAAAGAAAATTTTTAAATATTAAATAGAAAATAAAATCAATAAATGTTATTCTATTTTATACTTATCACTCTTTAGTTGGATAAAAATTAATTCATATAACAAAATGCATGCTGTACGAGTAAAATTTAATTTACCCCGGTGATATTCAAATTGTTTGAAATACTTCTTTATATTAATTTTATTCCAATTAAACTCCTTATTATTTTAAATAAATTTCAAATAACCTCCTTAGTAGTGGCATGTGAACTTCACTCTCCATATTTGAGAGTGTAACTCATATTTAGGTGTTAAAATATTTAAAATATTCTATTTGACATAGCATAATATTATCGGGCCACGTGACATACCTGATACGGAGCCACGTCTGCCTTGCGTCATCTTGACTGACCCACGGAGAGACACATGCCCTCACGTGGCTTTGACTTCGACCTCGAACCCACCTCCCCATCTACTTGCATACGCCAGGATCGATTAGATTGGGGTCGGACCGGGGCGAGCTCGCTCTTGGTATTGGCCCTCGAATCTCTACCAAGGGGCCAACCTCCTCGTCCTCTCAGCAGAACGGACGGGAATAAGGGGTTGCTGACCTTATTATCTGATGCCACATGTCAAATAACTTTCCTACTCCCGAGAAGGATCGCTGTTAGGACACATGTCACTCTCTCATTCCCCGGCACAGGCGCCCGCAGGCGCATTATATGCCATTTGTGCCAGACCTTGCCCAAAGGGGAAAGATAGCACGCTTTACGTCTCCTTGGCGAGGTTGAGCATTTCACATTGAGGACAATCGCTCGACCGCATTTAATACATAGTTGTCGTACATGTACTACTGCATTCAAGAGCATTTATTTCACACTTATTGCATTTATTTCTCTCTCTAGATTTCCAATAATGACTTGAGCGTTGGAGAGCCAAAACTGGCCCAACCCCCAGTTCCCCAGTTTGGTTTTTGAGCTTACGTATGTTGAGTGTTTTCAGATCGATAAAGAGCCCACACTTAAAAATTCTTGACTGATCGACCCGAACTTGACAGCTAGATTGCCATCTCAGCCCGACCAATTTTGAGCTGGATCAGTTTGCACCGTCTGTGGGAAACTCTCTCTCTCTCTCTCTTTTCTTTTTATCTAGAGGAAAAAAACACAAGCACACCCTACCTATAACAATGGTGAAAATAAGACAGATCCAACGCGACGAAACATGGAAGAGGTTGTCAAAGGCAGGCATGATGCATACGCACCGCTTGACAACGCCTCCACGTTCTTCCCGCCGCTGGGAATTTTGGCTCCAATGCCAGCGTCATTTTGTCCCTGCAAGAGGCAACTCCCAGGATCATTGTTACGCAGGCGGACCTGGACGCCTTCCTCGACCAATGGCGGGTCGAGATTGAACAGGCTCAGGCTGAGGGATGCGAACCCAGGGACCCTGAGTTGCCCCGGGCCAGCCCCACCACGATCCCTAGTCCCGTCATCGCCAACACTGAGGGCCCCTCAGTCCAAGCCTTTAGACCCCCCATGCTATGCTACTTCCATCCGCTCGACGGTCATCTAGCTCAGATCATCTGGGGGAGGTTCAGAGGTTTGCACCACCACCGTCCCTGGCAGGCAGCGAACAGGCCCCGCTCGAGGGGCATGACGAGTCAGACCACCCTAGCTGCGTTAATCGCTACAAAAACATGGTCGATGAGAACTATGGAGAGTTTGACGACTTCGGGAATCGCATTCCGGCTCGGTCCACAAGGGAAGAAGCAGCTAGGATTGCAGTGGCTCGACAGGACCACGAGTTGGACCAACATGTCGATCTGCCAAGGAGGCGGGTCCAAGACAGACTGGGAGATCGAGGTTCATACATCTCCTAGAGGCAGGCCGACCCGCGCGAGGGCCTGAGTCGTCGCCCTCTGCGTTTCTGGAGTGATAAGGAGGAAGTATCCCCCTTCTCCGAGGATATTCTCCGTACGACCTACGACGGAGAAAGGATCCCAACGGGGCTGCTACATTACAATGGGACGACCGATCCCGAGAAGCATATGATAGCATTCGAGAACACCATGCTGCTCCGATTCATCCGCTTGACGTCTCGATACACCACCACCTACAACCGATTCATGGATCGGTTTCTTGCCCATTTCTTCTCCATGACCGGGGAGAAGCTGCCCCCATCCTACCTCAACAACATCTGCCAAGAAGAAGGTGAGTCCCTCAGAGATTTCTTCACCCGATTCTCAAGGGAGGTGGTCCGGGTCAAGGACCCTACCATCGATCACCTACTCCTAGTAGTCCATCGTGCCCTGCGTAACCGATCATAGGCCGATGAGATTGTAAGGACTGGAGCTCAGAACCTGACCGAGATCCAAGACATCACCCATGGATTCATGTGGGGATGTCCCTCGCTCACGGGCCCCTATCTCGATCGGAGGGTCCCTATTTTCGGTCCGGCTTGAACCCCAGCAGAAAGGGGAACGAGCCCAAGAAGAACAAGGAAAAAGTCGATCTGCCGACCCAGATTGACAAGAGAAATTATATCCCCTTGAACGCGTCCGTCGAATAGATTTTTACTGTGATGGACAAAAAACTTCTGAAGCAGCCAAAGACTATACGCGAAGGTTCGAAGGCTCAAGAGTTAGGAAAATTTTGTGGCTACTACCAGCAATGGGGTCACACCACTAAGGAGTGTAATACCCTTAGTGATGAGATCAGGAGACTCATCCGTGGGGGTCACTTGAAGGATTTTGTTCGCAAGCTTGATCACTTCTCCGAGAATGCGGGTCGACCCCGAGAGTGGTCCAAATCTCGGTGGCAACTCCAACGCCGATCGCAAGGGAGCACATCGGAGAATGGCTCGAGAGTACAAGGGCCCACATGAAGTAGTGTAGATCGAGCAGAATGAAGATTGGGTTAGGCAAGAGGTTAGTTTTAGTGATAGTGATAGCCACCCAGGCCCCCCTTCGGGAAGGTGATGCACCTAGTTTTCAGATGGTGGTGACCTTAGGCGTGGTGAATTATCCTTTACTCCACACTTGTCAAAATGAAACTGCATAACCTAAGACTCAATCCCATCTAAACTTCCCTATCCGGGTTCGGCGAATCCGAGGTTTTGCCTCTAGGACGCATTCGATTACTCACTTCGATGGGAACCGCTCCGCGCCAAGTAACCCAAGAAGTCGAGTACGTAGTCGTCAACATGCCCCTAGCATACAACATAATTTTTGGCCGACCTAACCTCATCTAATTTTGATCCATCATCTCCACCTTCCACCAAAAGATCAAGATGCCTACCCCGAGCGAGGTGGGGGAAGTTGAGTGTAATGTGGTGGATAGTTGGGCATGCTGTGCCATTACCCTCAAGAAGCCTAAGGGCAAAGAGGTGACAAAATGTTTCGACCTACAGACATACGCCGACGCGAGATCGCTTTTCCCACCTCCCAATTCAGAGAAGAGGATTCCCAAATAGCCCGGAAAAGAAAACTCAACGAGTGGCTTGAACTATCCCAATCATTAAAAAATGTATCGTTAGTGTCTGGGGATAGCAGTAAAGTGACTTGCATCAGAGAGAACATGGATCATGACCATGAAATCATGATGATCGACTTCCTCTGTGAAAACATCGATGTCTTCGGTTGGACGGCAAGAGATCTATCGGGCATCGATCTGAAGGTCATCTGCCATCACCTCGGCATCGACCCATCCGTTAAGCTTATCAAGCAAAAGCTAAGTCCAAAGAAAGGAGAGGAACGAACTCATAGAAGGAGAAGTAAACAAGCTCCTCGACGCAGGCTACGTGACATGTAACATCCCGCTCGTCCGATTTATAAGGTACGTCTTGTTTCAACCTTTTAATGTGTTTAATTATGTGATTTTATATTTTTCGTGGCCCTATTTTGAACTCTTTTAGAGTTTAGGGGCCTTTTTGTAATTTTATTTGTTTAGGGGTTTTTCGGTCATTTATCGTTCGAACGAGATTTTGACCATTTTGACCCCTTCAACGCGTTCGGGGCATCGAAACGAGTCCGTAGACTCTGAGTTTGCCCTATTCTGACGTCGTTAACCCCTTCTTCCGACCGTTTTCGTGTACGAGGACCCGAGATATAATACCCGGATCCTCGTTTTGCGTGTCATATCACAGCAGCTCCAGCCATCGTCTTCTTCCCCGCGACCCATCACTGTTCACACAGTGAAGGTGTGAAAACACACACTTGTCGTTCTCCCTCGTTTCTCGACGGAATTCAACGAATCAATAGTGCAAATTTATCAGCTCGACGAGCCCGTCACAACCGTACCAATATCGTGGCCAACCGAAGACCGACGGCGGCGCATCGGCGGCCTGAAAGTGGCGGTGGAGCCACCACTTCGCCGGCGGCGTTCCGGCGAGTTTCGCGAGCGGAGCTTGACCCTACCCTACGTTTTTGGACCTTCTCGTTCCATTTCCGGCCTCCGTTCAGCACGAAAACCACCGCAAGTGGTGGTTCCGGCGATGACGCACCAGCAAAAACTTCGGCAGCGATTTCGGGCCTTTTCCCGGCCGGTTTTGGTGGTGGAGCCTTTACAAAAGTTGCTTAGAATGACGAAACGTAGTGGATGGCATCAGTGGCGTCCCGAGAACCGGCCGTTGGCGGCGGACCGGCGGTGAACTGGTGGTGAACCGGCGGGTCCGAACCGGTTACTGTTCCGGTGACTTTTTTCGGCAATTAAGTTATGGGTTTCGAAGGGCTCGTTACAAGCTTTCCAACGGTATATCCGGATTTTATTTTCGTTTAGCGGTTTGTATTTAATTTCAGTTTTCGTCGTTGGAATTTAGTTCGGTTTTTCGTCAACGAAGTCCGGTGTGTTTGGTATTTTCTGAAATTGATTGAGGGCTTTTGTTGAGCAGGCCGAGACGTACGTTTCTGTCCTTCCGGGGATTTTTCCGACCACCGGAGACGGTATTCCGGTGGCGGCCGGTGACTGTTCCGGCGGCTCCGGTAGCGGCATTCCGGTGACCTTCGGACAGAAGGTTTCTTTCCTTATGGTGAGTCCAATGCCACTTTCCGTTCGTCAATCGGATGTCCGGTTGATTTTATATGAATTTTTGAAGTGGTTGTATTTACTTTTGTTAATTGTTTGTAATTGTCAATTAATTACTCTAAGCGTGAATTACTGATTGAATTGTGCTCCAATGTGTATGAAAACTTGTATGAATTATAATTTGATATATTTGGATAATTTGATTTGTAAATTGAACCCCCGACTTGTTGATTTTGCTACTTGGTTAGTCTAGAGGGGGTGTTTGCGTAGTTTTTGAAAAAGTGGGAATTTGTTTGATTTGAATTAATAGACCTTAGTAATGAAATCTGAAATGTAATGTATGAATTGAATATGTAACGTATGAATTTAATGAACTTAGTTTGATTAAAATTTGACTTATATGAAATATGAACCTTGAATGATTAAATAACTTGCTTTGAATTTGTATAAGACTTCGTGAGGTTTAAATAAATTAGAAGCATGCTAAAGTGATTGCTTGACTTATTAATACTTGGAAATTTGTATGAAATGCGATATGAATTGTCGGAACTTTGTTAATTGAATTTGTTAGGTATTAAATGAATTGATATGAAATGATATGAAGTGCTTTGCCTTTAATTTTGTTATTTGCATTAATTATGCACATGAACATGCCTTAATGTTTTGTTTCGCATATAAATTATATAAATTTGAACCTTGCTGATGTGATTGCATTTATTAAGTGTTTGAGCATATGCCGTGCGTCCCTATGTGGTTGTCTGCTTGAGTCTGAGTTCCGTGCTGTGTTTGTGTGTTCAGTTGGTACAGGTGCACCCGGGGTGGTGACTTGAGGTCGTGCAGGTTCCGGGGTGGACCTTCTGCTTTGTATTTGGCTCCGTTTGGTGTAAGGTGAGGTTTTAGGATTTTTGTTTTAGTTACAGCGACCTACAACATTCTGTGCTCGTTTTCAAGCCTGCATGCGATTATTCTATTATATTTATATAATAGATACGTGTTTATATGATATGTTTATGAATTTGTCATACGATTAAAGGTTTTCGAACTGTATATGTACGAGCATATGTAAGCTTGAAATGTTTTGCAACGAGGCTATGCTCCAAACCGTGTGTCTTCATACCAGCTGCGGATTAGGATGACACGGAAAGGTACGTTTATAGCATATGCTAAGTTGCAAGGTATGGTATGCTCCGATAAGGTACGTAAGTATGATTTTGATTCGATATGATAAGTTTGATATGTAGCGAGTTATGATATGATCTGTCTGATATGCTCTGTTTTGATATGTTGGGCCCCGAGACGTGGGTAAGGGGGACCCGGGACGACCATGGGGCCGCCGGTTATGACCCCTGTGCACGTTCTCATTTGAGATATTCACGTGCGACCTAGGGAGGTTGGGAAGGCGTGGTATCTTGAGCCCTCGGTGGATAACCGGGGAAGGCACAGTGTGGGTTCGCTACCCCGTGTGTGTTTGTATCTGTATGAGTAGTGAGGGTTTGCTCCCCGAACTACATGGTGTTGGGGTTGGATTGTTTATGATATTTGTTGGTTTCTGATATGATTCGATATGGAAGTAAGGTGGGAGACCCGTACTCGCCGGGTATATGATTATGATATGTTATGTTGATTATGAAACGGGATAGGAGCTTTCTCTCTTAATAAAATATGAGTATGCTCAGTTTGTTAAGTTATGAATAAGATAAGATATGTATAAGTTTGATTTGATATGATATGTATAAGTTTGATTTGATATGATATGTATAAGTTCGATTTGAAAATGGTTTTGGTATGCAAAACCCTACTCCGGGTTCATAATCTTTCTTTTGATACGTGCTCTGCTCCTTATTATGTATAGTGTGTGTGAGTTCAGCCCCCTCGCTCAGTCAGTGGACTGACCCTCGCCCCATCTATGTTTTTAGTTGCAGGTACCAAATGTTGGAGTTCGAGCTAGGCGGCTTTGAGTCTGGTCTGTCGAGTCTGTGTCGGTCTGTTTGATTTTGCTAAGTATTTTGTTCTGATTTATTTATGAAAATTATGTATATAGTATGTTCTGTACAAGATGATATTTATGCTTTGATCATATGAATTTTCGGGGCAGATTAGGACAGTTGAACCCGTTTATTTATGTTCGTTGATTAAAGTTTTTGTTAGTTCATATTTTGCATCGCTTCCGCATTCGAGTTTTGCTTATTTTACTTGTACAGGGTTTAGGTACCGCCTAGCTTTGGTTGGTTTTTCGTTTGTCACCCGTTCGCTGTGACTTGGTGCGTGTGCGGACTTTCCATTTCGTACCACGTGTCGGGTCATAGTGCGGGGGGTGTGGTGCCCCACCGCTTGGGGTGCTACATCTTAAGTGGTATCAGAGCTACCAGGTTCAGAACCGGTGCTCTGGAGTCGTGTCGTGTCAGTTTAGGTCGTACGGCATAGGAATACTTGTGCATTGCATTCGTCTGATGTGAAATTTTGACTTCTCTGTATGAATTTGACTGAGCTTATGTGATTGTGTGCACACTATGATTATGATTTTTGCAAAATTATCATTGTTTTGCTTTAAATTTTATTAAATTACGTATTGCTTCTGCATTACTTATGTGTTCTTAATTGCTTTTATTACTTGACATATTCATGTACTAACCCGCATGCATAGATATTTATTCAATTTGTGAATTACAGGGTGTTGCCTCGACGCCAAAATTTTAAATTGATCATGACAACACTTCCCACTTCTACAAAATTATGAAGGAAGATTTGAAACTTCCGTCTTCTGACTACTTGGATGAAAAGCAAATGGACCTCTACAAGAATTTATAACAAGGAATCAATGCTACTGCTATAAAAACGGGTATTATGCATACATGGCACGTGCATCATGCATTGGAGTAAATTTTAATTATTTTGGATATTGTTCTACATGCTTGATTGCTTTCTTTGCTGGATATGAGTGCACTCCATTCACATCCCTAACCCCACATGCATTAGCTTCGTGATTATATTTAGGTGACTTCCTTACCTGTTCCAACGAGGATCGATTTTAGTGGAAGCTGCATTGGGATCTGAATAAGGGTGGATCAGAAAGTGTACAGTTGATTTAACAAACTCACGGTATAGGATGGATAAAAGAGGATGTTTGTATACAAGGGAAACAAGAGACCTTCTAATTAACGAGGTGCCTTCAGGATATATACTTAACTACTTGGAGGTGACTATGAAGAAATAGAGACACTTGTACCATTCGGAGATTCTCAAATGGAGGTCAGGTTATTGTGAAGACACCAATGAGAGCAACTTAGCGGTGGGAGTGTAGTTGGTGGATGCTCGATGAAGAAGAGAAGTAGGGTGACGTCTACAACTTGCAAGATCAACATTCACCCAGCTACACTACAAACTCCTTTCAACTGGATTCCATAGAATTTCTCAAATAAAGGAAGAGTGAAGAAAAGGTCGAGGATGTTTTGGATTCGATATTATATCAACACAAAGGTGAGAACCTTCAAGAGAATTAAAGTAAAGGAGGTTCGTGGTAATCAGCAACAAAGCTTAACTTACGTGGAAAAGAAGCAAAGGAAAGTATGGAAAATGGTATGGCTTAAGATTTCGATCGCGGAAGGAATAAAGGAAGTCAATCAATCCGGTGGGTATAAATCTTGGAAGACAATAATGTTAAAGGTTTTATCTAGTTGAGGTATTTTCTAGATCCAAGCTGAATTGTCGTGATGTGGGATTACTTGAAAGACAGGAAATAACAAATGGGAATGATAAAGAAAAGTAAAGAAATTCTGGGTGGATTTCGGGCGATCAAGTATAAACAATTGGAAAAGAGGGTTCATTTAATTATACGAACTCCTAAAGAGTGAACCAAGGAAGTTTTGATCAAAGTGACAACCATGAAGAAGACTCGGGAAGCAATCGGAGAGTAATTACTAAAGAAAAGGCAAAATGTTAATTCCATGAGCGCAGAAGGCTTCAGGTTTTAGAAATCGTACTTCCAAGCCGTGGAAATGTTCAAGTGATGCTAGATAATTCTGAAGATAAGAAGACCGTGATCAACAGAAACAAACAAACAAACAAGAAATGATCAACAGTTTGAGACAAGCTTATAATTCAACAAACAAGGAACTAGGTGCCAAGATAAAGCTTACCATTACTACGGTGAACGGTACCTTAAGCATTCATGGCATTTGCACACATACATTTCATAAGTAATTGTATTTATTTTATTTTGCTTGACTATTGTGACATGACTAACTGCTTCAATTTTTCATAACTTGAGATTTATTGTTGTTGTGAATTCTTGTAAACTGAATGGATTACATGCTTGTGTGGATTGTTGTGTTTCAGTGTTTATAAAATTTCCTAAATGGCTCACTAACCCTACATGCACCTACATGCATATTATAATTTTATCTTACAGTGATCCCATCGCGATATCCCCCTTGAGTTGAGCATGAATGATGAGTCTATACTCTAGGGACACCGATATCAGTCGGGTAAAGGTACACTATACATGCATCCCATGTTTTGCATTCGGTGCTACTTTAATGTGTGTATGTATGAATGTTGTGTAAGTGAACTTGTGTGCTAGAGAGTTGTTGAGATCTCTCTATTTACGTGTTAGGGAGATGTGGGATTCTCCCTATTTATGTGATAGAAAGATGCTGGATTCTTTCTAAATTATGTGAGCAAGAGATGCTGGATTCTCTTGGAGTTAGATGTTTGAGAGATGTTGGATTCTCTCGAATTTAGGGTTTGAGAAATGCTGGATTTTCTCAAACTAGAATGTTTGGAAGATGTGGAAGTCTGCTAGACTTAGGTTGAGAGACGGGGCTCTCTCGATTACGTGGTTGAGAGACGGGGTTCTCTTAATTCTGTGCCTGAGGGACGGGGTTCTCTCTTTTGATGTGCTGGGAGACGGGGCTCTCTCTCTCTTGCGTGCTGAGAGATGGGATTCTCTCTTGTTTGTCGCGGCTGAGTTGAGTGTGGCCTGGTGCTGGTTTGCAGTCGACGAGGAAGCGTCAGTATTGGGTTTTGGGTACAGTGGCCTAGTAAGGATCGAATGAGTTGAAGTGACCAACGGTCAAGTGCTCAGTGGAACTTCAGTGACAACGGGTCACCATGAATAGAGTTGATGCCAGCTAAGGGAGAAGTATCCTGCAGAAATTGCAGTTCGCCTAGACCAGAGTTGCGCAGCGGAAGCTTGAAGTGGAATTCGTTTCAGCGTCGTTCAAGATCCGACCTTAGGACCTGAGGACAGGTCCTTTTGAAGGAGGGAAGTTTGTAACATCCCGCTCGTCCGATTTATAAGGTACGTCTTGTTTCAACCTTTTAATGTGTTTAATTATGTGATTTTATATTTTTCGTGGCCCTATTTTGAACTCTTTTAGAGTTTAGGGGCCTTTTTGTAATTTTATTTGTTTAGGGGTTTTTCGGTCATTTATCGTTCGAACGAGATTTTGACCATTTTGACCCCTTCAACGCGTTCGGGGCATCGAAACGAGTCCGTAGACTCTGAGTTTGCCCTATTCTGACGTCGTTAACCCCTTCTTCCGACCGTTTTCGTGTACGAGGACCCGAGATATAATACCCGGATCCTCGTTTTGCGTGCCATATCACAGCAGCTCCAGCCATCGTCTTCTTCCCCGCGACCCATCACTGTTCACACAGTGAAGGTGTGAAAACACACACTTGTCGTTCTCCCTCATTTCTCGACGGAATTCAACGAATCAATAGTGCAAATTTATCAGCTCGACGAGCCCGTCACAACCGTACCAATATCGTGGCCAACCGAAGACCGACGGTGGCGCATCGGCGGCCTGAAAGTGGCGGGTGGAGCCACCACTTCGCCGACGGCGTTCCGACGAGTTTCGCGAGCGGAGCTTGACCCTACCCTATGTTTTTGGACCTTCTCGTTCCATTTCCGGCCTCCGTTCAGCACGAAAACCACCGCAAGTGGTGGTTCCGGCGATGACGCACCAGCAGAAACTTCGGCAGCGATTTCGGGCCTTTTCCCGGCCGGTTTTGGTGGTGGAGCCTTTACAAAAGTTGCTTAGAATGACGAAACGTAATGGATGGCATCAGTGGCGTCCCGAGAACCGGCCGTTGGCGGCGGACCGGCGGTGAACTGGTGGTGAACCGGCGGGTCCGAACCGGTTACTGTTCCGGTAACTTTTTCCGGTAATTGAGTTATGGGTTTCGAAGGGCTCGTTACAAGCTTTCCAACGGTATATCCGGATTTTATTTTCGTTTAGCGGTTTGTATTTAATTTCAGTTTTCGTCGTTGGAATTTAGTTCGGTTTTTCGTCAACGAAGTCCGGTGTGTTTGGTATTTTCTGAAATTGATTGAGGGCTTTTGTTGAGCAGGCCGAGACGTACGTTTCTGTCCTTCCGGGGATTTTTCCGACCACCGGAGACGGTATTCCGGTGGCGGCCGGTGACTGTTCCGGCGGCTCCGGTAGCGGCATTCCGGTGACCTTCGGACAGAAGGTTTCTTTCCTTGTGGTGAGTCCAACGCCACTTTCCGTTCGTCAATCGGATGTCCGGTTGATTTTATATGAATTTTTGAAGTGGTTGTATTTACTTTTGTTAATTGTTTGTAATTGTCAATTAATTACTCTAAGCGTGAATTACTGATTGAATTGTGCTCCAATGTGTATGAAAACTTGTATGAATTATAATTTGATATATTTGGATAATTTGATTTGTAAATTGAACCCCCGACTTGTTGATTTTGCTACTTGGTTAGTCTAGAGGGGGTGTTTGCGTAGTTTTTGAAAAAGTGGGAATTTGTTTGATTTGAATTAATAGACCTTAGTAATGAAATCTGAAATGTAATGTATGAATTGAATATGTAACGTATGAATTTAATGAACTTAGTTTGATTAAAATTTGACTTATATGAAATATGAACCTTGAATGATTAAATAACTTGCTTTGAATTTGTATAAGACTTCGTGAGGTTTAAATAAATTAGAAGCATGCTAAAGTGATTGCTTGACTTATTAATACTTGGAAATTTGTATGAAATGCGATATGAATTGTCGGAACTTTGTTAATTGAATTTGTTAGGTATTAAATGAATTGATATGAAATGATATGAAGTGCTTTGCCTTTAATTTTGTTATTTGCATTAATTATGCACATGAACATGCCTTAATGTTTTGTTTCGCATATAAATTATATAAATTTGAACCTTGCTGATGTGATTGCATTTATTAAGTGTTTGAGCATATGCCGTGCGTCCCTATGTGGTTGTCTGCTTGAGTCTGAGTTCCGTGCTGTGTTTGTGTGTTCAGTTGGTACAGGTGCACCCGGGGTGGTGACTTGAGGTCGTGCAGGTTCCGGGGTGGACCTTCTGCTTTGTATTTGGCTCCGTTTGGTGTAAGGTGAGGTTTTAGGATTTTTGTTTTAGTTACAGCGACCTACAACATTCTGTGCTCGTTTTCAAGCCTGCATGCGATTATTCTATTATATTTATATAATAGATACGTGTTTATATGATATGTTTATGAATTTATCATACGATTAAAGGTTTTCGAACTGTATATGTACGAGCATATGTAAGCTTGAAATGTTTTGCAACGAGGCTATGCTCCAAACCGTGTGTCTTCATACCAGCTGCGGATTAGGATGACACGGAGAGGTACGTTTATAGCATATGCTAAGTTGCAAGGTATGGTATGCTCCGATAAGGTACGTAAGTATGATTTTGATTCGATATGATAAGTTTGATATGTAGCGAGTTATGATATGATCTGTCTGATATGCTCTGTTTTGATATGTTGGGCCCCGAGACGTGGGTAAGGGGGACCCGGGACGACCATGGGGCCGCCGGTTATGACCCCTGTGCACGTTCTCATTTGAGATATTCACGTGCGACCTAGGGAGGTTGGGAAGGCGTGGTATCTTGAGCCCTCGGTGGATAACCGGGGAAGGCACAGTGTGGGTTCGCTACCCCGTGTGTGTTTGTATCTGTATGAGTAGTGAGGGTTTGCTCCCCGAACTACATGGTGTTGGGGTTGGATTGTTTATGATATTTGTTGGTTTCTGATATGATTCGATATGGAAGTAAGGTGGGAGACCCGTACTCGCCGGGTATATGATTATGATATGTTATGTTGATTATGAAACGGGATAGGAGCTTTCTCTCTTAATAAAATATGAGTATGCTCAGTTTGTTAAGTTATGAATAAGATAAGATATGTATAAGTTTGATTTGATATGATATGTATAAGTTTGATTTGATATGATATGTATAAGTTCGATTTGAAAATGGTTTTGGTATGCAAAACCCTACTCCCGGTTCATACTCTTTCTTTTGATACGTGCTCTGCTCCTTATTATGTATAGTGTGTGTGAGTTCAGCCCCCTCGCTCAGTCAGTGGACTGACCCTCGCCCCATCTATGTTTTTAGTTGCAGGTACCAAATGTTGGAGTTCGAGCTAGGCGGCTTTGAGTCTGGTCTGTCGAGTCTGTGTCGGTCTGTTTGATTTTGCTAAGTATTTTGTTCTGATTTATTTATGAAAATTATGTATATAGTATGTTCTGTACAAGATGATATTTATGCTTTGATCATATGAATTTTCGGGGCAGATTAGGACAGTTGAACCCGTTTATTTATGTTCGTTGATTAAAGTTTTTGTTAGTTCATATTTTGCATCGCTTCCGCATTCGAGTTTTGCTTATTTTACTTGTACAGGGTTTAGGTACCGCCTAGCTTTGGTTGGTTTTTCATTTGTCACCCGTTCGCTGTGACTTGGTGCGTGTGCGGACTTTCCATTTCGTACCACGTGTCGGGTCATAGTGCGGGGGGTGTGGTGCCCCACCGCTTGGGGTGCTACATGACACCAGCTCAATATGTTGACTGGTTGTGCAATGTGGTCCTTGTGTAAAAAACCGGCGAGAAATGGAGGATGTACAACTATTTCACTGATCTCAACAAGGTCTGCCCAAAAGACCTCTACCCTCTTCCTTGTATCGTCCAACTCATCGATTCCACCACGTTATGCAAAATGCTCAGCATGATAGATGCCTTTCAGGGTTATTACCAGATTTCTATGGCACCGGAGGACAGGTTGAACATGGCCTTCATAGTAGTGAAAGACAGCTACTGTTTCAAGGTAATGCCGTTTGGCCTAAAGAATGCGGGCGCCATCTACCAAAGACTGGTAAGCCTGATGTTTAAGCACGAGATCGGGAAAACATTGGAGGTCTACATCGAAGACATGATTGTGAAAAGAAAAAAGGCTCGGGATCATCTTGACCACTGGCGTCTGGCCTTCGAAGTATTGAGACAATATGGGATGAAGTTCAACCCCGAAAAATGCACGTTCGGGGTCGAGGGGGGCAGATTCCTCGGCTACATGGTAAGTCAAAGAGGGATCGAGGCCAACCTCGTGACGATAAAAGTGATCCAAATCATACGCCGACCTTAATGCATACGCCAGGTCCAATCCCTCGTCGGTCGGATCATTTTGCTAAATCGTTTCATCTCCTGATCTTTTGAAAAAAATCTTTTCAAAGTTTTACTTAATTTGAAGAAGTTTCAATGGGATGAAGAGTGCGATAGAGCTTTTGAACAACTTAAAGAGTACCTGTCCTCTCCACCACTGTTGGCTAAGCCCAACGAAGGAGAGACCTTGTACCTTTATCTCTCTCTTTCTTATGAAACTTTCAGTTCGGTCCTGGTCACCATTCGGGATCGGAAACACCTACCAGTTTATTACTGGAGCAAGATATTGCATGGGGCGGAGCTAAACTATCTTGGGATCAAGAAGTTTGTGTTTGCCTTGGGTAATTCGGCTAGGAAATTAAGGCTCTATTTTCAGGCGCACCCGATAGTCGTTCTTACTGACCCACCACTCCGACAAGTTCTGGCGAAGCCCAAATTTGTCGGGTCGTATGATAAAGTGGGCGGTCGAGCTGGGACAACATGATATCTCTTTTCAGCACCGAGCCGCCCAACAGGCCCAGGTTCTGGTTGACTTTTTAGTTGAAAAGAACATATCCCCTTCAAAATCGATCCCGACCCCCTTGAGTTGGACTATGCATGTGGATGGCTCATCAACCTCCCCGGGGGGGGGGAGGGGACGGGAGAGGGGGGATATCCCTTATCGGTTTAGATAATACGCAGTTCAATTTCGCCATTCGTCTTGACTTCAAAGCCACCAACAATGAGGCAGAATATGAAGCGCTTTTAGCAGGCCTCAGGTTTGCCCTCGAACAGAAGATCGAAAAGATAGCCGTAGTGACCGACTCTCAGCTCATAGTTGATCAGGTCAACGAAACATATAAGGCTCGCAAGGACACTATAGTTGCATATCTTAAGCTGGTGAAGGAGCTAATTACACAGTTTAAGGAGTCCAAGATCGAGCAAGTCCCCCGAGAAGAGAACAGTCGAGCCGACACCCTGTCCATGTAGTGATAAGGAACTTCCTCTGTAAAAACATAATATGTCGCTTTTGGGTTCCAAGGGTCTTGATCTGTTGGCCCTAATTTCGAAGTGAGAACATGAAACACTATCATCGAGACCTTAGAATCAACCTCCGATTCTCTACAATTGGCCACTCTCAAGCAAATAGCCAAACAAAAGTCACCAACCGGATCATCATCCAGAATCTGAAGACCCGCCTCGATGCCAAACTGGGCGCTTGGGCGGATGAACTTGACGAAGTTCTATGGGCTTATCGAACTACACCCCACACTGAGACAGCACAAACACCTTCCTTCTTGGTGTACGGATCCGAGGCTGTGATTCCATCCGAATAGCTCCACGAGACGGCTCGAGTCTCCCAGTACCAACTCGATCTCAATAGGGAAAATCGAGGTGACGATCTCGATCTAATCGAGGAAAAACGAGAACATGCCTACCAAAAGCTCAAACAATACAAGGCTTCAGCGGCTCGATCCTACAATAAACATGTTAAGCCCAGGTCATTCCAGATCGGGGACTTGGTGTTGAAAAAGTTCGAGGTCCTGCAACATGTGGGAAAGCTAGAGCCAAATTGGGAAGGCCCGTATAGGGTGGTCAAGATAGGGAAAAACATGGCCTATCGACTTGAAGACATGGCTGGAGAGCCCTTGCCCAGGCCATGGAACGCCCATAACTTGAAGAAGTTTTATGTTTAAACTTTTAAATTAGTGTAATCGAAGTGGAATCAAGTAAAGATCCGACTTTTCTATGAATCAATTCCTGTTACAAAAATGAATGAAATTGAATTCACCCCGAATCGATCTACTTTCAATACAATGTTAAGTCCTCGTTACCTATTGTTTGTATTCGATCTACGATCATGCCTCAAAGGGGGGAGTTTGAGACCCACACCAGCAAAAAATAAATAAATATATCGAAAGGGTAGGACCCAACTAGGTCGACCCAAGACCCTTGGAGATCTAACCAATGGATTAAGTTGCACAAGTTTTAAGTTACGTCCAATGACATCGCGCAATCGATCCAATGAGAACTAAAACTAGCAACGATCAAGTTCTCAAACTACACGATGAGATCGATTCCTAAGCAAATCTAAATACTAACAAGGCTAATAAGGTATTTCGAGGAGATCGAATCATCCAGATCGATCCAACTGAATAACAAATACCTATGTTAATAATTAGAAAAATGGATCCACGTCGATACATTTGAAAGAAAAAATAATAATATATGCCAACTTGTAAAACAAAAACACAAGTATGGGAGAAAAGCATGCATTCATAAAGGGGTCGACCTCACCCCGCGCTGTGGGTCGACCATTAAGCAAATTAAAGACACTGACCTCACCCACGATGTGGGTCGATTCCTCATAGTATTTAACAACAGAAATTAAAACAAAGTGCTTACCTAGCCACAACTGGCCGGTAGGTCGAATAGATTGTTTAAACAAGTACTTGAAAACAGAAGTTTGAAGAAGTTCATGGTTGTGGGGCTGGAGTCGAACTGCTAAGAGGAGGTCCTGATGCAACTGGACCTTTGTTCAGACCCAACAACATCGGTGGTAGAAACCTGTCGATGGCGATAGGTTACGGTAATTCACATCTAGCAGGCTGTTTGTCCCGTTTCAAGTAAGCCATGTCAATGGCAAACCCGTACTTGTGTAAAGGCCAATCAATCTGCACCGGCTCCTCGTCCTTATCCATGGGATCGGGGTATGGAGGCATCCAATGGTTTGTTCATTGAAGACCACCGGGATCAATCCCTGTTTCTTGAGCTGGTTATACGCTAACTTGAACTCGGCCTGCACATCGACGATGCTCATAATGAGATTAGCCTCCTCGAACGCAGGACCGTCGATAAACTCTCGTACAGGATACCTCTCGATGTATCCTTTGGCCTTCTTCACAGACTCCATCACCGCATCGATCTTAGCTTGTGCCTCTACCCACACCACTTTCTTCCCATCCTCTCGACCGACCCCTCGAGCTTTCTCGATGTCCTGAGCAGCTTTGGCTTTTACGTTATCCATTTAGGTGGCGTGCTGCTTGTTCAGGGGTCAATCTGCTTTAAAGCGCTACTCAGCTTAGCCGCTTTCATTTGTTCCTCCTCTACCCTTTGCCTCTTTGCTTGCCTCAATTCCTCCACCTCCTTCCCCAAGGCAGCTATTTCGACGGCGTTCATCGACCTCAACTGCTCCTTGGCCGTTTCATACTTCTCTTTATACTTTCTTTTTCCATCCTGAAACACCTCGATTTGGAAGGTGTTCACCATGATCGGAAGAATATCCTGTCCCGATGCTAGCAATGTTAGCAAAAAACAACAATAATACGTCAATAAAAAGAAAATCAAAGTGAAAACACTTACAACGAATAAGGCTTTGCTGGCCCAACCGGTCTTACGGTCAATCGAATGCTGGAAAAGCTCCTTCTGCTCATCAATGATGCAGCAAGTATTGAACAAAGCACAGACCAGGTCGAGATCGGGCTTACCCACTACCAGATTTCTTCTCGACCCCGTCCTCTCTCTTGACCTCGAGCCCAGCTGGCCATAGGGGTGGGTCGGTTTAGTTGAAGTTGAGAAGTTACCCTTCTTCATCCGACTCTTCTGACATGTCGTCGGCATCAAGCCGGAGCTCAGGCTCCCCATCCCTCTTAGACATCCGTTTATAGATCCAATGATGTACCTGGGGAATAGTTAGGTCATAAATGTTCTCATTGGGATCGAGATGAATTTCTAAGTCATCTAGGTTAATTACTTGCTATGGGCCTGATGCCACTGGAGCGCTCGACCTCAATGCGGCGGCTTCGGCAGGTGCCCCAGGAGGGGGAGTTTGGTTTTGTTGCTGGGGTATGGAGGGGTTAGTCTGCCTCCTTGGGTGCTGTGCCAGAATCTGGGCCTCTAGGAGATGCTCGTTGATAGCGGCTATGGCTACATCGATTCTACCTACCTCTATCGCAAGGATCGGTTCATCCCTGTTCAACCCCATGGTTGCTTGAACTCTCCTTAATCTGGCCATTCTAAGTATGTGTAAACTTGTAAAACAATTAGCATCGATAAGTATGACAAACCAAAAAAAAAAAAAAAAAAAAAAAGAAGCAAGCAGACACAAGGCCTACTGCCCGGTGGTGACAGGCTCAGGTCGGACACAGAGGCATACCAAAGCTGAAGTTCTTCAACCCCAATCCCTTGACCATTCCCGCCTCGACCAGATGCCCGGACCTTGTCAAGTATGTGGGGTCGAGTTACCCGAGGTCGGTCAGGCGACTGAAGTGCTGGTGCAGCCACGATCGACGGAGGCGAGGTAATTTCTTGTGCTCAACGTTGGACAAGGTGGTTCAAAAGGGAAGAGACATGGGACAATCTATGAAGAACTTCTTCTTCCACCATTTACCGTTCGATGAGTTTGGGATATAGACAAGATTACAACCCGCTTTTGGTTGTAAGTAGTAATACCCTGCCCTGAACTTGGCGAAGTTGTTGAGGGTAAAGAACTCCCCAAAGTCCTCGATCCTTGGCTCGAACCCAAGACATCAAACAATAATGATCTTGTTGTGCATAAGGGCGATCGAGTTCGGCATTGCTTGGGTAGGACAGAGGTTGAACCGCTCAAAAAACGTCAGCATCAGATGGATAAAGGGAAATCTATACCCATGTTCCACAGATGCGTGGTACAAGCCAAAGGAGTTCCTAAACTTGGGTGTTCTGATTGTCTTCCCCTCCACTGGAAGCCTAACCCCAAACCCCTCAAGAAGGTCGAATAGCCAGTTCTGGATCTCCCTGAATTCCGCGTTTGTGAGTTTTGAAGTTCTCTGCTCCACCGATGTCAGAGTGCGGAACACATGCTTCGATTTCTTCTTCTTTGTGGGTCGAGGGTCCACTACCACCTCTTCTATTCCCTCGACCTCATCCAGGAGCTGCTATTTATGCCTCGAGGTTGAAGCCTATCCCCCTCGTTTAATTGTCGCTTCCGACACCTCTACCTCATTGGAAAAACCAAGGAGAGACCCAAAACTTTAATCCGGGAGTGGAGGAGCTCGCACCCGTCTCCCCAAGTCGATCTGGCAAAGGAGTGAAAGGGGGTTGGCTCTCTTGCTAGCATCGACTTCCCCAACCAATGGGATGTGTGCCATACTTGTGCAAAAGAAAAGAAGCGAAGAGATCTAAACTTAGAAGTTTACGTGGGTTTGATACCAAAAAGCTAGAGCGAAAGCGAGAAGCATTGGCGAGCTCGAGAATTCTATTGCTGAAAAGTGTAGAATGGGGGCTTGGGAGGGCGCCTATTTATAGAGGATGGAAAAGTAATTTCTCGAAAAACACAAAACGTTGCCATCATTACCAGCCCCGGATTGATTCGCTCGAACAGGCATGTCCTCTTCAACGCGGCGATGGATCGATTCCAACATTCACGACGGTTCCCCTACCCAACACTAGATCGATGAAATTACTACCGCGAATTTTCACGCTGGTAATTTGGAGGGCCTCTGACATGGTATAATATTATTGGGCCATGTGGCATACCCGATACGGAGCCACTTGTACCTTGAGTCATCTTGACCGATCCCTGGAGAGATACGTGTCACGCACGAGGCTTCGAATTCGACCTCAGATCCACCTCCCCATTTTCTCACATATGCCCGGATCGATTGGATTGGGGTTGGATCGGGTCGAGCTAGCTCTTGGTATTGGTCCTCCCGAATCTCTCCCAAGGGACCAACCTCCTCGACCCCTCAACAGAACGGATGGGAATAAGGGGCTGCCAACCTTATTATCTGACGCAACGCGTCGAATAGCTTTCCCACTCCTGAGACAGGTCACTGTCAGGACACTTATCACTCTCTCATTCCCCGGTACAAGCGCCTTTAGGCGCATTTAATGCCCTCTGTGCCAGACCTTGCCCAAAGAGGAAAGATGGCGTGCTTTACGCTTACTTGGCGAGATTGAGCATTTTTCCTTCGGGACAATCGCTTGACCGCATTTAATGCATAGCTGTCGTACACGCACTACTGTGTTAATTAGCCAAGGCTATATATACGCCCCCTGAACAATTGTTGGTAAGCATTCAAGAGCATTTATTTCGCACTTATTGTATTTATTTCTCTCTCTAGATTTCCAATACTGACTTGAACATCGGAGAGCCAAAACTGGGCCCAACCCTCAATTCCCCAGTTTGGTCTTTGAGCTTACGTGTGTTGAGTATTTTCAGATCGATAAAGATCCCACACTTAAAAATTCTTGATTGATCGACCCGAAATTGCTAGCTAGATTGCTATCTCATTTGGACCAGTTTTGAGCCGGATCAAGAGGCGATGTGAATTTTTTTAGATATCACGAGGGGTTAAATTAAAATAAATTTCTTTCAAGGAGATATTTCAAACATTTTGGATATCATAAAGGGGTAAATTAAATTTTACTCCATGTTTTAGTATACTGCAAATATTGTATTAATATAACTTAATTTAAGTTTATAGGGTATTTAGAAATTTTATTGGTAGACTTGCCAACCCCATAATAAAAAGGACAGCAAAAAATCTAACACTTATCTCTTTCCAGTGTTTTGTATTCTTTCCTGTCGGATGGTTTGGAGTTCAGTTCGTTTGCCCCGAAGAGAGGCATCCACCAAGGCGACCCTCTCTCCCCTTATCTCATTCTCTTTTGTGTAGAAGTCTTGTCTTTACTGATACAGGAATAGGACAATCTTGGTAACTTGGAGGGGGTGACCGTGTGTCGAGGAGCCCTGAAGGTTACTCACCTTCTTTTCGCGGATGATACTTTAATCTGTCGTAAAGCTTCTGTTGAGGCGATGGGCACTATCAAGGCAGTACTTGAAAGATACAACAGAGTGTCGAGACAAGTGATGAACAGTTCAAAGTCTTTTATATTTTTTAGTCCCAACATTCCGTAAGGGATTCGAGTGGAGATGGCGGGGAATTTGGGGGTTAGGAGGGTGAATAGGCTAGATGATTATTTGGGACTTCCCTCGTCTATGGGACGGATTAGAAGGGCGGTGTTTTCGAATATGGTGAAGAGGGTTAATAGGCGTATTCAGGAGTTCTCGAAAAAGTTTCTTTCGAAGATCGGAAGGAGATGTTAATCACAACAGTGTTACAAGTTGTTCCTTCTTACACGTTGAATTGCTTCTTGCTCCCGGATTGCTTAATTAAGGAGATTGATTCCACCATCAGCAATTATTAGTGGAATGTTTGGGAGAAAAAACGAATTCATTGGATAGTTTGGAATAAGATGTTCACCAACAAGTTTGTAGGGTATGGGTTTCCGTTCCATTAGGCTATTCAACCTGACCACGCTATCAAAGCAGTTGTGGCGGTTTATCGGTACCCAAAAAGTTTGATTAGTCGGATCATGAAGGCTAAATACTTCCCGCATTCAGACCCTTGGAATGCGTAGTTAGGTTGTACTCCCTCTTTTACCTCTTACATGTTGAATTGCTTCTTGCTCCCGGATTGCTTAATTAAGGAGATTGATTCCGCCATCAGCAATTATTAGTGGAATGTTTGGGAGAGAACACAAATTCATTGGATAGTTTGGTATAAGATGTTCACCTGCAAGTTTGTAGGCTATGGGTTTCCATTCTATTAGGCTATTCAACCTGGCCATGCTATCAAAGCAGTTGTAGCGGTTTATCGGTACCCAAAAAGGTTGATTAGTCGGATCGTGAAGGCTAAATATTTCCCGCATTCAGACCCTTGGAATGCACAGTTAGGTCATACTCCCTCTTTCGCCTGGAGAAGCCTATACGAGACGAGGTATATTATTGCTACGGGAACTCATTGAAGAATCGGGAATGGAGCTTCAGTTCATGTTTGGAGGGACCGTAGGCTACCTAATCGCCCAGATTTTAGACCAAAATTCAAGCTTGATACTCGTATCAACCCGAAGTGGGTGGAAAAAGTTGATGAAATCGGACTTAGTGGGATGATGAGCTAATTCGTAACTCCTTCCTTGAAGGGGATGCTCGGACCATTCTTAGTATTCCGTTAGGGGATCGGCGTAGACATGACTCGATCATATGGCATTACAATAAAAATGGGTGTTTTTCAGTAAAAAACACTTACCATTTGGCAGTTTTGATTGCGGAGAGAGGTCAGGCTTCTTTCTAGACAAAACCTACCCAACGGTTGTGAAAACATCTGTGGAAGCTGGAGGTGTTGTCTAAGATTAAGTCGTTTCTTTGGAGATGCAGTCACAACATCTTACCAACTGGTATGAACCTCAACAGGCGATAATGCAATGGTGACCTGGCTTGCATCCAGTGTTGTCATGCTACGAAAGATCTTCAGCATGCCCTCTTTTCATGCTCTTATGTGAGACAGATCTGGGCTCTCTGTCAGGTGCCTGTTGCTGCGGTTCAAAAACTGGAAGTTGGGTTTAGAGATGAGCTGGTCAGCACATAAATGAGCTGGAACAAAATGTCTGTCGTCGGTTGGTGACGGCTCCATGGTGCATCTGGAGAGCGCGTAATGTGAGAAGAATAGAAAGGACCTACCAACAGCCCTTGTAGGTGGTGCGGGAAGTAGATACTTTCACATCGTCGGTGCCAGCAATTAAGGAAGTAACAACAACACTTGTAAATATTTTGGATTAATAAAACTGAAATTATTGCAAGTTATGAGTATTTTACGAATTTCATAATTAATTACGCGTGATGGTATTTTTATATGAAATATGTTTCATAGGAAAATACTTTAAATACCAAAAATCACGTGCCATTAAAGTTCTAGTCGGTATGATAAGAAAATATTCTTATCAAGACTATAATGTGTTTTATAAGATGATTAGTCTTTTGTCATAGGAAAATGGAGTTTTCGATTATAACACATTGATTATTTTCAATGAGATTAGAAACATCGAACTGGAGTACTGGACCACTGAGATTGTTCATTTTATACTGCTATCTAAAATGAACAGAAATCTCGGGAAGCAGTGCACTCTTAATCCTGCCAGTGTTTCGGCTTTAGGCATGTAGTGTTAATCACTGTGATGTACTCAAAAGTGAGGTGTCAAAAACGGGTTTCCAAAATACTTTGTACGTTCGGTGATTGCATGAAATGTGCTAAAGAGTAATACTGATAAAGGAATATGTGGGCTTGCTGGAAGGTTAGAAGATATCCCTGAAATAGATTTGCAAAAGTTCAAATTAAAACTTTGGCCAAAGTACTTAGTGTGTGTGTTACCGAAGTTGTATGTTGAATATGTTTCACATACAGGGAATTTAGACTTAAGGTAAATCAAGAAATTTCATATTGGAAGTGAAAAATAAATGATAGTAGTATTGATTTATTTTTCATGGATATCTATACAGAGGAGTAAACTGCAAAATTGTTCTAAATCGAGAAATTCGTGAATAATTTAATTAATTTTAGAGTTCAACAATATTTATTTAGTGGAATTAAATATTGTTAAACGGTAATCAATTATTGTCATGGGATGATAATAGATTGACCTGTTTGGAGCTAAAATTAATTAGTACTGCAGGTCCCCCTGCAAGCCCCAGTGAAGATCAAAGAGAAAATATTAAAAGGAGAGAGAGAGAAATAAATTTTCAAAGTGTTTGAAAATAGCCAAGAAATTTATTTTAAGAAAATAAATTAAATTCCGGAGAGTTAGAAATGCCCGAAATTTTATTTTGGAGAAAATAAAATTTTTCAAAAAAAATAAAATAAATTCTTACTGACGTGGCAGGTGATGACGTGTCATGCCACGTCATCGGGTTAGACGCCAAGTGGAGATGACAGGGTGCCACGTGAGACGCAACGTGGATGGTTGAGATGATGCCGTACCATCACGCATTGAATGATCCAGACTTGATTTGGATTGGGTCAAAGCGGATCGGTTAACGGGGTCAATGGTTCGGATAGGGTCGGGTCCAAGTCGGACCGACCCTGACATATGGACGAATCGAATTTCGCCACGTCAATGGCGGGTCAGACCAGGTTGATTGACCGATTCACTGTTGAACCGGTCCAAGACTCAAACCGCCGGTCCGATCGATCCAAACCGGACATGTGGCGGAAGCTGGTGGGTGCGTGTATTTCACACATGCCAACGCGTGTGGGCCCCGTGAGGGTCCCGATGGGCGCGTGGTCGGTGGCATTGGACTTCTTGTGGCCCAAGCTACACGCTAGTGCATCCGGATTGGCCGTCGGAACTTTGCTTGCACGCCAAAAATCCGAAAAAGATGCGGGTGTCCCTTTTGTTTGCCTATAAATAGGGCATGCACTTCATTCTTTTTAAGTATCAATTGCTTTCCTTTTTCAGACTTCAAAAAGTTCTTCCGAGAGTCTCTCTCTCTTCATTTTAATTAATCCTTAATTAAGGATTAATTAATTATTTAATTAGATGGTTATATAATCCACTTAATTATTAGAAAATAGGGATTTTCTGAAATTAGAAAAAGGTATTTTTCTAGAAAAATATTTTCTCGAAGTATTTAGCGAAATACTACCGGAGCCCACACTCCAAAATCTTAATCAGGAAAATTGCGAGGAAGCTCTATCGATTTCACGAGAAAATCTAGTTGCTGGAAATGTGCCGTTGATAGCCAATTTTACAGTACGGTAATACCGTTTTGTTGTAAAAATTATTATTTGCATATTATGATTATATGCTCTATGATTTAAAATTATGTTATCGGTGCCTGTATAAATTAGAGTTGTTCTGCCCGATTTGTTTCGTTGCTTATTAAAATATTTTAGAAATATTTTGATAACGAGGTTATGGCAAAAAAATTTGAACTATTGCGATATACCTTCAATCTATTTCGGGCCAACCACCCAGCATAATCAAGGGGCAAACATTATTTATGTGCAATTACATGTTTTGTGTGTTTCCTATTACGTGCGCATGTATTAGAACTCCCCTAATCCATCAAACTTTTCGGACTTAGTCATTCAGGGTAATGACTCATGAAACAAACCCTAATCTAAGCTGGATTACAAACTACTCCAAGTCGATGAGTCCAACGAACAGTGGAAGTGTCAACTAAGCTCACCTGAGACTTGCTTGTAAGATTGCGTCCTTAAGAAAGAATCATCCTGTTTCATGGGGTGTAAAGTGCATAGTCAAGGCGTATGCAATACACAAGGGTGCTCGCTACTTAGAACGGGTACAATGAGGTGTCCCGCTTGAGAAGATTCCTAAATGGGAAAGGAAGTAACTATTTCAAGACGCAGAGACTTTCAGATTAGGAAATATCTTACAAGTCGATGACGTGATTCATTAATCCTTAGACTTGAGATTCCATTGATGTCTTGTGTGAGCTTACTAGGTAACATTTGATATAGGTCTAAAAGGGTGTCGCTCAAGACACTTGAATCATGACTTATGTTGGGATTACAAAAGTGGCACATGGAGGCATGTGAGAATCAATAGAGGACCTACACTTGCTTGAAGCAAGAAAATCTCTTATTGCATAAGTTGTTCATATGCCATCGTGAAAACCCTTGGCTAAGGTGGTGGATCGAGACATCAAGAAAATTGTTTCTTGGATTGAGATCAAATGGATATGAAACGAACTTAGCTTTAAGATTAAGATAATTAGGACTTTCATTATTCCCATGCCCTAGGTCTTAATCGAGAGATAGGATGGTAGGAGGATCATATCTCATAGATGTCATTGATTGAAATGTTCTTTCGATTTAATTCGTTATTCGGGTAGGGGTCACACACCTGTTGCCGGACTACGGTCGTGTGATCTGTGAGCTAATTAATTAATAAGAGTATTAATTAATTAGACTTACTACTAACTGAATAATGAACCTAGAGAGTCACACACAAATGTCAGGGTCAAAGGGTATTGTTGGAAAGATCAATTAATTGATCGAAATGAGATCACACATGTAAAGTACACGTGTGGCACGTGAGCAAGTTTGGGCGCATGGTCTAATTGAGAAATTGGACCATGTGTAATTAATTGGAGAATTAATTATAAAGCCCTAATATAATTAATTAGATAATTAAATATAAAGTCCAAGTATAATTAATTAGAGAATTAATTGTAAAATCCAAATATAATTAATTGGAGAATTAGTTATGAAGGGCTATTTGAATTAATTAGAGAATTAATTATAAGGCCTAATCTGGAATAAAGAAATCCAATTAATGATTAATTATGAATTAGAAATTGGCATTATTTACTTATGAAATAAATATAACTTTATCCTACGTTATTTATTTGAGAAATAAATAAAAGGTGTTATCATTCTTATTTGAGAAATAATGGAAAAGGTATCATCTTAGAGAAATACGTGAGATGATTATATCAAGATTTATTTATTTATGAAATAAATGAGTAAGATAATATCTAGTTGTTACTATCATAAGTATTTATTTATGAAATAAATAAAAGGATAATATTATAAAATAAATAATGGATAAGTAAAAAGTTATTTATTTATGAAATAAATAAATAAAAGATAATATCCTAAAGTAGTTAGGATAAAAGATATTTGATTAATAATTGAATTATTAATTATTTATTTTAATTATCTTATAATGTAAAATAGAGTTAAAGAAGAGAAAGTAACTCTTTCTCTCCAAGGAAAACAGGTTTCCCACAAATAACTAGAGAAGTGTTTTCTCTCATTCTCTTATGACAGCATTCGTGAAGTGTCATTCTGTATTGCAAAGAAGAAGAAGAAACTCTCTCAACTCTAACTCGTATAAAAGATGGAGCTTATTCTTTGAAAACTTATGCGTGAATTATTTTATGTATCAATTGGGTTTTAACGGGAGAATTGCTGTGAAGTGTCATTCTTTATTCCAAAGAAGAAGAAAAAACTCTCTCAACTCTAACTCGTATAAAAGATGGAGCTTATTCTTTGAAAACTTACGCGTGAATTATTTTACGTATCAATTGGGTTTTAACGGGAGAATTGCTCTAATTATCTCATTTCGTTTTTTTTTTTTTTTAATACACAGATTATAGTACTAGCATACTCACTAATCTAATTTGAATCTAGGACTGGTGTGGATACATTCTAGAGGAATTCTACTTTGGATTCTTGAAGAAAGAAAAGAACCGTTTCGAGGGACGAGATTTCATTACCGCTTGAAGAACGATTGTGGGCGGCTCAAATCGTTTCAAGAAAAATTATTTAAAAGGTATGTTCTTGAAATCCCTTCGTTTTGGAATAAAAATTACAACTTACCGGTCCTCTTGTTGAAAAATTTTTGATTTTTCGTTGCGTTTCGAACTCATTTTTCCAACAGGATCAAAATAAATGTCGATGGGGCTATGTTCTTGGTGGCTAACGCGATTGACATTGAAGTGGTGGCTCATAACGCTGCAGGCGAATGCATTGGGTGGGAGACTGACAGGAGGAAGTATTTGTATTTGGTGGACCCTCTCGTGTCGGAAGCTTTTGAGGCCCTCTAGGCTGCAAAAATGGGTAGAGACTTTGGATGGAGAAAGATAATTCTGAAGGGTGATAATGCTAACATCATGAACCTACCTCGGAATGGCGAGGATGACCTTTCAGTTGTCGGGAATTTAGTAGCAGATGTCCGTGCTATCTGCGCATCCTTTGAAGAAGTGAAGTTTTCTTCTATTCAGCGTGGTGCTAGTAGAGTGACCCACAAACTTGCTAGAAATGCGTTTTCGGCCTGCATTATTTTCGTTGATTTTCCTTTATTTGTTGCTAATTTACTTTCGTCTGCAGTAGTTCTGTTGATTTTCCTTTATTTGTTGCTAATTTACTTTCATCGGACTTTGATAGTGTGCATAATTCCATATATTTTTAGTATGTTTATGGCTGCGTATTTATGTTCATTGTTGATATAATATGATGTCGTGATTAGTTTCTGTGTTTACTAGTACAGTTGGGCTTATTGCATTAATTTGGAGACTTTATGGGCCAATGAGGGAGATTTTATGCAGCTGGGCCAAGTTTGTGTGGGTGGCAAGCCTTATGCCGGGAGCAGAAGCATAGGAATTGAATTATTTTGGAGGCTTGTGATTTAGTGGGCCGACAAGATTATTCTTGATTTAATTAATTATAGCCACTTTGTTGATAAATGAAGATATGGGCTGAACATGTGCATGCATGGGAGGCCAAGCTTGGGAATTAATTGCATGAAGATTGGCCCATACGTGTGATTGGATTTGGAGATCAAATTGTTAGGAAAGTCTTGGGCAACAAGTTGGCGTGCATGAATTGAAGTCCAATTTGGTCTAGGATTTGAGGGTTGACACTAGAGCCTATTTAATCACGCCTTGAGCAGATTTTTGGGAAGAATTTTGATACACCTTTCACGCAGCAGTTGTGGAGAGATTGAGGCAGCGGCTTGGGAGGCCTTCCGAGATCGGCACCTTTTAATTCCTTGTTTTAGTTAGACTTTGTTTTTGATTTATTTTATGTTTTTGGATTTTATGATTATGAGTAGCTAATTTCTATAGTACCTAGTTAGGAATTTATAATTTATGTTTTGACATCGTGAGACCTAATTGGTATTTATAATTCAGTTTTAATTCAAGTATTTATTAATTCTCCGAGTGTCTTGTTTATTGTGATTTATTTACTTAGTTGATTACGGCCGGATTTTCTAAGTAGATGATTGCATATTGCTAATCTCGATTGCATGAAGTATACGTAGTGCTTGATAGATAATTAGTGGTGCATTAGTGATAGGAAGTCGTACAGTCGAATCTAATTCACTAAGGGAGTTAATAATCGAATTTGAATCTTGCACGTGTCGTGACTAGGTTAATTTGGGCTAGTGTTTTCTTAATTCTTAAAGTTGTTGACTCATTGAATCCTGTCGAGTGTCTCTAGGGGTTGTGAGTTGATTAGGGAATAACTGTCGAGTGTCTCTAGGTTATTCTATTATGTACGAGAAAACGAGGCGGAGTCGAGTGTCTCTATCTGCTATAGCTAGTCTATTTGAATAACTGAATTTATTTTTGCGTCTATGATCGATGTCCTAAACTGAATTGTGATTCCTGGCTAGGTATTGTTTTCCCATTGATTTATCAAAACCCAACTTCAAACGTGATTTAATTGCTTCCTTCTTAGTTTATTAATTTTAATTGCTTTATTAGTTTAGTTAAATTCAAAACCCCCCTTACTTCTACTTATTAATTCTAGTGAGTTTTTCTGTAATTAATTAGAATTATTTTCAACCAATCTATGTGGATTCGACCCGTTTACACTATACTCTGTTTTAGTCGTAAATCGGATTTATATTTATTTTTTACGGATTCGACACCTGTCAAATTTTGGCGCCGTTGCCGGGGATTGGTGCTAATCGAATTTAATTCTTTTTATGAACAGGAGCATTCGTGGAATTGACGAGCCGATTTTCGATCCCGAGATCGAAAGAACCGCAAATTTGTTAAGGAAACAGACCAAAACACGTAAGAAGCTCGCGGGAAAATCCAGTCTGAACCAATCTGAAGAGTCCAGTACTGAGTCGGAACATACAGAAGACGAACAGAAGAGTTTGACCGTAGAGTTTGACCGTACCTTAATGATGGCAGTAGCAGAACGTCATACCATGGAGGATCTGGTGCGCCCTGCAGCCACACAGCAGCCCCTCTGTATCACTTTTCCAGAGGTGGGTGCTGGTTTTGAGCTAAAGACGGGTACAATTCACTTACTCCCCATCTTTCGCGGTCTGGAAAATGAAAACCCTCACCAACATCTGAGCAAGTTCCACACGGTCTGCTGCTCAACAAAGCCTCATGGAGTTACCGAAGACCAAATCAAACTCCGTGCCTTCCCGTTCTCCCTACAAGATGCAGCAGAAAAATGGTTGTACTCTCTACCTTCAGCAACCATTACTACTTGGCAACAGATGCACGACAAATTCTTGGATAGGTTCTTCCCAGCTAAGCGATACCTGGATCTCCTTCAGGAGATAATTACCATTAAGCAAAAGGAACATGAAGCCTTGCATGAGTATTGGGAGCGATACCAGAATTTGCTTGCAATGTGCCCACATCACAACCTGCCGGCAAATTCAGTTGTTCATAACTTTTATAGAGGCCTGTTGCCTGCTGATAAAAGGCAGTTGGATGCTTCGAGTGGAGGTTCCATTATGATCAAAACACCTGCGGAACTGATGGAACTAATTAGCAGAATTTCTAGGGCCTCACAAAAATACTACGCCAAGTCTGACATGACGAGACAGGTAAAAGAGGTAAGTTCTTCCCAGTTTGAGGAACTCAAGAATATGATATCTGCTTTAGCATCTAACATGAGTGCAGGAATTCCTCAAGTAGCGAGAGTTTGCCAATTGCCTCCGCAATCCCAACAAAACCAATAACCCAATCAAACCCTCAACCCCCAAGACATCCGATTCAATAACTTGGAAAATCAAGTCAAGAATTTGGAAACTCAATTGGGACAGATTGTAACGGTTTTGACCAGGATTGAGAATCAAGGGAAATTGCCCTCGCAAACGGAAGACCCCAGGAAGAACGTTAGCGCAATCACCCTCCGAAGTGGCAAAGAGCTCCCTCCGCCACCAGAAAAGAGCATAGGCAGAAAATTTGAGTCAGGAGACGTTCGGAAGGAGGGTACAGGTTTAAAGAATGACCGCGCCTCGATCTCTAACCGTGACGAAGAGATTGAGATTGTAACACAGCCGCAACCCCTGGTGATACCACCCCCGTTTCTGCAACGTCTAGCCGAGACGAAAAGGCAGAAGGAAGAAAAGAACATTCTAGAGACATTCCGAAAAGTCGAAGTGAACATACCGCTGCTTGATGCCATTCAACAGATACCTAGGTATGCTAAGTTTCTTAAAGAACTCTGTACCAATAAGAGGAAGTTAAAGGGGAATGAAAGGGTTAGTGTGGGGGAAAACGTGTCTGCTGTTTTACAAAAGAAACTTCCCCCCAAATGCCATGATCAAGGTATGTTTTCCATTCCGTGCAAGATTGGGAATTTAGGCATTAAAAAGGCGATGTGTGATTTGGGTGCATCTATTAATGTTATGCCTTTATCTGTTTATAATGCACTTAATCTTGGTCCCTTGAAAGGTACAGGTGTTATCATACAATTGGCGGACCGTTCTATCGCATACCCGGAAGGTGTTTTGGAAGATGTCCTCGTTCAAGTCAATGATTTAGCCTTCCCGGCTGATTTCTTCGTGTTGGACATGGAGGATAACTATTCTGAGAAATCCTCTGATATCCTTTTGGGTCGTCCATTTTTTAGTACTGTTAATGCTAAAATAGATGTTAAAAAGGGCTTGTTGACTCTAGAATTTGATGGTGATGTTGTGAATTTTAATGTTTATGAGTCAAGTAAAGGTCCTAATAAATTTTCTAGTGTTTTTAGCATTGCTGTGATAGAAAACCTGACTAATGAGCTGAGTAATGAACTAAGTCTTGAAAATTTTGAGAGTAAGCCGAAACATATTGGGTTGTCTATTGATCCTTGTGGGATGGTTTTACCATTAGAAGACTTTAAGTCTATGAATAGGGATATTCTGATTCTTGATGTGCCTAATGCTATAACTGAGCTGAATTCCTTCGTCTTTCAGGCACCTGTTTTGAAACTCAAGAAATTTTTGGACAATCTGAAGTATGCCTTCAAGGGAGGAGGAAAAATTACAGGTTCAAGACCTACACAGGATGATTGCTGGAACGCACAGCTTTTCGACAGGTTTAACCATAAGGCATGGTCAACCCTAACGGTCCTACGGTGGTACGCAGATGTTCTTGATTAGTTAACCACAGTTTTCTTCAGATCTCACGTATTTTTTGAGTTCAGGAATCCACTAGTCATTGTGAGGGATCGTGGAAATTTTTTTTATAAGTGTCGAATTGTGTTGAGAACCTCTAGGAATCTTCATCCCCAATCTAGAGGTCGTAATGGATTAGAAGATTCAGCACCACATAGTCGAGGGGATCTATATGGAGGTTCTACCTCCATTTGAGTTGGTCGCTGCTCTTAGTTGTCTTTCAGGCGCGCCTTGTTTGCCCAAATTTTGCCGATTTGCTGCTGTTACACTGTTGATGCATCTGTACAGGTTTGACAGAAAGGTTTGGCCATACCTAGACCCCATACATTTTTTGCGGAAAAAAAAAAAAAGAAAAAAAAAAAAGAAAAATACGCCCCAGATTCACGCTTCAGGGAAGTCCTCTTTTTTCTCGATTTTTTTTATGCCTTGAGGATAATGCATGATTTTAGTGTGGGGGGGAGGGATAAGCCTATTTACTGTTTGGCTTACGTGTTTAAACTCGATTTTTTTTTTCCTGCATCAACTGTTTTTACTTGTTGTTTACTTGAATTTGAGGATGTTAGAAATTGTGCATAATTTATTCCTGTTTTGAATGTGTTTGCTTAAGCTTGAGTTTTGAATTTTTGCTAGAACTTATTAGGCAATTAAATACATGAAAGATTGTGTGAAGTTTGATTAATTAGTACTTTGTCATGCCCTTATTTCTCGCGCACTAATTGAACAGTTTATGTACTTTGTTTAGATAGCTAGGTTATATTTTTCAATAAAGTGCTGAAAATTGATTAGAATCCACTTTAGCTCCCTTCGAGGCGAAATAGATTGGTTGACCAGTAATTCGGGAGATGACTTAGGCATTCTTGTTGGTGTTTTTAGCCTTGTTACTGATTTTCACTAAATAACATTGCCCTGTTGACCCCGCTGAGCCTTAGTATTGTGCAAAATTTCTTTCTTAGCCGCGTTACAAGCCTAATGCACAATACAATTTCCTACCCTTATTTTTATTTACGCCTTGCTTACTCATTTTCTTTTTGGGATTATATTGTTGATGTCTAGACTTCCCTGTTGGAATTGGTTTGAAGAGAAAAGTTTCATTGTGTTGAATAGAAAAAATTTAGAGAATGATGAAAACAAAAGCAAAAAGAAAATGAGCAGAGAAAAAAAATTGAGTTGAAAAAAAAAAAAAAAAAAAGAAGCAAAGAGTGAAGAAAAAATAAGAGAGATTGAGCATTGTTGAAAATTCGACAAAAGGGTTGAGAATTAATTGTGAAAAGGGGAGTCTTTTTGGGAAGAAATAAAAAGGAAACACTTGGGATTTATTTAAAATGTGTAAGCTTGGTGTGATTAGCCTTTGATTTACTTTTTCCTACCTCGACCCAAGCCCACATTACAAGCTCGAAAGACCTTTCGATCTCGATTTATGAGTGATCAAATTAGTGGAGATTGGAGTGAAGAGTGTATTCGAGTTGATGATTGGTTCTTATGCGAAAAATACTAACTTATTTGCCTAATCTTTGTACATGCTTTTGTTCAATTCACACTACACATGAGGGTATAGTTTTTGAACTAATTGATTGAATTTCATGTGATTGAGTAATGTGTTTAATTTGCTAGATTCGTTTAGGAGAAAATTCGAGGTTCGCTTTGGTGAAAATGTTTGATGGGACTAATGTTTTATTGATTTTTATTTCCCTCGAGGACGTGTGAATGGACAAGTGTGGGGGATTTGATAGTGTGCATAATTCCATATATTTTTAGTATGTTTATGGCTGCGTATTTATGTTCATTGTTGATATAATATGATGTCGTGATTAGTTTATGTGTTTACTAGTACAGTTGGGCTTATTGCATTAATTTGGAGACTTTATGGGCCAATGAGGGAGATTTTATGCAGCTGGGCCAAGTTTGTGTGGGTGGCAAGCCTTATGCCGGGAGCAGAAGCATAGGAATTGAATTATTTTGGAGGCTTGTGATTTAGTGGGCCGACAAGATTATTCTTGATTTAATTAATTATAGCCACTTTGTTGATAAATGAAGATATGGGCTGAACATGTGCATGCATGGGAGGCCAAGCTTGGGAATTAATTGCATGAAGATTGGCCCATACGTGTGATTGGATTTGGAGATCAAATTGTTAGGAAAGTCTTGGGCAACAAGTTGGCGTGCATGAATTGAAGTCCAATTTGGTCTAGGATTTGAGGGTTGACACTAGAGCCTATTTAATCACGCCTTGAGCAGATTTCTGGGAAGAATTTTGATACACCTTTCACGCAGCAGTTGTGGAGAGATTGAGGCAGCGGCTTGGGAGGCCTTCCGAGATCGGCACCTTTTAATTCCTTGTTTTAGTTAGACTTTGTTTTTGATTTATTTTATGTTTTTGGATTTTATGATTATGAGTAGCTAATTTCTATAGTACCTAGTTAGGAATTTACAATTTATGTTTTGACATCATGAGACCTAATTGGTATTTATAATTCAGTTTTAATTCAAGTATTTATTAATTCTCCGAGTGTCTTGTTTATTGTGATTTATTTACTTAGTTGATTACGGCCGGATTTTCTAAGTAGATGATTGCATATTGCTAATCTCGATTGCATGAAGTATACATAGTGCTTGATAGATAATTAGTGGTGCATTAGTGATAGGAAGTCGTACAGTCGAATCTGATTCACTAAGGGAGTTAATAATCGAATTTGAATCTTGCACGTGTCGTAACTAGGTTAATTTGGGCTAGTGTTTTCTTAATTCTTAAAGCTGTTGACTCATTGAATCCTGTCGAGTGTCTCTAGGGGTTGTGAGTTGATTAGGGAATAACTGTCGAGTGTCTCTAGGTTATTCTATTATGTACGAGAAAACGAGGGGGAGTCGAGTGTCTCTATCTGCTATAGCTAGTCTATTTGAATAACTGAATTTATTTTTGCGTCTATGATCGATGTCCTAAACTGAATTGTGATTCCTGGCTAGGTATTGTTTTCCCATTGATTTATCAAAACCCAACTTCAAACGTGATTTAATTGCTTCCTTCTTAGTTTATTAATTTTAATTGCTTTATTAGTTTAGTTAAATTCAAAACCCCCCTTACTTCTACTTGTTAATTCTTGTGAGTTTTTCTCTAATTAATTAGAATTATTTTCAACCAATCTATGTGGATTCGACCCGTTTACACTATACTCTGTTTTAGTCGTAAATCGGATTTATATTTATTTTTGACGGATTCGACACCTGTCAGACTTGTGCTAAGTGTAGCCCTTCGGGGTGGTTGGGGGTTGTGAGTTGATTAGGGAATAACTGTCGAGTGTCTCTAGGTTATTCTATTATGTACGAGAAAACGAGGCGGAGTCGAGTGTCTCTATCTGCTATAGCTAGTCTATTTGAATAACTGAATTTATTTTTGCGTCTATGATCGATGTCCTAAACTGAATTGTGATTCCTGGCTAGGTATTGTTTTCCCATTGATTTATCAAAACCCAACTTCAAACGTGATTTAATTGCTTCCTTCTTAGTTTATTAATTTTAATTGCTTTATTAGTTTAGTTAAATTCAAAACCCCCCTTACTTCTACTTGTTAATTATTGTGAGTTTTTCTCTAATTAATTAGAATTATTTTCAACCAATCTCTGTGGATTCGACCCGTTTACACTATACTCTGTTTTAGTCGTAAATCGGATTTATATTTATTTTTGACGGATTCGACACCTGTCAGACTTGTGCTAAGTGTAGCCCTTCGGGGTGGTTGGTTGTAAAAAAAAAAAAATTACTTCCTTAATTATTAAATGTGACATTTTGCCCCCTCAATCAAATAGTTAAACCAAATTACCCATCGATTTATTGACGTAAATATAAAAAATAAAATTAGACCTTAAATTCAACATCAAATAATTCTTAAAATATTTCATATTAAAAAAGTAAGAAAGAATCTGATATATTTAAATTAAAATATATTATTAGTATTAAAAATAATAATAGAAATGAAACAAAAAAAAAATCAAATAAAAAATTGAGCTATTAAATATATCGAACTTTGTTTTAATTTTAACATAGAGAAAGTTATTAACAGCTTAAGAAATTATGTTTCAAAAATCAACTAATAAAATAAAATAGTTCGAACTTTGACATAAAAAGGGCTTAATGTAATGCCGTTATTTGTCTATCCTAATATGGACAAGAGCAAAAACAAAGAAAAAGGCACTATCCTATGTCCTAACAGAGAGTTTAATTAGCCGTTTAATGAATTTAGAGAAAAGCAAGTATGAATGTTTTTGCTCTTTTACTTTTAATTAAAATAAGTAGGATTTATGTATAAAAATGTAGCAAATTACACTTTTTGCTCGAAATTTAAGAAGAAATAAAACAAAAAAACTCATTCTATTTGAAAATTGTTTACTTTACTAGAAAGGGGAGTGTTAGCTATTTAACACTCCATTTTCTAGTGTTTACCCTACTAGATAAAGAGCCTTGTGTTAAACACAAGGCCCTATAAATTAATGGAAATGAATATGCTAATGAGTTGCTAAATAACCCATTTTTGTCTAAAGATTTAATTACTTTTTTGTCCTTTTATTTCTTAATCTTTATATATAACATCTCAATAATAATAATAATAATAATAAAATTATTATATATATATATATATATATATATATATATATGTATTTACAGGAGAGGAAGATTCATCCTACAATTTTTATATAAATTATTATACATATGTGATAACTCGTTATTTCACCATCTTTATGATGGAATTATGCCCCTGATTGTGATTGAATTAATATTATTTTAAAAGAAATTGATGCTTTGTTATTTATTTTGTAGATTTGGGGCTCGAACACGAAATTGGTGCAAATTGAATCATTTTATGATGAGATTTTCGGAAAGGGACAAACCATGACAGTGCTTGGTGTGTTGCCACGCTGCATGGAGATTTATTATTTACGACATTGGAAAGCAATGTTGAAGTTGTGTATATTTGGGCTGCACATTATTGTTGCTAGAGCGAACCGCGTGCATGGAGTCTAATGGAGAAGCCCAAACTCTTGGTTTAATTGGATTAGGCTTTGACTTTGTGGGTTGGCGGCATGAATCTAATTAATCAATTAAGCACAATTGGTGGACTTAATTAGGTGGAAGTGGGCTGACACATATTTTTGGAATTAATCATAGAAGCCCAATTTGTTTTATTCTTGGAGAATAAGAAATTGATTCCACCTTGCATAAGGACTTGGAATTCGTGGTGTGAAGGAATTCTGGGGGCTATTTATTGAGGCTTGTGACAGCAATTTCGGGGGGGTTAATCACGTAACACGCTGGAGGAGTGATTTTGGGAGCAGCTCTCTTGGAGACGCGAGCAACAAAAATCGATTTCGGGAGTTTTTCTTATTTTTAATTTCTTACTTCTTTAGACAATCGAGAGTTTTTCTTATTTTTAATTTCTTTCTTCTTTAGACAATTTAGATTATTTTATGTTAAATAATTCCTCTATTGTTTTTATGGATTTTAGTAGCTAAGTTTTTAATTATCTAGCTAGGGATTATAGATTCGATTTGGATATTGTGAGACCTAAATATTTTTATTAATTTATGTTTATTCAGACATTTATCTTATCTCCGTGTTTCGTGTTTATTGTGAATGATTTATTTAGTGGTAGTGCACGACCATCTAGGTAGATTTATTTGCATATTGTCATTCATGATCCTTGAAGTGTATGTAAAGTTGATTGATAAAAGGTGGTAAATTAGTGACAGGATTTTAGCGATAGAATTCCTCGTTCACTAAGGGATTTGATAATCTAATTTAAATCTTGCGTGTGTCACGACTTGGTTGATTAGGGTTGGTGTTTTTATGGTTCTTAATGCTGCGAATTCATTAAATCCTATCGAGTGTCTCTAGGTTATCCGATTAATTAAGTAAAAACGAGGTTGAGTCGAGTGTCTCTATCAACTATAGCCAATCTGTCTGAATAACTTGAATTTATCATTGAGTCAATGATCAATATAACAATTCGAATCGAATATCCCTGGCTAGGTAATTTTCCTTTGATTGATTTAATCCTACGTTATCTTACTTGCTTAGTTTTAGTTAGCTTTTTAATTCCTGTTATTTATTTTAATCGCATACTTAGGTTAGAATAATTCTAAAACCCCCCTTTTAATTATTCATTTTCGTGAATTTCTTGGAATTGTTAGAAATAAATCAACCAGTCCCTGTGGATCGACCCTGTTTACGCTATACTCCGTGTTTTGTCGTTAAATAGGAATCTTATTTATTTTTGACGGATTCGACACCTGTCAATATGTGCGAAAAAATCCCCAAATGTGAACTCAATTTTTAGTTTGCTCCCCATTTTCAAAATTATTTTTGTTCACTCCCCAGATGAGATGCATAATTTGAGTTTGCTCCCCATTTTTCAGGGCACATACGACATATTATATTTTGGTTACGACATAATGTGATTTAGTTACGTGATTCTCGAGTTTTTATACATGTATAAAAACTCAATATAGGGGCAATCTTTGAAAACTCCCCATGAGTTGAACAATTTTTAGTTTGCTCCCCATTTTCAAAAATATTTCAGTTCACTCCCCAGATGTATAAAAACTGAAGAATTACGTATTTAAATCGTGTTATGTCGTATATTTTTTGTCATATGTCGTAAGTGCCCAAAAAAATGGGGAGTAAACTGAAAATATGCATCTCATCTGGGGAGTGAACTGAAATATTTTTGAAAATGAGCAGCAAACTAAAAATTGAGTCCACATTTGAGATCACACATTTCCCGTATATAAATTAATAAATAATTATATATAATATATTTACGTATAAATAATTCCCCTCTCTCTCACACACATATATATATATATATATAGTCATTTGGATTTAGTGGGAGGACAATATAGGAATTTTAGTCCTTTTTAATAGGTTTTAATCTATTCAAGTAAACAAAATACAAAATGTAGGTAATTTAACTAGACTAATACCTAATAAAGTAAACAAGTGCATTAGAGTATTTAACAAATTTTTTACATAACTAGATACAATCTAATCGGATAACTAACTAAAAAAGTAAACAATTATTGTCCAAAACTTATTTAAATTAAAGATTCAATTGGTTAATTTAAACTGACTTGATTAATCTTTGATCTTTCTATACTCAAATACTTTTTAATTTAAAATACTAAATTGTCGCAAGTCTCTACTATTAGTTGAAATTTAATTTCAAATATTAAATTGTCACAAATCTCTATTATTAGATGCAATTTTAAACAATTCTTTCAAAGTTTGGTTACATCGTTGCTCTACCGGAGTGTTATATATAAGAACTTCCACAAAATAATATTCTGTCTCCTATCATGATCATAATTAGCAGAATAAATAAAGCAGAATGTAGATATATAATGTCAACTTTTACGCCAAATTATTATTATTATGACAACATTGAAGTACGCAAGATAATTAATACACAAATGAAATTTCACATTACAAGCAAATACAATCAGATCAGATGCCTAGCTCCATCATTGCAGTTCCAGCTGCGGTTGAATGTAAAAGGCTGCGGAAACTATAATAATATCAACAACAATCAATGTTTATGTTCGATGTTCATTGAAATTGATAAATAGAAAGATATGTACGAACCTGCATTGCCACCATTGTTCAGTTTATATCTGGATCACCAATTGTTGAAGCCGCTCTGGAATGGTTTGGAGTTTATAACAGTCTCGGATGATCAACTGTCTCAGCTTTGGCATTCCCATTTGTTCTCCCTCTCCCTCTATCAACTCCTCCAAATCAATTAGACCAAAGATTTCCAGAGCTTCCAGTTGAAGAAAGCCTCCTGAACAATCCATTTTACTTCCAAAATTGAAACATTCCAACAATTGAAGGATTTTCAATTTGGGCAGCTTTTTCAATATTTCTGTTGTGGAATTGGAGATTTCACATCTCGAAAGGGTAACCTTGATGAGGCTGGCTGGTAAGTCGTAAGAGTTTTGAATGTTCTCTGAATCAATCCATTGCATCGACAATATTTTTAACATGCCATATTTTGATAGGTTAATTGTCATACCGCCGCAGTCATCCAACCACAAACAGTAAAGGGTCTGAAGGTAGTTTGAGATAGGCTCACTTCCACATAACACCTCCATCATCTCACGCGTCACCACACTCAATGTTAGTTTCCTCAAAGTGGTGAGTTTGGGCAAAGTGCGACTATATTTCAGACATCTTGGCGCTCTACTTGGCAAATGGAGTGTTCGGATATATTTGGCAAGGAAACTTGGACTTGTGGGCCACACTGTAGGTCACATGGAAGATAGTATATCATGAACTTTGAGATGAAGATGTTTTAATTGCTCCATCTTCCAAATTCCAATTGGAATCTTTAAGTCATCAGCATCAACAATCAAAGTCTCCAAGTTTTTCAGATTTTGAATAATCGAAGGTATTTCAGCCTTATTACCTCCATAATTTATTTGGAGGTAGTTCAAACAACTCAAACTCCCAACACTCTTTGGAAGATAGAACCAATCCAGGGTGTTTTGAAATACAAGCACCCTCACCAATCTCGACTTGCCGAGCGTTCTTTTGAGGTGTTTTTGATTGGTTTTCTTATCAACTTTGAAATGAAATAATCCACGAATTTTTGGCAAATAGTACTTTAGATTGCCATCATCATCAAAAAAACCAAGTCGACGTACTTTCTTAGCAGCAGCTGGCTCTAGATGATCAATGGTATCGAGAAAACCAATCTCTCTACCCTTATTCACACACAGGCTGTACAAAAGATCGTGCACTCGAAATTTCTTTACCCTCCCATCAATTCCTCTTTTAACTACTTGGATTAAGTTTCTGGAATCCAACTTGCTCATGTAACCCATCCCGACATCTTCAACATCTCGAGCTCCAATGGCTTGAATGAATTTCTCTCCCACCCACATTCCTATCAGTTTGGATGCAGAGAATACATAATCCTCAGGGAAAATACCAAAATAGAGAAAACATGGTTTTAATGCAGTGGGTAAATCCATATAACTTAAACCCAAGATCGGAGAACACTTATCCTGAGCATCCTGACCTATGCTCTTGAGGACTTCATTCCACCCGAATTCACTCATTCCTCTCTCCCGCAGCATGCCTACTGTGACAACAATTGCGAGTGGGATACCACCACATTTTTCTACTGTCTTTTGACCAATTTTCATCAATTCCGAGTGCTCAAAACTCTCATTACAATTTTCAGAGGAGAAGGTAACTAATTTGGAGAAAAGTTCCCAACTAGTTCGGTCATCAAAGGGATGCAACACAAGCAACGACTCTTCGCCACCGATGTATCTACCTACACCAGTATCTCGAGAAGTGACCATTATTCTACTGGCACTCTCAGAGTCGATGGGAAAACATTCCTTTAAACTATCCCATGCCTCAGTTCGCCAAATATCATCAAGGAAAACGACATACCTTTTTTCTTTTAAGAATGAATAGAGATTGACCTCCACCTTTCCTCCAGTCTTCTCCTCAGTAAGACCAACTTGTGCTGCTATATCTTGCAAAAGTACTTTTATGTTTGGATTCTGAGAGACGGATACTGATGCAGAACAATCAAAATTATTTTTGACACTCTTGAAGACTTTCTTTGCCAGAGTTGTCTTGCCTAGCCCTCCCATACCCATGATCGACACAAACTGATGCTCCTCCAGCTTTTTCTTTAACTTTCTAGTGTATCAATCGAATCCCACAATTATATGGTCGTCAAAATGAAACGTGGTGGTTCGAGGATCCGGATTAAATTCGTCAACTCCACTCTGATTAGTATCCTCGATACCATAGATCTTTCTGTCATTGTCAATGCCCTCGACCCTCTTTTTGATTGTCTCAATCTCCTTCGAGAATGAACTGCAAGTACGACCATAGGACAAAATGTGTACGGTCCTCTTGAGAATACCGCTCGACCTGTGCCCTTCGATCTGAGGGAGGTAACTATCAAAGACATCTTCGACATCATGAGCAAGATCTCTGATGTCTTTTATGAGAGTTGCCACCTTGGGATTGATAACCTTCTTAGCCTCAGCATCTTCCAAGTATGCTTGCATGTGTCGAAGTTGTCGTTCAAGCCACCGGATGTCCTCCGGCAACCAATGCAGCCTAGACCGTACCGCTCCTCCACAATCACATTTGCAGCGATCTCAATAGCTTTGTTGAGGACAGTTGAAATAGCAACGTCTGCCATCTCTCGGCTGTGCACAAAAAAATTCTATGAGAAACAGCGTTCTCTCTCTCTCTCTCTCTCCTCTCTTTCTTTCTTTCTTTCTTTCTTTGTTTTCCCCTTTTTTTTTTTTTTTCCTTCTCTTAATTTTGGCCTTTCCTCCTGATTTTCTGAAGAAATGGAATGAATTTGATGATGGAATCTGCTAATTGTTGTTAAGCTAAGTATTTGGGGTGTAAGACAAGTAATTCGACTGAAAAGCCTGAGGGTAATCTCCTTTATCGATTCCTAAGTATAAAAACAAAGAAAGTTACTCTTCTCTAAACAAACAAGTCCACTCTAAAAGCATATTATTACATTAAGCACCCATAGCTGCCTCTTCTACATTTAATTAATCAGTCGAACATTAGGGGAGATTACACGGCAAAACATACTTTTGTGAAGATTAAAGTACCCTTCCTCAATAAACTAACAATAGCAACTTATCAATAGGTTTGGAAAAGAGACCCTTATGTGTCTACAATCATCAGCACTGTAAATGCATTCGGAGAGAAAGAGATCAATATGCATCGTATGAGCAAACGTATAGTGTGACCAAACAAGAATTTCTAAATCTAGATTGAACTAAAGATTGGACTAATAAGAAGAGTTCGTCAGTACCCATTCAACTCCTCTTTTTTCGCTTCAAACCGGACCGGCCATGTCAATATGCTTCCACTGAACCTTCTCATCCACAAACTACAAACAAAAGAAATCATCTAAATATTTAGATAAAACACTAATTAAGGAATGAAGTAGGCAAAATCTTTTACCTGCTTTAAGAAAAGAGTGGCAATTAAGGAAACAGCTTTACAACGATCGGTGTTGACCATATCAGCCACACGTGATTTCATCCTCCGAAGCTTCTCCTCACTAACCTGTGACGCTCCAAGTACTTCTTTTGCCAGAGCTCATCACTAGGAGTAAATGCGCCTGTTTTTTGTTTTTTTATTGGCAAGGAATAACTTGTTTTGTTTTGCCTTTTCAAATAGATTATCTTATGCATCAAAACTATAGCAATATAAACAAAAAAAGACTAACAAATCACCTACCGGCCAGCAATAGAGGGTCCAAGAGCAACAACACAGGCCTCAGTCAGTGTAGCAAGATCGACAATCTACACATTGTTCATGTACAAATACATCTGTATCATTTGAAGCCAACTGATTTAAGAATGAGACTGGAAATAAAATGCATCTTAGCATCATGTACCTTGATTACAAGCATATACCAAAGCATCTGCAAGTGTAAGTCTGCACTCGGCATCAGTATTGCTTACCTATATTGTCAGTGATAGAAATAACATCAAAAAAAGGAACGAGGGTTGCTCATCCATATCATATAAGCAAACAGATAACAACAACTTGATCAGATGGAGATCTCAAAATGTATTCAATGCAGAGCAATCTAAAGCCCATACAGTAATCAACAAAGTGTTTGAATGCTTTTATAAAAACTGCCTTCAGAGTCTGAGCTATTCATTCTAAATATATATGCTACAAAACTAATTACACGTGCTGGAGGTGAGGCTATGACCGGATTACAGGATATGAAGACTCCTACACAATCTTTTAATACAAATGTGAAGACTTTTGAGGAATTTTACATAGAGAAGATTTAATGAAACAGAACAAAAATATAGTAAATGCCAAACTACCCAGAAAGACATTGATCCCATTATATTCATAAAAAGCAAAATAGGTAAGTTGTCAACGCATTAAGTAGAGGTTGCTTTCAAATTATATGCCACAAAACGACATAACAACAAGTCATGACTCATGAGGGACTTCACCTGGCAAACATGGCTGTAGATAGTCCAACTGTGACTTCACCCCTAAAAAACAAAAACAAAACCAAATAAGATCGAAATACATCATTCGACTAAGCAAGAATGCAATTCAGCAGAAATGTTGACAATCTTCACACACACGCTAGTAAAAGCAAAGCCCAGATCACCCATTTCAACAAAAAAGAATCTTTCTTCAACAAAAAATAAACAACCAAAAGAATCATCAGATAAAAGAAAACCTTGCTGCGTGCAAAGAATGACTGGGGAATAGCTAGTGATGACTGTGACGCATAAATCTTTCCTCTTGTCCCATGAGTTTGGGCTGTCCTCGGGCTGATCTTCCAGAAGATTAAAGGTGATTACAGTCAGAGAAACACTCATCTTCCTTATTAATCGAAACTCTACTTCATTCTTAACTGCGCATCAAACTCGAATATTTCACAAGGAAATCAAAGCAACAATAGGCATTGAATCAATGAGGAAAATATGTCAAAGCAGAGTACTAGGGAATTTGGTCCCATGGGACGCCAAAGTCAATTTTTAGGATATAACCCTCGATTTCTTTTCCCATTTTCTTTCTCGTCTATTATCTGATGTGACACTCTTAAGTCATAAGACAAATATGATTAGCTCAGTTTGTAAAAGAAAAAACCTTAGGGATCGTTTTGCAAAATTTAATAAGTTCTATTTATAAGCAAGCTGGCAACAACAAACGAAACCCCAATTTCTTTTTCTTCTTCATCAGTTTCTTCACATTTGTCACCGTCGCCCCTAGCTCTCCCCCATCCCCTGCTCCTAATCGCCGCCTTGCCAGCTGCCAGTGTGTCTTATCTCAAGATAATAACATGCTGCTTCGTTTTTTTTTTTCACAATTCCACTTAAATTGTGATCAAATATATAACGAAGCTCATGTTATTATCTGGAGAAATGACAAAATTCTGGTCACTGCTGTTTCGTCCGAATGACTTCTTTCCGCTGCTGCTTTGAAAAGCGTATGGAATAATCTGTCAAACTTTAAATACTAATGTTGGTATTGATGATTCGGTGTTTGTACTATAACACAGAATCATCAATATCAACTGTATTATTTAACCGAGTTTGAACAAATCTGCAATTGACTCCCCTGTATCCATTCTGAAAACATATTGCCTCGCCTGTGGCCAATCTGTAAACATTTTGGAACATGATGTTGGCAAAAAAATCCCAACTAAATGGAGAAATCGAAATCCTGGTCCAATATCGAGAAATCGAAATCCTGCTAGAATCGAGTTCTAGATTCATATAATCTAGTACTCGCTCATTATGAGTCTAGTACTAGATTCAAATAATCTAGTACTAGATCAATCACTTGAAACGAATTTCACTTATTTTTTTCAACCCATTATTTGTTGGGATACGTAATATGTGTAATGTAGCAATAATATTTCTTGTTTACCTTTTAAAATCCCTATTCCATTCCAGTAATGAATAATATAGTACTAGATCAGTTGGCGTAAGAAATAATCTAGTACTAGATTAATCTGTTGAAACGAATTTTGCTTATATTTTGAACTCATTATTCGTTGGCGTACGTAATTTGTGTAACCTAGCAGTGATATTAATTGTTTTACCTTTTAAAATCCATATTTTAAGTCATTAACGAATAATATAGTACTAGATCAGTCTTTTTAAAAGAATAATCTAGATTATATCAATCTAGTACTAGATCAGTCTTTTGTAAAGAATAATCTAGTACTAGATTAGATCAATCTAGTATTAAATCAGTCTTTGTAACGTGTAATCTAGTACTAGATTCAATAATCTAGTACTAGATTAATCTGTTGAAACGCATTTTGCTTATATTTTGAACTCATTATTCGTTGGCGTACGTAATTTGTGTAACCTAGCAGTGATATTAATTGTTTTACCTTTTAAAATCCATATTTTAAGTCATTAACGAATAATATAGTACTAGATCAGTCACTTTTAGAGAGTAATCTAGTACGAGATTAGATAAATCTAGTACTAGATCAAACTTTTTTAAAGAATAATCTAGTACTAGATTAGATCAATCTAGTACTAGATCAGTCTTTTGTAAAGAATAATCTAGTACTAGATTGGATCAATTTAGTACTAGATCAGTCTTTGTAACGTGTAATCTAGTACTAGATTCAATAATCTAGTACTAGATTAATCTGTTGAAAAGAATTTCCCATATTTTTTTGAATCTAGTACAAGATCCATGAATGCAAAGATTCATTATCCATCTCTTTAACAACAATAACGTGACTTATTGAGATTCATGAAGCCAAATACTTAAATGCCGAATCCAAGCTCCAAACCGGTGGATTGTTTTCGTCGACTGCACCTCTTTAATCAGCCGGATTTTATTGAACTATGGTTGGGCCAGATTTCGGACTAAAGCTTGAAGAGGAAATGTCGAGGATTGAAATAGATGAATGATCTTATTGAGCTTCATGAACCACAATCCTCGACATCCATCTCCAAGCTCCAGTCCGAACCTGGCTTATTTTCGTGTTCGTCTGCCTCTCTTGAAGAAGAAGAAGAAAGAAAAAGAGAAGAAAGAACGAAGTAGAGAGAAAGCGGCGAGGGTTTGGTTTTGCTTTTGCTTTACAGAAAAAAATTAGTGCTACATGCATCCAATTAGCCAGAACAGGAGTGGAGCTTGAAGATGAAATATCCAGGATTGGGGTTCAAAAATAAGGTGAATTATTGAGCTTCATGAACCCCAATCTTGGATATCTATCTCCAAGCTCCACTCCAACACTGGGGTCACCTTCGCGTTCGTCTGCCTCTCTTGAAGAAGAAGGATAAAAGAAAGAAAGAAGGAGAAAGCGACTAGGGTTATTGCAATACTTGTTGTTATATTGAAGCATTTATAAGCAAAAATTAGGTCTAGTTTGTTTCCTAAATGCATTAAATTCAGTTCGTTGGCAGATGCATTAAATTCAGTTCGGTGGCAGATGCAATTCTCATAATTACTAAACCCTAAACCCTAAACCCGAAACTATAAACCCGTAAGTATAAACCCGAAACCATAAGGTGCCACTGAATTAATTAAAAAGATGATTGCACCCTTCCCGTAGTTTGACCGACCAATATTGAAGAGGTGAGACAACGAAGGTGTGCGACGATATGTATCCACTTTACATCATAATGTCTAATCACCTGTATTTATACCTTGCCTTCTTCTCAATCTCTCCCATATTTCATATACTTGATTGATAAACAAAGTCATGGCAGCAGCACCCATTCAGGGCGAGGTTGAAGCCTACATGGTTGAACGTCTTCGGCAATATGCCACAGAAAACCAAATTTCCCAACTAGAAGTCTTCCAGACAGGACTGTTTGACGTGTCGGTTGAATTGTCACAGCGTTCCAACAACAATACTTGCCCCAAGATGTTATAGAAGCGGTCAGAGGTCTGCAGATTAAATTTTACAACTTTCGTAGATTCTTGGGGTGTCCTGGGGTTGAAGGAATGTCAGATGATGGTTTTCGCGCCAAATGGGACGCCGTGAAATATTATAGTTCGAATCCCATAGCTGTAAGTCAAACTAATACCGAAATCATGTTCTTTTTAATTTATGTTAATAATTTAATATACAATTACATTCCATAGGTCGTTCGCCGGGATGATGAACTCAGGTTTCAGGGACGTCGTCATTATGATCACCTTAGGTTTATCTTCAAAGTGCGGCAAGCACACCTCTTGGAAGGCGAAGAACACCACCTCCACGCGGACAACATTGATGGTAGGAACTCGGACCCCGAGTCCCAGTCCCTTGAGGGCGACGATCACCACGAGGACTCTGAGGATAGTGCTAATTCAAACATCCCTCAGAATGATAATGATGAAGTTAATCAGATTAATCCTCCCCCTTAAGTTTTGATGTTTGTAGTCTCAATAATTTGTAAAAAGGACACAGAAGATCGCGTGATAGAAGGGTTCAATCTATCACTGGACTAAGTGTCCTTTGTTGATTTTATTTAATGCAATAAATTCTGTTGTTGTTCAAATGCATTTCATTCAATTGCAATATAATAAATTAAATATTTACAAGGCATAAAATAAAGTAAATATTTACTTAGTTGGCGTCTTTTCATTAGTTCAAATACTGAAGAATCGGTTGATTTTTATACGTTAGATTGTGAAGTTCCCAGAAAGGGCGTCTACATTAAATAAAAAACTACAATCACACTTTCCCGTAGTTTGGCTGACCAATTTTGAATACCAAAGGGGCACGACGATAGGGTTCCACTTTCTTTCTGCCTCTTACCTGTATAAATATATGTTGCCTTCTTCTCACTCTCTCCCATATTTCATATACTTGATAATCAGAATCAAAGTCATGGTAGCACCCATTGAGGGAGCAGTTGCAGTGTACATGGTTGAACGTCTTCGGCAATATGCCGCAGATAACCAAGTTTAGCAACTAGAAGTCTTCTATTCAGGCCTTGTTCTCTTGTCCATTGAATTGTCAGATCGATTCAAACGAAGATATTGGCCCGAAGATGTTATAGCTTCGGTGAAAGCAAAGTGGATAAATTTTTACAACTTCCGTAGTTACTTGGCTTGTCTTGGTGTGTACTTGGCTGAGGATCGCAAAAATGGCCGAATTGTTTTCGATGCATATAAGAATGGGAATACTATGGATGTAAGTCGAAATCATACTCAATCATTTTCTTTAGATGTTGTTCATTTTTTGACTGTACTAATGTAACATATTTACATAGGTCATTCGATCGCATTCGCAGATCAGGGTGCGCGGATGCCCTTTCTACGACGAACTTCGTTTTATCTTCAAGGTGCGTGAGGCACACTTGTTGGAAGTTGAAGAGAACCACCTTCATGCAGACCACATTGAGGATAGGAACTCGGACACCGTTGGAATTGCTGGCGAGGAGAGTGTTAATTCCAACAACCCTCATTATGATCCGGATGAAGTGAATCAGTTTCCTCCTCCTCCCCCATAATTTATGTTGTTTGTACAATGCCTGCTTTTATTTTATTTTTAATAAAAGTGATCAGTTTCTAGAATTATTATTGATTTTGTATATTTACATTTATCTAAATCAAGATATAAACCCCATAATTAACAATAATAAAAAGAAATATTCTAGTATTTAAAATTATCTAATCCAAAATATATCTCGGAGGCAAAACGGTATCTGAAAAAGGGGATATGATCGTCCGTCAGTAGATCTAGTGACTCCCCCCGCATAAGAAGTTCAATGCAACACAACGTGTAGATTCCACAATCTCCACTGCAAAGTAGCAAATGAAAATAAATCAAAGTTGAAGGATGGATTACTCGATAAGGGCGATCTACTACGAGATAGGTCCAATCTTGTACTAGATAGGTTCAATCTAGTACTAGATAGGTGCAATCTAGTGATAGATAGGTGAAATTTATTATTCGACAAGGATAATCTAGTAATAGATATGGAACTTTTTCTATATTTTTTCAAGTTAATAAATATTCTTTATGTACCTTCGTGTATTTTTTGGGCTGTTCTCCACAAGTTTCAGCTTCCAGATGCTGTTGAGCTTGCTGCCCAAATGTTTGAACTTTCCAGTCTGTGCCAATAGTCTGGGAAGAAGACACACAAATGATTCAAGGCAATTTGGTAGTTCCTTGCATCAAGTGGTGCAGAGGTGCTGTTATAAACTCTGATCGTTGCCTCATTAATCAGAATCTCTGCGGCACACCAGTGAGAGTTTCCAACATTTACTGCACCGAAAACTTATTTGCTTCGTCCCATGGCTGGTAATGCAATGATGACGATGCAACAGGTGTTGTCTGCTTCAGAACATTGGAATGCCATTTGAAGGGAACATTCCATATGCCCTTCATCACCTCCATTGAATGATCCGCTGTTTGGAGATCAATGTTCTCTGTATTCTTCGTAACTCTGCCACCCTTGGCAACACCCCTGCCACCCTTCGCCTTATTTGCCTTCTTGAAAATCACGATATTGCCATCCTCGCCAATCCCTACAGAATCATCCTCATCAATGAGCCCCCTTGCCATGTAGTAATTCATCTTAAGATGTCGGAAGAAGGTCTCATCAAGGACCCTACAATCCTGAGCATATTGATTCACGTGTGTCTTCTGTTTAATCCTTAAATTGACCAAACACTCTGCCAAATGCTGAAATGGTGTGAACGAAAATAATTTGTTAGGCCAAAAGAAAAAAATTATAAGGATCTAGTGATAGATAGGGTCAATCTAGTAATCGATAGACAATGATCTAGTGATAGATAGGGTGAATCTAGTACTCGATAGGTAATGATCTAGTGATAGATAGGGGGAATCTAGTACTCGACACATTTATGTTTTGCTATATTTGTTATTATAAACTTGTTTACCTCGGACTACAACCATTTTCCCGTTCCGAGGAGGATTTGGAGTTCTTCATTGTTAAAATCATGAGACTTTCCTCGAATCCGCATGTTTGGGTTGGCACTGAACGCCCAGTTGTATAAGGAGCTGGAACTTGAATTGTTTTCTATTTTGGAAAACCATTTGTTGAGAGTGAGAGAAGTGTTAGCGGCAGTTTCTTCCTTTTCTGGAAATGACTGTTGGACAAACTGTGGCTGAGCCGCCAAGGTGGTTTTCTGTTTAGCTCTGGCTCTGGTTCTAGCCGTGCAAATCCGTTTATATTGGTCTGCAGTATATGGAGACAGGAGGTATGCGGCCCTTTTTTTACTTCTCTTTGGTCTTGTTTTGCTTTTACTTTTAGGGGCCGCCAACTCCTGCTGCACCAATACATTACCGCGGGCCTCGTCTTGCTCCCACTTTTTCCAAATGCTGCAATACTTTATCCATAATTACCTTTACAGATTCATAATTAGCATCTGTTTTGGAGAGAAACTGTTGAATTTCTGGAGGAAGTTTAAATGCAGCAGCTCCTGAGGGTGTTGTGGGGGGTGTTGGGACAGGTGGGGGTGTTGTTGGTCCCGGTGGGTTGGTTGTTGTGTCTGGTGGGGGTGGTGTGCACTAATCATTGTCCCAATCGTTATGTTCTGGAGCGAGTGACAGAGATACTGATGGGCACCAATCATTGCCATCATCATGATCTGGCTCTTTTGAATATATTGGGGGGGAGGGCAATTCATTTCCAATGATCAAACTGGTGCACCCTTCCAAAATCTGTTGCAGATAATCAATGGGTGCATCATCAACATCCGTAGGTTCTTGAAATCCAGACATATAACTTATTGTCTTCTCCCTGGTGCATGGAAACAAGAATGGACGGACGGCCACCTGATTCTGATACATAATATAAAAAAAAAAAAAACCCAACTAGATCAAGCGAATGTGAGGTTCTAGTACTAGATTAGATTTCTGTTGTAAAAATGCTTTTAATGTAATCTACCAAGCGATTGAGATGTTCTAGTACTAGATTGCTTTTGTAAAAACTTTTTTTAACTAATCTAGCGTGAGATTGTGTGATCAAACCTCGAGCCCATGATTATCTGTTTTGTCACACAGATCATCCATTTCCAATGTTTGAACTTTCGACTGCATCCATCTAAATAGCATGGGGAGTGGCAGCATAGACGTTTCATCTTCAGGTTCTAGTCCACCCCCAAAACTTGCTATAGTTGGGCACATTTCGTAAGCCCAAGCCTAATCACAAAACACAAAACCACTCAGTAAATTAACAAATGTAAATTATCATGAAGAGTCGAATGCTCATCTGCAATGCCCACGGAAAACCACTAAGATGATAGGTCCTTTGTTTAGGCACATCCACAGGATCCCAGTTGGCAATATCACGTAACCTCTTTTTTATTGTGTCTATTGTCGCTTTGAATGACACTAGACCCCATGGGTATCTGTAAAAAAACTTCAAATCACTGGCAAAACAAATATACTCCATTTGCACTACTCTCTCCCCTTCTCAACCCCAAGCAAAATATATTGAACAAACAGCACAAGAGCAATTTTCAGACGATCCCTCATATCAATATTCTCATCTTCTAATAGAGGATCCAACTCCGTATCCTAGACTTTCTTATCCCATTTACTTCCGAGCACCCTCATACGAAATTCCTCTGAATCCTTTATAACGTTTTCTACCTCAATTCCTTCTGGGATTACACCAGAACCACAATTAAGCCCAGTAACAAGGGCAAACTCCCTTAAGCCAAATCTGACAGGCTTTCCTCCTATCAAGAACCAAAGTTCATTTTGTTTCTCTGTTGGAAGGGAGTACATCATGAGAAAATGAAAGAGAGTGCCTGAGAAACCTTTATTCCAACCGGGAGGCAGCCTCTCCGTATATTTTCTAAACACAAATTTGAACCATAAACGGTTTTTTTTTAGGAAATTTTTAATGGGGGTAATGCGTTCCCATGAAGCACGTATTGTAATCCTCACTTTTGAAGAGAAGAAGCAACGGTCACAGAGAGGGAGCAAATGGAATTTTGAGAAGTCGATGCTGCGGGTAACCTCCGACTCTCTATCAGATTCTTTCCCTGCCGCCTCTATATATGGCGTCATGGTCATGGCATTCTCAGAATCAGAATCATCTTGGCGGCGCTTACTCCTATTTTCTTGAATAAAAAATCTTGCCGCTTCATCTTCATCGTTGCTGGTACTGGTACTGGTACTGGTACTGGTACTGTGATTATCATCAGGCACATGGGAATCTTGCATGGGCGTTGTAGTTTCTTGTGCGTCTACGACGGGGTTAACGCTTGCTTCCTCTGATGCCATGTCTACTTTTTGGAAAATTTGATAAAAAGGGGATAACAACTGGACAGAAATAGAGAAAACCCTAGTTTTTTTTTCAAATTCTCTCTGATGTAGACGAAGAAGATGAACATAAAAGATATGAGGTGATGAACAGTCTTTTTTCTCTTTTTCCCTCTTACACAAATAAGGAAATGATTGCGATTGAATTGACCAAATGACGGTAAAATAATAACTGTCAAACAAAAGCACTAATTCATTTAAAGCTTGCCGCCTTTTTTTGAATGTCCCAGTCATACAACTTTGTTGATTACAGTAGCTTGTATGGAAAGCCAAAAGATGGTGCATGGAAGCTTGGAAAAATATTAAAAAAATTAAAAGCGGCCATTATGATGGAGGATCTAGTGATAGATCCTCACGATCGAACGATAGATATGCCCCTCCCTTGGCCCAAAATGAAGATCAGGGTCGCTTATCGTGATCTACATCCCTGGGGAGCCTGTTCCATCGTGTTTGGGTGGTTGTGTGCAATCCTGGCCAACCCAAGGGTGAGGTTCCTCCCAATTCTCAAGTAACTAGTCTATGATTATAGCTTGTGTTTTGGGGTTACACCCCAATGTTGCACCAAAAAAAATCCAACGTGTTCAAGATCATCATGCAGTTGTATGGAAAGCCAAAAGATGGTGCATGGAAGTTTGGAAAAATATTAAAAAAATTAAAAGCGGCCATTATGATGGAGGATCTAGTGGTAGATCCTCACGATCGAGCGATAGATATGCCCCCCTCCCCCCCCCCCCCCCCCCCTTTGGCCCAAAATGAAGGCCACAACGGCTTATCGTGATCTACATCCTTGGGGAGCCAGTTCCATCACGTTTGGGGGGGGGGGGGGGTTGTGTGTAATCCTGGCGAACCCAAGTGTGGGGTTCCTCCCAATTCTCAAGAAACTAGTCTATGATTATAGCTTGTGTTTTGGAGTTACACCCCAATGTTCCACTTTATAAATTCTAACGTTTTCAAGATCATCATGCAGTTGCCTGGAAAGCCAACAGATGGGGGGTGGAAGCTTGGAAAAATATTAAAAAAATTAAAAGCAGCCATTATGACAGAGGATCTAGTGATAGATCCTCACGATCGAGCAATAGATATGCCCCTCCCTTGGCCCAAACTGATGATCAAGGTCGCTTATCGTGATCTACATCCCTGGGGAGCCTGTTCCATCACGTTTGGGCGGTTGTGTGCAATCCTGGCGAACCCAAGGGTGAGGTTCCTCCCAATTCTCAAGTAACTAGTCTATGATTATAGCTTGTGTTTTGGGGTTACACCCCAATGTTGCACCAAAAAAATGTAACATTTTCATGATCATCATGCAGTTTTTTGGAAAGCCAAAAGATGGTGCGTGGAACCTTGGAAAAATATTAAAAAAATTAAAAGCGGCCATTATGATGGAGGATCGAGTGGTAGATCCTCACGATCGAGCGATAGATATGCCCCCCTCCCCCCTCCCCCTTTGGCCCAAAATGAAGGCCACAGCGGCTTATCGTGATCTACATCCTTGGGGAGCCTGTTCCATCACGTTGGGGGGGGGGGGGGGGGGGGGGGGAGGGGGGTTGTGTGTAATCCTGGCGAACCCAAGTGTGGGGTTCCTCCCAATTCTCAAGAAACTAGTCTATGATTATAGCTTGTGTTTGGAGTTACACCCCAATGTTGCACCAAAAAATCCAACTTTTTCAAGATCATCATGCAGTTGCATGGAAAGCCAACAGATGGGGGGTGGAAGCTTGGAAAAATATTAAAAAAATTAAAAGCGGCCATTATAACGGAGGATCTAGTGATAGATCCTCACGATCGAGCGATAGATATGCCCTTGGCCCAAAATGAAGGCCACAGCGGCTTATCGTATTCTACATCCTTGGGGAGCCTGTTCCATCACGTTTGGGGGGAGGGGGGGTTGTGTGTAATCTGGCGAACCTAAGTGTGGGGTTACTCCCAATTCTCAAGAAACTAGTTTGTGATTATAGCTTGTGTTTTGGAGTTACACCCTAATGTTGCACCAAAAAAATCCAACGTTTTCAAGATCATCATACAGTTGTATGGAAAGCCAAAAGATGGTGCGTGGAAGCTTGAAAAAATATTAAAAAAATTAAAAGCGGCCATTATGATCAAGGATCTAGTGATAGATCCTAACGATCGAGCGATAGATATGCCCCCCCTTTGGCCCAAAATGAAGGCCACAGCGGCTTATCGTGATCTACATCCTTGGGGAGCCTGTTCCATCACGTTGGGGGGGAGGGGGGGGGTTATGTGTAATCCTGGCGAACCCAAGTGTGGGGTTCCTCCCAATTCTCAAGAAACTAGTCTATGATTATAGCTTGTGTTTTGGAGTTACACCCCAATGTTGCACTTTATAAATTCTAACGTTTTCAAGATCATCATGCAGTTACGTGGAAAGCCAACAGATGAGGGGTGGAAGCTTGGAAAAATATTAAAAAAAATTAAAAGCGACCATTTTGACGGAGGATCTAGTGATAGATCCTCACGATCGAGCAATAGATATGCCCCTCCCTTGGCCCAAACTGAAGATCAGGGTCGCTTATCGTGATCTACATCCCTGGGGAGCCTGTTCCATCACGTTTGGGCGGTTGTGTGCAATCCTGGCGAACCCAAGGGTGAGGTTCCACCCAATTCTCAAGTAACTAGTCTATGATTATAGCTTGTGTTTTGGGGTTACACCCCAATGTTGCACTTTATAAATTCTAACGTTTTCAAAATCATCATGCAGTTACGTGGAAAGACAACAGATGGGGGGTGGAAGCTTGGAAAAATATTAAAAAAATTAAAAGCGGCCATTATGACGGAGGATCTAGTGATAGATCCTCACGATCAAGCGATAGATATGCCCCTCCCTTGGCGCAAACTGAAGATCAGGGTCACTTATCGTGATCTACATCCCTGGGGAGCCTGTTCCATCACGTTTGGGCGGTTGTGCGCAATCCTGGTGAACCCAAGGGTGAGGTTCCTCCCAATTCTCAAGTAACTAGTCTATCATTATAGCTTGTGTTTTGGGGTTACACCCCAATGTTGCACTTTATAAATAATAGTCTTTTTTCCCTGTTGATTATAAATGGTGTGGGTTTGTTGGGGAAAATATTAAAAAAATTTTAAAGCGGCATAGATCTAGTGGTAGATCGACACGATCGAGTGATAGATTGGATCCTAATACACAATACAACACCAGTTACATTGTGAGTTTTACAATCCAAATAACCAGAATTACTGTTAAAAGAAGCATCTGGCCTACTACCAACTTATACACCATATTCTGTTCTCCTCCAGCTGTAACGAATGGTGTCATCCGGCTCGTAGCGTCACCACCTTTGTCGTTATATGGGTACTGATCTTCGACCACGGGGTTACACCAATGAGAAAAGCCATGCTGCTTGCACCAATAACATAGTCTTCCCCGATTCAAATTATCTCTCTCTACCACCTTTATTATAGTCCACTGATCGCATTCCCTGCATTTTTCCTTTCTATATGTCAGTTTTTTTTCTGGGTATAAGTAGAGCTAGCTGAACTTGCCATGATCTTTAAATTCGTTAAATGATAACCAAATGACCTATATAAATCCAAGGAACCCACCAACGGCTATAATAACTGCTACTATATTAACGGTTATAAATATTTTGTAATATTAAGAACTTTCAGGGGCGCTTTTGTAAACACAAAAAAATTTAAGTATTTAAACCCCACTAAGCCCTAAATTCCTTTCAATTCCTTTTTTTTTTTTCTCTGTCGTAGCCGCCGGCATTCCTTCCGCTTCCCCCTCATCTGCCTCTCCTCCTCATCCTCTCCCATCCTCCCCCGCTTAAGGGAAAATTCCTGCGCAAATCTGTAAGAGTCTGCCCTATTAGTTTGAATTGCTCTTGAAAATTATCATGTTTGCTGTATGATTTCCGCCATACAGTAGGAATCAATAGGTGTTTCTTTATTTGGTCCATGTAGTGTTTACTCGTTGTAGATGAACTATACGATGGGCAGTACATGAGAGAGTTTTGAGATGCTTTATGCAACCTTTGCATAACAATGGAAAGAAACCCTTGAAAATGCAATTGAAGATTTATTATACATGTATAATAAATCTATAATAAATCTTCAATTGCATTTTCCAGGGTTTCTTTCCATTGTTTACATTGCAAAGGTTGCACAAAGCTCTCAAAGCTCTCTCTTGTATTGCACATTTCATAGTTCTTCTACAATGTCTAACGATCTATTGCAAGGCCAAACAAAGAAATCTATTGATTGTTACTGTTTGGCAACAAGTCCTACGGAAATGAGGATTTTCATGAACATTTCAATCAAATACGGCAGATTTTGTGATTAAGGAGAAAGACAGATCTGTTAATATTTTATATGTTAATATTTTCTTCTGTTAATATTTTATTTTATTCGAAATTATATGTTAATAAATCCTTTGGATCTAGAGCTAGATCCTTTAAATCTATTGCTGGACCATTTATCTTGGGATCTATGTATTACAAGAGGAAAGAAAGCAAGACATGAAAAAATTAATTGAAAAAAATCCAAAGCGCTATTTAGTAACATAACATTGTATATAGCTCTTGGAGATCTACATATTACAAGGAAAAAATGAAACCATGTTTGCAGCCTGGTTACATAGTACTAGATCGCATAAATCGAGTGATAGATCCTGGCGTGCAGTGCTTGATCTAGTGATAGATCCATTGAATCTAGTGCTAGATCCTTTGCATCTAGTGCTAGATCCTTTAAATCTACTGCTGGACCATTTAAATATCTTGGGATCTACGTATTACAACGAAAGAAAGCAAGACATGAAAAAATTAATTGGAAAAAATCCGTAGCGCTATTTAGTAACACAACATTTTATATAGCGCAATTTAGTATCTAGCGCAAAAAAGAAACCATTTTTGCAGCCTGGTTTCTAGTACTAGATCGCATAAATCGAGTGATAGATCCTCACTTGCAGTGCTTGATCTAGTGCTAGATCCTTTGAATCTAGTGCTAGATCCTTTAAATCTACTGCTGGACCATTTAAATATCTTGGGATCTACGTATTACAAGGAAAGAAAGCAAGACATGAAAAAATTAATTGGAAAAAATCCAAAGCGCTATTTAGTAACATAACATTTATATAGCGCAATTTAGTATCTAGCGCAAAAAAGAAACCATTTTTGCAGCCTGTTTTCTAGTACTAGATCGCATAAATCGAGTGATAGATCCTCACTTGCAGTGCTTGATCTAGTGCTAGATCCTTTGAATCTAGTGCTAGATCCTTTGCATCTAGTGCTAGATCCTTTAAATCTACTGCTGGACCATTTAAATATCTTGGGATCTACGTATTACAACGAAAGAAAGCAAGACATGAAAAAATTAATTGGAAAAAATCCAAAGCGCTATTTAGTAACACAACATTTTATATAGCGCAATTTAGTATCTAGCGCAAAAAAGAAACCATTTTTGCAGCCTGGTTTCTAGTACTAGATCGCATAAATCGAATGATAGATCCTCACTTGCAGTGCTTGATCTAGTGCTAGATCCTTTGAATCTAGTGCTAGATCCTTTGCATCTAGTGCTAGATCCTTTAAATCTACTGCTGGACCATTTAAATATCTTGGGATCTACGTATTATAAGGAAAGAAAGCAAGACACGAAAAAATTAATTGGAGAAAGTCCAAAGCGCTATTTAGTAACATAACATTTTATATAGCGCAATTTAGTATCTAGCGTAAAAAAAAAAACCATTTTTGAAGCCTTGTTTCTAGTACTAGATCGCATAAATCGAGTGATAGATCCTTTGAATCTAGTGCTAGATCCTTTGCATCTAGTGCTAGATCTATCACTATATTACATAATCAACTTTCTTTATTTACAAGAAAACACAAAAAAAAAATGGGATAATGATTTTCACCCATCCGAACTATAGGCCATTTGACAATTCACCATCCAAACTATTTTGCCCCCGAAACCACCATCTAAACTTTCAAGTCCTGACAAACCACCATCCGACAGCGGTTTTGACCATTTTTTGAGCGGTTTTGACTCTTTTTTCAACGGTTTTAGATGTTTTAACACACGTAAATCTGTCTCTCTTTGTTATTTTTCCATAGATTATGTGTTAAAACATCCAAAACCGCTGAAAAAAGAGTCAAAACCGCTCAAAAAAGGGTCAAAACCGCTGTGGGATGGTGGTTTGTCAGGAATTGAAAGTTTAGATGGTGGTTTCGGGGGCGAAATATTTTGGATGGTGAATTGCCAAATGGCCTATAGTTCGGATGGGTGAAAATCATTATCTCAAAAAAAAAATATCCGACAGACCGACACCCTGTTACTTGTGATTAATTATTCGTTTCCTCGACACCCTGGTCACACGTAGTTCTTTTATGTCCCTTTCCTCCACACTTTGAACAAGTATTGTATCTTTTCCTTCCCTCATAAGGTGCCAGGAATCGAGTCATCCTTTTTCTTCCGATGCGAGACTTTACTGGTGGTGGTTTTACTTGTCTTATCCCTGTGTCTTCAGGCAAATCCCACTCGAACTCTGGAGGTGTAGGGAATATTGTCTCAAAATATGCAAGTATGTAATAATCAACTGTGTAAAATTTGGAGCATACGTCATATATTCTTTGTCCAAACTGTTCTTCGTTACACTTCTTTAACGCCGATAATGCATGGGGACAGGGGATCTTCTCCGCCTGGAAAACACCACATGTGCATGTCATATTGTTCAAGTCAACCATAACCGGATCCCCAAGGCCACGGACAGAAAATACATGAGCGTTGAACTGTTGTGCAACGCAACCTTTAGATTTGTCCAAATTAATCCGCAAAACTTTCTCTTTTGATGGCACCAGGATTGTACTGCTCTTCAACATATCCGGTCGCCGGTCGTGGAACCATTTTCCCAAAATTCGTATGATAGACTCAATCAAAGAATGGATAGGATACCCTCTTTCAGAACGAAGCCTAGAATTAATAGACTCGGCGATGTTGCTAGTCAGGACATCAAACTTGTTTGATTTAGAATGTACCCGGCTCCATAACTCAAAACCAACATCATCCTTCAAGTATTCCGCTGCACGTTTGTGAAGACGTTCTATCTCTTTGTAGTGCTCCATGAAATCTCCGACAGTATATGCTTTGGCTGCCCTAAAAAATGGCTCAATGATCGTACTTTTTTTAAACCGTTGCTTCAAGTTCTCCGACAAGTGCTTTGCACAAAATCCATGGTGCGCAGTAGGATAAACCTTAGCAATCACAGTTTTTATGGAAAGATGTCTGTCGGATATTATACAGAGATCGTCACTATCAGGTACAATGCTTTTTATATTGTTAAAAAACCGTTCCCATGATGCATTATTCTCTGAATCGACCACTGCCCATGCAAGAGGAAACGTATGGTTCTCACTATCTTATGTAGTAGCCACAAGCAATGTACCGTCATATTTACCCTTCAAGAAGCAACCGTCAATGGCTAACACCTTGCGCATGTATTTAAAACCCCGTATGCAAGGGCCAAATGCAACAAAAAAATGCAGAAACCTGCCTTCGGTGTCAATAACCAAATCAGTGATGCTTCCTTCATTCGTTCTTGTTAGCATATACCGATATGCATCTATTATTTCATATCCATGCTCCGGTGAGCCTCTGACAATATTCTTAGCATGATTTCTGCCCATCCAACACTTCCAGTAGCTAAGCTTCACCCCCCAATTGAAGTTTGGTGTACTTTTTAATATCGCCTGGTGTGGGGTCTTTCCCGTCAAGAAACATATGCTGCACTAACTCCCCTATCATTTTTGCGGTTGCCTGATGATGATGATTAGTTATCTCCTCCAACCCACAATTGTGAATCCGAATATACTTTCGGAGCAAAAATCTGTCAGAATTGGGATATTTAACATACCGAACCCACCATTTGCAATCATTGCAACAACATCGCAGAACAAGAAGGGACTTTGTCGATTTTAGCGTTCAGAATTGGAAGCTTCCCTTACATGCAATAATGTTGAATTTCATAACGACTTCTTATTTGTTTTTAAACTCTTCATCATCCTTAAAACCTGAACCATCATCCCACGTATGATTTTTAATCCCGACCTCTGGATTATAATAACAGACGATAGCCTCTTCCTCATTAATATATTGATTGGGCACTTCTTTCTCAGAGGGATGCTAAAGATCTGCTTCGGTCCCACAATTTACAATTTGTTCGTTTACACCATCAGGATGAGAGACGTCTTCGTCGTTGTTATCAGGAAGAACTGGGGTCCGGTCTTCATCGTTGTTATCATGAAGAGCTGGGGTCCAGTCTTCATCGTTGTTATCAGGAAGGGTGAAATCCTCATAATTGTGTTCGTATTGATCATTATCATCCTCAGTAGTGAACACTGTTGTCCCAACCTATAGGGATTCTGTTTGACTCTCCCTCCTATCAAACGAAACATTCAAGATCGGCGTCCAGCCCTAAGGATGGATATCTGCGAAGTAAACTTGAAGGTCGCGATCAAACTTTATTTCAGTTGGATGACTGGTTGGAGGTGCACTTGTAAGAAAATATTTCACATGTACATCATCATGGGAGCAAGCAAGTCCTGATTGTTCAAGAACATCACTTATTAACATTCGAAATGTAGTTTGATTGCTGACAATAAGAGCAGTCGTTTGCTTTTTGTCCCCAACCCAATTCAAACGAGTGGATTCTTCATGCCACACTCCAAATTCAACTCCAACAACAAATGTCCTGTACACAGTCGGAAAGAATATTTAATTATCCATACATGCATAAGAACAAAAAAAAAAAAAAAAGATCGAGTGATAGATATATATATTCTAGTGCGTGATACATGATCTAGCACTAGAATATCATGGTCGAGCACTAGATATATATCAATCCATCACGCGATCAAATGAATCATGGGCTATTGAATTAAGAAAACTCTATAGAAACACGTTGCATGGGAAAAATAAACTATGCATGCAGTAAAAAAAAAAAGATCTATCACTCGACATAGTATGATCTATCAATAGATATATGATCTACCAATAGATACCTTTAATCTAGTAATCGACCACTGTTACGAGAATGAAGAAAGCCCAAGATCATGTTTTTATAGCGAATCAATCAAAGATGAGTTGAAATACCATATGGACATGTCGTATTGGCGTCCAAAACAGGTTAGAAGCTGTTCTGTATTAAACCCAGAAAGATAACACAGCCAAACCCAGGAGGGTAAAGAATGATTCTTGATTTCTCATTGAAAACGCAGAATAGGGTTCCGAAAACACTTCGTACGAACAGAAATCTTTCTTACCTTTGATTGTCGTCGTTTGCCATTGTCAGATAGAGGTGTTGATACTTTAGGGATCTTCGAATAATCAAACGACCAGCACAGATCGGAGAAGAAATTACAGAAAAATTGGGGTTGGGGTTTTTCGTCGCAGGAGCCAGTAGCGGAGAAGAATTAGGTTGAATGTGATTTGGGGGCAGATTCTGATTTTGTATAAATATTGGGGTCAAAATGAAACTCTCAAAAAACGACGTGGCAATATTTGATTAGGCTGAGTAATTAACTAAACGCTAATTATACCCTAATGAAGCCGAGGGTTATATACTTAATTCTTTAGAAACTAGGGGTTACATAACAAAAAAAAAGTCTTTTGGGAGTTATTAAGTCAACTCCCCCCCAGAGTACTTCGGGTTTTTGTCGGGGAAGGCACTTGACACTGTGAAGAGAAGCACGTGAGTTGTAAGAATTATTTTCCAATTTGACGAAATCAACATCAGTTTTAGACTTTTAGGCTAAACTTCGGTCTGTTTTATAATTTAACTAGCTTTTAAACCAGTCGCATATTTTGTATATATATATTTAATATATTGAGGTTTGTTATAGTTTAATTCCTAATTTGTCCAAATCAACACAAATGATTGTGTTGTAGTAGATTCTCAATATACACTGCTCAATAACTTGGTATGCTCGTCGCTACATAAAAAATATACTGACAAATAATATTGATGAAAAAATTTATGACTGTACTGAAAAATTAAAATTTTATTCAAAATATTGTCTGTATTTGTTAGTAAATTTATATTTTGAATATGAGAATTTCAGAAAAAATGGAGAATTTGAGATATAAAAGTGTTAACCCTCCTGAAACGTCAGTGGAATAAAATATTTTTGGATGATCAACAAAAATATCAATATCAAGATTAACATTCATTTCTTTTTTTTATTTAAAAGATATTTTTGTTTAACCCGTCTTTGGCTCTTTGCAGGTTGCAAGTGGAGCTTAAAAGTGGATCATTAAAATAAATTTGGCCTACTGATCTCGCTGACACAAGTTGTACCGGCTCCTCCTGTTTCTTGAAATTGCAGCTTAGTTTGAATCGGCTAAAGGAGCAACGGCAATCTTGGAAAACCCCTAGGCCCCCCATATAAAGAACTCAAAGCCTCAACACAAAAATTGATTCTTTTCAAACTTTATTTTGTTCTTATTTTATGTGTACACCATATAGAGTATTATATGTTCTTTGATGGGTAGTGTTAGCAAAAAACTCGGGATTCTGGAGTTTGGTCTGTTTTGCACCAGTCGTGCTAACTGTTGTACCAGACGAGTTCCATTGTGTTCTATCTTGTTTTCTCTTTATATATTGAAGTGACTCATTCAAAATTTCATGAACAACTTAGATAGTGGATTCATTCGTTTGGTTTGTATTTTCATAGCCATTAGGACCACACCACTATAAATACTTTTGTCTCGTTTATTACTTCCATTTTACCTTGTCTAATGGCTTGTGTTTGATTGTTCCATCTATCACTCAAACTTGTGTTGTGTTGATTGAAGTATTACACTGATTGATTCTAAGTTTGAATCACTGAAAGAAAAAGATTGATCATTAACTATTTAAATATTTTTTGAAATATTTATTGAATTAAAATGATACACTTGCGAATTGATCCGAAATCCATAATTTACAAGAATGTTAGATTTGATTTGTGAATCAGATTAAATTTCAACATTATATATTTTTTTATAAATGGTGTATACATCTAAATATTTCACGAAAATGTTTCTAATTCTAAATTAATCAAATTTACAACAAACATTGACTTTTCATTCTTAAAACAAAGTTAAATATAAAATTTTATATAAAATAAATTAATTAAGTTTTTTTACGTATTTTAATTTTAAGGGTATTACTGAATCAAAATAATTTACCTAAAAATTGATTTCAATACATATTTTCAGAGAATATTTGAATCAAACCAAGTTTCAATGTTATATATTTTTCTTTAAATAAAATTTAAAACTTGACATAAATTTTCATATTAGTTAAATAATAATAAATTCAAAGGTATTTATTGATGAATCAAAACTATCCACCTGAGCATTGATACAAAATTCGTACTTTGAAAAAATGTTTGAATCGATTAGTGGTCCGACCAAGACTAATGAAAGAGAGAAGGAATCCTAACCGGCTTGATGAGCCTTGTTCAATCTACAATCAACAATATACTTTTTTATTTCGTCAAATTTAAAGCTAAACTTAAATTTATTGAATTAATTAAAAAATATATGTTTTGAAGTATTCATTGAATCAAAACGATTCACCTGAGAATTGATTCGAAATTTCTATTTTAGAAAAATATTAGAATTGATTCGCGAATCAAATTAAGTTTCAACATTATATATTTTTTATTTAATTAAATGTAAACCTTGACTAAAATTTATTAGATTCATTAATAATAAGTTATGTAAATTCAAATTCATTGAGCACGGTCCAACTAAAACTAGTTTGAGTTCGTTTTATATAATTACTAATCCAAACTTAATTAAAATTTGAAAATTAATAAGAAAAGTAAATAACAATTAAAGGATTTGAGAATAATCTGTTGCTGAACTATTGTTTAGTCTAACATTTGATTTGAACAGAGTTGCACACATTCAAACTATTATAGAGTTAATTTCTATTTTTAATAAACTGCCTCAATTTATTTCTATTTCTATGGTAAATAGCAAATTAAGCACAAAGTAATAACTAACAGTGTTGCAGTATACACAAACTGTTAGATATGGAAGATTTGACTTTTCATATGTAATCCCTAATTGATAGTGATACTGAGATAGAACCTGATTTGTAGGGATTAGATTTGCAGAGTTTACTATAAACCTAAACCTCTTGTACAGTGTATGAGATGAAACAATTTTACACAATGAATATAATCAAATTCTTCCCCAAATACCATGTTCTAACTTGGTATCAGAGCAGTATTAGAATCCTTGGGACTCAGTTTTAATATCATCGTCTCATTCCAATCCCAAACCTTGGCCGAGATCAGGCTAGAACCAAACATGACAACCTAAATCGATACCAACCCAAAACCTTAGATTGCAAACCTGTTGCGTAGAAACACCCAAACCCAATCGAAAAAATCGTATCGGTGGATCCTTTACTGTGGGGCAACCGATACAGTGACATTTGACACATCGAATATATTAAACCCAGCTATCCCAAACAAATCTCATATCCAAATGGTGACTTGGCAGTAGTTGAAAAGGAGGGCTCAGTTTCCGTCTCACCAAAACTGAAACTGAAAAGCTGTCTTTATGTTCTTTCGTTATCTTGCAAATTGTTGTTTTTGAGCCATATAACAAATGAACTGAACTGTGTGGTGCTTATATATCCTCATTCCTGCCTGATACAAGACATTCATACGAAGGAGATCATTGGGCGTGGTACTGAGTGTGGCAGACTCTATTATGTTGACAAAGTGCAAAGCCCCTCTAAAAGCCCTTCTTTCAATAGGTACAGCAAACACACAAATCCGGCTCTGGCACTGACGTTTTGGTCATCCTTCTCTCGGGGTATATTCGACTGTTATTCCCTACCTTTTTTCAGAATAATCAGTTTTTAAACTTATCGTGTCAGACTTGTCTTGCTGCTAAGAGTCATAGGACTTCTTATAAACCCAATGATACACGGGTTCAGTCTGCTTTCTCTTTGGTACATTCAGATGTTTGGGGACCTACCCCGGTTACAAATCAAAGCCAGTTTCGGTACTTTGTGCTATTTATTGATGATTATTCTCACATCACATGGGTGTATTTTTTCCATTACAAATTTGAAGTATATGATACGTTCGTTGTTTTCTTTAAAATGGTGCAAACTCAGTTCAACCACAAAATTAAGATGCTCCGATCAGATAACGGACGAGAATATTTAATCAAGAAATAAACAGGTTCTTTTAGGAACATGACCATATCCACCAAACCACATGTCCCAACACCCCTCAACAAAATGGGGTAGCCGAAAGAAAGAACCGTACCATACTTGAAATGACCCGGGCTATGTTAACCGAAGTCAAAGTCCCAAATCACTTCTGACACGAAGCTATTGCCACCGCAGCCTATCTCACGAACCGGTTTCCCACTAAAATCCTTACCCAAAAGATACCACTATCAGTCCTACAAACCCAGACTGAAGTACCACCTCACCTTACCCTGCCACCTCGGATTTTTGGGTCCACTGTGTTCGTCCATATTCCGAAATCTGACTGAACCAAATTGGATCCCTATGCGGTGAAGTGTGTTTTCTTGGGATATGCCCCCCCATCAGAAGGGGTATCGATGCTATAACCCGGTTACCAGGCATTAACATGTCACTATGGATTGTGATTTTGTGAAAACTGAATACTACTTCCTTACCTAGTTCAGTGATTAGGAAGAGGGAGTGAGTCTCTGTGCTGGCTAAGTTATCCTGATTCGAGTGATCCCATATCTATATCTGAGTCTGAACAAAGCAAAGAAGACCTCAATACCACTATCACAGCTACGCCCAGTGATCTTCCTCCAAATGATGTTCGAAATAAGGTAACTAAATCCGTGATCCCCATTCCTGTTATTCATAATAATATTGATACCATAGGTGTTGCTGATATTATCTCTGAGAATGTAGCGAGTCACAAGTATATTCTACCACAGAGGAGCAATCGAGGGGTGCCTCCCTATAGATACTCTCCTGATCATGCTTCCCGATCAGCCAAATACCTCGTAGGAAACATGGTCAGGGGAAGCATGTCAGATATTGCTAAGGCTTTCTTTGGGAACCTCTATAAATAAAAAATTTCAAGAACAGTACAAGAAGTAGACAGAATGAAGAGTGGGAGAAGCCTATGAGGACTGAGATGGATGCTCTAATAAAGAATGGTACTTGGGAGAAATACACACTACCTAAAGGGAAGAAACCAGTCGACTGCAATGGGTATTCACCGTGAAACACAAAGCTAATAGCTCGGTCGAAAGGTATAAAGCTAGGCTAGTTGCAAAGGGGTACACTCAGACTTTCGAAATTGATTACTCCGAGACCTTCTCTCCTATGGCGAACTTAGATACAGTCTGAGTATTACTCTCAGTAGCTGCTAATAAGAACTGGCCACTTCGCCATTTTGATGTGAAGAATGCCTTCCTTCATGGTGATTTGACGGAGGAGGTGTATATGGAACCTCCCCCAGGATTTACCAAGGATTTCAAATAGGATGAAGTATGCAGACTCCGCAAGGCTCTGTCCGGTCTGAGTAGTCACCATGGGCATGGTTTGGCTTGTTCACGCTGGCAATGCAGCGCCATGGATACACTCAAAGCAACTCAGACCATACTCTGTTTCTAAAAAGGCAGGGAGACTTGATCACGTGTTTGATTATCTACGTGGATGACATGATTATAATGGGAAGTGATACTGAAGAAATAAATCGACTCAAAGAGAACCTCTTCAAGGAATTCAAAATGAAAGACCTTGGAGGGTTGAAGTATTTTCTGGGCATCTAAGTTCTGCGATCAAAAAGAGGGATCTTCATTTCTCAGAAGAAGTATGTCCTTGATTTGTTGGCAGAAATTGGTATGCTCGACTGCAAATCAGTCGAGACTCCAATACAGGTGAATCACAAACTTAAGATAGCAGAGAGTGGAGAACCAACGGAAAAGGAACGGTATTAGTGGTTGGTTGGAAAACTGATCTACCTATCTCACACGAGACCAGATATTGCTTATTCCGTGGGGATCGTCAGTCAGTTCATGCACCGACCTCAGAGGGAACACATAGAGGCGGTTGTTCGGATTATTCGGTATCTAAAAGGCACCATCGGGACCGGAATCGTGTTTGGAAAGCATGACCATCTTGACATCGAGGCCTACACTAATGCAGATTGGGCAGGAAACCCAAATGACAAGAGGTCCACCTCTGGGTTCTTTACACTAGTAGGAGGAAATGTGGTAACTTGGAGAAACAAAAAACAGAAGGTTGTGGCCCTATCTAGTGCAGAAGACCAATTCAGAGGTATAGCTAAAGGTGTAACCGAGATCATTTGGCTAAGAAAGCTGATGACGGAGATTGGTATGACTCCTAATGACCCGAGCATTCTAAAGTGCAACAACAAGGCTGCGATCAGCATCTCGGAGAACCCTGTCCAGCATGATAGAACTAAACATGTGGAAGTGAATCGACACTTCACAAAGGAGAAACTAGAAAAGGTACCGTCACAATTCCCTTTGTCAGATCAGAGGATCAGCTAGCAGATATACTGACCAAGGCAGTCACGAGTCAGATATTCCAGACAGTACTAAGCAAGTTAAGGATCGACGACTCCATCACTTAACTTGAGGGGGAGTGTTAGATATTGAAGGTTTGACTTCTCGTATGTAATCCCAAATCGATAGTGATAGAACCTGATTTGTAGGGATTAGATTTGCAGAGTTTACTATAAATGATAGGTGTCGAATCCGGAAAAAATAAATAAAATTCCTATTCAGCGACTAAACACAGAGTATAGGGCAAACAGGGTCGATCCCCAAAGACTGATTGATTTATTTCTAATAATTCCAAGTTGTTCACGAAAAGTAACAATTAAATAGGGGGTTTTGAATTATTCTAACCTAAGTATGCAATTAAGATAAAATAACAAGAATTAAAAAGCTAACTAAAATTATCAAGCAAGATCACGTAGGATTAAATCAATCAGAGGGAAAATTATCTAGCCAGGGATATTCGATTCGAATTGTTATATTGATCATTGACTCAAAGATAAATTTAAGTTATTCAGACAGATTGACTATAGTTGATAGAGACACTCGACTCAACCTCATTTTTACTTAATTAATCGGATAACCTAGAGACACTCGACAGTTATCTTCCCTAACAAATTCACAACCCCTAGAGACACTCGACAAGATTTAATGAATTCACAGCATTAAGAACCATAAAAACACCAATCCTAATTAACCAAGTCGTGACACACGCAAGATTTAAATTAGATTATCAAATCCCTTAGTGAACGAGGATTTCTATCGCTAAAACCCTGTCACTAATTTACCACAATTTATCAATCAACTTTACATACACTTCAAGCATCATGAATGGCTATATGCAAATTAAACAACCTAGAGATCGTGCACTATCCCGAAATTGCCTAATTACAATAAACACGGAACACGGAGATAAGATAAATGCCTGAATAAACATGAATTAATAAAAACGTTTAGGTCTCACAATATCCAAAATCGAATCTTGATCCCTAGCTAGATAATTAAAAGTTTAGCTACTCTTGTAATAGAAATCCATCCAAATTATCTAAAAAGCGAAAGAAATAAAGAAGAAGAGTCTGTGATGTAGAAATCCGCTCCCCAACGTCCAAAGCCTGCTACCACAATTGTTACGTGATTCTCTCTCAAAGCTGCTAATATATATATTTATAACCAAAGTCTTCTAATCCTCATACAATTAGGAATGTAATTCTTGTCTTCCAAGCTGGGCTACACTACACCTCCGATTATCCAATCAAAATGGGCTCCTCCTGATTAATTTTAATGACATGCGTAGCCCACAACAATCCGAATTGGGCTTCTCTAACACAACCCACACACGCAGCCCACTAGCATTATAAAAATCAAGCCATACAAATTGGTCCACATTTAAATAAAAAGCCAATGCGACGCGTGCACCCAACAACTTGATTCTTCCATAACCCTAAGCGCAACACAGCCATGCAACCCACTTCTCAATTAAAACAAATCATCAACCTAATTAACTCCCAATTTGCTGCTCCTCAAATTGCTACTTGCCTGCATGCACTCTAACTGCTTCCAAACTTTCTAATTTTCTCACGCAGCAAGTCAACAAAACAGTAAGTCCAGCTTTTACGAAAAATTCTTCATAAAACAATCCAATTCGTACCAATTTCATGTTTAAACCTGAAATCTACAATATAAACAACAAAGCTTCAATTTATTTTAAGATAATATCAATTCAAGCACAATTCGGGCCCAAATTTGATCATAAAGATGGTAAAATAACGAGTTATCAATAAACCTAGACCTCTTGTACTGTGTATGAGACGAAATAATTTTACACAATGAATACAATCAAATGCTTTCCCAAATACCATGTTCTAACACAAAATATCAAAAAGGCTTAAAAAACTAACATTAAACTATTGAGATAAATTCATGTTTATTAGCAAATAAGCTAGATCATAGATGGGGAAAGTGAGATAATGGTTGGTTCCCTAACTAGGAAATTATTGAATTAAATTGTTGAGTTAAACTGAAATAATTGTTAGTGAATTTATATATTAATTATTACATTACAAATCAGTATTATGTACTGGCCACTAGTCTACTGTAATTAAAGTTGGGTTGCCCATTTCGAGTTGTACAATTCATCTAGATTTTGGTCTTGCCCCAAAGATGTTTGCATCTGATTGGCTTGTCGATTATATTGTCTGGTTGATGTTCATTATGATATTGTTAAGGTAAATAGAAAATATTGTTGAGCTATTGGATGATTAGATGTATCTGCTTCTTTTTTATAGGAAATTAACTTTAAAAATTAATCAAACTTTGGGACTTGCTAATTTAGGCGGAGTGAACTAAGTTTCTCTTTCATGTAAGTACCGGGTTTTAGATTTTTATCTCCTTGTTGAGATACTGTTGAGCTTTAATTGCTTATGCTCATTATTATTCAATAGGAAATGTCTATAAACTGGTGTAACTTTGTCATGGAATTGGAGTACAGACTTGTGCTGATGGGAGCTGTTACATAGGAGAGTTTAAATATGGAGTTAAATATTGCTTAGCAATTTACTATTTTCAGGTAATAAGGTGATTTACTTTAATTCTTATTTCTTAAGTTTGGTTCTTTTTTTGTTGCCCTTGCTTTTTTGACCTTTCTTGAATTTATTGTTCTGTACACTAGTTTAATTTGTGGATCTGTTGTGTCTTTGATAGCGACTTTGTTTGTAGAATAGTTTGATTTCTATCTCTGTGATATTTCATGTTCTTGAATCTATCTTAGTTTCATGCGCTTATCTCTCTCTCTCTTGAAATCATTGATTATATTTTAGTCATTAGTTGTATGGAGTTGGTTGGTGGATGGATATAAAGAACACATATTTGGTGGAAACTCTGGAAAATTTGAAGACTGTCGTCAAGAGCACTAAGAAACTTTCTATGTATATTGATTCATGGCTTTTGTTTTTAATTTATTGTGAGTTCAACTATTCGCGAAAATTTACCAATCAACTTTGCTGGATTGGCCAAGGTTCAAATGCTTCCCCTCCTTTGACTTTGCCTTGCATCCTTTTTCTGTTTTGTATATTTTAAATGTGTATTATTTATGATTTTAATGTATTATTGGTGAATTTCGTAATTTTTATTTGTAAATGAGTTCGTCGTGATATTGTTTCACTTGTACAATTATATATATACTTGCACTTTTTTTATTATTAACCTTTTTTAGGACAATTATGACGGAGTTTTTTGCCCGCATACCCCTGTGTTATGCCTAATTAGCACTCATAACCCTGTATTTCAACAATTAGCATGGAGAACCCTGTGATTTGATTTAATTATCACTGACAATCCCGCGTCAGTGCATTGTGCCACACGCGCTGTAAATGCAGTTGGTATTGTGAATTCCTGTACTTATTGGCTATGGAAAGACATTTATGTCCTCTGTAAACCTAATAAAAGTATGAATATTTCACTCACCATCTTCCTCCCCATTTTGTGAATGAAACCCTAGCTGCCCAAAATTAAACGCATTATTCATCTCCTCATCTTGTTCGTTGTCTACAGAAAAAAAAGAAAAATGTCAACCATATCCGAGAGCCCACAATTGAGACGAAGGAATCAAGAATACGCTATTAGGTACCCACCTCCGCTGCAATGTGGTTGTCGATTGAAGGCAGCTATTAGAGTTGTGGAGTCATACAACAAGCCATCTAAAGGAATGTTGTATTGCTGCTGCCCAAATCGTGCGTGTAAATATTTTTCATGGTTTAACCCTATTCAGACGCCATTGGGAGCATATGAAGACCTTGAAGACGAAAATGACAGTGAAGTGGCATCAAGAGCTGCAAACATTCAATGGAGATCTACAAAGGCTGAAAACACAAACAATGTCAATGTCAATCTAGTGTTGTTGGTTATGTGTGTGTGTTTGCTTTTTGTCCTGTGCATTGTTGTGTTGAAGAAATGAAAGTGTTGTAAATTTTCTGATATGCAATTGTTGTTTTTTTTAATATGAATTTTCGGTTTTATCTTATTAAAATTATTACCCAAAAAACCCTGTAAGTTCTGAAAGTTGCCCAGAAAACCCTGTAAGTTTGCAATAGTTGCCCAGAAAACCCTGTAAAATCCTAAAGATGTAATATGACCATAGTATAGTTTGTATTCTGTCAATATACGCTGCAACATAATAAATGATAACCATATTAATATCCACTAATATCCCATGCAATTTGATATTAACAAATGACAACAACCATAATAGAAGGTAACCTTGGCCATTCATTCTAAATAGCAAAACAAAGTCATACAATAGTCTGCTAAGACATTAACAAATGCCAACAACCATGGTCCCCACAACATGACACAAATGGCAGACAAGGGAATCTTACATGCACAACCATCAATATTTTATCAAAAAAACACATTTTGGGCCAAATCAAAAGTGACAATATTGTTTTCAAACACCAACAGTAGCATAAACAAGAAAATTCAGATCCTCTCCGACACAGAACTTCAAAGGTTTGGATTCCTCTTCTCCTTAGATCTTTCCATTGTCCTCTGGAAAACCTGACTCTCTGTTGGTCTTCTAACCCTTTCTTTCCTTGTTTTTTGGTGAATAGCTGAAGTTGAAGCAGAGGCAGAGGCAGAGGCAGATGCTGAAGATGAAGCACAGGCGGATGCTGAAGCAGAAGCAGATGCAGTAGTTGAAGTTGAAGCTCCAGTGGTTGACCTGGGAGCACTGAAATATGGAGGTCTGGAAACAGATCTGGGACTTGGTGTTCTATCTGCTGATGCAGCAGTTGGTGCTCTTGTTCTTGGTGCAGCAGTTGGGGTTGAAGCAGAAGATGGAGCACTTGAAGCAGCATGTGATCCTTCTCCACCTTGCCCCTACAAAAATTAGGTCAATCATAGGTAAGAGTATTATAACACATTAATTCTTAATCTCACTACATATGAATAAGTAATCTGGTTGTGGTATACCTTGGAGTACTTTGAATTCGGATGAGTTTGATTTTTGCAAGATCTTTTGTTATGACCTATGATGAGACAGTTTTAACATGTGTGTGTAAGCCCTTTCCTTGGTCCACTAGACTTGACCTCATCTGCACCCTTTCTCCTCTGTTTTTTTGGTCTGCCTCTTTTCTTGGTGAAGTGTGGAGGTCTTAGAGGTGCCACATCGACCTGGATATAGTGTTTTTTACCAGAAACCTCATGAATCATTTCTTCATAAACTCTCATATATATGTCCTTAGTGTAACACTCATCCAAAAAATCCTCCAAGTTCATTATTCGATTGGTGATTGATGTGCACGCATGCTTGCAAGGATAACCATTTAGTTGAAACATGCCACATGTGCATGTTCTTGTATCCAGATTTACCACAAATTGGTCTTGTTTCTCTTCAACCTGAAACTCCATTCTTCCACACCAAGTAGGATAACAGTCCCTAGCTATATCACACTGTATGTTCACTTTTTTCATCACATTTGGGCATACTTTTCCCTCAAACTTACCCATACCCTCTTTCTTAATTTGAAACCTAGTTATCAATCTTTTCCTTATCCACTCAAACATCTTATCACAGGTAAATCCCTACACGGTAGGATCATGTTATTAAAAGACTCACATATGTTGTTCACCAAAATGTCAGACTTACAGTTTGTTTTGAAGTGTGCCATGGACCAGTGCTCTGTTGAAATTTTGGACAACCATTCAAATGCAGTTTGTACCCTGTCATCTACCTTAGGATCAAGAACTTCAATTTGTTTCATAATAGAAGCCCATTCTTCTTTGGTTCCTGCTGAGGCAGCTTTCCAGAAAAGGGTCTTCAAGTCAGCACTCTTCCACTTTTTGTAGAAGTTTTGATACATGTGCCTCAAGTAGAGCCGATGCTCACTCCCAGGGCAAACTCTGGACACTGCATCAACCAATCCTTTCTGTCTATCAGAGATAAAAGTCCACCTATCTTTATACAAACCTCCTATGTCCATCAGCAACTCTTCCAGAAACCATATCCAATTTTCATAATTCTCTGTTCTAACATATGCCAATGCAATAGGGAACAGATTGTCATTCCCATCCTTTCCCACTGCACTTAAAAGTTGTCCACCATATATGTTTTTTATGAAACATCCATCAAGACCAATGATTGGTCTGCACCCAGTCAAAGCCTGTAGTCATCGCCTTCAAACTGTAGTACATCCTTTCAAAGATAGGAGGTTCAGAATCAAGCTTCTTCTTGATGATGATCTTGCTTTCTGGATTCCTTGCCAAAGTTGTTGCTCCATAATTCCATAGCTGATGAAACTCTTGGTCATAATCACCCCTGATCTTGTCAATTGCCAACTTCTTTGCCCTCAGAACTATCCAGTATGAGACCTGCACCCTAAGAACTCTTTGTATGATCCTCTCAAACTGTGCAATGGTCACATCTGGAGTGTCCCTAATTGTATCCTCCATCTTCTCACCAATATAGGCAGCCCTGGCTCTGAAATTTTCTCCCTTCCTTGCACATGTGTGCCTTCCTTTCAAAGTCTTCACTTGAAATCTAGTGCTGTTTTGCATACATGAGGCAGCATCCTCCAATTGCAATGTTCATCCATGCAACCTGCTGTAACCCTCTTGCTTTCAGACTTGATGAAGTCCAAAATGTATCCAATACTTCAATCAATCAACACTTTCTTATACACCTGCACATAAGCACATATAAAGAAAACTGAATACAGATAAACAGATTTCTCAATGCAAGTTAACAACAATTAGAGTAAGGAAATCACCTGCACACTGTCAAACTCATATCCCACACACCATTTCAAACTGTTAACACTGTCACCTTCTTTCCAATAAGGATTTCTTCTTGGTGCCTCATCATCAGAAAGAGGTGGTTCATCAAATCTCTCATCCTGCTCAGGGTCACTGTACCGCCCTTCATCATCATCAACAACAGTGTTCCTTTTATGCTTTTGCTTTCTCTTTTTGTTTCCCTGTCTCATGATTTTGAGCTTTGCTTTCATTGCTGCAGAGCTTTTGTCTCTTTCCTCAAAAATATCATCTTTAGAACTAGCCTCAATATCATCTAATGCCTTATCACAAAAATCACCTTCAATATCATCATCACTTGATTCAGATTCTTCAAGATCTGACTCTTCATAGTCATCATCACTCCCTGGACTATCCTCTGGATCAGGATCACTAACCACTGGTTCTTTTCTCTTTTTGCTTTGTTTTGATTTCCTAACAGGTTGTTGCTGCTCTGGTACTGGGACTTCATCACCAGCTTCTTCACTAAAGTACTGGTCTTCATCAGGGTGGAGTTCAAACTGCTCATTAAGGAAGTTATATTGATCTTCATCATTTACAGTTGTTGTATGATTGGAACAGCTCCATGTTCTTGAGTAATAACAGGATCTTCAGTACCATGTTCTTGTATAACCACTGGTTCTGGAACACCTGGATCTGGAATAGCTCCATGTTCTTGTGTTACCACTGGTTCTTCAGTATTCCCCGCAGGAAATCCAGGAAACGTGAGATACCTTAGGGGGACAGGCTTTTTAGGGTCTCTAACAATTGAAATCTCCTTGCCAAATTCATCAAGTGCAGTGATAGGGTTAGGACACTTCAGCGTAGATAACTCCACAGCATCAGTGTGAGCATGAATGTCATTCATCTCCGCAATACTCCATTCACTTGTTATCTTTCTAATAGCACCATCCTCTTCCACCTTCATGTTTGGCATTTTGTAAAAGAAAGCTACCTTAAACCCTCTCCCTCCCAAAAGTTGATAAATATCATACACCCCATCCAAATTCAAGAAGTCTAGGTTGTATGTTCCAACACACTTCCTCCTTCCATTCACATACATCAGTTGCTTATTCTTCCTCTCTATCTTCGCAAATACACCACCCAAGTTCATGAACACCTTATGCATTTTATTAATATCCATCCTACAGAGCAATAACAAGGGATGATTTAGATATACGGTTTCTGTGCAAAAACTAGGAAAAAACAGAAATAAATCGCTTCATGTTAGGGTTTCTTGTTCACAATTGACCAAGTTAACAACATTCACGAGCATATTCAACCAAGATAAGTTTTTTACCAAAGAAAAGATTCAAAGGGAGAAGATGCATAACAGTAGCGTCTAAAAAGGGGGATTCAACCCAAAAACGTCCTTGCGTGCCAACCAACAACTCCCATTCGAAACTAGACAAATAACAACCCAAAAATCATTCAAACAGAGTGAAAAATTTACAACAAACACCTAAACTGAATGACATTACCTGTAGCAGCAGAAACAATGGGCCCAAATTGTTCGAAAAAGGCCTTCATAACACTAACGTCAACGCACACCGTGAAAATTCACACACCCAACCTCAGATTCATAGACTTTGAGCAATCTTCAAACCTAGGGTTTTTCGCAAGTAATAGGAAATGATTTTGAATTTGGGAAAAATGAGGAGTAACTGTTGGTTTCAAAAAAGGGCAAAACTGATATTTCATGCCACTTAATACATTCTGAGGGTTAAAGGGAGGCGGTGAGCAAATTTCAAAATTCACAGGGCATTGAAACACAGGGTGTTGCGTGCTAATTAGCCAAAACACAGGGTTTTTGGCGCAATTAACTCAATTATGACGTAAGTAGTCAACATGATAGCAATTTGTTAAGCAAAAAAATAGATGATGAGGCAAGATAAAGAGAAGAAACTTTATCAACGACTTTGATCAAATGCTTGGAGAAATTTAATACTTTAGAAGCCAACTAATTTGGCACAAGGATCCAACAAGCAAATTTTGAAGTATTTATATTCAACAAATGAAGTTGATTGAAGACTTTTGGTGAAAATTCTTTTGATATTGGTTTTTAGTGTTTTTGGAAATTTTATACTCTAAAATTGATCATTTGTAATGACGATTATGAAATTATGTTGGAATTTATGTATTTAATTTGATGTCATTATTGTTGTTAACTTGGATTGAATTTTTAATTGATGCATGAAAATAATTCAGAAATTAAAAATGTAAAATATAATTTAATAAACTAAAATTAATAAATTTCAATTGAAATTATGGAAACATTAGTGACCGATAGTATGCGGTCGTTAAATTAGTGACGGTATTGGGACCGAATTAAGAAAACCAAAAAATTCAATTAGTATAGTGACCAATATATCATTCACAAATTTAATAACCGATATAAATCGATCACTGGATGATATATTAGTTAGGGATTTTTACCAACCGACTGAGATCGGTCACTGATCGATCTAACGTTGATCAGTGACCAATTTTTGTTAAATTAGTGACCGATTGGACAGTCACTAATCCTGCTTTTTTTAGTAGTTTTTCTGTCACCTATTATAATTTTTTTTCTTTTTTGTTGCACATGTACTATAATCATTATTAGAAGAATAAATAATGCAGAATGTAAATAATGCCATTTTGATGCCAAATTCTGACAACATTGAAGTAAGCAAAATAACTAATACGCAAGTATAGTCTCATATTACAAGCAAGTATAACCCAATGAGATCATACATAGGGCTGTCAACGGGTCGGATTCGGATCGGATTTGAGATTTCCGAATCCGAATCCGATTATAAGATACGAAAACCGAATCCGAATCCGGATCCTATAGGATTCGGATTCATGTCTATCATATTCGAAGGTTACCGGACCGGATAACCCGATTAAAAAATCCGGCCCGATAAGAAATCACTCTCCTTTCTGCTCTGAGCTGAGCAACAAAATTCAACCAATCCTTCAAACTCGGATGACACGGAAGAGGAGAATGGAAAGAGAGAGATACTGAGAAAGATCTAAACACGTTCAGAAATTAGATCTGTGGTGGTGGTGAGGACAACGTTCGGTGGCGGTGGCGGTGGCGGTGGCGGAGGTGGTGGGAAGCTTGGTGGTGGCTGAATGTTCGTCGGGGATGGGATATCTCACGAGAGTTGGCAGCGATAAAGTTTCTAAAAAGCTTACAATCAGTGGTAAGAGACGGTGGAGGCTGAGAATTGAGAAACTGAAAGTTGGAGACGATGGGGAAAATCAATTGAGTTGGGATAATGTGTGCGGCTGTGAGAGTTTTGGTCTGAAGTAGGGTTCACTTTCAATTTCTCATTCAATTAGTGGGTAGATCGATTTTTATTTAATCTTATTTCAAAAAAATATATATGATATGATTATTATTAAGGCACAACATACGTGTATAAATAGTAGATTTAATTTGTACAGTGAAATATATATTATTAAATATAATGATGTATGTGTTGAAGATTTAATTTGAATTATTTTTGGTAATATAAAAAATAATTAATTTAACAAATATAAATAAATCGGATTCGGATCTTTAATGGATCAGATCTCTTAATTTCATATTCGCTCCATTTATTTCGAATAACGGATATTTATAATCGGATGTGATCCATCAAACTTTTTTATCGGTCGAATGTGTCAAAATTCGGATCGAATACGGATCGGATTCGGATTAAAATCCGATCCATTGACAGCCCTAATCATACAGATAGCTTGGTAGGTCGATCATCACCCCACATTGAAGTTCCAGCTGAGATTGAAACTATATATGATATCAACAACAATGTTTATTTCATCAAAAAATAAATATAACCTGCATTATCCCCATTGTTCAGTTTGTCTGGACTCGCAATTGTTGTAGCCGTTGTGGAATAGTTCAAAGATTAGGACAAATGATCAACTATCTGAGGTTAGGCATTCCCATTTCTTCTCCCTCTCCCTCTATCAACTCCTCTAGATCATGTAGGTAAGTTCAAAACTTCCAGTTGAAGAAAGCCTCTTGAACAATCCATTTCTAACATTGTAACATCCAAACAATTCAACGATTTTCAATTCGGGCAGCTTTTTCAATGTTTCAATCGTAGGACGGTAGATTGAGCAGTTCGAAAGGGTAACCTCGATGAGGCTGGGAGGTAACTCGTGCTCTTGGAGGTTCAATAGAGTATAAGACCCAATCTTCAAGTTGGTAAGCATACCATATTTTGATAGGTTCATTCTCTCTCTCATACCAGTGAAGTTCAAGATAGACAAACAGTGAAGGGTCTGAAGGTTGTTTGAAATAGGCTCTCTTCCACATAACACCTTCATCATGTGAGGCGTCACCTCTTCCAATGATAATTTCCTCAAAGTGGTAAAGTTGGGCAACAAACGACTATAATTTAGACGTTCATTTGTCGGAGATGGCAAACGAAGACTTTGGATATTTGGCAAGGAAACCTGGTCTTGTTGGCCGCGCAACTGCTTGACGAAATAATCAAATTTATGATATTCAAGATGCCCAACATCTAGGTGAAGATGTTTTACTTGTTCCATCTTCCAAATTCCAATTGGAATTGTTAATTTCCCAGTATAAACCATCAAAGTCTCCAAGTTTTTCAGATTTTGAATACTCAAAGGTATTTCAACATGCCCTGAGCTTATTTGGAGGTAGTTCAAACAGCTCAATCTCCCAACACTCTTTGGAAGATTGCTCTGGAATATCAGCACCCTCAACAATCTTGACTTGTCAAGCGTCTGGTGGTTCCTCTTGTCAAATTTGAAATGAAATAGCCCACGAATTTTTGGCATATCGTATTTGAGAATGTCATCTCCAAAAAAGCCAACTCGACGTACTTTCTTAGCAGAATCCCGATCGAGATGATCAATCGTATCAAGAAAACCAATCTCTCTACCCTTGTTCACACACAGGATGTACAAAAGATCATGTACTCGAAATTTCTTTACCCTCCCATCAACTCCTCTTTCAACAACTTGGATTAAATTCCTAGAATCCAGTTTGCTCATATAACCCATCCCGACATCTTCAACATCTCGAGCGCCAATGGCTTTAACGAATTTCTCTCCCACCCACATTCTTATCAGTTTGGATGCAGAGAATAAATAATCCTCTGGAAAAATACCAAAATAGAGAAAACATGGTTTTAGGGCCGTGGGTAAATCTATATAACTTAAACCCAAAATTTGAGAACACTTATCCTGAGCATCCTGACCTATGCTCTTGAGGACTTCATTCCACCCGAATTCACTCATTCCTCTCTCCCGCAGCATGCCTAGTGTGACAACAATTGCGAGTGGGATACCACCACATTTTTCTACTATTTTTCGACCAATCTTCATCAATTCCGAGTGCTCAAAACTCTCGTTATATGTTTCAGAGGAAAAGGTAACTAATTTGGAGAAAAGCTCCCAACTAGTTCGGTCGTCAAAAGGATGCAACACAAGCAAAGACTCTTCACTATCTACCTACACCAGTATTTCGAGAAGTGACTATTATTCTACTGGCACTCTCTGAGTCGATGGGAAAACATTCCTTTAAACTATCCCATGCCCATGCTTCAGTACGCCAAATATCATCAAGGAAAATGACATACCTTTTTTCTTTTAAGAATGAATAGAGATTGACCTCCAACTTTTCCCTCATCTTCATCTCGCTAAGACCAACTTGTGTAGCTATATCTCGCAAAAGTGCTTTTTTGTTTGGTATCTGAGAGACGGAAACTGATGCAGAACAATCAAAATCATTCTTGACACTCTTAAAGACTTTCTTTGCTAGAGTTGTCTTGCCTAGGCCTCCCATACCCACGATCGACACAAACTGATGCTCCTTCAGCTTTGTCTTTAGCTCTCTAGTGTATCGATCGAATCCCACAATTATATGGTCATCAAAATGAAGCGTTGTGGTCCGAGGATCCAGATTAGATTCATCAACTCTGCTCTGATTAGTATCCTCAATACCATAGATTTTTCTGTCATCATTAATGCCCTCAATCCTCTTCTTTATTTTCTCAATATCTTTGGAGAATGCACTGCAAGTACGGCCATAGGACAGAATGTGCACGGTCCTCTTGAGAAGACCGCTCGATCTGTGACCTTCGATCTGAGGAATGTAAGTATCAAAGAGATCTTCCACATCATGAGCAAGATCTCTGATGTCTTCTATGAGTGTTGCCACCCCGGGATTGATAACCTTCTTAGCCTCAGCATCTTCCAAGTATGCTTGCATGTGTCTCAGTTGTCGTTCAAGCCACCGGATGTCCTCCGGCAACCAACGCAGCCTAGACCGCTCCTCCACAATCACATTTGCGACAATCTCAATAGCTTTGTTGAGGACAGTTGAAATAGCAACGTCTGCCATCTCTCGGCTGTGTACAAAAAATTACTATAAGAAACAGAGTGACGTTCGTTCTCTCTCTCTCTTCTTTTCTTTATTTTGGCCTTTCTTCCAGAATTTCTGAAGAAATTGAGTGATTTTGCTGATGGAATCTGCTAACTGATGCTAAGCCAAGTATTTTTCCAGTATAAAATGTTAGGTGTAAGACAAGTAATTGGACTGAAAAGCCCGAGGTAATCTCCTTCATCAAGTTAAGTAGTTCCTTTCCTAAGTATCAAAAAGAAGAAAGCTAATTCTTTTCCAAACAAACAAGTCTACTCTATAACTGTGCCTCTTTTACATTTAGTTAATCAGTCAAAGATTAGAGATGACTCAGCAAACATACGTTTTTGGATACCAAAGTACCCTTCCAAAATAAACTAACAAAAGAGGGCCTGCTACAAACTGCAGAAAATAGCAACTTTGTGCTACAATCATCACCACTGTAACTGAATTCTGAGAGAGCGAGCGCATGGAAGGAAAAACAAAAAAGGAGTAAATTAAACTTTGGATTTCATAAAAGGCAAAGTAAGAGTTTTACAATCCCACGACCAACCGTCTCATCTCCCCATTCGTTTAAGCTAAAAACCAGCTTTTTATTAAACTGTCGGGACATGTTGAAACTAGAATTTCCAAATCTAGATGGATATTACTCTGCATATTGATGGAACTAAGAGGAGTTCTTCAACACCCATTCAACTAGTGTAGAAATACCAAATCCTGTGGCGCTCTTCTTTTTATCGCTCCACACCGGTCCGGCCATGTCAATATGCATCCACTGAACCTTCTCATCCACAAACTACAAACCAAAGAAAACATTTAAATGGTTAGATAAACACTAATTAGTTACATGAACTGATCGAAGCAAGAAATAAACAACTACTAATTTCGCCCCGTCGAAGGCAAGAAGTGAATTAGGCAAAGTTTTTTACCTGCTTTAAGAAAAGAGCGGCAATTATGGAACCACCTTGACGACCGCCTGTGTTGACCATATCAGCCACACCTGATTTCATTGTCTCCCAATAACTTTCCTCTAACGGCATCCTCCAAAGCTTCTCCCCACTAACCTCTGAGGCTCCAAGTACCTCTTTTGCCAGCTCATCACTAGGTGTAAATACACCTTTTTTTTTTTTTTTTAAATCGGCAAGGAAAAATATGTAAATATGTAGTTTTGTTTTGTTTTCAAATAAGGTTCTCTCATGCAACAAAACTATCGGAATGTAAACAAAAATAAGACTAACAAATCACCTACCAGCAATAGAGGGTCCAAGAGCAACGACACAGGCACCAGTCAGTGTAGCAAGATCCACAATCTACACATTAAACAAAAGTTTTTTTCATGTACAAATGTCTCCGTATCATTTGAAGCCTACTGCATAAGAATGAGACTGTAAATAAAATGAATCTTAGCATCATATACCTTGTCTACACCTTGATTACAAGCGTATACTAAAGCATCTGCAAGTGTAAGTCTGCCTTCAGCATCAGTATTGTTTACCTATATTGTCAGAGATAGAAATAGCATCAAGAAAAGGAACACGGGTTGCTAATCCATATCATATAAGCAAACAGACGATAACAGCTTAATCAGATGGAGCGTAAAATCTCAAAATTTATTCACAGAATAATTAAGCCCATATATTAATCAGCAGAGTGGCTGAAAGCTTTTATAAGAACTGCCTTCAGAGTACTGCTACTCAGCTATTTATTCCAAATATATATGGAAAATTATGACACCGTGCTGTGGATTACCGAAATTCAGGATATATAGACTCATATAAAATCTTTTAATACAAGATGTGAAAACCTTTGAGGAATTTAACATAGAGAAGATTTAATGAAACAGAACTAAATATAGCAAATGCCAAACTAACCAGAAAGACCAATCTACAGAAAACATGGCAAGAATTACGAATGCATACCAAAAATGCAGGCAGCAACATAAAATTATCTATAACAGCAAAGAGATGTGTTGAATGACAACAATGATTCAATTTTTAAAAATGATCTTTATAAGGGAACCAAGATACACTCTTATTAATATATCTCAATTTTAGTTGAGGAAACTGGTACTGTATGGTGACTATGCCCAGAAAATGGAGTATACAAGAAAGTCATGCCAATACGAAAGGGGGTATAATGTCTGAAAAAGGAGTGTAGATGTTAATAAAGAGTTCAGTTGTTCCATAACTTTGTTATGGCAAAGTACCTCAATCGTCTTCCCATTTGATGCTGTTACGACATCTCCAGGCCTCATACCTGTTCCACTTATCATATTCTCACAAGCTGCGACAATGAAGTGAACCTGTACACATGTCACTGATTATTGACTTTTCTCTTATACACAGCATAATAATCGGTAAAAATAACAGAGAACAGGGACGGGAATGACAACTGACAGCTTAAAGTGAAAAGTGAAACAGCCAACCAAACAGAATATCCCTAGAAAACGCTCAAGATAAATCTAAAATAAAAAATCCACCTCAATTCCAGCAGGCTTGATTTGACCAAGAGCTTTTGCAGCACCAAACACTGCTGCTGAGCCTCCCATATCAAATTTCATCAGTTCAATAGAACAGCCTACTCCGGTCTTGATATTATAGCCACCACTGAATCATAGGCAATGTTCAAGACTTTTGCATTAGAGGTGGTTCTCTGCAAATAAATGTGGAAAAAAATTTACTTCAGAGAACATATATATTTACCTGTCAAAAGTCAAGCCTTTTCCAACCAAGGCCAGCTTTGTTTTGACTTCTCCATTAGGAGGCTTATAACATAAATGGATGAAATGAGGAGGATTGGCAGATGCCGCAGCAACACCTAAATAGGAACCCATTTTCAATTCTTTGCACTGCTCTACATCCAATATTTTTGCAGAAAAAACATCACTGTACTCTTCGGCAATCCTTTTCGCTTCGCTTGCAAGCACTCCTGAAAGAACATTTTACGTAAAAACCAAATTATGAAGAGAAGAAAAGTTTTAACTTCAGCAAATGACCAAACAAATATCGAAAGCATATCATCAAACTAGAGTGTGAGAAATTAATCTAGGCATCAACATTAACACAAAAAATTACTCACTTCTCAAAACTTAGGGAAAAGAGTCAGGATTAAGGAATCGACAAAGCAACAAGAGGATATCACGAACCAGGAGTAAGTACATTAGCAGGAGCATTTACGAGCTCTTTCCCAAATATGATCCCAGAGGAAACATCTTGTGCATATTTGAGTTTTTTCTCTATCTCCGGTCCAGTACCAAGACCAAGAATATCCACTGATTTAAGAGATGGCTGTTTTGATTCTGACTTGAACCTAATATCATCAAAAGTCCCCAATACAGCTCCTGCAGCAATTAAAATTTTTTTAACAATGTCAACTTCTAAACCATGCAACAAATGGAGGTTGGCGGGTTTAACACTGATGTCAGTGCTATGTTTAATACATAGTAAAAATCCATTAAGCTTGAATTTCAGATTCTTGAACTCCTAATATGAGCTACTATGAGTAACTGTAGTGAGTTCAAAATTCTTCTAATATGAAGTCATTTAAAATCCTTCCACACAGATCTTCCCTTAAAATCCAAATGCAACATGAAGAAAAATTACCAGTTGCTATTGCTGAAGCAGTACTCAGCTTCAGTTCTGCAGGAATCCCTTCAGTGCAAGCAAGTGTAATGGCAACATTACTTGCCTGAGAAGACTTAGCTGCCACAGCAACAGCCTCACCGAGACTACGATAAGCCGAGCCTGGTGATACAACTGATCCAAGCCCAATTAAACCAACTCTTTTTGAACCAAGACCAGGAAGCCTAAGAACCGTAGACTGTCCCGCCTTTCCAGTAAAATCTTCCTCAGATGAAGCTTCAGATAATAATCCACCTAATTGAGAGTCTAGAGCTTGAAGAGTTGAATTCTTGAATTTTGAATTCTCATCCTTCGCCATGTCCTTTTCTGTAACGCCAACAGCAAGTATATCTCCCTTCCATTGAACTAAATCAGCCTCTTTTGCAGCAAACGAGATCTTGCATAATTCGAGAAACATATCAGTTCACAATACCGCAATCATAACATCCCCAAACCAAACCATCCATCAAACACGCCCATACTTTATTATGCATACAAAACATACAAATTAAACGCGTCCCTGACTAACACGATCCCAGAAACAGAGAACGCCGATAGAAAAACAGAATATCGCGATCAAACTAGGGCAAAACCATTTCAAAAACGTCAGCAAAACTCGAAAAAACATCAAACAAACAACAAAGATCAATCAAGTGCATCGGGGTATTTAAATCGGCAGAGAAAACAATACCTTGGGCGGATCTATCTTGTTGGGTTGAGTGAGGCCAAGAGTGGCCCGAGCAATAGAGTGAGCCATGCGCTTTGCCGCTATCGAAGAAAGGTGCGCGAACGTGAATGAAATGCCGGAAATGGGACCAACTTGCAATTTAGGGAAAATCAAGGGGCGGGAATGATAATAACGAGAAGAGGAAGTGGAAGCGAGTAGAGTGAGAGAAGTGGAGACTGCTCTAATGGCGGCCATTGTAACGTGTGCCATTCTACTTATATTTATAGTATGTAGATAGATACAGATATATACAATACGATAGATGACGTAACAATACAACCTTTTTTTTTTTTTTTTTTTTTTTGGTTTGCCGTAACTTTTGATGCTTGTGTGGTGTGCGAATAAACGTGAATAAAATCTAATTATATATTAAACAATCAACTTAATCTAACTATATCTAAATATATTTATACTATTATATTAAGTAAGAGATTTATTTGATATCATGAATTTCTTTTTAGGGAAAAATGCAAAATTAGGATATCAACTTTCCCCCACTAGCGTTTTCAGGACACTAAATTTTTCGGTGATAAAAGAAGTCCAGTAATTCCAAAAATGTGTCAATTTAAGGACAAATGCGCCGAAAATTGCCAAATCATCACCGGAAATCAGTTGACGTGTCATTGCCATGTGTCTTAGGTTGAGAGACATGTCAGCGACTTTTCCACGTCAGCCCATTCCGGAGAGTTTTTTCCCAGATTTGACACAATTTTGTAGTTATTGGCCTTTTTTTGTCGTCGAAAAAAATAAGTGTCCTGAAAATGTTAGTTGGGGTCAGTTGGTATCCCGATTTTATATTTTTTTTGAAATAATAATAATGAAACTATATCATTTGGTAGTATATATTGAATCCTGATAAAAGCAATCGCGAAATTAAATAATGAAGTGTGAATATATATTTGACGGGGCACTTTCCAAGAGCGCCATGTGGCCCGATGACTAAGGAGTGACACCTCAACAACATGATCCATGTGCATTAACACGTTAGCACAATACTCCGCCGGGAGAGTCGGTTGGCCAGCCTCGACAACTTGAGCCTAACCAGTCGATGAGCATCCCCGTAGAGGTCAATCGACCGGACAAGGTATTCGGGTACCAACCCCTACCACGTGAGGCTCTTGACCTCAAAAGGATTTCTCGACCGCCAAAGCCGTTGACCGCGCAAGGCCGTACGGCTGGCAAAGATCACGATAAGGGGTCGAGACATGTAAGGGGAAACAAGGGACCAAGTTTGACATAAAGGTATCATACCGTACTTACTGTTCCTTAACAAACTGGCCAGAACGTTAAATGTACCTCCAGTGCGTGAACATGTGTCACACACCCACATTGGGTCTATGAATATTCATAGCATCTATGGCATTGGTGACAGGTGTCGAATCCGTCAAAAATAAATGTAAAACCTATTCAACGACTAAACACAGAATATAGCGTAAACAGGGTCGATCCACAGAGACTGGTTGACTTATTTCTAACAATTCCAAGTAATTCACGAAAAGAAACAATTAAAAGGGGGGTTTTGAGTTTTTAAAACTAAGGTAAACAATTAAAATAAACTAACAAGAATTAAAACTAATTAAAATTATCAAGCAATTCACGTAGGATAAAATCAATCAAGGGGAAAATTACGTAGCCAGGGATATTCGATTCGATTTATCATATTGATCATTGACTCAAGGATTAATTCAAGTTATTTAGACAGATTGGCTATAGTTGATAGAGACACTCGACTCAACCTTGTTTTTACTTAATTAGTCGGATAACCTAGAGACACTCGACAGTTATCTTCCCTAACAAATTCACAACCCCTAGAGACACTCGACAGGATTTAATGAATTCGCAGCATTAAGAATCATAAAAACACCAACCCTAATTAGCCAAGTCGTGACACACGCAAGATTTAAATTAGATTATCAAATCCCTTAGTGAACGAGGAATGTTATCGCTAAGACCCTGTCACTAATTTACCACCAATTATCAATCAACTTTACTACACTTCAAGCATCAAGATTGGCAATATGCAATTAAATCTATCTAGATGATCGGGCCCTATCACTAAATAAATCAATCACAATAAACGCGAAACACGGAGATAAGATAAATGCCTAAATAAACATGAATTGAATAAAACGTTTAGGTCTCACAATAATTAAAACGAATCTTAATCCCTAGCTAGATAATTAAAAGTTTAGCTACTAAAATCCATAAAAACAATAACGGAGGAATTCTTTAACGTAAATAAACTAAAAATAAAAGGGAAGAATTAAACTAAGATGAAGAATTGTGATGAAGTCCTGCTCTTGATGTTGCTTGCCCGAAGCTCCCGAACTGCTGCTGCCTCTGAATATTACGTGACCTCCCAAAGCTGCTGGGATACATGCATAAATACCCCACGTATTCCCTTCTCGAACGGACTCCTATTTCTCATCAAGATTGGAATTGTTTCTTGCACGCCAAGATGGTCCAAACAAGCTTCTAATTTGTCCAACAAATTGGGCTTCTTCTATTAAGTTCAATGCATCCTCGGCCCACAAGTATTCCCAAGATATTGGCAGCTCATTACAAAAATAATATGCCTCTTTAATTAATTCTAGACACACGAGGCCCACAAACTAATTCCAAGAGTCCCCTTAAATACAAGCTAACCAATTAATCTCCTAACATTCTGCATGGATTCTGCCATAACCCACGTCCGACACATGCATGCAACCCATATATAATTTAAACAATTTCCTCCAACCAATCCACATTAAATTCTCATGCGTGTGTTATGCTTTCGACACTCGTTAACTTCCAAAGCCGTTAGCAACTTCAAGAGTCCGACTGCATTTCGCTCCTTTAAGAGGACTTCTTCGCCACATGATCGAATTTGCACCAATTTTACCTTCAAGCCCCGATTCTATAATAAAGACAACAAAGTATCAATTCTTTTCAAAATAATATCAATTCAAGCACAATTCGGGAAATAATTCAATCATAATGACAACGAATTAACGAGTTATCAATTGGTAAGCACAATTACTGTTCATTCGACCTTCAGTACTACTCTAACTTCTTTGAGCAAGTACCTGACTTGAGCGTCGAAGTATCAAACTGGGATATAACCCCCATTCCCCCCATTTGTCCTTCAGCTCACGTTTGTTATCTTTTCAGATCCGATCGAGAGTCATCCAATCCTTATAAATTCTAAGTGATTCGAGCTCCGAAATCGACCAGAGCACCAGACCGACTTCGAGCATGATCAATATTGATCTAGCTTAAATCTGGTGATGTATGATATCCATCCAAGGGATCAATACTTTGTCGTCAGCGTCCGTATTTTCAGGTGGATACGCCCATCGAACTGAGGTCGTATCATCTCGATCTGGAGTGAGCTAGAACCATATCGATTTGACTCTAGTCTTATCGATCTGCTGCCTTAGACAAGTGGGGCTAGCCTTGAGGTCATTTTATCGATCTGAGTCGGCTTAGGGTGCCACATGGCAGGGTGTCCGGCATCCACGTCGTGGCCTTCTTCGGCCTCCACGTGGCCCTCTGTGTCGGACAAATGGACCGACATGGAGCGTACGTGGCGCACATGTGGCTGTCTTTAGGTTGGTCATGGTGGCTCGGGGTCCACATAGGTACATTATTATTATTTCAAGAAAAATATAAAATCGAGATATCAATTGACCTCAACTAACATTTTTAGGACACTTATTTTCTGTGTTGGACACATGGACCGACATGGAGCGTACGTGGCGCACATGTGGCTGTCTTTGGGTTGGCCATGGTGGCTCGGGGTCCACATAGGTACATTATTATTATTTCAAGAAAAATATAAAATCGAGATACCAATTGACCTCAACTAACATTTTCAGGACACTTATTTTTTTCGGCGACAAAAAAAGGCCAATAACTACAAAATTGTGTCAAATCTAGGAAAAAGCTCGTCGGAATGGGCTGACGTGGAAAAGTCGCTAACGTGTCTCTCAACCTAAGACACATGGCAATGACACGTCATCAAATTGGACACGTCAACTGATTTTCGGTGATGATTTGGCAATTTCCGGCGTATTTGTCCTTAAATTGACACATTTTTGGAGTTATTGGACTTCTTTTGTCACCGGAAAATTTAGTATCCTGAAAACGCTAGTGGGGCAAAGTTGGTATCCTGATTTTGCATTTTTCCCTTTCTTTTTATTTCTTATTTGTTTAATTCAAAACAAATTCTATTTACGTGTTTTATGGTTTTCTGGCAATTTTCAGCTCATCATCTGTATTTAGTGTTAAATGGACTCCCTATACATCATCTTAAATCTCTCTATATACAATTTTTTATACTTATTTATACGGTTCTTCATGCAATTTTTATTTTGTACAGGGTTTCGGTGCATGCAAAAAAAGGGTTTCGGTGCATATTAAAAAATATTGAACAATATAGAGAGATTTAAGATGATGTACATATCATAATATAAAAGGTTAAATTAGTTATTTAGCATCCAATAAATAGAGAAAATTAGTGTTCTACCGATATTAGAAATTTCCAGTGTTCAGTTCGCAAATATTTTAAAAACACAGGGTTCCCTATGTTAATATTTGTAACACAGGGTTTTTCTTGCCCATTTCACCTAAAACAGGGGGTATGGTGTAAATAACTCGCCTCGAAACTGATAAGAATGTGGGCGGGAGAGAAATTCATTCTAGGCATTGGTGCTCGAGATGTTGAAGATATGGGAATGGATTACATGAACAAATTGGATTCTAGGAATTTAATCCAAGTAGTTGAAAGAGGACTTGATGGAAGGGTAAAGAAATTTCGAGTACATGATCTTTTGTACAATCTGTATTAATAAGGGTAGAGAGATTGGTTTTCTTGATACCGTTGATCATCTTAACCCGGCTTCTGCTAACGAAGTACGTCGACTTGGCGTGTTTGTAGATGACGGCATTCTCATGCATGATATGCCAAAAATTCGTGGCCTATTTCATTTTGCAGTTAAAACGAAAATCCCAGAGAAACGCCTTGAAAGAATGCTCGGTAAGTCGAGATTGTTGAGGGTGCTTACATTCCAAGGCAATTTGTATCGGTTCCATCTTTCAAAGAGTGTTGGGAGTTTGAGTTGTTTGAACTACCTCCATATAAATTCTCTACTTTCACTTGGTATACCTTCGAGTATTCAAAATCTGAAAAATTTGGAGACTTTGATTGTTCAAACTGGGGATATAAAGATTCCTATTGGAATTTGGAAGATGGAGCAATTAAAACATCTTCATCTTAAAGCTGAAATTTTATGGTATCATCTATGTGACCTACTGTGTGGCTTACAAATCCAAATTTCCCTGCCAAATATCCAAACGCTCCATTTGCCACCTGCATTTCCAATAGGTCCAAAAAATAGTCGCATTTTGTCCAAACTCACCACTTTGAGGAAATTATCATTGATAAGGGTGACGCGTGACCTGATGGAGGTGTTATGTGGAAGTGAGCCTATCTCAAACTACCTCCAGACCCTTCACTGTTACAGCTTAAGCGACTGTGATGGCATGAGAATGAACCTATCAAAATATAGCATGCTAAAAAACTTGAGGATAAAACATTTTACTGGCCACGATCACGACTTACCTACCTCCCAGCCACATAAAGGTTGGCATCTGGAGATGTAGAATCTCAAATTCTACAGTGGAAGTATTGAAAAAGCTACCCAAATTGAAATTCCTTGAGTTTTATGGTTGTTCGGGCTTTGGAAGCAAAATGGATTGTTCAGGAGGCTTTCTTCAACTCGAAGTTTTGAAACTCGATTTTCTATTAGATTCAGAGGAGTTGATAGAGGGAGAGGGAGAAGAAATGGGAATACCAAAGCTCAGACAGTTGATCATCCAACAATGTTTTAATCTCCAAACCATTCCGCAACGCGGCAAAGGCTTCAACAATTGCGAGCTCACACAAACTGAACAATGCAGGTCTGTACATATGACCTATCTATTAATTTCAATGAACATAAACATAAACATTGATTGTTGTTGACATTATTATAGTTTCCACAGCTTCTTACATTCAATCTCAGCTGCAACTGCAAGTTCTCGTCTGTGATATCATCCGATTATATTTGCTTGTAATGTGAAATTTCATTTCTCTATTAATTATTTTGCTTACTCCAATCTTGTCATAATTTGGCATAACAAATGACATTATTTATTCTTCTAATTATGATTATGATAAGTAACACTATTCATTTGTGGAGCTTCTTTTACATGTATAACACCATCTGGAAGGCAGTGGATGTTATCAAACTACGATTAATGGAGATTTGTAACAATTTAATATTTGAAATTAAAAAATCCTTGAATTGTTGGAACGTTCTGATTTGGGAAGTAAAATGGATTGTTCTTTTTCAGGAGGCTTTCTTCAGCTGGAAGTTTTGAAACTCGATCTTCTACCTGATTTAAAGGAGTTGATAGAGGGAGATGGAGTAGAATTGGGAATGCTAAAGCTCATACAGTTGATCATCACGAATTGATAGGAAAGGGATACACCAAAACCGAGTGTACGCAGCGGAAATCAAACTTCTCTCCAAATACCCAATAAACAATCAACCAAGTATACCAAGGATAGAAAAATAATCAACCAAACAAAAGCAAGAATAGAGATACGATAATTTTAACGTGGAAAACCCCTTCAAATCGAAGAGTAAAAACCACGAGGCCTACGAGACCCAAAAACAAATCCACTATAATACGAGGCAAAATTACACGATTCAAACACCAATAAATCTAACTCCAAACACGAACCAAACACCGATTCGATCCAAAACGAACTAGAACACACAAGGAGAAAAAGAACCCAAAAATAAGCCGAAAAACTCGCTACTGTTCACCCGCCGAAAAACCGGACTTACAATGCTCCAAATCCGATCTCCACCGTTCACTTTCAAGTTCGATGAGTTAGGAACCTGCTTTCCGAAAATCAGCTCGATCGGACCACAAATGACTTCCCGATCGTCCACGCGAAGATTCTGCCGCCGCCCAAAAACTGGGCAAAACTGTGCAGATTATTTCCCCAAAACTTGCGCCTAAAAGTTGCTGATACCCTATTTCGGTGAAAAGAGCTGCTGATATATATAGTGCTTTATTCAATTTCCCCAAAGGATAATGAATCCTATTCAATTAAGAAATAGGTTTTATAATGGGCTTTGATTTCAATATTAATTGGGCCAACAAAGATGTGGGCTGGACCCAACAAATCTCCCCCTCCAGCCCATATAAGGAAGGAGACAAACCACCATTTAATTATTCAAACTTGAGACCGGCCATCCTGGCACAAAGCTCAAGTTTCTCACGACTCACCACCTTTGTCAACATATCAGCACCACGATGAGTTCGTACCTTCATTGGTCTACAAACATCTGAGTGTACCAGTTCAAGAAGCTCAATTTTTCTTGAAGGGGGATGACTCTTGAATAAAACCCGTTTCTGCTTTCCATCCAAACAGTGAACACATCTTTCTAACTTTGTATCTTTCAGTCCTGACAACAAATTCTTCTTGACCAAACAATCGAGTCCCTTTTCACTAATGTGACTAAGTCTCTTGTGCCAAAGTTCTGACAAGTTGTCACTCTCTGCTGCATTAACCGAGTTCACACAAATAGAAGCCTTCATCTTATATAAATTATGAAATTTATCACCTCGAGCCACAATTAGATTCCCTTTTGTGAGTTTCCACTGACCATTACCAAAGAAATTGCAATAGCCATCATCATCGAGCCTTCCTGCTGAAATCAGGTGCAAACGAACATTAGGTGCATGTCTAACCTCATGAAGCACCAAACTCGACCCACTGTTGGTTTTCAAACAAACAGTCCCAATGCCTACTACTGGTACCACAGTATCATTCCCCATCTTCAAAACTCCAAAATCACCAGAAGTATAAGAAGTGAAGAAATCTTTCCTTGATGTTACATGAAATGAGGCACCGCTGTCAATAACCCAACTGGAATCATCACTGGCTACGACAATTACATTGTCATCATATGCAAGAATAAGATCATCATTGGAAGTAGCAGTAACAACACGATCATTCTTATCCTGGTCTCTCTTATCGTGCCCATCACGATTGCCTCTACGCTCTCTCTTCAATTTAAAACAATATTTCTTGATATAACCAAGTTCACCACAATGATCACACTTAAATTCTTTCCATCCTGACCTTGACTTGCTTCGACTTTTGCTTCTACCTTTATTATTATATTTATGTTGGCTTCTCCCCCTATTCTCTGAAACCAACAACTCGGGTTGAGACGAATGCTGAGTTTTTCGTCTCATCTCTTCATTCAAAATACTACTCTTCACAAGCTCAACGGTTATACCACCATCAGACGAAGAGTTAACAAGAGAAACACGAAAAGTTTCCCAAGAATCAGGCAAAGTGGCAAGAATCCAAAGTCCGACAATTTCATCATCAAATTTAATGCCCATACCTGTCAATTGATCAAGAACACCTTGAAACTCATTCAAGTGATCAGCAATAGAAGTGCCTTCTTTGTATTTCAACTGCATCATCTTCTTAAGCAAAAACAGCTTATTGTTTCCCGCCTTCGATGCATACAAATTCTGCAACTTCTCCCACAAACTTCTCGCATGTGTCTCGTGTTGAATATGGTTGTAAACATTCTCCTCAACAAACTGTCTGATAAACCCACAAACTTGTCTGTGCTCAAAATCCCATTCTTCATCAGTTTTAGACACGGGCTTTTCAATTGCAAAAACAGGCAAGTGCAAAGATTTAACAAAGAGGAGATCCTTCATCTTATTACTCCATAGATGATAATTTAATCCATTCAAAGTTATCATCCTACTTGTACTCATCTCCATGGTCACACCGGCTCTGATACCACTCTGATAGGAAAGGGATACACCAAAATCAAGTGTACGCAACGGAAATCAAACTCCTCTCCAAATGCCCATCCCAAAATCAAGTGTACGCAACGGAAATCAAACTCCTCTCCAAATGCCCAATAAACAATCAACCAAGTATACCAAGGATAGAAAAATAATCAACCAAACAAAAGCAAGAATAGAGACACGATAATTTTAACGTGGAAAACCCCTTCAAATCGAAGAGTAAAAACCACGAGGCCTACGAGACCCAAAAACAAATCCACTATAATACGAGGCAAAATTACAGCGGTTCAAACACCAATAAATCTAACACCAAACACGAACCAAACACCGATTCGATCCAAAACGAACTAGAACACACAAGGAGAAAAAGAACCAAAAAATAAGCCGAAAAACGTGCTACTGTTCACCCACCGAAAAACCCGACTTACAATGCTCCAAATCCGATCTCCACCGTTCACTTTCAAGTTCGATGAGTTAGGAACCTGCTTTCCGAAAATCAGCTCGATCGGACCACAAATGATCTCCCGATCGTCCACGCGAAGATTCTGCCGCTGCCAAAAAATTGGGCAAAACTGTGCAGATTATTTCCCCAAAACTTGCGCCTAAAAGTTGCTGATACTTCACGCCTATTTCGGTGAAAAGAGCTGCTGATATATATAGTGTTTTATTAAATTTCCCCAAAGGATAATGAATCATATTCAATTAAGAAATAGGTTTTATAATGGGCTTTGATTTCAATATTAATTGGGCCAACAAAGATGTGGGTTGGACCCATCACGAATTGTCGTAATCTCCGTACAATTCTAGTACGGCTTCGACAATTGCTGCGGTGGTAGATTATGAGTTAATTTGTCTAGATTTTTACATTCAATACCGTCAGAAAGCTGCAATTGATGTAATTAAACTTGGAAGAAGTTGTTTGTGATTGCATTTGATAATAAAGATTGTCTGCTTTGCTTGTAATGTGGAAACTGTGTATTATAGTATTGCTGTAATTTGGTTATATTACTTTTCCTTCTCCATAAATCATGCTGCCAAATGCCAATATGATCATAATTCATAATTCTTTTGTCAAATTAAGCTTTAGACTGGCCCATGACTAAATATCTTAACTCAAATACCAGAAATCATCTTTGGGATCACCTTTTCTAAATTATTCTGTGCAAACTTCAATTCAAGGACCATGTATTAGACAAAAGTATGACCGGAATACTGGATAAATATATGCCAACTTTCACAATGATGCTTCATGGCACCTAAGAATCATAAGCATCATCTAATGTACAAAGACAACCAGGTTTATTAAACTGATCCAAAAATCCAGCAAATGGATAGAAAAACTAAGAAAGTTAGACAAAGATTAGATTCTAAATACTCACATCAGGGCAACAGAAGCCCTGACAAATTTGATATTTTAGATCCACAACAATTTACATAAATCACCAGCACAAGTGCTGCACACTATCACTACAATCAACCTATAGCTGAAAACTAGCCTAGACTACAACATAGAACATACAAACAAAAGAAAAAGGGGAACAAAAACTATTCAAATGAGTTATTAGAAGATAATCAAATCAGGAAACGTGCACCATTGTTCAAACCCAGTTTCAGCATGGCTTGATTTCGAATCCGACGCTCAAAAGCGTTCTTGCTGAAGCTGATGCTTTCTCCCCACCGGCATTCAATGCCTCCCCTGTCAATCCACCTTCTTTGTCAACTGACCATTCCGTTTGAATTTTGTGCGGCTTAATTTTGTTTTACATATTGTCTGAGGGAATGAGAGAAGTGGTGGCAACCACGAGAGCGTTTTTTGGGGCATGGCGTTTTCTTGGGACAGGGGTGTCATGATCGTGTACTCCTTTGTATGTTATTACTACTGCATTTGTGTTGTCTACTGCCGCCTCGACGTGCTTTCGAACGGGACAGCCTGCTGATGTGCATGTGTAGTAGTTCCTGGAAATTCATACACATGGTGATTAGAAAGAATGGAGGCAGAAAGAAGGTGAAATCTAGAAAATATGGATTGGCTACTTCTGGATGATGAGATAAAGAGACATAAAGTTACTTGGCATGAAAGTCAAATATCTTGTTTTCAATTTTTGAAGTTAAGTTCTGATAATAAGACGGAACACATTGTCAATTGTCTCTTAAACCGAGAATTAATATGTTCTGACGGGTAGAAAATGAAATTCAGTAATCATTGATTAGCATGGATTTCGACTCCACGTGTCCCGCCGGAAAACCCATCCAAATCTCAACGTATCAGTTGGAGAATTTGCTACAAAGCGGGTTTTGCAAGCAGGTTTTCCGGTGGGTTATATCTATTTGGGTCAAATAGTACATGAAATTGCGAATTTTTTAAGTTATGGGCTAATTTTTTCACCGGAAATTTTTTTGTACCAAAATTGTGAATTAGAACGAGTTGGTATACCAAAATTGCAATTACCTAATCCAAATCTCAGTTGAAGTTTATTATGATGCCAAGAAATGAAGTATACTTCTACTACAATTGTGCTACATTAGTGAGTTGAATCTTGTTTACTGATAAGTAGCGAAATAGAACAGCTAGCCTTCTCTTTAAAGTGATGTTCTTAAAGAAATGAACACAAATCAAATTTATACTGAAGTAATAATGCGCAGAATATACGAAAGCAGAATAACGTACACACACCTATATACACATATTATATATCTTATTTCATTTCACTTTCTCAGGGGCTTGGGTGGAAGAGGAGATGCAATTAGTAGTGAACACACAACACTCGAGCAAATCTCTCCGCCATCACAACTTTAATTTAATTAATTATGTTAATTTGATTTATTAATTTAAGTAATTATGTGAATTAAATTAATTAATTTATGAGAGTAATGATTATTGAACTAAATATATACTTACTTCTAAAATGTGTAAATTATTCCAACCCTTATTTACATTCTAGAGCAATTTATGCACGGAAAAAGGTTTGTCATTCTCTAACTCTTCACATTCTCCTAAATTAATTAATTTTTGGAAGTAATGATCACTGAACTAAATATATACTTCTAAAATGTGTAAATCATTTAAACTCTTATTTACACTCTCGAGCAATTCATGTACGGAAACGGTGTGATAGAAAACATTCTGAAGGTGACAATATTCAGGTTACGTATAATCTTTTGGGATATTTCTTCCTTCATATATTTATCCATTTCTATTAGAGCACGATAGTCTCTCAATAATAATAACTTGTTGAAGTATGGAGTTAAAGGACACATTCTTAATGCTCGTATTTGTCGGTTCTACAAAGGTGATGTTGTTGCAAACTTGCAATAACTAGCATTGGGAAGATACCTGGTACTTGTGTTATACAGATTGCAACTTTGCCCTTTGTTTGATATATGAGTTTTGGGTAAGCATTTTGCTTTAATATAGTATTTGCAAGGGTGATGTTTTTGCAATAACTAATGCATTTCCCGGAACACAAGAGTACAAATTGTCATCGGTATGTATTGACACCTGCGCGTGTTAGTTTTATTTGATCTTGTTTCTTTACTTTTTGTCGCCAATTTAATTGATGTGCATCTTCCAATTTATAAAAATCCATTTTTCTTAAACTTCAAACTTTTCTTGCACCGTTATGGTTTCATCTCCCATGTTACTTAATCTTTTAATAAAATGTTATATAATCCTCATTCTTCTGGTAATATGTTTTGGTTGGAAATCTTTTTGATTCATTAATGAATATTAAATATAAATAGATCAATTCTAAAACCTCCTAATATATGTTGCACGGATACGGACACGGCGACACGGACACGACACGACACGGATATGACGATACGGATTATTTTATGAATTTTTCAAGTGAGAAGTATCGTACTCGTGTCCGACACGACACGGCAAACTGATATTTTTAGAAGTGTCAGTGCATTAGAGCTCCTAATATTATGAATTCCATCTAAAAATTCATTAAAACGTGTGGAAGGTACACTAAACATTAATTTGATTTACAAATATAAAGTGTGTTAATTATTTATTGGTTAAATTTGAATTTTGAATAAGTTGAAGATATCTTGTTAATTTATTTTAAAGTTATAAAGATGTATAGATTACAAATTCTAATTGAAACTTTACAAATATTTGGTTTTGATAATATTTATATGTTGTCTTTTTTACGATGTTTTTAGTTTTATTATTGGGTATTAAATTTGCAAAATTATATAATTTAACTTGAAAATATTATGAAATGAATAATGTGTTCTAAAAATTATATATTTGATTACAACACACAATCTTCATACATTCATATGAATATTGGAAATGAAAGCAAGTATACTTCCTAAATAATTTGGGGTTATTTATAGTTTTACACATTATATTATTTTATCAATACCCGAGATTAATAATATTAATATCTTGCCTCATTTGAGAGTTTTTTAGATTTATTGAAGCAAGATCTTAGGGATACTATTAGGAAGACGAAATCAGTATGCCTAGAAAAGCATCCCCATCTACCAAAAAGATAACATTGAGGTTCAGGTTTATAATTTTTTTAATTTATTATTTATTTCATAATATGGCGATATTTTCATATATGCTATTCTGAACTTGACATAATACTATTTTGTCAAAGCATCGATTTGATAGTTGAGTCAAGGAACAAAAGAAAAAGAAAAAGTGTGGAGATTCAATCTAAGGCATCCCAAAAGCAAATTTGGAGTGACCATTGGCTGTTAAAAGCTTTACTACGTCCCCAAGAATGTGAAGGTGACTATTTGTCATGAAAATCATTGAAATATGTAATATAAGTTCTATTGTCAATTGATGTGATTATCCATTTCTATGTATAGGTAAGCTAATATATGATCCTATATGTTTGAGTCGATGAGCTCCCGCCCATGCTTTCTTGCCGACATTGCAGTGCTAAGAAATTCCAAAAGGAACCTCTAACGTTTTGTTGCGAAGATAATGGAAATATTGAACTTACAAGCACTATCATTCCACCCGATCTTCATTTATTTATTTAGAAGTCTATCAGCTGAAGCCCAACTGTTTTGAAAAAATGATCAAGTTTACAATAGTCTCTTCTCTTTTACCTCATTTGGGGTTAAGATAGATAAGGATCTACTTATAAGTAGAATTTACACATCCAAAAAATTGGGGCAAGTTTATCACAATCTTCCCTGATGAAGATCGACCCTCTGACTTTGACCACATTATTTATATTTATGAAATTATATTATTTATTTATTAATGTATACATTATAATTTTTTTTTTCATCTATTTAGAAATTATTAAATATTTGTGTTACAATAGATTATAAACTAGAATAAGTTTTTATATGCTCTATATTTTCTTTTTGTTATTGAATTAAACGTATAATTTTTTTTTACAAAAGTATATATAAAAATTGTCTACCCTCTAAGTCACCCACTATTTAGTTGTATTCCGCCCAACCCAAACCGCTCTGTTTGAAAAAAATATTATAAAGTTTCGGTTTGTATTTTTATAAACCCACATAATTCTGGTCGGGTGATATTTTACTTATAAAACCATCCGTACCCGACCGGGAGGTAATGAAATTCTTAGGTGGTTCGATGTAAATGTTCGAGTTTTGTACCTACTAGCATCTAAATACATTAGGGATCACCAATATTTGGAATACTTATTTAAATAACTCTAAAGGATATTTATCTGAATTTATTAATTTATTTATTGATATTGATGTGTTTGTTATAGTTTTCTATTTCGGAGAAAAAATTTATTATTTAAAACAAACAAACTTATGCAAAATATACTTCAAACCAATATATAAACGTAAAGTAGAATTTGTAATTTTTTATCATATTTTATAGGAATAAATACGAATGAAATATCTATTTTGATTTATACTTATTGACATAATATAAATATTAAATTAAATTACAATTTTTTCTATATATATTATAAAAGTGCAAGTTGGGTTTTTTGGTTTCTTGAAACTTTGTGATCGGCCAAAATACCCTCATAATAATTATATTAATAATTTTAATCAGGGATAATTATGTAAACACATATAATAAGTTATTAACTTAAAAACATTAAAAAAATACTTATTGACTTAAAATAGGACACTTCGTACAGAAGCATTAAAACTTCTTTAATTGATTAAAAACATATATAATTTAATAAGGATTCTTTTAATATTAATATATTAATTAATTGTATTCAAATTTAATAATATAAGATGTCAAATTTCCCTACAATTCGAATTGTTTATTATAATAAGAGATGTCTAACGAATTAAAAAATAATAAATTAATTCACATTGTAAATTGTGGCAAATGGAATGTTTTCAATTACATATTACTAAATCTTGTGAAACTAACATGCCAAAATTTTCAATTTTAATACCTACAATTTGAAGTGTTTATTATAATAAGAGATGCCTAACGAATTGAAAGACAACAAAATAATTCATATTATAAATTTTGGAAAAGGTATTTTTTAAATTGAATATTGCTAAAGCGTATATCTCTTATTTTATAAAAAATCTCATATATGAGTTATATAATATAAATTTTGGGATTGAAGAATTCTTTTAACATTAACAAAAATTTTAAAAAATACAATTATATTCCCATATGGCATAAAATTGCAGTGTCCATTATTTTTGTTTAACATTTGGTCTCAACTTTTTAATAAAGTTATGATTTAAGTTCCACTATTAACTTTTTGGACGAAAAAGACATGAACGCCTCATATGTGCCATTAGTGCAATTTACTACTTGTGTTTTAAGCAAAATGTTATCAATTCTAACTATATTTATTGAAAAAATCTTGGATTGACTACTTTATTAACTAATGTACAAATATTTAACTCCTAAATATGACTAGAATTGGTCGCATATCACCTAAAACACAAGTGGCGGGAGGGCTCTACTGACGACCCACGTGAAGTGACAAATCTTTTTCATCAACAAAATTAACATCCTATGGGACTAAAAAGGTTTTATGTAAATATACAACCAAATGCTTTATACCCTACAATATTAAAATTATATTGTTTCAATATAAATTTAATAAAATTATACTAGAGCAAATGAACATAAATATTAAAAAATAAAATTTCTATTATCCATTGAGATGTATTGTCTTTCTAAATGCAGAAATGATCATGTTTAAGAAAAATTAATCGTTAATGGATTATAGACATAATCAAACGTAATGATGGCGACATTAATATTGAGTGAACTATCGAAAAATATTTGAGTAGTTGGGGGGTGGAGAGAGAGAGAGACGAAACGAGAAAGAGATGTGATATAGAGTTAAAGGGTTTGGAGGTGATTTAAAATATAACATAGAAGATAATTAGTACAAATTATTGTTGAAATAATGACATCTAACTATCCAGTATTTAGGCTTAATTACAACGCAATCCATCATTATCGAGAAATTATATTTTAGTCCCTAACTTTGAGAACCGTTTGTGGTCCCTAGGAATCCGTTATGTCATTCCAAAAATACCCCTGATTTGTTGTTAAATTCATAATTTGTACGGATCGTTTTGTTTACATTTGTAAACTTTAGGGCTGATTTTGTAATTTTGATCATATATTCAATGTAACACTCATAAAATAGTTAGGGGCATACGTGTACTTTTACAAATTGCGTTAAGAGACCTCAGTCCAAATAAGATTTATAGGGACTAAAATGTAACTTTCCAATAATGATTGACTTCATTGTAATTAGACTTAAATGCAGCTTATAGTCAAATGTAAATCACCCATTTTTATTACTAATTTTTTGTTATAATTAATTAATAGATTATGACTTATATTTTGTCAATACAATATGCTAATATGAAAATAATATTTGTTATATTATAATTAATGTTATAGTATATGATCATGTCTGAATTTGGTGGCTGATGAAGTTGCTGAATCGACCAACTTGATAACTCAAGAATTTATTTAAAAGAAAGTCTTGTCGACCTGAAAATGGGACAAGGGAAAAAAATAATGAATTAGGTCGGGTGACCATGACGTAAACCCCCAGATGCCTAAATCAGCAATTAGCTCGAGAATCTTATGAATAAATTAAGGACTCGAAAAGTGCAATAAATGTGTTTACCAACTGACATGAATCTAACGAGTATTTTGGTAGTGGCCCTTTATACGTGCCTAAGTACACATACTTAATGTGCATTAAATGCATCTATAGAATTGGTGGTTGTAGATATTGTGCACTTGAGTAAAATAAGTTAGGAGATTATTTGCATTTAATGCGCATCTTGCACGATCCTTGATTTGCATCTCAATTGGGGAGGTCGAGGGACCTGGTCATCCGATCGTTTCCTCACGCATAAATAATTGACCCCTCTATCCTAGGTCGGGAGAAAGGTCGAATGTGCAACTAACTAAAACTGACGCATCATGCCTTGTGTCATTCCACGTCGTGCTAGGTATCTTTGTGACATTATGCCACGTCATAAACCCCTAAAGATCATCAAGTAGGGCTGACGTGGTTGATGGTCTTTCGACTTATAAGCGCCATTCACGCGCAGATCACGCCAAACAGTAATCATGAACGTATTATTTTTTTCATTCCATGAAAATAAGGCTTCTCAATTATATTTGGAAGTTATTTTTACTGAAGAGCATATTGAGTGAGTCAGAGCAAGTATCGTGCGAAGAGTTGATCTTAATCTGAGTTTCGAAAGACAAGCTCGAGAGAAGTTGGTTGAAACACCTTCTTACTTTCAACTTCGGTATTAGCTCGACCCAACTCTGTACGTGTTTCAAATTTTTTTTCTTTCCATTTTTATCTACTTTTAAGATGGCATCGGGAAAGAAGATCTTAATGCCTACCCATAAGACAATCCTTCCTGAGCTTTAAAGGCCTCTAATCATCAACTATAAGCTTCGGGATGAGACAGAATTGGAGGAAGAGCAGTCGGAGACTATAAATATTTGTCTGAATGTACTTTATGCAAAACAATTTTAAGTTGGATTCGAGATAATTTGAGCAATATTATAATTCTTTAACTTGATGGAGACAAATGTTATTAACACTAAATATCTCTTATAAAGTATTACATTCCTTAAAAATACTTATTTAAGTAAATTATAATAACTTAAAAATTAAAAATAAGACTCATTTAATCTAAAAGAAAAGATGAACGGGTTACAAATCAAACTAAGTATATAAAGTCAAATAAAAAATACGTACAAATTATAATTTATTTTGTCATGCTAATTTTACAATATACCTTATAATTTTTTGTTTATAACATGGTGTCTACTATGCATGAACACAAATACAATACAATACAAATTGATTTTTAAGTTTAATAGGTGTGTGTGGGGGGTGGGGGGAGGGGGGTATCTGACACAGTATTCGATACAAATACACGATAAAATAATATTTTTAAACGTGTTCGTGCATCATATGAGGAGTGATACTTTGAAACTATAACTTTTTTATTTGTATAGTTGAGAGTTATATTAAAAAATTAGATTTCAATTAAGGACTAATTATTTTAAAAGATTAATAATTTAATAAATAAAAATAATTAGATAAATCGTATATTTAATGTGCAACGCACATTGTTTTCACTAGTAAATTAAAAGATGCAAGTTTAACCAATATAACAAATATATACTTACAATTTCAATATTATTATAATATACCTCAAAAGTAGAATTGGAATTGTTGAAAATAAATTTGCTAAAGTCATCAAAATTTAATATGGTAATTAAATTTGTGAGAGAAAATATAAATCTCAATGTATGTTCCTAATTTTTTAAATTTGAGGGGTAATATGTATTTTCGTCATACGTTAGTAATTATCCCTAAAAGATATTATAAAGAGTCTTCATATCCTGAAGATCGGTAATCTGGTCTTAGCCTCACCCCCAGTATGGTGTCATAGTTTTTGTGGTATGTATATTTGAAATGAATGCCTTGAGCAGGTAAAAAGAGTTCGCCTACTTCATTTCTTGCCCTTGATAAAGCGAAATTTAATTAATTGTTTATCTAACTATTTAGATGGTTACGTTGTTTTGTTTGGTCATACGATGCGTATTGATCTCTTTCTCTCTGAATGCATTTACAGTCATGGTTCGCCGACGCGGTGGCGGGAACGGAATGGAGGTCACCGTTCCAGTTCCATTGCAATGACGCGGAACGGTCGCGGCAAAAACACGGCCACTTTCCAAAAAGAGGTATAAAATCCCAAAAAATCCGTTTAAAACTCATTTTAATTTGTAATTTTATATTAGAATCAATTAGGATAATATTTAGATTTGTTATATTTAATCAAATAAGAGATTGCACATATTCTTACAATGACTACCAAAACATACAATAAATATAGTTGTGTCCATTATTGCTACAAAAGAAAAGTTGGTTCAACATACTACACCAAATTAATCTATAATGCAGAAGATGGATTTCAAAATTATAAATCAGAATATAAACAAGGAAAATGTAAAAGTTAATCTATGCATATGGATTGTTCCAGGCTTCCAGCGAACTTCTTATTTCATTAGAAAATGGCTAATCAATAATACAACATTGAATTTCTAAAGAAAGTCTCCTTCCGTCTCTCTTCCAAAAATCAAATCCTTAAAATCATTAAGGAAATCAAATTGAATTGATGAACATACCTGAAAGATCTGCAGATGAAACATGAAAGGGAATGAAGGATTTTAAGCGCATTTCAGGGTGTGCTTTAATTTCAAGAGAAATCAAATCCCGAAACAGGGGAGCGCTGATCATGAGCTATAAATAGGGTTGTAGGAGGCTCTCTCTGTGTTTGCAGCATCAGATATCAATCTTATCCTCTCAAGAACGTGCTCTAGCCTCACCTGAAATTTAAGAAAAATAAGATCAATTCCAATTCAAAAGCGAAGATGGAAGAGTACTATAATACATTAACACCGCAAATTATACCTTCAACTCATAAGCACCAACCACATAACTTCTTTTTTCTCAAACAAAGTAGATGTGGGTTGGGAAGATTTCTCGCACAAAGTAGATCTGGATTCTGGAGCAGATGAAGACTAAAGCAGAGGAAAGAAAGTGAAATAATGTGAGCAAACAATAATTCATTGAGTGAGAATATAATGTCATCTCAGAAATAGAAAAAGTATCTTGACCAATACTGTTAGTTTCTTCACAATCCGTTCCGTTCCGCCGTTATAACGCCGCGGAACGCCGTTCCAAGGCCAAAAAATGGCGTTCCAGGTCAGTCCACGTTCCATACCGGAACAGCGGAACGGAGGCTGCCGTTCCCATTCCGAAGCCTTTCCGGCGAACCATGTTTACAGTGGTGATGATTGTAGACACATAAGGGTCTCTCTGAATGCATTTTTGTTGAGTTGCTATTTTACGTAGTAGACATTAGTTTATTGAAGAAGGGTACGTTAATCTTCACAAAAGTATGTTTGCCGTGTAATCTCCTCTAATCTTCGACTGATTAATTAAATGTAGACAAGGCAGCTATGGGGCCTAAATGTAATAATATGCTTTGAGTAAACTTGTTTGTTTAGAGAAGAATAACTTTCTTTTTTTTTGATACTTAGGATTCGATAAAGGAGATTACCCTCAGGCTTTTCAGTCGAATTACTTGTCTTACACCCCAAATACTTAGCTTAACAACAATTAGCAGATTCCATCATCAAATTCATTCCATTTCTTCAGAAACTCAGGAGGGAAGGCCAAAATAAAGAAAAGGAAAAAAAGAAAAAAGAGAGAGAGAGAAACAAACATCACTCTGTTTCTTATAGAATTTTTTTGTACACAGCAGAAGTTGCTAATTCAACTGTCCTCAACAAAGCTATTGAGATCCTTGCAAACGTGATTGTGGAGGAGCATTCTAGGCTGCGTTGGTTGCCAGAGGACATCCGGTGGCTTGAACGACAACTTTGACACATGCAAGCATACTTGGAGGATGCAGAGGTTAAGAAGTTGAGCAATCCCAAGGTGGCAATGTTAGTAGTTTGTGGTCCGTTGGGATTCCTAACTGCATAAGGATAATATTTGTTTATTAATATTATAATTCTCACACTATTTATGACGTAATAAAAGAAGACCCACTAACCAAGTAACTCCCACTATGTAGAATTATCGGGAGATAACCACTAAAGAAAACCGCTATTTGTAATACGTAACTGATGGAGTTACGTATATAAAAGATAATAGAATCCCTAAGGTCCCTAAGCACGAAATAACACATACAGAAAACCATATCCATCAGGTTGTGAGGATTCGGTGCTTAGAAGAACCGAAGGAGAAAAGAAGGGCTTGAAGAATTCTATAAGGAAAAGACTTGAAGCCATTGACGGAGTTCTTCGTGGACATCTGACGATTGGAATTCGTGGGCCAAATCAATTTCTCAATCGGCAACAAATTACGAGCAATGGCAGGAGGTATTTCGATTCCTAAATTCCGCTGCGTTAAATTCATAATAAAGTTTTCTATGAATTGCAAAAGTTATGCTTACATGTGGTATCAGAGCATGACATATACCTCTGTCTTGCTCGTTTTATATGTCGATTAATTGAACGAATTGCAGTTAATTTTGCTCATGATTTAATTGCGAGATTCTGTGACTGCGGCTTTTACTTCGATTCTTGGATAAGCTGTGTTAATTTTTGTTCAATTTTCATCATGCCGTATTTCTGTATTACGGTTCGGACTTGGAACTATTTACGCCGCTAGATATTTCGTGGGTTCTATATTGCAGAAAGTTTTTGTGCCACTAAAATACATGTGCAAATAGGGGAATTTTGACTTTCAGCATAATGATGACATATATTTGAATCCTATGTTAATAGAGCATTACGTGTACTTTGTGATAAAGGTAGATATCATCTGATACTATGCAGTTAGAGTACATATGTAAGTGGGATTCTTGTTGGTTCTGAGCTATTAATGATGACGGATGTTTGTATGTGGAGCTCTCGGCCTGATTTGAGATTTTCTTGCTGAGCATATACATCTCATGTGTATTTTGAGAACTCTGTGTTGGATTACATGCACTTTAGAAATTCCTTTGGAAATATGCTTGGCATACGTATGATTTTGGGAATTTGTACCGCTGGACTGCACATGTCATTCTAATGTTCACATTCATGGTCATAGATGCATTCGGATCTCTACTGATGTTTTAGTATATTTGTTTTAGACAAATACGTGAACATTGATTATATAAAGATTTGGATAATCGCATTTTTGAGACACGTTTTAGAAGTACCTAATAAAGTTGATGATCCCATACAGTTTAATATATTGGTCACAAAGAATATGCATTAGATATTGTTTGAGTGGTTCGTATAATTTTATTTAATTAGAGATTAGCCACAACAACTCTAATTGAATTTGATTATATGATAAAGTAAAATCACATATAGTATTTTAAATATCTAATATTTGTGCATATTTTAAGGTACTGATTTTCAGTGATCAATTGAATTTTATTTTATTAAAGACTAGCCACAGCATCTTTAATCGAATCAAATTTGTTATTGGGGATCAAATATGGTACTTCATTATATTATTAAGATAAAATATTAAATGCTCTTTCACAATTACTCACAGGGTGTGGAATTGAATTTAACATTTTTATCAAGGGATAGAAATTATCTCAAGTTTTCGATAATTCTATCATCCGGTAATGAATCTTATTGAATTAAAAGTTTAGCCCACAGGTAATTTTTATGTCACTTGATTCATTTATTTATGGTTTGCATTGGTAAATCATAGTTAGTTTATTTACTTCAATTTAAGTTAGTAAGTATGTTTATATGATTTTGCAGTTAGGAAACCTGTAGGTGTCTCTGATTTTAATGTTGAAATCCCTGAATTGAATGGTGAGAATTATAAGATATGGAAGGATGGGGTTCTCCTCCATTTAGGGTGTATGGACATTGATTATGCTATTCGGAAAGATAAACCACATATCACTGAAACCAGCACTCAAGCAGAAAAGAATCTTTATGAACAGTGGGAGCGGTCTAACCGACTCAGTGTCATGTTCATAAAGACTAAAGTTCCTGCTGGTATTCGTGGTTCTGTGGAAAAGCATGACGATGTCCGGGCATTACTGAAGGCACTGGATGAACAGTTTGAGACTTCAGATAAGGCACTTGCCAGCACCTTGATAATGAAATTCTCAAACTTAAGGCTTACCGGAGTTAAAGGTGTGCGTGACCACATCAACAGGATGAGGGATATAGCAGCTCAATTGAAGAATCTTGAGGTTGATATGTCTGAAACTTTCCTTGTGCACTACATACTGAATACTCTTCCTAATCAGTACGGCCCATTTAAGATCTCTTACAACACACATAAGGAAAAATGGTCAATTAATGAACTTATGGCCATGTGTGTTCAAGAGGAGAGACGATTGGTTATGGAAATGGGAGAGAGTGCATTGGTGACCACCCAAGGAAAGAGGACTTCTCATGCCAAGTATAAGGCGAAGGAAAAATTACTTCCTAATGCTGACATCAAGAATGAATCCAAGTGTTTCTTTTGTAAAAAGAAGGGACACATAAAGAAGGATTGCACGAAGTATAAGAAATGGCTTGAGAATAAAGGTAATTTAACCTCATTTGTCACGTATGAAGCAAATATGGTTGATGTTAACTGTAACACATGGTGGATTGATTCTGGTTCTACAATCCATGTCTCAAATTCCTTGCAGGGATTAACCAACCTGCGAAAACCAGTGGGAAGTGAACGATGCATCTATTCGGGAAACAAGATGCAGTCACATGTGGAAGCTATTGGAACATGCAATTTAGTTCTTAAGAGTGGTTTTGTTTTGACTTTAGAAAAGACTTTTTACATTCCTAGTTTTTCTAGAAATTTAATTTCAGTTTCAAGACTTGTCCCTTTGGGATACTCCTTTAATTTTTCAAACTCTTGTTTTAATTTGTCTTATGAATCTGAAATTGTTGGACAAGGAATGTTATGTGATGGTCTTTATTCCCTTGATTTGCAAAATGATACCACTCATAACGTTATGCATGTTCAAGCTGGTATTAAGAGATGTGTTAGAAATGAAAATTCTTCTGTTTTATGGCACCGGAGATTGGGACATATCTCCATTGATCGAATTAAGAGATTAGTAAATGATGGGGTACTTAGTACTTTAGACTTTACTGATCTTGATACTTGTATAGACTGCATTAAGGGCAAGCAGACTCACAAGTCAAAGAAAGGTGCTAAAAGAAGTACAACCATATTAGAAATCATACATACGGATATATGTTGTCCAGATATGGACGCATATGGTCAGAAATACTTTATCACCTTCATTGATGACTACTCACGATATATGCACCTCTACATGCTTCACCACAAAAGTGGAGCATTAGAAGCCTTTAAGGTTTATAAGGCTGAAGTAGAGAAGCAATGCAGTAAGCAAATAAAGATAGTGAGGTCTGATAGAGGTGGTGAGTACTATGGTAGATACACTGAAGATGGACAAGCTCAAGGTCCATTTGCGAAGTTTCTTCAAGAAAATGGGATTGTTGCCCAATACACTATGCCTGGTTCTCCAGACCAAAATGGTGTAGCAGAAAGAAGAAACCGAACTTTAATGGACATGGTGCGTAGTATGCTTAGTGGTTCTAAGCTACCTAAGTCTTTATGGATTGAAGCTCTCAAAACGGCAGTGTATGTATTGAATCGAGTTCCAACTAAGGCTGTTTCTAAAACACCATTTGAGTTATTCAAGGGTTGGAAACCGAGCTTAAGACATACACGAGTATGGGGATGCCCATCTGAAGTGAGAGTGTATAATCCTCAAGAAAAGAAACTTGATCCAAGGACCATTAGTGGGTATTTCGTTGGATATGCTGAAAGGTCTAAAGGATACAAGTTTTATTGTCCATCTCATAGCACTAGATTTGTGGAATCAAGAAATGCAAAATTTCTTGAGAATGACTTGATCAGTGGGAGTGATCAATTGCAGGATTTTATTTCTGTAAGGGATCAACCTTCTACTTCAAGTGATAGATTAGTTGTTATTCATAACACCCCTCAGGTACAATTGGGTGTCGAAGAACAACATAATGAAGATCCACATATTGCTGAAGATACTCAAGTAGATCAAATTGTTCAAGAAACTCCACAAGTTATTGAACAACAGGTAGAGCAGCATGATCTTAATGAGAATGTTGGTCAAGCCTTACGGCGATCCACTAGAGAAAGGAAATCAGCACTCCCTAGTGACTATGTTGTGTATTTACAAGAATCTGACTGTGATGTTGGAGCTGAAAGTGATCCCGAGTCCTTTTCACAAGCTATGAGTTGTAATGAGTCAGAATTATGGTACAATGCTATGAAGGATGAGATGAACTCTATGAAATGTAATGAAGTCTGGGATCTTGTCAAGTTGCCTAACGGTGTAAAACCCATTGGTTGTAAATGGGTGTTTAAAACCAAGAGGGATTCAGTAGGCAACATTGAGAGATATAAGGCTAGACTTGTTGCGAAGGGGTTCACTCAAAGAGAAGGAATCGATTATTCAGAGACATTCAGTTCCGTTTCTAAGAAAGATTCCTTACGCATTATATTAGCATTGGTAGCCCAATTCGACCTTGAATTACAACAAATGGATGTGAAAACGGCGTTCCTGAATGGTGATCTAGAGGAAGAGGTTTACATGAAACAACCTGAAGGATTCTCCTCTAGTGATGGTGAGCAATTGGTGTGTAAGTTGAAAAAGTCCATATATGGATTGAAACAAGCCTCCCGACAATAGTATTTAAAATTTCATGATGTTATCTCTTCATTTGGTTTTGTTGAGAATATAAAGGATGAATGTATATACCGTAAGGTTAGTGGGAGTAAAATTTGTTTCCTTATCCTATATGTAGATGATATCTTGCTTGCTACCAATGATAAGGGGATGCTATATGAAGTAAAACAATTCCTTTCTAAAAAATTTTGAGATGAAGGACATGGGCGAGGCATCTTATGTCATTGGCATTAAGATCCATCGAGATAGACATAAGGGAATTTTAGGTTTATCTCAAGAAGCCTATATCAACAAAATTTTAGAAAGATTTCGGATGAAAGATTGTTCGTCAAGTATAGCTCCCATAGTGAAGGGTGACAAACTCAATTTGAATCAGTGCCCGACGAACGATCTTGAGAGGGAACAAATGAAAAACATTCCTTATGCTTCTGTTGTTGGAAGTTTGATGTATGCTCAGGTCTGTACAAGACCTGACATTGCATTTGCAGTTGGAATGTTAGGGAGATATCAGAGTAACCCAGGTATTGACCACTGGAAAGCTGCAAAGAAAGCCTTGAGGTATCTTCAAGGGACCAAGGATTACATGCTTACATATAAACGATCAGACAATCTGGAGGTGATTGGGTACTCCGATTCAGACTTTGCTGGCTGCGTTGACTCTCGTAGGTCAACATCAGGATACCTTTTTATGCTTGCCGGTGGAGCTGTATCATGGAGGAGTGCAAAACAGACCCTAATTGCTACTTCCACTATGGAGGCTAAGCTCGTTTCATGTTTTGAGGCTACCTCACAAGGATTGTGGTTAAAGAGTTTCATTTCTGAGCTTGGAATTATGGATTCAATTTCCAGGCCAATAAAGATTCATTGTGACAATTCAGCTGCTGTTTTCATGGCTAAGAATAATAGAAGTGGTAGTCGGAGTAAGCATATCGACACCAAGTATCTAGCCATAAGGGAACGTGTCAAGAATAAAGAAGTGGTCATTGAACACATTAGCACTGAATTGATGTTAGCTGATCCTTTGACTAAAGGCATGCCACCATATAAATTTAAGGATCATGTAGGTGATATGGGACTTGTTTCTCATATGTAAAGTTTCGTTATTGGACGAATGTTGTGAAACTCTGAATTTATGGATATTTCTCATGTTTTATGGATATGTGCACATTTATGTTGTTTTGAGAAATATCAATACAGTTTGGACCTCGAATAAACATAGGGTTTATTCATGAAGTTTATGCGGTAAAGTTGAAACCATAATGCATTGTAATACATGGAAGATACTACTCGTTATTAAGGGGAACTATCGCCATGATTCATGCATTGTGTTTTCTAAAGTTTGGGTAAATGTGGGTTTACGGACCAAGTGGGAGAATGTTAGCAGTTTGTGGTCCGTTGGGATTCCTAACTGCATAAGGATAATATTTGTTTATTAATATTATAATTCTCACACTATTTATGACGTAATAAAAGAAGACCCACTAACCAAGTAACTCCCACTATTGTAGAATTATCGGGAGATAACCACTAAAGAAAACCGCTATTTGTAATACGTAACTGATGGAGTTACGTATATAAAAGATAATAGAATCCCTAAGGTCCCTAAGTACGAAATAACACATACAGAAAACCATATCCATCAGGTTGTGAGGATTCGGTGCTTAGAAGAACCGAAGGAGAAAAGAAGGGCTTGAAGAATTCTATAAGGAAAAGACTTGAAGCCATTGACGGAGTTCTTCGTGGACATCTGACGATTGGAATTCGTGGGCCAAATCAATTTCTCAATCGGCAACAAATTACGAGCAATGACGGGAGGTATTTCGATTCCTAAATTCCGCTGCGTTAAATTCATAATAAAGTTTTCTATGAATTGCAAAAGTTATGCTTACAGGCAACACTCATAAAAGACATCAGAGACCTTGCTCATGATGTGGAAGATCTCTTTGATACTTACCTTCCTCAGATTGAACAGCATAGGTCGAGCGGTCTTCTCAAGAGCATGGTTCGCCGGAACGCCGCGATAACGGCCGGAACGGCAGTGTCCGTTCCACCTTGACGGGGTTGGAATGGCGGTAACTTGAAGCGGGGGTGGAACGCCGCGAAATCGGCCGGAACGGCGTTCCACCCCGTTTTTACGGTGAAACACGGATTGGAGCGGCGATTTCACGGCACGTAACGGTATGGAACGGCAAGACAAAGCGACAATCGAACTGATGAAGAAAGCAAATGGATACTCTGCTGTGTTGCAGGCGTGGATGAAGGGGAAGAACAGTAGGTTTTATTTTTTCTACTTAAATGCAGAATAAGTGGGCCAAAATTATTAATATAACTAATGGACTAGGCATTTACTGTATAACGTTTGGGCTAGCAAAATGGGTCCATTTTTATATAAGAATATTTTTGTTGAAAGGTATACAATAACAATATTTAGTAAAATTAAATTATATTACTTCTTAGACTAATGTTATGAATTTGTGTTTAATATTTTATTAACTTTTCAATTTTGAGTAAAATCTTAGTTTAAAATAAATGGGTAATTTTATGAATAAATAATTTATTTTAACCATCATTGTATTGTAGAAGTATCTAATAATTTGTTATATTTCTTTAACTCTATATTAAATAAATAAATTATATTCATTATCATTGTGGTTTTTGAAAATTGCACAGATGTTAAAAAAAAAATCATACAAAAAATTATCTAATATAAGTATTGTATGATAAATTATCACTTTAAATATTTTAAGAGGATTTCTAAAGATTTTTTTATATTAATTAGTTATATTTATCATAAAAATGCCTCCGTTCCATGAAATACCACGACCGTTCCGCGACATGACGCTGGAACTGGAACGGTGGATCCCGTTCCGTTCCCCGCGACCGCGACTGCGAACCATGCTCAAGAGGACCGTACACATTTTGTCCTATGGCCGTGCTTGCGGTGCATTCTCCAAGGAGATTGAGACAATCAAAAAGAGGGTTGAGGGAATTGACAATGCCAGAAAGATCTACGGCATTGAGGATGCTAATCAGAGCGGACTTTACGAAGGTAATCTGGATCCTCGGACCACCACGCTTCATTCTGATGACCATATAATTGTTGGGTTATATCGATACACCAGAGATTTAAAGACAAAGCTCGAGGAGCATCAGTTTGTGTCGATCGTGGGTATGGCAGGCCTAGGAAAGACAACTTTGGCAAAGAAAGTCTTCAAGAGTGTCAAAAATGATTTTGATTGTTCTGCATCAGTATCCGTCTCTCAGAATCCAAACATAAAAGTACTTTTGCAAGATATAGCAGCGCAAGTCGGTCTTACCGAGGAGACAACGGGAGGAAAGGTGGAGGTCAAACTATATTCATTCTTAAAGGGAAAAAGGTATGTCCTTTTCCTTGATGATATTTGGCGTAATGAAGCATGGGATAGTTTAAAGGAATGTTTTCGAGTTAACTGTGCCAATAACCTTGTGTTTTACCCAAATAGCAAAAAAAACCCTATCAAAAAAAAATTAGCACATAAAACCTTGTGTTTTTTATTTTTTGCACACCGCCCCCAGAATCCATTTGGTCAATGAGGAGATGTGAATTACCCAAATTGCCCTTTAGTCATTTCAGAGCAATTTAGAGTGTTGGGGTTCATTGGGTAGCATTACAATAACACAGGGTCTTTCATGCTAAAATACCAAAACACAAGGGTTCTAGTCAAAATGAACAGGAAAATAGTCATTTCAGAGCAATTTAGAGTGTTGGTGGGTAGGGCTATAAATGGATATCCGTCCGCATTCGAATTCGTTTACAGAGGATATTATCCGAATCCGTTTCGAGAGGATATTATCCGTATCCGATTATAGACATCCGAATTATAAACAGATAAGGATATGGTAATAAGACATCCGATCCGTTTAACATCCGATCTGTTTCATTATCCGTTAGATTTATTCGTTATCCGATTTATCCGTAATCCGTATCCGATAAATAATATATTATATTAAAATATATACACACAACTGTGTATGTATGATAGATTATTAGTATTAAGTAAATTTTTTAGCCCATTTATTAAAGAAAAACCTTAGGTTTTATTAGTAACCATATGTTTACTTCAACATTTATGTAGAGATAATATAAGTAACATACATATGTTATTAATATAAGTATTATATTTCAAATTGATTATATGAACAAATTTATAATTTCCAACATATTTATACATTCACTAAAAAATAAAAATGATATATATAGATATAGTTATTATATCTCTCTTTGTCTAATATATATATATATATATATATATATATTCAAAGTCATATAATTATTAAATAATTTATTTATATGGTAATCATACATCCGATCCGTTTAATATCCGTTTAATATGGTAATAAATTCTGACAGGGTTCATTGTGCAGCATTCCAATAACACATGGTCTGTCATGCTAAAATACCAAAACACAAGAGTTCTAGTCAAAATGAGTGGGAAACATCCCATTTTTTGAATTAGAATAATTGAGGGGTAAAATAGTCTTTTTGCAGCTTAAAATCACAAAAAACCCAATCTCAGTCGCAGTCAACGCGCGTGTGCCACACTCACTGGTCGCAGGGTTTTTTATGCAACAAAAAAAAAACACAAGGTTTATGGGACTAATTTTTTTTTGACAGGGTTTTTTTAGGTTTTTTCGTGTTACATAGGGGGTCCCGGTGCAATTTACTCGAATGTTTTCCCATCGACTCTGAGAGTGCCAGTAGAATAATTGTCACTTCTCGAGATACTGGTGTAGGTAGATACATCGGTGGTGAAGAGTCTTTGCTTGTGTTGCATCCCTTTGATGACCGAATTAGTTGGGAGCATTTCTCCAAATTGCTTCTACTCTCCTATGGAAAATGTGCTGAGAGTTTTGAGCACTCGGAATTGATGAAAATTGGTCAAAAAATAGTGGATAAATGTGGCGGTATCCCACTAGCAATTGTTGTCACAGTAGGCATGTTGCGGGAGAGAGGAACGAGTGAATTCGGTTGGAATTCAGTCCTCAAGAGCATAGGTCAGGATGCTCAGGATAAGTGTTCTCAAATCTTGGGTTTAAGTTATTTGGATTTACCCACTGTCCTAAAGCCATGTTTTCTCTATTTTGGTATTTTCCCTGAGGATTATGTATTCTCTGCCTCGAAACTGATAAGAATGTGGGTGGTAGAGAAATTCGTTCAAGGCATTGGTGCTCGAGATGTTGAAGATATGGGAATGGATTACATGAGCAAATTGGATTCTAGGAATTTAATCCAAGTAGTTGAAAGAGGACTTGATGGAAGGGTAAAGAAATTTCGAGTACATGATCTTTTGTACAGTCTGTGTGTTAATAAGGGTAGAGAGATTGGCTTTCTTGATACCGTTGATCATCTTGACCCAGCTTTTGCTAACAAAGTACGTCGACTTGGCGTTTTTGTAGGTGATGGCATTCTCATGCGCGATATGCCAAAAATTTGTGGCCTATTTCATTTTGCAGTTGGAACGGAAATCCAAGAGAAACACCTCGAAAGAATGCTCGGCAAGTTGAGATTGTTGAGGGTGCTTACATTACAAGGCAATTTTTTTCTGTTCGATCTTCCAAAGAGTGTTGGGAGTTTGAGCTGTTTGAACTACCTCCAAATCAAATCTCCAAATGGTTTTGTTGAAATACCTTTGAGTATCCAAAATTTGAAAAACTTGGAGACTTTGATTGTTTATGGTGCTTGGGAATTAAAAATTCCAATTGGAATTTGGAAGATGGAACAATTAAAACATGTTCTTCTCAAAGTTGAGTTTCTTTACTATCATAAATGTGATTATTACCTCCAGCTACTCCTTGACCCACAATTCCAAGTTTTCTTGCCAAATATCCACACACTTCATTTGCCATTTCCAGTTCGAAAGCGTCCAATTCCAAGATATAGCATTATGTTGCCCAAATTCACCACTTTGAGGAAACTATCATTGAGATATGTGACGCATGACATGATGGAGGTGTTATGTGGAAGAGAGCCTATCTCAAACAACCTTCAGACCCTTCACTGTTTGTATTTCAAGGACGGCTGCAGTGGCATGAGAATGAATCTATCAAAATATAGCATGCTAAAAAACTTGAAGATACGATATTTTACTGGCCACGATCACGACTTACCTCCCAGCCTCATAAAGGTTAGCATTCGAGATTGTATAATCTCAAATTCTACCGTGGAAGTTTTGAAAAAGCTACCCAAATTGAAATTCCTAGACTTGTTTGGTGGTTCAGGAGGCTTTCTTCAACTGGAAGTTTTGAAACTCCGTGATCTATTTGATTGAGAGGAGTTGGAGGGAGAGGGAGAAGAAATGGGAATGCCAAACCTCAAACAGCTCGAGGTGAGCTGTAACAGACTCGAGAGGATTCCAGTACGGCTTCGACAATTGATCATGTAGTGTTGATTTTTATTTAATTTGCCTAGATTTTTAAACTTGGAAGAAGTTGTTTATGGTTGCAATATTTGATAATAAAGATTGTTTGCTTTGCTTGTCATGAGGAAACTTGTCAAATTAAGCTTGGCCATGCCTAAGTACCACACGCTCAAATGCCAGAAATCATCTCTGGTATCACTAAGCTTTTCTAAACAGGTTTAATGAACTGATCCAATAATCCAGTAAATGGATAGGAAGTTAGCCAAAGATTAGATTCTAAATACTCACATCAGAGCAACAGCAGCCCTGACAAATTTGATATTTTAGATCCACAACAATTTACATAAATCACTAGCACAAATGCGGCACACTATCGCTACAATCAACCTATAGCTGAAAACTAGCCTAGAACTAAAACATAGAACATACAAACAAAAGAAAAGGAGGACAAAAACTATTCAAATGAGTTATTACAAGATAATTAAATTAGGAAACGTGCACCATTGTTCAAACCCAGTTTCAGCACGGCTTGATTTCAAATCCGACGCTCAAAAGAGCTCTTGCTGAAGCTGATGCTTTCTCCCCACCGGCATTCAATGCCTCCACTGTCAATCCACCTTCTTTGTCCACTGACCATTCCGCTTGAACTTTGTGCGGCTTAATTTTGTTTTGCATATTGTCTGAGGAGATGGGAGAGGGAGTGGCAACCACGAGAGCGTTTTTTGGGGCGTGGCGCTTTCTTGGGACAGGGGTGTCATGATCGTGTACTCCTTTGTATGTTATTACTACTGCATTTGTATTGTCTACTGCCGCCTCGATGTGCTTTCGAACGGGACATCCTGCTGATGTGCATCTGTAGTAGTTCCTGGAAATTCATACACATGGTGATTAGAAAGAATGGAGGCAGAAAGTAAGTGAAATCTAGAAAACATGGATTGGCTACTTCAGGAGGATGTGATAAAGAGACTTAAAATTACTTGGCAAGAAAGCCAAATATCTTGTTTTCATTTTTTGTAGTTTAGTTCTGTTAATAAGACAGAAAAGATTGTCTATGACCTACTAAACCGAGACTTGATATGTTCTCATGGGAATGACATGGAGTGTCATTGATCAGCATGGATCTTGACTCTTCCAAAACAAAAGTAAATAAAGATCTGGGGCCAGGATTGCATCCAAACTTTAACGCGAATATATAATCCAGCTCTCAGTAGAGGTTTATTATGATGCCCAAGAAATGAAGTATACTTTTACGACAAGTGTGCTACATTAGGAGTTGAATCTTGATTACAGATCAGTAGCCAAATAAAACAGCGGGGTTTCTCTTTAGAAAGCCAAAAAAAAATAGGGAATGGTTCTGGCAGAAAAAAGAAACAAAAAAAACATAGCTTCCCCCACCACCTGGGAATATGTTAAGACTAGTACAATCACAACCAATACCATAATACTTTTCATGAAAATGGAACACTCATCAGATACATATAGTTATAAGCACTTTGAAGGGCCCGTCACACCAAGTCCAGTCCCTAAAGCGATAAACACAAATTGATACTTAAGCAATAATGCACATAATATATGCAAGTTTTGACCAAACAAGAAACATATATGCAACTATGCAAGCAGAATAATATATAGATATATATGGGTGTGGAAGAGGGAGATGCACAAATTGATACTGAAGTAATAATGCACATAATAATATGTATGATAAAGACAACACTCAGGTTTTGGGTGGCTCCTCGAAACACCATTGTTATAAGCCAAACTTGAAAGTCAGCATTGAGTGTACCACTGAAGCACTGAAAGCAGAGAGCTTACCTTGGATGAGGATTCCCCTTCACCGTTTTCTGTCCGTACTTCCGCCATCGGTAACCATCTCCTGATATTCCCACATCACCAGCTGCATGAACTACATATTTTGGTTTTTTTCCAGGTTTTGAAACAGACTCCAGTTCACTTGTGGAATTTCTCTTTTGCCTGATATTTTCAGAGATGAAAAGGTATCATAATTATATCGTAATAACTCTCAATGAAATACAAAATACAAAAAATGAAACATATGCAGGAAGCACCTTCTTTTAAATTCTGGTCCATCAACATGCTCCTCCATATTTATCTCTGTGGTCTCATCAGAACCACTTGACGACTCCTGCTTTCTTTCATGTATAGCATCAGTTTCTGGTAAAGATTCTTTTGAGGGAGTGGATGGTACTGGATCATTAACGCATCTCACTGGAAGCTTAATAACAGTACCCGCATTAACTGGCACGACTGGGGAAGAGGGCTTACTTTCTTTAGGGCAATTTACTTTTTGTGGAGGACCATGATTGTGCGGACTCCTATAAACAGTTTCTACGAGACGGTTAGAACGATCACAGCACTCAATCTTCTTGGCGGAGCAGTCAGAGAATGTGCATCTGTAATAGCTCCGAGAACCTTCTGGGCTCTTCACTTGCTTTTGACCATACTTGCGCCAATTGTAGCCATCAGAAGGAGTTTTAAGCATAGGTACAATGGGCAAAGGTTTTGGTTTCGGAGTATTTGGCTTGTCCTGTTCTGCGAGACATAGGTTGTTCCCATGTTGTGCTGGTTGTAATTTTTCTTCTGGTAGCATTCCACTTGGAACGGAGGAAATAGATTGCGAAACAGATGTTGGTGATGGCTCAGACTTAGAAGGACCATTAGGTAACTGTATCAGGACTCGTGCAGATTGACCTGTCAAAACATCCAATGATTCCGCTTGCACTGCATCTGCATCACTCTGCAGTAATAACAGAAACAAGACAAATTTAAATGTCAAGTAGAATATATAACCAGTGACACAAGATGTATCTGAGTTACCTCAAAAACATATATGTTAACATTGAACTCAAAAAAAAATTCGATTCACCAAAATAAACAAAAAGAAGTAAAAGCTTCATCAACAGCTGCATCCTCATCAACATACTGACCAATAGCATACATTAGATTTTTGAAGATGTGAATACAATCACTTTCTACGAAGTTCGTTGCAGCCGTGCAGAGGGAAAGTATAAAGAACATACATTGTAGCTTCAGTATCAAAAGTCCAAATAGAACAACAAAGGACAGTTGATGAAGCACTGACGTGATAGAATAGTCTCGCAGTCAATGACCATGGCTTAATCTGACTTATTATTCTAACAAATAGTAACTCGATTTATATATGAATTACAGATGGAATTAGAAACTACGCTGTACATGTCTTATCATGAATGTTTGTTGTTTCCAGTTAAGAGTTACAAATGTGGAGCAAGGGGGCAGGTATTTCTGCAATTTATTGCAACGAATCGTTGCAGCAGGAAAATTCATAAAGGAATAGATACAGCTTCACAAAAATTTCATGACGGGTAAGTCCTGCTATGTTAGAATTGATGAATTCTGGCAGCAAAAGGTTTTTTCTTTTCTTTCTTTCAGTAAAAGTAGAACAGAAAGAGGAGACAAGTAAAAGCAGAAACCTAATTCGGCAATATTCTAAAAACTGAAACTAAAAGTCAATAGGTTTCCAATTTTTTCTTTTCAGTCTAAATTTCAATACATGCTAATAAAGAGAGAGAGAGAGAGAAACAAGAGCAGTAACAGAGGAAATTCAATTTCAGAACAAGAATGATAGCCTTAACAGAAGTCAGCAAATCAAAAGGTCATTCATTTTTTGTCTTCTCTTCCGTTCATTTTTTTTTTTTTTGGAACAAAGTGGAAGGAAAAATATGAAATGGGTAAGCAACATAAACGTGCGTCAAAGTGGAATCCTAACCTTCAATTCTTCATCCGACTGTAGTGGTTGGAGGGAGTATTCCACCGGAACCTCTGCAATACCCAAAATTCGTCTCAACAATCAACTAACAACTTTGACAGACTCTACATCGCAGATACACATGCAACCACACATATTCAAAAAAATCATTCCCCAGGCAACACAGAACACGAAAGAGGAACTGTAGAGTGTAAAGTTACCGGACAGAAGGTTCGAGGATTCATCAAAATCAGCCCGGAAATCACCTTCGCACAGCTCTACGGATGCTAGGGTTTCCTTTTCAGAAGCTTTTGATTCTCCTCTTGAACTGTTCCCAACAGCACAATCACTGTTACTATCACTGCTCACCCGCCTCTGTTCATCATCTTCCTCAACTTTTCCATCGATAATTCCTTCTCTTCCCTCGCTTGATGGCCTCGAAATCTCTTCTTCCGAGCTCCGATTGTTCTCTTCTCCCATGGCGGATTCCCACACACAGTCAGTGTGCAAGTGCGTGCTTTTGTGACTCTGAAGCAATTAAAGCATTTCTTTTTCTTTACTAATAACCGTTTAATAGCATCATAAATTGTTTCTGGGAGCTGATTCCTCCTTGCGAAATTACCAAAATGCCCCTTTGGTGAACGGACGGAATCACGGAGGTCGGAAATGCACAGATTATAATCGAGTCTCTGTTGAGGTGTTTTTGGTAATTTGAAATTAAGGAATGCGCTTAGTGGAGTGGTGAGAAGATTTTCGGAGTGCCATTAGCAAAAGGTTTTGTTATGCTTTCTAAATTAAGGGATCATCTTTGTTCTCTCCCCAAGGTTTGTTAAAATCTTCATTCACTCCCTCATTTTTAGCCCATCCCTACTAACTCCCCAAATCAAAGTTTGAATTTTTATTTGCTCCCTAATGGCCTTAATTGAGTGATTAACCCCTAATAACTTAATTGAGTGATTAACCCTTAATAATATTACCCACCTTTATTACTATTATTATTGTTATTGTATATTTCAACATTGACAACCAGAAAAAAGGAAAAGGGGATCGGTGCAGCGCTGAGGAAGAAAGTGTTCTACCACCGGCACCGATTTGAAGACGTTCCCGGTGGGTTTCCGGCGACGACTCCATCTTGCCTAGCGGACCAACCTGTCCTGCCATTTCTCTGCACATTTAGAAGATGCCATCTCTCTCGCCGATCCCGTCGATGCAATTTACTGTAATCGGCTCCGACGACCTTCGCCGACGAAATGTAGGACTGATTATTGACTCCCCTCGTTGCTAATCTCAGACAATTTCTGAATTAATTGTTGTCTCTGTTTCGGCATTAATTGTTGCCTCTGAATTAATTCTTTCCTTTCACCATTTTTTAGCTCAGTTTGCTGAATTAATTGTTGCCTCTGTTTCGGCATTAGACATGGGTAGCCCACATGAAGTTGGTGAATGTAGCACACCTGTGCGTCTTCTTGGTGGTATTCGTTATAATCACAAAATGCAGGTAATCTCAATTAGGGACGACTTTAATTTGACGACTTTGAAGACAATTGTATGTGGTTGTTGGCCTGAGGTAAACATGAATTAATTAAGATTGACATACATTGCGCCTCATGCTAAGGATCATGAAGTTAGGTTATTGAGTGATGAAGATGTTTATAACATGATTGATCTACATAAAACGTTCAATTTGACATATGTTGATATTAAGGCCACTGATAGGGATGATGAAACCGAGCATCTGGGATCGACTGGGTTCAGGTACTTTGTAAATTGCTACAATGTTGTATTTTGCTACATTGATGAAACTGATATGTTGTATTTTGCTACAATGATGAAACTGACTTGTTGTATTTTGCTACATTGTTTTGTTTGGCAGCCTTGTTAGGTACCGAGGAGAAGATGTGAGAACGTCACTTACACCCCAATCTGAGGCTATGGCTTCTAATTCCCGAGATTTGTGGAGTCTGTACATAACCGGGGTAGGCCAAGGGTTCAGCGATGCGGGTGAGTTTCGGACAAAACTGAAAAATTACTCCGTGGCTATCCATCGTTCATTCAAGTATGTTAAAAACGATAGTTCGAAGATCATAGCGGCGTGTCTCGATAGGAATTGTAAATGGCGTATCTATGCATCCTATGGCAAGAAAGACTTAAAATTTGCAATAAGAAAATGTTGCTTGCAGCACACGTGTCGAGAGGGTATTCTGATGTCGAAGGGTCATCCTAGAGCTGATGTTAACTGGATTGCAAACCTTGTGAAAGATAAGGTTAGAACTTGTCCCAAGTATTCTCCTAAAGAAATGAAAGACGATTTAGAAAGGGATTATGGTGTTGAAATCCCTTACAAACGGGTGTGGAAGGGTAAAGAAATAGCTATGTATGATATCCATGGGTATGATGGTGAATCGTATGATCGAGTGAGATGGTATTGTGATGCCGTTAAACAAACAAATCCGGGGAGTTTTGCTGATTATGAGGTGGATAATAGCAAAAAATTCACGAGGCTGTTTCTTTGCTTTCATGCATGTCTGGTTGGTTTTCTGAGAGGTTGCCGGAAGTTGATTTTTCTGGATGGAACTCACATCAAGAATAACTTCAAAGGCTGTCTCTTGTCTGCCGTATCGAAGGATGGCAATGATGGTTTTTTCACCCTCGCATATGCGGTTGTAAGCGCTGAAAACGATGCCAATTGGGAATGGTTTTGTAGGAAATTGCATGAAGCATTAGCGAGTCAGACACGAGGCATAATCAGTTTTAGATCGTATACATTTTTCTCGGACAGACATTCTGGTCTACGGAAGGCCATCCCAATAGTGTTTCCTGGCAGCCACCATGCGTATTGCCTACGACATTTGGTTGACAATTTCCGGACTCAGGTAAGAAACATCATACTTATTTGATTGACTTATTTGTTAACATGAAGTATTTAATTCAGAACATGAACTTGTGTTTGTTGTATTTACTTGTTTTTTAATTAAGGAACATGAACTTTTCCAGAAATTATACGAGATATGGCCAATTAGATGCGGAATTTGGCCATTTATGTACGAACATATTGATAAGTGTATACGAGATTGTTTTCCAGAAATCTCAAACTTTATGTAGTATTTATTTTGTCCTATGTAATCCTTTTTTCTTTTTTTTTTTGCAGATTCTCAGATTTTATCCTTACAAGAATAAAAAACATTGGGAATTTATGTTCCAAAAAGCCGCGTACACTACCTCGTTCAATGACTACCAGAAATATGTGGCTGAGATTGTGAAAGCTATGCCTCGTGCAGAAGACTTCATCCTGCAATCAGAGCTACAGAATTGGGCGAACTCTCTCTTTTCGGACGAACGATTTGGTGTCATAAATAACAACGTTGCGGAGTCTTGGAACGCCTGGGTGACTAATGCAAGGGTTCTACCTATGTTAGGTATGGTTGATCAGATACGCGTACAAATAATGACCATGATGAAGGATAGGTGCGATCTTGGAGAAACATACAACATTGAACTTCTATGTCCTGAACAAGAAGAGATACTGAGGCAGAATTATAATGAGGGTCGCAAAATGACCTTAAAGCGTGCAAGCCCGTTTCTGTTTGAAGTTACCGAGGGTAAGTCAACTTATGCCGTGGATTTGGAAACAAGAACGTGTACTTGTAAGCAGTGGCAGATATTCAGAATAGCTTGTAGGCATGCTTGTGTTTGTATTGAGGACAAAGGATTTTCGTTATATGAATTTTGTGACGAAGCGTATTCTGTTGCGACATTTAGAGAAGTGTACAGGTTGCCTATCTACCCCATACCAACAGGTGGAGAGATGGTTTTGGTTGAAAACGAAGAGGATCAATTTGTTTATCCACCCGAAGTGAGAGTTCAACCCGGACGTAGGAGACAAAAAAGAATACCATCTCAGGTTGTCAAAAGAGCAATTACATGTTCACGGTGCAAGCGAAAGGGTCACAATCGCCGTGGTTGCAAAGAGACCCTTGATTCTTAGTTTGTTCAAATTCATTCGTAGTTTTTCTTTCAGTTGTGGTGACTTGTGTTTGATGTATTGACTTGTGTTTGTTGTGGTGACTTGTGTTTGTTGTATTGACTTGTTTTTTAATAAGTTTGTATGCGGAAAATTTCCAGAAATTATACGAGATATGGCCAATTAGATGCGGCATTCCATTTATGTACGAACATATTCATAAGTGTATACGAGATTGTTTTCCAGAAATTAAATGAGATATGGCCAATTAGATGCGGCATTCGGCCATTTATGTACGAACATATTCACAAGTGTGTACGAGATTGTTTTCCAAAAATTACACGAGATATGACAAATTAGATGCATGTACGAACATATTCAAAAGTGTATACGCGATTGTCTTCCACAAATTACACGAGATATGGCCGATTCGATGCATGTACCAACATATTGATAAGTGTATACGAGATTGTTTTCCAGAAATTATACGAGATATGGCCAATTAGATGCGGCATTCGACCATTTATATACGAACATATTCATAAGTGTATACGAGATTGTTTTCCATAAATTATACGAGATATGGCCAATTAGAAGCGGCATTCGGCCATTTATGTACGAACATATTCACAAGTGTGTACGAGATTGTTTTCCAAAAATTACACGAGATATGACCAATTAGATGCATGTACGAACATATTCATAAGTGTATACGCGATTGTCTTCCACAAATTACACGAGATATGGCCGATTCGATGCATGTACCAACATATTGATAAGTGTATACGAGATTGTTTTCCAGAAATTATACGAGATATGGCCAATTAGATGCGGCATTCGACCATTTATGTACGAACATGTTCATAAGTGTATACGAGATTGTTTTCCAGAAATTATACGAGATATGGTCAATTAGATGCGGCATTCGGCCATTTATGTACGAACATATTCACAAGTGTGTACGAGATTGTTTTCCAAAAATTACACGAGATATGACCAATTAGATGCATGTACGAACATATTCATAAGTGTATACGCGATTGTCTTCCACAAATTACACGAGATATGACCGATTCGATGCATGTACCAACATATTGATAAGTGTATACGAGATTGTTTTCCAAAAATTATACGAGATATGGCCAATTAGATGCGGTATTCGACCATTTATGTACGAACATATTGATAAGTGTGTACGAGATTGTTTTCCACAAATTATACGAGATATGGCCAATTAGATGCGGCATTCGGCCATTTATGTACGAACATATTCACAAGTGTGTACGAGATGAAGAAAGATGTGTCCTCGCAACAAAAGGTACGTACAATTACTGAATTAGTACGAATGGTATGCCGTGTGATACTGTAATGCATTATTATGTGCTATACGTACTAAATGAGATTCATTAATTGAAGCGTTTGGGACATCCACCAAGTGATGCATACTAGAGTAACATATATGTGGTGGTGCCATGTAGCATTTGAGACACAAATGCTATTATGGGATCTTATATTACATGCAATGTAATTATGTCACCTTGTTCTACCAACAATGACCACTTGTACGACTAAAAGTTGTGTAATTCAGGCTTACGGGGGGTTGATCGAAGTTTATACGTGGAACTTCTCAAGAAATTATACGAGATATGGCCAATTAGATGCGGTATTCGATCATTTATGTACGAACATATTGATAAGTGTGTACGAGATTGTTTTCCACAAATTATACGAGATATGGCCAATTAGATGCGGCATTCGGCCATTTATGTACGAACATATTCACAAGTGTGTACGAGATGAAGAAAGATGTGTCCTCGCAATAAAAGGTACGTACAATTACTGAATTAGTACGAATGGTATGCCGTGTGATACTGTAATGCATTATTATGTGCTATACGTACTAAATGAGATTCATTAATTAAACCGTTTGGGACATCGCACCAAGTGATGCATACTAGAGTAACATATATGTGGTGGTGCCATGTAGCATTTGAGACACAAATGCTATTATTGTATCTTATATTACATGCAATGTAATTATGTCACCTTGTTCTACCAACAATGACCACTTGTGCGACTAAAAGTTGTGTAATTCAGGCTTACGGGGGGTTGATCGAAGTTTATACGCGGAACTTCTCAAGAAATTATACGAGATATGGCCAATTAGATGCGGCATTCGACCATTTATGTACGAACATATTGATAAGTGTGTACGAGATTGTTTTCCACAAATTATACGAGATATGGCCAATTAGATGCGGCATTCGGCCATTTATGTACGAACATATTCACAAGTGTGTACGAGATGAAGAAAGATGTGTCCTCGCAACAAAAGGTACGTACAATTACTGAATTAGTACGAATGGTATGCCGTGTGATACTGTAATGCATTATTATGTGCTATACGTACTAAATGAGATTCATTAATTAAACCGTTTGGGACATCGCACCAAGTGATGCATACTAGAGTAACATATATGTGGTGGTGCCATGTAGCATTTGAGACACAAATGCTATTATGGGATCTTATATTACATGCAATATAATTATGTCACCTTGTTCTACCAACAATGACCACTTGTACGACTAAAAGTTGTGTAATTCAGGCTTACGGGGGGTTGATCGAAGTTTATACGCGGAACTTCTCAAGAAATTATACAAGATATGGCCAATTAGATGCGAAATTCGACCATTTATGTATGAACATATTGATAAGTGTGTACGAGATTGTTTTCCACAAATTATACGAGATATGGCCAATTAGATGCGGCATTCGGTCATTTATGTACGAACATATTCACAAGTGTGTACGAGATTGTTTTCCAAAAATTACCCGAGATATGACAAAATAGATGCATGTACGAACATATTCATAAGTGTATACGTGATTGTCTTCCACAAATTACGCGAGATATGGTCGATTCGATGCATGTACTAACATATTGATAAGTGTATACGAGATTGTTTTCCAGAAATTGTACGAGATATGGCCAATTAAATGCGACATTAGGCCATTTATGTACGAACATATTGATAAGTGTATACGAGATTGTTATCCAGAAATTATACGAGATATGGCCTATTAGATGCGGCATTCGGCCATTTATGTACGAACATATTCATAAGTTTATACGAGATTGTCTTCCACAAATTAACCAAGATATGGCCGATTAGATGCATGTACCAACATATTGATAATTGTATACGAGATTGTTTTCCAGAAATTACACGAGATATGGCCGATTAGATGCGGCAATCGGCCATTTACGTACGAACATATTCACAAGTGTGTACGAGATTGTTTTCCAAAAATTACACGAGATATGACAAAATAGATGCATGTACGAACATATTCATAAGTGTATACGTGATTGTCTTCCACAAATTACACGAGATATGACCGATTCGATGCATGTACCAACATATTGATAAGTGTATACGAGATTGTTTTCCAGAAATTGTACGAGATATGGCCAATTAAATGCGACATTAGGCCATTTATGTACGAACATATTGATAAGTGTATACGAGATTGTTATCCAGAAATTATACGAGATATGGTCTATTAGATGTGGCATTCGGCCATTTATGTACGAACATATTCATAAGTTTATACGAGATTGTCTTCCACAAATTAACCGAGATATGGCCGATTAGATGCATGTACCAACATATTGATAATTGTATACGAGATTGTTTTCCAGAAATTACACGAGATATGGCCGATTAGATGCGGCATTCGGCCATTTATGTACGAACAAATTCACAAGTGTATACAAGATGGAGAAAGATGTGTCATCGCAACAAAGGATACGTACAATTACTGAATTAGTACGAATGGTACGCCTTCTGATACTATAATGCATTAATATGGGCAGCAGGCTACAAAATGTTCAAGGACCTACACTAAAAAATTACGTCCCTTCACAACAACATAACGGAAAAACCAACAACAAAAAAAACAGAAATTATCCAGAAATAAAACAAATGTTTCCTACACAAATCAACATAGCATCTTTGCTTCACTCAATATCGTAGCAGCCAGATGAGCCCGGTAATACAGCATCTTCACATTCGGCATCTCCCTCCAAAACGTAGGCTTATCCCTAGAAAAGCATTCGGCAAACAGGCAGAAAAAGGCACCGCAATCAAGGCTGCCGGGATCTTGTTGGGGACAGACCTGACCATGAACGTCATCACTAGGGATCTCATAATTGTGCACATTAAACAGGTACATTCGGATGAACTTTGCCCATGTTTTCGCCTGCCCAGTTGCCAACGCAGATAACATTGAGTTCAAACGTGTGAATACCTTCCTTTCAGTGTCCAGGACCACCATATGCCAATGAAATTTCGTATTTAACGGGAAGATGATGTAACGGTATCGTGTCAACACATCGAGATTCAAACGATCAAGATACATACGCACACTCCCCATGACACCGGCTTGGAAGAATGCATCAAGCTCTCCCATATCCATACGATGCAATCTCTTCTTTGAACCCTTAATGAACTTTTGGCCGTGCAGTCCCTTCAATATCTCGGTTATCGCGTGAGCTGACATCACCCAAATTTTTGTCGAATTTTTCCTGCTGTTCAGCATCTGAGCATAACACTCAAACACCTTTTGCATCATCTCGCAGCCCCAAAGTAGTCGGTAAATGTCAGAATTATGGACTTCCTCTTCAACCCCTCTGTAAACAACAATCACATCCTCCCCACCAGACTCACCCCGGATGAATCTATCGATCAATTCGCGCTCTTCTGTAGTAAGATCCTCCCGTCCAGGGTAGTCTAACCTCCCAACATATTCAATGCAGTCATCTATAAGGGTTTTCACCTTCACAACACAAGAATGTAAATTTACAGATTGTAATATTATCATATAACCAACTGACATTTGATTATAATTAATTGAAAATCTGATATATTACCTTCTTCTTTGTCTTCGGGACCGTGGACGACGGAGGTGTAACGAAGTCGGGGGATTTTCTTTTCTTTTTCCTATCAGCCCTCTCTCTGACATCAGTAACAATGGAGCTAGTGACAATGGAGCTAGTGATAAGGGAGCTAACGGTATCATCAACTCTCTTCATTCTCCGCTCAGCACGCGAATTGTTCGAATCGGAACCACTGGCATAAATGGACTCACATTCATGATCCCCTTCAGCCTTCGATACTTTATCCTCAATCAATATCGGCTCCGCAACAAACTCTCCAGTCTCCAAAACACCTTAATCTTTGGTTTCTTTCTCCTCCACATCATTCTCCACCTCTTTCTCTTGCAAACCAGTTAATATAACAACCGCATCTACCTGCTCCTCATTCTTCTCACCCTCCTCGACCTTTTTACTTTCCTTCTCAATTGCAACCTGCCCATTGTTCTCAACATCTTGTTCAGAATCAACCCCCACCATCTCTTTAACTGCAGCATTTTCAGGACTTTTATTATCCTATTTGATAACGCCGGAAATTGGTCGCCTTTGAAAGTGTGTAATCGGCTTCGAATCTCCGACGGATCAATTGAGTGTGGGTTCTTTTACCAAATCCGATTATTTGGATTGAAGGGAGTTGAGCTGAAATTTCGGCAGAATTTCGGTATGTAATTTTGTGTCTGTCCCCCTTTTTTGGTGAAAGAAATGATATTTATACTCCTGGTCGGAGCTGGCGCGAGCTTGATCTGACTTAGTGGGTGCGAGAATTGCGGACCACGTACTTAGATCGTGGGGTGGTTGGCGAGTGGGGCAACCGTCGACGTTGGGCTCGTGCTAAGCGCTCAAGGAGCGAGCACTTACATGCCGAGCACTTACAAGTCGAGCTCTTCCCTTAGCCAATTTTGAGAGGTTATGCTAGTATTTACGAGCTGGGCACTCTATAGGACGAGCTCTTCCCTTAGTCAATTTTAAGGGGTTATGTCAAGCTCTTACGAGCTGGGCCATCGACAGAACGAGGACTTCCCTTAGTCAATTTTAGGAGTTATGTCAAGCACCTATGAGCTGGGCACTTGGTAGAACGAGGGCTTGCCTTAGCCAATTTTAAGGGATATACTAAGCACTTACGAGGTGAGCACTTGGTATGACGAGCCCTTGCCTTAGTCAATTTTAGGAATACGAGGATCATGGATAGTCTAAAATACGAGGAGGTTACTTAGTCATTTTTCGGTACAATCATTTGCCCCCCCGCTCCTCGAGTACGAGGCGTGCGAGGTGCTCGTGGAGCGAGAATGTCGAGTCCTAAAATTTTGAAATTTCTAAGCATTTTTCGCGTCGTTCGTTACCGTATTATTCCGTATTTTAGGGTTTTGACTTTTCAAAAAACATTTCCACGGTGAACTGAATTCATTTTTACCACGAATGTTGAGTGCTCGGATCTATTTGAGCAGAACGAGGGGCTGCTCAGATTTTCCATAGCATTGAGGTAATCTCTGAGCTCTATCCTTGAATTGCTTGGATTGGGTTTCTGTATGTCGAGATGCTTTCCATACCACAATCCTTATTCGTCGGGTTGGAATAGTAAAGTTGGTATGAGTTGCGAGCAGGGTGCTCGGATTGAGTGGGTTGTTGAGAGCTCGGGTGTTGGTAACGAGGCCATCGAGGAAGTAGTATAATTTAATTCCTTAGGTTTATGTTCGTCCAGTATAGCTATGTCGAACACTCATACCTGGCTTATTTTTGGAATCTTATGACCGGAATCGAGCACTTTTCTCGTCTTGCCTCCCGCTATAAGAATAGAAAAAACGAGCATAGACATTTGTATGGGCAAGCTACCTCCAATCTCCAGTTACGCACTAAGTCCTTTGAAAACTTTTAAGGCAAGTTCGAGAAGGCGAACGAAAGAGTCCAGATGAAGGAAAATCATATTCTAGCTCAATCGAACTTTGCATCCAGGAACTATGTGATGGCTCAAGCACTTCAAGGCAAGATGTCGGCTCTTGCGAAGAGAGTCGAGAAGATGGAAGAGAATCATCCAGTGACATTTGCTGATTGGTTTCGTTTAAGAGAAGATTCAACGAGAGCAAGAAGGCACGCTCCGAACTTAGCGCGAAGCTTGAGGAAGGTGAAAAGATGCGTTCTGAGCTGAGCGCAAGGCTTAAGTGGAGCGAGATGGTGCGCCTTGAGCCGAATGCGAAGCTTGAGGAGTTCGAGGGCGCATCCACTATTCAGACTCGTACGGACATGGTCGAGGGCTAGCGCTTCATGAGGAGTCCATTGTTTGATGTTGTTTGTGCTCTTAACAATATCATTGGATTCCATGCCGTATTTGAGCATGCGTACAACCAGCTCAACTACTTGGGTGTCATTCGTGAAGGTGCAGAGGTTGATGCGATTGATCTTGAAGAGGATGATAAATGAGGCCGGTACTTGGTTGTATGGGCCAGGTTCGACCTTACAGGGTGTTAATGCTAATGAGCTCGGATTTGCCATTGATGAGATCAAAGCCGTAGTCGTTGAGAGGGGTGTCACTCGACCAAGGATGATGGCGTTCCAATCGAATGTGAAGTTGAGGGTGAGCGAGAGTTGGTCATAACTCGAGGCGAGCATGGCGATGGGGGTGCCATGATCGGGGCGATCGAAGATGAAGCTCAGGATGAGCGAGAGTTGGTCGCAGCTTGGCGCGAGTGTGACAACGAGGTTGTCGTGGCCGAGGCGACCGAAGGCGTTGCTCAGGATGAGCGAGAGTTGGTCGAGGCTCGGGACAAGCGTCGCGACGAGGGTGCCGTGGTCTAGACGACCAAAGGCGTTACTCAGTGAGAGCTCATCGTGGCTCGGGGTGAGCGTGGCGACGAGGGTGCCGTGGTCGGGACGACCGAAGGTGTTGCTCAAGAGGAGCGAGAGTTGGTCGCGGCTCGGGACGAGCGTGGCGACGAGGATGTCATGGTCAAGGCGACCAAAGGCATTGAGGCGTGCAAAATCGGCGAGCACATTGTTGACAACGAGCTCCTTGGTGATGTGAAAATTGACTAAGTGTTGTGTTTCAACTCCATGCATTGTGTGTAGTGCTCGAACCTTCTGAGTGCAGTGCTCGAACTTCGAGTGTGAACTTTGGAACAAAATTTTGTGTTTAGTTTTTTGTATCGAAGGGGCTTGGCATAAAACGACCAAAGTTGCGAGGTCTTCGCTTTTCATTGAATCAAACTGAACTAAACACTTGTGCAAATAAAATGTCTTTCTTTCTTAACATAAGCTGAATGCAAACTAAACTGGATGTTAAAGAAAACGAACATCATACTTGGAATAAAATGCCACAAATCTTACGCATAAAATTTTCCCAAACTGATTGCTTTTCGAGGCCTAGGCCGAGGCTGCTAAGCGGATATGACTGTCTTTTCGTTCAAGAGGTCAATCAGCATGACTTGCTCCTTCTCCTTGGACTGAGCTCTAGCCTTAGTTGTTTTCAAACTATCACCAGGGATGAGCTCGAATCCTTTGATATCTCCGGTTGACTTCAACTTTGTTTCCTTGGGCTCATTTTGCCGAACTGCCAACTTGCGTTTATTCGAATGAGAGATTCTCCCCATATCGGGCATCTTGTCGTCATCCTCATGAACAACTTCTGATGGCTTTGGAGTTCCATGAATTAGCTTAGGTTTCACAATCGAGAGCATGTAACACTCCCAGGCCTCTTTCAGCTGGCAATTTATTTCTCCAATTCCGTTGGGAGTTGAAAACTTCATCTTGCGGTGGAACGCTGAATGAATGGCTTTAAACTTTGCCAGAGCGGGTCTCCCAAGGATCACGTTGTATGGGAGGTTAACCTCGACCACTGTATAAATCAATGGGACCGTGGCTCTTCTTGGGGCGCAGCCTAAGGAGCTCGCCAATCTTACTTGGCCGAGCGGGTATAGTTCTGATCCGCCGAAGCCGAGGAGAGGGGTCTCTACGGCATCCAGTGCAACATCATTCCCACATAACTTATTGAAGGTGGAGAGTGGCAAGACGTTCACCGAGCTGCCGCTATCTACCAATACCCTTTTGACTTGGGTGTTGTAGATGTCGACATTGATTACCATTGGACAGTCCGGGCACTCACCGTCCTCGTCAACCACGACATTATCAAAATCTCGATCGGTAAAACCCAGGACCTCGCCTTTGTCAACATGGAAGATGTATTGAGCTGAAGTGTTAGGCTCTTGGCTAAATCGGCGCCCTGCTTTCTTTCGCGTGGTCTTGGTATCACCATTTGTTGCTCCTCCGACAATCATATTAACCACTCCTCGAGTGGGCATGTTATCATTAGGTGTCTGCTTAGTGCCCTTAGCTACTCGTCGATCGCGTCGCGGACTGCGCGAGCGCGAGCGAGACCGACGAGGGCTGCGTGAGCGAGAGCGAGCTCTGTCTCCTCGCTTTCTATGATTTCGATCCATGGACTTAACAAATTCTGATAGTTTGCCACCAGCTACGAGGCGTTGGATCTCCTTCTCCAAGCTGATGCACTCATCTGTGTCATGTCCGTTCTGTTGGTGAAATGCACAGTACTTGTTGGAGCGAGAGTTCTTCTCGTTTTGGGGCATTGGACGAGGCTTCTGGAACATTTTCGAACCAACAATGTTCAGAATCTCAGAGTTGCGTTTGGTGAGTTCAACTCGTGGCCCCCCGGGGAGGGGTCCTGCTCGTCGTTCTCTACACTCCTCCCTATTTGAGCTTCTTGATAGTCTATCCTGGACACGCGCTCGTTTCATGCGAGCCATGTCTTCCTGCTCCATATACTCACTTGCTATCCTCCGGAGATGGACCATATCCTTGGGTCTTTGACGAGCAATAGCATCTCCACACTCCGCACTGATCTTGGAGTCATTCAGCCCTTGGTAAACCGCTTGCCTTAGGAAATCGCCGGATGGACTCTCAACCTTGGTTAGTTCAGCACCAAAACGAGCGAAGAATTCTCGTAAAGTTTCATTGGGACCTTGCTCAACGTTCCAGAGGTATGTAGTGGGCAACTTGGTTTCCTTCAAGGGGCTGAAATGGCTATCAAATTGCTCGTACAAGTGATCAAGGCTCCGAATCGAGCCCGGGAGAAGTCGCTTGAACCAATCATAAGCAGTTCCCGAGAGCGAAGTAACGAAGATCTTTCACCAGAAATCCAATGGATGCTCGTACAAATGCATGAGGTGGTCGAAGGCTGTTAAGTGCTCCTCAGGATCGCTCGTACCATCATAGCGAGGAACGTTGGTGGGAACCTTTGAATCTCCTGCTCGCGCCATCAATATCTCCTCGCAAAGTGGTGAGGCTCGCTCAGCCCTCGATCTTTGGGGTCGCCTATTTCTCCGGCGCGGGGAGAGTTCGATGGGCCTCTCCCGATCACCTCGGACAGGACGACGCTGGGGCTTGTCGACCACCTCCTCGTCTCGGTGCCGCGCCGGTCGGTGACGAACTTCATCATCCCGACCTCTTGCATCTCGGTGATGAACTTCATCTTGGTCACCAACCTGAGACCCTTCTACGATCCTGCTCAGGGTAGCACGCAAGTTCTGGTTCTCCTTTTCCAACTGAGTGAGGCGGTCATTCTCTTTCTCCCCTGCTCGAGTTTTAGAACGTTGAGCGGGGTTGAGGGAATCCGGTTCCTCCTCATCTTCCACCATGGTCTGTTTCCCATCGCGCCGCACAAACGGGACTTGGTCATCGTCATCCGGAGGTGGGATAGGGTCTCGTACTCGGCTCGTTCCCGCTACCGTTGGATTTACCCCGGTACGAACGGGTGGGGGATCCGTTCGAACGGGCGGTTCCTCTTGTAGCGGCCGGTTGGCCGTGCGCTCTGCTCCGCTCGTCATGACGGTAGTGCGAGATGGAGCAATGGTGGCCTGGACTCCTCCGATCTGGGCTTGCGTTCCACCCTGAAGCCCCCATACCGGGTTAAACAACAATGGGTTTAGCAGCAACGGGTTTATGCCTGCCGGAATGTTTAAGTTTTGATTCATTCCGGTGCCGAGGGCTTGCAAGGAGTGGACGGGCAGACTGAAGTCCACGGTGGCTCCAGTTCGATTTTTCTTATGCGGGAACGCAGGCGGCAAGCGGCGCAACACGTCGATGTTCGCCTAACTCACGTTGATGTTCGCCTGAGTTACTCGGGTTGGGGATAGTCGTGGCGGTAAACTAGAGCTGCGCTCGTCACGACTTCTAGTTTCAGATCCTGTCATCTTCCAAACGAAAATAAAGAGAATAACCTTGAAAAAAGATTGGGAAATCTGGTGGTTTCCCACAGACGGCGCCAAACTGATAACGCCGGAAATTGGTCGCCTTTGAAAGTGTGTAATCGGCTTCGAATCTCCGACGGATCAATTAAGTGTGGGTTCTTTTACCAAATCCGATTGTTTGGATTGAAGGGAGTTGAGCTGAAATTTCGGCAGAGTTTCGGTATGTAATTTTGTGTCTGTCCCCCTTTTTTGGTGAAAGAAATGATATTTATACTCCTGGTCGGAGCTGGCGCGAGCTTGATCTGACTTAGTGGGTGCGAGAATTGCGGACCACGTACTTAGATCGTGGGGTGGTTGGCGAGTGGGGCAACCGTCGACGTTGGGCTCGTGCTAAGCGCTCAAGGAGCGAGCACTTACATGCCGAGCACTTACAAGTCGAGCTCTTACCTTAGCCAATTTTGAGAGGTTATGCTAGTATTTACGAGCTGGGCACTCTATAGGACGAGCTCTTCCCTTAGTCAATTTTAAGGGGTTATGTCAAGCTCTTACGAGCTGGGCCATCGACAGAACGAGGACTTCCCTTAGTCAATTTTAGGAGTTATGTCAAGCACCTATGAGCTGGGCACTTGGTAGAACGAGGGCTTGCCTTAGCCAATTTTAAGGGATATACTAAGCACTTACGAGGTGAGCACTTGGTATGACGAGCCCTTGCCTTAGTCAATTTTAGGAATACGAGGATCATGGATAGTCTAAAATACGAGGAGGTTACTTAGTCATTTTTCGGTACAATCAAGTACTTATCCGGTGAACATCCTCTGGTTAATGAAGATCTTCAAGTGTCCGAATGATGATCTTCAAGCGTAGAGTGCAATGAATGTTAAAAGAGCCAGATATGGTTGAGGTGTTAGCTATGTTTTAAAACCCGGACCGGACCGGACGGTCAGCCCGGTTCGATAGGTGACTGGTCGGTCTTCCGGTCCGAGCGACCCCTTAAAACCACTCCCCTCACGGACCAGTTTGTCCCGGGGCGAACCGGTCAAAAACCGGTTAAAAACCCGGACCGGACCGCTTCTTGGACCAGTTGGGTCGGATTTTTCAATTTTTTTTTTCCCTCCAAAATTGTAAAACTTTATTGTGGGGCTGGGGGAATTGAACCCAGGGACATGGTTGAGGTTAGCTATGTTTTAAAACCCGGACCGGCCGGTCGGGCGACCCCTTAAAACCACTCCTCTCACGGACCAATCTGGCCCGAGGCGAACCGGTTAAAAACCCGGACCGGACCACTTCTCGGACCAGTTGGGCCGGATTTTTCAATTTTATTTTTTTTTTCCCCTCCAAAATTGTAAAACTTTATTGTGGGGCTGGGGAAATTGAACCCAGGACCCCTGATATAGAAGAGAAAAGCACCACCAGCTCACCAATTTCACGTGTTATATTTTATCAGGAAATAGTTTATAAGCTTATTAAACATCTAAATTATAATTAAAAATTGAATTCTAGAAAAATATAATTATAATTAGAAATTGAGTTCTAAGAAAATATAATTATAATATATATATATATTATAATTATATTTTCTTAGCAATTAATTTTCAATTATAATCTATAATATATATTTATAAAAACATAAAAGTATGTGTAATATTATTTTTTCTACAATAAAAAGTATGTTATTTGTTAAATTAATCTTTTATTTCTATTGTTTAGATTTATAATGTGAAATTTTATTATAGCATATGTTATTAAAAAATCAATGAGTAGTTAAAATTTATTTATATATCCATTTTTTCATATTATTTAACTAATTTAATTATTTTTAATTAATATTTATAATATTATATAAATATATATAATTATTATATAATTATGACGTCACACCGGTGCGACCGGTGGTCCGACCGATCGAACCAGTAACCAGTAAGGGCTCCGGTTCGACTTCCGGTCCGGGTTTTAAAACATAGGGCGTTAGAGATCAAAATAAACGTGCATCTATAAAAAAACATCCGTCCGTAGTTGTAGAAGCGCTTTCAATTTTCTTAATTTTCTAGTTTTCTTATACTTTCTTGTACTTTTAGTTTTATCACGCCTACTCAGTCGGGTTGTAATCTTTTCATTTGCAATATTTTGTTAGAAAGGTTTCTTATTCATTGTCCCATCGTTTGCTTTCGTTTATATCACATTTTTGTACAGTTACTAAAATTATACTGACACTCCCCCACAATCAAACACCATTTAAAATCAAAAAATTGCATATATTTATCACGCCCTCACTCAAAGATGAGAAGGGACAAAAAGCACATAATAATAATTATGTTAAATAACAGGAATACAAGATATGTTGTTATGTGCCAAAACTATTGCTTAATTAGATATATAATATTTTCTTCATATTCATTTGATGTTGATTATAAATTTTTTAAAAGAAAATAATAAGATATATATTATTAAATACAATCATACATACATTTAATTTTACTTCTAAATCATCTTTTTGTTCTAATATTATTCTTTACCTGCAAAGTAATTAAATTTATAAAATATTACAAAATGTGGAATCCAATTCTTTGACAAACGGGGATAACTTAATTTCATATTGGGCTCATTTGTTTTTAAGCATAAATATGATTAAATATGGTTCATCAAATTTCTTTATTAGACAAAAAAACTTACAATTTAGGTTAATATCGGATTAGAATCCAAACCGTTTACAACCTTAGAATATTATAGATGAAACATTAATATTTAATACTATTAGGGACCGACGGACAGTTGACTCAAGTGAATAAAAACTTGAATTCACTTAATTAAGGCCTCAGATTCGAATTTCGTGGATGTAAAAAACTACATTGTGAAAGATTCCCGTAAAAAACACCTTCAGTGCCTCGAGAGATTAATCACTCACTCAATTGGGTGAAAATCCACAGATCCCTTCATCGGGTGTAAGTTAAGTGTCCCTAAAGTTGTTGTTTCTAGTGCCTTTTGGTCATCGATGTATTCGCCTGCCATTTCATATTTTCGTCAAGTCCATTAGATATTCCCTGAAACGAATGTGTGATTCCGACATTAACAAAATGCCAGATTAGTGATAGGGGAGCAAGAATTGCCACAAAATGAAACAGATCAAGGTGAGAACAGAACTCAAGTTCTGGTAACAAAAACCATGTAATTGAAAAGTCGAATAGGGACATGGAACAATCACTGATGCCAAAGATGAGTTCATTACTAGAGAGTCATAAGACAGTCAAGCAAATGTCTTGTTTTCATTTTTTGGAGTTTAGTTCTGTTAATAAGACAGAACAGATTGTCTATGATCTACTAAACCAAGACTGGATATGTTCTCATGGGAATGAAATTCAGTGTCATTGATCAGCATGGATCTTGACTCTTCCAAAACTAAAGTAAACGAAGATCTAGGGCCAGGATTGCATCCAACCTTTAACGCGATTATATAATCCGGATCTCAATAAAAGTTTAATATGATGCCCGAGAAATGAAGTAAACTTTTACTGCTAGTGAGTTGAATCAAGTTTAATATGTTAGACTAGTCGCTAGTACAATCACAACGGAACTTTTTTATGAAAATGGAACACTCATCAGATACATATAAGCACTTTGAAGGGGCCCTTCACACCAAGTCAAGTCCTTAAAGAGATGAACACAAATTGTTACTAAAGTAATGATGCACATAATATACGCAAGCAGAATAATATGTGTGTGTGTGTGTGTGTATACATACATAAATATTATATATCTTTTTTCATTTCTTTTTCACGTCACTTCCTCAGGGACTTGGGTGGAAGAGGGAGATGCAATTAGTAATTAACACAAACCACTCGGACAAATCTCTCCATCATCACGACATGAACATTATTAAGAGAAAGATGAATTTCCAAAAATATAGTAATGAGTAAGTTATGGAAAATATAGACTGGATAGACAGCTAAGCATCAACCAATGAAAACATTAAGAGGATTACAGCTGGATCAGTTGGTGCAATGGAAAGGTGTACTCTGTTTGATAACTACTGTATGACGAAGACAATACTCAGGTTTTGGGTGCTCCTAGAAACACTATCATTATAAGCCAAATTAAAGATTGGCATCGAGTGTACCACTGAGGCACTGAAAGCAGAGAGCTTACCTCTGATGAGGATTCCCCTGCACCATTTTCTGTCCGTACTTCCGCCATCAGTAACCCGTCTTTTGATATTCCCACATCACCAGCTGCATGAACTACATATTTTGGTTTTTTTCCAGGTTTTGAAACAGACTCCAGTTCACTTGTGGAATTTCTCTTTTGCCTGACATTTTCAGAGATGAAAGGGTATCATAATTATATCGTAATGACTCTCGATGAAATACAAATACAAAAAACGAAACATATGAAGGAAGACACCTTTTGAATTCTGGTCCATCAACATACTCCTCCATAATTATCTCTGTGGTCTCATCACAACCAGCTGAGACTCCAGTTTTCTTTCATCTATAGATAGCATCAGTTTCAGGTAAAGGTTCTTTTGAGGGAGTGGATGTTACTGGATCATTAACGCATCTCATTGGATGCTTTGTACCAATACTCGCATTAATTGGCACGGCTGGGGAAGAGCGCTTGTTTTCTCTAGAGAAATTTACTTTTTGTGGAGGATCATGATTGTGGGGACTCCTACAAACAGTTTCGACGAGACGGCTAGAACTATGACAGCACTCGATCTTCTTGGCAAAACAGTTGGAGAATGTGCATCTGTAATAGCTCTGAGAATCTTCCGGACTCTTCACTTGCTTTTGACCATACTTGCACCAACTGTATCCATCAGAAGCAGTTTTAAGCATAGGAACAATGGACAAAGGTTTTGGCTTCAAAGAATTTTGCTTGTTTCTGCGAGGCATATGTTGTTCCCATGTTGTACTGGTTGCAATTTTTCTTCAGGTAGCATTCCACTTGGAATGGAGGAAATAGATTGTGAAACAGATGTTGGTGACAGCTCACACAGAGATGGACCATCAGGTTACTGTATCTGGACTCGTGCAGATTGACCTGTCAAACCTTCTTCCTCTTGCACTGCATTTGCTTCACGTTGCGGTTATAACAGAAACAAGGCAAAATTAAACATCAAGTAGAATATATCAGCGACACGAGATGTATCTGATGTTACCTCAAAAACATATATGTGAATATTGAACTAAAAGAAACATTGGATTCTTAAAATAAACAAAAAGAGTAAACGCTTCGTCAACAGCTGCCTCCTCATCAACTTATTAACCAATAGCATACATGAGATTTTTGAAGATGTGAATACAATCAGTTTCAATGAAGTTAGTTGCAGGCAGAGGGAAAGTATAAAGAACATAAAGATTACTCAACGATCAACTTCGGTATCAAAAATCTGAATAAAACAAACTACAAAGGACAGTTGATGAAGTACTGATGTGGTAGAATAGTTTTTCAGTCAATGACCTTAGCTTAATCTGACTAATTATTTTAACAAATGGTAATTCGATTTTATATATGAATTAAAGATGGAATTAGAAACTACGCTACATGTCTTATCATGAATTTTGTTGTTGCCAATTAACACTTACAAATGTGGAGGGAGGGGGCAGGTATTTCTGCAATCTACTGGAACTACCCATTGCAGCAGGAAAATTCAGAAAGGAAGAGATACAGCTTCATAAAAACTATTCATGACCGGTAAGTCCTGCCATGTTAGACATCACGACTTCTGGCAGCAAAAGGTTTTTCTTATCTATTTTTCAGTAAAAGTTGAACAGAAAAAGTATACAGGTAAAAGCAGAAACCTAATTCGGCAATATTCTGAAAACGGAAACTAAAAGTTCAATAAGTTTCCAATTTTTCTTCTCATTCTGAATTTCAATTCAGGCTTAAAAAAAAAAAAAAAAAAAAAAAAAAAAAAAAAAACCAAGCCAAACCAAACCAAACCAGTAATAGAAGTAAGAAAACAAAAGAAACAAGACCAGTAATAGAAGTAATTCAATTTCATAACAAGAATGATAGCGGCAACCGAAGTCTGCAAATCAAAAGGTCGTCCATTTTTTTGTCTTCTCTTCCATTCTCGCGAACAATTATAACAATTTAAGGCAAATTATGAAATTGGAAAGCAACATAAACGTGCATCAAAGTGGAATAGTAACCTTCAATTCTTCATCCGACTGTAGTGGTTGGAGGGAGTATTCCACTGGAACCTCTGCAATATCCAAAATTTGCCGCAACAATCAACTCACAATTTTGACAGACTCTCACATGCAAGCACACACAGTTTAAAAAAATTGATTTGCCTAAAGAATAGAAAATAAAACAGGCAAAACAGAATACGAAAGAGGAACTGTAGAGTGTAAAGTTACCGGATAGAAGGTTTGAGGATTCATCAAAATCAGCCCGGAAATCACCTTCGCACAGCTCTACGGATGCTAGGGTTTCTTTTTCAGAAACTTTTGATTCTCCTCTTGAGCTATTCCCAACTGCAGAATCACTGTTACTATCACTACTCACCCACCTCCGTTCATCATCTTCCTCAGTTTTTCCATCGATAATCCCTTCTCTTCCCTCACTTGATGGCCTCGAATTCTCTTCTTCCGTCTCCTTCGGAACAGCTGAGCTCCGACCGTTCTCCTCTCCCATGGCAGATTCCCCACATTCGGGCTAATTCCGATGAGAGAGTTCATAATTCTATAAAAAAGGTTGACATATTCAGCAATAGCACTGTATTTTAAACCAAAATTGTATTTTAAATTGCCCAAGTGAACCAGCGTGCAAAAGTGGCCTCACCGGCCATCTGCTTAAACAATTGTTGAAAAAGAGTGTTTACAAGCCGAAACCTGGCCATGCCAAAACGACAATTGTTTCGTGGTGACATCTCGCCAGCAAATAGCATTGTTCCTGCTAAGTCAAACGCTGTCACCCTAGAACCGACCACTATCACTAGGGAAGTTCGTGTGAGCCATTGAAGAAGGGGTCACATTAGCACTACCGGCAGGGGTAACCCCTAGAAAAGCATTCTGGAATTGGCTCACGAGCAGCTGAAGCCGCTCCGAAGCAAGGTCCAACCTATTCTTAGCATGGTCTAGATCGATAGCACGGACTTCATCATCAACCCTGGACTGTTCAAGAGCTTCCCTCAGCCGACTAACTTCAGCACACAGCGTCCTTCCCCGCTCAGCACACTCGGCCTCGCCCCCCGCATGTTCTTCGAAATTTATCCTAGCCTGCTCAAGCTCAGCCTGGGCCGTTACCAGCTCCTCCTGGAGGTGTTTCACTTTACTCTCAGCATCTTTGACCTCCTCATTCAGCCGTACTTTTCTCTTATCGCATGACGGAGTATGAGACCTCAGCTCCGAGACCAACAAATACATCTTATCGAGTTCGAAGTTAATCACTTCCTCTTGGGACCTATAAGGCATTTCCATCACAGCCAGGTCCATTCCACAAGACTCCAGGAGGGCCTCTACTTCAATGGGCCATTGCGCAAGTTCCATGGCCAGGGGAGGAGAAAGCTTCATGGTGCCCAGGTCTTGGGCAAGACCCAATAAAAAGTTCTTGCGCTGGTGGTAGGTCGTCCCAATACTCTCTCGTCGGATGGCGGCGAATTGCTCGTGGATCTCCTTAAGACGAACCTGAGAGAAAATTGATGGTGGAGGCTTGAAATGCGAACGCTGAGTCAAGAACGCCCAAGATTCTCCCAGCATCTCAGGCACCGCTTGATAAAGCTACAGAAGAAGAAATCGTGTGAATACTAGAGCAAGTGGCTAAAAAAATTGAAAGAAAAGGATGACGCATACCTGAGCAGTAGCAGGGGTGCCAGAAGTTGGGGGGGCTGTCAGCGCGTCGGCCTCAAGGACTGGCCGAACAGAAGGGGCAGGGGCAGCTGCAATAGCGGACTGCATAAGTTTGGGGCTCTCTGAGACGGACTTTGGACCAGAAACAGGGGGAGCGTCATCACTCAACAACTTCTTGCCCTCCAAGCTGGCCAGGGCAGCAGAAATGGGGACATCATTGTGATCATGTCGGTCATCTGTGACCATTTTACTGCAAACCAGGCGAACAACCGCTGGGTCCTCTTCATCATCTTCCTCAGAAACAATCAGGTCACCCTGATCAAGCAGTCATCATCGTCATTCACAGCAAAAAGGATGGGTGCAGATGAAGGTTTCGGGACGGCCTCAGAACCCATCGGTCCTTCAGAGGAAGCCTCACCTTCAAAAATGGTAGCAATAGGCTCCGGAATGGCGAAGGGACGACTCAATTGCTCCTTAAACTGCCCCCTCGTGTGCAGTCTTTTTGAAGCCTATAGAAGACGGGGGTTATTGAGAAAGAGATGACCGGAAGAAAAAAGGGCAAGTAGCATAACCAAGAGAAGTCATACCAGGAAAGCAGTCCCCTCCTTGTCCTCTTCTCCCATGGCAGATTCCCACACACAGTCAGCATGCAAGTGCGTGCTTTTGTGACTGAGAGTCATTATTATATCACAATGACTCTCAATGAAATACAAAATACAAAAAACAATTGACCATCAACATATGCAGGAAGGTACCTTCTTTTAAATTCAGGTCCATCAACATGCTCCTCCATATTTATCTCTGTGGTCTCATCAGAACCACTCGACTCCTGCTGTTTTCTTTCATGTATAGCATCAGGTTCTGGTAAAGATTCTTTTGAGGGAGTGGGTGGTACTGGATCATTAACGCATCTCACTGAATGCTTTGTACCAATACTTGTATTAACTGGCACAACTGGGGAACAGGGCTTATTTTCTCCAGAGCTATTTACTCTTTGTGGAGGATCATGATTGTGGGGACTCCCATAACGAGTTTCTACAAGACGGTTAGAACGATCACAACACTTGATCTTCTTGGCAAAACAGTTGTAGAATGTGCATCTGTAATAGCTCCGAGAACCTTCCGGATTCTTCACTTGCTTTTCACCATACTTGCGCCAATTGTACCCATCAGAAGGAGTTTTAAGCATACGTACCGTGGACAAAGGTTTTTGTTTCGCATAATTTCGCTTGTCCTGCTCTGTGAGACATATGTTGTTCCCATGTTGCACTTTATTTGCTTCACTCTGTGGTAATAACAGAAACAAGACAACATTAAACATCAAGTAGAGTATATAACCAGTGCCACAATATGCATCTAATGTTACCTCAAAAACATATAAGTTAACAATGGACTCAAAGAAACATTGGATTCTCCAAAATAAACAAAAAGAAGTGAAAGCTTCATCAACAGCGGCATCCTCATCAACCTATTGACCAATAGCATACATTAGATTTTTGAAGACATGAACACAATCACTTTCTATGAAGTTAGTTGCAGCTAGAGCAAAGGGAAAGTATACAAAACATACAGATTACTCAATGGTCAACATCATTATCAAAAACTCTGAATAAAACAACAAAGGACAGTCGATGAAGCACTGACATGATAGAATAGTCTTGCAGTCAATGAACTTAGTTAATCTGGTTTATTATTCTAACAAATAGTAATTAGATTTACATATGAACAACATTTGGAATTCGGAAACTTCGCTGTACATGTCTTATCATGAATCATCGTTGTTGCCAATTAAAACTTACAAATCTGGAGGGAGGGGGCAGGTATTTTGGGGCAGGAAAATTCAGAAAGGAATTAGATACAGCTTCACAAAAATTCATGACGGGTAAATCCTTCTATGTTAAAAGTGATGGCTTCTGGCAGCAAAAGGTCTTTCTCATCTTTTACAGTAAAAGTAGAACAGAAAGAGGATACAAGTAAAATCAGAAAGAGGAATTATTTCAAAAACCGAAACTAATTCAGTCTAAATTACAATACAGGCTTTGAAAAAATCAAGAACAAACAATAACAGAAGAAATTCAATTTCATAAGAAGAATGATAGCTGTAACAGAAGTCTGCAAATCGAAAGGTCGTCCAGTTTTTGTCTTCTCTTGCATTTTATAGAGCAGTCATAACAATTGAAGGCAAAATATGAAACTCGAAAGTAACATAAACGTGCATCAAAACGAAATCCTAACCTTCAATTCCTCATATATAGCATCAGGTTCTCGTAAAGGTTCTTTTGAGGGAGAAGATGGTACTGGATCATTATCACATCTCACTGGATGCTTTGAACCAATACTTGTATTAACTCGCACAACTGGGGAAGAGGGCCTATTTTCTCTAGAGCAATTTATTTTTCGTGGAGGATCATGATTGTGGGGACTCGCATAAATAGTTTTTACAAAATGGTTAGAACGATCACAACACTTGATCTTCTTGGCAAAACAGTTGTAGAATGTGCATCTGTAATAGCTCCGAGAACCTTCAGGATTCTTCACTTGCTTTTCACCATACTTGCGCCAATTGTACCCATCAGAAGGAGTTTTAAGCATAGGTACCGTGGATAAAGGTTTTTGTTTCGCAGAATTTTGCTTGTCCTGTTCTGTGAGGCATATGTTGTTCCCATGTTGCACTTCATTTGCTTCACTCTGTGGTAATAACAGAAACAAGACAAAATTAAACGTCAAGTAGAGTATATAACCAGTTGCACAAGATGCATCTCAAGTTACCTCAAAAACATATAAGTTAATGATGAACTCAAAGAAACATTGGATTCTCCAAAATAAACAAAAAGAAGTGCAAGCTTCATCAACAGCGGCATCCTCATCAACTTATTGACCAATAGCATACATTAGATTTTTGAAGATGTCAACACAATCACTTTCTATGAAGTTAGTTGCAGCTAGAGCGAAGGGAAAGTATACAAAACATACTGATTACTCAATGGTCAACATCATTATCACAAAAACTGAATAAAACAACAAAGGACAGTCGAGGAAGCACTGACATGATAGAGTAGCCTTGCAGTCAATGATCTTAGCTAATCTGGCTTATTATTCTAACAAATAGTAATTAGATTTACATATGAACAACATTTGGAATTCAGAAATTTCGCTGTACATTTCTTAACATGAATCACCGTTGTTGCCAATTAAAACTTACAAATCTGGAGGGAGGGGGCAGGTATTTTGCAGCTGGAAAATTCAGAAAGGAATTAGATACAGCTTCACATGGCTTCTGGCAGCAAAAGATTTTTCTCATCTTTTACAGTAAAAGTAGAACAGAAAGAGGGTACAAGTAAAATCAGAAAGAGGTATTATTTCAAAAACCGAAACTAATTCAGTCTACATTTCAATACAGGGTTTGGAAAAATCAAGAACAAACAATAACAGAAGAAATTCAATTACATAACAAGAATGATAGCTGTAACAGAAGTCTTTAAATCAAAAGGTTGTCCATTTTTTGTCTTCTCTTACATTTTTGTGAGCAGTCATAACAATTGAAGGCAAAATATGAAACTCGAAAGTAACATAAATGTGCATCAAAATGGAATCCTAACCTTCAATTCTTCATGTATAGCATCAGGTACTCGTAAAGGTTCTTTTGAGGGAGAAGATGGTACTGGATCATTATCACATCTCACTGGATGCTTTGAACCAATACTTGTATTAACTGGCACAACTGGGGAAGAGGGCTTATTTTCTCTAGAGCAATTTACTTTTCGTGGAGGATCATGATTGTGGGGACTCGCATAAATAGTTTTTACAAAACGGTTAGAATGATCACAACATTTGATCTTCTTGGCAAAACAGTTGTAGAATGTGCATCTGTAATAGCTCCGAAAACCTTCCGGATTTTTCACTTGCTTCTCACCATACTTGCGCCAATTGTACCCATCATCAGGGGTTTTAAGCATAGGTACCGTGGAAAAAGGTTTTTGTTTCACAGAATTTCGCTTGTCCTGTTCTGTGAGGCATACGTTGTTCCCCTGTTGCACTGCATTTGCTTCACCCTGTGGTAAAAACAGAAGCAAGACCATCAAGTACAGTATATAACTAGTGCCACAAGATGTACCTCAAAAACATATAAGTTAACAATGACCTCAAAGAAACATTGGATTCTCTAAAATAAACAAAAAGAAGTGAAAGCTTTATCAACAGTGGCATCCTCATCAACTTATTGACCAATACCGTACATTAGATTTTTGATGATGTGAACACAATCACTTTCTATGAAGTTAGTTGCAGCTAGAGTGGAGAGAAAGTATACAAAACATACAGATTACTCAATGCTCAACTTCATTATCAAAAAATGTGAATAAAACAACAAAGGACAGTCGATGAAGCACTGTTGTAATAGAATAGTCTTGCAGTCAATGACCTTAGCTAATCTGACTTATTATTCTAACAAATAGTAATTCAATTTACATATGAACAACAGTTGGAATTCAGAAACTTTACTGTACATGTCTTATCATGAATCATTGTTGTTGCTAATTAAAACTTACAAATGTGGAGGGAGGGGGCAGGTATTTTGCAGCAGGAAAATTCAGAAAGGAATTAGATACAGCTTCATAAAAAATTCATGACGGGAAAATCCTGCTAGGTCAAAAGTGATGGTTTCTGGCAGCAAAAGGTTTTTCTCATCTTTTAAAGTAAAAGTAGAACACGAAGAGGATACAAGTAATATCAGAATGAGGAAATATTCCAAAAACTGAAACTAATTCAGTCTAAATTTCAATACAGGCTTTGAAAAAATCAAGAACAAACAATAAAAGAAGAAATTCAATTTCATAAGAAGAATGATAGCCATAACAGAAGTTTGCAAATCAAAAGGTCATCCAATTTTTTGTCTTCTCTTGCATTTTTGTGAGCGGTCATAACAATTGAAGGCAAAATATGAAACTCGAAAGCAACATAAACGTGCGTCAAAGTGGAATCCTAACCTTCAATTCTACATGTATAGCATCAGGTTCTCGTAAAGGTTCTTTTGAGTGAGAAAATGGTACTGGATCATTAACGCATCTCACTGGATGCTTTGAACCAATACTTGTATTAACTGGCACGACTGGGGAAGAGGGCTTATTTTCGCTAGAGCAATTTACTTTTCGTGGAGGATCATGATTGTGGGGACTGACATAAATAGTTTCTACAAAATGGTTAGAACGATCACAACACTTGATCTTCTTGGCAAAACAGTTGTAGAATGTGCATTTGTAATAGCTCCGAGAACCTTTGGGATTCTTCACTTGCTTTTCACCATACTTGCGCCAATTGTACCCATCAGAAGGAGTTTTAAGCATAGATACTGTGGACAAAGGTTTTTGTTTCGCAGAATTTCGGTTGTGCTGTTCTGTGAGGCATATGTTGTTCCCATGTTTCACTGCATTTGCTTCACTCTATGGTAATAACAGAAACAAGACCATATAAGTTACCTCAAAAACATATAAGTTAATAATGAACTCAAAGAAGCATTGGACTCTCCAAAATAAACAAAAAGAAGTGAAAGCGTCATCAACAGCGGCATTCTCATCAACTTATTGACCAATAGCATACATTAGATTTTTGATGATGTGAACACAATCACTTTCTATGAAGTTAGTTGCAGCTAGAGTGGAGAGAAAGTATACAAAACATACAGATTACTCAATGGTCAACTTCATTTTCAAAAAATCTGAATAAAACAACAAAGGATAGTTGATGAAGCACTGACGTGATAGAACAGTCTTGCAGTCAATGTCCTTAGCTTAATCTGACTTATAATTCTAACAAATAGTAATTCGATGTACATATGAAATACAGATGAAATTCAGAAACTACGCTGTCATGTCTAATCACAAATTTTAGTTATTGCCAATTAAGATTTACAAATGTGGTGGGAGGGGGCATATATTTCTGCAATCTACTGGAACTACTCATTGCAGCAAGAAAATTCAGAAAAGAATAGATACAGCTTCACAAAAAATTCATGAGCAGTAAGTCCTGCTATGTCAAAATTGATGGCTTCTGGCAGCAAAAGGTTTTTCTCATCTTTTTCACAGTAAAAGTAGAACAAAAAAGAGGATACAAGTAAAAGCAGAAACCTAATTCGGCAATATTCCAAAAACTGAAACCAATTCAGTCCAAATTTCAATACAGGCTTTTGAAAAAATCAAGAACAAACAATAAGATAAGAAATTCAATTTCATAACAAGAATGATAGCCGTAATAGAAGTCTTCAAATCAAAAGGTCGTCCATTTTTTTTATCTTCTCTTGCGTTCTTGTGAGCAGTCATAACAATTGAAGGCAAAATATGAAACTCGAAATCAACATAAACGTGCGTCAAAGTAGAATCCTAACCTTCAATTCTTCATTCAACTGTGGTGGTTGGGGGGAGCATTCCACAGGACAACATCCAAAATTTGTCGCAAAAATCAACTCACAATTTCAACCGACTCTATATCGCAGACACATATTCAAAAAAATTCATTTGCCTAAAGAACAGAAAAATAAAACCGGAAACGAAGAATACGAGAGAGGAACTGTAGAATGTGGAGTTACCCGTTTCGTTTTCAGAAGCTCTCGAATCTCCTCTTGAACTGTTCCCAACAGCACAATCACTGTTACTATCAATACTCACTCGCCTGTGTTCATCATCTTCCTCAACTTTTCCATCGATAACCCCTTCTCTTTCCTCGCTTGATGGCGTGGAATTCTCTTGTTCCCTCTCCTTCGCAGCTTCCGAGCTCCGATTGTTCTCTTCTCCCATGGCGGTTTCCCAAGCATAGTTAGTGTTCATGTGCTTGCTTTTGTGTCTGAGAAGCAATTAAATCATTTCTTTGGGAAATTACCGAAGTGCCCATGTGATGAACAAACGAAATAAGTTTCTGAAAATGTATATAAGATCATCTCTTGAGGTGTTTTTGGTAATTTAAAATTAAGGAATGTGCTTAGTGGAGTGGTGAGAAGAATTTCGAAGTGCAGGCACGGGATAATTATTGATAGTAAAATAAATAAAAAAATTTAAGTTATATATAGGAGTAATTTTTTAAAACTCCCCATGGGTTTGAAAAGTTCCTTTTAGCTCCCTATTTTCAAATACATCATTTGGAGGTTTAGATACGTAATTCTGGGATTTAGATACGCAATTCTGGGATTTAGATACGTGATTTTTTCCTTGTATTTCAAATACATCATTTGGGGTTTTAGATACGCGATTCTTGAGTTTGAATACATCATTTTTGAAAATGGGGAGTCAAAAGGAATTGGACTTATCATTTGGGGAGTTTTCGGGAATTCCCCGTTATATATATATATTTAGAAAATATTAAATTATAAATCAGTAAATAATTTCTTTTAAATAATTATAATCAATTTTAAAGTGTAAAACTATATAATGAAGAATTGAAAAGTATTGAAAAAAATATAAAATTTCATTACAAAACTATGATAGAAAATTAAGTTATATATATTTTTAGATAATATTAAATTATAAATTAAAAAATACTTTTTTTAATAATTATAATCAATTTTAAAGTGTAAAACTGTATGATGAGAAATCAAAAAAGTATCGAAAAAAATAACAACATGAAATGAGAATATAAAGTGATTTTATAAGGTCAAACTAGTTTCATGTATTAACAGGATTGTAAATTTGTAATTCAATCAAATACGAACTATGATAGAAAACATTGAAAACATAAAATTTCAATGAGGTCATTTGAGCTAGCGCCTCCAATCAAGTTTCCTTTTGCGACATATTATTTTATTATTTAGCATTATATGAAAAGGTATATTAACGAATAACAAAAAGAAAAGTAAATCAAATTTTCATAAACACAATCATTTTACAAACTCATTCATAATAATCAAAATAAAAAACTGAAAGAACACATATAAGGCCCCGTTTACTTTGGCAAAAAGGTTAATGAAAGTCATGTTTTGGGCAGTTGGTTTAGCTACACTATTTGCCAAAAACCACCGTTTACTTTTTTTTTCCCTGGTCATGTATTTGGGTGTTTGATGTGCTGACCCGTTTACTTTTTAAGGAATGTTAATGGGTGTTAAAGGTTAAATTACAAAGTTGCCCTCAACTTGAATTGTTTTATTTCGTCTCTCATTCCCCCAACACAATCCCATTTCAGCGTGTATGATTAATCAATAAATTTATATATCAATAAAATTATGATGTATGCGGTGAGACTGACGCTCGTTGGATTGCCTGAGACGCTCGTTAAAGAACGCAGGGGAGGCCATGTGTTGGTGAAAGACCGGGGTGATTGGGGACCACTGAATCCATGTGTCATGCGTTGACCGTGCTACGTGTCCAGACGTGCGTCAAGCGTATTTTATCCCCATCAATTTGCCCCCCCCCCCCCCAAAATTCTGCAGTGTTTGACAAAGGCTGGAGAATTTGAAATTCAAATGTCCGAGGGTGACGCTCGTATCTGAGTGTTTTTCGTGTTGCGAAAGCCTTGTCTGACAAGCAATAAATGCGGCCATTTCCAATGACCGCTCGTGGGGCCCAACAATAAATGCTGATGGGAGAGTGGGAGCGAATATCAAGGGAATGGGCGCGTGAATCTTGGGAAGTGGGTGACGGTTCCCAAAAGTGGGTTGTTACCAAGGCGGGAAATGATTGCCTTTGAATTTAATATTCCCAAATCATACCCTATAAATAAGAGATTTGCCCCATTTCTTTCTTCTTTACTCGAACTTAGCATTCATAACTCTTTGTGCAAAAATCCTTCAGAGCAAAACTCAGAAATTCTCAAAAACTCTTACAAATCTTTCCCAGAAATCTTTAAGGTAAAATTCTTGTGACTCAACTGATTTTTGTTTTCTAACTTTAGAACTTGCTTAGGATAGAGTATCTCCCCAGAAATTCCCATCTTTCCCCAGAACTTCCCCAAATTCCTTTGAACATCCTCCATCTCCAAGAACTCCTACACTTTTTCCAAATTTCATAATAACAATGTCCAGAGATCACGTAGAGGAGTTTACTCGTGAAGTTGAGGAGATGACTATTCAGAGCTCATCCCAACCGGGTTCTCCCAGGGACGAGGAACTAGACGCCGCCGTCATGGCCATGGATGAAAGGAATCCAGAGGGTGTTGAACACCTATTTGATGAGATGAACATGGTGCTTGAGGCGGAAAGGCAAGGGGAGGTATTACCATTGACGGAGAGGGCAACTCACCCCCACCGCCACACTATAACTGTGGTCGTTGCTGCTCCGGCCCCTGAATCTGAAGGGAAAACGGGGCCCTCGGAGAGAGCCTCCGCCAAGGGCAAAAGAAAGAAGTCTTAGAAGCCCATAAAATCCAAGAAAACCAAGGGATCAAACGAGGGGGATGGGTCCGGTATACAAGCGACGGAGGTCCCTCCTGATGAAATCTAGAGCATCATCACGCGAGGGGAAATAATATCCATGTTGGCCCTCATATATTGGGACGAGCGTTATACATGGAGAATTCCTGAAAAACACGAGCGAGCAAATAATCCCCCTCCGGGAGAGATGGCCGTGTACTTAGATTCTGTGATTTTTGGAGGATTGAGATTCCCAATACCCGAGCCTGTAGCCGACATTTCGAATAACCTCGACCTTTACCCAACCCAAAATTTGCCAAAAGGTTTATCCCTGATAACTGTTTTTGTAATCCTCATGGCCTGCACCCACCATCAACCCTCATTTCAAAATTTCAATGCCCTTTTCCAAGTCGCCCGCTCGCCCCGCTCGTCACCGAGGGCGGGCTTTTTCTACATCCAAGCTAAATCCGGCTTGAATCTAATAGACTCCCCTACAACCCATGGTGTAGAGTGGAAAAAGAAATTATTTTTTGTAAGGGCTCCCGAGAGTGAAGGGTTTGGGGTATCACGAGAGTGGATTTCCCGTGGGGAGGGACCCATAGTTAGGCATCGTCTATCCCATACCCTTCCTGAAAACTGGCCCCAAGACCTTGCTGGTGCCATGAGGAGCGAGGGTTGGATAATCAGAGCAAAGGATTTGACTGATGATGCAGAGGTCATGTTTCTTTGTGGAATCACAAACGACCCCCATTATATCAGAAACCCACCCGCTCGAAATTTGGAGAGAGACGGTTAGCTTCTAGGGAATAACTTTAGATATGAATACTGACTTGATAATGTTTTGTAGAAATGTTATGTACGATCACTAACTCTGGTCTTCCTTGTCTTCTTCTCAGGGGTTGCTATTATAATGGCAGGTGAAAATATGAGGAATGTGGCCAATGTCATGAGCAACCGCCGTCAAGGCAACCAAGGGAACTAAGCGAACCCTCGTGGGCGAGGGACCGGAAGGGGGACTGGCCGCGGTGACGGTCGTGGAGGCCAGCAAGGAGCAAGTTCTAGCACGGCCCCACCATCCCAAGGCCGAGGAAACCCACGGTCAACGGATACGATGGTCATCGTCCGACCAACTAATACTCCCAATGCAAGGGGAGCCACTCCCCTTGCTGCCAACCCCCCAAGGTCCGGTTCGGGCGTGGTCATTAGGGAACCCCAAGGGGACGCAGCCTTCGTCTCCCGGAAGAGGAAGAGGATGCCCGACAACATCCCTATTTTAGGTAAGGGAAAACAGGTCGTCTAGGGCACAAGGGGCGACGGTGACACCTCCTCCTCAGAGGAGGATCATTTGTGCGCTTTCGAGCGCAGGGAAGATAGGAGCATCAACCGCGCTCCAGGGGATGGCCCTGTTCTTCTGAGTGCTCACTCCCCATCGATCACCATTTCCGATGGACTCTACGAGAGGGTCCAATTTTCTGGAGACCACCAAGCCCTGTTCTCCCAAAATACTGAGAGGGTTGCCGCCGTTATGGTGCATGCCATAATCTCCGTAAGTCTTGCTGATACTTCTCTTTTATTTGCTTTGCCTTTCACTTTTTGCCAAAAATATTAAGTGCTCACTCTCCTCTCTTTCCTTTCGAAAAAATGCAGCAAGTGCGGCCGAGGGCCAAGAATTTGCAGATGCGAGCATCTGTCTATTCTGAGCACAAGGCTAAATACAAGAAAATGGGGCGCTCGAACGACCCCACTCAGATCCAAGAAGAATTGGATATGGAGAGGGCTAAATTCCTTTCTCTGGAAACTGAGCACAAGAAGCTGGAGGCTTATGCTAAGAAACTGGAGGATGACTTCAGGAAATGTGATGCATCCAAGAAGAAATATCGTGCGGAATGCACCACCCTCCAGGAAAATAAAAAAAAGTTGATGGACAACTGGAACGGGTGGGTTACCCGCTCTAACGAGGCGGAGAGGAAATATGTTGACCTGGCGGGGGCACTGCCCGAGCGACTAGAGAGGGCGAGCAAGGAGGCCCTTATAAAATTTCTCCATAGCAAAGCCTTCTCCTTTGTCGCCTCCCTTCATTGTTTTGATGAGGCTCAAAAAGCCTTTAACCTGGCTGTTGAGCAAATGATCCATAAAGGGTTGAGGGAGGCCTCCGCTCAAGGACGGACGGACGGACATGGGGCTGAGGCTGAATGAGCGCTGCGAGGAGGTGGATGAGACGGAAGAGGATCCAGAGGCCAACATATCTGAGCCAGAGTACAACTTCCTGGTCGAGCTTGCCCAGGATGAGTACATGGTTGCTCATCCGGTGGAAGAGGCGCCACAAATGGAGCAGAACGAGGGGGCCACTAATGTAATAACTGCCCCTGAGGGCCCTCAAGGAAATGCGTCTCAAGAGAATGCCCTCGCTTCTATTGCTGAGAACGCTCTTTTCCAAGAAAATGTACCAGCTCCGCCTGTCGAGGGCGTTGAGCAAGCGGCTCCACAGGCCCAAGAGCCCATTTCTCAAGCACAAGAGCCTAACCCTCAAGCTCAAGCGCCCGTTGTGCCCGCTCAGCAGGAAGTGGTGAACCTGGAGGAGGATGTTGCCCTAGCTGCTTGAAATTCCTTTCAGCTCTCTCATGAAAATTTTCTATCTTGTCTTCCTGTTAGCTTTGTAAGAACTCTAAGGGCTTTGGTGCCCTCGTTTTGTAGCTTAATGAAAGCTTAATCAATGAAAATATTTTCTTTCATAATAGTGTCTCCTTTTGTTCCTTGCATTGCTTATTGCGAAATTATAATTTGCGCTTGTTGTAACAAAATCTTGTAACACTAAGATTCTGGGTAACATGCTAAGTAAGATATGTAAAATTTGGAAAATTTTGCTAAGTCTTGAGTAACTACGAGGGTCTTATTTGGAGACTGCTCTCGTTCAGGACTTGTGAAAATTTGCTTGAAAGGCTTGGAAAACTTCACTAAGTCTTGAGCAATCACGAGGGTCTTATTGGGAGGTTGCCCTCATTCAAAACTTGTGAAAATTTGCTTGAATGGCTTGGAAAATTTCACTAAGTCTTGAGTAATCACGAGGGTCTTATTGGGAGGCTGCCCTCGTTCAAGACTTGTGAAATTTTTTTGTTTTTGTGGAGCCCCGGGTTAATCCAGGGATCCCTTTTAGGGACTGACTTTGGTCAGAAAATTTCTCTTCTTGCAAAATGCAATTGTGCTGGTTCGAGAGGCCAGGTCGTTGGACCCTTGATCTCCCCTTGCCACTTGATCAAATTTGTGCAACGAGTCCCCTTTTCAAGCACTGGGTGCTAGTAGTAAAGGCTACCCGGGCTTACTAGGATGCTCGTGCGTGTGGACTGGACTTTGGGCCGGATTCTTGGAGGTGCTAGATAAGCACGCTCGTGAGATCATGCCGATTCTTAAAACAAGGGGGAATTCATGCACCTTGGGCTTGGAGTCCCAGGAGAGAATTTTCAACAGCCTGTATACTCAGATTAGATAAATAAGTGAAGCAATTACTATTATAATTTTCTGGAAAATAGCAAATACATCACGCGCCATCACGGGCTGTTTACAAAATTAACTCAAACATAAAACCTCCTGAGGTTACATGCATTCTAAGGGCGTGAAAGACGATCGTCTTGCAACGATTCGAGCGTATACGTGTTGTTTGCCCGTACTTGTATAACTTTGAACGGACCTTCCCAGTTGGGATCTAGCTTGCCCACATGCTTTGAGACCTCCACTTTCTTTAGGACTAAGTCCCCCAGCTGAAAAGTTTTTTCCCTTACTCGCTTGTTGTATTGCCGCGCAACAGATGCCTTGTACTGATGGATAAGTGCCCATGCCTTATCCCTTTTTCCCTCCAAGAGATCCAACTCTAGCGCTTTACTCTCCTTGTTGGCTTTAGGTTCAAAGTATGCCACCCGAGCGGATTCTTGTGCAATCTCCGCAGGTATCATTGCTTCCGACCCATATACGAGCGCGAAAGGTGTCTCGCAGCCGCTCGTGGCATAGTGCGATAAGCCCATAAAGCTCCTTGCAGTTCCTCTGCCCATTCACTCTTTTTGCTTTCGAACATTGTTTTAGATGTTGCAGAATGACCCTATTAGTGACTTCCGCTTGTCCGTTGGCTTGGGGATGTCCCACGGAAGTAAAGCGTTGCTCAATTCCCAACTCTGAACACCATTCTCGTGTGTCAGCTGCTATGAATTGGGACCCGTTGTCTGAAATAAGCACCCTCGGTGTGCCATATCTACAGATAATGTTTTTCCATATGAAGTCCCTCATGACCTTGAAGGTAATCTTTGCTACGGCTTCAGCCTCGGCCCATTTGGTAAAATAGTGGACAGCTAAGATGACAAACTTCTTCTGTCCGACCGCCATGGGCAAGGGGCCCACGATATCGATTTCCCACTGGTCAAAGGGCCATGAGACATCTTTAGGAGTCATCGGAGCGGTTGGCAGTTGAGGGAGGTTAGAGTGAAATTGACACTTGGGACACTTTTTGGAAAACTCAATAGCCTCTTGGAGAACTGTGGGCCAATGAAACCCGCTCCTTAGGATTTTCTTCGCAAGGATACGCCCTCCTGAATGATTTCCACAGTTTCCATTGTGAATATGCTCGAGCGTCTCTTTGACTTGTGAGGGCCTTAGACATCTCATGGGCGGACCCTAAAAGGATTTCTTGAATAACCTCCCCTCGGGATCCAGAGAAAATCGTGGAGCCTTGTTGCTGATCTTCCTTGCCTCCACTTTGTCATTGGGACAAACGCCATCCTTGATAAATCTTATGATATCATCAAGCCAACAAGGCTCGTGAGGATCAATCATGGCTACCACCTCTTTAGCGATCTTCTCTCTTATCAATGGCTCATCTGTTCTAAGGAATGTGACAGAGCGCTCTCCCGTACCTTCCAGATGCAAATTTTGAAAGAGCGTCAGCACTCTTGTTTTCTGCCCGTGGGACCTGGAGTAGATGGAATTCCTTGAATTTCCCAATAATCTCTTTGACCTTGCTCAAATACTGCATCATGGTGGTTTCTCGAGCCTCGTAAGTTCCATCAATCTGGCTTGCAATCAATTGCGAATCAACATAGGCGGTAATTCTGGAAGCTCCATTTTGAAAAGCAAATTTCAACCCCTGCACGAGAGCTTCGTATTCTGCCTCGTTATTGGTGACCTGGAAATCCAATCTGATTGCGAATTCTATCTCAATTCCATTGGGGTCTCTAAGGGTTACCCCTGCTCCCCCTCCCTGAGAGGTTGAGGAACCATCAGTGTGTAGGACCCATAGACAGTCGTTTTCTGGAACAGCTGGCTCCAAACCAAAGCGTTCAACCAACAAATCCGCTACAACCTGCGCTTGTATGGCAGTTCTGGGCTCGAAACTTAAGTCAAATTGGCTCAACTCGATGGCCCACTTTATCAGCCTTCCAGACACATCTGGCTTAGACAACACTTGCTTTAACGGCTGAACCGTGAGGATGGTTATTGAGTGCACCTGGAAGTACGACCTCAATCGTCGTGATGCATTGATGAGGGCGACTACGAATTTTTCAATTTCTAAATACTTCCTCTCGGCTCCTTGTAATTTTTTGCTCAAATAATAGACAGGCAAATGTTTACAATCCTGTATGGTAATTAGAACTGCGCTCGTTGCTTCGGTGGAAACGGAGAGGTACATAAACAACCTCTCGCCCTCCATTGGCTTTGTCAGGAGTGAAGCGCTCGAAAGGTAAGCCTTTATGTCTTGTAACGCTTTCTCACACTCCTCAGTCCAAACAAAATTTCGAGCATTGCGCAGAATTTTGAAAAAAGAAAGGTTCCTGTCTGCCGAGCGTGAGATAAATCTGTTTAAGGAAATGATTTTCCCTACCAGCACCTGTACTTCCCTGACATTACAAGGGGATGGGATGTCCAAAATGGCTTTGATTTTTTCTGGATTAGCCTCAATCCCCCGTTGACTGACCATGTAGCCCAAGAATTTTCCTCCTCGCACTCCAAAAGTACATTTGGAGGGATTTAATTTCATCCGGTACTGGCGCAAAATGGCAAAGGTGAGTTTGAGATCCTCAAGGTGCGAGCCCTGACGCTCGCTCTTAACAATCATATCATCGACATAAACTTCCATGGATCCTCCAATTTCTGTCTCAAACATTTTGTTAACGAGGCACTGGTAAGTGGCCCCAGCGTTCTTGAGCCCAAAAGGCATGACCAAGAAGCAATATACACCCAAGTGGACAACAAATGAAGTTTTGGGACAGTCTTCCAGGGCCATAAAGATTTGATAGTACCCTTGAAAGGCATCCATCATACTCATGAGTTCGCAGCCTGCGGTCGAATCTACTAGCTGGTCTATACGGGGCAATGCGTAATGATCCTTAGGGCAAGCCTTGTTAAGATCTGTGAAGTCATTGCACATGCGCCATTTATTTGCGCTCTTGGGTACCAACACCACATTACATAACCATTCTGGATACAGTATTGGCTCGATGTACTGAGCTTCGAGAAGTTAGTTAACTTCCTCCTCAATAACTCTATTTCGAAAACCGTGCACATCCCGCTTCTTCTGTTTGATTGGCTTAAAGGAAGGGTCCACGTTGAGTCTGTGGACTATGACGCTTGGGGTCAATCCCGATAAGATCAGAGGCTTTCCATGCAAACACGTCAATATTTTCTCGGAGAAAGTCGATCATCATGATCTGCGAAGGTCCTAAAAGGTTGGACCCAATCTGAGTGGTTTTATCCTTGTTTCCTGGTTCCAACTCAATAGTGAGAAACTTTTCCGTGGGCTCGATCCGTATCCCTGGGCGAGGGAGCTCGAGCGCCCTTTTCTTTCCCGTCAACTGGCCATCACCAGTGGATTCACTTATACCACGCTCGTCTTCCTTAGACGAGGATTCACCAACCTTCCCTGGAAGGGCAATCTCGAGGGTGCCCTTGCCGTTGGGATCTTTCTTTTTGTTCTTCTTCCTGTTCATCTTGGCCTTCTTGCGCACGGGACCATCCTCGTCCAGATTAGGGAAATCCACGGATTTCTTGGTGGATCCCATTTGGAACGCTTTCTCCGTTTTGGGCTTTTTAAGGGATAGCATGTAACATTCCCAGGCCTCACGGACATTGCATAAAACTTCTCCGACACCCTCGGGGGTGGGAAATTTGATTTTCTGATGATACATGGAGATGATAGCTTTAAGATCCACGAGGGCTGGCCTCCCAATTATGATGTTATAGAGGATTTCAATTTCTACCACCGCGTAGGTGATCATGAGTGTTTTTCGCTGTGGGGCATAACCAAATGAGGTGGCCAAGCAAATCTGTCCTCGTGGAACAACTTCAGAACCCCCAAAGCCAATGAGGGCTGTTTTGAGGGGCTCGAACGGAGTATTAGTGACATTCATCTTTTGGAATGTGGCATAGGGCAAAACGTTAACAGAGCTTCTACTATCCACTAACACCCTCTTTACAACGTGATTGTGGACATCTAAGCTAACCACCATGGGGCAGTCAGAGGTTTCACTGACCCCATGGGGTGTTACAATATGTTCCAAGTCCTTATTTGTAAACCCTATTACATCATGTTCCTTCGAGCGTTCATCCTTGGACTCTCGGATGGCAAAAACTGGTCGGGGGACCGAGGGGCGCTGATCGTAACTCCGGACATACTGGCGTCGAGAAGCATTGTAATCTCCTCCTGAGGAACCCCCTGCTATCATGTTGATAATTGCAAAAGAGGTGTTTTCTTGCTCTGGAGCCTTCCCTTTGCCACGGTGGCTACTCTCTGTGGGGCCTCTCCCTCGTAGGCTTCTTGAACACGAGGGACTCCTTCTCCTTTCTCTCGAACGCTTGTTGCAACGTTCATCATAATGCTCCAACATCTTAACAAACTCCTTCAAGTGGCCTCCTGCGATAAGCCTTTGAATTTCAACTTCCAACTGGCGGCATTCATCCGTGTCATATCCCTTTTGCTTGTGGAAGGCACAGTATTTATTCGAGCATCTCAAAGCCTCTGTGTCCTTCATCTTCGTGGGCCTTTTGAAGAGCTTATTGTCAGATAAGGCGTAAACTTCTGAGATAGGCCTGTTGAGGGGGACACGCTCTAATCTCCGTGGGGGAGGAGGTGACTTGCGGCGTTCTCGGGGGGGAGGGGGCTCCTCTCGCCCTCGTTCGCCTTTAGAGGGCCCAGAATACCTTGGAGCATTGGACCCCGTACATGTCTTCGAGCGTGAAGTAGGGCTCGGCTATCTCCCTCATTGCCACGAGGAAGGTGGGGCGTTTCTTCACAATGGAATCGGTAAATTTCTTACTCACATACTGCTTGTGATTGCAGCCTTGAAAAAAACGTGGATCAGAAAATCCATGGACGGTCTCTCTACCAGCAGCACCTCCTTGTTGAAACGAGCAAAATGATCGAAGGGATTTATGCTCGCCTTGAATCAAGTTGTACAGGGCAGTGGGTGCGTGACAGGAGCCTTCATTGAGTTGAAGTGATTTAGGAAGGCATCAGTGAGTTCACCGTACGAGTGGATCGAGCCTGGAGGCAGACGCTTGTACCACTCTTGGGCCATTCCCACGAGAGAGGTAACAAAAACTTTGGCCCAGTAATGGCTAGAGTGCTCGTACAAGTGCATCAGATGCAAAAAATGATCTAGATGCTCTGCGGGGTCGGTAGTCCCATCGTAGCGATTGACGGACGTAGGAACTTTGCCCATGCCTGCTTGGGCCACCAGGATTTCCTCCACGAGGGGAGATCCCTTAGCAAGCGGATGGTGATTGTAACATCCAAAATTTTCTTCCTGTTCCAAGTGACGTGGAATAGGTTATTGCCGGGCATTTCGACGAGCATCTCTAGCGTTATCCCGTTTGTCCCCGGCGTGAGGGATCTGAGATCTCGCTCGAGAGAGCTGTCCTACCATGTCTTGCAACCCCTGCAGCTGGTCTTGCACAGCCACGAGGAGGTTGGGGTTTTCTCTCCTAGCTTGGCTCCCTCGTGGGGATGTTTGTGGCCCTCGTTTTGATGCTCGAGAGTGGGCCTCCTCATTGATGTTGACTCTTTCCGTGGGCTCTCTTCCTCTGTCTGCTTGAGGACGCTCGTTATCCCCTTGGTTGGGAAACTCTTTGGCAGACGGAGGCGGCGGTTGAGCCCTCAAGATGGCCTGGGCTTCCCTAAGTGGATATGTCTGCAAGCCCCCCAAAGGAGGGGCAACTTGAGTGGCCTGGCCAGAGGGAAAATACATGGAATTAAATCTTTCCCATATACCCTGGGCCGCCTGAACCTCACGTTGGGCATAAAGAGCCCTCAGCTGTTGAGGGGTCAAAGGGGGCAACTCCACCCCTTCAATCTTCCTTGGAATCACCACCGGAAGCTGGACTTGCCCAGCATGGTACGATTGAATCGCCGGCAGCATGACGGTAGGAGTGAGCGTGTACCCAGAAGGTGGCATCATGAATGGGTGTCCTCTTATGCTGGTGTGGGCATTAAGCCATTGCTTCTGGGGAGGATGTGAAGAAGATGGAAGCTGAGCGCCTCCACCGGCTGCGGGAGTGGGTGGCTCAGGAAGCACCGGTGGTGGGACCATCGGTTCCGTTGGTGGAAGCGTGCCTCCGACGGGCGGTGCTCCGCCAGCTGTCGTCGATGGGATAGTGGTGACATTGGTATCACGGGAAAGATCATATCCTCCCCCCTTTGCTCCAGACCTAGTAGCAACCATGGTTTGACGGGTGATGGGTGTTTATTTTTCAACTAGCAAAAGAGAGAGGTATGAGCTGAGAATGGTTTTCCCACAGACAGCGCCAAAAATGATGGTGTCCGATTAAGCAAGGGTCAAACTCCAATCACTTTCTATTTTGTTGAGGTGGGAAAACGGAGAACAAGCTCAAAGGGGTCGCCGGAAAAGCTTATGGGCTCTACCTGCTAGGACAAACACCAATAAGGTCAGAAGGCCAAGCTGGGGAAACTGGGGGTGATTCCCAATTTGGCTCTCCGACGCTCAAGTCAGATACTGATCTGAAAGGCAAATGCAAACTGAAGTACAAAGTTGCAGAGATCAAGAGTCCTTACAGGGATAGAGATGAAGTTCCATATTTATAGTTGAGGGTCAGGGACCCTTTGGTAATTTGGCTCGTGTGGTCCTGCCCTAATGTTGCCCTAACACGTGTCGCAACGAGGAGCATCCTAGGAGGAATCTCCTGCAAAAGCTGATAAAAGTGAGTGTTTGCAACAGAGTCAGGTGCGCGGGCTTGTACAGGTGTCAGAGAGCCGTTTTTGGAGGTTGGTAACGAGGGCGAGAAGCACGCTCATGTCAACCGGGCCTGATGGACTGGGGGGATCCGCATGGGGATTAGCGTCCAAGCAGTGCAACGAGGGTGTAAGGGACCCTTTTTTTCTGTAGTTGTGCAAGGGCGCCCTTGGAAGGGCACGACGCTCAGTTAAAGACTTTCTTAGAGCCATGGAGGCATGCATGGTGAAGTGAGACTGACGCTCGTTGGATTGCCTGAGACGCTCGTTAAAGAACGCAGGGGAGGCCATGTGTTGGTGAAAGACCGGGGTGATTGGGGACCACTGAATCCATGTGTCATGCGTTAACCGCGCTACGTGTCCTGACGTGCGTCAAGCGTATTTTATCCCCATCAGAGGCTATCCACATCAGCATACATGTGAATAGCTTTGAGGTTTGTGAATTATATATATATATAGATTAGTAATCCTGCACATTGGAATACATGTGAAAAGAAAAAATTATTAATATTCAAAAATATTAAATTTAATAGTTATATATTATTAATAGGAAATAGATAAAATATAAATTAATATATATATATATATATATATTAAAAGAGAATAAAAATGGTATGATAAAAAAATGGGGTTAATCTATACTATTATATTAACTGAGAGACTATAACATCCCGACTTTTCAGCCGTACAGGTACACCATCACGGGAGAGCTACGTGCGCTTTTCAATTATTTAATTACGCGAATTATATGTTTATTTTATTCTTTATGTGATATTCTTGAATTTATTTGAATTATTATTTGAACGTTTTTGCTCTTCTTGCTCGTTTTTAATCCGTATGCTTCCGTTCTTATTTTCGCTTGTTATGATTATGTGATATGTATGATTTATATGTGTTATGAATGCATTCTTATATTCGTTGCATGATTTTGTGTTCGTTTGAAACGGTTTCGAACCATTTTATTTGTTAGGGACTTAAGGGCCTAACTTGTTTTAGCGTGCCTTGGTTTCCGGAAGGCGTAACTTGAGATCGAGAATTCAAATTTGAATCCGGAAGTAACATCGGACTCGTAACAAAGAAAGGAAGCCATGAAATTCAACTTTGTAATTTTCTAAGCCCGTTTGATCACCCGTATTTAACCCGAAACGTGGCCCGTGTGACAGATTTGCAACCCTCGTTTCGTTTGTTGTTTCACCCATGTTTTCTTTATTTTTATTGCTTCTTTCTTACCTCCTTTGTGTTAGTAACTTGTTATATTATGTGTTACGTGTTATATTATGAATTTATTACGTGAATTCGATGCTTTTATACGTGGAATATGACCTAATATGCCTATATTAGCTTAAACGTGCATGCATGGATCAATGTGACGTTTAATTGCCTCTTATGATGTTTTCTTGTTTCTTTTCTTATATGTATGCATGTCTAACGTGTTGTGTGATGTGTTATGAGTGTTGCATGAAATCTATAAATTCGTTTAACGTGAAATATGTGAATTATGATTTAATGTGATTCAATATGGTATCATATGGCCTAAATGACATCTTATTGCATTCTTTATGCATCATTTGAATCCATATGCATTTTCCGAGCGTCTAATTAATATATTTTGAGTCTAAGTTCTTCATTTTCTCTTTGTTTTGTCCTGAGGTTCGTTCCATGGGTGACGAGGAGGTCTTTTAGAGGTGTTTTGAGTTTGTTTTGTTCGGTTCGGTCAACAAGGTGAGGTTTTCTTTCTTTTAGTTAAAACAACCTACAACCCTACCAGTATTTTGAGCCCGCATGTGACTTACGTATATATATATATATACTTAGATATGTGTATGATACGTATTTTGAGGGAACTGTCCCGTTTTGTTATGAAATCTTTTGAAAAATGTTTTTATATATATACGAAACCTATTTTTACGTTTGTTTCATTTGAAGAGGGTTGGTGTGTGTGAATGTTTTGAAATCGCGAGATTATGACTTTGAAATATAAGTCGGAAAAATTATGAAATTTTGAAAATTATGAACTTATGAAATTATGAAATGGGCCCCGAAGAAGTGGTATGTGATCTCGGGGTTGGTCGTGGGGTCGTCGAGCTCTCTCATCAACACGACTCCAATTATGTAGAGAGATTCGCCCAACTTCGGGAGGTCGGGAAGGCAATTTCTTGAGAACCGGCGGTTAACCCCATCGGGAAGTGGGTAGGATCCCCCGACTCAACCATTATAACGAGAGAACGGGGTTGAGGAAGCGTTTCCTCATCCCCAACCGGAGAAGGTGGATTGATTATGAACTTTGTATGTTTTTCATTTTGATTATGAATATGAAAGGAGTTAGGTGGGTTTAAAACTCGTTCTCGCCGAGTTATTTTGATTTTGATTATGTTTGTGATTTGTGAAACGAAAGTGGATTTATAATTTCTAAAACTTGGTTATTTTGGGCTTTTGGCCCTAAATTTTTCTATTTTTAGTATCACGGGTTAAAATATTTTGGAATGCAAAAACCACGCCCCGGTTCATGAACTCTTCAATTCTGAATATGCTATGCTCTTACGTATATGTACGTGTGCTTGTGTTAGCCCCCTCACCAGTCTTTAGGACTGACCCCTCCACGTTGTTTTCTTTTTCCCCTTTTGTTCTTTGAGTTCCAGGTGCAGGTCTTCAGTTCGTGCTAGGCGGCAGTCTTTTATTTTCGAGTTGTTCGAGTCTTAGTGGAGTCCTTTGCATACCTTGCATCTTTATTTATAAAATTTCGAAATTATGTATAAGATATGTTTTAAATTACGAACTTTGGAACTTATATGAATTTAATTTGGCCCGGGTTGGGCATGACATGTATAAATTGGTTTACTTTATGCCTATTATGAAAGCATGTATGTTTTTATATTTGAATCCTGGAGCTTCTGCATGTGATATTTGACTAGATTACGCACTCTGATCTAGGGTCTAAACCGCCTAGCATAGGAGAGATTTTATTTGTCTCCCGTTCGCTGTAGTTTGACACGTGTGCGGAGTTCCCATTTCGTTACACGTGTGCGGCTATGGTGCGGGAGATGTAGTGCTTTGCGCTCCGGGGTGCTACATCCTAAAGTGGTATTAGAGCTCTTGGTTGCAAAACCGGAACTCTAGCATCGTGTTGGGTCTGTCTAGGTCGTTCAGCTTAGGATTATGTGTTTGTTTGCATTTAATTTCACCTTTACGTGAATTATTTGTATTATATGTGTTAATTATCCATAAGAATATGCACTAAACCCCGCACGCATCAATATTTTGGAATCATTTTTCTTATTTCAGGATGGCATTTCGACCTCAACATGCAACATTGAAAGAAGGACAAGAAAAACCAGAGTCTTCGGTATACAAGAGATTGAAATAGTTTAATCCGCCGAAGTGGTTCGGAGGTGATGAAGTTAGGGCCGAAGAATGGTTGTCCGAGATACTAGAGATTTGGGAGAGTTGTCCGGGGTCATCACAAGAGAAAGTAAATTGCACTTCCCGTTTATTTCAAGGCCAAGCTTCAAAATGGATAAATTAATTAAGATCGAGAGTGGAAGAATCCGGGCAAGAATTCAGTTGGGAGAAATTCATGTGGAAGAATTTTGCTACAAATACATTCCTCCAAGTGTAATGAGGCGTTTAATTTGCGATTAAGTCGAAAGTGTTAGGAATGGTGCCCTAAAAGCCGATCTTATAATCCGCTTAGTGTATTTCCTTTGTAAATCACAAACAATCTTTGAACAATAAATGTATGCTCTTGTTTGATTGTATGATTACTTTAACTGCACATATGTAAGAACTCCCCTAATTTAATTGACTTATAGGACTCAACCATTTAGGATAAGTGGTTTATGAAGCCAGCCCTAAATCACATAAGTTAAGATTAGAAACTACTCCAAGTTGATGAGTCCAAAAAACAGTGGGACTGTCCAATTGACTCGCTTGAGGCTTGCTTGTGTGATCACGCCCTTAAGAAGGATCACCTTGTTTTATAGGGTGTAAAGTATATAGTCGATACGTGCATGATACATGAGGGTGCTCGCTTGATTTGAACGAGCACACTGAGGTGTCCCATGTGAAAAGACTCCTAAATGGGAAAGGGAGTTCCCATTTCTAGAAATATAAACTTCCAGATTAGGAAATATCTCACAAGTTATTGATGTGATTCAGTAGTCCTTAGATTTGAGATTCCATCGATGCTTTATGTGAGCTAACTCTGTAGTCTTAGAAATATGCCTAAAAGGATGTCGCCTGTAGAACCCAAGCGGTGGGCACCACATCCTCCGCACTAGAGCACGACACGTGTAATGAAATGGAGAATCCGCACACGCACCAAGCACTAGCGAACGGGAGACAGACAAAATTCACACCTAAGCTAGGTGGTCTAGACCCTCAAATAGAGCGCGCATCAAACCAAACATACAAGTGCGGAAGCAATAAACAAAAATAAACGTAGACATAACATCAAAACTATACACAAAGATTGAATTACATACAAACTTGCTCGGCACTGGCCAAAAGGAGACATATACAAACTCTAAATCTCAAACTCCAAGTGCCTCAAGGTACAAAATACAAACAAAGTAAGAATGAAATGTAGACTCAAGCTATACTAAGAAGACTTAAAAGACCACAAGCCGTCCAGCTCGAACTAAAAGACCTGTACTTGCAAGCTAAAAACATAAAAAGGAAGGGGTCAGTCACACTTATTGAGCGAGGGGCTACACACTCACATATACATATATATACGAAGCACAACACGTAACAGACTTAGAAGTCCATGAACAGGGGCATGGTTTTTGCATTCTAAAACTGTTTCTCACGTGATACTATACATATAGGGAGAGAGATTTTGGGGACGAGGGCCAAAACAACCAATTTTAATACTTGAGAATCCACTTTTCACGAACCATTACATAATAAACTAACATAACTGAAACGAACACAAGGCAAACCTTCATACAAAAGGAAAATGTGCATAGGGATAATGTCCGTCCCGAACTCCCCTTACCCACATCGCGATGATTATACATGGAAGTAATTCTCGGCGTCCCGAGTCTCCCTTATCCATAATCACTGAGCCCCAAACATACTCTAGATCAAGTCATATCAAGATTCCAAGGCATAACAAGATTCAAGATCATGTCCAGATTCGTACTCATATTTATATCATATGCATACTCATATTCGTATCATATTCATAACAGATTCATATTCATAACATATTCATATTCCTATCCATATTCATATTCATAGCACATTCATATCATATTCATATTCAAGAGCAAACCAAACTTACTAACAAGACCTGACGTAACATCTCATCATACCTTTCTCTTGGGACAAGCTATGCTTTACTTACCCCTCCGTATCACTTCGTAACTTGTTCACCTAACTTGATGCATGGCTCGGGAGAGGCACACGGTATGGAGCATAGCTTAACGCTACCCGGCATAATCATAACATAACAAGCTTACATATGCCCGTACATAGCATACCATAATTTCATAACATATATCAAGGTCATACATATACATGTCTCACACATACTTAGATATACACAACGCTTATATTCACATATACATAGCGGGCACGTTTTATTAGGGTTTAACTATAACTTAACCTAACCTCACTTTACACCGACCAACTGGGCAAAAGAGAATAAAACCAACTCTTACAGAGTGACCTCGTCACCAATGGGATACTCCTCTGAACAAGACAAACGTCAAGGACATTCTTAGACTTAAAATGAACCATATAAACGCTCAGCAAATGCATATGAATGCGAATGATGCAAATGCAAGTCACACGTTTAACACTTAGGCAAAATAGAAGTAATTACCACATTATCACATAAACGACACTTGAATCAAACATTTAACGCATAATACATCAAATTACATCATATTAAAAGCATATACAAGTTCAAAACACTTAAAGAAGACAATCAATACAAAGAATCACCACACATAGAACTTAGAGCATATAAGATCATATCTTGCATATATCATATCAAATCAATCCATAAACTTAATACAATGATCATAACACATAATTCATCATGTTAAAAATATATATAATAATATACGAAATGAATAAACGAAGAAGAAACGAACCACGAACACATATGGGCACAAAAGAGGTGAGACACGGCAAAGCTGAGACATGCCTATGTCTTAGTGTTGGGATTCGTGCCCTGAAAATCCAATTTCTTTGTAAATACTTCGTATTTTGTTGGATTAATAAAACTAAAATTATTGCAAGTTATGAGTATATTAACATAATTAATAACGTGTGATGATATTCTTATATGAAATGTGTTTCATAGGAAAGGACTTTGGATATCGAAATCACTTGTTATTAAAGTTCTAGTCGGTAAGATAAGAATAAGTTCTTATCGAGACTATAATGCATTATATAAGATGGTTAGTCTTTCGTCATAGGGAAATGGAGTTTCCAGTTATAACATATTGATGATTTGCAATAGATTTGGAAACACCGAATTGGACCACTAAGATAGTTCATTTTAAACTACTATCTAAAATGAACAACTCTTATGGAGCATTGAACTCTTAATCCTGGTAGTATTTCGACTTTAGGCATGTAGTGTTAATCATTGTAACTTGCTCATAAGTGAGGTCTCGATATCAAATGACCAAAACCTTTGTACGTTCAGTGATTACATGAAATGTGCTGAAGAGAAATATTGATCGAGTAATCTGTGGCTTTGCTGGAAAGTTAAAAGATATTCCTGAAATGGATTTGCAAAGTTCGAATTAAAACTTTGGTCAAAGTACTTCATGTGATGCGTCACTAAAGTTGTATGTTGAATGTGTTTCATGTACAAGAAATTTGAACTTAAGGCAAACCAGGAGATTTCAGATTAGAAGCGAAAAATAAATGATAGTAGTATTAATTTATTTTTCATGGATATCTACACGGAGGAGTAAAATGCAAAATTATTCTAGATCGAGAAATTCGTGAATAATTCAATTAATTTTAGAGTGTAACAATATTTATTTAGTGGAATTAAATATTGTTAAATGGTAATTAATTATTATCATGAGATGATAATATATTAACCCGTTCGGAGCTAAAATTAATTAGTCCTGCAGGTCCCCCTGCAAGCCCCAATTGAAAAACTGAAGATAAAAAATTAAAAGAAAAGAGAGAAATAAATTTTCAAAGTGTTTGAAAATAGCCAAGGAATTTATTTTAAGAAAATAAATTAAAATTCCAAAGTGTTGGAAATGCCCGAAATTTTATTTTGGAGAAAATAAAAAAAATAAAATAATAATGACGTGGCATGCTGATGTGGTAGTGGATGACGTGGCAGTTGACGTGTCAAGTGACATGTCAGGCCACGTCAGCGAATGGGAGTGAGGTGGCACTGACTCAGCGGCGGTGCAACAGACACGTGGTACAGAAACCCTAGGTGGCCTCGTGTGTCACACACGCTCCACCTTCAGGCAGCGCGTGTGGGCGCATGGGGCGGAGTTCCGGAGAGTTCTCAGCGGCGTTGGACTCGTGGTGAAGAGAGCTATGACGTGGTCACCTCGGAATTTATGTCCAAGTTGTGTACGCAAGTGGGGTGTGAAATTACCATTTTCCCTCAGTTTTTCCCCTATAAATAGGGGGCTTCCTCATTTTTTCTCACAACTTTTGGGAGAGGTTTATGCTGAGTTCTTCGCTTTCCATATCCCTTTTCTCCTAATTAATTTCTTATTATTTTGGAATTAATTTTAATTAGGTGTTTATATATTTAATATATAAAACACTTAATTTCGGGAGAATAAACCCTAAAAAAGGTTTTCTAGTTTAAAGTTTTATTTTCTCTAACTATTTTCTAGTTTAGAGAAATACTTTCGGAGCCCACACTCCGAGGGTTTCTCTGGGGATATTGCAGAGAAGCTCTGCCGGTTTCACAAGAAAATCGGGTATCGGGTTCTCGGAAGGTGAATTTAGGTCGCAGTAGCCATCTTCGGTGAAAGGTATTTTTATATTATTTTTTGTTTAAGCATGATAAATTAGGTGCTCTTAAGTGTTAATTGCATGTTTTATTTATCTGCTTTGTGATTTAAAATTTATTATGAATTACATGTATATACTTAGTAGTTCCGACTAGTCTTCCGCTGTTTGTATTTAAATATTTTAGAAATATTTTGATACCTGTATATTAGGGAAAACTTTTTAAAGTACGGTCCCGGAACAGTGCTATTTCTGGTCCCTGTACCAGTGTAGTGCCCGGAGCGGCGAGCCACCACATTCCTCGCACCTAGACCCGAACCCACATATGAAATAGAAATCCATACATGAGCCCAAGACTAAGCGAACGGGAACCTACACACACTCGCTAAGCCAGGCGGAGCTAAGACAGGACCAGAGCGCCCAGACCAAGAAGAAAACGGAAGCATATAATAAAATCCAAGAAGATAAACCCACAAAATGGGTTCAACTATCCCTAGAAGCCTGTCCCGAATATATGAAACAAGAATCCATAAGTTCATACAAAATTTGTTAACATATGCAAATCAAGAATTCATACATAATTTATTAACAAATGCATAACATATACAAACTTCAATTATCAAAATCGAATCATATACAAAATATGACCGAATGCAAATGTAAATGCAACTCGAGTAGGGGACTAGAACTCGACCGACTCACCACTCCGCCTAGCACGAACCAAAACCTGCAAACTGAGAAGTTGAAGGGAGAGGGTCAGTCACAACTCGACTGAGTGAGGGGGCTAATGCACACCGACACACTATATAAGTATAAAGCAGAGCACATATCAAGCAAAAGATTATGAATAGGGAAAGGGTTTTTCACACCAAAAAATTTCCGAAAACAAACTTATACATAATCCATAATCAAAATAAAACATACTAGAGTTTAAGGAAAACTCCTATCTTGGTTCATGATCGATGAATCATACCAAAGCTCGGCGAGTACGAGCACCTAGTCCCATCCTGTGCTCCTCTGACTAACCACACAAGCAAATACAAACAAACAAATGACATACTTACAAATTAGCCTCCTTCTCCGGTGATGGAAGGGTTGCGCGACCCTAACCATCCATTACAGTCGAGGGGAGTGCAAGCTACTCCAAACCCTCAGGATCTCCATCACTCACCAAACCTCCTGGTGAGATCAGGGGTAATCCAAACTAACAGTGGAGATGTGTAGAGGGGTCATAACTGGCGACCTTATGGTCCTCCTGGGTCTCCCTTACCCACAACTCCGGGGACCATTATTCAAACACAAACATTACATTACATTACGATACAAACTTAACTCGCTACATACCAAACTTATCATATTAAAACTTACGTACCTTATCGGAGCATACCTTACCTTGCAACTTAGCATATGCTATAGATGTTGATACGTCGCATATTCTTTAAATTATTGAGCTTAACTGTTACATTGTTGCACACTTATCTAGTTCAATCTGTGGAAATTAAGTTGAATTACATGCTTCTGTGCAGGAAACACAAATCTGTAAAAATCTAGAAATATTCTGACTAAAAGGATTTGTGGCAAAAGTAAGTCACATAGCTAATGCATTGAGGCCCTTTTAATTTCCTAAGAAAAAGAATTAGGCCACTAGTTCACATGGGCCTGAATGGAGCAGCAACTACGGGAGTTTAAGCCCACAACTTGAGCAAAGCTAGAAGACATATTTGGTTCCATCACCCAAGCCTACCTGTGCACGATTTTATAGAGCCCACTAAGCCACTTAGAGTGTTATTGAATTGGGGCTTTGGTAATGGAATTACTATGGCAATTAAAGGCACAAAACGTTTGGGAAAAGTGGGCATCAGTTTTTCCCACCTTTGATGAATAACGTGACTGAAGTTGCAAATATTGATGAAGGAAGGTGGTGTTAGTGGGGATTTATGATGGAAAATCATGGAGGAGTGGGGAGAAGAATTGAAGCACGCCACTACACTACAAAAAGCACGCAGCAGCGATCCCGAGGGTGGTGGGGGGGGGGGGGGGGGAGCAGGACACCATCACACTAGTTTATTCTTCTTTCCTTTGTTTTGTTGAAACTATGTTGACTATTTTATTTTCATGCTTTGAATTTCGTTATGGATTTCTAGTTCGTTTATAGTTGGGATTTTCCAAGCATGCTTTAGGTCTTGTGAGAGTACTTCTTTTGTTGATTAATTCAAGTTATCCATTTTATTTCCGATTTTATGTCATTGAGTGTTGTTCAATTATTTGATTAGTGCACGAATCTTAGAGTTAGCAATTCGCATATAGCTAGTTAATTCGTTCGGTGGAGTTAGCCGGATAATTAACAAAGTGGCAATCATTACTAGGTTGTTAAGTTCGGCTGAATTTTGTGTTGTGGAATAATTCGGTCTAATTAGACGAAGTAGGAGTTCTTACTAAGTCAGTTAGGGTTAGTGTTTCTTTAGCTCGTAAAGCAACTAGTTAATTGAATCTTTGAAGGAGTTTCTGATAAGGTTATTAGCTAGTTAGGGAATAGTCTTTAGGAGTTTCTTTAGATTATTCTAAAAATACGAAGAAACGAGGGAGTCTAAGGTAATTGGTAACTATAGCTAGCCTAAAGTGGAATTAATCACCTAGTCAATGATCACGGTCTGATGCATGCGTAGAAAAATCCCGGCTATTTGATTCCCACTGAATTTGTCCTTGTTTAATTTACATCTCAATTTAGTTCAGTTAAATTATCGTTTGTTTATTTAGTTAAATTCATTATTAGTATAATCAAATCTCAAAACTCCCCATTTTAATTGTTTGTTCATTTCCTTAGCATATAAAAGTTACAATTCCACCCAATCCTCGTGGATCGATACCCGTTGCCACTATTTTGCAATTTAATCGTGCGCAATATTTGGGATTTATTTTTGGTGGCTTCGATACCCATCAATTTTTGGCGTCGTTACTGGGGATTGGTTTATAATTGATTTTGTTTCTTTTTCTTATGCCTAGGAACCTTCGTACGGGACAACTTGCCGCGTACGATCCCGAGATTGAAAAGATCGCTAAGAAGCTTAGGAAGTGGTCTAAACAAAGAAAGTAGCAAGAAGCAGTTGGTGAAAGTTCGAATCTGTTTGAGTTTGATTCTGACATTGAAACTGAACAGCAGCTAGAAGTTGAAGAACAGACTGTCAGTGAACCTGACAGTGATCACAGTCAGGATATGGCTCAGAACAGAACACTTCGAGACCTTGCCTGACCTACTGAGGCACAACAGCCACTCTGCATAACCTTTCCAGAACTGCAGGAAGGCTTTGAACTGAAGTCGGGACTCATCCATTTGTTGCCAACCTTCCATAGGTTGGAAAATGAGGATCCAAATAAACATTTGAAGGAATTTCACCTTGTATGCATATCCATAAAGCCACAAAACGTGACGAAGGATCAAATCAAGCTAAGGGCCTTTCCTTTCTCGTTACAAGAGACGGCTAAAGAGTGGTTATATTACTTATCATCGGATACGGTCACTACTTGGGCAGAAATGTCAAGACAATTCCTTGAGAGGTACTTTCCGGCTTCTCGCGCTACAAACATTAGGCGAGAAATTTATGACGTGAAGCAAAGGGATTCCGAAAGCCTTTATGAGTATTGGGAGAGGTTTAAAAGGTTGTTAACAAGCTGCCCCCAACATGGAATATCAGATCAATTGGTCATTCAATACTTTTACAAAGGCCTAACTCCAATGGAACGCCGTAAGTGGTGGAGCTATCGTTAGCAAGACCCCCGCCGAAGCTAGAGAGCTCATATCTACCATGGCTGCAAATTCTCAACAATTTGGAGCTCGGCAGGATATCCCTAGAAGGGTGAACGAGGTAAACACCAATTCACTTGATGAAATTAAGTCTTTGCTAACAACTTTGGTGCAAAAGATGAATGTAGGTCCTACTCCACCGGTAAGAGTTTATGGCATTTGCACTAGTATTGAGCACCTAACCGATGCGTGCCCTACACTCTACGAGGAGACATTGGAGAATGTAAATGCCATCGATTTTCAGCAAAGGAAGTTTGACCCGTATTCCAACACTTATAATCCTGGATGGAAGTTCCACCCGCGTCTCAGCTATGCAAACAACCAACCAAACGAATAGAATTTCCGTCCTCCACCTCCACCGCAGCCAAGTCCACAACACCCTCCGGGTTCAGGTACGCCTCTTAGTGAAATTGTTCATATGTTGGCTACTAATACCGAGAAATATCAACAGGACACGACAAACAGTATTCAAAAGATAGAGGAGACTATAAAGACCATGGAGACTCATATGGGACAAATTGCATCATCGGTGAGTAAATTAGAGACCCAAGGCAAGCTACCGTCGCAAACACACGACCCCAGACACAATGTGAGCGTGATTGTGTTGCGAAGCGGCAAGGAATTACAATCTCCAGTGGACAGCATTTCAAAACATGATCAGGTACAGAGATCCGATGCAGAAACTGAAAAAGAGATTGAGAAGAAACCTGTCCATGATCACAGCCAAAATTCCAGTCCAGCTGAAATCACTCAGAAGCCTAAGCCACTGGTACTACCTCCACCATTCCCTCAGAGACTGGCTCAGAGCAAGAAAGACAATAAGGATAAGAGCATCTTGGCTATTTTTAAAAAAGTTGAAGTAAACATTCCACTTGTCGAGGCATCAAACAGGTTCCACGTTATGCCAAATTCCTTAAGGAATTGTGCACCAATAAGCGTAAGTTGATAGGTAATGAGAAGGTGAGTGTAGGTGAGAATGTTTCAGCCATCTTACAAAGGAAAATACCACCTAAATGTCGTGATAGAGGTATGTTTTCTATCCCTTGCAAGATTGGTAATATTGGTATTGGTAAGGCTATGTGTGACTTGGGAGCTTCTATCAACGTGATGCCTTTGTCCATTTACACTTCTTTAGGTCTCGGTCCATTAGCTAGTACCGGAGTTGTCATTCAATTAGCTGATCGATCACTTGTTTATCCCGAGGGTGTCTTAGAAGATGTTTTGGTACAAGTAAATGAGTTGATTTTTTCCGCTGATTTCTTTATTCTTGGTATGGAAAAGGATAGCTCTACTAAGTCTTCCGTTATCTTGTTGGGTAGGCCTTTCCTTAGTACGGCTAAAGCTAAGATTGATGTTCATAGTGGTTCTTTGACTTTAGAGTTCGATGGTGAAATGGTCAAGTTTAATATGTATGATGCTATGAAACATGTTGATGATGTGTCTTGTGTCTACAATGTTGATATCATTGATAACTTGACTAACAAAGTGTTTGCATTGAACCATTATGATGAACTGAGTTATGCTTTGTGTCATAGTATGTCCATTGGTAAGATGAGGAAATTTGATCTTTCTGAAGATATGCTTGAGATAATTTATGCTTTGGAAGCTTTTCATGTTACAAGTTCGAAATTTGTACCTATTGAGCTTAATCAGCCTGAATCTAAATTGTTACCTTCAATTTTGCAGGCCCCAAAGCTGGAACTCAAAACGCTTCTTGAACACTTGAAATACGCCTATTTAGGTGATGGAGAGACACTGCCAGTGATCATAGCCAGCAAACTTGATAGTCTGGAAGAGGAGAAATTGATCAGAGTTCTTCGGGAGTACAAACAGGCGATTGGATGGACCATTGTTGATATCAAAGGACTCAGTCCTTCTACGTACATGCATAAAATCATTTTGGAGGAAGGTGTCAAACCACGCCATGAAGCACAACGAAGACTTAACCCACCAATGATGGAGGTAGTGAAAAAGGAGATCATCAAACTCCTTGATGCAGGTATGATCTATCCAATATCCGATAGCGAGTGGGTAAGTCCCGTTCAAGTTGTGCCAAAGAAAACGGGTATTACGGTTGTTGAGAACAAGGATGGTGAGTTAGTTCCTACTAGAGTTCAAAATGGTTGGAGGGTGTGTATGGATTATAGAAGTCTTAATTCTCTTACTAAGAAAGATCATTTTCCCCTCTCCTTTATTGATCAAATGCTCAAACGATTAGCTGGGAAAACTCACTATTGTTGTCTTGATGGTTATTCAGGATTCTATCAGATTCCCGTGTGTCACGGTCGGACTCTTTTACTTGTGCAGCGGAACAATTTTTCGGCCGTGAGGCTCCCTCAGGTTCTCCAAAACCTTCGGTACGCCTTCCATCCTCGAGTCTTTATGATGACCCTTGCTCTTCTTAGCATCCTTCGCGCACTAGCGATAGCTTCCGAACGCTTACTCGTACCGCACTTCGTGTTCGGTACTCGCCCGTTCATGTTCTACAAGCTAGCATGCTTGCCATACATCCCACAATCTCGGGTCCCAACAATGCATCTCTTGATGGCACGGGAGCATACTTGCTCCGTCTCCGCATGAAGGGTCGCTAGCGCGCCCAACACGCAATCCTCGTGCTCGTCGCTCGCTCGGAACGCTTTGGCCTTAGGTGCGCCTCGGCGCCCTTCGCTTGCTTCTCGCCCGAGTAGGGCAACTCGTAAGTCCAAGGCTCATTCAACTTGCCATCAACCCACAATTGTCCCGCACGAAGCTTAGGACTTGCCTTCAAGCTCATAGGCAACTTGCTATCATGCCCACTATGCGTTGTTGCCCAACAATCGCATATCTTAAGCCTACGGACCCCCGTGTCGTGCGTGAACCCTTCGCACTTATCCACGAGTTAGTTCACGGGGCTTTGGAGAACTTGTCCCGATCACTCAATCGGCCTTGAGGTGTTTCTCGAGTCTAGCAACAAAGGAACAGCCCGCTGGGCTTAGCGGGAACTCATGCATAACCTCTGTGGCCTAACAGATGCCCAACGCGGACCCCACCGTCCCACGCCACTCGTTTGGTTCCCAAACCGCCCGAGAACACTAAGTTCCTCTTTTAGGTTCCTAGTGTTGGCCCATGCTAGCAGCCCTTGCCGGCATGGTGCTCGCTTAGTGCCATCACAGCACGGGGAGGGCTGGCCGATGCTCACCAATGCATGCCCCCCTTATAGTACTCTTAAAAAAAATTTCCTTTGTCTCGCCACTAGACACTCGTGCTAGCCGAGCAGCGCAGATTTTCCGTAAATCCCGCATCCGACCTCTAAGTCGTCCGCCGTTTTCGCTCAAACGAAGCCCTTGACTTCAATAATCATACTATACACTTAGAGCCCCATCCGAGACTCCATCGTTTGGGAATTGCCCTCGCAATTAGCTGAATTTCCGCAACTACCCCTTTGTGACAGCAGATTGTTGTCAAGGCTTGTTCATTGCTCAAACGGTGTCCAAATGACTTGAAACTTCATAGAGAGCACCCCAACACATGGAGGGACCTCCCCATAAAATATCTTAAGGAAATTCCTTCGTTTGATCCGCCTGCTCCAAGTACTTTTGCCAACCCCGCGCTGCCGTCCGCCTCCCGGTCGCTCCACAACTCCAAAGCCCTAACGGACTCGGAATGACCCCAAACTTGGTGGAGACCATCCTCGTACATCAAGGAATACACATCTCAAGTGGTATTCCGATCCAACTTCGTTAAGGCCTTCATCTCCACCACACCTGCGGGACGATATTCCCGAATCGCCCGCAACCAACGCCACCAAGTTATGGTCGCAACCTTATCTCCAAGTGCGACCCATAACATCCTCCCCCACTCGATCTGTTGACGTCCTCGTCAACACGCACTCGTCGCAACAAGCACGCCGTGCCAACTCACTGTAGCACCAGACGGAGTTTCTCCCGAAACACAACAATTCCAAGGCACCTTCTGTGCCGCACGTCGGAAGTTCGCCTCAACTCGCTCCCCAAACTTGTGCCTCTCGCACGCCATGTGGCTAGTAGCGGCCTCCTGCACGCTATGTTCGCCTAATCAACCATGTACATCCGCTGTACGTCGCAATCACGCCCACCCCTGTGGAGCGCTTTAGAGGGACAGCACCGTTTAACTTCCACCAATATTCACCACTGCGGGCGTCCACCAAGGACCCCGGAGAATCCACTGCTGCGGGCGTCCACCACGGACCCCGAAGAATAACTGCTGCGGGCGTCCACCTCGGACCCCGGAGAATAGCTACTACGGGCGTCCCCCGCGGACCCCGGAAAAAGCAACGGCAAATCCACCTAGGATTGCACAGGATGACCTTCTTAGTGCAACCACCCTCGGTTAGCATACCCGCGAACGTCAAACACCAACAAGGACTGCCCGGTGATCAGCCGGCTCACAGTCAAGTGTGTTGTGACCCCATAACGGTCATTCCGCTATTGGCACATGCTACACAGTACCCTCAGGTACAAACTGACTCCATGCCCAGGCACAAACACTGGCTCCTCCACAGCTCAGTGTGCAAAGATTGGGTAGACGAAATGTGTCGCGCGCCACATCCTCCCCCACTCGAGTCGTTGCCGCCCCGGCAACACTCGGACAACAAGGCCTCTCGCCTGAAAGTCGTATGCGGTGTGAAGGCACATCCCGACTTAGAATCCAACTCAAGAGCCCGAAGCTCCTCCACTGTACGAATGCCCCTCTTGGAAACTCTTCCACCACAGAGCCCATAATATGGTTTCCAAATCCCCTTAAAGAACACCCGTATCCTCGACACCGTGCAAGCCCTTCCACTGAGCAAGCACTCCCACAAAGCGGGGACTCGATCTTTCGACTTATCGGCCACAAGATATCCCGGCGTGCACTCCGTTCAATTAGCAGCGTCAAAGTCCTCAAAATCACTGCCCCGAATCACAAGCACCTCACGTGCAATCGGCGTACTCAACGCCTTCTCAACTTCATCCCACAAAGTCCCCATCGAAAACTCCTAGGCCATAGAGCCCATATACGGCTTCGGAATAATCTCAAGGAACATCCACACGATTATCCATACTCCGGATAATCAATCAACTCGGAACTCCCCCTCTGGGTAAAGTCCCTACCACAACAATGGCCTCGCGCCATGATCACCTCCTGACTAAACGAATCCCCATCGAAAGCCAGGATGAATTCTTCGCTCTACACTACATTTTCCGACATCCACCCTCAACATGGCTAACAATCCTCTTCAACTCAAGCTACTCATCCGTAACAAGCTCGAGAAAAATCAGACTGGTCACCAACGTTGCACGCAGAGCACTGAAGATCGGGTTAATAGACTTCGCCCAACCAAAATGTAGTTACAAACGAGTTCTCACCGTCAGATTACTAGACTTCACCCAACCGTAATCACCCATACTGCAAATCAGGTTACTAAACTTCACACAATTCACAGCTTGTCGGCAACATCGTACTTCAATCGTACTCTTCGACCGTCACAGAAGAACTGAACAATTCGGTTAATAGACTTCGCCAAACTGCAAGTCGAAATCGCAACTCAGATTACTATTATTCACCCAAGCTACAACCTTTCTGTAAGGCTTTCGGAGCTAAATTGTTGTATTAAGCTCGCTCTCTGAAAGCAACACCCACTGCTTATCCCAGATGGTTCACGGATTGATTCTTTGGTACACGACATCCCCAAAACCATACGCGACCCACAACGGCTCATTACGGCATTTTAAAGCCACTTTCAATGTGCCTACACTTTACGTGCAGCAAATCGGCATGTTTTCAGTCCATAAGTCTAGGTTTCGGCTCACTAGCTCGTGTAAAGTTCGCTTGCCAATTCCTTAGCTCAAGCGGCATCGGGTTCTCGGAAGGTACGTCTTCAACTTCGCACTAATCAACTTCCATCCCGGACTGAATCCGGGCTCTGATACCACCTGTCACGGGCGGACTCTTTTACTTGTGCAGCGGAACAATTTTTCGCCCGTGAGGCTCCCTCAGGTTCTCCAAAACCTTCGGTACGCCTTCCATCCTCGAGTCTTTATGATGACCCTTGCTCTTCTTAGCATCCTTCGCGCACTAGCGATAGCTTCCGAACGCTTACTCGTACCGTACTTCGTGTTCGGTACTCGCCCGTTCATGTTCTACAAGCTAGCATGCTTGCCATACATCCCACAATCTCGGGTTCCAACAATGCATCCCTTGATGGCACGGGAGCATACTTGCTCCGTCTCCGCATGAAGGGTCGCTAGCCCGCCCAACACGCAATCCTCGTGCTAGTCGCTCGCTCGGAACGCTTTGGCCTTAGGTGCGCCTCGGCGCCCTTCGCTTGCTTCTCGCCCGAGTAGGGCAACTCGTAAGTCCAAGGCTCATTCAACTTGCCATCAACCCACAATTGTCCCGCATGAAGCTTAGGACTTGCCTTCAAGCTCATAGGCAACTTGCTATCATGCCCACTATGCGTTATTGCCCAACAATCGCATATCGTAAGCCTACGGACCCCCGTGTCGTGCGTGAACCCTTCGCACTTATCCACGAGTTAGTTCACGGGGCTTTGGAGAACTTGTCCCGATCACTCAATCGGCCTTGAGGTGTTTCTCGAGTCTAGCAACAAAGGAACAGCCCGCTGGGCTTAGCGGGAACTCATGCATAACCTCTGTGGCCTAACAAATGCCCAACGCGGACCCCACCGTCCCACGCCACTCGTTTGGTTCCCAAACCGCCCGAGAACACTAAGTTCCTCTTTTAGGTTCCTAGTGTTGGCCCATGCTAGCAGCCCTTGCCGGCATGGTGCTCGCTTAGTGCCATCACAGCACGGGGAGGGCTGGCCGATGCTCACCAATGCATGCCCCCCTTATAGTACTCTTAAAAAAAATTTCCTTTGTCTCGCCACTAGACACTCGTGCTAGCCGAGCAGCGCAGATTTTCCATAAATCCCGCATCCGACCTCCAAATCGTCCGCCGTTTTCGCTCAAACGAAGCCCTTGACTTCAATAATCATACTATACACTTAGAGCCCCATCCGAGACTCCATCATTTGGGAATTGCCCTCGCAATTAGCTGAATTTCCGCAACTACCCCTTTGTGACAGCAGATTGTTGTCAAGGCTTGTTCATTGCTCAAACGGTGTCCAAATGACTTGAAACTTCATAGAGTGCACCCCAACACATGGAGGGACCTCCCCATAAAATATCTTAAGGAAATTCCTTCGTTTGATCCGCCTGCTCCAAGTACTTTTGCCAACCCCGCGCTGCCGTCCGCCTCCCGATCGCTCCACAACTCCAAAGCCCTAAAGGACTCGGAATGACCCCAAACTTGGTGGAGACCATCCTCGTACATCAAGGAATACACATATCAAGTGGTATTCCGATCCAACTTCGTTAAGGCCTTCATCTCCACCACACCTGCGGGACGATATTCCCGAATCGTCCGCAACCAACGCCGCCAAGTTATGGTCGCAACCTTATCTCCAAGTGCGACCCATAACACCGTGGCACCCGATGATCAAGGAAAGACGACTTTCACATGTGCATTTGGGACCTTTGCATTCAGGTGAATGCCTTTTGGGCTTTGCAACGCGCCGACCACCTTTCAAAGATGCATGGTAAGTATATTTTCTGAATATGTTGAGTAAATTATTGAGGTATTCACGGACGATTTTACGGTTTATGGAAACTCTTTTGATGAATGCTTCAAAAATCTTGCTACAATATTGAAACGTTGCATTGAAACAAATTTGGTCTTGAATTATGAAAAGTGTCACTTCATGGTTGATAAGGGCCTAATTTTGGGACATATTGTTTCTGCACATGGTATTGAAGTTGATAAATCTAAAGTTGATGTTATTAAGTCCTTGTCTTACACCGCGAGTGTGCGGGAAGTACGTTCTTTTCTTGGACACGCAGGTTTTTATAGGTGATTCATCAAGGACTTCTCAAAGATCACCAAACCATTGTGCAAGTTGCTCCAAAAAGATGTGAAGTTCGAAATAGATGATGATTGTAAAGCCGTCTTTGACTTGTTGAAGGAAAAATTGGTTTCGTCCCTGATCATTCAACCACCAAATTGGGAGTATCCATTCGAGATCATATGTGATGCGAACGATTATGCCGTGGGGGCTGTACTTGGATAAAAAATCAACAAAAACTCCCACGTGATCTATTACGCCTCGAAGTTGCTAGACAATGCCCAATGCAACTACACTACCACCAAAAAGGAGCTTTTGTCAATTGTTTATGCATTAGATAAATTTCGTCCTTATTTACTTGGTACTAAAGTTGTTGTGTATTCTGATCATGCAGCTTTACGGTATCATCTCACCAAAAAGGACGCGAAGCCGAGGCTCATTCGATGGATCCTACTCTTACAAGAGTTCGACTTGGAAATAAGGGACAAGAAGGGTTGTGAGAATCTGGTAGCTGATCATCTCAGCAGAATTCCTGTACTTAAACCAGATTCTCAACCTATCAATGATGAATTTCTAGATGAACAACTTTTTGCTGCTAAGGAAGCCTACCTGAGGTCACAGACAGGTTTCCAGACGCCCTGGTATGCTGATGTTGTTAACTTTTTAGCTACTGGTGTTTTGCCTGATCATTTTTCTAGATCTGAAAAAGATAAAATTAAGTCTGATTCTAAATATTATATTTAGAATGACCTTTATTTGTGGAAGATAGGAAACGATCAGATCATTAGGCGATGTGTAGTTGAAAACGAAATAAAATCCATACTAGAGTTTGTTCATGCTTATGATGGTCACTTTGGTCCTAAACGAACAGCTCATAAAGTGTTAGAGAGTGGATTTTTCTGGCCTACACTTTTCAAAGATGCATACTTGTGTTGTAAGAGTTGTGTTAATTGTCAAAAGATGGGAAATATAGGTCCTCGGAATCAAATGCCTCTTAATCCTATACTTGTTTGTGAAATCTTTGATGTGTGGGGTATTGATTTTATGGGTCCTTTTCCTTGATCTTATGGTAATTTATACATTATCTTTGTCGTTGATTATGTGTCGAAGTGGGTGGAAGCGAAAGCCACCCGGACTAATGATTCTAAAGTTGTTGTGGATTTTGTTAGGTCTCACATTTTTGTCAGGTTTGGCATTCCTCGAGCCATAATCAGCGATAGAGGGACACACTTTTGCAACCGGAAGGTTGAGGCACTTTTTAAGAAGTATCACGTCACTCATCGCACCTCCACGGCCTATCATCCATAAACAAATGGCTCGCCGAAGTCTCAAACAGGGAGATAAGTCTATTTTGGAGAAATGGGTTAGTCCTAACCGTAAAGATTGGAGTTTGAGACTCGATGATGCACTTTGGGCCTATAGGACAACTTACAAAACTCCGATCGGTATGTCGTCGTAAAGATTGGTATTTGGGAAAGCTTGTCACCTTCCAGTAGAGATAGAGCATCGAGCTTATTGGGCGATTAAGAAGTGCAACTTTGGATTGGAAGAGGTCGGGATGCATCGAAAGCTTCAATTGCAAGAGTTAGAGGAGATTAGGAATGATGCATACGAAAACTCTAAGATCTACAAGTCAAAGACCAAAGCTTTTCATGATGCGATGTTGGCAAGAAAGTCTTTCAAAGTTGGACAAAAGGTGATCCTTTATCAATCCAAGTTGAGACTTTTCCCGGGTACATTACGATCGAGGTGGGTTGGTTCGTATATTATGCACAAGGTTTTTCCACATGGGGCTGTGGAAATTGGAGAAGTTGCTATGGATACGACATTTAAAGTGAACGGGCATAGACTTAAGCTGTTTTATGAAGGATTTGCACCGCACATGGTTGAAGAGATCAATCTAGAGGATCCTCCTCTAGAAACTTGAGTGCGATATTGAGACACATCGAGTCCATGACGTTAAACAAGGGTGCTGATTGGGAGGCAACCCAAGTTTTATTTTCCTGCTTTAGTTTTCTTTGTGTTTGTTTTATTTCATTTTCTCGTTTTCTCTCGTCCGGTCTTGATATTTCCTCTTGTGTTTGCAGGTGCATTTGGCGGTCATATTTCTAGATAAGTATGGGGGAAGGAATACGAACATTGGTACAAATGAAGTGGTGAAACTGATCTAGATTTTACTATGAAGCAGGTTGACTATGGTCACGATCAGGGACCCAAGATCCGTTTTGAATAGCCTGAGTTACCCTGACCCGCGACCCTCTCCATAACCCGCTGTCCAGCCCGCGATCCGACCCATTTCACCTTAACCCTACGTTCCCAAATCAGACACCCCACAATCCTATATTCCCGAATCATAAGAATTCTCTCTCAATGGTACTTCCCCTTCAAATCCCCATCTTACAAGAACACTAAACCCTAATTCCAAAATGGGTAACGGGATGATTCTCCGGCCAAAAAAACCGCCGCACCACCTCTGCCGGCCTGAATTCTCTCACAGCGTTCAATGCCGACGCACAGTTAGAAAATATTGAAGAAAGTGACAGAATGCTACTGACAGGAGGTTGACAGTGGTCATAGACAGGAATTCCCCAAGTCTGATTCGTGACCATCACTTCCCCAGGGTTCAGGGAAGTCCTCAGTTTTCCATTCTACTTTATTTTTATATTGAGGACAATATATGCTTTAAGTGTGGGGGGGTATTAGTGCTGAATGAGAAAAATTTTGCATGCTTTCGGGGCATTTTAGTGCTAATAATAGGCTGAAAATATGCGAATTTGCTGCTATAGTTGCTTGAATAGGGCTGTGAATAGTGAATTCGAGGTTGTGTCCTCTTTATGCATGATTAGGAGATAAGATATGACCCAATTTGATTCTTATTTGATGAATTTTCACGATTTAGGCAATGATGGATTAAAATTTTGAAAAAGATATGGAAGTGTGGTTAAGTCTTGCATGCTTAATATTGGCTACTTGTTGGTGATATTCTTACACTTTTGGAAATAGCGTGCCCGGTTTTTAATGGCTAGAATGTTAAAATTGTGTGATTAAAATGACGCCATTTCTTGAATAGAAACTTATGAAGCTTAGAAGTTTAATTTGGTATGCACTTTGAATTTTCACTCATTTTTGGGATATTGTGGTGGAGCTAGGGATTTAATTTAAGCGTGGCAGTTAAGTGGTATGATCTATTATGTGCAGCGCCAAAAATCTGTTGAAATGATTAAATAGGGCTTAGTAACCGGGTGACATTCATCACAAATGTTTGTGCTCACGTAAAACGGTCCCAAATGATCTCGACGAGTGAGGTAAATTACGAATACTCCGCTGATTACCCAACTAAATAAGTGATTTATCACATTCAAACGGTTAATTATGAGTAAGGCTTAGCCACTTGATAATGTGATTGGTTGAGTAACCGGATGGCATTCATCACAAATGTTTGCGTTCGCGTCAAAAGGCCAATGACAACTCAAGCAATCCTAGCTAAGTTCCTAATTATTTTAATTGCGAATAACCCGAATTCCCTACAACTACCGTTTTCATTTGAAACTTCCTTGTGCATACCCTTCATCTAATAAGTTGAATATGATTTCTAGGATTAAATGGTTTATAATTCAACTTTGGTAAATCATGCATGTGCTTAAGATGGTGACCGGGCATTGTATTTTCTTATGTGTGATTCTCATTGCATTTGGTTCGATGTTTGGTAGTGTAGGGCGAAAATTAAGCTTTCATTCCTAGTTTACATTGCCCATTTCATGTTTTCATCGAATGAAGTCGAATTTCTCTCTTATCTTTGATCCTAATTTATGCCTGGGGCAAGCATTGCCTAAGTGTGGGGGGAATTGATACGTCGCATATTCTTTAAATTATTGAGCTTAACCGTTACATTGTTGCACGCTTATCTAGTTCAATTTGTGGAAATTAAGTTGCATTACATGCTTCTGTACGGGAAACACAAATCTGTGGAAATCAAGAAATATTCTGACTAAAAGGATTTGTGGAAAAAATAAGTCACTTAGCTGATGCATTGAGGCTCTTTTAATTTCCTAAGAAAAATAATCAAGCCACTAGTTCACATGGGCCTGAATGGAGCAGCAACTACGGGAGTTTAGGCCCACAACTTAACCAAAGCTAGAAGACGTATTTGGTTCCATCACCCAAGCCTACTTGTGGACGATTTTATATAGCCCACTAAGCCACTTAGAGTGTTATTGAATTGGGGCTTTGATAACGGAATTACTATGGCAATTAAAGGCACAAAACGTTTTGGAAAAGTGGGCATCAGTTTTTCCCACCTTTGATGGAAAATCATGGAGGAGTGGGGAGAAGAATTGAAGCACGCCACTACACTACAAAAGGCAAGCAACAGCGATCCCGCCCGGGCGGCGGCGGGGGGGGAGGGGGGAAGGAGAGCATCACACTAGTTTATTCTTCTTTCCTTTGTTTTGTTGAAACTATATTGCTATTTTATTTTCATGCTTTGAATTTCGTTATGGATTTCTAGTTCGTTTATAGTTGGGATTTTCTAAGCATGCTTTAGGTTTTGTGAGAGTACTTCTTTTGTTGATTAATTCAAGTTATCCGTTTTATTTTCGATTTCATGTCATTGAGTGTTGTTCAATTCTTTGATTAGTGCACGAATCTTAGAGTTAGCAATTCGCATATAGCTAGTTAATTCGTTCGGTGGAGTTAGCCGGATAATTAACAAAGTGGCAATCAACACTAGGTTGTTAAGTTTGGCTGAATTTTGTGTTATGGAATAATTCGGTGTAATTAGACGAAGTAGGAGTTCTTACTAAGTCAATTAGGGTTAGTGTTTCTTTAGCTCGTAAAGTAACTAGTTAATTGAATCTTTGAAGGAGTTTTTGATAAGGTTATTAGCTAGTTAGGGAATAGTCTTTAGGAGTTTCTTTAGATTATTCTAAAAATACAAAGAAACGAGGGAGTCTAAGGTAATTGGTAACTATAGCTAGCCTAACATGGAATTAATCACCCAGTGAATGGTCACGGTCTGATGCATGCGTAGGAAAATCCCGGCTATTTGATTCCCACTGAATTTGTCCTAGTTTAATTTACATCTCAATTTAGTTCAGTTAAATTGTCGTTTGTTTATTTAGTTAAATTCATTATTAGTATAATCAAATCTCAAAACCCCCCATTTTAATTGTTTGTTCATTTCCTTAGCATATAAAAGTTACAATTTCACCCAATCCTCTTGGATCGATACCCGTTGCCACTATTTTGCAATTTAATCGTGTGCAATATTTGGGATTTATTTTTGGTGGCTTCGACACCCATCAGACGTACCTCTCAGTGTCATCCTAATTCGTAGTTAGCTTGAATACATACGGTTTGGAGCATAGCCTCGTTGCAAAACATTTCAAGCTCACATATGCTCGTACATATAGTTCAAAACATTTAATCTTATGACAAGACCATAAACATGTCTTATAAGAACGTATCTACTATATAAATATAATAATATAGTCACATGAGGGCTTGAAAACGAGCACATAGGGTTGTAGGTCGTATTAACTAAAAAGAAAACAATCCTAAACCTCACCTTTTACCAAAAGTGCTCCCAGGAGAGCGTTGACGACCAAGAAGAAGTTAAATGGCGGAACCGACACCTCCCGAACCAAACTCTGAGATAAACAAGTATAAACTTATGACTTAGACTCGATCATGAACCAATTAGATGCACGGCGATGCATAAGAATACAATGGATGCAATATATGTCCTATACATTTATACTTAGGCATATCGGAGCAAATAATGGAATATCACATAAGGAATTTCAAGAATTAAACTCATATTATATTAAATAAGCTCATAATGTATCATATATTAACATACCATATGCATTCATAAGCTCGGAGTTCAAGGAAATAACAAGAGATGCAAGAAAGCATTAGGCATTCGCTTCCTATTCCAATGAGATGTCAGTTCCTTTCGTGCAAATGTTTCATATATATCATGAATTCACGTCAAAATTACACTTAGCAAACAAGGTCATAAACTTAAAATAATTAATGAAACATAACATATTACAACATATTAACATATTAGGATAACAATCGGGGTTAGAAGATACCATAAAAACGGAATAGAAATGTAAAATAGGGTTCCGAGTGAAAATAGACCAAAGCTGACAGTTTTACCGAAACGAACAAGCTATAGGAAATGGGGCATAACTTGAGTTTGAGAAATGGGAATCAATTTTTGTTTCTTAGAAATGAAACTAGACACATAGGGCTTTCCAATTATATATGGCACGAATCATGGTTCAAAGGGATCCAAAAATGACGGAGGTCTGAAGTGGAACGAGTGCAGAATTTTGGCGAAGTGGCGACACCAAAATAAAATGATTATATCTCACAATCTCGAATGAATTTTGAGGTGAATCTAATTGGAGAGTGTTTTAGACTCAAATAGGTTGATCGTATCTGAAATTCAGGTCAAACGGAGTTCGTATGAAGGGGTACCCGGCCAGGGAAAAACAAGGCAGAAATTTACCCGGTCGGGGAAAACAGTGCAGGAACTTTCTACACTAAAAGTACCCACCCGGGGACTTTCCTTCACAAAATCTACCCGCCCGGGGAGAGATTGACAGTGGGAAAAAGAGCAGCAGCAGGGTTGTTTCGAGGGGAAGGAAGGAAGGGCAACCAAGCAGCACATATAGGCACGAAATGAAGCAGCAAAACACTCAAAATCATGCACATCCATTACATATTCACATGGTACAAGCTAGCTCAAGACAAGGATGCATAAACCTCAAGTTCTTGCAAGGAAAAAACTCAGGTATATCAATGGCAACTCTACAACCAAGCAAACATCAACTAATTTCAGTTCATATAATCATTATTGTGGCTCATGTGATCATATATCTAGCTTGAAATCAACAATTAACACAAGAGTTGGCATATAATTTCATATGAACATTTAAACCCTTACTATTAATATCAATCTTCAAAATCATATCAAACCTAAGTAGAAATCTGAAATTTATGGATGAAAATGACCACATAAGGATGTACATAACAATCATACACTTACCCCTTGAATTTGGTTGAGTTTGATGAAGATTTGAGCTCCAAACTCTTCCGTGGTGAATAGTGACGGGAATGGAGATGAGGCTTCAAGTTTTGCTGAATTTTCTCTTTCTTATCTTGCTTTGATCGAAATGGGAGAGTATGGGGTGGTAATGGGCTGAGTTGGGGTTAAGTGGGACCAAGAATCAAGTGAAATCTTGGTTAAAAAATACATTAATGGATGTCTTAGGATCATATATCATGCCTCAAACCATGAAAATTCACAAGGATACACTCATGCTTCTTCCAGAACTTTCAAACTCTTACTATTCATGTCTAAGCTCATAACATGCTCAAATCTTAATGAAAATCTACAAATCATGACTTAAAAGAACCGCAAGAAGATGGAGAACAAGAATATATGCTTACCTCTTGAATCGGAGAAGAAACAAAGAAGATTTGAGCTCAAAATTGTAAGAAGGTGAATAGTGATAGGATTTGCTTCCTTTCCTTGCTTGCAGTTGCTCTTTCCCCTTTATTTCTTGTATGGTCTGAAATGAGAGGTAAGGAATGGATATAGGGGTGTGTTGGGGTCATGTGGGCCCAAGAATGACCTCATTTGGTGGAGAACTGAGGTAGATATGGTCAAAACGGTTAAATGTGGCGGCTTCGATAAACAGTGTTGTGTTCGATGAAGTTTTGGAGGTTCAAACGGGATTAGAAAACTGTGAGGCTTGTTCCATTGGCTCCATATCGTCGATATGAGTCCAACGGTAGTGTCAGAATTTGAATCCGAATTCCCGAGCTCAAGTTACGCCGCCCGGGACCCAATTCTCGCTAAAACATTCATAATTCGGAATATATTTCATAATTCACCAAAACGGTTAAAAAACTAACCAAATTAGTTCTAAAACACGTATAAAGCATATAAAAACATTCATAATTCATATATTTCATGCATATCAAGTTATCACAAAAATCAGAATCAAATTCGGAATTGAACGGATCAAGAACGGGTTCAAAAGGTACAAAACGTTCAAAGTATAAATATAGAGCATATAATCAATATTCAAATATCAATTAAATCACATAATTGCATAAATAATTAAATTAAATGAGCAAGTAGCACACTCGTGATGTCATATCTGTACGATCAAAAAGTCGGGGAGTCACATTGCCCGAGACAGCCGAATTACGGTTTATATTAGGACTGCACAAGTGACACATGAAAGCATATGAGAATCGATAAAGGACCTACACTTGCTTTAGCAAGATGATCTCTTATTGTGTAAGTCATTCATATGTCATCTCGGAGTCCTTGGCTAAGGCAGTGGATCGAGATCAAGAAAAGAGTTTCTTGGATCAAGATCAAATGGATATGAAACGCACTTAGCATTAAGACTGAGATTATTAGGGTTCTAATTATTCTCTTACTCTAGATCTTGGTTGAGAGATAGGTTGTACGAGCACCTTATTTCACATATGTCAATGACTTAAAGGTTCTTCGGATTTATACATTCATATTTAGCTAGGGGTTGCACACCTGTTGCTAGACTATGATAGTGTGATCTGCGGACTCATTATTAATTAGGAATTAATTAATCGGGCTCACTGCTAATTGAATGAAGAACCTAGAGGGTCACACACAAATGCCCAATCACGAGGGTTAAGGCTTGAATTGATTAAACAAGTTGATCGAACCAATCAAGAATTGGAAAGAGGGACCACACGTGTAGGGCACGTGTCTAGGCGCGACACGTGTCGTATCTTGTGTGATGAATTATATTATTTTGATTAATTATTTAATGGGCTTTAATTTAATTATGAATTATTATAAAGTCCAATTTGAAGTTTAAATGTTCAATAAATAATTAATTGTGAATCAATTAATTATTAACATTAATTTATTTATTATGAATAAATAAAATATCCCATGAAAATATCTGAAAAAGTTAGATAGAATTTCTTGTAAGGCAAGTTGATCAAAGGAGACTTTTGATCAAAGTAGAATATCTTTCTTACCTAGCAAGTAATTCAAAGTCTTGAAGGATTTGAAATCCTTACCCAACAAGACAAGGGGGTTCAAACTACCCTAGCCTATGTAGGGATGTAAACGAGCCGAGCCGAGCCTTGGCCTTTTTTCTTTGCTCGAGCTCGGCTCGGCTCGAGCTTCATGGGAATATGTTTTTTTATTTAAAAATAGGGCGATTTACATCTGACTACCCTGCTATTTGGGGTAATTACAATGTAGTCCATCTGTTTTAAGAAATTACAATATAGTCCCTGATGTTTATGTTCCGTTAGAGATCCCTGGAGACCGTTAGGGTTCCGTTAATATTTTGGTCTGTTCTTCCAAAAATGCCCCCAGGACTGTATTGTAAAATTCGTAAAAGTTAGGGATCGTTTTTTTATGGAAAGAAAACACCAGGGACTTATTTGTAATATTGTAAAATATTTACAATATTTTCCATATTTTCCAAATGAGATTAGTTAAGTTTTGGGGCCTTTCTTTGCTTGGGTTTCTCGAAGAGAATGTAATTTTTATTGGTGATTTTGGGTTTTGAGAGCTGATTTTCTGACCAATTTGTTGTCAAGAGTTTCGATTCAGAGGTTTGAAGCTATAATTAGTTTTAATTTCAGCGAGGACCGCTAGGTTTATTCCAAGAAAATTGATTTTTTTATGGAATTTTTTGAGTTTTCATCTCCCTCTTCTTAGTTCTTATGCTTCAGCTTAGAACAAATTTTTTGGGACTCCTACAAAGGCAATGTATATTAATTACATATGAAGGTAGTCTGAATTCATTTTTATTTGGGCTTTCTACTCTATTCGGCCGCTCAATTGCATTCAAGAATTTTATTTTGCAAATCTATATCGCATTTGAGGCATCAAATCTTTGGGATGTTGCTTTTTGTGTTTTACCTTAATCTCTCATTTTGTTTTTTAATTTGAAAATTAAGAGAACTTTCGATAAATCCCGCCGGATTTGGGTGATGGTGAGCAAAATGATAAATCCCGCCGGCCGCCAGTGGGGTTTCAATGGAACAAAGAAATAATAATAAAAAAAAAGATGCTAAGATGCTAAGATAATTAGTTTTTTTAGATTTTTAATTAGATTTTTTGAATTTGGATTTTTAATTTGAATTATGAATTTAATTAATTTAATTTTTTAAATTTGAATAGGAATTTAATTAATTTGAATAGAAATATAAATAGTTAGGGTTTTTTGATTAAATTAAAAATTTTCCTTTTATTAATAAACAATTTGTATTTAATGATTCATTAAAAATATTTAAATAATAATTAGCAATATTATATTTATTAAATTAATAAATAATTTATATTTAACGATTAATTGTAAATATTGTATAATATTATAAATAAGTCCCTGGTGTTTTTTTTCCATAACAAAACGATCCCTAACTTTTACAAATTTTACAATACAGTCCTGGGGGCATTTTTGGAAGAACATGTCAAAATATTAATGGAACCCTAACGGTCTCCAGGGATCTCTAACGGAACATAAACATCAGGGACTATATTGTAATTTCTTGAAACAGATGGACTACGTTGTAATTACCCCAAATAGCAGGGTAGTCAGATGTAAATCGCCCTTAAAAATAATTATATTTATATATAAAAATAAGTATATATATATAATATTATATATTATTTAAGTATTTTTATATATAAGAATTAATATTTATTTATTTTTAATTAAAAATAGTGGCTCGCGAGCCACGAGCCTAAAACAAAAGGCCTTAGGTTCGGGCTCGGCTCGTGAAAGCTCACGAGCCGGCTCGCTTGTTTACATCCCTAAGCCTATGTAAGGGTGGGGTTCGAACCCCATGGGAGAGTGATAGCAAAAATTCTCCAAATCGCTATACACAATTCCCTAGAGCCTAAACACTAAATATAGTACTAGCATCCGCCCTGTTTAGATTGTGATCGAGGTTGGTGTTGATTATTACTCTAGAGGACTGCGATTTCAGAGTCTTGAAGATTTGAAGAAGTTCGAAGGACTTGCCGCTTGAAGCGCGTTTGAGGGCGGCTCAAAACATGTCAAGAAAACGTTGATCTAAGTAAGTTTCTTGAAATCCTTACGAATCGGTAATATGAATTGCAAGTCTAGATCTTGCTTTTGGGAAATATTTTTAAATTTCGCTGCGTTATTGTTTCATATTTCCCAACAGAAAGACCCGCGATTAACGTTTCCAAAGAAGCAAAATCAAGTCAAGGAAGATCGAAACTCTAAAGTCAACGAAAGTGTTTCAAACCTTCCAGACTTCAACATATTATTGTAGGATGAATCAAAGGAATAAATTAGAGATTGTACCCACATCTTGATCAAAATCAATAAAATTCATTTGTGATCATTTCTCGCATTTAATTATTTAATCATTCACGGAAATTGAGTTACAGGGTTAATAGATAAATAACTTATTGAGACTATGTAATGGAGAAAAAAAATAAATTAAATAAAAAAAATTAGAGATCAAATCCAAGAGACCACATTTATCTCTCTCACTTAATATAATAGTATAAAATAATATATATAACTGGTAATTTTCTGATGTGTATGAGGGGTTATTTGAAATATGGTGCTCATGTTTTATTGTATGAGTGTTTTCTTGCCCTTTAGCACTCATAGGGTGTGCTTAGTTATTTTCATGTGGGTTGGGCAATTCATTTCTATTGCTTTTCACATTTTGATATGTGGATCATGACTTGTTGTATTGTTGCTTTTCAGTTGATTTATGCTATGAGGAGGGGTCCTTCATAAAATCTCACAGTTTTTTTTGTCCTATGATGCACGGATATGGACACAGCGATACGAACACGACATGACACGGATACGGCGACACAAATTTTTTCTTAAATTTTCCATTTGAGGAGTGGACACGGTGTCGGATACAAGTTTTCGACACGACACGGTAAAATGATATTTTTAGATGTGTCCGTGCACCACCAAAAGGTTTTATTAAAAAAAAAAACTAGTGACTTTCTACACACTTGATGCGTGTGCAGCGAAATAATTATTATTATTTAACTATATTGAAATTAAATTATTCAAATTAATATATGTTTTATAATTAGTTTTAATATGATTATTAAATTATATATATAAATAAATGTGATAATAATATATTAATAAAAATAATATTAAAATATATATTACAAAATATGACAAAAAATTTAAAAAAAAAATGTTAAAAAGTTTATTAAAAAAAAGAATTAAATTGTTATGAGAGAAAAGATAAGTTAGCACGTTTTTTAAGGGTGAATTAGGGGGTTTTGCAAACTCTAGTGCATAAGCATAAGTAAAAGTTGTTAAAATTTGCAGCAATAAAAACAATGAGTGTTTGGAAAAAAAAAAAAAAGTAAAAAGTAGAAAAATAGTCAATGGAGTGTTTGTCTAGAAAAATTGAGAATCACTTTTAAATTTTAATTTTATTAAGTTACTAATTTACCCCAAAATTTCTTTTAGACTATTTTGAACAATTTAATATGATTTAAATAATATATTAATATAAATAATAGTTTAAAATTATGTAAGATAAGTATGTATAATAAATAAAAATGCATGTGAAAAAATAGATAATGAAAAAAAAAAATGGAACGATTTTAAAATAAATAAATTCATAAGAATTAAGAAAAGAGAAAAAAAAAATTTATAAAAAAAAATTACTTAGTAATTACATATTTTTTGTCTGACTTTTAATTAAAAATTCAAGATTATCAATAGGAAAAGAAAAAATAATAATAATCATACAAACCATAGAGTTCTATATAGATATAAAAAGGTTAATTAAGAAATATTAATATTTTAATAAGGATATTATTGTCTAAAAAGAATTTAATTAACGATAAAAAACTAAATAAGTTATAAACAGAATCCAAAAACATGTCCTAGGCTAGGGATGCAAACGAGACGAGCTGGCTCGAAGAAGGTTCGGGCTTGAGTTCGAAGTTAGCGAGCCGAGCCGAGCCATGTGCAATTTCGAACCCAAGCCCGAGCCATGTATTTCTTGGCTTGAGGCTCGCGAGCTGGCTCGCGAACCTAACACTAATTTAAAAAAAAAAAATTTATATATATATATACTCTTATAAACAAACCCTAGCCCTTTATTTTTCCTCTCTTTCCTTCACACGCAGCAGAGGCAGAGGCATGGACCAAAAGAAAAAAAGCAGAGGCAAAGGCGGTGGTTCTTTCACGCATCAGAGAAGACGCCACCCACCTTGGAACCACCACGGCGCCGGCTCCCATCACGGACATCTTCTCTCTTATAACTCCGCCGTCTAGCGCCACCGCCGACCACACCACCGCCTCCTCCTTCTCAGCGGCAGCGCACCACCTTCTCTCTTTCTCCTCTTCTTTTTTTTTTTGATTTCTTTCTATGAAATTCAGATTTGAACCTTTGGAAGGATTTTGAGGAATTAATGTATGTACTTTCCCAAGTTTTTAGTTCGATTGCATCTGTATTTTGTGCATTCTTTTTCCTTCTCTCTCTCTCTTTTGTTTTTTTGATTTATTTCTATGAATTTCAGTTTTGATATCGTTGAAAGAATTCAAAGGAATTAATGTACTATTTTTCCAAATTTTTGATTCGTTGCATCTCTATTTTTTGCTTTTTTGCTTTCGATTGGATGAATGTAAAAGAGATCTCCAGATTTTGGCCAAAATGGTGTTATTTTGAGGGATTTTGTTAATGGCTCGAGGCTCGGCTCGGGTCGTCCGAACCTCACTGCGAGCCAAGCCCGAGCCACATCAATTAGGGTTCGAAGGCTCGCGAACCGAACCCAAGCCTAATTTTTAGGGCCGAGCCCGAGCTCGAACCTTGAAAAAATGCCTCGGCTCGGCTCGTTTGCATGCCTATCCTATGCTACTTTTGGATTTTCATTTATTACTGCTTAAAATAAGCAAAAACCGATGTTCCAAAATCCAAACACTCCAAAACTGTTAAAAATAAGCAACACATTAACTTAATATGAGTGTTTCACAATAATGTTTTAAAATTGATTTAGGGTGTTAGCAAATGTGTATTTTCTGTCTATTATTTGACGAATGAGACCAAAATTATAACTTTTTAAAAATAATAGGATTGAATGTGTCTAATTTAAAAAATATGGGACTAAAATTACAAAAAAAAACTGATTTTATGGGACAAAAAATATAATTTGCTCTTCAAATTTAATAGCTTTTAAAAAGAAAACATTGAAAGCTAATCGACATAGCATGTACATTCCGACCAACTTCAACAATTTTATTAATTTTATAATTTTTTTTTTTTTTTTTTTTTTTTGGTTACAACACGATCAAGCTCAAAGGAAGGCTAAAGTTCTTCCTCCTCCATACTGTCCCAAATCTTCAAGTTCTCCAGCATGCTCTGCCCAACCTTTGCCAAAGAATCAACACTCAGCAGTGTTGTTTCCCGTACGTCTGATATGACGAATAGAGCAGCTCCCAGGTTTGAATATAAGAGACCTGCAGTCAGCGGGATGATCAGCTGCATCCTCTCCTTCTGCACCAGATTTATCGCCGTTGCCGAATCACACTCAACCTCGATATGATGCGAGGATATCTGCTGCGTTCCCAGGCTCACGTAATCCCATCAACTCTGCTGTTAAAATATTCGTAATGCCAAGCTTCATAGCAAAGTCGAGTTGCCAGATTCCTTGGTCATCGCGAATCACCCCTCCTGCCGAGGCAATCCTGCTGTGCTTGTAGACACTACCATCCGTATTTAGTTTATACCAACCCGGACTAGGCTTCTTCCACATTGTTGATAGCACCCGGAGCAGAAATATGAAGAAAGTAAGGATTCAAGGAAAAGATATATATCGTAGTTTCATTAAATAGTGGAGAACAGAATCATATAAAATTCGAAGGGAACTAATGGATTTTTGTCGAGCATATCAAGAAATCTACACACATAGGAACACGAAAAATACCTGGACAGAAGTACAGGAGTGGCATAAAAGTTGAACCAAGGGAACAACAAATGTTTCGTTCATGACGTGACCAGCACCTAAACTCTGAAGAGCCTTATGCTAGCAAAAGACCAACACATAGGAAGACTCAAGAAATAATGTGTACTGATTTATGAGGCAAACCTTGACAGAATGAGAAACATTCTTCAAGAAAATACAAGCAGCAGCACGCACTTCGGCACTATCATGGCTAATGCCTCTGTTACAATATTTATGGCCTGCATTAAGATTAGGCATGTCAAGCACGATAGTTCTTAGCAACATTATGTGACGGGGTATAATCAGAATTGAGACATCTAGTCATATAAATACAGTAAATTATTTGATTGGTATCTTTGGCTCTTTGCAAAATAGACAGGAATAAGCTACTGAAAATCAAACCAGAAACAGCCAACAAACATCCATTAAATCAAGAAATGGAGAAAATGAGAGGCAAACATAACATAACGTAATATGTCTAGAAACAGAAACAACCCCCACCCCCAACCAAAAAAGCAATCTGTTCTTTTTCCTTTTCAAGTATAAAAGAAATTAAGAGGAAACAACACATCAAAAGATTAGAGATAAAGAATCACTTGCAGCGGAATGGTCAAAATTAAAAAACAATACCAATGACCACTTTGTAGGAATAAAAACGATCAACCATTGTGAGAAGTAGTACCACAATATTTACAATCAAATTGGTTATAGTGCGACTTACAAGCTTCAATTGATGGAGATGGAGATGTAAGCACGATCCAGAGGAACCGTAATTAACAGCCAATATCTGTACAACAATTCCAGATTTTGTAGTCAAATTTCACATATCCACCAAAAGACAAGTTTAACAAAATAAAGAAAAAGAAAACAAAGTGATATATTTGATGTATGAATAAAATTTCACACTAACAATTTCTGGATGACTGTCAAATTTCCAATTTCAAGTGGGATTGGTCCGGTTAGCTGATTCGACCCCATATCCTTTACTTGAGGTTTTCAACTTCTCTATCTCTACTCATGAACAGCTCTTAAGTTATAATTAACAGCGCTAAGTACATTTATCGATGCCTGGACAGCAACAGAAAATATAAGGAGAAAAATTAAAAAATGAGCCCAAGTTACACTGATTATAAAATCCAAAAAGACATAAGACGCAAAACAAGTTTCTGAGTTATAATTTCTTGTGGAACATTTTTCTTTCTAGAAATCATTTACTGCAACACAATATCAATATGTAAAATGGATTATGAGTCCAGCAACAAGGATCTAAGATTCTAATCCATGCTTTAGTACTAATTTCTTCATTACATTGAATATATCATAGATACGCTAATAACTGTAAGGTTTAACCAAACTCTCAACTTTTGTTATAAAATGCTTTAAATTATAATCATTGTACCTAATTTTGTATGATACTCAGAAATCAGATCACAGATGAAGGAAAGCTATTCCAAGTTGAAACTTGAAATCCAAATCAACGAAGTTACACCGCATACAACCAAATCTGCAAACTACCAAACAAATCCTATATGAAATTTACCCCTGGAAGTTCTGAGTCCAGATGATTCCAATTTGACAAAACAAGTAATGAGTCCTCAATAATAGCCCTAATGAATGAAGTTGAAGCATCAACTGAGAAAAAAATATAAAAATAAAAATCAGAGAAAACCATTAATTCCTATGTCAAAGAATGCCAATGCATAAAATCCCAAATAAAGTTCGCCAAAAATTCCGACATTATAATGAATAGATGCACGGAAAGTAAGAATCAAGATCTACAGTCAACTAAATTTAGTTGGGGTTTAAAAACTTGCCTTCTTTATAACAAATAGATAAACGAAAAAGTCCGTCAGAAAATGATTGCTTTCTTTGTAGTGTCGAAGGCAACGCCTCCAGCAGCTCGCCACAAGACAAGCAGGCTAGCATAGTGGTGCATAAGTGTATTATTTTGGAAGCTACATTTCTACGCCAACCTTATGGTGTGTTATCATTTGTTCCCCTAATTCTTGTTTAAATCTTCTCGAACTTGGTATTGTAGCATGCAGTCAGAAGTTCAACAAAAATGGCACCAGCAGGAATGCAAAGCCAAACACAACATAAAAACAGCATGCGAAGTGGCCTCACCGGCCATCTAATAAATAATTATAGAAAACGAGAGTTTAAAGGCCTAAACCTGGCCATGCCAAAACGACAATTTTTTCTTGGCAACATCATGCTAGCAACTAGGATCATTCCTGCAAAGGTCCTACCAAATCCAAACACTCTCACCCCAGAACTGACCGCCATCACCATGGAGGTTCGTTGGAGCCATTGAAGAAGTGGTCACATTAGCACTACTGCCAGGGTTAACCCCTAGAAAAGCATTCTGGAATTGGCTCACGAGCAGCTGAAGCCGCTCTGAAGCAAGGTTCAACCCATTCTTAGCATGGTCTAGATCGATAGCACGGACTTCATCGTCAACCCTGGAATGTTCAAGAGCTGCCCTCAGCCGACTAACTTCAGCACACAGCGTCCTTCCCCGCTCAGAACACTCGGCCTCGCCCACTGTATGTTCTTCAAGATTTATCCTAGCCTGCTCAAGCTCAGCATGGGCCGTTACCAGCTCCTCCTGGAGGCGTTTCACTTTACTCTCGGCAGCTTTGAACTCCTCATCCAGCCGTACTTTTCTCTTATCGCATGACGGAGTATGAGACCTCAGCTCCGCGACCAACAAATACACCTTATCGAGTTCGGAGTTAATCACTTCCTCTTGGGAGTTATAAGGCGTTTCCATCACAGCCAGGTCCATTCCACAAGACTCCAGGAGGGCCTCTACTTCTGTCGGCCATTGTGCAAGTTCCTTCGCCAGGGGAGGAGAAAGCTTCATGGTGCCCAGGTCACGGGCAAGACCCAACAAAAAATTCTTACGCTGGTAGTAGGTCACCCCAATACTCTCTCGTTGGATGGCGGAGAATTGCTCGTGAATCTCCTTAAGACGGTCCTGAGAGAAAATTGAGGGTGGAGGCTTGAAACGCGAGCGCTGAGTTAAGAACACCCAAGCTTCTTCCAGCATCTCAGGCACCGCTAAATAAAGCTACAGAAGAAGAGATCGTGTGAATACTAGAGCAAGTGGCTAAATAAATAGAAAGAACAGGATGACACATACCTGAGCAGTAGCAGGGTTGCCAGAAGTTGGGGGGGCTGTCAGCACATCGGCTGCAAGGACTGGCTGAACAGAAGAGGCAGCTGCAATAGAGGACTGCATAAGTTTGGGGCCCTCTGAGACGGGCTTTGGACCGGAAACCAGGGGAGCATCATCACTAAACAACTTCTTGCCCTTCAAACCGGCCAGGGCAGCAGAAATGGGGACATCATTGTCATCATCTCGGTCATCCGTGACCAATTTACTGCAAACCAAGCGAACGACCGCTGGGTCCTCTTCATCATCTTCCTCAGAAACAATCAGGCCACCCTGATCAAGCGGCGCGTCATCGTCATTCACAGCAAAAAGGATGGGGACAGATGCACGTTTCGGGACGGCCTTGGAACCCATCGGTCCTTCAGAGGAAGCCTCACCTTCAAAAATGGAAGCAATAGGCTCCAGACTGGAGCCGGGAAGACTCAACTGCTCCTTAAACTGCCGCATCGTGCACAGTCTTTTTGAAGCCTATAGAAGACAGAGGTTATTGAGAAAGAGATGACTGGAAGAAAAACAGGCAAGTAGCATAACCAAGAGAAGTCATACTAGGAAAGCAGTCCTCTCCTTGTTCCTATTTGAAGAGGAAGTGGGAGCTGAGGACTCGCCCACGCTCCGAAGAATCGGAACGGCAATAGGAACGTGTGTGAGATTGCCGGTAGCAGTCTGCCTGAAAGTGGAAGCCCCATCCTTTTGCTTCTTCTTTTTCAGCTTAGACCCTACAAAAGATAAACCTCAGTGTCAGTCGACGAGTGACAAAAAAGCAAATTACAACAGGAGGAAAGCAATAAATTCCTATATAGTCTATTATCCGTACTAGAGTTATGATCCTACTCGAACCATAAAAGGATAGGTATTGGGCCCTGAGGCCGTATCGGCATATTCCCCCTTGAACTCCACCTGCGGGGTCCTCTTGATGGCCTTTTTGACGACCTTGGCCACGATAAGCATGTCACGATCAGGATGAGGTGGGGCTTTAGGACCTATAGGTTTATCAAGTGCCCCCACCAGACATCCTCACCGTGCCTCTCACAACGGTTATAAGCCGCTTTTTTCGCGGTAATAATAGCTTTCAATTTCTTCTCATTAAAGGCCTCGATAGCCTAGGCAACACTCACCTGTTTTCCAGTCCAATCCCAAGTCCTATCCTATTGAACACGGTAAAATGATCAGAAATTGATCTCACCTTGTAAGGCAGAAACGCCAAGCCTCTGTACGCAAGCCTCCTCAGGAAAGGGGTGGTGCAGCTTGGAAAGGACGTTGGGGAACTCGAGGCGTCTAAGGCATGTGGGACCAGACTTCAAGCGTGCCACATTCAGATGCCCCTTCCACCACTCCCTAAAGCCCCTCGTGGCTTCATATGAGGGGGTAAAGCGTTGAAGCTGAAAGGCCATGAAAAGAGCCTCTTGGCCTTTCCGGAATTCTTCGTATGCTGCATAGTCCCCTCGAAGAAAGATGTGGGCCGTCACTCGGGTGTTGCGGGTCTGAGGGGGGGCAGGCAAACTCTGGATCAACCCAAATTGGCGGGCTACATAATGAGGACTGTAAGCCACCACACCGTTTTGCGTACTATTCTCGAAGTGAAACCCATATGGAAGGTCCCGCGCCACCAAAAAAGCGGCCCATCTCTCCTTGTCATCTTCCGTGGCCTCCCTACCACTGGCCAGCCAAGCCTCCTCAGAACAGAACACATGGAATTTAGGCCGGCTTTCTTTCTTGTAGTCATCATGCCACCTCACAAAGTGATGTTCAGGGTTACAGGCCTCCAGTGGCCCAGCCCGTTTAACAAAAAGCCCAAATAATTCCCCGGGATTGCGGGCAGAGTTAGAGGAAAAGGGGAAGTAGGCTTGAAGCCACATCTGGACAACCCAAAGCGCCCCTGTCAGTGCAGGGGAAGACCACCGTCTGTGGTACTTCTGGAACTTCTGCAGCAACGCGAGCCCCCGGTAGATGTTGGCCAAAACGATTGGGCCGAGAGCAACCTTCTTGCCAAAGGCTAAAGCAGTGGCCACCCGGAAGTACTCCGTCGTGACTTGAAGGGCCTTGGAGCAGCAGCAATACCGGCATAGCCAGTAGGCCAAAAAGCGGATATGCTCCTCATCACTAATTGGGAGGTCGGGTTTCAAGAAGCAGAGAGGCAAGGCGTGGTACTTTGTCACAGCAGCAGTGGCAGACTTGTAATGACCCTTAATCTCAGGAAGGTCAGAGCCCCACTGGATGGTGGGATCAACGCGAATGCCAGTAGCTGAGAACCCCCCTATAGCTTCAAGGTCAAGAAGCGTGATAGTCATCGGCCCCACAGAAAAGTGAAAGGTGTTGTCGAGGGTATCCCAGAAGCAGGCGGCGGCGAAAAGCAAATCGAGGTCAATGGGAAAAACCTCGCAAGGGCCGACGCAGATAGAGAGAGCGTCAGCGATGCCAACCTGTCGCCATTGGCCTTCGAAAGAGGGCTTAAGGCGTTCATACCAGTCAACAAAGAGCCGGTGATTCTCTTTGTTTTCCCAGGGCCATCCGTGGTATTTTTTAGTGAAGCGAATCTGATGTCGTGTGCACCCTATCAACGGCGAATTAGGGTTGCGTGGATGATCGGCAGCAACTACTCCTTCGACACTCTGGTACAGAGGACCCAAAGTGTGGCCATCATGGCCGAGAGACAAGATTTGGGTGAAATTTCTCTTTTTCCTGATATTTTGAGAGATGAAAAGGTATCATAATTATATCACAATGACTCTAAATGAAATACAAAATACAATAAACGATTGACCATCAACATATGCAGGAAGGTACCTTCTTTTAAATTCAGGTCCATCGACATGCTCCTCCATATTTATCTCTGTGGTCTCACCAGAACCACTTGACTCCTGTTGTTTTCTTTCATGTATAGCATCAGGTTCTGGTAAAGGTTTTTTTAAGGGAGTGGATGACACTGGATCATTAACGCATCTCACTGGATGCTTTGTACCAATACTCATATTAATTGGCATGACTGGGCAAGAGGACTTATTTTCTCTAGAGCAATTTCCTTTCCGTGGAGGATTATGATTGTAGGGACTCCTATAAACAGTTTTTACAAGATGGTTACAACGATCACAACACTCGATCTTCTTGGCAAAACGGCCGCAGAATGTGCATCTGTAATAGCTCCGAGAACCTTCCCGACTGTTGTTCCCATGTTGTACTGGTTGCAATTTTTTTTCTGGTAGCATTCCACTTGGAATGGAGGAAATTGATTGTGAAACAGATGTTGGCGGCGGCCCAGACTTAGATGGACCATCAGATAACTGTACTCCTGCAGATTGACCTGTCAAACCTTCGAATGATTCCTCTTGCACTGTATTTTCTTCACTCTGTGGTAATAACAGAAATAAGACAAAATTAAACATGAAGTATGGTACATAACCAGTGACACAAGATGCATCTGAGGTCACCTCAAAAACATAAATGTTAACATTGAACTCAAAGAAACCTTGGATTCTCCAAAGTAAACAAAAAGAAGTAAAAGCTTCATCAACAGCGGCACTGCCATCAACTTATTGACCATTAGAATTTTGAAGATGTGAACACAATCACTTTCTATGAAGTTAGATGCAGCTAGAGCAGAGGGGAAAGTATACAAAATATACAAATTACTCAATGTTCAACTTCAGTATCAGAAAATCTGAATAAAAAAACGAAGGCCAATTGATGAAGCACTGACGTGATAGAATAGTCTTGCAATCAATGGCCTTAGCTTAATTTGACTTATTATTCTAACAAATAGTAATTCGGTTTACATATGAATTATAGATGGAATTCATAAACTACGCCGTCCATGTCTTATCATAAATCATTGTTGTTGCCAATTAAGATTTACAAATGTGGTGGGAGGGGGCATCTATTTCTGCAAACTACTGGAAATGCCCATTGCAGCAGTAAAATTCAGAAAAGAAGAGAGACGACTTTCACGTAAAAAAAATCATCACAGGTAAGTCCTGCTATCTCAAAATTGATCACTTCTGGCAGCAAAAGGTATTTCTCATCTTTTTTACAGTAAAAGTAGAACAGAAAGAGAATGCAAGTAAAAACAGAAACCTAATTCGGCAATACTGGAAAAACTGAAACCAAAAGTCCAATAGGTTTCCAATTTTTTCTTTTCACTCTAAATTTCAATACAGGCTTTGAAAAAATCAAGAACAAACAATATAACAGAAGAAACTCAATTTCATAACAAGAATGATAGCCGTATCAGTTATAACAATTGACGGAAAAGTAAGAAATTGGAAAGCAACATAGACGTGCGTTAAAGTGGAATCCTAACCTTCAATCCTTCACCCGACTGTCGGGGTTGAGGGGAGTATCCCACTGGAACATCTGCAAATTCCAAAATTTGTCGCAAAAATCAACTCACAATTTTGACAGATTCTATATTCCAGATACACATGCAAACAAACGTATTCAAAAAATTCATTTGCCAAAAAAACAGAAAATAAAACAGGCAACGCAGAATATGAAAGTGGAACTGTAGTGTGTAAAGTTACCAAACAGAATGTGAGAGGATTCATCAAAATCAGCCCGTAAACCACCTTCGCACAGCTCTACGGTTTCTAAAGTTTCTTTTTCAGAAGCTTTTGATTCTCCTCTTGAACTGTTCTCTACCGCGCAATCACTGTTACAAACACTACTCACCCGTACCAGTTCATCATCTTCCTCAATTGTTAAATCGATAATTCCTTCTCTTCCCTCGCTTGATGGCCTCGGATTATCGTCTTCAGTGTCCGTAGGAGCTTCCGAGCTCCGATTGTTCTCTTCTTTCCATGGCGGATTCCCACACATAGTCAGCGTGCAGGTGCGTGTTTTTGCTGTCGAAGTGTTTTCAGTGTGCATATTCCTCTTTGGGACTGCTCGATGACAGAAATTACCAAGTGCCCCTTGCACAACAACGAATTCACGAAGGCTGAGTGTGTATAATCGAGTGGCTCTTGAGGTGTTTTTGGTCATTTCGCAATAAGGAACTCCTGAGTGGAGTGGCGACAACAATTTCGGAGTGCGATTAGCAAACAAAATTTGTTTTCTAAATTGATGTCGGAATCATATATTAATCTATACTCTAACTACGAGACCAATTGTGATATGTTGGTGTACTATTTTCTTATTTTTAATTTTTTTTTCTTATTTTTTTTTTTTATTTATGTTTATCCGTTTTCTTTCTCTCATGTTCTTTTCTCTTTTTTTCTCTATTGGTCACTTCAAAAATATATTTTTAACTTATTATTTTATTTTATTTTTAAACATACACCCCCAAGTGGTCAAAGGAATTTGCACCCGGGTCATTGTCTTCGAGAATCAACCCTCAAACCACTTGGCCATATATTTTTAACTTATCTTTTCTCTTATCTCATTTAATTTTTTTCTTTTATATATAATTTTTATCTTGTTTTAAAGATAATGTTGTTTGGTATATTATCTTTTCACGTTATTTATTTATTATAATTTAATAAATATATTAAAAATAATTATAAAATATATATTAATATAAAAAATATTTTTAATATATTTAAATTATAAAAAAATAATAATTTGCACATGCAATGAGTGTGCCACAATTATTAGTATACTAGCAACTCTGCACACTCTACGTGTGTGCAAATAAAAAATTAAGATTCTAAATATAGAGAAATAAAATTAAGATTTTAAATTTAAAGAGATGATCAATATCATAAAATATGTGAAAAAGATTAAAATTAAGATTAAAATATCTTATGATTAAGATTAAAACTTTAAGTTGATAACTGATAAAATACGTGAATAAAAATTCTAAACAGATAAATGAAAAAAAAAAAAAAAAGATAAAATTTATACATAAAGAAAAAAAAAATTAAAGTGAGGAAAGAGAAAAGAGAAGTTATGAATATATTAGAATGGTAAATAAATAAATAAATAAATAATAGAAAAAAAAAATGAATGTAAGAAAATACAACGGATGAAAAAAATAAATAAAATAAAAGGAAAAGAAAAGAGTCCAAAAGACCAAGCGGTTAGTATAGAATAGTATAGATATAAAGGAATTATTAAAAAAATATATATAATGAGAGAGAAAAGAGAAATTGAGAATATTACGTTATTGGAATGGTAAAATAAATAAATAATAATAATAAGAAAAGAAAAGAGTCCACACGCAGAAAAAAAGAAAAAAAAAAGAGTTTAGGGGTAGAAAAAAAAGAGTCGAAGAGTCGAAGACACCAACGCGGTTTCTCTCTACCCCTGACGCTTAATATAATAGTATAGATTATGAATGAAGCGGGCAATATTCTGGGTTTTGGCTTCTGTGCGCGTTTTACATGTTTAAGATTCAAATTTAGGTTGAAATTCTTTTTATTATCAAAACACAATGTATTTCTTAATTCTTGAAGAAAAACCCATTAGTTTTTTGTTGCTACGATCTATACTCTATTATTAAGCGCGAGAGATAAAGATGGCCTTTTGAACTTGGTCTTTAATTTTATTTATTGTTTTTTTCCTCCATCATACGAATGTGTTTATCCATCTATTATTCCTACTTTTTTCCCATCCTACTTTTATTCTCATTTTTATTTTTTTATATATTTTAACTATTTTCCATTAATATATAATTATTAGGTTTATATCTAATTCTTTAATTTAACACATATATCTTTTTTTACACACTCATAGAGTGTGCTTAATTACTAGTTTCTAATTAATGTCCGAATAATATTTTTTATTCTTTTTTAATGTAAACTAGCAACTCCGCACATTCAATACATGTGCAAATAAAAAATTATTAATATTTAAATATATTAAAATATTTTTTTTATTAATATATATATTCTATAATTATTTTTAATATAATAACTAAATTACGATAAATAAATAATATAAAATAGTGTCATATTAATAATTAAAATTAAAAATTAAAAACGTGGGAGTTATGAAATAAAATAAATAAATAAATAAAAAGAACAAAAAAGAAAAGAGATTAAGTGTTTATGACACCACAATGGATTCTGAAATAAAATAAATAAACAAATAAAAAGAAAAGAGAAGTGACTAAGAGTTCATGATACATAATCCATTCTGACACTTAATATAATAGTATAGATAATTAATATTACAATAAATTCACCAAAAGGCGAATAGAATGGGAAACATACCGACAAAAAAAATGTTATGTAACGGATTAGTTCAGTTATTCATCTTCTCTTTTGATTAATCTATTTCTTTTTTTTTTTCACTAAATGTTGGTTAAAGTTTTAATACAGAAAGTCAATCAATTCAATAATTCATCTTCGCTTTCGATTAAATTGATCTACTTCTTTTCCACTAAATATTGGTTAAAGCTTTAATACTGAAAATCAAACCTTGGCTGAGCTCAACACAGCACTAGCTGCAAACCTGCAGTTATTCTTGCCCGAGACTTTGGATGGGAAAAAATTGTGGTGGAAGAGGATTGTATAAATGTCACAAACCAGATAAATAATGTTAATAGTGATCATGCGCTTTGGGGATCACTACTCTTAGATTTGAGATCCTTGTTGCATCATTTTGATTCTTGTTCTTTTTGTTTTTTTCCGCATGAGGCTAATAGTGTAGCCTATACGCTTGCGAAAAATGCAGCTTCGGCTTGCGTAGGTAGTAGTGATATTCTGGCTGAGCCCGAGTCTTTTGTACTTTCGGACATTGTTGGCTAATATTAGTTCTGTTCTTTGTTTTAAAAAAAAAAAATTGAATAAGTTATTCTCCAATTAAATTTCTCTTTTTTTTTTTGGAATACTATTCTCGAATTAAATTGTACACACAAAAAAGGGATACTAACCAGATAACTTAGAGACGTAAATTTTTCCTTTATTTATCAATTTCGCATAGCACCTTCAAAAGTAGAAGAATTGCAAAAAGAAAAATAAAATGTCCGAATCAAATTTTTTTCAAGGAATGAACCTGGTAATATTTCGGTTTGGGATTTTGTGCGGGTTTTTGGGTTTTCACTTGTCATGACTCCGGTTCAGCTTTCTAAACATTGAAATTTAATTGAGTTAGAAAATCATAATTTCTTTACAAGATATTTCAAGACGAACTTTCTCATAACATAATCGATAAATTTTAATAGCTTTATTATTTTTGATAATATTTTTCAGACGAACCTTGCCCCAAACTTTCAGAAATTTTAATATTTTTTATTATTTTTCATATGAATTTTCATCGCAACTTTTCTTTTTCCCCCTATTTTCAACCTGTTTGAGCTTTATTTTTGTCAATTATATACCATCAAAAACAATAATTAGAAATTCAACAATGTTCAAAAACCCAACAATAATGTAATAACAAATCCAATAACAATAAATCCAATAAGAAATTCGAAAAATTCTAACGAATTACGTCTTCTTCAAGTACTAAAAGCATCATTACAGGTTCAAATCTAACATGAAAATATAATTTTTCAAAACATTAAAAAAAAAAAAAAAAAAAGACAATTTCATAGCATGCAAGCAGAGCTATCTCCAGAATTCCCAAGAATGATCGCTTCGTGCAAGACCTAAAGGCTAAAAGCATTTCATAGCCTATTACAACAGGAGGAAAAAAGTAGGGATTCAAGGAAAAGATATACTGTAGTTTCATTAAATAGTTGAGGAACAGAATCATATCAAATTCAAAGGAAACTAAGGGATCTTTGTGAAGCATATCAGAAATCTAAACACATCGAAATACAAAAAATACATGGACAGAAGTACAGGAGTCGAGCAAAAGTTGAACTGAGGGAACAAGAAATGTTTCGTTCAAGACGTGACCTGCACTTAAAACTCCAAAGGGCCTTATTATGCTAGCAAAAGACCAACACATAGGAAGACTAGAGAAGTAATATGTTCAGAGTTACGAGGCAAACCTTGACAGAACGAGAAACATCTTCAAGAAAATGCAGGCAGCAGCACGTACTTCAGCACTATCATGAGCTAATGCTTCTGTTCGGTAATTATGGCCTGCATTAAGATTAGGCATGTCAAGCACAATAGCTCTTAGCTACATTGTGTGACGGGTATAATCAGACTTGAGACATCTAGTCATATAAATACAGTAAATTATTTGATTGGTATATTTGGCTCTTTGCGGAATAGACAGGAATAAGCTACTGAAAATCAAACCAGAAACAGCAACAAACATCCATTAAATCAAACAACCAAGAAATGGAGAAAATAAGAGGCAAACATAACATAACATAACCTAAGTCTAGAAACAGAAACAACCCCTACCCCCACCCCCAACCAAAAACGCAATCTGTTCTTCTTCCTTTTGAAGTATAAAAGAAATTAAGAGGAAACAACACAGCAAAAGATTAGAGATAAAGAATCACTTGCAGCTGAGTAGTCAAAATTAAAAAACAATACCAAATGACCACTTTGTAGGAATAAAAACGATCAACCATTGTGAGAAGTAGTACCACAATATTTACAATCAAATTGGTTATAGTGCAACTTACAAGCTTCAATTGATGGAGATATAAGCACGATCCAGAGGAACCGTAATTAACAGCCAATATATTTACAACTCTGTACAACAATTCCAGATTTTGTAGTCAAATTTCACATATCCACCAAAAGACAAGTTTAACAAAATAAATAAAAAGAAAACAAAGTGATATATTTGATGTATAAATAAAATTTCACACTAACAATTTCTGGATGACTGTCAAATTTCCAATCGCAAGTGGGATTGGTCTGGTTAGCTGATTCGACCCCACATCCTTTACTTGAGGTTTTTCAAGTATCTCTACTCATGATCAGCTCTTAGGTTGTAATTAACAGCGCTAAGTACATTTATCGATGCCTGGACAGCAACAGAAAATATAAGGAGAAAAATTAAAAAACGAGCCCAAGTTACACTGATTATAAAATCCAAGAAGACATAAGATGCAAAACAAGTTTCTGAGTTATAGTTTCTTGCGGAACATTTTTTCTTCTAGAAATCATTTACTGCAACACAATATCAATTATGTAAAATGGATTATGTGTCTAGCAACAAGGATCTAAGATTCTAATCCGTGCTTTAGTACTAATTTCTTCATTACATTGAATATATCATAGATACGCTAATAACTGTAAGGTTTAACCAAACCCTCAACTTTTGTTATAAAATGCTATAAATTATAATCATTGTAACTAATTTTGCATGATACTCAGAAATCAGATCACAGATGAAGGAAAGGTATTCCAAGTTAAAATCCAAATCAACGAAGTTACACCGCATACAACCAAATCTGCAAACTACCAAACAAATCATAAATGAAATTTACCCCTGGAGGTTCTGAGTCCAGATGATTCCAATTTGACAACACAAGTAATGAGTCCTCAATAATAACCCTCTTGAATGAAGTTGAAGCTTCAACTGAGAAAAAAATATAAAAATAAAAATAAGAGAAAACCATTAACTCCTCTGTCAAAGAATGCTAAAGCATAAAATCCCAAATAAAGTTCGCCAAATATTCCAACATTACAATGAATAGATGCACGAAAAGTAAGAATCAAGACCTACAAAGTCAACTAAATTTAGTTGGGGTTTAAAAACTTGCCTTCTTTATAATGAATAGATACACGAAAAAGTCTGTCGGAAAATAATTGTTTTCTTTGCAATGTTGAAGGCAACGCCTCCAGCAGCTCGCCGCAAGACAAGCAGGCTAGCGTAGTGGTGCACAAATGGATTCTTTTAGAAGCTACATTTCTACGCCAACCTTATGGTGTGTTATCATTTGTTCCCCTAATTCTTGTTTAAGTCTTCTCGAACTTGGCATTGTAGCATGCAGTCAGAAGTTCAACAAAAATGACACCAGCAGGAATGCAAAGCCAAACACAACATAAAAACAGCATGCGAAGTGGCCTCACTGGCCATCTATTAAATAAATATAGAAAACGAGTTTAAAGGCCGAAACCTGGCCATGCCAAAACGACAATTTTTTCTTGGCAACATCTCGCTAGCAACTAGGATCATTCCTGCAAAGGTCCTACACCAAAGCCAAACACTCTCACCCTAGAACTGACAGCTATCACCATGGAGGTTCGTCGGAGCCATTGAAGTAAGGGGTCACATTAGCACTACTGTCAGGGTTAACCCCTAGAAAAGCATTCTGGAATTGGCTCACGAGCAGCTGAAGCCGCTCTGAAGCAAGGTTCAACCCATTCTTAGCATGGTCTAGATCGATAGCACGGGCTTCATCGTCAACCCTGGACTGTTCAAGAGCTGCCCTCAGCCGACTAACTTCAGCACACAGCATCCTTCCCCGCTCGGAACACTCAGCCTCGCCCACTGTATGTTCTTCAAGATTTATCCTAGCCTGCTCAAGCTCAGTATGCGCTGTTACCAGCTCCTCCTGGAGGCGTTTCACTTTACTCTCGGCAGCTTTGAACTCTTCATCCAGCCGTACTTTTCTCTTATCGCATGACGGAGTATGAGACCTCAGCTCCGCGACCAACAAATAGATCTTATCAAGTTCGGAGTTAATCACTTCCTCTTGGGAGCTATAAGGCGTTTCCATCACAGCCAGGTCCATTCCACAAGACTCCAGGAGGGCCTCTACTTCTGTCGGCCATTCTGCAAGTTCTTTCGCCAGGGGAGGAGAAAGCTTCATGGTGCCCAGGTCACGGGCAAGACCCAACAAAAAATTCTTACGCTGGTGGTAGGTCACCCCAATACTCTCTCGCTGGATGGCTGAGAATTGCTCGTGGATCTCCTTAAGACGGTCCTGAGAGAAAATTGAGGATGGAGACTTGAAACGCGAGCGCTGAGTTAAGAATGCCCAAGCTTCTTCCAGCATCTCAGGCACCGCTAGATAAAGCTACAGAAGAAGAGATTGTGTGAATACTAGAGCAAGTGCATAAATTGAAAGAACAGGATGGCGCATACCTGAGCAATAGCAGGGTTGCCAGAAGTTGGGGGGGCTGTCAGCTCATCGGCGACAAGGACTGGCCGAACAGAAGAGGCAACTGCAATAGCAGACTGCATACGTTTGGGGCCCTCTGAGACGGGCCTTGGACCGGAAACAGGAGGAGCGTTGTCATTCAACAACTTCTTGCCCTTCAAACTGGTCAGGGCAGCAGAAATGGGGACATCATTGTCATCATCTCGGTCATCTGTGACCAATTTACTGCAAACCAAGCGAACGACCACTGGGTCCTCTTCATCATCTTCCTCAGAAACAATCAGGGCATCCTGATCAAGCGGCGCATCATCGTCATTCACAGCAAAACGGGTGGGGGCAGATGCAGGTTTCGGGGCGGCCTTGGAACCCGTCGGTCCTTCAGAGGAAGCCTCACCTTCAAAAATGGTGGCAATAGGCTCCACAATGGTGGAGGGACGACTCAACTGCTCCTTAAACTGCCGTGTCGTTCGCAGTCTTTTTGAAGCCTATGGAAGACAGAGGTTATTGAGAAAGAAATGACTGGAAGAAAAACAGGCAAGTAGCATAACCAAGAGAAGTCATACCAGGAAAGCAGTCCTCTGCTTGTTCCTCTTTGAAGAGGAAGTGGGAGCTGAGGACTCGCCCATGCTCCGAAGATTCGGAACGGCAATAGGAACATGTGTGAGATTGCGGGTAGCTGTCTGCCTGAAAGTGGAAGCCCCATCGTTTTGCTTCTTCTTTCTCAACTTAGACCCTACAAAAGATAAACCCCAGTGTCAGCCGACGAGTGACAAAAAAGCAAACTACAACAGGAGGAAAGCAATAAATACCTATATACTCTATTACCGTACTAGATTTATGATCCTACTAGAACCATAAAGGGATAGGTATTGGGCCCTGAGGCCGTATCGGCATATTCCCCCGTGAACTCCACCTGCGGGGTCCTCTTGATGGCCTTTTTGACAACCTTGGCCACGATAAGCATGTCCCGATCAGGATGAGGTGGGGCTTTAGGACCTATAGGTTTATCAAGTGCCCCCACCAGACATGCTCACCGTGCCTCTCACAACGGTTATAAGCCGCTTTTTTCGCGGTAATAATAGCTTTCAATTTCTTCTCATTAAAGACCTCGATGGCCTAGGCAACACTCACCTGCTTTCTAGTCCAATCCCAAGTCCTATCCTATTTAACACAGTAAAATGATCAGAAATTGATCTCACCTTGTAAAGCATAAACGCAAAGCCTCTGTACCCAAGCCTCCTCAGGAAAGGGGCGGTGCAGCTTGCAAGGGACGTTGGGGAACTTGAGGCGTCTAAGGCATGTGGGACCAGAATTTAAGCGCGCCACGCTCAGATGCCCCTTCCACCACTCCCTGAAGCCCCTCGTGGCTTTATATGAGGGGGTAAACCGTTGAAGCTGAAAGGCCATGAAAAGAGCCTCCTGCCCTTCCCGGAATTTTTCGTATGCCGCATAGTCCCCTCGAGGAAAGATGTGGGCCTTCCCTCGGGTGTTGCGGGTCTGAGGGGGGGCAGGCAAAATCTGGATCAACCCAAACTGGCGGGCTACATAATGAGGACTGTAAGCCACCACGCCGTTTTGCGTACTGCTGTCGAAGTGAAACCCATATGGAAGGTCCCGCGCCACTACAAAAGCGGCCCATCTCTCCTTGTCATCATCCGTGGCCTCCCTACCACTAGCCAGCCAAGCCTCCTCAGAACAGAACACATGGAATTCAGCTTGGCTTTCTTTCTTGTAATCATCGTGCCACCTCACAAAGCGATGGTTAGGGTTACAGGCCCCCAGTGGCCCAGTCCGTTTAACAAAAAGCCCGAATAATTCCCCGGGATTGCGGGCAGAGTTAGAGGAAAAGGGGAAGTAGGCGTGAAGCCACATCTGGACAACCCAAAGCGCCCCTGTCAGTGCAGGGGAAGATCCCGGTTTGTGGTACTCCTGCAGCAACGCGAGCCCCCGGTAGATGTTGGCCAAAACGATGGGGCCGAGAGCAACCTTCTTGCCAAAGGCTAAAGCAGTGGCCACTCGGAGATACTCCATCTTGACTGCAAGGACCTTGGGGCAGCAGCAGTACCGACATAGCCAGTAGGCCAAAAAGCGGATATGCTCCTCATCACTAATTGGGAGGCTGGGTTTCAAGAAGTGGAGAGGCAGGGCGCCATACTTCATAACAGAACCAGCGGCAGACTTGCAATGACCCTTAATCTCAGGAAGGTCAGGGCCCCACTGGATGGCGGGATCAACGCGAATGCCAGTAGCTGAGAACCCCCCTATAGCTTCAAGGTCAAGAAGTGTGATAGTCATCGGCCCCACAGAAAAGTGAAAGGTATTGTCGTGGGTATCCCAGAAGCAGGCAGCTGCGAAAATCAAATCGAGGTCAATGGAAAAAACCTCAGAAGGGCCTACGCAGATAGAGAGAGCGTCAGCAATGCCAGCTTGTCGCCATCGGCCTTCGAAAGAGGGTTTAAGGCGTTCATACCAGTCGACGAAGAGCTGGTGACTCTTTTCGACTTTCCAGGGCCATCCGTGGCATTTGTTGCTGAAGTGAATCTGACGTTGCGTGCACCCCATCAACAACAAATTAGGGTTGCATGGATGATCGAGAGCAACTAATCCTTCAACATCCTGGTACAGGGGGCCCAAAGTGTGGCCATCGTGGCCGAGAGACAAGATTCGGGTGAAATTTCTCTTTTGCCTGATATTTTCAGAGATGAAAAGGTATCACAAATTTATCGCAATGACTCTCAATGGAATACAAAATTAAAAAAACGATTGACCATCAACATATGCAGGAAGGTACCTTCTTTTAAATTCAGGTTCATCGACATGCTCCTCCATATTTATCTCTGTGGTCTCACCAGAACCACTTGACTCCTGTTGTTTTCTTTCATGTATAGCATCAGGTTCTGGCAAAGGTTTTTTTGAGGGAGTGGATGACACTGGATCATTAACGCATCTCACTGGATGCTTTGTACCAATACTCGTATTAATTGGCATGACTGGGCAAGAGGACTTATTTTCTCTAGAGCAATTTACTTTCCGTGGAGGATTATGATTGTAGGGACTCCTATAAACAGTTTTTACAAGATGGTTACAACGATCACAACACTCGATCTTCTTGGCAAAACGGCCGCAGAATGTGCATCTGTAACAGCTCCGAGAACCTTCCCAACTGTTGTTCCCATGTTGTACTGGTTGCAATTTTTTTTCTGGTAGCATTCCACTTGGAATGGAGGAAATTGATTGTGAAACAGATGTTGGTGGCGGCCCAGACTTAGATGGACCATCAGATAACTGTACTCCTGCGGATTGACCTGTCAAACCTTCCAATGATTCCTCTTGCACTGGATTTGCTTCACTCTGTGGTAATAACAGAAACAAGACAAAATTAAACATCAAGTATGGTACATAACCAGTGACACAAGATGCATCTGATGTCACCTCAAAAACATACATGTTAACATTGAACTCAAAGAAACATTGGATTCTCATCAACAGCGGCACTGTCATGTCATCAACTTATTGACCATTAGAATACATTAGATTTTTGAAGATGTGAACAAAATCACTTTCTTGAAGTTAGATGCAGCTAGAGCAGAGGGGAAAGTATACAAAATATACAAATTACTCAATGTTCAACTTCAGTAACAGAAAATCTGTATAAAACAACGAAAGGACAATTGATGAAGCACTGACGTGATAGAATAGTCTTGCAATCAATGACCTTAGCTTAATTTGACTTATTATTCTAACAAATAGTAATTCGGTTTACATAGGAAATATAGATGGAATTCATAAACTCCGTTGTCCATGTCTTATCATAAGTCATTGTTGTTGCCAATTAAGATTTACAAATGTGGTGGGAGGGGGGCATCTATTTCTGCAAACTACTGAACTACCCATTGCAGCAGGAAAATTCAGAAAAGAAGAGATACGGCTTCATGAAAAAAAATCTTGACAGGTAAGACCTGCTATGTCAAAATTGATGACTTCTGGCAGCAAAAGGTATCTCTCTTTTTTTTATACAGTAAAAGTAGAACAGAAAGAGGACGCAAGTAAAAGCAGAAACCTAATTCGGCAATACTCCAAAAACTGAAACTAAAAGTCCAATAGGTTTCCAATTTTTTCTTTTCACTCTAAATTTCAGTACAGGCTTTGAAAAAATCAAGAAGAAACAATATAACAGAAGAAATTCAATTTCATAACAAGAATGATAGCCATAGCAATTATAACAATTGATGGAAAAATATGAAATTGGAAAGCAACATAGACGTGCGTTAAAGTGGAATCCTAACCTTCAATCCTTCACCCGACTGTCGTGGTTGAGGGGAGTATCCCACTGGAACCTCTGCAAATTCAAAAATTTGTCGCAAAAATCAACTCACAATTTTGACAGACTCTATATCGCAGACACACAAGCAAACACAGACGTATTCAAAAATTCATTTGCCAAAAGAACAGAAAATAAAACAGGCAACGCAGATATGAAAGAGAAACTGAAGAGTGTAAAGTTACCAAACAGAATGTGAGAGGATTCATCAAAATCAGCCCGTAAACCACCTTCGCACAGCTGTAAGATTTCTAAAGTTTCTTTTTCAGAAGCTTTTGATTCTCCTCTTGAACTGTTCCCAACCGCACAATCACTGTTACAAACACTACTCACCCACCTCTGTTCATCATCTTCCTCAATTGTTAAATCGATAATTCCTTCTCTTCCCTCGCTTGATGGCCTCGGATTATCGTCTTCAGTCTCCGTAGGAGCTTCCGAGCTCCGATTGTTCTCTTCTCCCATGGCGGATTCCCACACATAGTCAGCGTGCAGGTGCGTGTTTTTGCTGTCGAAGTGTTTCAATGTGCTTATTCCTCTTTGGGATTCTGCTCGATGAGAGAAATTACCAAGTGCCCCTTGCACAACAACGAATTCACGAAGGCTGAGTACAGGGATGCAAACGAGCCGACCTTGACTTTTTTCTGGCTCGAGCCGAATATTATAGTATTTTTAATTGAAAATTAGTTTTTTTAAATAATTTAATATATTTTTATATATAATAATATATATTTATTAAATATATATACATATATATTATAAATATATTAATTTTATATAAAAATCAATAAAAATATATATAATATTATATAAAAATAAAAATATTTATATATATAAAAATAAAAATATTATTTTTTAATTAAATATCTTGGCTCGCGAGCCACGCGCCTAACTAAAAGGGGTTTGAGTTCGGGCTTGGCTCGAACTTGCTCACCAAGCTCGCGAACTGGCTCGGCTCGTTTGCATCCCTAGTTGAGTGTGCATAATCGAGTGGCTGTTGAGGTGATTTCGGTAATTTCGCAATAAGGAACTCGTGAGTGGAGTGGCGACAACAATTTCGGAGTGCGATTAGCAAACAAAATTTGTTATAATTTCTAAATTAATGTCGGAATCAGATATTATGAATGAAGCGGGTAATATTCAGGGTTTTGGCTTTTGTGCGGATTTTAATTCAAATTTAGGGTGAAATTCTATTTATTATCAAAACACAATGTGATCGAGTCAAATCTCCGTCTTGTCTTCGATCGGGAAATTGGACCACGATCACTCTATTTATTGAGTGAGGAAACGCCGCTTGACTGCTCAAAATCTACACGGGTCGAAATAAGAGTGAGCTCAAGGCCAACTCGGGGTAAGTGGGGGTGATACTCGGGTTGACACTCCGACGCTCAAGTCAGGTTCGAGTTATGTGGATCGAATGATTAAGCGGTAAAATGGGGTAGGTGAGAAAACTTATCGTGCAATAAATGAGGGGGTGATATAGATATGGTGAAGAAAGAGAAATAACCGTCTCGACATGTCGGTGGGGGGAGCTGACAGGTGCCCCATTATTGCCTTGCATTTAATGCGTGGTCGGCTACTCTATTGTGAACTGGCTAGTGGACTGGTGCGTTGGCTGTTAGGAATAGTGCCCTAGAAAGCCGATTGTATATCCGCTTTGTGCTTTTCCTTATTGTAATCACAGACAATCTTTGAATGAAATAACGAATTGAGGCAACACTTCTTTATATGCTCTTATTTGGTATGCGTTTACTTTATCTGTGCATGTATGAGAACTCTTCTAATCTTGATGACTTTAGGACTCTACCATTTAGGTGAAATGGTTCATGAAACGAGCCCTATATCACATAAGTCATGATTAGTAAATTACTCCAAGCCGATGAGTCCTACAGACAGTGGGAGTGTCAACCTGACTCCTCTAAGGCTTGCTTGTGGGATCACGCCCTTAAGAAGGACCACCTTGTTTCATGGAGGTGCAAAGTGTATAGCTGATACGTGCGTGATACATGAGGGTGCTTACTTTAATAAGTAAGTTCACTGAGGTGCCCCGTGTGAGAACATTCCTAAATGGGAAAGGAAGTTTCTATTTCAGGAAATGGAAACTTCCAGATTAGGAAATATCTCACGAGTCATTGATGTGATTAATTGATCCTTAGACTTGAGGTTCCTTGTCACTTTATGAGTTAACTCTGTAGTCTTAGGTATAAGCTTTAAAGGGTGTCGCCTTAGACAACTGATTCAAGGCTTATGCTGGGGCTGCACAAGTGATTCATGAAAGTGAATGAGAATCAAGAAAGGACCTACACTTGCATTTGCAAGGTGATCTCTTATTGTGTAAGTCATTCATATGCCATATGGAGTCCTTGGCCAAGGCAGTAGATCAAGACATCAAGAGAAGGGTTTCTTGGATTGAGATCAAATGGATATGAAATGCACTTAGCTTTAAGACCGGATTGTTAGGGTTCTGATTATTCCCTTACCCTAGATCTTGGTTGAGAGATAGTAAGTAGGAGGATTGTATCTCACATGAATCAATGACTTAAAGGTTCTGTCGAATCCGAACATTCCAATTCAGCTAGGGGTTAAACACCTGTTGCTAGACTATTATCGTTTAATCTGTGGACTGATTAATTAATTAGTGAATTAATTAATTACGGTCACTGCTAATTGAATTGAGAACCTAGAGGGTCACACACAACAACTTGGTTACATGAGTTGAGGCTTAAAAATGATTAAACGAGTTAATCGAGCCTAGAGGGTTCCACACGTGTGAAATCACACGTGTGGGTCACGTGAGTGACACGTGTCATTGTGACACGTGTCTCACGTGATTATATATATATATATATATATATATATATATATATATATTAAATAATTAATTTGTTAATTATTTAATAGACTTTGGTTTAATTTTGAATTAAAAAGAAAGTCTAATTTTGGAGAAAAAATAATCTAGTTAATTAATTATGAATTAATTAATTAGATAAAATAAGTTATTTATTTTAAATAAATAAAGTATAAAATTATCCAAAAATAGTTTGGATATTTTATCTCTCTTGAAAGTTGATTTGAATTAGAATTCAAAGTCAAAGTTGGAAATTACTTGATGATCAAGTAATAGGAGAGAGAGGGACCAAATCCTTGCCCAACAAGGAATAGGTTCGGCCGTCCCTCTCCCTTACCTATATATAGGGGAGCTCATGCTCCCCTTTAGAGCTAATTGGTAATTCTTTTAGTTCATGTGTTGAACACCTTCCTTTCTCCAAGATAAACGAAACCCTAGGATAAGCCTAAACACTAACTAGAGAACTAGCATCCTTACTAGTTAGATTGTGATCAAGTTGGTGGACTATCTCTAGAGAGCTTCAAGTTAGAAGTTTGAAGATTCGAGCTTTACCAAGGAGAGGGGATCAAGCCGTGAGAAGAGCGTTCTTGGGTGGCTTGAAACGCTTCAAGAAAGAATAAAAAGAAAAGTAAGTTTTCTATCTCTACGAATTTGGTTACACGATTGCGAGTCCTAGGTCCTTTTGTTGGGAAATTTTTTAAATTCCGCTGCTTTCTGATTCGTGTTTTCCAACAAGTGGTATCAGAGCCACCTCGTTAATCGTGTTTCTGATTCGTCTCAATTATTCTGAATTTGGTAGAAATTCTTAGGCTTAGATGCGAATTGAGTATTCTTGAGTTCTTTTAGAAAGCCTGAAATACGAAACTGTAATTTTTCCTGAATTTCTAAAACTGTTTTTTGAAAATCGGTTTGGTTGAAATTTATCTAAATCGAATTTTTTAATTTTGGATTGAATTGGTTTTAAGAAACCTAGATACGAAACGAGACGCGAAACAAACGCGCGGGATTGGGAGGTGTCAATGTGTAGCACGCCCCAGGCCTGCGCGCGCACGCCGCCCAGCCCCTCCCGCAACCGCGCGGGAGCCAGCACGCCCGCCCAGTCCGTCCCGCAACCGCGCGGGACGCCTGCACAGCCCGCCTAGTCGCGGCGGGCGCGGCGCGCGCATGATGCACGCCCAGCTCGCTCACACGAGCGGCAATTGCCGCGCGTTGTGCGCGCTGCTGCGCGGCGGTGCCTCGCGCGGCTGGGCCGTTTTTGGCTCGTTTTCGTGTTTTGTGTTTTTCGTGTTTTCGGTCCTTAAAATCCCGATTTAATTTTATTTTAATTTTATCTTTTAAAATCAGTTTTGCTAAAGTAAAATTATTTTAAAATTTTTGATTAAATTGGGATTTTTGAGAAATTAAAGCGATTTGGATTTTGGGAAAAATTATGAACTTTATTTTCTGAAAATAATGAAAGAATAAAATTATTAATTTTGGAAATTAATTGGAATTTTATTGGTTTATTGTTTTTCGGGTTTTATTGAAAAGGCTCTTGAACAAGAATTGCATCTAAGTCGTGTTTTAAGTCATTAGTACTTGAAACGAGAATTTTAATTTATTGGCTAAATTTAATTCTCGCAAAAGCATGTTAGGTGATCATGGGTTTAGATCTATGTATGGTTTTAATTTATGCACATGGATAGTTTAAATTGGGGTTGGAGCCCTATAGTTGCGTTTTTCAATTGAGGTTGGAGCCTCACTTATGTGCGTACTGTTATGTGATTTATTATGTGGCTTTCCATATTACTGTTTTTGAGACCGGGGTATGCCCCGTGTAATTGTCTAAGGCCAATATGAAGATTGAGCCTTATTACTTTATGTCTTTTTCTTTTTATTGTAATTTGAGAGTAGAGATAGGTGGTGAGGTTTTATTTTCATTTTGGAGACAATGCACCCATGGAGTAAGATGGACCACATTCAAGTAACAAGAAGGCCATAAGTGAAGACCCCTCAAAATGTTAGGGAAGGGGATCTCAATTGTTAAATGTAATAGAGATAGGGCTCGTATTTTGTTACCGCTTTCCCTTATTTGATTTAAACTGTTTATGTGGCATGTATGTTAGAACTTGTGATTGTGGAGTGGCTCCCACATATCACGCATAAGATAGGTAGAACCCATGATCATTACATGTTAGTATCATGCTAGGACATGTTATCTGTTTATGCGCTTGTTTGAAATGCATTTAAGTGTACTCCTCTGTACAGAAATCCATGAAAAATAAATCAATACTACTATCATTTATTTTTCACTTTCAATCTGAAATTTCTTGATTCGCCTTAAGTCCAAATTCCCTATATGTGAAACATTTTCAACATACAACTTCGGTGACGCACATACGAAATACTTTGGCCAAAGTTTTAATTCGAACTTTTGCAAATCTATTTCAGGGATATCTTTAACCTTCCAGCAAGGCTACAGATTCCTTGATCAATATTTCTCTTTAGCACATTTCATGTAATCACCGAACGTACAAAGTATTTTGGCCACCCGTTGCCGAGACCACATTTCTGAGTACATCGCAGTGATTAACACTACATGCCTAAAGTAGAAACACTGTCAGGATTAAGAGTCTAATGCTTCCAAGATTTTGTTCATTTTAGATAGCAGTATAAAATGAACAATCTCAGTGGTCTAGTTCGATGTTTCCAATCTCATTGAAAAACATCAATGTGTTATAATTGGAAACTCCATTTCCCGATGACGAAAGACTAATCATCTTATATAACACATTATAGTCTTGATAAGAACATTTTCTTATCATGCCGACTAGAACTTTAATGACACGTGATTCTTGGTATTTAAAGTCTTTTCCTATGAAACACATTTCATATAAAAATACCATTACGAGTCATTAATTATTAAATTTGTAAAAAACTCATAACTTGCTATAATTTCAGTTTTATTAATCCAAAATATTTACAATATAATTGGATTTTCAGGGCATTAATTCCAACAATCTCCCACTTGCCCTAAATCCAATTGGCTACATATCTAAGGCCCATCCCTTCTACATGAGTGTCAAAACTCTTTTGCGCCAAAGTCTTAGTGAAGGGATCTGCCAGATTGTTTACTGAGCCAATTTTTACCACTGCCACTTCTCCATGTTCCACATAATCACGTATAATGTGAAACTTCCTCTCGATGTGCTTTGCACGTTTATGACTTCGAGGTTCCTTGGAGTTGGCCACCGCTCCAGCGTTATCACAATACAATGTGATTGGTGTAAGTCTGTCCTTGACGACTTCTAGATCCATTAGGAAATTCTGAAACCAATACGCCTCTTTGGCTGCTTCTGAAGCTGCCACGTATTCGGCTTCCATGGTGGAGTCAACAATGCAAGATTGTTTAATACTCCTCCAACTTACGGCTACTCCTGCTAGAGTAAACACGCATCCAGACGTCGAACGCCTAGAATCTAAATCATATTGGAAATCCAAATCTGTGTACCCAATAGGAATGAGCTCATCACTGCGATAGACAAACATATAATCCCGAGTCCTTCTCAAGTACTTTAATATATGCTTTACAACTATCCAGTGTTGGGGTCCAGGGTTTGACTGATATCTACTGACTAGACCTACAACATAACAGATATCTGGCCTTGTACATAACATGGCATACATGAGGCTTCTGACTGCCGAAGGATACGGAACATCTTTCATTTCTTCTGTCTCTTCTGGGTTCTTGGGACACTGATCCCGAGACAGATGAACTCCATGTCTGAAAGGTAACGAGCCTTTCTTGGAATTAGCCATCTTATATCTTGCCAGTATCTTATCTATATATGCTGCTTGTGATAAACCAATCATCTTATTCTTACGATCACGACAAAGTCTGATCCCAAGAATATAACTGGCTTCACCTAGGTCTTTCATGTCAAACTGGTTTGACAACCAAATCTTAACTGCTGACAATATTCCTATATCATTCCCAATGAGCAGAATATCGTCCACGTATAAAACTAAAAATGTTACAACACTATCATGATGTCTCTTGTACACACATGGTTCATCAGGCAATTGAATGAATCCAAAGGATTTAATTGCCTCATTAAATCTGATGTTCCATGATCTAGACGCTTGCTTAAGATCATAAATATATCTATCAAGCTTGCATACCATATGCTCCTGATTTCTGGCTATAAAGCCTTCAGGTTGAGCCATATATATTTCTTCTTGAAGGTTCCCGTTCAAGAAGGCAGTCTTTATATCCATTTGCCAAATCTCATTACCAAAATGAGCAGCAATGGATAGGAGAATTCTTATGGACTTAAGCATTGCTACAGGCGAGAAGGTTTCGTCATAATCGATACCTTCTTTCTGTGTATAACCCTTTGCCACAAGCCTTGCTTTAAAGGTCTCAATATTTCCGTCCACTCCCCTTTTTCTCTTGTAGACCCATTTACATCTAATAGGTTTAATGCCCCCAGGCGCCTCTACAAGTTCCCAGACTTTATTGGAATACATTGAATCTAATTCAGATTCCATGGCTCTGACCCAACGGTCAGCGTCTATATCCTTTATAGCTTCATCATATCATATGTGACAGGATCAGATACTTCGGATTCAACCACTTGGGTTAATCCTAGGTATCTGTCAGGTGCCTTGACCTGACAACCCTCCTACTATGACGAGGTTGTTGTGTACTCGTCTCTACATCATATGTTGTATCTAATATATCATATGTATCTAACACATTTTCAGTTACTATGGGTTCTTGGAATTCAGAATCTGATGTTGTCATTTCTTCTAACACAATTTTCCTTCTACCCTTGTGGTTATTTACGAAATCATCTTCGAGATATTTAGCATTAGTGCTCACAAACACTTTGTGATCTCTCGGATTGTAAAATATACCACCTCTTGTTCCTTTAGGATAACCTATGAACAAGCAAACCTCTGTTCTTGATTCCAACTTGTCTGGATCTTTCCTTAACACATGAGTTGGGGTTTTCCATATCCGAAGATAGGAGACACTAGGCTTTCGCCCTCGCCACAGTTCCATTGGTGTTCTAGGAACCGACTTGGATGGAACAAGGTTTAATATGTGTGCTGCCGTTTCGAGTGTTTCGAGTGCAAAGGCCCAAAACGAACTTGGTAGGGTAGCATGACTCATCATAGATCTTACCATTTCCATTAGAGTTCTATTTCTCCTTTCTGCAATACCGTTCTGATGGGGTGTACCCGGTGCAGATAATTGAGATCTAATCCCATTTGCAGTGGAAAATTCTAGAAACTCCGTAGACAGATACTCACCACCACGATCTGATCGAAGTGCTTTGATACGTTTTTCAGTTTGATTTTCAACTTCAGGCTTGAATTCTTTGAACTTTTCAAAAGATTCAGACTTATATCTCATCAAATAAACGTATCTGTATCTGGAGTAATCATCCGTAAAAGTGATGAAATACTCAAAACCTCCTATTGCTTGAATACTCATAGGACCACACACATCCGTATGAATCAACTCAAGCAATTCTGTGGCTCGATTACCTTTAGTTTTAAAAGATCTCTTGGTCATTTTACCTTCCAAGCAGGATTCACAGACTGGTAGTTCTGTTAAGTCCAAGGGACTCAACAATTCATATGAAATTAGTCTTTGGATCCTATTTGGATTAATATGACCAAGACGTAAATGCCACTTGTACGCCTCGTTAGGCATAGGAGTTTTTCTTTTGGATGGTAAGTCAAGCTTAGTAGTGTTAAGTTCGGAATTAGGGTTTTTGTCGAGGTATAACAAGAAAAGACCATTTTTTACCGTGTCAGAGCAAATAAATCTTTTATTTTGCTTAATGGTAAAATTTTGTTTAAAACAAACACTGAAACCATTATTTATTAAACAACTCACAGAAATCAGATTTTTGCGAACACACGGTATGTACAGAGTGTCTTTCAACATCAAAACCCTATCACCAAAATACAAATTTGCAGTCCCTACTGCTAATACAGATATACTTGTATCATCCCCAAGCAGTAGTTGCATCTCGCCATCTTCAAGCTTTCTGGTTAGCTTTAACCCCTGCAACGAATTGTAGATATGATTAGTTGAACTCGAGTCCACACACCAGGAATCTGGTGGACTTCCAACTAAGTATAATCCTATCAAAGAAGATATCGATATACCTTGTCCAGATGGCTTAGCAGGAAGACTTGCTAAGTATTTTAGACAATTCATCTTCCAGTGCCCATTTTCACCGCAGTGGAAACTTTTTCCTAGGTTTACCCTTCTTTTTCTGAACCTTTTTCTTGGGATTGAGAACCTTTCTCTTTCCCTTTTTCCGCTTATTGGATTTTGAGCTATGGAAGTTGATGCCTGAGCCAGGAGAACAGTTCCCTTAGCTTTCATTACTCCCTCTGCAACTTTGAGTTCGTTCATCAATTCAGGCAGAGAAAAATCCAATTTGTTCATAGAATAATTTTGCCTGAATGTGTCGAACGACTTTAGCAGAGAGCATAAGATCATGTCCTGTTTACTGAGATCGTCAAATTTAGCACCAAGGCTCTCAATCTCATTCAGATAAGCCATCATGTTCACAACATGATCCTGAACAGGCGATCCCTCAGACATCTTAGTAACTAACAGCCTTCTCATCAATTTGAGCCTCTTGGCTCGATTCTGTCCTCCAAACATTTGATGGAGATGATCCATCATGTTCTTAGCAGTTGGCATTTCATGCATTTGATGCTTAAGAACATTGTAGACAGATGTCAGGATATAAGACCTAGCCAAATCATTGGACTTAATCCAATTGACATAAGTGTTTCTCATATCCTGATTGGCTGTAGTTTCCGGTACCCCCGGACAAGGTTCAGTGAGCACTTGTTTCAGATTCTCGTGATCAAACACGATGTCAAGATTTATTTTCCAGTCAGCATAGTTAGACCCTTCATGTCTATTTTCCTTTAGGATCGATTGAAGCGGGTTAGCGGTCGCCATTGTTTAAAAACTGAAATATTTTAAAACAGTGCAAGTTATGATTCTGTATTTTACTTCTTTTGCATCTAACCAGTAAATGAAATCCACGTAAGCATTTTTGGTTTACGCAATGGTGACTTATCTAACCGCAGTTGACTCCCCGGAAGTGAGGTCGAAAACCGGTTAGAAAAGTAAGAATTAATCTTAATTAATATGTCATCTAGGTAACTCTTACCAAACTATGTTAATTCACCACGTCAACCTTGACCTCTAAGTGAATGTAACATAGCTCCGAAGGGAGGTTAATACATCACTTAGTCAAGCGTACACCATTACCTAGAAATTCGTACGAGTAGATCAAACACTCCGTCGAGCTGACTTTCCCCGTACTTCATTCTATCCGTAGAAGTCTAATCTTGTATACCGCGAATACATACCCGCCGATGGGAATAGTATATATCCGCTATACTATAGAAGGGTAATGGAGGCCGTGAGAATCCAACTCTTTTCATCTCGCTCCCACTTGAGTTTTATAGAATTTGTGGATTATCTTTGATTATTAAATAATCATCTTTGACGTCTTCTTATTCTTGGAAGTAATTAATGTAATTAATATTCTCCCACTAGGATTATTAAATAATCCTAATAATATTTTAAGGTTTTAATAACTCTTTATTAATTAGGCCCAAAAATATTAATCCAATTATGTATCGTGTTTAATCTTTTTTAAACATTATTTATCTAATCACATTAAATAAAACATACATAATTGAAACAATATAATATCTCATATTATCATGCCATATTTAAAATTAAAGCATGCTTGCAAACAATTATCATATAATTATCACGCTTAAAATTTTAATGGCCCTTTAAGTAAATATGTTATAAATTATCACATAATTTAAATCATATTTACTGATTCGGCAATTAACCAGGAAGATTATTGAAATCGATTCCCAGAAAATTACCATTCCATGCAAATTCCCAGGAAAGACTGGAGGGGTCACAACGGTCCCACTTAAAAACCAGCCTTCTTTGACAGAATTTACGTGCACAGTATCAGATTTAAAATTATGCATCTTATGCTTTATCAATGCAAGTATATATAATCAGAGCCCCGCTCTGATACCAGTTGTTGGTGTGGCGGGCCCGAGTCAGAGTGACGGTATAGCGTAATATTTTAAAAAATTTCGCCATAATCTCGTTATCAAAATATTTCTAAAATATTTTAATAAGCAGCGGAACAAATCGGGCAGCATAACTCTAATATATACAGGCATCGATAACATAATTTTAAATCATATAGCATATAATCACAATATGCAAATATTAATTTCGGCAGCACAACGGTATTACCGTATTGCAAAATTGGCTATCAACGACACTTTTCTAGCACCTCGATATTTTCTCGTGAAACCGGCAGAGCTACCCCGTAATATCCCCGATTAAGATTTTAGAGTGTGGGCTCCGACAGTATTTCGCTAAATACTCGAGAAAATATTTTCTAGAAAAACCCTTTTTTTTATTTTAAAAAACTAGAAAATTCCTATTTTCTAAAAATTAAGTGGATTATATATTAATTATATAACCACCTAATTAAGTAATCCTTAATTAAGGATTAGTTAACTAGAGAGAGAGTGTGCCGAGAGGGCATTTCAAATATGCCAAAAATGAAGCCAAAGTCTGATGATTTAAAAGAGAAATGGACAACCTTATTTATAGGCCCAAAATGAGGATCTCCGTAGCAAATTTTCATATTTTGGCGTGGACGCCAAGTTCAGACAGCCAATCCGAGTACAGCCGCGTAGCTTGGCCTCCAAGGAGTAGATCACCGCTGACCACGCGCCATTTGGAGCTGGCACGCGCCCTCACGCGCCGCTAGAAGGTGCTGCATGTGTATGGCGCGCTTGGGGCACACTCCTACACGTGGAACTGCTGCGTGGCCGGTTCGTCCGGTCCGACCGGCGGTCCAACGGTTGGATCGGTTCGCAGGTGAACCGGTCGGTTTGGTCTGGTCCGCACCTGGGTGACGTGGCACCATCCCGTGAAGCCACGTGTCAGGGTCGGTTTGAACCGACCCGACCCTGCCCGAACAGACTACCCGTTGACCGGTCAGCCCAGATCCAATCTGGATCGTTCACTTGTGCTGGCGTGGCGCGATCTTCTCCGTCCGCATGTCTAACACGGTGTGCCCAGTCAGCGCCACTTGGCCGCTGACCCGCTGACGTGGCATGACACGTCAGCTGACATGTCATCACTGCCACGTCAGCAAAAACTTTTTTATTTTTTTTGAAAAATTTATTTTCTCCAAAATAAAATTTCGGGCATTTCCAACTCTTTGGAATTTAATTTATTTTCTCAAAATAAATTCCTTGGCTATTTTCAAACTCTTTGAATCTCCTTTTAATATTTTCTCATTGATCTTCGTTGGGGCTTGCGGGGGGACCTGCAGGACTAATTAATCTTAGCTCCAAGCGGGCCAATCTATTATCATCCCATGATAATAATTGATTACCGTTTAACAATATTTAATTCCTCTAAATAAATATTGTTGCACTCTAAAATTAATTAAATTATTCACGAATTTCTCGATCTAGAATAACTTTGCATTTTACTCCTCTGTACAGATATCCACGAAAAATAAATCAATACTACTATCATTTATTTTTCACTTTTAATCTGAAATTTCTTGATTCGCCTTAAGTCCAAATTCCATGTATCTGAAACACTATGATGCACGGACACGGACACGGCGACACGGACACGACACGACACGAATACGGCGACACGGATTTTTTCTTGAATTTCCCACGTAAGGAGTGTCGGACACGGTGTCGGACACGAGTGTCCGACACGACATGGCATGACACGACACGGCAAAATGATATTTTTAGAAGTGTCCGTGCATCATAGCTGAAACACATTTAACATACAACTTCGGTGACGCACACACGAAGTACTTTAGCCAAAGTTTAATTTGAACTTTTGCAAATCTATTTCAGGAATATCTTTAACCTTCCAGCAAGACTACAGATTCCTTGATCAATATTTCTCTTTAGCACATTTCATGCAATCACCGAACGTACAAAGTATTTTGGCCACCCGTTACCGAGACCTCACTTCTGAGTACATCACAGTGATTAACACTACATGCCTAAAGTAGAAACACTGTCAGGATTAAGAGTTTAATACTTCCAAGATTTTGTTCATTTTAGATAGCAGTACAAAATGAACAATCTCAGTGGTCCAATTCGATGTTTCCAATCTCATTGAAAAACATCAATGTGTTATAATTGGAAACTCCATTTCCCTATGATGAAAGACTAATCATCTTATATAACACATTATAGTCTTGATAATAATATTTTCTTATCATGTCGACTAGAACTTTAATAACACGTGATTCTTGGTATTTAAAGTCTTTTCCTATGAAACACATTTCATATAAAAATACCATCACACGTCATTAATTATTAAATTTGTAAAATACTCATAACTTGTTATAATTTCAGTTTTATTAATCCAAAATATTTACAATATAATTGGATTTTCAGGGCATTAATCCCAACAGGGTGCTCGATCTGCGACCGTCGTCCCCTGGAAACCGTCCGAGGAGGATATGCGGCTCTTCTTCGACTACCTCTCGGTCCAAGAGCCCTATTTTCCAAATGGCCTTTTGAGCCACAATGATCTGGGCAAGCCCCGTAGGATCGGTACGGCCCCTAAAGATTACAATGCGATCGGGGCATTGTACAGCTCAATCCAGACTGTGGTTGACCACAAAGACCGGTGGGCGCTCACGGACGATAAGATCGAGGCGTCCTGGGTTCAGAAGTACTTCGCTGTAAGTTTACTCTTGATTTTTCTTCCTGTATTTGCTAAGTGGTTGCTCGAATCCTGACGGCCGAGTTGTTTATTTCAGATGGGCCAAGACATCTTCCAGGTAGCTCGGAGAGGTTGGGTCCATCGACAAATGAGGAACAAGGCCGAGCAGCAGATCGAGTGCATGAGGATCGAGCTCGAGGAAAAGGACAAAAAGTTGGCTGAGGCCAACAAAGATAAGGAACAACTCGACAAGAATCTCCTGGACGCCATTGAGAAACTATCCGACACCGAGAAGAAGCTTAAAACTGGCGCGATCTAGGGTTGCTGGCGAGCCAGACGACATATCGCTGATGGAGCTCGACCTTGATGCCTCCTTCGACCCTAAAGACATGTGCCCGGAGTACTTTGGGGATGCTACGATCGTGCCCATTGAGGAGGGGACCGGAGATGGTCTGATCGGGAAATGAGCCAAAGAGAACGTGCCAGCCCTATCTCTGCGCTCGAGAAGTTAGCTAAGGGAAGACCTATTTTCAGGGTTTCGACTGTTGGGGTCGAACTCTTGTAATTTTTTAGGAATTTGACTGTTAGGGTGAGTTCCTTTAGTTGCTAACTCGGGATTCAATGTAAATAGGTAGGAATCCGAGTGTTTGTTGCTCCCATTGGGAAAATCCAAAATGTAGTTAAGCGTGTGATCGAGAAAGATGTAATCGACACACCGTTTGTCTTAATTATGTAATCTCTTTATTTCAAGTCAATGAAGATCATTCTTGAGTTTTCCTTTGAATTCTTTGATAATTAGTCTTGTGTTAATCGATGCATTTGGTCGAGAAGATGTTGAGGCAAATTGCTCTAATCTTTCGAGCAAGTAACACTTTAATACGAGCGTCGTAAAATAAAGGATACCAAGTAGAAGATCGAATAATATGCATATCGGAAAGAAAGGAAAACTGTGTCTATTAATTGATAGATACATAATTGTTTACAAGTAATATCTTTTCAAATTGTGGGCATTCCACGATCGGGGTAGGGGTTTCCCGTCGAGATCTTCAAGGTGATATACTCGATTCTTGCCAATTTCGACGATATGGTAAGGACCCTCCCAGTTAGCATCGAGCTTTCCTACGTGCTTGGTAACTTCGACCTACTTGAGAGCCAGATCTCCGACCTGAAACTGGAGAGGTCGCAGATTCTTATTGTATGCTCGAGCGGTTGTGGCTCGATATTGCTGCATCCTTAAGTTCCCCTTTTCCCTGGTTTCATCTATGGTATCGAGGTCGAATGCCCTTAACGCATCGTTCCATTCGCTTTGAAATTGAGCCACTCGAGGGGATTGATGAAGGATCTCAGCAGGTATCATTGCTTCCGAGCCGTATACCATGGCAAAGGGTGTTTGATCGGTTGGGATTCGTGGGGTTGTTCGATAGGCCCATAGGACACCTTCTAGTTCATCGACCCAATGTTCTTTCTTTGCCTCGAGATAAGTGCACAAGTTCTGTATGATGGTGCGATTAGTAACCTCGACCTGCCCGTTGACCTGGGGATGTCCGACCGATGTGAATCTTTGACTGATCTTGAAGTCTAAGCAGTAGGTCTTGAATCTTGAGCTTCAAAATTGAGGTCCATTGTCGTATACTATGACTCGAGGGACTCCAAATCTTGTGATGATGTGCTTCCAAAGAAAATCTTGTAAAACATGAAAGGTGATCTTCGAGACAGCAAGTGCTTCGATCCATTTAGAGAAATAGTCGATGGCGAGAGGATGACAAACTACCTCTGTCGAGTCGCGATCGGAAAAGGGCCTGTGATGTCGATTGCCCACTGCTCGAACGACGATGAAGATTCGATCGGGATCATCTCTGCAGGGTGTTGGTGGGTCAAGTTGGCATGCTTCTGACAACGGTCGTACCTTCTCACAAATTCGAGTGCATCATTTCGCATAGTGGGCCAGAAGAAACCCGCTCGAGATGTTTTCTGAGCAAGTGATCGCGCCCAACATGGTTTCCGCACGATCCTTCGTGGATTTCGGCCAACACTTCTCGACCTTGGGACGGTCGGAGACATCGTTTAGTAGGGCCGATGAATGAACACTTGTATAAACGTCCCTTTTGATCAAGCGAGTAGCTCAGGGCACGCTGCTTGAGCCTTTTCATCTCGAGTGTATCCTTGGGTAAAGTACCATCTTTTAGGTATAATACTAATTCATTGAGCCAACAGGGTTCGGCGGTGTCGCTGGAGTTGACTTTTGGGATTGGCGGGTCGATGGATCTTGCAGAGGATGACATAAACGTGATGGTTTGATCTCGTGTACCAAGCGACCCAGTTGCGAACTTAGAGAGGGCATCCGCTCGGAGGTTTTCTTCTCGACCATGGATTCTTCTCGAGCTTCGTAATCGCTGCCTACCTGCCCGGTGACCAGTTGAGAGTCGGTTATGACAGTGAGTTTTTTGATGTTTTGCATTTTTGCAATCGTCATCCCTGCCAAAAAGGCTTCGTACTCTGCCTCGTTGTTAGTCGCGGGATATTCAAAGGCGATGGCGTATTCGATCTGTTGCCCATCTGTACTTGAGAGGGATATACCGACTCCCCCCTCTCCCCTGAAGAGGTCGAAGAGCCATCGACTGCCAGCGTCCATATGGCCTCATGATTGGTCAGTGTCGGATTGAGATTTTTTTCGACCAAGAAATCGGCAAGGATCTGAGCTTGGTAAGCCACTCGAGGGCGATAAGAAACTTTGACCTGTCCGAGTTCGATTGCCCACTTAGTGAGTCTACCTAAAACTTCTGGTTTATCTATGACGGTCTTCAATGGTTGGTCGGTTAGAACCACGATGGGGTGTGCTTGAAAGTAAGGTCGGAGTTTCCGTGATGTGTGAACGACTGTGAGAGTAAATTTTTCAATTTCGACGTAACGTACCTCGGGGCCATGAAGAATCTTGCTAACGTAATACACAGGAAAATGTTTTCGATCTCGAATAGTGACAAGCACCGAGCTGATTGTTTCATTCGAAACAACCAAGTACAGATATAAGGTCTCTCCGTCGACCGGCTTTGCTAATAGAGGCGGGGAGGTCAGGTATTTCTTTAGATCTTCGAGGGCTTGGTCGCATTCTGGAGTCCATTCGAAATCTTTGATGTTTCGTAAGATTTTAAAGAAGGGCAAGTTCTTCTCTGACGACCGCGAAATGAATCGATTTAGCGAGATGATCCTGCCAACAAGGCGCTGGACATCGCGGATCGAGTTCGGGGTCGGAAAGAGTTGAATGGCTTGTATCTTTGCAGGGTTTGCCTCGATTCCTCTCTGGCTCACCATATATCCCAGGAACTTCCCGCCGTCGACTCCGAAGGTGCATTTTGCAGGATTGAGCTTCAAGTTGTATTTTTGGAGTAGACAGAAAGCTCGTTTTAAATGGTCGAGGTGGTCGACTGCTCTCTCACTCTTAACAAGCATGTCGTCGACGTATACTTCAACGGTGTTGCCGATCTCGGACTCGAATACTTTGTTCATCATTCGCTGGTATGTTGCTCCTGCGTTTTTGAGTCCGGATGGTATAACCTTAAAACAGTAGATGTCGTTGAAAACTATGAAGGCCGTTTTAGGTTGATCTTCGATGGCCATGAAAATTTGATAGTAATCTTGAAAAGCATCTATCATGCTTAGTCGCCCATAACCGGCCTTAGAGTCGAAAAGTTGGTCGATCCGTGGTAACGGGTAAGGGTCCATGGGGCATGCTTTGTTTAAGTCGGTGAAGTCGCTGCACATGCGCCACTTCCCGCCTGGCTTGGGTACGAGAACGACGTTGCATAACCATTCGACGTATTGGATCGACATTATGTATCTGGTGTCGAGGAGCTTGTTCACCTCTGTCTCAATGATGGCGTTTCGGTATTCGCTCTGAGGTCGCAGCTTCTGCTTGATCGGCTTGTAGGATGGGTCGACGTTTAAATGATGCTCAATCACCTTCCTATCGACTCCAACAAGGTCGGAGGCGCTCCAAGCGAACACATCGAGATTATCTCGGAGGAACTGTATGAGCATGCATTGTTCCTTGCCTTTTCGACCGGCTCCTATGCGTGTGATATTCTCTATCTGTCCAGGGATCAACTGAATTTCTTCGAGCTCTTCTGCGGATTTGAGCTTTTTGTCCTCTTGTTTCTTTCTTTTCGCGGCATGAGTGGAGCTCATCTTCTTTGAGTTTTTCGGGTCTATCGCATAAGAGTTTACAAAGTCATCTTTGATCATTGGATCGTTGATAATGACGGGGATCTGTTTCCCTGTGGGCGGTTTGGGTTTTTCCATCGAGATGGAGTAACAAGTCCACGCCGTCGGGATGTCGCACCTTAATTCTCCAACCCCAGCTGGGGTGGATAATTTTACCATCTGGTGGAAAGTGGAGATGACTGCTCGGAAGTCTATTAGGCCTGGTCGACCGAAAATGATGTTATAGGCGGATGGCATTTCCACAACAAGGTACTCGATCTCGCGCGTGGCGCGTTGGGGTAATGTGCCTATTGATGTGACCAGTCGGACTCGACCTTTTGTGTAGACCTCTGCTCCACCGAAACCTGTAAGAAGGGTTCGAATCGGATCTAAAAGTAGTTTATCATGTAAATTCATGCGACCAAGAGTCGAGTAAAGAATAATGTTGCTGGAACTTCCATTATCGATCAAAGTGCGTGATACAACAAAGTTGGCAACATATAGCGTGACGACCGTAGGACAACTAGGTGTCTCGCTCGATTGTGCCGGTATATTGATTACGTCATTTTTGCTAAACACTACTTCTTCGTTGATCCAAGAGTCTTCAGGCCGGACGTGCATCACTTCTCGAGGTCCATAAAAGCTTTGAATTGCTGCTCGCCGTGTCTTCTTTCGAGCGGATCTCGAGTCTCCTCCTGAGGGTCCACCAATGATCATGTTGATTTGACCAAGACATGGTCGGTTATGTGGGTCACGCTCTGTTGGTGGCTTGGCCTGGCGTTGTCTTGGTGGCGACCTATAATGGTGGTCCTGATTTCGAGCGTTGTCGTCCATCTTCTTGACAAACTCGAGGAGATGACCCCCCATGATCAGTCGCTCGATTTCATCTCGAAGAGCATTGCATTCGGAGGTGTTGTGCCCCTTTTGCTGATGAAAATTGCAAAACTTGTTGCTTTCTCGAGTCTTGGGTGTCTCCCTCATCGGTTTGGGCTTTTTAAGGAGTACAGGGTCGATGATGTTGTGAATTTCGTCGATCGGTCGCGTCAATTGTGTGAAATGTTTCCTGGGAGTGGATCCGGTCGGTGCCTCATTTTTGGAGCGGAAATCCTGTTTGATCGGACGGTTAGTTTCTGTTTTTCGACTATGCATTGGGCTTCGTTGAGAATTTTCCAGTTCTTCGAGCTACATCCTGTCACAGGCTGCTGCTTGTATGTCGGCTAAATTTTGAGGCTTTTGCAGGAAGATATAGCGGGCACATTCATTGCTGATCAGAGCCTTGTGGACAATTGGCTTTAATAGATCAATGCTTGGCTCCTCTATTTTAACTACTGCTTGCAAAAAACGAGTGAAGAAATCCCTGAGAGATTCATTAGGACCTTGCTTATTGGTGTATAGATAGGTCGGAGGAAGCTTTTCCCCCCTTCATGGCAGAAAACTGGGCATTGAACCGATCGACCAGGGCTTTATATGTGGGGATGGATCGAGGAGGAAGCCTCGAGAACCATTCCAGCGCAGGCCCGTCGAGGGTGGTGACAAAGATCTTGGCCCGAATATTTGGGAGTGACCGAACATGCTGAGTTGCATCTCGAGACGTGACATATGCTTCTATGGGTCAGTCGATCCATTATAGGTAGGTAGACCGGTCGGGATCTTTTCGTCGGTGGTTGTCTCGATGATCGCATCGCAAAAGAGGGATTGAGCTTCCCTATCACTGCGGTATCTCTAGGGTTGTGCTAGGCGTTGGGTCGACGGGGTATGCCGAGGAGATCTGGATCGATCATGCCTGGGGGAGCGAGACCGGCTGTGCGATCCCTGACTCTCACGGTGATGTCGGCTGTCCTGTCGACTGAGACGCAGTGGGATTTGGTTCCTAAGATCATCCGACCCCACAATGTGTCCCATATTGGATCTCCTGATCTGATTTGGTCGATCGTGTGGCCCAAGTCGGTCAAAGATTCCACTCGAGCCACGAAGAGAGACGTCGTTTTGATGGGTGTCATGTTCCCTTCTGGATTCAGATCGCCGAGGGTTGTTATTCCTTCCCCGAGAGTGAGAGGGTCGAGATTTTTGCTGGGAGACCCCCCAACCTCGACAGTCAACAGTCCGATGTATCTGGGTGTCAGTAAGGGTCCTAGAATCGACCTCATCATCTGGTCGGAATGACAGGCGATCTTGAATCGGTCTCCTGGCACTTCCTTGAGCAAGTAGCGGACGTTGGTACGGGGGTTGGTGATGTGTGGTCTGTCCGACCACAGCCCAATATCCGACAGACTGTTGATACTGCATTGGTTGGACATATCCGGGATGATTAACCACAGGCTGGATGACTTCGACGGGTCGAGTCTGAGGGCATCCGTGGCTCCCTTCCTTCAGCAGTAGCAACTATGGTTTCATCCCGACATGCCTTTAGGTACTTGTCTAACTCGGGTGTCGAGTAGACCATTTGGGACGGGATGACCGCCGGTGCAACGACTTGCATAGGGAATTGAGGAATGACCTCTCGACCATTCTTATCAAAAAGACGATTGCTAGCGAGATTGCAAGTAGTCATGTTCGATGGCCTGTCGCTGTGTTTCCCACAGACGGCACCAAATTATCGAGCCAAATCTCCACCTTGTTTACGATCGGAAAATTGGACCACGATCACTCTATTTATTGAGTGAGGAAACGCCGCCTGACTGCTCGAAATCTGCACGGGTCGAAATAAGAGTGAGCTCAAGGCCAACTTGGGTTAGGTGGGGGTGATACCCGGGTTGGCACTCCGACGCTCAAGTCAGGTTCGAGTTATGCGGATCGAATGATTGAGCGGTAAAATGGGGTAGGTGAGAAAACTTACCGTGCAATAAATGAGGATGTGATATATATATAGTGAAGAAAGAGAAGTAACCGCCTCGACGTGTCGGTGGGGGGAGCTGACAGGTGCCCCACTATTGCCTTGCATTTAATGCGTGGTCGGCCACTCTATTGTGAACTGGCTAGTGGACCGGTGCATTGGCAGGTCGAGTGATTGAGGTCAAAGGAGCAGATCTGAAAGCTTGACCCCGGGGTCGGAGACCGAGGTAGTAAATTATGTGCTGTAACTGGGAGACCGACTAGATGATCGAAGGAGAGTCTTCGATCGGACAGGTGGTCTGCGGTGATTGGTCCAACATAGCAGCGGGTACGAGCCACGTTACAATGTATTTCTTAATTCTTGAAGAAAAACCCATTAGTTTTCTATTGCTACAATCTATACTCTATTATTAAACTCGAGAGACAAAAGTGGTCTTTTGGACTTGGTCTTTAATTTTATTTATTTAAAAAAAAAATTTCCTCCATCATACGAATGTGTTTATCGATCTATTATTCATACTTTTCTCTCATCCTAGTTTTATTCTCATTTTTATTTTTTTTTTATATTTTAACTATTTTCTATTAATATATAATTATTAGATTTATATCAAAATAAACAATTTAATTTATTATATTTTTATTTTATTTTATTTACACACTCATAGATAGGGATGTAAACAAGCGAGCTGGCTCGCGAGCTTCCTCGAGCCGAGCCGAGCCGAGCTCGAACCCAAGCTCCTTTGTTTTTGGCTCGTGGCTCGCGAGCCGGCTCGCAAGCCACTATTTTTAATTAAAAATAAATAAATATTAATTTATATATATATAAATACTTATATAATATATAATATTATATATATAAATATATACTTATTTTTATATATAAATATTAAAAATAATTATTTTTAAATTAAAAAATATGTTTTTCATGGCTCGCGAGCCGAGCCGAGCCGAGCCGCTCAGAAGCTTGGTCGAGCCGAGCTCGAGCCAAGAAAAAGGGGTAGGCTCAGCTCGGCTCGTTTACATCCCTACTCATAGTGTGTGCGTAATTACTAGTTTCGAATTAATGTCTGAATAAGATTTTTTATTCTTTTTTAATGTAAACTAGTAATTCCGCACATTCAATGCATGTGCAAATAAAAAATTATTAATATTTAAATATATTAAAGTAATTTTTTTAATTAATATATATATTCTATAATTATTTTTAATATAATAACTAAATTATGATAAATAAATAGCATTAAAATAGTGTCATATTAATAATTAAAATTAAAAATTAAAGACATGGGAGTTATGAAATAAAATAAATAAATAAATAAAAAGAAAAGGAAAAAAAAAAAAAGACTAAGGGGGTGTTTGCGATCTCTAAAATTAAGCGATTATGGATAAGTGATTATTTTCAGTCGTTTTGGAGTGTTTGGAAAACCAATTTCTGATTATTTTAAGCAGAAATAAGCTAGAATCAAGAAGCACCCCATGACATGCTTCTGGATTCTGCTTATAGATTATACAGTTTTCTATATTTTATTTAGACAATAATATCCTCATTAATTTACTAATATTACATAATTAACCTTTTAAATCATATTTTTTCTCTTCATATTCCGATTAGAATTTAAAAATCTCAAGAATCTCCATCTCATTAAAGAAATGTTAAAGAAATTATGATTGAATAAACATTATTTGTCCTTTTTTTCATTTATAAATCCACATGCATTTCATTTGCTATATATATTGTATGCACATGCTATTATATAAATATATAGCAATATAATTAATTTATATATTAGATTATAATTATATATAAATATAATAATTTATACTATATTTCATTCTGATGGGTCTGAATATGGGGTACAGAGTCCGATCACTTTAGAATTTGTTTAAAGGTTGGGGAAACCGATGATGATCGCCGGAAAAGATGGTAGGTTCAACCTGCTAGGACAAACACCAAAGAAACAGAGGTCAGTCGGCCAAGCTGGGGGAAGTGGGGGTGATTCCCAGTTTGGCTCTCCGACGCTCAAGTCAGATGATGATCTGAAAGAGAGAATATGTGAAGTGTGAAGTTGCAGTAAGTGAGGTTGCTTACAGTGAAGGAGATGACTCCGTTTATTTATGTTTGAGGGTCAGGGATCCTTTGGTAATTTACCCCTTGTGGTCCTGCCCTAATGTCGCCCTTACACGTGGTGTAATGAGGAGAAACCTCGGAGGAATCTCCTGCAAAAGTTGGTGCAAAAGGTGGTGCGGGCAACAGTGACAGGTGCGCAGACGTGTACGGGGTGTCAGAGAGCCGTTTTGGGTTGGTGACGAGGGCCATGAGCGCCCTCGCGTCAACCATGAGCCTGATGGGTCAGTGGATCCGAGGGTGGATCCGGGCCAAGTCTGTGAGGTGAGGGGGAGCTTGGTCCCTTGGTTTGCTTGCATGCGGAAGCCCATCCGAGGGGAGTGAGTGCTCGAGGATGACTCCCTTGGTGAACTTAGGTCTTGCTTTGTAGTATAAGTAGCGCTCGTTGGTGAGCGGCTATGATAGCCACGTGTCATGTGATGGTGACGACACGTGTCGCTCATGGGTCTTAACACCGAGGGTGAATGTCGCTCGGAGGAGATTTGATTTTGGGGATTGATAGGCCACGTGTCAGCTACTGGTGGCGCCACGTGTCAAAGCGTGGCCCAAGCGTATTTTGACCTTATCATTTTGTCCCCCACTTCTATAGTCCTTAGTGATAAGGGCTGTAGAATTCTGCCAATGTAATCCATCGAGCGTTGCGCTTGTTCAAGGCATGGCGTGTTGGGCAATTATCCTTCTGATTGCGCCATAAATGCGGTCCTTTCTTCTGACCGCTTGAAACGTCTATACATTAAATGCGGTCCTTTCTTCTGACCGCTTGAAACGTCTTTGCATTAAATGCTGATGCGCGTGGGGCGCGTGATTCTTAGGGAGTACGCGGTTCAATAAAGTGAACGGTTTTCTAGGCGGAAAATGATTGTAATTTCAAATTATTTGCCAGAAACGTACCAACTCCCATCCCTATAAATAAGGGATTCTGCATCCATACCCATTTTTACGCGAACAAATCTTCAGAGCATATATTTGCGGAAAAATCTCCTTGCGAAACCAATTTCAGAGCATTCTCAACTTTCTTCAAAGTTTTTCCAGAAAACTTAAGGTAACTTTCTGGTGAAATCCTTTAACTTTGCTAACCTTAGAACGGATTAGGATTTAGTAATCTTTCAAGTTCCACCTTCTCTAGAAATCCCAAATCTCTCTGAACATCCCTCGCTTCCAAAATCCTCATATCCCTTCCAGATTCTGCAATAGCCATGGCCAGAGATCATGTAGAAGAATTTACCCGCGAGGTTGGGGAGATGGCTACCCAGAGTTCATCCCCTCCGGGTTCCCCTAGGGACGAAGAATTGGATAAGGCCGTTATGGCCATGAATGAGAGAAACCCGGATGGGGTTGAGCCCCTTTTCGAAGAAATGAACATGGTACTTGAGGCGGAGAGGCAAGGAGAATTATTGCCGTTGACGGAGAGTGCCACCCATCCTCACCGCCATACCGTAACCGTGGCGGTTGCTGCCCCGGCCCCTGAATTCGAAGGAGAAGCGGGGCCCTCTGATAGAGCCCAGGCCAAGGGCAAAGGGAAGAAGCCCCAGAGGCCCATGAAAGCTAAGAAGGACAAAGGGTCGAACGAGGGTGAGGGTCCAGGTATGCAGGCGACCGAGCGTACCCTTGACGAGACTCCCAGCACCATCACTCTGGGGGAGATAAAGTCTGTTATGGCTCCAATCTACTGGGACGAGCGTTATACATGGAGAATCCCAGCCAAGCACGAGCGTTCCAACCATCCCCTACCTGGCGAAATGGTGGTTTACAAGGACGCGATTGGCTCGGGGGGCCTAAGATTTCCAATTCCAGTCCCAGTGACCAACATTTTGAATAATTTGAACCTGTGCCCCTCGCAGATCGTGCCTAACGGGCTCGCCCTCATAACCTGTTTCGTGATCCTCATGGAGTGCACCGGACACGAGCCTTCAATGTCAAATTTCAATGCCCTGCTACAAGTTGTTAGTTCCCCGCGCTCGTCGCCCGAGACGTGTTTCTTTTATTATGTCCAAGCAAAGGCTCATCTGAAACTGATCAACTCTCTGTCTACCACGTATGGCCCCGATTGGAAGGAGAAGTTCATCTTCGTCAAAGCCCCGGCGGATGATGATTTCGGGGTATCACGAGAGTGGATTTCGCATGGGAAAGGCTCCCTTGTGAAGAATCGTCTGAACCCCACTTTCCCTGAGAACTTGGGTAAGGAATTAGCTGGGGCGTTGAGGGACGAGGGCCGGCTGATACAAGCCAAAGATTTGATCGATGACGCGGAACTCATGTTCCTTTGCGGACTTACCAACGACCCCCATTATCTCAGCAACCCTCCCGCTTGGGATTTGGAGAGAGATGGTTAGATTTTAGGGCACTAACTTGTAGATAGGGATGCTAACTGTGTACTTGCATTTGCAACTTGTATTTTATGAATTTTGTTCAAGGGTTTCTGACCCTCGTTGTTTTTTCTTGCCTCAGGTTTAAACATCATCATGGCTGGAGGAATCCGACATGCTGCCCGTTTCGCCAATGCTAACAGGCGCCGGACCAATCAAGGTAATCAGCAAAACCAACCACCCCGAGGCGCAGGTCGTGGCAACGAGCGTGGGGGAAGACAAGCGGTAGGCTCGAGCGCCAGCCAAGGTCGTGGTAATAACCAAGCACGCAATCCTAACACAAGGGTGATTCCAAGGGCCCCGGCCTCTTCTCAAGTGAGTGGAGCCATTATTCCCGCTCCGATTCCTTCACCAAGGCCTTCGACGAGGTTACAATCAGGGATCCTCAGGGAGAAAACACTTCAACCTCCAGAAAGAGGAAAAGGATGTCAGATTCCTTTACCATATCCAACAAAGGCAAACAAGTGGTTGAGGGCCCCAAGGGCGACGAAGGAGACACTTCCTCCTCAGAGGAAGAACATTTGTGGGAATTTCATCGTCGAGGAGACAGGAGCTACAAGGGTTCCGCAGATGGAGGTGCCCTATTATTGAGGCACGGGGACAGTCGCCCAAACCATCAGTGAGGGCTTATACGTGAGGGTCCAATTCACAGCGGACCATAAGCACCTGTATTCCGAGACCGTTGAAAAGGTGACTAGCGATATGGTGCACGCCCTAATTTCTGTAAGCCCCCATTTTCTTCCTCGAATTTTATTTTCTGAAGATGTCTTTTTCCATTATTTTTACTAACACTTCTGCCCTTTCGAGCCTGTGCAGCAAGTGCTTCCGAGGGCAAAGAACATTCAAATGCGTGCCACAGTTTATGCTGATCGGAAGGCAAAATACAAGAAAATGGCACGCTCAAACGATCCTGCTCAAATCCAAGAAGAATTGGATACGGAGAAGGCCTGTACCTTTCTCTTAAGGAGGAGCATGAAAAGGTGGAGGCTGAGATGAAAAAGCTGTAGGATGACTTCACGAACGAGACCGCTCAGAGGAGTTGGCGCACGCAGTATAATAATCTTAATGAGAACCATCAGAAGCTCACGGCCGACCGCAACGACTGGAAAACGAGGGCTATTGAGGCGGAGAAAAAATACGCGGATGTCATGGGCCAACTTCCTCACCGTGTTGAGCAATCAGTCAAGGAGGCGCTCATCAAGTTTTGCTATTCAAAGGCATTCAACTTTGCAGCCTCTCTTCATTGCCTTGATGAAGCCCAGAAAGCTTTCAACTTGGCGATTGAGCAGGGCATTCATAAGGGTTTGACTAATCCATCCATTCGTGAGGTGCAGGGTATAGGGCTCATGTTCAACAAGCGTTGCGTTGAGGAGGAGGACGACCTCGAGGATCCTGAGTCCAATATCTCTGAGCCGGATTATAATTTCCTGGTCACGCTCATCCAGGATGAATACATGGCGGCTCATCCTCTGGAAGAAGCCTCTCAGGCAGAACAAAGTGAGGGGAATAACGATGCTAGTGCTGTCTCTGAAAACCCTCCAGCAAATGAGCCTCCGGCGCCCGTCGTTAGTGCTTCTACTCCTGTCGCTGATAATGTCCCCATTCCTGCCAATGAAGCCAACAAGCCCAATGCCCTCCCATCGCCGGGAAACAACGAGCCTGTACCTCCTCCAGCTGCCCAGAACCAAGAAGAACATGCCCTCCAAGCGCAAGAGCCAACAAGCCCCGTTCATGGTCCCGTGGCCCAAAACGTTCTGGTGGTTCTAGATGAAGATGTTGCTCCCGCTGCTTGACGATTCCTTTCCTTTACTCATGTTGAAATTTCTCTTCCTTTAGCTTAGTCTTTTCTTTTCAAGAATGTTAAGGGCCCACGGGTCCTTGTTTTGTAACTTTGGCGAAAGCCCTAATCAATGAAATTCTTCTTTTTCCATAATAATGTCACCCTTTATTTCCTTGTGCCATTTTGATTGTGACACTTTACCTTGCGCTTATTGTTAACAAAATATCTTGACGCTTAGATTCTGAGTAACATGCTTGGTAAAATATGCCTTGTTTTAGCTAAATCTTGAGTAAGTATGAGGGTCTTACTGGAAGATTGCCCTCTTTCAAGACTTGTAAAAATTTTGCTTTTACACTTAGAAAATTTTACTAAGTCTTGAGTAATTACGAGGGTCTTACTGAGAGGCCGCCCTCGTTCAAGACTTGTGAAAATTTTGCGCATATAAATCCATTCAAACCTTCAAGTAAGCGTGTGAGTTTCCTTCTCAGAGGACTTTTAGCTTGGACTTAACCAAGAATTTTGTAAAAATCGGCTGCCTTTGAACAAGCGCGGGGATCACCCCCTTGAGAACACCCTGGTGTTCAAGGTTTGAGCAAATTCCTTCCGAATAACGTTATCGTTGAACGAGCGCGATTTTACCCGTTGATTTGATTTTTTTTTTTTTTTTTTTTGGACTTGCAAGTGATCCCATTTTAGAGCGCAAGGCGTTGCGACAAACAACCAAGGCCTACTAGGGTTTTCCTTGTGTTTTTCTTCGATTCATCATGTTGGTTGTGAGCGTTACCAGGCTATCCTTATGAGGGCGTCCTCCCACATGGACTAGAGCGCTGGCAAGCGTAACCCATGTGCAAGAACATCGCGCGTATTGAAATTGATTGTCAACCAAGCTCGTAGAAACGAGGGACGTGGGTCTTATCCACTTGCATAGTTTAAAAGTAGTAATATAGAAATATTCAGGAGAATGTATTGTAACTTAATTGAGATTTGAAGTAGTACATAGAGCCCATTAGTGGGATTGTTACATCATCATTTTTCGAGAACTTTTAAACATAGAACCGCCGGAGGTTACATGCGTTCTAAGGGCGAGGCAAGCGCTCGCCTTGCAGTGTCTCCAGGGTGTAAGTGTTGTTAGCTCTGATTTGTATAACTTTGAACGGACCTTCCCAGTTGGGGTCCAATTTCCCCACATGCCTGGATACTTCTACTTTCTTCAAGACCAAGTCTCCAAGTTGGAAAGTTCTTTCTTTTACACGCTTGTTGTATTGTCATGCCACAGATGCCTTATATCTGTGCATTTTAGCCCACGCATTGTCCCTTCTTTCCTCCAGCAGGTCCAACTCCAGGCTCCTATTGACTTCATTATCCTGTGGCTCGAAATAGGCTACACGAGCGGATTCATGTACAACTTCCGCTGGTATCATGGCTTCAGATCTATACACGAGGGCAAATGGTGTTTCTCCGGTTGACGCTCATGGAGTTGTACGATATGCCCATAGGGCTCCTTGTAGCTCTTCGGCCCACTCACTTTTCATGCTTTCTAGCATGGTTTTTAGATGCTGCAAAATGATCCTGTTGGTGACTTCTGCCTGTCCATTGGCTTGGGGATGACCCACGGAAGTGAAACGTTGCTCAATACCCAGCTCTGAACACCATTCTCGCGTGTCAGCTGCTATGAACTGGGACCCATTGTCTGAAATGAGCACCCTTGGTATGCCATATCTGCAGATAATGTTTTTCCAAATGAAGTCCCTCACGACCCTGAATGTAATCTTTGCAACGGCCTCAGCCTCGGCCCATTTGGTAAAATAGTCGACGGCTAAAATGACAAACTTCTTCTGTCCTACCGCGGTGGGCAAGCGGCCCACAATATCGATCCCCCACTGGTCAAAGTGCCATGAGACATCTATAGGGACCATCTGAGCGGCTGGCAGTTGAGGGAGGTTAGAGTGAAACTGGCACTTGGGGCATTTCTTGGCGTACTCAATGACATCTCGGAGAATCGTGGGCCAATAAAACCTACTCCTCAGAATTTTCTTAGCTAGGATACGCCCTCCTGAATGGTTTCCACAGCTTACATTGTGAATAAGCTCGAGTGTTTCTCTAGCTTGCGAGAGCCTCAAACATCTCATCGGGGATCCATGAAATGACTTTTTGAATAACCTTCCCTCAGAATCCAAAGAAAACCGAGGGGCTTTGTTTCTGATTTTTCGAGCCTCCACCTTGTCAGTGGGACAAACTCCATCTTTAAGAAATCTGATAATATCGTCAAGCCAGCAAGGCTCATGCGGATCAATCATAGCTACCACTTCCTTGGCGCCCTGTTCTTTTATCAGGGGCTTTTCGATTCTAAGAAATGTAACGGAGCGTTCACTGGTACCTTCCAAAGCCGACGCAAATTTACATAGAGCGTCAGTGCGCTCGTTTTCCGCTCGTGGGACCTGGAGTAGATGAAATTCCTTGAATTTCCCAATGACTTCCTTGGCTTTGTTCAAATACTGCACCATGGTGGTTTCTCGAGCCTCATAAGTTCCTTCAATCTGGCTCGCAATTAACTGTGAATCCACATAAGCGGTGATCCTGGAGGCTCCATTTGAAAAGCAATTTTCAGTCCTTGCACAAGGGTTTCATACTCTGCCTCGTTATTGGTGACCTGGAAATCCAACCTGATTGCAAAGTCTAACTCAATTCCGTTGGGGTGTCTAAGGGTTACCCCTGCTCCTCCCCCTTGAGAGATCGAGGAACCATCCATGTGCAGGACCCATAGACCATCGATCTTTAGAACAGCAGGTTCTAAACCGAAGCGTTCAACCAGCAAATCAGCTACAACCTGCGTTTGTATAGCAGTTCGGGGCTCGAAACTTAAGTCAAACTAGCTCAACTCAATGGCCCATTTTATCAATCTTCCCGACACATCCGGTTTGGATAGCACTTGCTTCAGAGGCTGATCAGTGAGGACAGTTATTGAGTGTGCCTGGAAGTAAGGCCTCAACCGTCGTGATGCATTAATGAGGGCGAATGCGAATTTCTCAATTTCCAGATACTTCCTCTCGGCCCCTTGTAATGTTTTACTCATATAATAAACAGGCAAGTGCTTACACTCCCGTACAGCTATTAGAACTGCGCTCGTTGCCTCGGTTGAAACGGAGAGGTACATGAATAGCTTCTCACCCTCAACTGGTTTGGTCAGGAGTGGAGCGCTCGAAAGGTAAGCCTTCATGTCCTGCAATGCCTTCTCACACTCCTCAGTCCAAGCAAAATTTCGAGCGTTGCGTAGAATTTTGAAGAAAGGGAGGTTTCGATCCGCCGAGCGTGAGATAAACCTGTTTAAAGAAATGATTTTCCCCACCAGCACTTGTACTTCCCGGAGATTACGAGGGGATGGGATGTCCAAAATAGCCTTGATTTTCTCCGGATTAGCCTCGATTCCCCTCTGACTGACAATGTAGCCCAAAAATTTTCCTCCTCACACTCCAAAAGTACATTTTGAAGGATTCAATTTCATCCCATACTGGCACAAAATGGCAAAAGTGCGCTTGAGGTCCTCCAAGTGCGAGCCCTGATGCTCGCTCTTAATAATCATATCATCGACATACACTTCCATGGATCTTCCAATTTCTTTCTCAAACATCTTGTTGACGAGGCATTGATAAGTGGCCCAGCATTCTTGAGTCCAAAAGGCATGACTAAGAAGCAATATACACCCAAGTGAACAACAAATGAAGTTTTGGGACGGTCTTCCAGAGCCATAAAGATTTGATAGTACCCTTGGAAAGCATCCATCATACTCATGAGTTCGCAGCCCGCAGTTGAGTCCACCAGTTGGTCTATGCGGGGCAAGGGGTAAGGATCTTTAGGGCAAGCCTTGTTAAGATCCGTGAAGTCATTGCACATGCGCCACTTATTTGCGCTCTTGGGCACCAGTACCACGTTATATAACCACTCCGGATACAGTATGAGCTCGATATACTGAGCTTCTAGAAGCTTGTTAACTTCCGAAAGCCGTGCACATCCCGCTTTTTCTGTTTAATTGGCTTAAAGGACGGGTCCACATTGAGCCTGTGGACTATGACGCTCGGGTCAATCCCGGTAAGATCCGAGGCTTTCCATGCAAAGACATCAATATTTTCTTTGAAGAAGTCTATCATCACGATCTGCGAGGGTCCAGAGAGGTTGGACCAAATCTGGGTAGTTTTATCCTTGTTCCCAGGTTCTAGCTCAATAGTAAAGAAATTTTCTGAGGGCTCAATCCTCATTTCTGGACGGGGGAGCTCAAGTGCCCTTTTCTTTCCTGTCAAATGGCCATCATCCCTGGGCTCCTCTTGCCCCCACTCGTTTTCCTCAGAGGAAGACTCTCCAATCGTCCCTGGCAGGGCAGCTTCATGGGTATCTTTGTTGTTGGGATCCTTCTTTTTGTTTTTTTTCTTGTTCATTTTGGCCCTCTTGCGTACGGGACCGTCCTCATCCAGATTTGGGAAGTCAACGGATTTCTTGGTGGACCCGATTTGGAAGGTTTTCTCTGTTTTAGGCTTCCTGAGGGATAGTATGTAGCACTCCCAGGCTTCTCGTACGTTGAACAAAACTTCTCCAACGCCCTCGAGGGTGGGGAACTTAATTTTCTGGTGGTAAGAGGAAATAATCGCTTTGAAATCTACAAGAGCTGGTCACCCGATTATGATGTTATAAGGGATATCAATTTCCACCACTACGTATGTGACCATGAGCGTTTTGCGCTGCGGGGCTCGGCCAAATGAAGTGGCCAAGCGAATTTGCCCTCGTGGGACAACCTCAGAACCTCCAAAGCCAATGAGGGCTGTTTTGAGGGGTTCGAGCGGGATGTTGGTAACATTCATTTTTTGGAACGTGGTGTAGGGCAAAACGTTAACAGAGCTTCCACTATCCACTAACACCCTCTTTACAATGTGATTGTGGACATCCAAGCTACCCACCATGGGGCAGTCAGAGGTTTCACTGACCCCATGGGGTGTTACAATATGTTCTAGGTCCTTATCTGTAAATCCTACACATCATGTTCCTTTGAGCGGTCGTCTTTGGACTCCCGGATGGCATAGACTGATTTGGGAACCGAGGGGCGTTGGTCATAACTCCGGACATACTGACGCCGGGCAGCATTAGAATCTCCTCCAGAGGAACCCCCTGCTATTATGTTGATGACTGCAAAAGGGGTATTTTCCTGCTCTGGGACCTTCCCCTTGTTGCGATGGCTACTCTCAGGAGGGCCTTGTCCTCGTGGACTCCTCAAGCGTGATGGGCTCCTCCTTCTTTCGCGCGATCCCTCACCACAACGCTCGTCGAAACGCTCTAAGGCTCGTACAAACTCCTTCAAGTGCCCGCCAGCAACTAGCCTCAGAATTTCACTCTCCAACTGGCAGCACTCATCTGTATCATGCCCTTTCTGCTTGTGGAAAGCGCAGTACTTGTTTGACCGCCTCAGGGCCTCAGTGTCTCTCATCTTGACGGGGTCTTTTGAAGAGTTTCTTGTCAGAAAGGTTGTAAACTTCTGAGTTCGACCTTGTGAGGGGGATGCGTTCGAAACGACGAGGGGCCGGGGGCGATTTCTTGCGCTCCTTCCTGATAACATCTTCTCGACCCCATTCCTGGTGACGCTCGTGTCTTAAGGGGCTATGATGTCGGGGCCCATTCATCCCATACATATCTTCGAGCGCGAAAAACGGCTTGGCAACCTCTCTCAAGGCCATGAGGGATCCTGACCTTCTTTCTACAATGGCATCGGCAAACTTCTTACTCACGTATTGTTTGTGATCCACAGCCTTGAAGAGCACCGGGATCAAGAAATCCATGGAAGGCCTCTCCACTTGCAATATCTCGTTGTTAAAGCTGGCGAAGAACGAGCGAAGAGATTCATTCTTGCCTTGCACTATATTGTAAAGTGTTGTGGGCGCAGTGACGGGGGACCTTCAAAGAGTTGAAGTGGTTTAGGAAAGCGTTGGCCAACTCCTCATATGAATGTATCGAGCGTGGCGGCAGCCGCTTATACCATTCCTGAGCCATTCCTACTAGGGAAGTGACAAAGATTTTGGCCCAGTAGTGGCTCGAATGCTCGTACAAGTGCATTAGGTGTAAGAAATGATCCAGGTGTTCCGCTGGATCCGTTGTCCCATCATAGCGGTTGACAGAAGTGGGGATTTTGGTCATTCCTGCTTGGGCTATCAGAACTTCTTCTATGAGGGGGGAGCCTCTCGCAAGTGGATGATATTCATAAGTGGAAAAGTTCTCTTCCTGTTCCTGGCGGTGAGGGGCTCGTGGCTGGCGGCCTTTGGGACGAGCGTCTCTGACATCGGCTCGTTCATCCCTGCTGTGGGAGATCTGAGACCGCGCTCGAGAGAGCTGTCCAACCATATCCTTTAACCCCTGCAGCTGGTCTTGCACAGCCGCGAGGAGGTTAGGATTAAAATCTCTCTCTTTGTCCCCATGTTTGGTGGCTCGGGAAACTCTTTTGGAGGCATGAGAGTCTCCCTCATTCTCCAAGTTGATTCTATCAGTGGGCTCTCTGCCCCTGTCCGCATGGGGACGCTCGTTCTCGCCCTGGTTGGGCGTCTCTTTGGCGGGCGGGGGTGGTGGTTGTGCCCTTAGAACGGGTTGAGCCTCCCTAAGCGGATATGTCTGCAATCCACCCAAAGGAGGGGCAGCTTGAGTGGCCTGCCCGGAGGGAAAATACATGGAATGAAATCTCTCCCATGCACCCTGGACCGCCTGAACCTCACACTGGGCGTAAAGAGACCTCAGCTGTTGAGGGGTTAAAGGAGGCAACTCCACCCCTTCAATCTCCCTCAGAATCACCACTGGGAGCTGTATTTGCCCGGCATGGTATGGTTGAGTCGTCGGCATCATGACGGAGGGGGTAAACATATATCCTGGAGACGGCATCATATAGGGTTGCCCTCTTGGATTCGCATGAGAATGAGCCCACTGGTTCCCGGGGGGGGGGGAGGGGTTGAGGAGGAGAGGGGAGCTGTGCACCTCCGGCGGCGCTGGGAACGGGCGGTACCAGCGGCAGAACTGTTGATTCTGTAAGCGGAGGCACACCTCCGGCGGGTGGTGCTCCACCAGTGACCGTAGATGGAACGGTGGCGATATTGGCATCATGGGGAAGATCACCTCCCCCTCCCACAGCTCCAGATCTAGTGGCAACCATGGTCTGAAAATGAAGGGTGTTTGTAACTCAACTAGTGAAAGAGGAAATGAAGAGCTGGAAATGGTTTTCCCACAAACGGCGCAAAAAATGATGGGTCTGAATATGGGGTGCAGAGTCCGATCACTTTAGAATTTGTTTAAAGGTGGGGGAAACCGATGATGATCGCCGGAAAAGATGGTAGGTTCAACCTGCTAGGATAAACACCAAAGAAACAGAGGTCAGTCGGCCAAGCTGGGGGAACTGGGGATGATTCCCAGTTTGACTCTCCGACGCTCAAGTCAGATGATGATCTGAAAGAGAGAATATGTGAAGTGTGAAGTTGCAGTAAGTGAGGTTGCTTACAGTGAAGGAGATGACTCCGTTTATTTATAGTTGAGGGTCAGGGACCCTTTGGTAATTTACCCCTTTGTGGTCCTGCCCTAATGTCGCCCTTACACGTGGTGCAATGAGGAGAAATCTAGGAGGAATCTCCTGCAAAAGTTGGTGCAAAAGGTGGTGCGGGCAACAGTGACAGGTGCGCAGACGTGTACGGGGTGTCAGAGAGCCGTTTTGGGTTGGTGACGAGGGCCATGAGCGCGCTCGTGTCAACCATGAGCCGGATGGGTCAGCGGATCCGAGAGTGGATCCGGGCCAAGGCTGTGAGATGAGGGGGAGCTTGGTCCCTTGGTTTGCTTGCATGCGGAAGCCCATCCGAGGGAAGTGAGCGCTCGAGGATGACTCCCTTGGTGAACTTGGGTCTTGCTTTGTAGTATAAGTAGCGCTCGTTGGTGAGCGGCTATGACAGCCACGTGTCATGTGATGGTGATGACACGTGTCGCTCATGGGTCTTAACACCGAGAGTGAATGTCGCTCGGAGGAGATCTGCTTTTGGGGATTGATAGGCCACGTGTCAGCTACTGGTGGCGCCACGTGTCAAAGCGTGGCCCAAGCGTATTTTGACCTTATCACATTCTATATAATATATATATTATATTTGTTTAGAATGATATTATGTATTATTTTATTATTTATAAACGTAAAATAATTAGTATAACCTAAGGTGTATGTATATAAAATAGTATAGTATAATATATTTTATTAATTATAAATAATATTATACAAAACATAATTATTTTAAACTAATTTTTATATTAATATTTTATTTTAAATAACATTATAATAACAAAAATGATTAGAAAGTTTCAGGGTTAATTCGGTAACTTATAAAAGTTAAAAGTGATTCTCAGTTTTTCTCTGCAAACACTTAACTTATTATTTTTCTGTTTTTCATTTTTTTTTCCAAGCACTCACTGCTTTTACTATTGCAAATTTTTACAAATTTAACTTCTGATTATCCACTAGAGTTTGCAAACATCCCTTAAGAGTTCATGACACCACAATCGATTCTGACACTTAATATAATAGTATAAATAATTAATATTATAATAAATCCACCACAAAAACCGAATAGAATGGGAAACATACCGACAAAAGAAATGTTACGTGACGGATTAGTTCAGTTATTCATCTTCTTTCGATTAATCTACTTTTTTTTTGTTCACTAAATGTTGGTTAAAGTTTTAATATAGAAACTGGATCAATTCAATAATTCATCTTCTCTTTCGATTAAATTGATCTACTTCTTTTCCACTAAATATTGGTTAAAGCATTAATACAGAAAATCGAATGTTGGCTGAGCTCAACGCAGCACTAGCTACAGTCATTCTTGCCCGAGACTTTGGATGGAAAAAAATTGTGGTGGAAGGGGATTTTCTAAATGTCACAAATCAGATAAATAATGCTAATAGTGATCATCCACGCTTGTAAAAAATACAACTTCGGCTTGCGTAGGTAGTAATGATATTCCGGCTGAGGCCGAGTCTTTTGTACTTTCGGACATTGTTGGTTAATATTAGTTCTGTTGCTTTGTTTAAAAAAAAAAAAAAAATCAAATAAGTTATTCTCAAATTAAATTTTTTATTTTTTTTTAATACTATTCTCGAATTAAATTGTACACACAAAAAAGGAAGACTAACCAGATGACTTAGAGACGTAAATTTTTCCTTTATTTATCAATTTCGCATAGTACCTTCAAAAGTAGAAGACAAAATTGTTTCAAGTACCGACAGAACCGGAAGCGCCCCTTCTTTCAAAGAGAGTAGGACGGGTTATTCACATTTCATTTGATGGTCAGAGGCTGTTTGAGCTTCATTTTTGTCAATTATATACCACCAAAAACAATAATTAGAAATTCAACAATGTTCAAAAACCCAACAATAATGTAATAACAAATCCAATAACAATAAATCCAATAAGAAATTCGATAAATTCTAACGAATTACGTCTTCTTCAAGTACTAAAAGCATCGTTACAGGTTCAAATCTAACATGAAAATATAATTTTTCAAAACATTAAAAAAAAAAAAAAACAATTTCATAGCATGCAAGCAGAGCTATCTCCAGAATTCCCAAGAAGGATCGCTTCGTGCAAGACCTAAAGGCTAAAAGCATTTCATAGCCTATTACAACAGGAGGAAAAAAGTAGGGATTCAAGGAAAAGATATACTGTAGTTTCATTAAATAGTTGAGGAACAGAATCATATCAAATTCAAAGGAAACTAAGGGATCTTTGTGAAGCATATCAGAAATCTAAACACATCGAAATACAAAAAATACATGGACAGAAGTACAGGAGTCGCGCAAAAGTTGAACTGAGGGAACAAGAATGTTTCGTTCACGACGTGACCTGCACTTAAAACTCCAAAGGGCCATATGCTAGCAAAAGACCAACACATAGGAAGACTCGAGAAATAATATGTTCAGAGTTACGAGGCAAACCTTGACAGAACGAGAAACATTTTTCAAGAAAATGCAGGCAGCAGCACGTACTTCAGCACTATCATGAGCTAATGCTTCTGTTACGGTATTTATGGCCTGGATTAAGATTAGGCATGTGCACAATAGCTCTTAGCTACACTATGTGACGGGTATAATCAGACTTGAGACATCTGGTCATATAAATACAGTAAATTATTTGATTGGTATCTTTGGCTCTTTGCGGAATAGACAGGAATAAGCTACTGAAAATCAAACCAGAAACAGCAACAAACATCCATTAAATCAAACAATCAAGAAATGGAGAAAATGAGAGGCAAACATAACATAACATAACCTAAGTCTACAAACAGAAACAACGCCCACCCCCACTCCCAACCAAAAACGCAATCTGTTCTTTTTCCTTTTCAAGTATAAAAGAAATTAAGAGGAAACAACACATCAAAAGATTAGAGATAAAGAGTCACTTAAAGCTGAATGGTCAAAATTAAAAAACAATACCAAATGACCACTTTATAGGAATAAAAACCATCAACCATTGTGAGAAGTAGTACCACAATATTTACAATCAAATTGGTTATAGTGCGACTTACAAGCTTCAATTGGTGGAGATGGAGACATAAGCACGATCCAGAGGAACCGTAATTAACGGCCAAACTCTGTACAACAATTCCAGATTTTGTAGTCAAATTTCACATATCCACCAAATGACAAGTTTAACAAAATAAAGAAAAAGAAAACAAAGTGACATAGTTGATGTATAAATAAAATTTCACACTAACAATTTCTGGATGACTGTCAAATTTCCAATCTCAAGTTGGATTGGTCCGGTTAGCTGATTCGACCCCATATCCTTTACTTGAGGTTTTCAACTTGCCTATCTCTACTCATGATCAGCTCTTAAGATGTAATTAACAGGGCTAAGTACATTTATCGATGCCTGGACAGCAACAGAAAATATAAGGAGAAAAATTAAAAAATGAGCCCAAGTTACACTGATTATAAAATCCAAGAAGACATAAGATAAGTTTCTGAGTTATAATTTCTTGCGCAACATTTTTCTTTCTAGAAGTCATTTACTGCAACACAATATCAATATGTAAAATGGATTATGTGTCTAGCAACAAGGATCTAAGATTCTAATCCATGCTTTAGTACTAATTTCTTCATTACATTGAATATATCATAGATAAGCCAATAACTGTAATGCTTAACCAAACTCTCAGCTTTTGTTATAAAATGTTTGAAATTTTAATCGTTGTAACTAATTTATATGATACTCAGAAATCAGATCACAGATGAAGGAAAGGTATTCCAAGTTGAAATCCAAATCAACGAAGTTACACCGCATACAACCAAATCTGCAAACTACCAAACAAATCCTATATGAAATTTACCCCTGGAAGTTCTGAGTCCAGATGATTCCAATTTGACAAAACAAGTAATGAGTCCTCAATAATAGCCCTCTTGAATGAAGTTGAAGCTTCAACTGAGAAAAAAATAAAAATAAAAATAAGAGAAAACCATTAATTCCTCTGTCAACGAATGTTACTGCATAAAATCCCAAAAAAATTTCACCAAAAATTCCGACATTATATTGAATAGATGCACCAAAAGTAAGAATCAAGATCTACAGAGTCAACTAAATTTAGTTGGGGTTTAAAACCTTGCCTTCTTTATAATGAATAGATACACGAATAAGTCCGTCGGAAAATGATTGCTTTCTTTGCAGTGTCGCAGGCAACGCCTCCAGCAGCTCGCCGCAAGACAAACAGGCTAGCGTAGTGGTGCATAAGTGTATTCTTTTAGAAGCTACATTTCTACGCCAACCTTATGGTGTGTTATCATTTGTTCCCCTAATTCTTGTTTAAGTTTTCTCAAACTTGGTATTGTGGCATGCAGTCAGAAGTTCAACAAAAATGGCACCAGCAGGAATGCAAAGCCAAACACAACATAAAAACAGCATGCGAAGTGGCCTCACCGGCCATCTATTAAACAACTATAGAAAACGAGAGTCTAAAGGCCGAAAACTGGCCATGCCAAATCGAGAATTTTTTCTTGGCAACATCTCGCTAGCAACTAGGATCATTCCTTCAAAGGTCCTACACCAAAGCCAAACACTCTCACCCTAGAACTGACCGCTATCACCATGGAGGTTTGTCGGAGCCATTGAAGAAGGGGTCACATTAGCACTACTGTCAGGGTTAACCCCTAGAAAAGCATTCTGGAATTGGCTCACGAGCAGCTGAAGCCGCTCTGAAGCAAGGTTCAACCCATTCTTAGCATGGTCTAGATCGATAGCACGGACTTCATCGTCAACCCTGGACTGTTCAAGAGCTGCCCTCAGCCGAATAACTTCAGCACACAGCATCCTTCCCCGCTCGGAACACTCGGCGTCGCCAACCGTATGTTCTTCAAGATTTATCCTAGCCTGCTCAAGCTCAGCATGGGCCGTTACCAGCTCCTCCTGGAGGCGTTTCACTTTACTCTCGGCAGCTTTGAACTCCTCATCCAGCCGTACTTTTCTCTTATCGCATGACGGAGTATGAGACCTCAGCTCCGCGACCAACAAATACACCTTATCGAGTTCGGAGTTAATCACTTCCTCTTGGGAGCTATAAGGCGTTTCCATCACAGCCAGGTCCATTCCACAAGACTCCAGGAAGGCCTCTACTTCTGTCGGCCATTGTGCAAGTTCCTTTGGCAGGGGAGGAGAAAGCTTCATGGTGCCCAGGGTGCCCAGGTCACGGGCAAGACCCAACAAAAAATTCTTACGCTGGTGGTAGGTCACCCCAATACTCTCTCGTTGGATGGCGGAGAATTGCTCGTGGATCTCCTTAAGACGGTCCTGCGAGAAAATTGAGGATGGAGGCTTGAAACGCGAGCGCTGAGTTAAGAATGCCCAAGCTTCTTCCAGCATATCAGGCACAGCTAGATAAAGCTACAGAAGAAGAGATTGTGCGAATACTAGAGCAAGTGCATAAATTGAAAGAACAGGATGGCGCATACCTGAGCAGTAGCAGGGTTGCTAGAAGTTGGGGGGGCTGTCAGCTCGTCGGCCACAAGGACTGGCCGAACGGAAGAGGCAACTGCAATAGCAGACTGCATAAGTTTGGGGTCAGGGCAGCAGAAATGGGGACATCATTGTCATCATCTCGGTCATCCGTGACCAATTTACTGCAAGCCAAGCGAACGACCACTGGGTCCTCTTCATCATCTTCCTCAGGAACAATCAGGGCATCCTGATCAAGCGGCGCATCATCGTCATTCACAGCAAAAAGGGTGGGGGCAGATGCAGGTTTCGGGGCGGCCTTGAAACCCATCAGTCCTTCAGAGGAAGCCTCACCTTCAAAAATGGTGGCAATAGGCTCCACAATGGCGGAGGGACGACTCAACTGCTCCTTAAACTGCCGCGTCGTGCGCAGTCTTTTTGAAGCCTATAGAAGACAGAGGTTATTGAGAAAGAGATGACTGGAAGAAAAACAGGCAAGTAGCATAACCAAGAGAAGTCATACCAGGAAAGCAGTCCTCTCTTTGTTCCTCTTTGAAGAGGAAGTGGGAGCTGAGGACTCGCCCACTCTCCGAAGAATCGGAACGGCAATAGGAACGTGCGTGAGATTGCGGGTAGCAGTCTGCCTGAAAGTGGAAGCCCCATCCTTTTGCTTCTTCTTTTTCAACTTAGACCCTACAAAAGATAAACCTCAGTGTCAGCCGACGAGTGACAAAAAAGCAAATTACAACAGGAGGAAAGCAATAAATACCTATATACTCTATTATCCGTACTAGATTTATGATCCTACCAGAACCATAAAGGGATAGGTATTGGGCCCTGAGGCCGTATCGACATATTCACCCGTGAACTCCACCTGCGGGGTCCTCTTGATGGCCTTTTTGACAACCTTGGCCACGATAAGCATGTCACGATCAGGATGAGGTGGGGCTTGAGGACCTATAGGTTTATCAAGTGCCCCCACCAAACATGCTCACCATGCCTCTCACAACGGTTATAAGCCGCTTTTTTCGCGGTAATAATAGCTTTCAATTTCTTCTCATTAAAGGCCTCGATGGCCTAGGCAACACTCACCTGCTTTCTAGACCAATCCCAAGTCCTATCCTATTTAACACGGTAAAATGATCAGAAATTGATCTCACCTTGCAAGGCAGAAACGCCAAGCCTCTGTACCCAAGCCTCCTCAGGAAAGGGGTAGTGCAGCTTGCAAGGGACGTTGGGGAACTTGAGGCGTCTAAGGCATGTGGGACCAGAATTTAAGCGCGCCACGCTCAGATGCCCCTTCCACCACTCCCTGAAGCCCCTCGTGGCTTTATATGAGGGGGTAAACCGTTGAAGCTGAAAGGCTATGAAAAGAGCCTCCTGCCCTTGCCGGAATTTTTGGTATGCCGCATAGTCCCCTCGAGAAAAGATGTGGGCCGTCCCTCGGGTGTTGCGGGTCTGAGGGGGGGCAGGCAAACTCTGGATCAACCCAAACTGGCGAGCTACATAATGAGGACTGTAAGCCACTACACCGTTTTGCGTACTATTCTCGAAGTGAAACACATATGGAAGGTCCCGCGCCACTACAAAAGCGGCCCATCTCTCCTTGTCATCATCCGTGGCCTCCCTACTACTAGCCAGCCAAGCCTCCTCAGAACAGAACACATGGAATTTAGGCCGGCTTTCTTTCTTGTAGTCATCGTGCCACCTCACAAAGCGATGGTTAGGGTTACAGGCCCCCAGTGGCCCAGTCCGTTTAACAAAAAGCCCGAATAATTCCCCGGGATTGCGGGCAGAGTTAGAGGAAAAGGGGAAGTAGGCGTGAAGCCACATCTGGACAACCCAAAGCGCCCCTGTCAGTGCAGGGGAAGATCCCGGTTTGTGGTACTCCTGCAGCAACGCGAGCCCCCGGTAGATGTTGGCCAAAACGATGGGGCCGAGAGCGACCTTCTTGCCAAAGGCTAAAGCAGTGGCCACTCGGAGGTACTCCACCTTGACTGCAAGGTCCTTGGGGCAGCAGCAGTACCGGCATAGCCAGTAGGCCAAAAAGCGGATATGCTCCTCATCACTAATTGGGAGGCTGGGTTTCAAGAAGTGGAGAGGCAGGGCGCTGTATGCCCTAACATAACCAGCGGCAGACTTGTAATGACCCTTAATCTCAGGAAGGTCAGGGTCCCACTGGATGGCGGGATCAAAGCAAATGCCAGTAGCTGAGAACCCCCCTATAGCTTCAAGGTCAAGAAGCGTGATAGTCATTGGCCCCACAGAAAAATGAAAGGTATTGTCGTGGGTATCCCAGAAGCAGGCAGCTGCGAAAATCAAATCGAGGTCAATGGAAAAAACCTCACAAGGGCCTACGCAGATAGAGAGAGCATCAGCAATGCCAGCTTGTTGCCATCGGCCTTCGAAAGAGGGTTTAAGACGTTCATACCAGTCGACAAAAAGCTGGTGACTCTTTTCACTTTTCCAGGGCCATCCGCGGCATTTGTTGCTGAAGCAAATCTGACTGCGCGTGCACCCCATCAACAACAAATTAGGGTTGCATGGATGATCGAGAGCAACTAATCCTTCGACATCCTGGTACAGGGGGCCCAAAGTGTGGCCATCATGGCCGAGAGACAAGATTCGAGTGAAATTTCTCTTTTGCCTGATATTTTCAGAAATGAAAAGGTATCACAACGCAATGACTCTCAATGGAATACAAAATACAAAAAACGATTGACCATCAGCATATGCAGGAAGGTACCTTCTTTTAAATTCAGATCCATCAACATGCTCCTCCATATTTATCTCTGTGGTCTCATCAGAACCACTTGACCCCTGCTGTTTTCTTTCATGTATAGCATCAGGTTCTGGTAAAGATTCTTTTGATGGAGTGGGTGGAACTGGATCTTTAACGCATCTCACTGGATGCTTTGTACCAATACTTAGATTAACTGGCACGACTGGGGAAGAGGGCTTATTTTCTCTAGAGCAATTTACTTTATCCGGAGGATCATGATTGTGGAGACTTCTATAAATAGTTTCTACAAGAAAACGGTTAGAACGATCATAGCACTCGATCTTCTTGGCAAAACAGCCGGAGAACGTGCATCTGTAATAGCTCCAAGAACCTTTCGGTTTCTTCACTTTCCTTGCACCAATCTTGCGCCAATTGTACCCATCAGAAGGAGTTTTAAGCATAGGTACGATGGACAAAGGTTTCCGTCTCGCAGAGTTTTGCTTGTCCTGTTCTGTGAAGCATATGTTGTTCCCATGTTGTGCTGATTTTAACAAGTGACTCTGTGGTAATAACACAAACAAAGAAAATTAAACATCAAGTAGAGTATATAACCAATGACACAAGATGCATCTGCTGTGAGCCTGTGACCTCGAAACATGTATTACCATTGAACTCAAAGAAACATTAGATTCTCAAAAATATAAACAAAAAGAAGTAAAATCTTGATCAACAGAGGCATCCTCGTCAAATTATTAACCAATAGCATACATTAGATTTTTGAAGATGCCAACAGAATCACTTTCTATGAAGTTAGTTGCGGCTAGAGCAAAGGTAAAGTATACATAACATACAGATTACTCAATGTTCAACTTCAGTATCAGAAAATCTGAATACAACAACAAAGGACACAGTTGATGAAGCATTGACCAGATAGTATAATCTTGCAGTCGGTGACCTTAGCTTAATCTGACTTATTATTCTAACAAATAGTAATTCGATTTACATATGAATTACAGATGGTATTCAGAAACTACTTTGTACATGTCTTATCATGAATCTTTGTTGCTGCCAGTTAAGATTTAAAAATGTGGTGGGAGGGGGCATGTATTTCTGTAATCTACTGGAACTACTCATTGCAGCAGGAAAATTCAGAAAGGAAGAGATACAGCTTCCCACAAAATTCGGGTGAGTCCTGCTATGTCAAAATTGATGACTTCTGGCAGCAAAAGGTTTTTCTCATCTTTTTTTACAGTAAAAGTAGAACAAAAAGAGGATACAAGTAAAAGCAGAAACCTAATTCGGCAATATTCCAAAAACTGAAACTAAACGTCCAATAGCTTTCAATTTTCTCTTTTCAGTCTAAACTTCAACACAGGCTTTGAAAGAAAAAACAATAACAGAAGAAATTCAATTTCGTAACAAGAACGATAGCCGTAAAAGTTATAACAACAATTGAAGGAAAAACAAGAAATTCGTCAAAGTGGAACCCTAACCTTCAATTCTTTATTCAACTGTAGTGGTTGCGGAGAGCATTCCACTGGAACCTCTGCAACATCCAAAATTTGTCGCAAAAATCAACTCACAATTTCAACCGACTCTATATCGCAGACACACGTATTCAACAAATTCATTTGCCAGAAGAACAAAAACAAAAAATACGAGAGAGGAACTGTAGAGTGTGAATTTACCTGTTTCGTTTCCAGAAGCTCTTGAAGCTCCTCTTGAACTGTTCCCAACAGCACGATCACTGTTACAAACACTACTCGCCCGCCCCTGTTCATCATCGTCCTCAATTTTTACATCGATAATTCCTTCTCTTCCCTCGCTCGAGTTCTCTTCTCCCATGGCGGATTCCGGCACACAGTCAGCGTGCAGGTGCGTGCTTTTGTGACAGAGAAGTGAGAAAAGAGCATTTTCCGAGTGCTGATTCCTCCTTGGCAGTGGGACTCTGCTCGGAGTGGAATTACGGAAAGACCCTAGTTGAACAAACGAATTTACGAAGGTTGAATGTGTATTCTCGAGTGGCTCTTGAGGTGTTTTTGGTAATTTCGAAATAAGGAACTCGTGGGCGGAGTGGCGACAACAATTTCGGAGTGCGATTAGCAAACAAAATTTGTTTTAATTTCGGAGTGCGATTAGCAATATTCTGGGTTTTGGCTGAAATTCTATTTATTATCAAAACACAATGTATTTTCTTAATTCTTGAAGAAAAACCCAATAGTTTTCTGTCCCTGCTATTATAGATTAATCGTCCTTAATTTACAAATATTATGAAAATTATTATTTTAATATAATAAACTAATTATATCTAATGTAAGGCTTCTAAGAATATTGAGAGAATTTAAAAAGATTCTAATGAGAAAAATTTATAGAAAAAAAATTGTGCCGTGATTGTCCTTTTCGTAGTTATACATTATAGTGTAACAACACTTCTTATATACTTTACAAAATCTAACATATCTCTTATAATCTCATGAAATATAATGCACATAAAATTAAATCATCAGAAAATGTATTATCATCGCGAGATAGGCAACATTGATTAAATATCATCGCGAGATAGGCAACATTGATTAAATAGACCGACTTTACTTAGTTTTTGAAGAAATTAGGAATTTGAAACTTAATTCTCTAAGCAGTTAGGGATTTGAAACTTATTTATTTGCCTTGATTCGAACCCAATTAAATGAGACATAGAACAAAAAAAATATTACGAGATAGACAACTTCTATTGTCAAAAAGTTACCAAACAAAAGGGAATAAAGAAGAAAGATAACATAAAACTATTAAATAATCACTTGATCTAAAAGGTTAATTTATTAAAAAAAATTATCATTAAATATTTAGATGCTTCTAAAAAAACTAAGCAAATTTCCAAAATGTTAAAAGAAAATTTTGCACATTTTCTATAAATATGTAAATTATATGAAAGGACATGTTCAATCAATCTCGTACTTCTTATTTCATGAAAATCTAACAATCGAAACATATAAATGGGCTAACATAAGATTAGAAAGAACTAATTTCGACTGAAATAAATGAATACGAAACATCGTAGGTCTCCTAACTGTTTGTGAGCATCACTGCTCTATAAGAACAGAGATAACAATTTATTTTAATTTTTTGGACCAATGTCTTTCAGGGCATTGATCTGCTCTTCTCCCATTGCAGACATCACAGACACCACCAAGTCTTTTCCTTCCTCAAACCCATTTTTAATCTACATCAAAAAAAAAAAATAAAAATAAAAATAAAAAAATGAAGGAAATTAAAAGAAAATTAGAAGAAAGAGAAAAGAAAATTGTAATATATTCTGCATTAATGGGACCTGATATCATACAGTCATAATCATAATTCATAACTCAATGTGTGTCATTATATAATATCATAACTCAATGTGTGTCATTAAGTAACTCTAAAACTTATAGTATCAAACATGAGAAAAATAAAAGAAATTGCACCAAAATTTTAATTCGTTATGTTTGAATATCCATTAAGAACCTCTTGACTCTTGTTCAACACTTCAACCATGTTTAAACTCACAAACACTTGACCCCGACCCCGTATTGACCCAACCCAATCAACCCATTTACCACGCAGATACATCATGTAATCGTATGCATGAATAGTGTCATGTTCCGTGTTGAAACATACTATATTATTTCTATTATGTTTTATTTTCTTGTAGCACATATTCAACAGTAGCTGGAAAAAAAAAAAAAAAAGATGTTGAATAATTTGCACATGAATTATGATTATGGAAATACAAATGTCCTCACCTGGTTAAGCAGGTTCTCATCAGTAGGAAGCCTCAGATCATCTTTGGTATTACCACTATCAGTCAGGAGAGAAACCTACAAAATACATAAATTAAGTGTTTAGGTGTGATCAACCTGCAGTCGCCACTCATATATATATATATATATATATATAATATAACACACCACGACAAGAGAACTGTCAAAACTGTTAGAAATTTCCGATGGACACGACTCAGTCGGTAGGGACTTACACTAGTTATCCCTCTGGTTTGGGTGCATTTATAGAAATAATTGGGGAATCGGTATAACGAATTAGCGGTACATCTCACGAGGTTTTTCACTTTCGGTGTAAAATCACAATCTCAGACCAAAGATATTGTTTCGATATTTTTGAAATTTTCGTTAAAGATCGTTATTTTAATGTTTCATACGAGTGAGTTGTGCGTGTGAAAGTAACTTACAAAGCCATCTTCAGAGATGTCAATCAGCTGATAATCAGTGCGAGTAACATGAGGCACCTGATGAAATAGAATTCAATAAGACCACTTTATATTTAGAAAAAGGTTGAAGTGATAAAGGAATAAGCAACAAAAAGAATGGGAAAAGTATATTTTACATCACAGTTGTGGGAGGACGGAACAATATCTTCAAGTTTCTTGCCAGTAAATATGTCGATTCCCACAAAATGACACTTAGCATGCCCGTGCTTGCCCGTTTTGGAAGTGGACACTTCAACAACCTATTTCATCATTAAAACAACATATAATCACATTAATTGATGAGGTTGTCATGAAGTAAATCTATGATACTTTCAAAAAGAATATATATTACATGTTTAAGATTCAGATTTAGGATTTTTTTTTTTTTTTTTTTTAAACACACGCACACGGCACACGGCACACCCAAGTGGCCAAAGAGGTTTGAACCCAGAACCTTGCCTTCGAGAAACAAGCCTCGAACCACTTGGACCAACCCCTGTTGGCATGTTAAGTGCTATCCCTCAATTTGATCAAATTCTATTTATTATTAAAAGATGAACTCTTAAATTTCATTTTTAGTGTAAATTTGTGAAAATCGTGGCAAACAGAGGCTTTGATCAGACTCAACCCGCAGTGATTCGCATTTTAATGGAATATTGCTTGACACAAAGATGTTTCTTAACTGTGAGAAAATACTAAGATCAGTTGAAGGTTTACACGAACAATGAAACACAGGAGGATTTCTGTAATAAATGAAAATTTATGGAGTATTTTGTAATTTCACCAAACATTAAGGACACTGATTGTAATTTGCCAGAAATCTTAACCATAGAATGCTGTCGTTACTGATGCTTTCCATGCACAAAAAAGAAAAGTTCTTCTATCATTAACATCAGTAATACAGACAAACAGTTACGATTTCAGTTCATAAAGTATCTTCAATATTTAGTCCCTTCCCAGAAATTCATTCTCAAAAACAAGAAACCCTAATCTGGCTAGCCATGAAACAATCTCAAAACGATCAAACAATACACCAGATATCCACCAACAACATGAAAACAAACGACAAAACAAGTCGTACGACACGAATCGCAGAAAACGAAAAACCCCATCAAGATCTGACGGATTTATCACAAACCCAATTCCAAATGAACACCAAAACCCCGTAAAAACCAAATCTTGCGGATCAAATGAAATCATAAATATCAGCAAATTAAGAGTTATATATGGACCTTGCATGGCCTTGCTTTGATGACAATGTAACCATTCTTGCGAATGGTGCCGGCCTGCTGAGGAAATGTCTTGGAAGCGCCGGCGTCGCCCCTCGCCTCAAAGTGATGCTCCTCGTCCGACATCTCTCTCTCTCTCCCTCTTTCTCTCTAGACTAAACTGTGGAGTTTGTTAATTTGTTGTGTGGTTTTAGGAATGATTAATGAGTTTATAAAATAATTTAGTAGTATTTGTAAAATAAAATGTTTGCATTTTTTCAAGTAAAAGATTTAAAAACATACTATCAAATAGGTTTTAGTTTTCTTTCTCCTCTCTCCTTTCCTACGTTTTAGGCGTTTCTTGTTACCCTCTCTCATCTTTCTCTCCCTTTTCTCTCATTTTATTCTCAATACGTTTCTAATTTTTTTTCTTTTATTTATAATCTGCCTTATTTTAAATGAGTTTTCTAGATTTACATAAATTTCATAAATATATAACAAATTGTTAGCAAATTATATGGAATATACAATTTTGTAAGTTATATCTTAATTTGGTTATATATAATTATATTATATAGTTAGAGCGGAGACTATTTTGGAGTGAAATATTACAACCCATTTATGTTAATCTGAATTTCTGAATTCGGTTTTCATTGAAATATTACAACCCATTTATGTTATGAAATTTCTGAATTCGAGCGCAACGCTTCCACGAATGTTGGATTATATGACAACCACATGATGAGTTTATTGGCAATTGTTGAGGGTATGCGCACGGCTGTTTCTATGGGATGCTGAAATCTATGGATTGAAGTGGATGCTAAGGTAGCATTAATTAAGTCGATGCCTTTGCTATATGCCGCAAGAAACTCCCCATTTTCATTTCTATGTTGGGGATTTTTAGAGAAATGAAGAAAAGGAATTCTTAAGATAAAGTTTTTAGAGAAAGGTTTTTACTTGAATTTTTTTACTTGCATAAAATCTCAAATAAGAGTGCATATTTATAGGTTAAGATGCCTATCAAGGTACATGCATTAAATGCAACCTTCCAAGTTCCTAATTAAATAGATAATTGAAAGACACCTAGAGAATACAAAGAATCTATGAAATATTTAGAATATGATCTAATATTAATTTTCCCAAATACATTTGACTAAATAAATTCAAATTGGACTCTTAACACCCCCTCTCAATTTGTAATTTTCAACCACTTCTTGAACTTCTCGAACTTGTCACTTGTCACGGCCTTCGTAAGAAAATCTGCCACTTGATCATTTGTGTTGATGAACTCCAAGTGTATGTCACCTTTGTTCACAAGATCTCGAATGAAATGATGTCGAAGCTCAATATGCTTAGACCTTGCATGAAAGATGGGATTTTTAGTCATGGCAATGGTTGACATGTTGTCACAAAAAAGAGTAGTAGCATGCTCTTGTTTTTCTTGCAAATCAAAAAGAATTCTTCTTAGCCAAATTGCTTCACAAGCTGCATCAGTGGCGGCAATGTACTCGGCTTCACTTGAAGAAAGTGTTACCGTTTTTTGCTTTTTAGAACTCCAAGCTATTACCTTTGAACCAAGACAAAAAACATAGCCCGAAGTGCTTTTTCGATCATCCAATGATCCTGCCCAACCACTATCCGTGAAGCCAATCAATTTGTTATTTTCTTCTTTTTCATACTTGATCCCTTGTTTCTTAGTACCTTGAAGATATCTAAGAATTCGTTTCGCAGCGGAAAAATGCATCTTGCTAGGATCACTCATGAATCGAGAAATATAACTCACCGAATGAACAATATCAGGTCTTGTGTTGGTGAGATAAATCAAAGAACCAACAAGACTTCGAAACATTTTCAAGTCAACTTTTTCAGCACCATCTTCTTGTTGCAACTTCTCATTCAATGCCAAAGGTGTTGCCACGGGTTTGCAATTCTTCATGTGAAACCTTTTTAGCAAGTCATCAATATACTTTTCTTGAGAAATAAAGATCTCACCTTCCGTTTGTTTCACTTGAATTCCAAGAAAGTATCTCATGAGCCCCAAATCTGTCATCTCAAATTCTTGCATCATATTTTTCTTGAAATCACTCACCATTTCCATGTTAGTGCCCAAATAAATAAGGTCATCAACATATAGACAAACAATCAAAAAATCTTGTGTACCTTCCTTCTTAACATAAAGTGATGGCTCACTTGGACTTTTTTGGAATCCATTTTTGCAAAAGTATCCATCAATCTTGCTATTCCAAGCTCGTGGTGCTTGTTTTAATCCGTAAAGAGCTTTCTTCAAACGGTACACTTTTTCTTCCATTTTCTCCACTTCATATCCTTGAGGTTGTTGCACATAAACCTCTTCCCCAAGCTCACCATTAAGGAATGCAGATTTTACATCAAGTTGGTAAACTTTTAGCTTCAATTGTGCTCCAAGTGCTAAAACAGTCTGAATTGTCTCCATTCTTGCCACCGGTGCAAATGTCTCGTTGAAGTCAATTTCGGGCTGCTGAGAATAGCCCTTTGCAACCAATCGTACCTTGTGCTTTTGAATGGAGCCATCTTCGTTAATTTTAGTTTTGAACACCCATTTCAAACCAATCACTTCTTTTCCTTCCGGTAAATCCACAAGCTCCCAAGTTTTATTTTTCTCAATTGTTTTAATTTCTTCATCCATGGCTTTTCTCCACACTTCTTCTTTAATTGCCTCCCCAAAATTCTGAGGTTCAACACCAAGGAAAGCAACATCACAATTTTCATAAATTTCTCTTAAAGATCGTACCTTCCTCGGAGGTGTTACTGAATCTGAACTTTCTAGACTTTGAGAACTTGCTTGTGGTGAATTTTCAGGACTTCTCACTTGATTTGGAGTTTGAACATCTTGTTGTGGCTGATTTTGTGGTAGTGTTAACTCCAAAAATTCATTTGAGGATGAACTTTCCTCTCGGCTCCAAATGTCTTGTTCATAAAAAATCACATCTCTTGAAATGATCAATTTGTTCGTCTTAGGATTATAAAGTCTATAACCCTTCGACTCATCGCTATATCCAACAAAGGTGAGTTTTTCTCCTTTTGCATCATATTTGTCTTTGTTTGGATCTGCAACATGTGAGTATGCAATACATCCAAAAATTTTGAAATGATCAACAATGGGTTTTCTTTCATATCATACTTCAAAAGGAGTTTTATTGAGAACTGACTTGGTAGGTGAACGGTTGAGGATGTAGATGGTCGTATGAACAGCTTCTGCCCAAAATTTATTTTGCAATTCTTTGCTCTTCAGCATACTCCTCGCCATTTCTACAATTGTTCGGTTTTTCCTCTCGGCACCTCCATTTTGTTGTGGACTTCTCCGTACGGTGAGTTGCCTTTGAATGCCATTTTCCTTGCAATACTCCATGAAAGGGGTGAACAAGAATTTTCCTCCCCGATCAGTCCTTAATGTTTTGATTTTACATCCACTTTGTTTTTCTACAAGTGCTTTAAATTGAAGAAAAACAGAAGATGCTTCTGATTTTTCATGCGAAAAATACAACCACATCATCCTTGTAAAATCATCAACAAAAAGAATGAAATATCTTTTGTTACCGAGTGAAGGAGTTCTTGTAGGACCACAAATGTCGGCATGCACCAATTCAAGAGGAATTTTGGCTCTCCAAGAAGTTTTTGGAAATGGTAATCTATGCATCTTGCCATAGATACATCCTTCACAAACTTTGTCTTTTCTTTCAATCAACGGAAGACCGACCACCATATTCTTCTTTTGGAGTAGTTGCAATCCTTTGTTGTGCAAGTGTCCAAATCTCAAATGCCACAAGTGAAACTTATCGGTGGTTTCACTATTAAAAGCCACTTTTTCATTTAAAGGCATAACAAAAGGAAAAACTTTATTTTGTGCCATTTGAATTGTAGCAACTGCAACATTATTTTTCTTGTCAAAGATCTTGCATTTTTTATCATCAAAAGTTACCGAATATCCTTTTTGTAAAAGTTGTCCAACACTCAATAGGTTTTGAGTGAGATTTGGAACAAAAAGAACATCAGTAATGAACTTTTGATTACCTCCCTTTGATTGCACCGCAATGACACCTTTTCCTTTTGCATCTTGAATTTTCCCATCTCCAAGTTTTACATGAGAAGTATGGCTAGTGTCCAACTCCACGAACAACTTTCGATCTCCGGTCATATGGTTGTTGCACCCGCTATCAACGTACCACCTATTCTCATATTCCTTTTCTTTACTCATACAAGAAAAGAGTTGGTCACCTTCATTTTTAGAGAAATTGGTTTCGTTCTCGTCTTCTTTGTTTTTCTTTGGACATCGGCTGTATGAATGATCTGCATTTTTACAATTTTTACATCTAAAAAAGCAATCCTTCATCACATGATTTGTTTTTCTACAGATTCGACATGATGAATCCGACCCTCCAAAGTGTGGCTTTCCATCTCTAAAATTCTTGTCTTGCCCTTTTCCATTTTTATTGAAGAAGCCGCCTTTTCCACCTTTTTGCCATTTAGAGTTGTTCTTCTTTGAAACATAAAGTTTAGATTGAAAAGCTTGCTCCAACGGTTGATTTGAGGATCTATTCAATCTTTCCTCATGAACTTGGAGAGAACTCATAAGTTCATGAAAGGTTAGGTGGAAAGATTTTTCGATTCTTCTATCGCAGCAACGACGTGATCAAACTTTGTTAGAAGGCTTCTAAGAACCTTTTGGACAATTTTTCTCTCTTCAATAACATCGCCAAGACTTCGAATTTGGTTGACGATATCAGAAACTTTGGTGAGAAAAGCTTGCATATGATCACCTTCTTTCATTGCCATATTATCAAAATCTCGCCATAGAGATTGAAGTTTTAAAGAGATGACTTTCTCGTTTCCTTGAAAGCCTTGTTTTAAAATATCCCAAGCTTCTTTGGCTCTTTTTGTTCCAAAGATTCTTGGAAATATTGTTTTACTTACGCCTTGTTGTAGATATCTCAAAGCGCTTGTATCTCTCCGAATATTCTCTTTGTAGGATTTTTGTTGTTGCTCGGACTAATTTGTGCTACTTCCTTCGGGTGGAGGCTCGGGAAAGGAAGTCTCCACAACATCCCAAAGATCTAAAGAGATGAATAAGGTTTGCATTTGGCTGCTCCAATAATCATAGTGTTCGCCTTCAAAGATGGGTATTTGGTTGGGGGTATAGGCAAACATTGTTAAAACCGAATTTGAGGCCTTTTTTTTTTTGGGTAGAAGTTGGCTCTGATACCAAATTTGTTGGGGATTTTTAGAGAAATGAAGAAAAGGAATTCTTAAGATAAAGTTTTTAGAGAAAGGTTTTTACTTGATTTTTTTTACTTGCATAAAATCTCAAATAAGAGTACATATTTATAGGCTAAGATGCCTATCAAGGTACATGCATGAAATGTAACCTTCCAAGTTCCTAATTAAAGAGATAATTGAAAGACACCTAGAGAATACAAAGAATCTATGAAATACTTAGAATATGATCTAATATTAATTTTCCCAAATACATTTGACTAAAAAAATTCAAATTGGACTCTTAACATTCTAATGACTCCACCTATATCTGCAGGCTTCGGGTTCCCTTTAGAGGAACCGTCCGAGTTAAGCTTTATAAGCCAATTAGGCGGAGGACGAATCCACTTTACTATTTGCACCTTTCTATCTGGCATGCGCCAAACTTTGATTTGAAAATTTTTTGCAACTGCAATGTTTCCTTTCCACCATGGATAGCTCAGACGTTTTATCCTGTACAAATTATGAACATTGTTAGAGACACGTCTAATAACGTTATGGGTTAAATTTACCTGATTCATATCATGCTTAGCACTGTTTCGTTCTAACCATAGATACCACAGAATTAAGATGAGATCGAATTATCACTCTAATATGCTTTCTATGGCTATATGGCTGCGATAACCTCCAATCATGGTGATAGATAAATAAAATATGATCATGGTGATAGATAAATAAAATATTTCATTTAAGAAATTCCAGACCCCTTACCACCTTCGGGGAGGATAAGAATATATGCTCTATTGATTCCCCACTTGAATAGCAGACACATTTGAAAGCCAGATTTATTCCCTTCTGCTTTAATCTATCCTCTACCGGAATCCAATTATGGAGAAGTCTCCAAATGAAAATTAGGATGTTTGGTGTTAATCCTGTGGACCAAATAGCTTCAAGCAGATTAGATGCTTCCCTTCGAGATCTTAGTCTTTCCCATCCCGATTTGGTTGAAAAGATCTCTGTAGTTTCCAGGTTCCATATTGTTGTATCTCTGTTGTCGTCATTAACTGGAATATCTTTAATCTTATCCCACCAAAGGTGTCCCAAAATCTCACTTACTTTGTTGACACTCCAACCCTGCTCATCACGGAGGTCACTGACCTGCACTTTAGAGTATCGCAAATCAGTAGGTGATAGCTATATAGGAGACCATTTTTCCAGAAATACAGAGATCTTCCCGTTCCCTATCGTCCAGTTGATGAAATTCTCGGCATATACCCTCGCTTCCCCAAGTCTTCTCCAAATAGGTGAATGGTTCGCCTTCACTTCAGCATTCGTACGTAGGATGCTTATCAACACAGTATTTAGCATGCATAAATTTGAACCAGAGATTCCCTTGAGATCTAAATCTCCACATGTCTCTAATGTTACGCACACCCAAGCCTCCTTCTTGTACTGGAAAGCATAGACATTCCCAGCTTGCCCAGTGGATTCGAAGTGTTTCAGAGTTAAATCCCCAAAAGAATTTGTTGCAAATACGTTGCAACACATCAATGACAGCTCCCGGAGGTTCTAATACATGAAAGACGTGCATCGGCATTGAATAGATAACCGCTCTAATAAGTTGGATGCGACCTCCATAGGATAGAGCCGATTCCCATACTTGTAGCATGTTCCTAATCTTTTGAATTATAGAGTCATACAGATGAATCTTTTTCCTTCCCACATACAGAGGGGTGCCTAGGTAGGTCATCGGTAAGCTTCTCTGCCTGAACCCCAAGATATCACGGATACGTGCAACTCCCCAGTTCGCATTGTTACCAAGAATAAATTCGGATTTTGAGCATTTATTCTCTGTACCGAAATTCCCTCATATGTGTCCAAGACAAGCTTAATCTGTACCAGAGATCGCAATCTTGTGTTCGAAAAGATGATAAGGTCATCGGCATAGGCCAGGCGAGTGATAGGGAAAGTTGATCTAGAGTCATGAATATAATATGGGTCCGTGGCTGCCATCTTATTAAGGATACAAGAAAGGAAGTCTGCTGCAATAATGAAGAGTGAAGGAGACAACGGATCACCCTGTCTTAAACCTCTGGTAGAGTGAAAGAAGCCGGTCGTATTCCCATTCATCAATACCGAAAAGTAACAGTTAGAGACACATTTATAAACCCAATCAATCCATCGCTCAGGGAGGCCCTTCCACCTCATAACCTTTATGAGGAAATCCCAATCGATCCTATCGTAGGCTTTGTCCATATCCAATTTGAGTATCACGTTTTTGTCCGTTCTTTTAGAGTTAATTGAGTAGACCAATTCTTGAGCAAGCAACACATTGTGACTTATCAACTGTCCTCTTGTGAAGCCACATTGGTTGTGGATATGATCTTAGGGAGGATGCCAGCAAGACGATTGTTCAGCAGTTTCATAACAATTTTGTTTGTCACATTACATAAGTTGATAAGACGATAATCCTTCCACCTTATCTTCTGCATCTTTGCTTCTGTCGAAGATGTTCCCAAACTCCGCTTTGCTCCAAACTTTCAAATGCTTCTTAAGCCTGTAGAGCTTATTGTGAAACTTTTGAAATCCAACTCCATATATGCTCTCGCTCCAATTATCCTTAACCACTTGCTCGATGTTAGGCTGCCGCAACCACATGTCTTGAAACGGAAAGGCGGAAGGGGCTGCTTTGGAACCATTCCCTGTATGGAATAAAAAGGGGGGGCTTCTAGCCAGATGTCGGATATTAGATTCCGGAAAAACCTCGTACCAATTCTCCGAAACCAAGATTCTATCAAGCCTCTGCCAAAGAGAGCCATTTGTCCATGTATATATAGATCCCTGAAATGACGGTCCCATCAACCTGCAATTAATCTTGGATAGCATCATTGAAGTCTAGCATTCCTCTAAAGTCCGGTTGGCCCCTTCCCCCTCTTCTTTCTTCTATATTCGAAATGATGTTGAAATCTTCCCCTATTTCCCACGGTAGACTCTCTCTCTGTTCGTGCAAGAAGTCCCAAAGTTGTCTTCGTTCCACCGTGTTGCAAGAGGCATACACCGCCGTGAGCAATATAGGACAGTTCCAGTTGGTTGAAGTGATCTTTACATGTAAGTATTGTCTGTTGTCAGCTAACACTTCCATCTTTGTCCCTTCCCTGCAAGCAAGCCAAATGTGATTAGTGCAATTTTTGATAACCGAGTCCATCTTAAATTTCTGGCAGAAAATATGAGGATCAAGACTAATGAAAGGCTCTAGAATAGCAATAAAATTAAAATTGTTCTTTTTACAAAAGTTTTTAAGGATACGATGTCGGTCTTTATCACTGACGGCTGACGCCACGAATATTCCAAAATAGGCCTTTAATCATTGGTCTTTGATAACTACGGCCTTTAAATATCTATTTGTTAGTTTGTACTTCATGTCTCATTTATTATAATTGCCTCTTATTTATTATCTTTTTTATTGGGTTTTATTTATTAACTTTATTTTTTATATTTGATATCTAACGATATTTTTAATATTTAAATATATATATATATATATATATATATATATATATATATATATATTAAGGATTTTAATTTATTTATTTATATGATTTTTCACATTTACAATTTAAATTATTTATATAATTTTTTATATTTATAATTCAACATCTTTTGTGATGATTCACATGTGAATTTTTAATACATGTGTTTTTTTAGTTTTTTATTTGATTTTTGCAAATGAATTTTCAAAACATGATTTATATGTATTTTTAAAGATAATTTTATATGTGTTTTTTTATTGATTGTATCCATTTCCTTTGCCTTCGGCACGAGCTTAGGACTAGTTATATATATATATTTTTGTCAACAATCCTCGAATTATATGTTTCAATGGATGATTGGTAGTGGTCCTACTGGATATCCAGTTTTACCAACTAAATTTGTCACCGCCTCAACAGTCTTATCTCAATTTTAATTTTTGAAAATTTTCTTTCGCAAACCAACTTCAATACTTCTCGAAGGGCGAGTAATTATGCAACCAAAAATCGGCACAAGTTTAAGCTTTCTAACAAGGCCCCAGTTTCATTCCCCCTTATCATTCCTTATCACTCATCAATTGCCATCGATTTCCTACTTTAAAAAACATTAACATTCGTGTTTAATTTAACCCAGTCTTTCTACGAAGCCTTCCACCCTGCATAATGTTACTCTTTGCTCATTTTGAAATACCTTATTTGATTGACAATTGATGCGGATCTTGCGCAAGGAGTTTGATAGCTTGCCCCGTAAGATCCGTGGGATCATTTCTTGTGTTGATAATTTCATTTAGGGATAATTATAGGGTTGACAATATGGATTCAAATTCATGATTCAACCCCATCCATTAGGATTTGATTGGATTGGATTCAAAGTTGCTTTAAATTTAGAATTATAAGAAGACTCAATTTGTGTGCATATAAAAATAAGATATAATATAATTTTATAAATAACTTTTATAGTATTCGATTAAACAATCCTTGAATTTTGATATAAATATACTCTTTTAATTATTTCTGCTACATACATAAAATTAATTATAAAATAAATTAACATAAATCTAAAATAATACTTATTAGAGAAATATAAAAAGGAAAATGGAATGCAAGAACTAATAGCAAAAATAATATAAAAAAGAGATAAAGAATAGTTAGGTAAAAGAAAGAATTACTTGATTTTAATGCATATACCCGTACATACCAAAATTAAGGACAACCATAAAATATCTTTAAAAATATATTTATAAAGGACATGACAAAGTGGAAATTAATATCGCGTACAATGATAAACAAAATTTCTAAGATTAGACTACACACAAGATGTTAGATTAGGTGTCAGCTCAAGAAATGATATGGAAATTTTTTGAAATTAATTTGAATGAGATTGATCCAACAATCATCAGTTTAGATCTACATTTGCCAAAGTAGCAATACACGACTTATTGGCCAAATCAAAATTTGAAGGACATTTTGACTTGGGATCATTACTCCAATAATGATACTTGAACAGTTTTCAATGTGCTCCAAAAGCGAAAAAGTAAACAAAAATACAAAAAAAATTTAGAGCATTATGCATGAGACAAACAAGGAAATTATTCAAAAGATTTGGAGAAAAAATTAATGACAGGATATTTTTTTTGGTGGGAATTGATGGCAGTATATAATTGTTGGGAATAGTGCCCTAGAAAGCCGATTGTATATCCACTTTGTACTTTTCCTTATTGTGATCACAGACAATCTTTGAATAAAATAACGAATTCAGGCAACACTTCTTTATATGCTCTTGTTTGGTATGCGTTTACTTTAGCTGTGCATGTATGAAAACTCCCCTAATCCTGATGACTTTAGGACTCTACCATTTAGGTGAAATGGTTCATGAAACGAGCCTTATGTCACATAAGTCACGATTAGTAAAATACTCCAAGCCGATGAGTCCAACAGATAGTGGGAGTGTCAACTTGACTCCTCTAAGGTTTGCTTGTGGGATCACGCCCTTAAGAAGGACCACCTTGTTTCATGGAGGTGCTAAGTGTACAGTTGATACGTGCGTGATACATGAGGGTGCTTACTTCAATAAGTAAGTTCACTGAGGTGCCCCGTGTGAGAAGATTCCTAAATGGGAAAGGAAGTTTCTATTTCAGGAAATGGAAACTTCCAGATTAGGAAATATCTCACGAGTCATTGATGTGATTAATTGATCCTTAGACTTGAGGTTCCTTGTCACTTTATGAGTTAACTCTGTAGTCTTAGGTGTAAGCTTTAAAGGGTGTCGCCTTAGACAACTGATTCAAGGCTTATCCTGGGGCTACAGAAGTGATTCATGAAAGTGAATGAGAATCAAGAAAGGACCTACACTTGCATTTGCAAGGTGATCTCTTATTGTGTAAGTCATTCATATGCCATATGGAGTCCTTGGCCAAGGCAGTAGATCAAGACATCAAGAAAAGGGTTTCTTGGATTGAGATCAAATGGATATGAAATGCACTTAGCTTTAAGACCAGATTATTAGGGTTCTGATTATTCCCTTACCCTAGATCTTGGTTGAGAGATAGTAAGTAGGAGGATTGTATCTCACATGAATCAATGACTTAAAGGTTCTGTCGAATCCGAACATTCCAATTCAGCTAGGGGTTAAACACCTGTTGCTAGACTATGATCGTTTAATCTGTGGACTGATTAATTAATTAGTGAATTAATTAATCAGGGTCACTGCTAATTGAATTGAGAACCTAGAGGGTCACACACAACAACTTGGTTACATGAGTTGAGGCTTTGAAATGATTAAACGAGTTAATCAAGCCGAGTGGTTTCCACACGTGTGAAACCACACGTGTGGGTCACGTGAGGAGCACGTGTCCTTGGGACACGTGTCTCACACGTGTATATATATATATATACATTAAATAATTAAATGTGTTAATTATTTAATAGACTTTGTTTTAATTTTGAATTAAAAGGAAAGTCTTAGTTTTGGAGAAAATTAATCTAGTTAATTAATTATGAATTAATTAATTAGATAAATAAATAAGTTATTTATTTATTAATAAATAAATAAAGTATAATATTATCCAAAAGGAGTTTGAATATTTTTAGCTCTCTTAAAAGTTGATTTGAATTAGAATTCAAAGTCAAAGTCAAAATTACTTGATGATCAAGTAATAGGAGAGAGGGACCAAAATCCTTAGCCCATAAGGACTAGGGATTTTCGGCCACCCCTCCCTTTCCTATATAGCTCCCCTTAGAGAGTGATTGAATCCTTTTGGTTCGTGTGTTGAACACCTTCCTTTCTCCAAGATAAAATAAACCCTAGGTTAAGCCTAAACACTAACTAGAGAACTAGCATCCTTACTAGTTAGATTGTAGTCAAGTTGGTGGACTATCTCTAGAGAGCTTCAAGTTAGAAGTTTTGAAGATTCGAGCTTTACCAAGGAGAGGGGATCAAGCCGCGAGAAGAGCGTTCTTGGGTGGCTTGAAACGCTTCAAGAAAGATTATTGAAAAGTAAGTTTCTAATCTCTACGAATTTGGATACACGATTGCGAGTCCAAGATCCTTTTGTTGGAAATTTTTTAAATTTCCGCTACTTTCTGTTTCTTGTTTTCCAACAATAACAAACTATTGCAACCAGAAGAGTTTATTTGGTTTTAAGAGTCGAGAATTAATTGGCTCCAATTTAGGAATAAACATACACGTTTCTTTCATCTCTCAACAATAACGAGAAGAATGGGGAACCAGATGAATGCTCTCAAAATAGCCGATGAATGGGCAACCAATAATGATCAACTGAAGCCACACACTTGGGAGTACTACACCAAACTATTCAGTGGAGATACCATTGAAGAGGTGATGAGTTTTGGTATTAGCTTGCACCAACGAACCCTAGATGTTAGCAGAAAAGTAACTTGACAAGAATGACCTCAAATGAGGAAATCTCGAGGGTAATGAAAAGCATGCACCTTTACAAAACAATGGGAGTAGATGATTTCCAAACTTACTTTTTTCAAACTTATTAGGATATAGTAGGAGACTCGATGGTGAAGTTCATCAGGAAAGAGAATCAATTCTCAAGAAGGAATATCGGTTGTCTATTTGCCTAAATTAACGCTCCGAAAAAAAAAAAAAAAAAACGAGTTTCGGTTCATTATGTTGTGTAATGTATTGCAAAAAAAAAAAAGATCAGTAAGATGATTATACTCCATTTAAACCGTATATCAAAGAAATTGTGGGATCGAACCAGAATAGTTTCATTCCCAGTCGAGACACCCATTACAATATTTTGATGCTTAAAGAAGTGTTATGAATGTTATATCACTCCAATGATAAAAAAAAAGGGGCATGGTGATGAAATTGAATCTTGAAAAGGTGTACGACAAAATCGAGTAGAATTTTCTGAGAAAAACTTTAATTTCTTCAAATTCTCGAAGAAAATCATCAATATCATTATGAGCAGAATGTAGAGGATACAATTGGAGATTCTATAGAATGGTGAACCGACGGAGGCTGTGCGGATATGTGGCATTAGATATGGCAATTACTCTCGTCTTATTTGTCTGTACTCTATATGGAACAACTTACATATATAATTGAGGAGACCATTCCAGCCGGATTTGGAAGCCAATTATGGTATGTTCACATCTCACACTTGCTTTTTGTGGACACCTTAATATTGGGAGCCAAATCTACCGTGGATGGAGTACAGTGCATTCAAAGTGTGGTTGAGGCGTTTTACAAGAAGTTGGGCCTCAAATTAAACTTCAGCAAATCATATGTATTATTTGCACCTTGTGTGTCAAATGATCTAAAGCAGTAGGTTAGTAGAATTCTGGGTATGGAAAGTATAGACAACTTAAGAAACTATTTGGGGGTGCGGATGAACTTTAGTTGAAACTATAATGAACATTTTTTGATTGTGATTAAAAGAGTCAAAAAGCGCCTCTTGGTATAGAAAACCAAAACGACAAACCTTTTCGAATGAATGACACTTATTCAGTTCATCACGATCTCGATCTCCATCTACCACATGCACACAAATTGGCTCCCCAATCACATGTGCGATAAACTTGATCAATTCAAGCACAACTTTCTTTAGGCGACAGAGTTTTGCTTTCTCATTGCAATTCGAAGAGTATAATTTATCAATTGAAAATTACATGAGGTAGCTAATTTAATTGAGAAAGTACAATCCGAGATATAAATAGAAAGAAAAATTGAAATACTCATTAAATCAAACTACAATTATGGTGAAGAACATAGAGATTTAGGAAAGGAGATAATATTGAAAATGATTATATATCAAACCCACAGTTTTGAGAGATAGATATTTAGTTTAAGATAATTATACTAAAATTAGTGATTATTGGGGACATACCCATTAAGCCTTTAATGGAATCAAACCTAAGATCAACTCGCCTAAGAAGTAGGCTGACCAGTTCTCTATCTGATGGTGAATTGAGGAAGCGGCCGAAAGCGAATCGATGAGAGTAATTTTTTTTTAATAGATTAACCATCATTAAAGTAAGATAAATTTTCTTTTTTATCAGCGGCAAAATTTGAAACCATGTATGGCTCAAGAGTTAAAGTAATAAAAAGAGTTTCAAATTAATGGTGCGGAAGTTCATGAAAATTCCTATAATTCACTTATTTAAAAAAAATAAAATTATTTCATTGCAAATATCTTAGTTGTTTTAGTACATGGGTAAGTACAAATGGTTATTAGATTAATTTATATATATATATATATATATATTTAATAACATAAAATTTGTTTTCGTTATTATAACAAGGATGTTTTAGTTGGATATATTGTTAGGAATAGTGCCCTAAAAGTTGATTTTGTAATTCGCTTAGTACTTTTTCTTTGTAAATCACAGACAATCTTTGAATAATAAACAAACTGATTTGATAATAAGGCAACACTTCTTTATGTGCTCTTGTTTGATTGTGTGTTCATTTTAACTGCGAATGTGTAAAAACTCCCCTAATCTAATTAACTTATAGGACTCAACCATTTAGGAGAAGTGGTTTATGAAACGAGCCCTAAATCACATAAGTTAAGATTAGAAACTACTCCGAGTCAACGAGTCTGAAAGACAGTGGGAGTGTTGAATTGACTCACTTGAGGCTTGCATGTGTGATCACACCCTTAAGAAATATCACCTTGTTTCATAGGGTGTAAAAGTGTATAGTCGATATGTGTGTGATACATGAAGGTGCTCGCTTGATTTGAATGAGAGTACACTGAGGTGTCCCGTGTGAGAAGATTTCTAAATGGGAAAAGACGTTTCTATTTCTGAAAATGGAAACTTCCAGATTAAGAAATATCTCACAAGTCATTGATGTGATTCAGTAGTTCTTAGACTTGAGATTCCATCGATTCTTTATGTGAGCTAACTCTATAGTCTTAGAATTAAGCCTAAAAAGATATTGCTCGAGACAGTTGAACTACGGCTCATTTTAGGGTTGCACAAGTGGCCTTTACATGAAAGTATATGAGAATTAATAAAGGACCAACACTTGCTTTAGCAAATTGATCTCTTATTGTGTAAGTCATTCGTATACCATCTCAGAGTCCTTGGCCAAGGCAGTGGATCGAGATCAAGAAAGGAGTTTCTTTGGATCGAGATCAAATAGATATGAAATACACTTAACATTAAAACTGAGATTATTAGGATTCTGATTAGTCCCTTACCCTAGATCTTGGTTGAGAGATAGGGTGCAGGAGTACCTTATTTCACATATTTTAATGACTTAAAGGTTCTTCGAATTTATACATTCCTATTCAGCTAGGGGTCACACACCTGTTGCTAGACTATAGTAGTGTGATCTGTGGATTGATTAATTAATCGGGGTCACGGCTAATTGAATAAAGAACCTAGAGGGTCACACACAAATGCCCGATCACGAGGGTTAAGGCTTGAATCGATTAAACGAGTTGATCGAACCAATTGAGAATTGGAAAGATGGCCGCACGTGTGGGGCCGGGGCACGTGTCACTCTTGTGTGATAAATTAAATGATAATTTTGATTAATTATTTAATGGACTTTAATTTAAATATAAATTATTATTAAGTCCAAATTAGGAATTTAAATGTCTAATTAATAATTAATTAATTATTGATATTAATTTATTTATTATGAATAAATAAAATATCTCGTGAAAATATCCAAAGTAAAATACCTTTCTTACTAAGAAATTCAAAGACTTAGAGGATTAGGAATCTTTGGGCAACCAGCAAAGGGTTCAAACCCCTAACCTATTTAAGGGTGGGATTCGAACCCCATAGAAGATGGATAGCAAAAATTCTCCAAATCACTTCACACAATTCCATGCAGAAGCCGGAAGGGAATGTGGCCATTGATGCAATTGCAAATTATATGGGGAGGAGTGGTGGAGTATATATCCCACCGTTTAAGTTGGCCAGGATGATGAAGGAAGTGCAGGATAAAAGCAGAGTGGAGTACCAAAGGATGACATGGGATGCTCCGAGGAAGAGTATAAACGGGTTGGTCAATAAAGTGAATGCCACTAATATAAAGAACATGGAAAATTCTAGCCCAGACCCGGTTTGGTCGGACCCAACCAATTAAAAAGGCAAGTGTAATACACTTACCATTTGATTGGTCACTCTCCCCAAACTTTTCACCAACCACACGGCAAGTGTAAAACATTCGCTCCTTCGTTACACCGGTTTGGCCGAGCCAGACTCGGGCTAGAATTACCCAAAGAACATAATTCCAGAATTGTTTGCAGAGAATCTAATACGCGGCAGAGGCCTGTTTTGTCGCTCATATGTATGAAATCTCAAATGGCTTCTCCAGGTTTCACGGATGTATTTGCGGCATTGGTTTCTGTAGTAAATACCAAATTCCCCGAAGTTGGCGATCTTTTGGTGCGGAGGATAATATTGCAGTTTCAACGTGCATACAAGCGTAACGATAAGCCACAACTGCTTGCTGCCGTCAAATTCATTGCACACTTGGTGAATCAGCAGGTGGTTTACGAGCTTATTGCGCTTGAGCTGCTAACCTTGTTTCTTGAAAAACCAGCTGATGATAGTGTCGAAGTGGCTGTGGGCTTCGTCACGGAATGTGGATCCATGCTTCAGGACCTTTCGCCTCGCGGATTGCATGGTATCTTCGAGCGGTTCCGTGGAATTCTTCATGAAGGTGAGATCGATAAGCGCGTTCAGTTCTTAATTGAAGGACTATTTGCATTGCGAAAAGCTAAGTTTCAGGGGTATCCTGCTGTTCGCCCCGAACTGAATCTCGTGGAGCAGGAAGACCAGTTGACTCATGAAGTCTCCCTTCTAGATGACATAAACCCTGAGATCGCGCTAGATATCTTCAAACCGGATCCCCCGTTCGCAGATAATGAGAAGCGATATGAAGAATTGAAGAAGCAAATACTAGGTGAAGAATCTGAGGATGATGAAGCAGAATCAGATGCGGATGAAGAGTCAGCTGATGAGGATGATGAAGAGTCAGAGCAAATGAAAATAAAGGATGAGACAGAGACAAATTTGGTAATTAATCTTCGAAGAACAATCTACTTGACTATTATGTCTAGTGTTGATTTTGAAGAAGCAGGACATAAGCTATTGAAAATCAAATTGGAGATGGAATTGTGTATTATGCTTTTGGAGTGTTGCAGTCAGGAGATTACCTGCGCTACTATGGACTTCTTGGACAGCGGTTTTGCGTGATAAACAAGGTTCATCAGGAGAATTTTGAAAAGTGCTTTGTGCAACAGTATTCCATGATTCATCGACTGGAAACAAATAAACTGCGTAATGTAGCAAAGTTCTTTGCTCATTTACTTGCCACTGATGCATTGCCTTGGCATGTTTTAGCCTACATACGGTTGACTGAAGACGCCACAACTTCTTCTTCCCGTATATTCATTAAGATTCTGTTCCAAGAATTATCTGAGCACCTCGGCATCCGCTTACTTAATGAACGTCTTAGCGACCCCGCCATGCAAGACTCCTATGAATCTATCTTCCCCAAGGATAATCCCAAAAATACAAGATTTGCTATCAACTTTTTCACCTCCATAGGACTGGGTGGGATCACACAGAACCTGCGTGAATATCTTAAGAATATGCCACGGCTCATCATGCAACAGCAGAAGGCTGTCTCAAGTTCTGATTCAGATGGATCTGAATCTGGATCTTCGAGTTCTGGCTCGAGTGGAAGTGACTCGACCGAAAGTGAGAGTGATAGTGATGATAAACGCAGGAGGAAGAGGAGAAGAAACTAGTGGATGATGCACAAATGTTTAATAGTTTTGGAATTTCCTTTTGAAGAAAAAGTGAAAGTAGAAAATTTGAACTTGTTTTTGGGAGTTTGTACGTACATTATTCATCAGTCACGCTCATGTAAGATATTTTAGTTTTTACTCCTTAAAATGCTAATTTCTTTGTACTTTGTACTATAAAAAAAATATATGAATTTTGTAAATTAAAATAAATGCAATATATATTTTTATAAATTACTACTAAAGTTAAAATCTATTACTTTAATATGCTTGATTCTAAAATGTATATTGAGTTAAGTATTTTTCTTATTATAAATAGTAAATGAATAAGATTCATGCAAAGATTATACGTTAATTAAATAGGATAAAATATATGGAAAAGAAAAAAATAAATAATTTATATATTAAAATAGTATATATATTAAAATTCTAGCATTTCATCCCGTATGCACAGATTTATTAAAAATATCATTATATTTTTTAATATATAAATAATAATTTTTGTATTAATTTTTTACAAAATAATAAATATTAAATTGTCAACCAATTATACTGAAACTTTAATTTAGTTAGTATTAACCAATAAATAAATATTTTCTTTTTAGAACATCCTAATACTTATGAATTTGAATAATGAAAAATATATCTTAAAGCTATGACATAATAAAAAAAGGCATGTAGTTTGGAAGTAAAAAGATAAAAGAAAAATGAAGATTTTGAAAGAAAATCACACATAACTTGTTGAAACTCTAACAAATTCTCTAAATATAATAAATATATAAATAAATTATTAAAAAACAAAACTCAAGTGAATAAATGAACCTTGAATAATAAAATAATGATAAAAATGAATCATGATAAAAATTATCAAGTATTTTACAAAATATCAATTATCTTAATAAATTTTTTTAAATCTAATAGAAATATACAAATTATAAAAATTTAATAATCAAAATTCAAATAAATAAATGAAGATTCGAACAACAAAAATTAGAAAAAGCAAAGTTATATTACTAATACATTTGGTTGGCTAATAAATATTAAAGTTGGTTTTCGAAACAAAAGTTTAAATTTATGTGAAAATAAAATATAAGTAATCTTAATAATCTATGGAGATAACAAAAAATATAATTATTAGAATCAAGCAAATTCAAACCATCTCAATTGTAACATAAAAAAAGATTAATAAAGAATTATAAAAATAAAATGAAAATATAAAAGAATGAATAGTAGAATATATAGGCAAAGACAAAAGACCACCCATAATAATAAATAAATCAAAATATATTATTAAAAAATATCAATGTACATATCTAATCATAGACCATTGGGAGAAAATCAACAATAAAAATAATTTGAATGAAAATCAACGAACATATGTATTATATAAATACTATTGATGATGAAAAAAAACCACCCCTCAAAATGAAAAGATAAATAGAGTATAAATTTATGAAGGACCAAAAAGCTATAACGATGTACCTTGATTTAAAAAATAACTAACGTAATATAAAAATTATCCTAAACTATCATTTAAATTATTTTATAAATTTAAAATTTCAAAAATCTTAAAAATTAAAATTTGATGAAAATAAAATAATTGTGTTAAAAGAACGACTCAATTATATAAAAAAAATAGTTACAAAATTTTGTCAATTTAAAAAATAGAAAAAGAAATACTTATCTAGGTACTAAAAAATTAAAAACAAAAATCTTAAATATAAAAGCAATAAGCGAATAATATTTTAGAAATAAAGTAAAATTAATAAAAAAACCACAAAAATAAATTTTTTTATTAAAAGTTAAATTATATTATTAAACATGATTTTTTTTTCTTTTCTTTTTTTTTTTTTTTTTCTTTAAAGGCGGACAAAGAGGTTGGTCTGGGTTATTCATGAGGCCCACCCCCTCATATATTGAAACGAAACCAAAGTTATAAAGGGCAATTCAAAAAGTCCATCAAAAGAAAGCACAAACAAAGACACAATGTAATTAAAACTTTTATAACTTCTAAAAAAATGATATTTTTAATAAAATTCTCTATCACGGCAAGCACCGTTGTTCTCAGCAAAATTGATTCCTTCCTTAGCAGCTCTATTCTCAGCATACACACTAACACAGCACGGCCACCAAAGCCAATTCCAAATATGGACAACAAGCTCTCTCGAAACACACTCTTCCAGCATTCCACCTCAGTAAAAGGACTGATAACGGGGATCCAAAGAAGATATTTCAAAGTAGTTTATTAGAGAACCAAGCCACACTCCATTAATGACTTGTAAAATCATCCACCCGAACAACAAGGATTGACCTTTTATCAAACATGATTAAAAAAGTCATACAATGTAAAATAAATAAGATAAAAAAAATCATAAGAACAATTAAAATATGGATGACGCGCTAGAGATTGGAGAAAAACACTAAACAATTTATTTATGAATGAAAAGCGAAAAAATTCAACATACTTTGTTAATCTAATTCGCAGAATCGAGGGAGGGTCTGAGTCCTTACTTGATTTCTGTCAGACTCTTATATTAATGTACAAATTAATGAAACACTTTTTATGAAAAAAATGAATTTGAGCACAAAAATTAGAAGAAAGAAACACAAATTGAATATTTAATGTACGAAAGTGGTACCACAATTTAAATTTTAAAAATTTCTTATAGGAAAGATGATTTATTAAAACAAAAACAACTCGTATAAGAACCTAAAATCTTTTAAACTTCTTCAATCTTGTCAAGAATTTCAAACTTTAACAGAGCCTCATCAAAAAATTGGATTACAATTTATTATTCTATGTGTTGTTTTTCTTTATCAATCTCTTGAACCCTAATTAATAATAGTATTAAATATCATCCATAATTAGGATGAATGATGTCATATATAAAAGTTATCAATTCAATCTTTTTTAATTTAAATCTCATTAATCATGGATGAAACATGTATAAAATTATCCGTAATAATCTAATTACTAACATTTATTTATATTAATAAAAATATGTATAATTTTAAAAGAAAATCATACATGAAAAATATATTATTAATATTTCCAAAAATGTTACAAAAGACCTCATGCAATTAATGTAGATGGAATGCCATTGTTCAACCTCCATCTTATACATTTAAGACATTGTGTTTTAAATATGTAAATGCACAATAGAATCGATTGTGCAACATGTAAATTTTTCTTTTAAATATTACATAATTCCAATTTATTCAATAGATAGATCTTAAACAGAATTTGTAATACATATTACAGATAGTATTAAATATATCTCACACTGAGTATTAAGAATCATTCAATTAATTTTGCCCTATTTTGCGTATTTATAATTTCAGTTTTACAACGCGTATCAGCACGATCGTTCTAGTTTCTCCGGCGAATCGACTTGAAGACAAGAGTAATATTTTCTACCTATTTATTTACATTCCTATATTACCTATCCATTTACATTCTCATACATAGTATTATTACAAATACTATATCTTCTCATAATAACTATTTATAGGTAATGAAATGTTAAATCTTCATAATATTACTTATTTATATCCAATGGAAGACTAAACCTCCTAATATTATTAACTTATATATAATGGAAGCCCGAGCCTCCTTATAATATTTATTTATTTGTAATGAAAGGTTGTGTCTCCTATTTATTCATTTATGCAGTACATAATTAAACACATTTAAATATGCCCTAACTATTAATATTTACACTTAGTATTAATTGCTTTACATATGTTTTATTAACATTAAGCATGCATAATTTATTATTATTAATAGTTACATTCATGTTTATGTGTGCTCTTAGTAAAATAAAATAAAGTATATATGTATCATCTTCATTGTATTTTTCATAATCCCGGCCCGATTGATCATGGGCATAAGATCAGACCTTTGCATTTAAATTATTATATGTGAATAAATGCATTAATTATCTTTTTATGTCTTATAGTAGCTACAAGCATATCAAGATAGATTTGAATACCTTGTTGGGATCACGCACCTTGATACTGTTGATTTTCATATGCCCAATGAACTCTAGTTTTGAAATTGATTATTAGTTATATGCTATTTGAATTTCCTATGTATTGCATTGTGTTTTTTTTTTTTTTTATTTATCATTATGTACCTTATTTTACTTATTATGAAATTTTATCATATATATTATTCTCTTATTATAAATTTTATTTGATACTGAAGATATGGATACTTCTCTGCATGCATATGAAACCAACTCAAATAAAGAACACTACAAAAAAAAATAGGTTATCCATACACTTTTAAGTGTAGGGAGAATAAATCTCTTACTACATTTGAAATCAAACTACGTTTTTTGCAAGTGTAACAACGATTGATGTAGTAAGAGTTTATACTACAGTTTGAAGTGTAGTAACATAATTTGTATTTACCCTACATTTTGAAGTGTAGCAACAGAAAATAAATTTTAAATTATTATATTAATAAATTTTCTATAAATGCATATTACATTATATTCATAATTAAGAATAATTTTTTGTTTTAAACGAACAGTTATTGCATCTATATCTTATATATTTTACATAATGGAACACACTACAAGGTCTTATATATTTTACATAATGTAACAAAAAATAAACCTGTAGAAAGACATAAGTTACTAATCAACGTGTAGTTAACATAATTAATAAATTTTTTATTTCACTATAATTCAAGATCCAAATACAATATTCATTTAACAAATATACAAAGACATAATAAATATAACTAAATTACAATCGTAATATAAGTACATAACTATGCTGTAAAGAAAAAATTGGCCTATTTTGAACCAAAACACTACACAAAAAATTGAAAATACGAAGAAATTCCAACTAATTTATATGCTTAAGCTATCCATGCGTCTCCTTGCGCTATTCCATACCTACAATTACACGAAAAGAAATTAATTAGAGAACTGAACTGTCATCAATTATGTATAACTCATGTACCAAAATAACATATCACTTAAGTCTTTGAATCTTAATATAAGACGAATGTGAATATGTATACAAAGAAAAAATTAAATTATACCTGTAATTTACCAATCTTCAATCTTTTCTGTTAGTAAAGCCTTTCCAAAGGAATTTCTATAATATAGAACGATAAACCTAAAAAAGATTATACCTTTAATTTTCTTCAATCTTTTATGTCGTCTTGATTGGTTGGAAGAAATTCTATAATACATTAGAATAACCTGCAGAGAATTTATGGGAAGAAGATAATGGAAGAGAAAATCGATACAGTAGAATAAGTGTAGAGAAGTTATAGGAAAAAAGATAATGGAAGAGAAACTTATCTCTTTCAGTTACTGTGAGATTTTGATAAGATTTTGAAAATATCTAAAATTTTTTTGAGCGGCAAATAATTGGTGCCAAAATCTTTAGCGGTAAAAGATATTTAATAAATAAAAAAATAAATTAAAAGGAATTATTTTACTCTTTACTAGGCTTGTTGAAAAAGTGTAGGAAGAGAAAAATGAAAAAGTAAATTAAAATGAATTATTTTACTCTTTACTACACTTATGGAAAAAATGTAGGAAGATTCAACTATTGCTACGGTTATAAAAAAGTGAAGGAATAATTGTGTAGTAATAGCTTTTTTTTTTTGGTAGTGGAAGATATATGTCTTGCAGACAGTGCTACAACACACACAATTCTAAAAAATAGAAAATATTATTCTCATTTGATAAAAAGTGAAGCAAATGTGAATACTATATCAGGTAGTGCAAAGTTAATCGAAGGCTCCGAAAGAGTTGCAATATTACTACCCTATGGGACAAAGTTTGTTATTAATGATGTTTTGTTTTGTTCTAAGTCCCAAAGAAATTTACTAAGTTTCAAAGATATACGTCTTAATGGATATCACATTGAAACTCGAAATGAGAAAAATATTGAATACTTGTATATAACAAGTATTGGATCTAATAAAAGGCCTGTTCTGGAAAGACTTCCTGGTTTTTCATCAGGTTTATATTATACACGCATAAGTGTAATTGAAGCACTTGCCATCACAAACTAGAAGTTTGTAGATCCAAAAGATCTTATTATTTGGCATGATCGATTGGGTCACCCAGGTTTAACAATGATGTGAAAGATCATTGAAATTATACAACGGCATTCATTAAGGAACCAGAAGATTCCTCAAATAAGAAAGGATTCGTATATAGCTTGTTCTCTTGGGAAATTGATTGTGAGACCATCACCAGTTAAAATAAAGGATGAATCACTTGTTTTTCTTGAACGTATTCAAGGTGACATATGTGGACCAATTCATCCACTACGTGGACTATTTAGATATTTTATGGCATTGATCGATGCATCTACCAGATGGTAACATGTACGTTTGTTTGTTATCAACTCGTAATACAGCATTTGCAAGATTGCTTGCCCAAATTATTAAATTACAAGCACAATTTCCTGATAATACAATCAAGAAAGTTCAATTGGATAATGTTGGTGATTTCACATCCCAAACATTTATTGATTATTGTATGGCAACTGGAATTACTGTTGAGCATCATTTTGCTCATGTACATGGACAGAATGGTTTAGTTGAATCATTGATTAAACATTTTCAACTTATTGCTAGACCAATGATAATGAAAACAAAGTTTCCAAATTCAGTATGGGGACATGCAATTTTACATGCAGAGACGTTAATTCGTATTAGACCAAGTGCTTATCATAAATACTCTCTCAGTTTCAACTTACATGTGGTCAAGAACCAAATATTTTCCATCTAAGAATTTTTGGTTGCGCAGTATATGTGCCTGTAGCACCACCACAAGGTAGTAAAATGGGACCTCAAAGGAGATTGAAAATTTATGTTGGATAAGAATGTTAGGAATAGTGCCCTAGAAAGTCGATTGTATATCCGCTTTGGGCTTTTCCTTATTGTAATTGTTAGGAATAGTGCCCTAGAAAGCCGATTGTATATCCGCTTTGTGTTTTTCCTTATTGTAATCACAGACAATCTTTGAATGAAATAACGAATTGAGGCAACACTTCTTTATATACTCTTGTTTGGTATGCGTTTACTTTATCTGTGCATGTATGAGAACTCCCCTAATCCTGATGACTTTAGGACTCTACTATTTAGGTGAAATGGTTCATGAAACGAGACCTATATCACATAAGTCATGATTAGTAAAATACTCCAAGCCGATGAGTCCTACAGACAATGGGAGTGTCAACCTGACTCCTCCAAGGCTTGCTTGTGGGATCACGCCCTTAAGAAGGACCACCTTGTTTCATGGAGGTGCAAAGTGTATAGTTGATACGTGCGTGATACATGAGGGTGCTTACTTCAATAAGTAAGTTCACTGAGGTGCCCCGTGTGAGAACATTCCTAAATGGGAAAGGAAGTTTCTATTTCAGGAAATGGAAACTTCCAGATTAGGAAATATCTCACGAGTCATTGATGTGATTAATTGATCCTTAAGACTTGAGGTTCCTTGTCACTTTATGAGTTAACTCTGTAGTCTTAGATATAAGCTTTAAAGGGTGTCGCCTTAGACAACTGATTCATGGCTTATGCTAGGGCTGCACAAATGATTCATGAAAGTGAATGAGAATCAAGAAAGGACGTACACTTGCATTTGCAAGGTGATCTCTTATTGTGTAAGTCATTCATATGCCATATGGAGTCCTTGGCCAAGGCAGTAGATCTAGACATCAAGAAAAGGGTTTCTTGGATTGAGATCAAATGGATATGAAATGCACTTAGCTTTAAGACCGGATTATTAGGGTTCTGATTATTCCCTTACCCTAGATCTTGGTTGAGAGATAGTAAGTAGGAGGATTGTATCTCACATGAATCAATGACTTAAAGGTTCTGTCGAATCCGAACATTCCAATTCAGCTAGGGGTTAAACACCTGTTGCTAGACTATGGTCGTTTAATCTGTGGACTGATTAATTAATTAGTGAATTAATTAATTAGGGTCACTGCTAATTGAATTGAGAACCTAGAGGGTCACACACAACAACTTGGTTACATGAGTTGAGGCTTAAAAAATGATTAAACGAGTTAATCGGGCCTAGAGGGTTCCACACGTGTGGGTCACATGACTGGACACGTGACTATTTAATTGAATATTAAATAATTAAGTTGTTAATTATTTAATAGACTTTGGTTTAATTTTGAATTAAAAAGAAAGTCTTATTTTGGAGAAAAATAATCTAGTTAATTAATTATGAATTAATTAATTAGATAAAATAAGTTATTTATTTTAAATAAATAAAGTATAAAATTATCCAAAAATAGTTTGGATATTTTTAGCTCTCTTGAAAGTTTATTTGAATTTGAATTCAAAGTCAAAGTCAAAATTACTTGATGATCAAGTAATAGGAGAGAGAGAGAGAGACCAAAACCCTAGCCCATAAGGACTAGGATTTTCGGTCCTCCCTTTATTATAAATAGGGGAGCTCGAGCTCCCCTTAGAGCTAATTGGCAATTCTTTTGGTTCATGTGTTGAACACCATCCTTTCTCCAAGATAAACGAAACCCTAGGTTAAGCCTAAACACTAACTAGAGAACTAGCATCCTTACTAGTTAGATTGTAGTCAAGTTGGTGGACTATCTCTAGAGAGCTTTAAGTTAGAAGTTTGGAGATTCGAGCTTTACCAAGGAGAGGGGATCAAGCCGCGAGAAGAGCGTTCTTGAGTGGCTTGAAACGCTTCAAGAAAGAATAAAGAAAAGTAAGTTTCTTAACTATACGAATTTGGATACACGATTGCGAGTCCAAGGTCCTTTTGTTGGGAAAAATTTTTTAAATTCCGCTGCTTTCTGATTCGTATTTTCCAACAATGAAAGCTCATCCATTATTAGATACCTTGAACCTCAAATGGGTGATATGTTTAGAGCACCATTTTCTGAATGTCATTTCGATGAAAATATTTTTCCAACATTAGGGGGAGAAAACAAACAGTTGAAAAAAGATATTACATAGTGATGGTGCCCGATCAGATAAGGGTCAAACTTCGATCACTTTCTATTTGGTTGAGGTGGGAAAACAGTGGATGAAGCTCAAAGAGGGTCGCCGGAAAAGAGATGGGCTCCACCTACTAGGACAAACACCAACAAAGTTAGAAGGCCAAGCTGGGGAAACTGGGGGTGATTCCCAGTTTGGCTCTCCGACGCTCAAGTCAGATAATGATCTGAGAGGGAATGCAAGCTATGTAATGGAGTTACAGTGATGAAGAATGCCTACAGTGATGAATATGAACTCCCATATTTATAGTTGAGGGTCAGGGATCCTTTGGTAATTTGCCTCGTGTGGTCTTGCCCGATTGTTTCCCTAACACGTGTCGCAACAAGGAGAATCCTAGGAGGAATCTCCTGCAAAAGCTGGTAAAAGTTAGTGTTTGCAACAGAGTCAGGTGCGCGGGCTTGTACGGGCGTCAGAGAGCCGTTTTGGAGGTTGGTAACGAGGGCGGGAGGCACGCTCGTGTCAACGGGTCTGATGGCTGGTGATCCGCATGGGGATTAGCGTCCAAGTAGTGTAACGAGGGGATGAGGGAACCCCTCTATTCTGTTGTTGTACGAGGGCATGTTCGAGGGGACATGACTCTTGTTGATGACTTCAGTAGAACCATGAAGGCATGCATGGTAAAGCGAAGTTGGCGCTCGTTAGAAGGTCTTGAGACGCTCATTAATGAGCCCTGGATGATCATGTGTGGGTGAAGATCTGAGACGTTTGGGGGGACCGTTGAATCCACGTGTCATACGTTGACTGCGCCACGTGTCAAAACATGGGTCAAGCGTATTTTATCCCCATCACATAGTATGAACAATCATTGTTACATTTTGATCCACGCACAAAACAGTGGGAAATGGAAGTACAAAAAATTGTACACTTACAAAGCATTTCAAATCAAATACGTGATGCTTTTACATATACCAAAAAGAGTAACTAAATCACATATACCAGCTGTTAATGCACATTCTCGAATTGATATTCCAAAAAGACAATTTGAAAAGAATGTTGCTCATGAATCTATGACACGTCTGAAGCGTGGTAGACCACTTGGCTCAAAGGGAATCCTCGTAAAAGAAAAGAGGTTAATATCAATAATGATTTCGATATAGAAAAGAGTGTCATAGAAAAGACATCTGTAACGCCCCGGTTCCGGTTGAACAGGTAAGCACGCCACGTGTGAGATTTTGAGTGTAGGATTTATTTTAAATCTTTGATTTTATATTATTTCTACATGACATCTCATATTTTTATAAAATTCATGAAACATCATTTATGTGAATTATGTGATTTCATAACGTTGGAAAAATTATTTCATGGCACGAAAAAATATTTATTACGAAAAACAATTACCGAGAGTGTTTCAATTACGGAATTATCCCTATGTATTCTTTAAATATAGGGACTAAATTGCATAAAGTTTCAAGGGCTTAATTGAGCATATTTCAAACTCACATATCCTCAATTGCATGACTTGAATTCTTGGAGGATTAATTGGCAAATTGCACATTTCACACATTTCAAAAAGGGATGTAAAGGTATATGCATCTCCAAGCTTCCTTGATCTCATTCCATCCTAAAAATTTCCCAACATATTGCTCCCTTCTCTCTCGGTTCTTCAAGCAAAAAGGAAAGAATAGATTTTCATCCTTTAATCAAGATTTGCAAGAAAATTCTCAAGCTTTGGAGCATAATCATCATCATCTTCCCTCTTCTTCATTTCTTGTTCTTCAAAGGTGGGTGTTGCATGGATTGATGAATATTGATGAATTAGGTGCTAGCTAGGGTTTGAGAAATCATTGAGTATATGGATTATTGGTTGTTTGATATATGAATACATGATTATAGCATGATTTATGGCATGGATTCTTGGAAATTTAAGCTTGGATGATCAACTTGAGCATGAACTTGAAACTTGGAATTCTTGATGATTTTGCATGGTTTATGTGTTTAGATGGAGTGTTATTGCTTGTTGAACATGTATGCATCATATTTCCCAGCTTCAGCGCATTTTAAAAATGAAAAACGTTAGCGCATTTTAAAGGGCCACGGGAACGGCCATTCCCATTTTCGAAGGGAAGCCGGAACGGCCGTTCCCACACGTCTGACAAAACAAAAGTTTCTGCATAAAATTAAAATTTTAGCACCATGATCCAATGGTTTCTTTGACCCCAAATTGCTATTATATGATTGATGATGTGCCGAAACAAGATATTTTCATGCCACATTTCATATTGCTCGTCATCTCGTTGCATTTTCATCGTTCGTCATATTTGGTCCATTTTCAGTCGTGTCTCACGTATACACGTCGTGTTTGCACAGGTCACGAGGCCGTGGACGAGGAGCAGGCTCCCTAGAGCATATCTTTGTTGTGTTTTGTAAGAAGAGGTGAGGTTTTGCTTTAGGTACATAGAACCCTACAACCTTTATGTGCTATTTTTGGCCAAAACGTATTATATCTATAAACGTTTTCAAAACAATAAACATTTTCAAGCAAGCAAGCCATGATTGTCATGATTTTCAAGCATGTTTGGCGAGTACATGATTGCACGTGGGCCCGAGGATAGTTCTTGAGCTAACCGGGAAAGCAAGGGCTGACGGGTAACTCTTAAGCTATTCTCACCTCATTGGGATCACCCCCGAAGCCACTAGGAGATTAGTGATGGAAGGAGTTCCGTGCGTAGGGAGTCATGTTCCCTATGTACACCATGTCGTGGATAGTTGGGTCTTGCAAACCCACTATCACCCGGAGGAAGAAGGAGACTGGGGATGGATCCGGCACGTCGGGTTATCCTCGGGTTATTGCATGTTTCAAGCATGAACTTGTCTAATTGAGCACTAAATTGAAATGTATGATCACGTATTGAATTAATCAAGCAATCACGTATTGTTCACGTTTGGTGTAAAGGTTGGAGAATTGCCCTTACTCGCTGGGGCCACATGTTCATGAAATGATCAAGTTAACGTGTTAAAATGATTAGTTGTAATCTCGGGCAAGGAACAATTTATTCTTGAATTATATATCTATTTCATTTCCAAGCTTCACCCGAGGCTACAACTTGCATGTGACGTGTGCTATATATTTATTGCCCCTCACTCAGTCTTTGGTAGACTGATACTTCACTTTTCAGGTACTTGTGAGCATGGTTGTGCTAGGCGGGAATCCGGTCAAGTCTTGCATTTCTCGGGTCTAGCATTGTCCTTTTTCATATATAGCACTTTTGGTTACATTATGTTATGATCGTTGTTATCACGTTTTGGATACTTGGACATGTATAATATATAAAAGATGATAATGTATTGATAGGTAAGTTGGTACCTATTGTGTATATACTTTTGGTAAATATGGTACCTATACGTATTCTGTAAATTGCTTCCACTTTTAATTTCATGTTTTGGTTTATTTATGTTGGGGAGTGTCCCGCCTAGCTCGTTTATTTTGATTGTCACCCGTTCGCTATAGTTTTGGTTTATGTATGGATTATCCATTTCGTATGTGAATCGAGGCTATAGTGCGGGGGATGTAGTGCCTTGGGGTTAGGGTGCTACAACATCAAATGAGAAAGATGTCCCAAAAGAGATGTTGAATAAGGAAAGTATCCCAGAAGACGCACAAAACGAGGAAAGTGTTCCAGAGGAGACACAAAGTGAGATTAATGAAGAAATCTCAATTAATTACTTGCATTCAAGAAAGCTGTGGAATCGAAGTGATATCAAAATTGATGAAATATTTTCCTATGCCGTAGCACACGATATCATTCATGAAAATTAAGATCCTGAACCAAGATCTATCATTGAATGTCAAAATAGACATGATTGGAATAAATGGAAAGACACTATCCAGGCTGAGTTAAATTCTTTGAATAAAAGAAGTATGTATGGACCTGTTGTCCTCACACCCGAAGATGTAAAACCTATCGGATACAAATAGGTTTTCGTATGAAAACGAAATGAGGAAAATAAGATCACACGATATAAAGCAAGGCTTGTTGCCTAAGGATTTTCTCAAAGACCCGGGATTGATTATGAGAAAACATATTCTCCTGTTATGGATGCAATTACGTTTAGATATTTAATCAGCCTTACAGTTTTCCAAGAATTACAAATACGTCTAATGGATGTTGTTACAGTTTGTTTGAGTGGATCACTTGATAGTGATATTTATATGAAAGTTCTTGAAGGATTTAAAATGTCTGAAGCATTAGAATCAAAACCTAAAGAGAAATGTTCGATCAAATTACAAAGATCTCTTTACAGGTTAAAACAGTCAGGACGCATGTGGTACAACCGCTTGAGTGAATTCCTATCAAATAAAGGGTATGTGAACAATCTAATTTGTCCATGCGTATACATTAAGAAAACAACATCCGGGTATGTGATCATTGTTGTCTATGTTGATGATTTTAACATTATTGGAACTGCCAAGAAAATCCATGAAACAATAGCATATTTGAAAAATGAATTTGAAATGAAAGATCTTGGGAAAACCAAATTTTGTCTTGGTTTGCAAATTGAGCATAAACAAAATGAATTTTTTGTGCATCAATCAGCTTATACTGAAAGGGTGTTGAAGCGTTTTAACATGGATAAAGCAAACCCTTTAAGCACTCCAATGATTGGGAGTTCGCTAAGTGTAGAAACAGATCCATTTCGCCCTGGCGAAGAAAATGGAGAAGTTCTTGGATCTGAAATACCATATCTCAGTGCAATTGGAGCTCTTATGTATCTTGCTAATTGTACTAGACTAGACATGTCTTTTGCAGTTAATTTAGTAGCAAGAATTAGCTCATTCCCAACTAAAAGACATTGGAATGGAACTAAACATTTATTCCGATACCTTCGAGGTATAGTTGATTTTGGATTATTTTATTTTAAAAATGCAAAACATCGTTTGGTTGGTTATGCAGATGAAGGATATTTATAAGATCCACACAAAGCTAAATCTCAAACAGGTTATGTATTTATACTTGGAGGCATTGCGATTTCTTGGCGATCGCAGAAACAAACCCTTGCTACTTCTTCCAACCATGCTGAAATCATTGCACTTCATGAACCAAGTCGAGAATGTATTTGGTTGAGATCAATAACACAACACATCTTGACTACTTGCGGTGTATCAGTTGATAAAAATCCAACAACAATTTATGAAGATAATGCCTCATGTGTCGCTCAAATGAAGGAAGGTTATGTCAAAAATGATAGAACCAAACATATCCAGCCAAAGTTTTTTCAATATACACAAGATCTTGAAAAGAATGGAGAAATCGATGTTCAGTATGTCTAATCATGCACTAACCCAATAGATTTCTTCACAAAAGCACTTCCTACTACTACTTTTAAAAAACATGTTCATGACATTAGAATGCATTATCTCCGAGATTTTTGAGAAGATCTCACCAATGTCAACATCAAGGGGAGCATACTCAACTACACTCTTTTTTTCTTCTTTAGGTTTTTATCCCAATGGGTTTTGCCTGATAAGGTTTTTAATGAGGCAGCACTAAAGACACATACATGAGAGATATTTACAATGACATTCCAAGGGGGAGTGTTACAAAAAACCACATGCAATCAATGTAAATGGAATGTCATTGTTCAACCTCCATCTTATACATTTAAGGCATTGCGTTTCAAATGTGTAAATGCACAATAAATTCTATTGTGAAACATGTAAATTCTTCTTATAAATAGTACATAATTCCAATTCATTTAATAGATAGATTTTAAACAGAATTTGTAATACATATTACAGATAGTATTAAATATATCTCATACTGAGTCTGAAGAATCATTCAATTACTTTTGTCCTATTTCGCGTATTTATAATTTCAGTTTTACAATAAAAAATAATTATTTTTGTTATTAATATTTATTTTCATATTAAAATAATATACAAAATAAAGAATTTTTGTTTTAATTTTTCTTCATCAATTTTTTTAACCCTAATTAATAATAGTATTAAATATCACCCTATAATGGGGTGGATGTCTTGTAATATAAAAGTTATCAATTCAATTTTTCTTAACTTAGATCTCATTAATTATGACATTTATTTGTATTGATAAAAATATGTATAATTTTAAAAAGAAATTCATACATAGAAAGTATATTATAAATATTGTCAAAAATAATTATTTTCCTTAGTTACTATTTATTTTCATAATAAAATAATATATAAAATAAAAATCAGCCAATCACATTTTTTCTATTTAATTAAAAATCTCAAAAAAATTACAAAATTCCACATCATCAAAATGCACAGTCAAACGTGGTTTTCAAATATATAATAGTATATCAATTAAACCTAAATATTAGTTATATTTCTAATATACATGTTTATATCGAACTGAAAAATGTTCATCAAAATTTTATTGGAATTCACAGATGAATTTTGAATAATTTTTTCGTCTGAGCTTTAATTTATTAAAAAAATTTAACTTTCAAGTATAATATTCGTCGTAAAGTTTATCTGAGTTATATGATAGAATTATTTTTTAAAATAAAATTTTAGTTCGTCAGTATTTCGTTGGAAATACGCCACAAATTTTACAGTTTGGGAGAAAATTAAATAAATACGAGTTTCGCCCAAAGAGTTCGTCCCCGAAAATGACTATTTTTTAGTGTATCTAACCAATCGATTGGCGTCAGTAATCATATATATTTGCACAAGAATGAATTATACTTCTTCACTTAACTGTTTATGAGGATATCAAGATTTTTGAATTGCAATATCAGTCATTTTGTTTTAGTGGGCCAATTTTTTAAAAGGACTAAATATCCCTAATACTTATTCAAAGCCCTCCAATTCAATTTTTATATATTTACAATCCTCAATACATAAAACATTTTTTCTAAAACCCCCAATCACCTAAAAAGTCTACTTTACCCCTATTTTTTTACTTTTTCCACTCCATTTTCACTTCTTCCACACCATCATCTTCTTCCTCAAGACATTCGCCGGAGCTCCGCTGCCACCACCGCCGGGCCGCCGCAGCACCACCGTCGGAGGTGGTCCAAAAATTCCCAAAAAATTCACCAGGTACGTACTTCTCGTGCTCGTTCCATATCTTCGGTTAGTTTTTCAACATTCGAATTCATTTGTCCCAAATTTCAAATCTAAAAATTTTAGATCTAAAAAAGAAGTGACGATAACTCACAAACCGCTTGACGAAAATCGAATTCGTTCCGTGCAATATGTTTATCATGTCGAGAACTTCAAGATCCATACCATTTTCGCCAGAAAAAATCGCCGGACGGAAAACTCATTTTCTATTGAAATTTGCAGGTTTCCGGCGGGTATCCCGACGCCTTCTCCGGCCATTTTCAATAGACGTGATTAATACCAATGAAGTCGCGACATCGAAATGAGTTAAAACACGTTGTTCCGTCTCCGGAAAGTGGCCGGAGACGGTGGCGGGGGCCGCCGCAGGTGAACCTGTGGGTTCAACAGAAAAAATAGGAAGAAGAAAGGGAAAAAAAAAGAAAAAAGAAAAAGAAAAAAGGGAAGAAAAAGGTTATTTGGGGTAATTTTTCAAATTTTATTAAGGATATCTTAGTCTTTTTACACGAAATAGGGGGTTTAGAAAAACTTTTATGAATATTTGGTCCTTAAAACATGTAAAAAACCAATTTGGGGGTTTAGGAAAAATGTTGTGGTATACTAGGGACTTTTCATTAATTCTCCGTTTTTTTTTTAAACATAATTAATATTCCTACCATCTGAAGGTTAATAATTGAACCAATACTCAAGACATAAGTAACTTCAGTTTGAAGCTGTTTCTGTCATTATGATCAGATAAGCTGAGTGCCCATTTTTCGCGTAATTATTGCACTAACAAATATACCACTTGTCGCAAAACTTTTGTGCATCTAATCAAATAGCTAATTCTAATCTCAGTCTAACTCGGTCAAATCGATATAATGAGGGCGTGAATGTTTTATACTTATCGTGTGGTTGGTGAAAATTTTAGGAAGAGTAACCAATCAAATGACAATTGTAACAACTTGCCCTTTTAATTGGTTGGGTTCAGCCGAGCAGAGTTTGGATTAGAATTTTCCAAATAAAATAATTACATATCTTGTTCTTTTTGCTAGGTTATTATATATGAATACACGAATAATTTTATAAATATCATTTTATCGTACTCTATTTTATCTGATTGATACTGTATTAAATATTCATCACGTAAGTTTTAGGAAAAAAATTTACATTATTGTATCTGAGTTGTGTTGAGGAAGTATCAATGAATCGTTAATTTTCATCATGTATCACCGCGAATCCAAATTGAGAAAGAAAAAGAAAGAAATAAATTATACTATGAGAAAAAGGAAAAACAAAGAAAAGAGTCATAATGCAAACTTTGTCGGCTGTCGCGATATATATTCATTCAGTACTTGGCAAATAATTTGATTTCGCTATAATATGTTAATTAAATTAGGAGTTTTTGGTTCGAATATTGGGGAAAGCAGTTACCATTAGTAGAGCAAGCTTTACGGTCACCACAGCTCGCCCTAACAACTCTTTTCGAACATTTAGAATGCAACTATCATTGATAGAGAAAATTTTATATCTTAAATGATTTTTTAAAAATAATTTGATTTCACTGCAAAGTTAAAATTTCATTATGCGTAACAATTATAAGGTTAGGTTTAAGTTGTCACCACTAATCAGTGAGTACCAATATTAGTGTTCCACCTATGTCATAAGTGACAATTAAAATTTTGTTAACAATGAGATGTCATTATAATTAAATGTATCACTTAGTTCAGATACCGAACCAAGATTTTGTATAAAGAGAAACGAAAATTAAAATCAAAAAATTATTATTATTTTTCCTTATGCTTTTTGACCTAATTAACTAAAAATTAAGAATATAATTGCACATTGGCATCTCAGTCAATCCACTAAACTCCTTTGTACATTTTCTTCAAAACAAGATAAATATATTTTCATAAAGTCGAGTAGAAATCAAGACATCTAAAATATTTATAATTTATTGATTTAGATAGTGGGCAAATTATTCTAATCGGCACTCGATGCTTAAGCTGGTGATGCAGCACATTTTCAATGCTTCCATATTGCTTTTCAAACTAGTCTTTTTTATTTTATTTTGATTCTTAAAACTTAAAAGTAGTAATTTTATTTATTTATTTTGTTAATTTTATACAGGGTCAGCACCAGAATTAGGGAGAATAGACGGTATTGAAATTTAAGGGAAAAAAAATTAATTAACGGGAGCTAAATGAAAAATAAAAATAAACTATCTTTTTCTAAATTTAATTTGGACATAAAATATTTAGCGGGAAGCTAAAATTAAGGGGCCGATACCTCCATATGCTTGCTCAGCTCCAACACTAATTTCAAGATAATTCAGTTCAAATCAGTGAGACCAATTGATCATTCAGTGGTAATCATCTGTATCTATGCACATGTAGATTATGGGTTCAAATTTAATTATTTTTTTTTAATTTTTTTTATTAATCATATAATAAATGTAAAATATTTCACAAGCACATTATTCAGTAGTAAACATTTACACATATAAATAGATAAGTTATGGATTTGACTCTTATGTAGAATAATAGGATAATCAATATTTACCCTTTTTAATTAAAAAAGAAACTCAAATTAGATTTGAATAAAATTATTTAGCTTTTGGATCCAATAGTCAAAAGAATCCAACATGCTAGACAGCCAAACTATTAACTAACATAAATGACAAGACTGAACATGACCCTTACGGCTTACAAGCAATCATATCATTTAATTACTAAAATATACATATTTCTCGTATATTATAATTACTTAGGTCAAGATTTGCATAATTAAATATGGATTAGAGCCTCTTAAGTATTTCTTTAAACCATGGCCACAATTGATTGCATGAGGTAGGCCGTAGACACGAGACACACATCACTTTCCACATAATTTCCTTTTCTCTTATCTATATATATATAATTTAGACTTTACGAAAAAATATATATATATATAATTTAGAACCCTCAAAACTATCCACGTGTACAGTGACGTGGATAGCCTCAAAAATTTTAAATATCTTAATGTAATTTTAAGTTTGATATTATCTTTGAAAATCTCTCCTTTTTTTTTTTAACTCCCATTTAATTCTCATAATTTGTTGCAACACAAATATTTGATTTGAAAATTTAACTAAAATTTATTGAGAATGAAGTTATCATATTTTAACTAAAATTTAAAATTCAAGAATTATGTACTTATCTAAATATTTAAAATTATTTAAATTCAAATTACTTTCGGCTCAAGCACCGTAAAACCCATATACTTCTCAATATATATTTGTTAGAAATATTTGAATTTAAAATCAACAATATCAAAATCAAATCTAATAAAATCTTTCCTCGGTTCTAATCAAATCTCATAACAAAGATTTTTGTTATGATTATATATCTCTTTCGGTTGCAAGTAAATCTAATCAATTTTAAAATTCAAATTCCAAATCTATTGAAATCTAAAATCTGCATTTGATTATTCCTCAAAAGGAAGTTAGTTCCAATTTTCTTATTTAAAAGTTATGCATTCTATTTTAGTCGCACTCAATATTTTCTCTTCATTCATGTATTTATAGTTCAAGTTTATCGCTTAGTTCAAGTTTTTTTTTTTTTTGAAGCAAACGAGGCCCCAGGGGCCACAACTTAAATTAAATCAGCAACAATATTGTTCGACGCATACAAAGGAATGTCAGAGGAACCAACGCAGGCCGAAGCCGTATTACGAGCTAATAATGGGCTACACAATTCACACCGCGATAAACACAAGAGAAACAACACCTCCCAAAGCCTGAAGAGAGGCTTCTAATATCTGGAACAATATTACCAAGCACAGAGAGATCAGCTTCAGTTCCTCGCATTTGATTAATGACGTTAACGTTATCTCCTTCGAAGATTACACGATGCCAGCCAAAGTCCCGAGCCAAAAACAATAACTCTGCATATTATTTAAAGGTAATATGGAAATCCATCAGTTGGGATTGACAGTCGAGAATTGGTTGACATCTTAAATTGTTATGGGACGTGATTTTAAGGCGTGACTCGATCAAGAAATAAACCGACCGACTACTTAGCAAGATATAGGCATGATATTGAAGACAGACTACTGATCATCATCTGGAAGGAGCGGCCTTCTTATCCGGAAGAAGACTTGAAAAGATAATTGTTTCCCCTTTGTGACAAAAAAAGAAAAAGTATCTTTCTATATTTTCCTCTTATTAATCTTTAGATCTTACTATATGCATTTGATTTTTGTTTACATATGTTATTTGAGTTTTTCATTTTGTATTTTATTAATAAGTTATAAAATATTTTATATCTAAAATAATTTGATATACTTTTTCAGTTTGGTTTTACATTTGTATATTTTTTTATACAAATTTTAAATTCTTCTAATTTAGCTTATTAAAAGTTTATACTTTTAATGTTTTCTACTATAGTTTTCGTGCTTTTTATGATGACTTTCGTGACAATCGTTTGATTCTAATTATTTTTAAAAAATTAATATTTTATTAATTTATAATTTAATACATCTAAAATATATATATAAATTAATTTTTTCTATTATATTATAAATAGTTGTATCCGTGCCTTGGCACGGGTTTAAAACTAGTTGTTTTCTAATTTATTATAAATTCAGTGGATTAGTTTTATATTTAAGTATATATTTAAAAATACTATGTATATTTTGCTACTAAGTCAATAATACGTTTGAACAGCCTACTTCGACTTCGACATCATTATTTCCTAGGAGCTCCGACCTATGATGTACGGATACAGACACGGCGATACGAATACGACACAACATAGATATGGCGATACGGAATTTTTCATATAAAGAGTGTTGAATACGATGTCCGATATGAGTGTCCGACACGATCCGATAATATAATACTTTTAAAAGTATTCGTGCATTATAGGCTCCAACATGAAGTCTCTCCTTGTAGATTATAAAACTGATTATTTAGTACTTTGTATATCCCATTTGTTGTATTCAATGAGTGACTAAAATGTGTTTTGATAGAATTTTAACATATAGTACGCGAATCGTGTCATCACTAGCATCACTTCATACTAATTTTGATGAGATTTGATATTTTCGGTTATTTATACGAGCCTATGAGGTCATGTTACTTAGAACGTTATATTGATTACGGTAGTTCCATACAAATCGGTTTAAGAAACTCTCAAGTGTCGATAATTCTATATTGCTCAGTTTGATAACAACCCATAAAAAAACTCAAAGCGTAACTTTAGTAAGGGGTAATTTTTGAAAACTCCCCATGGGTTTGAAAAGTTCCTTTTAGCTCCCCATTTTCAAATACATCATTTGGGGTTTTAGATACGCGATTCTGGGATTTAGATACGCAATTCTGGGATTTAGATACGCGATTCTGGGATTTAGATACTTGATTTTTTCCTTGTATTTCAAATACATCATTTGAGGTTTTAGATACACGATTCTTGAGTTTTAATACATCATTTTTTAAAATGGAGAGCTAAAAGGAATTGGACTTATCATTTGGGGAGTTTTCGGGAATTCCCCGCTTTAGCAACTAAGAGAATTTATGTGCAAAATGCAAATATACCTAACAATGTAGGTTATAGATGCAATTCACGCAATCATTAGTCTACTTCAATTGTGTGAACACAGAGACCTGTGATTTGGATCTTAGTGCTGGCATTTGTATTTAAAATAAACACTAATGCTGGCTATGGTACTTAAATGATTCATATCTAGTTAGGAACTTATTTCCTGACTAACGTTGGTAATGCTGCAACAATAATGAATGACAAATAAAATAAACAAATCATGAAAGTTCACATCGCCAGGAAACACTCACCTGCACTGAAGACAAATGTTACCCTTCTTGGTGCAATATTACACATACCTCCCTTACAAATTATTTGAACCTTACACATACCTCCCTTACAGCTTATTTCCATTTTACAATCACTAAGGAAACTACTGCACCAGCTGCTGCTCAGGAAAATATACATCCAAAACCATTTTGACAACAGATAAACTGGGACGAAACAGCAGGAAAGGAATAAAATAAACACAAACAGTATGAATGATCATCATCTTATATATCGAACAGGCTTACAGTATAAATTAGACAACGTAGCCAACAAAAAGGAAAGATTACATGTAAAGTGAGAAACATCCACAAGTAACAAAGAAAAAAGACTCATGGCAGCATTAAGAGCTGATAAACATCAAAAAAGAACCGGAAAAGACAACTGAAAAAACATTCTTTTTACCTATTCACCATCTTCATTGATCAGTAATTGGTTCAAGATCCTTGAGTAATCCAACAACTTGATGCATTGTGGGTCGTTTGGACGGGATTTCAGCTGTGCAGAGGTATCCAATCTTCAATGCCTCGACCATTTTCTCCTCCAATCCCGTTCCACGAATCTTTGTATCAATAGCACGAAACCCCATCTTCCTCCTCACTAAACCCCTCACCCAATTTACTAAATTCCCCTCTTTATCCCCATCATAATCATCTCCAGTGGGCTTTTTCCCTGTTACGAGTTCAAAAAGAATCACCCCATATCCGTACACATCGGATTTTGGTGTGATCTCGACTGTAGGATCAAGAACCTCAGGTGGCGTGTATCCCAATGATGGTCCGCTCACAGCTTCATCCTCAACTCCATTTCCAAAAATCTTAGCCAATCCAAAATCCGACAACCTCGGCTCCAAATTAGAGTCAAGATAAACGCTACTAGCTTTCACATCTCTATGAATAATAGGAGGAGAGCAACCATGATGAAGGAAAGCAAGCGCACGTGCTGTTCCAAGGGCGATTCTGTACCTAAATCTCCACCCTGATGAAAACCCCTCCAGGCCCACATCCTGAATCCCGTTATTTTCATCCTCCCAATCTTCATTAGCATTAAATCCAAGAGGCAAATCATGGAGCAAATTCTCCAGGTTCCCATTTTCCATGTACTCATAAATAGCAATTCTTTGCTCGCCAGCTATGCAGTATCCGGTTAATGGGACGAGGTTAGGATGTTTGATTCTTCCTAGGTACTCGAGTTCCCTCGCTGCCTCCCCGTCTGTCATGGTTGACCCATTGACCAAGACTTTGACAGCCACATGGAACCCTCCCAGCAATACCCCCCCATAAACCGGACCAAAACGCCCCTCAGCTAATAATGTGGCACGGTCGAAATTGGAAGTTGCAGTCAAGAGATCTTGAAATGTGAAGTTCAATAATGGCTTCTCAAAGATTATAACGGGTACAGATGTTGCTTGTTTGACATCAGCAACCCAAGTTGTGGAGTCCGTTTGAAATGAAAACGGACCCGAAATGGTTTGTTCTTCCTTGCAAGAATTCTGCTTCGCGGCCCACATTCTTGTTTTCCTTCTACAACCAAAGGCTAAGAATAGCAGCCCCACGAGTAGAGAAACCATTGAGAGTGTCAGAACAAGAGCGAGCTTTAATCCCCTGTGTTTTGGAGATGCTCGTTTGAAGAAGGCAGGATTTGCAGCGATCGGACAAATGTTTGTTGATCCAATCAAGGCTGTTTCGAGGGTTTTGTTGGAAAAATGGGCCGAGCAAAAGCTGAGCTTGTTGTAAGAAAGATTGAAACTTTTTACATCTTGCAGTTGCTGCAAGAGTGCTAATGGGATCTCTCCAGTTAGCTCGTTGTAAGAAAGATCAAGAACTTGAAGATTCATGGTGAAAATTGGAGGAATACGGCGAATGAGTTGGTTCCTCGACAGATCAAGGGTTGTCAAGCTAGTTAAACGTGAGATATTAACAGGAATTTGATCATTCAAATTAGTTCCAGATAAATTCAGATACTCTAAATTGGAGAGCATATCAACTTTCAGGAACTTTTGTTTGGCAAACCTATTGTGTGCAAGATTAAGGTGCTTGAGATTCACAGCATTGTTTAAATCAGTTGGAAACCCTCCACTTAACTGATTCTCAGAGATATCCAAATACAGCAAATTCGACCAATCGAAAGATGAACTGAAGTTTACCTGAGAAATGTGGCCTTGAAACTGGTTTCTGCTCAAATCAATCACCTCCACTGGCCCTTCGAAGAGACTAACAACAGCACCCTTAAACAGATTGCCTGAAATATTAAGATAAATAATAGATTTCATCCCTGAAAATTCCGAATCCCGGCCGAGAATCCGATTCTCAGCCAAATTCAAGAACTTCAGCTTTGTTAATGCACCACCAAAGCCACTAGGAAGAGAACCACTAAGCTTGTTTCCTGAAAAATCAATGGAAACCAAAGAGGTGCATTGCAGAAGCCCATTTGGAATTGCTGATTCAAATCCATTCCGGCTCAAATTCATAGCTTTCAAACTTGTAAGGGAGCTTATAGCTTCTGGGATAATATCAGAGAAATTGTTGAAAGAAAGGTCCAGGATTTGAAGCTGGCCAAAATTGCCTATGTTGCTAGGCAAAATCCCAGAAATTTGGTTAAGTGAGAGATTGAGATTCTTGAGTGAGCTCAAACTCCAGAAATCATTAGGCAAAGCTGTGATTTTGTTATTGCTGAGATCCAAAACTTCAAGTTTTGTCAGTTTACCAATTGTGTCATCAGGAATCACACCAGATAAACCAAAACCTGAAAATTCCAATCCAACAACATTCTTTTCAGCATTCTCAGCACAAGATACTCCTCTCCAAGAACAGAATGGGCCAGAAAAGGTGTTATCTTTCAAGCCCATCTTATGCAAGAACTCAGATACAAAGAACTCATCTGTATTGGGTTCTAGGCATACAAAAGGCTTGAAAAACAGTGTTAGAACCAAGAGATAACCAGATATACCAAAACCCATCTCGGATTAAGCCTAATAAACGGAGTTCAATTCAACAACAAAAGGAATTTTATCAAACACCTCCAACCCACCCCCACCCCCACCCCGCAAACCCTTGTCTTCAAACCTTAAAGACTGAAACTTTTGCATCATTCATGGCTTCGGAAGCCATGTTAATGGCACTTGCAACACAAATAAATCAAGAACAACCACTGAACACAATAGACCAGCAGTGAATGCGAGACTACTGGGCACAAAAGCTGCAGAAAGTAATTGGAAAGACAAATGAAAGATTTTTTATTTGTTTGTTCGGATTCCGAAGAGAGGAGAGACGAATGTGTGGAGTATACTGGCTTTGCGCAGGCTCAAATGAAGCCAACAAAGAAAACAACTAAACTCTGGGGAGTATTTGTATTTGTCTCTGAAGCCAACATGCATTAAAGAAACTCCCATCTTTCAGCAAAAAGAGTTGCTTATTTGCATAAAATGATAAAAGCAAAAATAAAAGAAAATAATATAAAATTGATTAAAAGAAAATAATATAAAATTTAAGAAAAATAATAATACAAGTATAATACATTTGTATACACTGTTGAATAGGTTCCACGACGATGAAATCGGGGTTTGAACTAAAAATTTCCGATATTATTAGAATGGAATTGATTTTATTTTATTTTTAATATGTATATGTTTGTAGTGAATAAATTTACCATAGTCATGACAAGTTGATCTCATTAAGGAGAAAGGACAATGATGGGTCCGGGAATGGATGAGTCCGAATCCGATCACTTTATGATTTGTATTTTGTGGAGGAAACCACCGGAGCTTCGCCGGAAAAAGAGAAAGGGGTTCAACCTGTTGGGACAAGCACAAGAAGAGTCAGAAGGCCAAGCTGGGGGAACTGGGGGTGATACCCAGTTTGGCTCTCCGACGCTCAAGTCAGTTTTGTGTATGAAGAAATGTAAGTTCAGTTGCAGAAGTGAAGAAAGCTTAGAGAATGCTTCAGAATGCTTCAGAAAATATATGCTTACAGTGTAGAAGATGACTTGGGTTATTTATAGTTGAGGGTCAAGGGCCCTTTGGTCATTTGCCTCTAGTGGTCCTGGCCGAATGTTGCCCTAACACGTGGCGCTGTGAGAGAGAAACCTAGGAGGAATCTTCTGTGAAAGCGGCCCAAAAGTTAGTGCTAGCAACAGTGGCAGGTGCGCGGGCATGTACGTTGTGTCAGAGAGCCATGTGGGTGGTTGGTGACGAGGGCTTGAGAGCGCGCTCGTGACAACCTTGAGCCTTGGAGGCCAAGATATCCGCTGAGGGGGATGAAGGCTCCAGTTCAAGTGACGAGCCAAAGGGGAGGCCACTCTGAGGGAGTGTAACGCTCGAAGAGTGCTCCCTTGGCACGTGGGCGTACCAATCGTTCAGTTTGTTGGACGCTCGTGGGAGTGATAGCGCTCGTTGGGCTTAACTCCTTGAAGAAGGATTGCGCTTGTTGGGCTTGGCGCTCGTGCGCAGATGGATGCACCCTTGATGGCGGCTGGCTTAGCGCATGGCTTAGCGCTCGTGCGCTGATGGGTGCAGCCTTGTGGAGACAGATGTCATCAGCTTGGTGATGCCACGTGTCTTCATGTGGGACGATCGTATTTTGACCCCATCATTTTGCCCCCCAATTCTGTAGTCCTTAGTGATAAAGACTATGGGATTTTATCTCGCTCTACCTCTTGTTTATAGCGCTCGTGCGAAGCTTGGCGTGTTGAGCAATTTTTCCTCTGATGGTGTCATTAATGCGGTCTTTTCAACCGACCGCTCGTATCAGTTCCGCATTAAATGCTTGCACTATTCTGAAGCCCTTGAATCGTCAGAGCATTAAATGCGGGGGCGCGTGGGGCGCGTGAGCATTGGGAAGCATGTGCCGGTTCCATAAAGTGGGCGGTTTCCTAGGCGGGAAATGATTACCATTTTGAATTTATTGCCTGAAACGGTACCAACTCCCATCCCTATAAATAAGGGATTCTGAAATCTTGTCATTCTTTACGCATTCAAAACTTTCCAAGTCTCCTTTGCAAGAAAAATTCTCTCGCATCTCCAGCATCTTCAACCTCTTCTCCAGCTTTCTTCAGAAACTTTTCAAGGTAAATTTCTAGTGTGAATTTCTGACTTTGCTAACCATAGACTTCGGACTTTAGGATTTCATAACCTTCTCCGATCCTTGCCTTCCTGAACCCTAATCTCCTTCCAAGAAAAACTTTCAAAACCTCTGCTTCTGCCATGGCTGACCAACACATTGAAGAGTTTGCCCGTGAAATCCAAGAGATGGCCACGGAGAGTTCTTCTTCTCACAATTCCCCCAGAGATGAAGAGTTGGGGGCGGCAGTAATGGCTATGGAAGACCGAAACCCAGGTGGAGTGGATCCTCTCTTTGAAGAGATGGATTTGGTAATAGAGGCAGAAAGACAAGGAGTCACTCTGCCCATAACTCAAAGTGCCACACATCCCCATCGCCACAGAGTGACAGTGGCCGTTGCGAATCCGCTTCCAGTGGCGGAAGCCGTAACCGGGCCTTCAGAAAGGGCCCGTGTTGCAAATCCGCTTCCGGTGGCGGAAGCCATAACCGGGCCTTCAGGAAGGGCCCGTGACAAGGGCAAGAGTAAGAAAACCCAGAAATCCAAAGGACCCAACGAGGGGGAGGGCTCAGGTTATCAGGCTACCGAGCGCACGCCTGACGAAACTCCCAGCACCGTCACTGTGGGAGATATAAAGACAATGATGGCCCCCATCTACTGGGACGAGCGATATACTTGGAGAATTCCCCAAACCCACGAGCGTGCAAATAATCCGCCTCCTGGGGAAATGGCAGTATACGTGGATTCCGTGAGCTCTGGAGGCCTGAGGTTCCCCATTTCAGTCTCAATGGCCCATTTGCTGAACGACCTGGGCCTGTGTCCGTCCCAGATAGTGCCCAACGGCTTGGCCCTCCTGACCTGCTACATAATTCTGATGAGGACCATGGGATACGAGCCCTACTTGAGGAACTTTAATGCCCTTTTCCAAGTGGTCAGCTCCTCTCGCTCTTCGCCTGAAGCGGGTTTTTATTACGTCCAAGCGAAGGCCCACATGAAGCTGATCAATTCGCCCTCGACCACCTATGGCATTGACTGGAAGGAAAAGTTTATATTTGTCAGGGCTCCAGCGGAAGAGGGCTTTGGGGTGAGCACGGAATGGGGCTCGTACTCAAAGAGCCGTTTGCCACCCTCATTCCCCCGAGACTGGGCTAAAAACTTGGCTACAACCCTAAGGGACGAGGGTCACCTTATACAGGCAAAGGACTGGATAGACGATGCGGAACTCATGTTCTTGTGTGGTCTTACCAACGACCCTCATTTCCTTGACAACCCTCCGGCTCGTGACATAGAGAGAGACGGTTAGATCCTTAGGGCACTAACCTTAGATAGGAATGAATACTAACTGCTTTTATTGTACTTGTAATTTGCACTTAACAATTCTTGTCCAAGGATTTATAAACCTTCATATTTTCATATTTGCAGGAGCCACTATCTTAGAGATGGCCGGAGGAATAAGACAAGCGGCTCGTTTTGCCAACGCTCAGAGGAATCAGGCTGCCCAGGGTAACCAACAGCGTGAGCCCCAACGTTCCCGTAACCGCAATGACAGAGGGGACGCTCGTGGGGGTGCCAGTTCAAGCACCAACCCTGAGGTGCAACCCCCTCGTGGCCGAGGGGAACGTAGGCTGGTCCCCAGGGAGAATAGGCGAACGGAGAGAGGGGATGATGTTCAACTCCCCGTTCCTGCAGAAACAACGAGGCGGCCAGTGACTGCCTTGACGATAAGAGAGGCTTCCCCGAGCGCGAGCGCAAATAGACCTTCCCGCAAGAGGAAGAGAATGCCTGACTCCGCCGCGATTATAGGGAAGGGCAAACGAGTGATGGAGGGCCCCCGAGGCGAGGGGGACACTTCCTCTTCAGAGGAAGAACACATGTGGGAGTTCCCCCGCCGAGGGGACAGAGACTTTTCTGGCGCCCCCGACGGCGGGCCGGTTTTGCTGAGGCCGGGCTCGGTCGCCCAAACTATTACTGACGATCTGTTCAGCCGGGCTCAGTACTCAGCAGATCACAGGCATCTCTACAGTGAGTCTGTAGAGAAGGTGACGCTCGATGCCGCCCACGCCCTCATTTCCGTAAGTCCTCATTCCTTGCATTCTTCTGTTCTGTAATTCACCATTCTTTTGCTAACACTTTTCCCCTCGATTACGCAGCAAGTTCTTCCTCGGCTCCGGAATGTGCAGATGCGAGCCTCCATATATGCCGAGCGCAAGGCCAAGTACAAGAAAATGGCCCGCTCGATGGACCCGTCTCACTTCCAAGCGGAATTGGCTGCTGAAACTGCCAAGTATGAGACCCTCAAGGGTCTATACAACAAAAATGAAGGGGAGCTGACAAAGCTGAAGGAAGACTTTGTGGCTGTGGACGGCGCTCGGATCAACTTGGGCAACCAGCTGGCCCAAGCTAACGAGCGGCTAAAGAAGGCTGAGGCAGAGAGGGAGAGCTTGAGAGCAAGAGCTATGGAGGCCGAGCGCAAGCTTAACGATACTGTTAGCGAGTGGCCTCGGAGCTTAGAGCGTGCGACCAAGGAGGCGCTGATTAAGTTCTGTCATTCCAAAGCATTCAACTTTGCGGCCTCGTTACACTGCTTGGACGAGGCTCAAAATGCCTTCAACCTGGCAGTGGATCAGGGCATCCACAAAGGTCTGACAGATCCGGCGATGAAGGGTGCTGAGGGTACGGGGCTCATGTTTAATGAGCGCTGTGAGGAGGCAGAAGAGGATCCCAACGACCCCGCAGACAGTATAGCGGAAATGGAGTATGACTTCCTGGTGAAATTGATCCAGGATGAGTACGCCGATGCCCATAGGGAAGGGGGTGTGGGTCCATCTGATGCTCATGAAGACGAGCCACAAGCGCCCCTCATAGAAGAAGCCCCAGTTCAAGCCGCCGAAGATGCCAACGCTCTTGATGCCAATGAGCCTGTTCCTGCCAATGCCCCCAACGATCCGCAAGAGCCTGAAGGTCCCATTCACGGCCCAATTCTGGTGGTTGTTGATGAAGACGTCGCCCCAGCTGCCTAAGACTTTTTCTCTTTGTATTTTTCTGATTTTCTGCTTTTCCTTGTATTTAGAATTTCATGGGCCTTTGAGCCCTTTTGTTTTGTAATAATTCCTTTTTCAATGAATAAAGATTCCGTTTTCCATGCCCTTGTTCTTCATTTCCTTTATGAATCATATAATAAAATTGTGTAGTATACCCTTGTGAATGCTTTATTCCTTTGATGCAATGAAAATTTGTCTAAGTCTTGAGCGATCGTGGGGGTCTTACTGTGAGATTGCCCCTACGCTCAAGACTTGTATAAATTTTATTTTTGCTCTTGAAAATTTGTCTAAGTCTTGAGCGGTCGTGAGGGTCTTATAGTGTGATTGCCCCCCGGCTCAAGACTTGCATAAATTTCTGTCTTTGTAAATTTGTCTAAGTCTTGAGCGATCGTGGGGGTCTTACTGTGGGATTGCCCCTACGCTCAAGACTTGTATGAATTTCTTCTTTTGTAAATTTCTCTTAAAAATCTGTCTAAGTCTTGAGCGATCGTGAGGGTCTTACTGTGAAATTGCCCCTACGCTCAAGATCTGCATAAACTTTTCCTTTTGAAAATTTGCCTAAGTCTTGAGCGGTCGTGAGGGTCTTATAGTGTAATTGCCCCTACGCTCAAGACTTGTATAAATTTCTTCTTTTGTAAATTTATCTTGAAAATCTGTCTAAGTCTTGAGCGATCGTGAGGGTCTTACTGTGATATTGCCCCTACGCTCAAGACTTGTATAAACTTTTGCTCTGGGAGAATTTGGCTAAGCCTTGGGTGTGTGCGAGGGTCTTACTGAGTGGTTGCCCTCGTTCAAGACTTGCGACATTCTTTTTGCCCTTGGGGGGATTTTGCTAGGTCTTGAGTATTTGCGAGGGTCTTACTGAGTGGTTGCCCTCGTTCAAGACTTGTGCAATTCCTTTTTGATTCTGTGGCCATCGTTCGAGCGCTCTGGCTCTTGTTGTTTTCTTGGTTCTGCAGGAAATCCCATTTTCGAGCGCAAGGCGTTTCAAGAAACGACCAAGGCCTACTAGGACTTTTTCTGTGGTAGATCCCATTTTCGAGCGCAAGGCGTTTTAAGAAACAGCCAAGGCCTACTAGGATCCGTTCTTGTAGGAGATCCCGTTTTCGAGCGCAAGGCGTTGTAAGAAACAGCCAAGGCCTACTAGGATTTTCTTCCAATTCACCTGTTTGGTTGTGAGCGTAACCAGTCTATCCTTATGAGGGCGTCCCCCCATGTGGAGTAGAGCGCTGGCCAGCGTAACCCATGAGAGATAACAGCATTTATATTGGAATGGGTTGCCAACCACGCTCGCGACGACGAGGGACGTGGGACTTATCCATTCAAGCAACCAAAGAAACAGGAATATTAAAGAAATCAAAAAGATTATGTTACCTTTTACTTTGTTTTGAAGTACATAGAACCCGTCAACGAGGGTTGTTACATCAGAGTTTGCAAAGAGCTTTTAAACATAAAACCGCCGGAGGTTACATGCGTTCCAAGGGCGAGGCAGGCGCTCACCTTGAAGTGTCTCCAGGGTGTAAGTGTTGTTAGCTCTGAGTTGTACGACCTTGAATGGGCCTTCCCAATTGGGGTCCAATTTCCCCACGTGCTTGGATACTTCCACTTTCTTCAAGACCAAATCTCCCAGCTGGAAAGTTCTTTCCTTCACACGCTTGTTGTACTGTTGGGCCACAGAGGCTTTATAGTGGTGGATCTTAGCCCACGCTCGGTCTCTCCTTTCATCCAGCAGGTCCAACTCCAAGCTCCTGTTGCCATCGTTTAGCTGAGGCTCGAAATATCCGACACGAGCGGATTCATTTACAATCTCCGCTGGTATCATTGCTTCTGATCCATAAACGAGCGCGTAAGGTGTTTTTCCAGTGGCCGCTCGTGGGGTGGTGCGATAAGCCCAAAGTGCTCCTTGCAGCTCCTCAGCCCATTCACCTTTCTTGCTTTCCAGCATGGTTTTCAGATGTTGCAAGATGATCCTATTGGTAACTTCTGCTTGCCCATTGGATTGTGGATGTCCTACAGAGGTAAATCGCTGTTCTATCCCCAACTCAGAACACCACTCTCGTGTGTCAGCTGCTATGAACTGGGATCCATTGTCAGATATGAGCACCCTCGGTATTCCGTACCTGCAGATGATGTTCTTCCAAATAAAGTCCCTTACAACCTTGAAAGTGATTTTTGCAACAGCTTCAGCCTCGGCCCACTTGGTGAAGTAGTCGACGGCTAGAATGACAAACTTCCTTTGTCCTGCAGCTATGGGTAAGGGGCCCACAATGTCTATTCCCCACTGGTCAAAAGGCCAAGAGACGTCTATTGGGATCATTTGTGCGGCTGGCAATTGAGGGAGATTTGAATGAAATTGGCATTTGGGGCACTTCCTCGAAAATTCAATGGCGTCTTGGAGAACTGTAGGCCAATAAAACCCACTTCTCAGAACCTTTTTTGCCAAAATACGCCCCCCAGAATGATTTCCACAGCTCCCGTTATGAATGTGTTCGAGCGTTTCCTTTGCTTGTGAGGGCCTTAGGCATCTCATGGGGGGTCCTTGAAATGATTTTTTGAACAACCTCCCCTCGGGATCCAAAGCGAAACGAGGGGCCTTACTTCGGATTTTCCTAGCTTCCACCTTGTCAGTAGGAAGAATTCCATCTTTAAGGAAAATGATGACGTCATCAAGCCAGCAGGGCTCGTTTGAATCAATCATAGCGATTATCTTGGTGGCGACTCTTTCTTTGATCAAAGGTTCCTCAGTCCTAAGGAACGTAACAGAACGTTCAGAAGTACCCTCTAAAGCTGACGCAAACTTTGACAGAGCGTCCGCTCGCTCGTTTTCTCCTCACGGCACCTGAAGTAGATGAAATTCCTTGAACTTCCCAATGATTTCTTTGGCTTTCTTTAAGTACTGTATCATGGTGGTTTCTCGAGCCTCATATGTTCCTTCAATCTGGCTCGCTATTAACTGTGAATCCACATAAGCGGTGATTCTGGAGGCTCCATTCTGAAAAGCTATGTTCAAACCTTGCACGAGGACTTCATATTCTGCTTCATTGTTAGTGACTTGGAAATCCAGCTTGATCGCAAAGTCCAGTTCAATCCCATCGGGGTTTCTGAGGGCCACTCCTATTCCTCCCCCTTGAGAGGTTGAGGAACCATCCGTGTGCAGTACCCATAACCCCTCATTCTCCGCAGCGGCGGGTTCGAAACCAAAACGTTCAACCAACAGATCCGCCATAACCTGAGCTTGTATCGCGGTCCTGGGCTCGAAACATAAGTCAAACTGGCTCAATTCGATGGCCCACTTGATTAATCTGCCAGATACGTCCGGCTTGGACAATACTTGTTTCAAGGGTTGGTCGGTGAGAACTGTTATGGAATGCGCTTGAAAGTAAGGCCTTAGCCTTCTTGAGGCGTTAATAAGAGCGAACGCAAATTTCTCAATCTCTAAATATTTCTTTTCGGCTCCTTGCAAGGTTTTGCTCAGATAATAGACAGGCAAATGTTTCCGCTCCCGTACAGCGACCAGAACCGCGCTCGTGGCTTCAGGAGAGACAGAAAGATACATGAATAACCTTTCGCCTTCGACAGGCTTAGTCAGCAGTGGAGCGCTCGATAAATAAGCCTTCATATCCTGCAGCGCCCTTTCGCATTCCTCTGTCCAAGCAAAGTTACGTGCGTTCCTCAAGATTTTGAAGAAGGGAAGGTTCCTGTCTGCCGAGCGTGAAATAAACCTGTTCAACGAGATGATTTTGCCTACCAAGACCTGTACTTCCCGCAAATTTCGAGGGGAAGGAATTTCCAAGATGGCCTTGATCTTCTCCGGATTGGCCTCAATTCCCCTCTGACTGACCATGTATCCCAAGAATTTTCCCCCTTGTACACCAAAGGTGCACTTCGAGGGATTCAACTTCATCCCATATTGGCGCAAAATTGAAAACGTGCGCTTGAGATCCTCCAAATGGGAATCCTGGCGCTCGCTTTTGACAATCATGTCATCCACATAGACCTCCATGGACCTCCCAATTTCACTTTCAAACATCTTATTGACGAGCCGCTGATAGGTAGCTCCGGCGTTCTTAAGTCCAAAGGGCATGACCAAGAAACAATATACCCCCATATGGACGACGAACGAAGTTTTGGGGCGGTCTTCCGGGGCCATAAAGATCTGATAGTACCCCTGGAAAGCGTCCATCATGCTCATGAGCTCGCAGCCAGCGGTCGAATCCACCAATTGATCAATCCTGGGTAGCGGGTAAGGATCTTTAGGGCAAGCCTTGTTGAGATCAGTGAAATCATTGCACATGCGCCATTTATTTGCGCTCTTGGGCACCAAGACTACGTTGCACAGCCACTCCGGATACAAGATGGGCTCGATATACTGAGCCTCCAATAGCTTATTGACTTCCTCTTCAATGACTTTCTTTCGAAAGCCATGTACATCCCGTTTTTTCTGCTTGATAGGCTTGAAAGATGGATCCACATTAAGTCTATGGACAATGACGCTCGGGTCAATCCCTGTGAGATCAGAGGCTTTCCACGCGAATACATCCTTGTTCTCCCTTAGAAAATCAATCATCATGATCTGAGAAGGCCCTGAGAGGTTTGAGCCGATCTGTGTAGTCTTATCTTTGTTTCCAGGTTCCAGCTCAATGGTAAGGAATTTTTCCGAGGGTTCGATCCTTACCTCTGGGCGAGGAAGTTCGAGCGCCCTCTTCTTTCCTGTTAAACGATCGCCAGATGCTGGTTCACCCTCTTCCGGCTCATCTTCTCCTGAGGACGATTCACCAACGACCCCTGGGGGGACATTTTCGAGGGGATTCTCCCCGTTGTCTCCCCTCTTCTTCTTATTCTTCTTCTTGTTCAATTTCGCCCGTTTCCTTGCTGGGCTGTCCTCGTCTAAATTGGGGAAATCCACTGACTTCTTGGTGGAGCCGACATGGAAGGTTTTCTCCGCTTTAGGCTTTCTGAGGGACAGCATGTAACACTCCCAAGCCTCTCGTACATTGCAGAGTACTTCTCCAACGCCCTCGGAAGTAGGAAACTTAATCTTCTGGTGGTAGGTGGAGATGATAGCTTTAAAATCCACGAGGGCAGGGCGCCCGATTATGATGTTGTACGGGATGTCAATCTCCACCACCGCGTACGTTACCAAAAGCGTTTTGCGCTGAGGGGCTCGTCCGAATGAAGTAGCCAGGCGTATTTGCCCTCGGGGGACAACTTCTGAGCCTCCAAAACCAATGAGGGCTGTTTTAAGAGGCTCGAGCGGGAGATCAACCTTCATTTTTAAGAATGTAGAGTAAGGCAAAACATTAACGGAGCTTCCACTATCAACCAATACTCTTTTTACAACATGGTTATGAACATCTAAACTAACCACCATGGGGCAATCTGAGGTTACACCCTCCCCATGGGGCGTTACAATATGTTCTAGATCCCTATCATCAAAGCCTATTACATCATTTTCTCTTGATCTTGGAGCGCTTGATCTCTGGATAGCGTAGATAGGCTTGGGCGCTGCTGGGCGTTGGTTGTAGCTCCGTATGTGCCTCCGTCGAGAGGCGTTTGAATCCCCCCCTGATGAGCCTCCTGCAATCATATTTATGACTGCAAAGGGCTCGTTCTCTTGCTCAGGGGCTTTGCCTTTGTTGCCTCGGCGACTGCTGCTTTCCGGGGGTCCCCTACCCCTTGGGCTCTTTGACCGGGAAGGACTCCTTCTTCTCCTTCCGGAGCGCTCGTTGCATTGTTCATCGTAGCGTTCGAGCACCCGGACAAATTCTTTCAGATGGCCCCCTGCAACGAGCCTTTGGATTTCAGCCTCCAACTGTCGGCACTCATCCGTGTCGTGCCCTCTTTGCTTGTGGAAGGCGCAGTATTTATTCGAGCGCCTTAGTGAGTCTGTTTCTCTCATTTTGATGGGTCTTTTGAAGAGCTTCTTATCAGAGAGATTGTAGACTTCTGAATTTGGCCTGGTGAGCGGAATGCGCTCGAATCTACGAGGGGGTGGTGGCGACCTTCTGCGCTCTTGAGGGCGTTCTTTCTTGACTGCCACATCCCGCCCCCGCTCGTGATGAGGTCGCTCGTTCCTGGCCGGGCTATGATGTCGGGGGCTGTTCGTCCCATACATATCTTCGAGCGCGAAGAACGGCTCCGCTATTTCTCTTAGGCCCATGAGAGTCCCAGGCCTTCTCTCCACGATGGCATCAGCAAATTTTTTGCTCACATATTGTTTGTGATCCACAGCCTGGAAGAGTACTGGGATCAAGAAATCCATCGAGGGCCTTTCCACCTGCAAGATCTCCTTATTGAAGCGGGCGAAGAACGAGCGCAGTGATTCGCTCTTGCCTTGCACCACGTTGTAAAGGGCTGTGGGTGCGGTGACTGGTGCCTTCAAAGAGTTGAAGTGGTTGAGGAAGGCGTCGGCCAGTTCTTCATACGAGTGTATCGAGCGCGGTGGCAGGCGCTTATACCACTCTTGAGCCATCCCAACCAGGGAAGTGACAAACACTTTCGCCCAGTAATGGCTGGAATGCTCGTAAAGGTGCATGAGGTGCACAAAATGATCCAAGTGCTCCGCTGGATCGGTTGTCCCGTCGTATCTGTTGATGGATGTGGGGACTTTGGCCATTCCGGCTTGGGCCATCAGGACTTCCTCGACGAGGGGTGAACCCCTCGCCAGTGGGTGGTATTCGTACGTGCCGAAGTTTTCCTCCGGCTCCTTTCGACGGGGGACCCTTGGTGGAGGGTCCTTGGTGCGGGTACTCCTGGCGTCAACCCGTTCATCCCGACTATGGGAGATCTGAGTTGAGCGCCCTCGTGAGAGCTGTCCCACGATATCCTTGAGGCCCTGTAGCTGGTCTTGCACAGCCGCGAGGACGTCAGGATTTACTTCTACTTGCTTGTCCTTGTGGGCTCGTGAGCCCCTCCTGGAGACATGAGAGTCTCCTTCATTTTCGTTCACTCGCTCCGTGGGCTCTTTGTTCCTTCCCACGGAGGCACGCTCGTTGCCCTCCTGCTGGGGCACTTCTTTCGCTGGTGGTGGTGGTGGTTGTGCCCTTAGGACAGCCTGGGCTTCCCTGAGGGGAAAGTTCTGCTGTCCGCCTAAAGGGGCTGCAACCTGAGTGGCCTGCCCAGAGGGAAAGTACATGGAATGGAATCTTTCCCATGCCCCCTGGGCCGCCTGAACCTCACATTGGGCGTAAAGAGCCCGTAATTGTTGGGTGGTCAGTGGAGGTAATTCCACTCCTTCAATCTCCCTGGGGACCACCGCTGGGAGCTGGAGTTGTCCGGCATGGTAAGGCTGGACCGGCGGCGCCATCATAGCCGGAGTAAGAGTGTAGCCAGGCGGAGGCATCATGTAACCTTGTATTCCAAGGTTCATCTGGGGATGAACCCAGGGATTCTGTGCAAGCGGCGGTGGAGCTGAGAAAGAAACTCCTCCAGTGGTGGTGGGGACCTGCGGTGCCGGCGGAGCAGGTGGTGGTACGGGGGATTCTGCTTGTGGAATCACTCCTGTGGGGGGAGGTGCTCCGCCATCAGCGACGGTAGGTGGCAGTGCTCCGCCTATAGTGGTGACGGGAAGAACGATGTTTGCATCTTGGGAGGTGTTTTCTCCTCCTCCAACAGCTCCAGATCTCGTTGCAACCATGGCTGTTGAAAACGAAGATGTGCTTGTTTTTCTACCAACAAAAAGAAAGGAAGAATAAGGAAGACTGGTTTCCCACAGACGGCGCCAAAAATGATGGGTCCGGGAATGGATGAGTCCGAATCCGATCACTTTATGATTTGTATTTTGTGGAGGAAACCACCGGAGCTTCGCCGGAAAAAGAGAAAGGGGTTCAACCTGTTGGGACAAGCACAAGAAGAGTCAGAAGGCCAAGCTGGGGGAACTGGGGGTGATACCCAGTTTGGCTCTCCGACGCTCAAGTCAGTTTTGTGTATGAAGAAATGTAAGTTCAGTTGCAGAAGTGAAGAAAGCTTAGAGAATGCTTCAGAATGCTTCAGAAAATATATGCTTACAGTGTAGAAGATGACTTGGGTTATTTATAGTTGAGGGTCAAGGGCCCTTTGGTCATTTGCCTCTAGTGGTCCTGGCCGAATGTTGCCCTAACACGTGGCGCTGTGAGAGAGAAACCTAGGAGGAATCTTCTGTGAAAGCGGCCCAAAAGTTAGTGCTAGCAACAGTGGCAGGTGCGCGGGCATGTACGTTGTGTCAGAGAGCCATGTGGGTGGTTGGTGACGAGGGCTTGAGAGCGCGCTCGTGACAACCTTGAGCCTTGGAGGCCAAGATATCCGCTGAGGGGGATGAAGGCTCCAGTTCAAGTGACGAGCCAAAGGGGAGGCCACTCTGAGGGAGTGTAACGCTCGAAGAGTGCTCCCTTGGCACGTGGGCGTACCAATCGTTCAGTTTGTTGGACGCTCGTGGGAGTGATAGCGCTCGTTGGGCTTAACTCCTTGAAGAAGGATTGCGCTTGTTGGGCTTGGCGCTCGTGCGCAGATGGATGCACCCTTGATGGCGGCTGGCTTAGCGCATGGCTTAGCGCTCGTGCGCTGATGGGTGCAGCCTTGTGGAGACAGATGTCATCAGCTTGGTGATGCCACGTGTCTTCATGTGGGACGATCGTATTTTGACCCCATCAGACAAATATTTCCGTGAAGGGAAAACATTTTTTTTTTTTTTGGGTTCGTGAATTATATATGAAATATATTATTTATTTATTTATATAAATATATTTAATTACATAAATAGATATATGTTTGTTTATTTAATTACTTAGGTACATGGTTATTTATTTAATTACTTAGGTACATGGTTAGTGATAATAACAGTGGGATGTGAGGAAATGGGGATTCAATGATTTCTAATGTAGGCCTTTCATCATTTGTTTTGGTCCATCAAGTTGATACTGTGCCATAATTTCTTTAATAAAATTTAAAGCAAATGGCTTTGGGGGATTAATGATGATGATTAATGATGAAGATCAGGTGAATTGAGTGATTATTTTTCTTAATTTTGCATAGTTTAATTAATCATACAATAACTAACCTGAATCTTTGTTAAAAAAAGAAAATGAAAGAACTCGAACGCTAACATGAAGGATTTCTGAGGTGGAGGAATAATTTGAACTTCCGAGTTGATCGAGTAAATTTTAATCTAGATCTGATTTGTTCGAATCTCAACAATCATACACCAAGTATGTTGTATTTATTGTTTGATAGGTGATTTTTTCTAAAATTTCTACAAGTCACACGATAAATATAAATTAATTGTCCTCTATTATACTAATTTGGGGATTCAATTTGTACTAGAATTATGGGTGTGGATTGAATATCAATCAAAATACTTAATTCTCGTCCTGGTGTAACAAAATATGATATTAGCAAAACTATAATTTTACTTTTATATAATCTTTAATGAAAAAGAATTTTAGTATAGAAAAATCAGTAACGATAAAGAGATCGGTCATGAGTTCGCATCTTATTGGCGCGTATTTTTTTTTAAAAAATTAATTAAATTAAAAAAAATAATAATAATAATAGTTACCTAGTATTTCTTTTTCTTTTCTTTTCTTTTCTTCTTTTCTTTTGTTGGGAGGGGGAGGGTTTTGCGGGGTGGGGGTTGTTTTAGCCAGGAACTATTTCTTTTAATTGCAAAGGGGCCTTTTCATTAATATATTCAAAGTAAAAAGTGAAAAATGTAAGTACAAAAAGGTTGACTTTCCTTGAAGATTTAGCCAGTGTTTGGATTGTGGAAGTATAGCCTTTTGATTTTTTACAAAAGTAGGTTTAGTAGTGGCTCATTGTCTCCCCATTTTTAGTTTGACTATTCAATCACAAAGTTGATTTTAAAGGCTTTTGTCCTTAGTTTGGATTATTATTCACTTCAATATTGAAAAGGCATACAAAATTCCTATGTAATTAGGCAAATTATTGGGCACGTGTTTTTAGGTTGAATTAAGAGATCTAAACTCTTTATATGGTTTCGAGTGAAGCCTAAACAGAGCCCTCACGGTAAGTGATTTCGCTGGCCAATGCGATGAAAACGGAGACAGAGACAAATTCTTTGTGTTTTTCCCATCTAGGTAAAAGTAAATCGTCCAATCATATCTGTCGATGCTAAAAGTATCGGGGGAAATGTACTTTCCGGGGCTCATGTCCTTCGCCAGAGAGTACCCTCGAATGGTGAAGTGGTGAGACCTATTCACTGTCTCGTTTATCGACCTCGGGCTAGAGTTTAGGGCGTTGTTAAGTTCGTTGCAGTTCACGATCATTTCATTGGGTATATGAAATGTAGATAATCGAATAACACTAGATAAATGCGACAAGATTTTGCCAATTTCGATATGAAATTAGAGAATTTCGTGCGACGGATTACGTATGAATGAGATTTGGTAGTAGAATAAATGGATCGTTCGAGGAAAGATTCAAACTCTCTCTCGAGCACTTCCTTTTTCTCAATTATTGTTCATCGAGCACCCTAGCTGTTTTGAGCGTGGAAGAGTCAAAACGGGACACAATCTCTATTTTCCTTGTTTAGCCTTTGAGCTCACATTTGTTACTGTTTACAACCATTTTCAAGATTTAGATCTTCCCAAATGATACAAATTCTGAAATGTTGGTGGCCTGATCAACGTCCAACTCAACAAGTCAGATTCAGACATCAACAAATTAAAAAATATATATTTCTTTTTATTAAATTTTGCTTGTCATATTCCTTTTTTTTTTTTGACAGGGGGCCAGCGCGACCCAACTAAACAAGATCAAAACTAACAGACTCCGACACAAAGAAAGGAAAATCGGAAGAACCAACGCAGGCATAAGCCGCATTACGAGCAAGCGTGTGGGCTACCACGTTAGCACCACGACGACAAAAAGCAAATCGGACCTCCTCGAAACATGCACAATTGAGCTTGATGTCTTCAAGGATATTCCCAATGTAAGAGAGGTCCTCCTCATCACCCTGAAGGCCACGAATCACATTCAGACAGTCACCTTCGATAATAACTTTCCTCCAACCAAAATCCCGGCCCAACCGGGCCGCCGAAAGTGCGGCATTGGCTTCCGCCACCAGTGGATCAACCGTGTTGCGCCTCCTATCGGTCTCTCAACCAACCACCTTTCCCTCATTGTCCCTCGCTACTACTCCAATACCGATGGCCCTGGAATCTTTGAACACGGCGCCGTCAAAATTAATCTTGATCCACTCTCCAATTGGCTTCTTCCATCTAAGGTTGGAGCTGATTACAGTAGCAGGATTATCATCCTCATCAATCACCGGGGTTAGGCCAACATTACACAGGGCAAAAGCAACCACGTCGTGTGGCTGCCATGCTCCCTCATCATGGAATTTTCTGTTGCGAGCATACCAAATTGCCCATAATATTGCAGCTGCTTTCTCGCAATCCAAAGGGTCCAACTCCTTAAGGAGGCGCAAGAAGCCATCACTAAAGTGCAGCGGTATCTGATGGATGAGGCGCCACGGGAGGTTCGACAACCCCCAAACTTGTCGCGCAAACGGGCACCAAAATAATGCGTGAGACATATCCTCCTCCGTCCCACCACAGTGAACACAAACAATCCCATTAGCACAGTGGCGTCGAGCAAGGTTCACTCCTGTCGGGAGTATATTGTGATTGCACCGCCAGAGGAAATTCTTGAGCACGGATCCTCTTATTTAAGCTCATATTCCGTTTCATGGATATGGCTACAAAAATTTGAGCACAGATCCTCTTATTTAAGCTCATTATAGCATGTTCATTAGTTACCATCTCAATAAACAATATCGAATTATTACAAATAAAATATAATAGATAATTAATACATTTCTAACATAATTTAGCAAATATAATTGTGTCACAACTGCTGTAAAAAGATATTATTTGGATATATATTATATACGATTAATTAGATAGTGGGGTTATTTTATGTTGCCCACTTTTTTACACGTACCGTAAAACATCATACATCCCATTCCAGCATCATGAATCTTGATGATTCCAAAAATCCAAAATCAAACTTTGGTTTGATAAGTCCTACCTAACACCAAAACATTTTCTCATCATTAATTTATTTGAAGTTGAAATTTTTTATTGCACTAATCAATGTTTGGTAAAATATTTATGACTCTTAAATAACTCAAAAATATTAGTATTTTTATCTGGGTAAAAGTAAATCGTCCAATCATATCTATCGATATTAAAAGTATCGGACGAAATGTACTTCCCGGGCCCATACCCTTCACCAAAGTGTACCCGCAAATGGTGAAGTGGTGAGACCCATTCACCATCTCGTTTATTGATCTCGAGTTGAAATTTAGGGCATTATTGGGTTCGTTTCCGTTCATGATCATTTCATTGGGTATGTGATAGACACTTCGAGATTTTGCCAATTTCTGTATAAAATTAGAGGGCTCCGTATGACGGATTACGTCTGGATGAGATTTGATAGTATAATAGCTGGATCATTCGAAGGAAGATTCAAAAATTAGCTAGAGTTTAAAGAGGGGATTTTGGATTGAAATGGCGAGGGTGATGAGGTTTTAAATAGAGAGAACTTTTAAAAAATAAAATTTTGATAAGAATGTTCGTCTGATAAGACATGACATGATATTACAATGGTAAAATATCAATGCAAAAATTATTACCAAAAGCGATAGTTTATTAGTTCAAAACTATATTAGCATAATGAGATCATTTACATTTGAGCTACTCAGTTTTATCAAAATTTTCTCACCGAAATGGAGATTTTTTTTTTTTTCAAATTTCCTTTATATATATATATATATATATAGAAACAACGGAGTTTATGAGCAGAAAACACGGGCTCGACTATGACGAAGATTACTACCTTCATAAGGTATTGAAGTTGAGGGAACGGGCAACTGTATTTGCCCGTGTTCTGGGTACTCCGGGGGGTAATATACTTGTCCAAATTGAACCATATCCATGTGCCATTCCATATATGGGTGTTAGGAATAGTGCCCTAAAAGCCGATTGTATATCCGCTTTGTGCTTTTCCTTATTGTAATCACAGACAATCTTTGAATGAAATAACGAATTGAGGCAACACTTCTTTATATGCTCTTGTTTGGTATGCGTTTACTTTAGTTGTGCATGTATGAGAACTCCCCTAATCCTGATGACTTTAGGACTCTACCATTTAGGTGAAATGGTTCATGAAATGAGCCCTATATCACATAAGTCATGATTAGTAAAATACTCCAAGCCGATGAGTCCTACAGACAGTGGGAGTGTCAACCTGACTCCTCTAAGGCTTGCTTGTGGGATCACGCCCTTAAGAAGGACCACCTTGTTTCATGGAGGTGCAAAGTGTATAGTTGATACGTACGTGCAAAGTGTATAGTTGATACGTACGTGATACATGAGGGTGCTTACTTTAATAAGTAAGTTCACTGAGGTGCCCCGTGTGAGAACATTCCTGAATGGGAAAGGAAGTTTCTATTTCAGGAAATGGAAACTTCCAGATTAGGAAATATCTCACGAGTCATTGATGTGATTAATTGATCCTTAGACTTGAGGTTCCTTGTCACTTTATGAGTTAACTCTGTAGTCTTAGGTATAAGCTTTAAAGGGTGTCGCCTTAGACAACTGATTCAAGGCTTATGCTGGGGCTGCACAAGTGATTCATGAAAGTGAATGAGAATCAAGATAGGACCTACACGTGCATTTGCAAGGTGATCTCTTATTGTGTAAGTCATTCATATGCCATATGGAGTCCTTGGCCAAGGCAGTAGATCAAGACATCAAGAAAAGGGTTTCTTGGATTGAGATCAAATGGATATGAAATGCACTTAGCTTTAAGACCGGATTATTAGGGTTCTGATTATTCCATTACCCTAGATCTTGGTTGAGAGATAGTAAGTAGGAGGATTGTATCTCACATGAGTCAATGACTTAAAGGTTCTGTCGAATCCGAACATTCCAATTCAGCTAGGGGTTAAACACCTGTTGCTAGACTATGGTCGTTTAATATGTGGACTGATTAATTAATTAGTGAATTAATTAATTAGGGTCACTGCTAATTGAATTGAGAACCTAGAGGGTCACACACAACAACTTGGTTACATGAGTTGAGGCTTGAAAATGATTAAACGAGTTAATCGGGCCAAGAGGGTTCCACACGTGTGAAATCACACGTGTGGCTCACGTGAGTGACACGTGTCACTGTGACACGTGTCACACACATGTGAATAAATATATATATATTGTATATATATGTATTAAATAATTAAATGTGTTAATTATTTAATAGACTTTGGTTTAATTTTGAATTAAAAATAAAGTCTTATTTTGGAGAAAATGATCTAGTTAATTAATTATGAATTAATTAATTAGATAAAATAAGTTATTTATTTTAAATAAATAAAGTATAAAATAATCCAAAAATAGTTTGGATATTTTTAGCTCTCCTAAAGTTGATTTGAATTTGAATTCAAAGTCAAAGTTGGAAATTACTTGAAGATCAAGTAATAGGAGAGAGGAACCAAAACCCTTGCCTATGAGGACAAGGATTTCGGCCGTCCCTCCCCTTTCCTATATATAGGGGAGCTCATGCTCCCCTTTAGAGCTAATTGTCAATTCTTTTGGTTCATGTGTTGAACACCTTCCTTTCTCCAAGATCAAATAAACCCTAGGTTAAGCCTAAACACTAACTAGAGAACTAGCATCCTTACTAGTTAGATTGTAATCAAGTTGGTGGACTTTCTCTAGAGATTTCAAGTTAGAAGTTTGAAGATTCGAGCTTTACCAAGGAGAGGGGATCAAGCCGCGAGAAGAGCGTTCTTGGGTGGCTTGAAACGCTTCAAGAAAGAACAAAAGAAAAGTAAGTTTCTTAATTCCTTCGAATTTGGTTACACGATTGCGAGTCCAAGGTCCTTTTGTTGGGAAATTTTTTAAATTCCGCTGCTTTCTGATTCGTGTTTTCCAACAATGGGGGCATTTCCAACGGGAGGTTTGTTTGAGAAATTTACGTACCTCGTCCTACTGTACGTTATTTATGTGGGAATAACTTAAAGAACTGAGATATTAAGCACTTGCATTGTTTTGTAGGGTTGCCGGGAGGCCTGTTATTACGCCCGTGAAGGAGAACAAAATTGGGAGAAAATGACCATATTGTTCAAGGAAATAAAGGTCACAAAACAACCTGAAATACCCAAACCCAAATCTTTGATACCCAGACAGAGGCCGATATTTTTTGGACATGGAAAACCTGGACAGTTCAGAGCTGATGATAGACCATCAAAGCGTATCAGAGGCGCTGGATCATCATCTTAGTGTATTTTATGTTTTGAGTTGTATTTTCGTTTGTAGTTGATGATGTATTTCGTCTTTGCTGTACGACAATTGTTCTGTGATTTCCATTTTAATATTTCGGTTTTATTGTAAGCCAGATCTTGTGAATTTTATTTTAGTATGTTGTGTTTATTATTAAATAAATGTGACTTGTAAAATATCTTTTATGTCAGCCTCATATAAGATCAATGTTTATTTTTTGCAATATTACAACCATAGGGAAACATAACACAAAAATACATTCAACGTCCACCACGTCTTGAAGTACTTGCCCTCGCACGAGTTTGTGCAAGATCCATCTCCATATAGGGAACCGAGTAGTGCGGCCCCTACCGGCATTCCCCCTCCTTCGTCCAAGTCTTCGTGGCCTTTCGTAGGTTGTATTGACCAGGTTAAAAGAAGCTTATGGCCAATATTCTTTATCCCAAATTGAGGCAAAACCTCCCTCATAAGTTGCAAGGTAGAGGTTGATTTCTTAATACCAGACAACATAATTTAACGGATAATCCCAAATGAAATAGCGGTCTTAATGATTTAAAAGAAATTATTTCTTTTTATTAAATTTTGCTTGTAATATTCCGTTTCAGGGATATGGCTACAAAATTTTGAGCACAAATCCTCTTATTTTAAGCTCATTATAGCATGTTCATTAATTACCATGTCAATAAACAATATTGAATTATTATAAATGAAATATAGTAGATAGTTAATACATTTCTAACATAATTTAGCAAATATAGTTGTGTCACAACTGTTGTAAAAAGATATTATTTGAATATATATTATATATGATTAATTAGATATTGGGGTTATTTTATGTTGCCCATCTTTTTTACACGTACAGTAAAACATCATACATCCCATTCCAGCATCATGAATCTTGATGATTCCAAAAATTCAAAATCAAACTTTGGTTTGATAAGTCCTACCTAACACCAAAATATTTTCACATCATTAATTTATTTGAAGTTGAAAATTTTTATTGCACCTGTCAATGTTTGGTAAATATTTATGACTCTTAATTAAATAACTCAAAAATGTTAGTATTCCCATTTGGGTAAAATTAAATCGCCCAATCATATCCGCCAATGCTGAAAGTATCGGACGAAATGTACTTCCCGGGGCCCTTCCTTTCGCCAGAGAGTACCTACGAATGGTGAAGTGGTGAGACTCATTCACTGTCTCGTTTATTGACCTCGAGCTGGAGCTTAGGGCGTTATTAGGTTCGCTGAAATTCACGATCATCTCATTGGGTATGTGAAATATTGATAATCGAATAACTTAGATAAACGCATCGAGATTTTGCCGATTTCAGTATGAAATTAGAGAGTTTCGTACGGCGGATTACGTTGAAAAGAGATTTAATAGTATAACAGATGGATCGTTCGAGGAAAAATTCAAAAATTAGGATTTAAAGAGAAGATTTTGGATTGAAATGGCGAGGGTTATGAGAAAAGATAATGATCATAGAATACAAAATTACGTTTAACTATTTCGATGTGAAAATTTTAAATATATATATATATCATATCTTGTTTATATTTCTATATTCGTATTCATCTATGATGCACGGACACTTCTAAAAATATCATTTTGCCGTGTCGTGTCATGCCGTGTCGTGTCGGACACTCGTGTCGGACACCGTGTCCGACTCTCCTTACGTGAGAAATTCAAGAAAAAATCTGTGTCGCTGTATCCGTGTCGTGTCGTGTCCGTATAGCCGTGTCAGTATCCGTATATCATAGGTATTCATATATATTATAATTATCTTTGGTGCCGTAAATCATGTCAATAAAAACAATACGAAGGAGAAAATAATAGCCGGCCAGCTAACAAGAGAGGAATAGCACAATAATTTAGGCCTGCAGTTGAGGCAGAAACCGCACGCCAACACCGACAACGAGAACTTTGAGGTTTTAATGATTTGCAGTGATTGTCAAACACTGCCTTCCTTCATACTTCTCTTACTCCTAACTACAAAATTAAAGTTAATGCACTTGTACATTTTACAAAAACAACTATCAAATCCCTTCTCATGATTACCAAACTTAATTAACTTATCCCACTTGCTTATTTGGTTACTTCTTAAAAATCCTATGAATCTTGTCCAATGATTCTAGGTAGATAATGTTGTCCATAGCCCGAATAAGATTTCAAATGGAACACATTAAAATAGTAGAACCTCTGTGTACTTTGAGTTGATGTTTTAAAATTGGATCATGGGTTTTTCTTTTTTAAATGATCATATTTAGAGATTATATAATATATGTTACGGATAAAATTTAAAAGTACATTCATTTTTATAAGTATTCTTTGTTTGCGATCTATATTTAAACATATATGATAGCATGACAAGAGTTTAATCACACTGAAAAAATAAGGTCAATCAAGCACAGATGGGAAAATGAGATCATTCAGTTAAGAGGTTGAGCCAGTAGAAAAATAATCAGTAATAAAAAGTAATGAAACAAACAAAAGAGAATTACTCAGAATTCAAATCTTAGGGTTTTCTTTTTCTTTATAGTTGTGAAAACTCGGATAATTGGATTGACCCCACTACTTGGTTGGGTGAGTCAAGAATGGTCGACTTGAACCCCCACGGGTTTAGCTCAACGGTAACACAGGTAGCAGAATTGGAACAAGGACCCAAGATCAAACTCTGGCAGGCGCAGTTGTGGGGGTTTTATCCATCCAATGTGTTGGGTAGCCCCTTATGGCCACCAGAGACCGTCCTCCTACCTTGTGGGGCCGCCAATCACCGTGATTTACCTCCTCTCCTACTGGTGTGGGGTCACTTAGGAGGGGCGTCTAAGGTGGGCGATTCCACCTTTTGGAACAAAGAATGGTCGACTTGAACAATTTCGCAAACTTGAGTGATTTTTAGGATAATTGGATTGTGAATTAAATTGGATATGTATATATATTTTTTATTTTTAATCAAGAAGATTATTGTTGATTTTCTAACCATTCTCAATAAGATTCGAATTCATAACCTATTATTATAGGTGCACCATTAAGCCATCAAGCAAATTTTTTTCCTTTTTTTTTAAGGGTCACGAGATTATCGGGCTTGACCGATACTAATAAATGGGTGCACACACAATGTGTTTGTAGAATACAAGATAAATGGATTTAACTCTATGTTTAAGTTTTAATAATGGAGTGAATGAGGGTTAATTCAAGTGGTTAATAAATTGATTTTTTCGGTAATATTTCGGGTTCGAATCTTGATTGGGTGTACATGTACTAAAAAAAATAATTTGAACTTTAATAATGTAAAGTTATAGTTTATATAATTAATACTTTTATGAAAAATATTAGGCACACACTTGCACGATCTGTTTATCCAAAGTAAATGAAATTTAATAGGAACGCAATCCATCATTATCGGAAAATTAGATTTTAGTCCCTATAAATCTTCTTTGGTTTGAGATCCCTTAACGGAATTTGTAAAATTACACTTATGCCCCTAACGGTTTTATGAGCGTTACATTGAATATATGACCAAAATTACAAAATCATTCCTAAAGTTTACAAATATAAACAAAACGATCCCTACAAATTATAAATTTAACAATAAATCAGAAGTATTTTTGAATTGACATAACGAAACCCTAACGGCATGATTGGTATGATGGAATGGGGTGGTAATGGAATGGGCATTACTGCGTCCATTCCTAAACCCATGATTGGTACCAAAACATGATTAGGAATACTCATTCCCTCGGTAATGCCCATTCCCACAAGCATGGGATTACCCATTCCTTTGGTCCCCCATGGTATTAGCCATTCCCAATGTTTAAAATTTATTATTATTTTTATATTGTCGTCACATATTTGTCAAATGCATATTATATTTATTATTTTCATAAATAAAAATTAAATACTATTAATCACGTTGAAAATTTAATAAATTATATTAAATATATATAAATATAAATATATTATATATTTAAAAAATATGTTCAAAATATTATTTTATTTATAAAATTTTATAAATTTAAATATTTTATAAAGAACGAATTTTGATATTTATATTAAAATTTATTTTTAAATGTCAAAAAATATATTAAATATAATATATAGTACATATAGTAAATGTCATATATATAACACGTTCGATATAAAATAGTAATAATATATTTATATATGAAAATATATAGTTACTCAAAATAAAAAATTTAAAATATATATTTAATATAAAAATATTTGTAATTATATACTTTTATTATTATTATTATTATTAATGAAATAAGTTTAAAATTTTTATTTCATTCCTAACTTTATTACTTGGCGTACCAATCATAGCAATGCTATAATAAAGTCATTTCATTCCTTTGTTCATTCCATTACAAAGTTCATTCCTTTCCTACCTCATTCCATTCATGCATACCAATCATGCCGTAAGGACCACAAACAGTTCTTAAAGTTAGTGACTAAAATATAATTTCCTAATAATGATGAACTACTTTATAATTAAGCCTCAATACATGATAATCAGATGTAATTATTTCAATTTAGTATTTATCAAAACCATTTACAAAAAGATTTTACTAGTACCAAATTCTCTGTCAAGAAGCCTGACCCAATTCTAACAGTATCCTAAGGCCCAATTTTATGAGTAACTGAAGTACTGTTTATAAAAGTACAGTAGCCCAATTATGGCCCATTATTCTACTCAAGAAGCTTTTTTTTTTTTGTGGAATACTCAGGAAGCGTTTGATATGCCTAATCAAGACCTCTTAAGTCTTAAGCCCGTTGTTCGGCTTTAACATTATGTTTGATACGCATGATTAAATTTTTCGGATTGCAATACCTAAATGTCTTGGCACGATACTATTCACAAATTTTTAGATTAAGTCTTAGAAAAGATCAATGAGTTATATTATGTATCATAAACATTATGTAAAAAGGAGAGTGTTGTACACTCACAAATATTACCATATTAGCCTAAATGTTTAAAAGTATTTGAGAGAAAAATAATAATTATTAAAAATTAAAAATGATGATCAACTTCTCTATCCAAACACTTTCTATTTTTGGTAGTGCAAATTTTTATATTTAACTTCTCAAGAATTTGTGAAGGAATAAGAAGGGTACATTACAAAACTGCCCTTCTCTTTCCATCCTAACGTAGACCTCGCCGCACTCGATAATTCCCCACATCGACGCGCTCAATCTAAGCCCCACACACGCCGTAGGGTTTAAACGCTCACTTTTCTCCAGAGCCGACACCTCCAAACCCTTCTCATCGTCTCCACCTCCACCGTTCACACGCACCAACACCCCTCAGTGCGTGTGGAAACCTCAGAGAAAGCTTAAAGGAAGAATCTTGAAAAGATAATTAATTTTCTGCACATTCTATAAGCTGAAATCACAGTGTGTGTGTGTGGGGTTTTATCAACGGCGGAGGTGGCGCTGATGAATTCGGAGAGAGTTGCTGGGCCCGAACCGGAATCGGAATCGGCGCTCTTTCATCGGAGGATCGAGTTTCATGCGGCCAGGAAGCCGTTTAATGGGTTTGGGAATGGTCGCAGTAATGGGTTTACACTAGTGACGTTGAACCCTAACTCGGAGCAACATAAGGCAGCCGGTTCGGCGAAGAAATTTGAGAAGTCGGAGCTCATGGAGACTGGGTTGGATCCGGAGCTCAGTTTCGAGATTACCTTCCGCAGAATTGTGAGTTCCGCTTAACCTTTTTTACGATTTTACATAACTTGGTGTTCTTGGAACATTAATCCCGAATTTTCTATTATTTTTGGGAAAAGATTTTTTTTTTTTAAATTTGATTGTTGACCTTATGGTGGATTCATAATACTTCGTTGTTGTTTTAATTTTATTCATATTAAAAGTACGATGCTTTCTATCATAATTTTTGGAAATGAAAAGTTTGATGTTCAGTTTGTTGGTTAAGAGGACCTCATGGTGGGTCTCTAGCTAGTAAGATGTTGAAGGGTTCTTAAGCATAGGTAGACTTTTCGAGCAATTATTCAGAAAGTAGAGTTTGCTGTGCTGGTACTTGCTTGATTAATGAGGTGCAAAATACTGGTTTAAATCACGAAATAGGGTTTATGTGTACCGGAGGGTAAAAAGAATCTTCCTTGATCTAATTTAGGGCCATAAATAGTTTTATCCCTTGTATTGGCCTATTGGGTTGTCTTTCTTGTTTGTTTCCTCTCGATCTATCTATATACCTTATCATCGGGTTACTATGCGTAATGGTTATGTTTTTCTTTATAGTTTATCAAATTTGAATGCCCCCATAATTTGTTTGTTCATCTGGGGATGTTACCTGTACATGAATTACCTGGATAATAACTTAGGCGAAATAGGTTTTTGAGAGCAAAGAAGGAATTGAGAAAATTGTTAAGTGGTGGGTTTATGTATCCGGTTTACTTTTTTGTTCTGATTTGATGAAATGTATTGTTGACCAATTTGAATTGGTATAGTGTATGCTCTGAATTGTCCTATTTGTTTTAATCAAATGCATGTATGGTTCACATTTCCATTTCAGGGGGCTGGATTACGCAACCTTGGGAATACGTGTTTCCTTAATTCAGTTTTGCAATGTCTGACCTATACCGAACCGTTGGCTGCTTATCTTCAAAGTGGGAAGCATCAAAGTTCATGTTAGTTTCTCTCTACTTTCTTCTAACTCTACTTGGTGCCTTCTTCATTTTAATTTTAGAAGAAACGGGCTGATGAGTTTTTTCTTGCATCTTGTTTCATGTTCTCTTCTCATTTGTATTGTCCTGGGCACGTCTGAATAAATTCTATTTCTGCGCCCTGGCATTTCTTCTCTATCCTTATTACCATTTCCATTGGACTTAACACTTAACAGTTACGTACCCTGTCTTTAGCCATAAGTGTATTAATGTGTGTAAGATACCAGCTTTTGCGTGTTTGTGCTTCACTTGAACTTGTTAATGTCATGCAACGTTGAATACTTGGAGTGGCTTTCAATCAATATCAAGGTTGCTGTAAGGGTTTGTAGAAAACTTTTTATCTTTCCGGCTTAAATAACACTATGTGTCCTGAGATAATTATTCACACTACCTGATCAGTTTTTGACTTCTTTCGAGTTATTGACAAATGACAATCTAAGTTGGCCTAACCCAGCCTTGCTCAAAATTGCTTGGCCAAAACATTCCAGGTTGTGGAACTGTTGAATAAAGGAAGTCTAGTGTAAACTGGATTAGTTTATCAATTTATTTATGGGGCATCTGCAATTACATGATGAAATTTTTATGTTTGCTTTTCTGAATCTACTGCTGTTGTGGCAGACTGCAGAAGATCTTATTAAGTTGATCAGTTGATGAAAGGTTAATGTTTCATTGGTTCCTTTTTTGAATTCTTAATTTCCCTGGAATGTATTAAACTCTATTTTTCTTGAAGTCTTTTGCAGCTGGGAAAGTGATTTTTGAATAATTTCATTTACCTAAAAGTTTTTGCCTGTGGAATAGCTGAAGCAAAACCGAACCCTTTCTTATATTTCTTCATTTCTTAGTTGCTTTCTTTATTGGATTTCTCTACTTTGTTGCCTTTGGCTGACTTTTCTGTAATGGAATGTTTGTTTTCTTGAGTCTTGACACTCCTTTAATGCTTATGAAGGTCGTAATGCTGGATTTTGTGCTCTCTGTGCCATCCAGAAGCATGTAAGCCGTGCTCTACAAGCAACTGGGAGAGTTCTGGAGCCTAAAGATCTTGTTTCAAACTTACGTTGTATCCTTTGAAAGAGAGACGCTCTGTGCATCTTTTTAAAATTATAATTGCTTATTTCTATTATTTTATAAATAATCAGCTTGAAACTTTCTCAAATATTTACCCATAGTAGGGCAGTATTTGGCTCCATCCTCCAGTGTGTTGCTGGTATGCTTTGTTGCTCTATACTTGATCACAAAGCTGGAATCCTTGACTAAGATATTAGGTATATCTCGGAGCTTTCGCAATGCTAGGCAAGAAGATGCACATGAATATATGGTAAATTTGCTGGAATCAATGCACAAATGCTGCTTACCATCTGGAGTGCCTAGCGAATCACCTGGTGCTTATGATAGAAGTTTGGTCCACAAGATTTTTGGCGGTCGCTTACGTAGTCAGGTAATTTAGTGGCTCTGAGAAGTATTTAGATGTAAGAAAATGACTATTGGATAAACTGGGACTGATGAGTTATAAGAATATATGGTTGATTTGATTAATAGGTTTTCTTGACATGGCTTGATTAGTGAAGTAACTTTCGTTTTTTCTCGATGAAACTTATTTTGACATGGAACGGACATTTTATAGTTGTAGTGCTAATGACAATTTATCATTATCTAGGTCAAATGCATGCAATGCTCCTTTTGCTCCAACAAATTTGATCCATTCTTGGATTTAAGTTTAGAAATAATGAAAGCAGACTCGGTACTCAAGGCACTTGCTCATTTCACGGCCAAAGAGCAATTAGATGGAGGTGCCAAGCAGTATCAGTGTCAGCAATGCAAGCAGAAAGTGAGGGCTCTCAAGCAGCTGACAATTCACAAGGCACCTCATGTACTTACTGTACACCTGAAGCGATTTGGTTCACATGCACCTGGGCAAAAAATTGACAGGAAAGTTAGTTTTGGACCTACCTTGGACTTGAAGCCTTTTGTAACTGGGCCATATGTAAGTTTTACACTTGATTTTTTTTTTTTAATTAGTGTTTTGAATTGTGTGTAGATACAGTGGATCAGTTAGATATATCTGTGACATTCTGTGTTCTCCCCTCCTCCTTCTCACTCTCCTGTTTGTATTATGTACCATTGTTCTTCCTTGTTTCTTGTTACTTCCACCTGTATGCTTCTCCTTAAAAGGAGCTAGTACTCGTAATGTTATTCTAAAATTGGTGTCATTTTTATCCTTGTTGCTGTTGGATTGACCTTAGCCAATTCCATACTCTGTCAGGATGGAGATCTAAAGTACACTCTCTATGGTGTTCTTGTTCATGCTGGTTGGAGTACTCATTCTGGTCACTATTACTGCTTTGTTCGTACATCAAGTGGCATGTGGTACAACCTTGATGACAATCAGGTAGAGGACATCATGGTTGCAAATCGTCATTTCCATTGGAAATTCACAATGCTTTTTCTATTGTTTATCTGTAATATGGATCAGATGCAATTCCTTCTGATCTACTTTAGCTGATTCTATTTTAGGATTGCGTTATTTGGCAAGTACCCTTATAACTATGTCATTCAACAGGTTGTCCAAGTTAGTGAGAGGAAAGTTCTCGAACAGAAGGCCTATATGTTGTTTTATGTTCGAGATAGGAGAAATTCTTTTACAAAGAAACCCGTCGACATAAAGAAAGAGAACATGGTAATGAGTACTATTGGAAATGGAGCACTCTCAAAATTCAACCAGGAATTGAAAGAAATAAATCAGAACGGCTCAATTGAGAAAAAAACAGATGGTTCTTTATCTGGGAGAGAGGCAATAGTTGCAACTGTAACAAAGGAGACTCCTTCCAAAAAGTTCCCCTCACAGAATGTAAATTCCTCAATTGAAGTTGATAAGGCTGCAGGCCTTAATAAGGAAATTTGTTCTACTGTGAAGAATAATACCGTGGGTCATAAAGGAGAATCCTGTTCAACTGCTGAGGTCAAGAACAGTTCCAGTGTTTCAGAAGATGGCAATTTGCCCCAGAATTCACTTCCAAAGAAAGAATCAAGTGATTCCGTTACCATTCGTGAAACGGTATGGTCTGTGTTTACGGTGCATTTTCTTGCCTTTCCCTGATATGATTGGACAGCACTGATCCATGTTTGCTTTCATTAATTCAGAGTGATAGTAAGATCATGCCAGTAGAACCTATTGCTGAAGCATTAGATAAAGTCAACTTAGTGAAATCGTCACAGCAAAATGGCATTGGAGAGGTTCAGGTAATCTGTCATCTCCTCATGCATGAAAATTAAGGGTGTAAACAGGTGCTAAATGGATCAGATGTCTAATCGCCATATCCACAATTCCACATCTGTTTATATTTCGGATATTATTAATCCCTTTTGGCCTCTCGGACTCATTTCTTTTATTTATTTATTTCATCACTTCAACGGTGTGTCAGTTTCTTATTTATCTCTTAACTCTCATTTTCTCTATTGAGAATTCGATAGTAGGTACAACTCCATTAATAGGTCTAGGTCTCGGCTTCCAAATAGAATCTTCCCAATTCGAATTTTCCCAATTCGATTTGAATTGGGTGGTTCCTGTTTGGATAGAATTCGAATTGGTAGATTTTTCAGTCGCTTCAATTTTTTTCTTTTCTTTTTTATATAATTTTTTATGTTCTTTTTGTCTTTGCCCTCCTATTTTCTAATTTCTTTTTTAATTATTATTTTTGCTAATATAACATTATCTTATACTATTTATTCATTTATTATCTTTCTTTTTTATAACATTATCTTTTTCTATTCATTTATTTATTATAATTTAGTAATTATGTTAAAGATAATTATAAAATATATACTAATAATAATAGCTTTTTATTTGCACGCATCCACTGTGCAGAGTTTACTAGTCCCTATTAATGGATAGGATGCGGGACGGTAATATAATTTTCAACTATGCATTTATAGTCTTGAACAATTGTGTACTTGCGTAACCTTTCATGTGTCAATTTATATGTAAATTACTTATTTGTCAAAGGTAGAGATTTTTAATTATAATTTTGGATCATATAATTTTACTTGAAATGTTATAGTCACTATTTTATAATATATTTTACTTATTATTTTTATAATTATCAAAATGAAAATATAATTGCTAAAAATGCTAACTTTTTCCTTCAATACATGCATTAGAAAATAATATAACTTAAAACGCATAAGAAAAATATAATACCTGTACATTTTAGCATATAATAACCGAATAAGGATATATATATTTGATAATTGAATTGTCCAATGGATATGTGATTGGAGCGGATGTCTAATTACCATATTCGCATCCCTTTTGAATTTGGATATATTGGATGATCGGATGTGTCCAATATGTATTTCGGTGTGGATATTAAGGCGGATTGGATGTCTAATTGTCATATCCGCATCCATTTAGCATTTGGATCCGCATTAAACGGACACGGATATAGACAAATGCCGGTTTCAGCTTTTACTGGCTTAATGCAAATACATACGCGAATGACTTTGTTGTTGGTTCACTAAAACTGTGGCCTTTTTCAAGGTTGGAGGTGCACCTATGAAAACCGGTGAAGGAACTTATGAAAATGGTTCATCAGTTGCCAGAGAAAAATTATCACTTGTGGTAACTAAGAACAAAAAGCCCAAGTTGAAAGTGAAGAGGAAACACTTCAAGTATCAGGTTGCCACCATGACCCTCAGCTCCAATATTATATTCGGTATGGGCCTTTGCTTGCAAAAGAAAAAGCACAAGCCAAGAAAACATCGTTCTGAGAAAAAGAAGGCAAATTGTGTCTCAGATGGTAAAAATAAGAATATAAGCACCCAAAATAGTATTAAACCAAGTGATGTCATTAAGAATGAATTTAGAGAGAGTGTTTCTCTTAACGGCACCTCACATTCTGCTGACAAGCAACCACACGTAATGCAATCTGCTGGTAATTCTGGAGATTGCCAAAGAGAATCGAGGCGGACTGATGAGATGAGCATCCTTACCAGAGGCTTAGATGAGACAACAGGTTAATTAATATTACTTCATTTTTCAAGCAATCCTTTATTTATACTGCCCTCCAATTTTCTTCCTCTTTAACTCTGTTTGGTTTTAAACATGTAGTTGCTCGCTGGGATGATATTGATATTTCGTTTTCAGTAAGATCTGAAACCAGAGCAGCGGGGACTGCCCCAATTGGTTATGTTGGAGACGAATGGTGAGTTTTCGTTCAAGTAGAGAAGAAATATTTTGAGCTCTGTGTTTGGAATTTGGTGAAGTTGCCCCTAGGATTGTTGTTTAATTTTGGATTCATATTATCCTGAAAGTTCATTTTTCTTTGTACAATTTGATGTTGGATAGGTTTGCATAAATGTGGAATGATTTTAATATTTCCCATTGACAGGGATGAGGAGTACGACAGAGGAAAGAGGAAAAAGATTAGGGACAACAAGATTAGCTTTGACGGGCCGAATTTATTTCAAGCAATCGCAACTAGAAACTTGAAAAGAAAGAAAGCTAAGTTGGATAAATCGAGCTACCGGAACCAACCATTTAGGATATGATGTTGAGACAGTACTCCATCGAGACAGAAGAGTTAGGTGGTGTTGCAGTTTTGTAATTTTCCCCTCTTGGTTTTGTTTTAATTCTTTTTGTTGCCTTTCGGGCCTCGTTTTGAGAAGAGGCCTGGAGAGGAGGGAGGCTAATGGCTGTAGGGTGGTGTGAACTGCATATTTGTGAGGGACTGAGGGTAATGTATTGATGACGACTTCTGATTGTAAACGCAGTTTTCCTCTTCTTGATTGATATGAAAAGCTCTTATTTATAGTAGCTTGGCCCTTTCCTGAGTGTAGATTCTTGTCGGGTTTGGCCAAATTAATGTTACGAGGAATCGAGTGAAAATTTAGGGGGGTGATTGATTAAATATCAAGTGTAATATATTCGTATTCGTTATATGATTGATTGAGGTTTGGCCTAAATTACAAGAAAAAGGGTTGGCTGAGGGGTTGGTTTTAATTTGAACTTGGTTATAGTTGAGTTCTATATTTTTGTGATCGAGAAAAGTATTTGATACATATGATCCAAGAGCATTACAACCGGTTGGAAATAATTCAAAATTGACATAAACAATCTTGAAAGAAATTAGTTCATATATACATTAACCTGGAGTTTTCAATTACTATACAGAGTATGTGTTATCATTAATATTACTCTTTTATCTTTTTTACTAGTGTAGGGTATTCGATTTGATTAAATCTTGTGCTATTAATTCCTGATATCTAATCCGATTTACGATACGAGTAACTCTCTGATTATTCTCCAACAAAAAGAAATGTTACTTTGCTATAATGCATGGATAAGGATATGGCGATACAGATTTATTTATTTTTTAAAATTTTTCATGTGAGAAGTGTCGGATATGAATTGCGACACGAGTGAAAACTTATCCCTATAAAATATAATCACTATATAACAAATATATTAACAAAGTCGAATTTTTTAATTTGTTTAAAATATAATCGCTGTATAACAAAGTTTGAAGTAGCAAATATATTATAAATTGCTACACGTTAGAAACAAAATTAGGAACCATCGACTTATGGAGTGAAGACTGAAAATATTAAATGGGAGCCATTTATTAGAATATTTTAACAAAAAAAAAAAAAAAGATAATAATAATTGGTTAAGCCCGAAATAAACTACCGAACAAAAATAAGAATAATATCGAAACTTACGTAAGTCTTTTAAATGAGTGATTCACACAATTAATCTATTTGAATTAATGAAAAAGAATTTGAAGTAAACAATTGACATAATTGAATGGATGAAAAACATTTTGAAGTAAAGAAACACGTGAGATTCTTGCGACGAAGGCTCTTCCATGAAGAACACATTCTCGAAACAAAGATATTTAAATTCGTACACAAGATATTTATACTTATACTGTTGTACACAAAAAAAAAAAGAAAAAACGAAAAAAATTATTATTATTATTATTATTATTATTATTATTATTATGTATATATATATATATATATATATATATATATATATATATATATAATTATTTTAGGAGAACAAAACTAAAATTATAAAAAATGAAATTTAGGCCGCCAACAACGAAAATACAACTAATTTAGGTTGCCAACACAGATTGGTAATGTGTTTAATTTTCAGGACAAGATTCTGAGTTGGAATCTCATTTGAATGTGCATATATTTAAAAAAAAAAAAAACTAATTTAGGCAACAATAGTAGACATATCAATTCGTATAGATCTAAATTCGAGATTTCAAATTACAGGCCTACATATATAAGTTCCATGTTCAAACAATATAACCCACCACTTTCAAATTCCATATGTTGTATTCAAATCTCAACAAATATCTATCCTGAATAGGAAAAAGTTTATACTTTAATACAATCCACCATCTCCAAATTATATGTCTCTTATTCAAATCCGTACATATATATTATGAATAGAAAAAAATTTAAACGCTAATATAACCTATAATTTTTAAATGAAGACCCTCTTATTTATATCTCCATACATATCTATTATGAGGAAGAAAAAATTTATATTTTAGTACTACTTATTCGAATTCCAATACATATCTATCACGAATAGAAAAAGGTTTATACCTTAATACGACCACAACCTTCAAATTACGAGCCTCGTATTCGAATATCGGAATAACACTATAATACAACACAAACCTTATAAATCGGACAATGCAACAGTTAATCGTATATCCGGGCTTGCTTGCAAGATTACAAAAGAATCCTGACTCAGGTTAAAAATAGATTTTGTGGAGAACAGTTAATCGTATATCCGGGCTTGCTTGCAAACTGCTTATCCATACAATACAAGAAATCAAATTATACAAGAAACCTTGAGCTGCAACCGTTGGGATTGATTTTATTCAATAAATTTTGGGAGCTCTATTCAATCTTTGCATTTATTGCGAATTCGAAGCTGTCAAAAAGCCTGATTGAAGATGATGGTTTTGGCGATTCCTTTATAACCTATAAATACAGCGTTTTGGGGGGCAGATACCCTTTTGCTTTATTTGCTTTTGCAGTGCTCACGCAAGAACATTCGGTGGGGCTTAAACCCAGATCTAGAATTCGCGTCTTGTTCCAGTATCTGCTAAATAATATTATTTGGGTACGGATTCTTTTATCCGCCCTTTTCGATTGATTATCGGTGCTGGTTTGAAACAGATTGTTGCGTTGCATCTTTTTAGCTGAAGCAAGGGCAGATTACCAAGTTTGTTGTAATTTTTTATTTTTAGTTTGGTTTATTTGGCATTCATCATTGTTGAATCATTGGATTAATGGGGTTTGGCATTTAATTGAGATTGGCTTCTTGATTTCCTCAGATTACCATTTAGTTATGCTTCTTTGGTAAATCATATTTTTTTCATTTGAAAGTTCATATCTTTAGGATTACTGGTGGGATAAAATCACTTAATTTAGCTTGTATCTGAATCTGTGTAATTCATGTCTCCTGCCTGAAATTTTAAACATGAATTTTCTGATTTCAGGTTCCAAAATGGAAGGTGTAGTAGTTAGAAGAGTTATCCCTTCTGATAACAGTTGCCTCTTCAATGCGGTCGGGTAATTTTTGGAACTTAGTATATCTAAATTGCTTGAAGTATGAAAAGTGATGAACTTTTTCTTCTTGCTGTTCCAGTTAGACTATGAACGTGTCTCAGTTGTATCTAATAACTGATTAATGGAATGTTATTTGCAGTTATGTTATGGATCACGACAAAGACAAGGCCCCCGAGCTGAGACAGGTATGAATTGGATTGTGTTTTGCACTGACAAATACACGGAAATTAATTGCTACAATTTATTTTTTTCCGGACGAAATATCTTTACAATTAAAAAAAAAAAAAAAAGTGGGATATTTTTGCTTGCTATTTGGAATCATGGTATCACAGATTGATTTCATCAAGTGGATACCTTTTATGGAATGATTAAGAGTATTTGTTTTGGGGTTAGCATCATAGTTAAGGAATGTAGTAGAACAAGGAGGAAAGTAATTTTGTGTATAATTACAATCATTATTCCATGATGAAGGAAATAAAGATGCTTAATTTGGTTAGTGAGCAACAACTGTGGTGCCTGTACGACTCTATTAGACCTTAGCGTGTGTAGATATTGAACATAAACATGTTTAACCCTACTATACTTTCTTCAGTCCTATGGATATTACTCCCCGTGATAATTTCTTGTCTTCAAACTTGTGAAGGTTATAGCAGCAACAGTTGCTAGTGATCCCGAGAAGTATTCCGAAGCATTCCTTGGTAAAAATAATGAAGAATATTGTGCATGGATTCTTAACCCAGAAAAATGGGGAGGTCAGCATTACATTTATACTTTTTATGTAAAATAATAATGTTTTGTTTGTATTTCTTAAAACTATAACGTAAATTAATCTGCTTTATTGGATTCATATCTATGTTTTATCTTTCTAATACAATAGTCATGCTGATATTTTTCCTGGTTCTGTATCTTAAGGTGCCATTGAGCTTGCAATATTGGCTGATTATTATGGGCGTGAGATTGCAGCATATGATATTCAAACTACAAGATGTGATTTATATGGACAGGGAAAGAACTTTGGTGAAAGAGTGATGTTGATCTATGATGGGCTCCATTATGATGCTTTGGCTGTATGATTCTTGCCTATTTAACCTCTTTATCTATATCTGTGCACGTTTACTTGCATTAGATGTGCATGTTTTTGGTTATCTCACGATAAATAAATAAAGCCTGTATACGCTTTCAATGAGCCGATGCATAACAGTTTTTTTTCTGCTTGACATAATAGTTTACTGTTGTTCTATTCGTAATTACACCGACATACCATGAGGTTTGGCGTAGCTACACAAACTTTCCTTGAGGTTTGAGAAATTGCCAAAACTTCCTTTGCCATACCAAGATTTGGCATAATGCGTGATATTATAGTATTGATCAGGAAGTGTCAACTACCAAAATAGGGTATTCATAGAAAATTAGAAATTTTATGACACCACAGTTCACCGATTCAGATGCATTTTAAATTATTTGACATGGGTAGTTTTTGTAAGTTCTCAAACCTCTGGGGAAGTTTGGGTAATTAGGTCAAACCTCAATGTATGGCGGTGAAATTATCCCTTTGTTTAATGTTGTCCCTCTCATGCACGCACAATTTGCCTGTATGTGATTTAGTTGCTGCTTGTGTCGAATTTTGCCTGCTTGAATAAGTTATGCCGTGTTCGGTTTAAATTTTTTGTCTGCAAGTGGAAATCATGATTTTGTATTCTGAGAAAACATACGAGGACTTAAAAATAAAATGGAAGTACATTGTATATGGCTTACATTTATTTGTGGGTTTATACTTGTTGGAGTTGTATAGTTATTTTTATTTGTAATTCTGAGTACTAATTTAGTGCACTATATGATATCTACTTCTCTGCAGATGTCGCCTTTTGCAGAAGCGCCTGAGGAATTTGATCAGACAATATTTCCTGTGCAGAAGGACCAAACTGTGGGCCCCGTTGAGGGTCTTGCCCTTAATCTGGTCAAAGATCAGCAGAGGTAAAAATGCTAGATTTATAAATTGAATTTTTGGCATAATTACATTAACATACCCTGTGATTTGACATAATTACACAAACTTCCCCTGAGTTTGACATATCACAAAATCTTTCCCTGTCAAAGAATTCATATCGCATCTGGATCGATGAATTTTGATGATTTTATTTTGAATAGCCCCTCGAAACTCACTGATCAATATTTGAATTAGCATGCATGGCTATAGTAGCATGTTATTAGGGGAAGTTTTTGTCTTGAGATTTAAGAGTAATTGAACCAATCTCTGGGTATGTTAATGTCATTATCCCTTTCCTGTAATATTAATACACATTTTAGCCGTCTCCTTCTTGTTAAACTTTAGGAAGAGGAGTTACACCGATACAGCCCGGTTCACTCTGCGTTGCGGCGTTTGCCAAATCGGAGTTGTCGGACAGAAGGTTTACTGCCCCCCAACCCCACCCCACCCATCCCCGTGTATTTTTCTCTTCTTGATCCCTTCATTTCTTGAATTTCTGACGAATCCTCGTCTCCAAAATTTGCAGGAAGCAATGGAGCATGCAACGGCAACGGGTCATGTGAATTTCCAGGAATACAGATAATGCACGCTGCATGAATAAATGAAGTGAATTTCTCTGTTATCCATTTATATTATACCTGCATTGAACCATGTTATAGAATGTAATCTGTTACTGTTGTTGTATCTTTATTCATGTTGTGGAAGGAAAACCTTTGGATTGTGCATATCTGGTGCTGTTGTTGTAACATTAACATTTTCTTTTCTTTTTACTGTATTCTTTTGATATGGGACATTATCATTTGTGTGGTTTATTTGTTAAAGAGCTTTGTTTGAATGGAACTGTTATTGCTATGATCTCTTATCATCCAAGTCATCACTCTTGGCCTATGATACATGGATACAACGATACAAATACGATATGTATACGGTGATATGGATTTTTTCTTGAATTTTTCATGCGAGGAGTGTCGAATAACACACTAAAATAATATTTTTAGAAATAGTTTTCAGAGCAGGTGCTGTGATGGATTAGGTGCAAAACAACTGTTATTGGGGAGAGTGATTTTAAAATATAGTGAAGATTGGGTACAAAACCACTCTATATCAGCACTTTTGTGATGTTGAAAATTGGGGATAAAAATAAATTTATCATCCAAACTATATACGTTTTTACACTTTCACACTTAAATTAAATTTCGTTGTATACGTCATCCCTACTTTGCGTCTTTTACAAAAATTCATCTCCGTTTGAATTTAGGTGGTTTCGATGGTTTGAATAGTAAATACGTGAAACGCACATGAATTAGTAAGGACAAATTTATCATTTTATGATTTAGTAAGGACAAATTTGGCTTTATTAAAGTCATGTATGTATCACGTGTTTAATGTTCGGGCCACCAAAACCACTAAAAATTAATTGAAAATGGTCTTTTGTAAAAACTGTAAAGTATGGCTGGTGGTATGCAACAAATGCAAAGCAGGGATGACGGCATGTACAAAACTTTGTACGGATATGAAAGTGTAAAAATGTCCATAATTCGAACAACCAAATTTTTTTATCCTTTGAAAAATGTATATAGATAATGAGATGGAATCATATTAAAAGCTTTTGAAAAAGTAACATATTATTGTGTCATGATTAATACACGAGTCAATTGTATAGGAACATACGAAGAAAATATATTTGAATCATTTCCTTTTTCTTTTCTTTTTTTTTTTTTAAACACAACATCCATGGTAGATCCCATTGGCTATTAGGATACCCATGGTGAACCACAATGGCTAAAACCACAAAGTCTAACCGTTGGTCAAACGATTTAAAGTTAGAAATCACTTCTTTAATATTTAGTTAAGGGTTTTTTTTCAAAGGAAAAAAATTTATTAAAAATGCACGAGTTTCTAATACTCGTCCTCATCCTATGATTTTTTACTCAAATCGATTTTATTTTATTTTTAACACACATACCCCAAGTGGTCAGGAGGATTTTTTTTTGCTCGAATCAAATTAAAGTCTACTATATGATACACGGATACGAACACGAAAATGTAATTTTTTTTAAAAAAAAAATTTATGTAAAAAGTTTTAGGTACAATATTTAAAATGAGAGTCTGATATGACAGAATATGATAAAATAATATTATTAGAAGGGTTAGTACTTCAAAGAGTTTACTTTATCTTTTAAAATTCAAAATGAATCAAGTCATGAAATTATGCTGCTCAACATTGTCTTTTTTGTTGTTCTTTTCATGATATCGTAAGCTCATTAGATTGAGGAAGCCTATCTTCTTATTCCCACGGCAAAAGTTATTATTTTCTTATTTTATGGGCGTATTTATTTTTTCTTTCGAAATCCAAATTCCAAACACCTACATTGATTATTTTCATGTCATCTTTAAGAAAAAGTTATGGATCCAAAGTTCTTCTCCTAACCATTAGTCATAGGGTTTTAATTAGGGGTGACAAATGGTTGGTTTGGGTTGGGTTAATATGGTTTGGTTCAAAAATAATTTGGGTTAAAAATGGTTTCAATGTTAATGGGTTCTTAATAGTTTGGAGCGGGTTATGACGGGTTGTTAATTGGTTTAACAATGAGTTTTTAATTGGTCCATACTTCAACTAAGTAATTAAATGTTCAAAATGTCCTCATTGATACATTTGATTTATTTTTAAGTTTTATTCCATTTGATGCCATTAATTTATTTTCAATTTGTTTAACCTATTTTAAACTCGTTTAATTTATTTTTGATACGTTCGAATCATGGAAACATATTTGAATCCGTTGCGAATCATATTTGTTACGTTGGAATCATTTTTAACCCATAAGAGTTTATCTTTAAAATAAAATTCCACATTATAGTTTGGTCAATGTACTATATTCAATTACAGACATGGATGTCCAATTAATGTTTACAATATAACTATACCAATATACCATATATAAATATACGAATAATAAAATAATTATTTTTACTTTAAAATAATTATACGAATAACCATAGCGTTATTTTAAGCTTTAAAGTTATATTGAATATAGTATACCATTGCTATTATTTACGTATAATTATTATACGAATAATACTATAATTATATAAAAATAATTATTATAATACTATAATGATCCTTTATAATAATTATAGTATTAAAATAATTATATGAATAACCATAGCATTATTTTAAGTAATTATTGCATAATGCTATTTTATTGTAAACTCTTATGTTTGCCTCGAGTTATGGACATCATATATAAATATATGAATAATAAAATAATTATTTTTATATAATTATAGTATTAATAATATCCAAATAAAATATTCCAAATAAAACTTTTCGCTAGATTATATTGTTGTTTTCGGAAAAATGCATGAGACACCAAAATAATATTTAATTTAAGTTAATTCACAAATTCATCGAAAATAAACATATATAACTAAGAAATTAGTGTTTTCTTCTTAGGGGTAGCAATATTGGTATAATAGTTATTGAACACTAGATTAAGTAAAAGGGTTTGACCCATTGATAAACCATTAGCAAAACATAGCGAGCTCAACTCGGCCCATTTTTAAACCAACATTTTCTTAACTTATATAAGCCCAGTCCAAAACCAAACCAACACAAAATAATTAAACCCAATATCAGCCCAAACCATTTGGGTTGGTTTGGAACTATGGGTTAAAACCCATATTGCCACCCCTACTGTTAATGTACCAATACTTTTAGAATTAAATACTATTTTATCATGTCGTGTCGTGTTAGATATTTCTCATAAAAATTCATGAAAAAAATTTATATCGTGGTATTTATATCGTTTTGTATTAATATTATCATGTATGTGGTTCGTGCATTGTAGATTAAGAATATAAAAATATCTATTTAAAAGTTAGGGTACATACTATGATGCATGAGCACATTTAAAATTATCATTTTGCCTGTCGTGTTGTGTTGGACACTCGTGTTCGACATCGCGTCCGACACTTCTCACATGGAAAGTTTAAGAAAAAATTCGTATCGCCATATCCGTACCGTATTGTGTCGTATCCGTATCGCTGTATTCACATCCGTGCATCATATGTTACATGTTATTTGAAGTATAATTTTTGGGAAAATTTGCATCTTATAGAAGTTTTTTTTTGGGCAAGTATGAAATAGATGTGAAGATTGAGTAAAGAAGGGGTTATTTCCTAATTAAGTATAAAAAATTGTATTTTTACCTAACTAAGTATTAATTAAGTGTTAGTTAAGTAATTAAAATATTTTAGTGAATATAATTATTAAAGAATGTTAGTCACCACTCAACAGTAGACATCTAACCAAAGTCTTTGTCGTTGGGAAAATATTATATCATTATCATTAAATTTTAAAAAAAAAAATTATGTTAAATATTAATCCTATAATTTGTTCTCATTTTCTTTTTTTTTATAAGTTTTATTATATCATGAATTCACGAATATAAGGACCACTTAAGGTGTAAAATTCTCCCTATCAATGGTAGTTACGCCCAAAAACTAGAATATATCATTTTCTCATTTTCTTTTTTTTTATAAGTTTTATTATATCATGAATTCACGAATATACATTGACTGTTTCTACACTCGAACTAGACTTATAGGTTTATACTATGATGCATAAATCATTCTAAAGATATTATTTTTTAGTTCTAGACAGTTGATTAAAATACGGATATGATATCAATGCAACAAGATAAATTATTATGTAAATTTATTATGAGAAACGCACGACACGGTGTCAAACACGAAATTTCAATATGACATAATATGAAAAAAATAATACTTTTAGAATATCGATATATTATAGTTAAAGAGTTTTTTTTTTTTTTGGTTCTATAGCATATTTTCATGGGTCGAGTCGGGAAGTACCACTTAAGGTGTAAAATTCTCCCTATCAATGGTAGTTACGCCCAAAAACTAGAACTCGAGATTTTTGATTAAACTAGCATAGTGTCGAACCGCTAAATTATACCATTCAGTGGTAGTCAAAGAATAATTTGTATTGTTGTAAACATATCTTATCTTGAGTGGGGGTATATCTCAATTTATGGATGTAGAATTTTCTTTTCTAAGGCCCAAAAGGAATCGAATTGCACACAATTTGGCGCGTTTAGTTTTTTATGAGAATTATAGGAACGTTGAGCTCTTTTATTGTGATATCTTTTGTTTGTTGGATGATGTCACTAATTTCTAATTTTATTTTTTATTTTTTAAAAATAAAGCCCATATTGATTAATGCATTAAATGTCTAATGCAATTCAATGAGAATTTGCATTTAAAAGATAAATTCTTTTCAATAATTAGCGCGACTAATTATAATTAGCATCCATATTTGACTAAGGAAAAGAAGTGGAGATGTGATGTGCGATCAGATAATAAGTGATATTGATAACCATATGTCAACTTTAAATTGACCCCTCTAAGTCTCTAATCAAACCAACTTGTTAAGATAATACGAAACAATCATGATTCCTACTAAATTAATTCTTAAATCTTAACTGAAATTAATGATGATATTCTTGAAAATTCCATATTTATCTTGAGATCTTAAATTTTAATAAACTAATTTAATCAAAATTGTCACTAGTTTTATTGCATGTTGTTCGCTTAGTGAATTAATTTAATCAAAATCCACATGTTTAGCCCGAAAAATCAAGTGATTGAATTATACATCCTTTTTCCAAAGAGACTCGGTTTTTACATTTTGAAAAATCATTTTTTTAACGACAAATATTATTATAAATTATATGGCCAAATCATCAAATATAAGTGACTCGGTATAAGCTGGAATGTCAAAAGATCTTACACAAGTCGAAGCACCAGGTTCTTTAGTAAACGAATATGAATGAGCCAAACAATTAGTCATCCGTTGAAAAATCAATTTCGACGGATATTCATTTGATTTTATAGAAAAATACAGTTTAACGTGTAAATCATTATGAAAATTTAAGGGTCTCTCGTGATTAATTTGTAAATTACCAATAATATGTATCTTGTAAGTGTTTATCTCCCATTTTAATTAAGCACACACACTCTGCGTTAGGGGGGAGAAACAAGTATCATATGGAAAATGTTGAAAAAAATTGCACAACATTTGAAAGATGTGGGATGACATTTATATTTTTAAAAAATGGTGACCTAAAAATTGAACTTTGTAATTTGCGCCGAATGAATTGTATATTTTTTTCCCGAAGAGGTTCTTCTCCTAATCTAAACTGACTATCGGTACATTGGGTAAGTAAAAAGGAAGATAAAATACATAATAAAAAAGAAATTTAATAACATTTTATAATGTATGAATACTTCAAAATGTTAAATACCATTTTATGTTGTATCGAACCTACCAAATGATATATTTGAAAAGAAATATATCAATATATTTATATTTGTTGGATATATGTATTCTCAATCAATTTTTGGAACATTATTGGGAATATTAAAGTGCAAAAACGCATATAAAAAGGTTGTTTGGAAAATTGAATTGTCTAATATTGATTTCATAACTAAGCATGATTAGCTATATAAGTTAAAATACTAAGAATGTTATTAAATTATAAAGTATGAGAATGAATTGATAAGCTCAGGTGTGGTGCGGTGCGGTGCGGTGCACCACATTGTCCCCCCACGGGCACGGGGTTGTGGGCCGGGCTTGAGCGAGTGTGGCGTTTGATGGCAAACAATAAGCTCGTTGGGTTATCCATTTAAGTAGTTAATGCTTTGTATCGTCTGTATCGTGAAGCACACTTCTCAAAAATAGGAGTAATAAAAACTTTAAGGATAGAGAACACTCGTATTAGTCTCTATTACCCAACTTCTAAGGTCTAAGGATAAAGAATACTCGTATCAATTTCCATTAGCCAAATTCTTAACAATATTATATCATATTCGTGTCCATGCATTATAAGCTCAAATTTTACCTTCCAATCTCTCACCCACGTACTCGTATTCAACAGACCAAAAAAAAAAACAATCATATACTCATGGACATAAACAAGATCATGTCTCCCATTGCTCTCTTTTTTTTTTTGTTTTTTGTTTTTTTTGTTTTTCTCCATCTTTTATGCATATTCTTTTATTCTTAATTATGTATCTTATTTGGATAGTTATTCATGTCCTTAGCTAGGAATTCTAACGTGTTAAGAAAATGATTCTAGTGTCCTTGGATTGACTTTTGAACTTCTGTTGTAAATGATATTTATAATTGATTTAAGTGAATTTGTACACATGTATATATACATATGATCCATAATACAATAATACCAATATGAGATGAATATAACGACATAAATTTTGAAAAAAATTTTTATATAAAAAGTATCCGCCACTTGATATGACACAATAGAACAAATGATACTTCTAAAATTATTTGTGCATGAGAGATATACAAATATACATTCACACTTATTTTCACCTACAAAATTGATTAAAAGGAAAATCATGTTAAAAACAGAATTTTTGATGAAAGAACTTGAAATTAAGTACAAAATCCTCATTATATACATATAGACTTGAAAGTATGATAATTTTAAATTTAAAGCCCAATCCAATTTTACTATTAGCAACACACAAATTTTTTGTTATAATTTTAAATTTAAAGCCCAATCCAATTTTATTGTTAGCAACATACAAATTTTTTGATAATATCATTATTTTTTAAAAAGAAGCGGAATAAAAGAAATCTGTAAGAAAGAAAAAGAACGAGAATTTGCAAATTCTATATATTTTTTTTAATATCATTCTTTTTTTAGAAAAAGAAATGAAAAAATATCTCTGTAAGCAATTTTTTTAAAGAAAAAATAGAAAAATTTGTTCCAGAAATATATTAGAATTTAGTCATTTATAAAAAAAAAATTTATAAACACACGCCCCAAGTGTTCAAAGGGATTCGAATCCACATAATTACCTAGATATTGAACTCTTTAACCAAGTTGGCAGAATTTACAAGAACGTAACACATGCTTTCTATCTTCTTAAATAAATAAAATATATTCTTAAATCTAACAAAAATAACTTTCTAATTTTTATCCCGATCCGTCCATTATTTAATTTTGATAATATATATATTTTTAGGTAAACTCATACCTCTTTTATTATTTAATTTTTTGTAATTTTAACTTCTACCCTCCCTTCTTTAAAACAGAAAAGTTTCACAAAAATCTCTTTAATTAAATTCTTGATCAATCGTACGGCTGAGGATTAAAGAAAGTAACTACTAACTAGTGCCCTGAAAGTGGGCTCCATTTCCAGACCAATTCATACATTTATAAAAAGGTTTCAAGATTAGTTATGTTCAGAGTCAGACCACCATAATTTTGGTGAAGGATCATTAAACACAACAAGTTTCAAAATCCAACCTGTCCCAATTTCTTCTCTTCTCTAAAAATTTCAAAAAACCCTCAAAAACCCATCTCTCAACTCACTGTTTCTTTCATATATTCAACCAGCAATCCTCAGATTCTCAGGTTTTATCCAGTTCCCCTCGCGTTCTTGTTTCTGCTGTATCTGCTGCTGCATATCCCCTGTTTTTCCTTCTTTCTTTTTCCGTTTTGATGTGTTGTAATGGAATTTCCTTGAATTTTTCGTCAAATTTTGGTTCGTTTCTGTCGTTTATGAATTGAGGATTGTTATTCATGTTTCTGGTTGACTTTGAAGTCGTTTTTGTTTCGTTTCGTTTACGTTTACGCGCTTTGTTTCGACTCTCAAGTTTCAACCGTTTGTGAATGATCCTCTGTTGATCTTTTCCTTATATGCAGCTTATCTCAGTTTAAATTTCTGCCACGAATTGTGTTTTCGTACGAAGAAATCTTATTCTGCTGATTTTTGTCCTTTTTTTAATCTAGCTCCGGTTATATGAAGGGATTTGGATTTTACCCTTTCAAACTTTGATTGAATTCAGTTTGTCCTCTGCTTCAAGCCTCAATATTTATCCCATATTTGTCGCTTTGATATACATATGAACAATCCCTTCCTATAATAATCTCGAATTATCTTCTTATTTTGAGGGATTTTGCCGAAAAGATTTTGACTTTATAAATAAGGATTCTCTGTTTCTTCAGAAATCATTTCTGGGTCCTTCTCATCTCTTATCTTTCCTTTTCTTTTTGGAATAAAGAAATACTGTTTTGGTCGTTATTGGAGTGATGGGGGTTCAGAAAGATAGAGTAAGGTTCAACGTTGGTGGCAGAATCTTCGAGACAACATCCACCACTCTGGCAAACGCCGGCCGCAATTCCCTGTTTGGCGCAATGTTCGACAAGAATTGGGATCTCCAATCCAATCCCACCACTCCAACCGAACATTTCATTGATCGAAACCCGGATTGCTTCGCCGTTCTCCTCGACCTCCTCCGAACAGGGGAGCTTCACATTCCCTCAAACATCCCCCTGAAGCTCCTGTACAGAGAAGCCCTCTTCTATGGCCTCTCCGACCACGCTCGGGCGGCCATGTGGGGCCCGTTTGAAGGAAACACACTCCAATTGGCGCGATCGGTAGCTGGCCGGGCTCCGGGTGATGGAACTGCCATTCGGGCCGGGCCGAGTGGCGGTTGTTGTGTGGCCCACGGTAGTATGGTGCACGTGTACGATTGGATGATGAATGAGCACCGTCCGCTCACTCTTGATTACCAGAGGGTCAATGATGCAATTTGGGTCGATTCGGATAGTGTGGTGATTAGTGCTTGCGAGAGACTAGGACGGGAAGATGGAGGGATGGCATTGTTCGGGGCATCCACCGGAGAATTACGGTATAAATTTCGTGTTAGGCATGAAAATAAATTGAAGAGCTACACTGGCGGGGCGTTGAGCTTTACTTCGGATTACAAATTGTTCTCCAGCTGTAAAGGGAGGAGTAACGAGTATGGAATCGGTGTGTGGGACCAGGTGACGGGTCAACAGATAGATTTCTTCTACGAGCCGGTTGGGTGGTCGTTGGGCGAGGCCGACAAGTTGCAATGGCTAGACGGTGCAAATTGTTTGATGGTTGCAACCTTGTTTCCGAGAAAAGATAATTGTTACATTAGTTTGTTGGATTTTAGGGCTAAAAGCATGGTTTGGTCTTGGTCGGACGTGGGGGCCCGCACGACGGACGAGCGTAGGGTTAGGGATGCGATAGCTATGGAGGAAACAAGGAATATTTGTGTGGTCAATGAGTACGAGGATCTAGGGTTTATGGACTTGAGGTGTTCGAGTGGGGCCGTGAGGTGGAGCTCGAGGAGCCGGTTGATGAAAGGGAAAATGACCGACGAGCCATGTTACCCAAAGTTGGCCTTCCACGAAGGCCAGTTATTCTCCTCAATGAACGACAATATATCCGTTTTCTGTGGTCCAGACTGGGTGCTAACTTCCCGACTTAGAAACAGTTACGGCGGTTCGATCTGTGATTTTTCGATAGGGGGCGATAGACTTTTCGCTCTCCACAGTGAAGAAAATGTTTTCGATGTATGGGAGACTCCACCCTCCCCAATTATGTGATCCTTAACATGTTAGCCTACCAAAATGTAACACATTTTAGAGAGTTAGGTTATAGAAAATTACAAAAGAAAATTAATGAGTGCTTACCTTGTTAGTTCTTGAGTGTTGTTTAGATCAATCTTCATAAAGATTGAACTGATTGCTTAACAACCACAATTGGATCAAAATTTTCTTTGCTTCTAGTAGATGCATTATTCTTTAATTTTATTCTATTATTCTTGTGTGTTTTTTTTTCTTTTGGGGTCCACAAAAAAGTCATTACCAAGTCTTTTTTTTTTTTTTTAATTTCAACAAAACCCTAATTTGAAACAATCTTACTTTGACCTTTTACTTTAGTAAAAGATGATTCTTGATATCTTATCCTCGTAGTATTATTGTGTGCAAATTTAACTACTTTCTTGTAAGAACATCAGATTCTCAAAGTCCAAAAGATACCTGAAGCATGTGAGCAGTTAGAACAGCTCAATTTGCTGTATCAGTTGCATTAGGTTTAGTTCAGTTGTGCTTTATTCACTGTTTGGGTGTGGAAAGAAAAACTAGAAAAAGGATAAGGAATAGTGGGTGAAAAATCTTGGAGCTAGCTTTAAAAATTCCCACAATCCAAACAGCCCATAGCCCATCTCATAAAAATTTATTTTCTTTTTAGGATATCAGACACTTTATTCATGTTCGAGTCGGATCGAATTAATTTTAAATTAACGGAATTTTTCTATAACTATGTAGTCGTATTAACATTGTTTAATTTAATTTCTATTGTCAGAATAAAGTACTAGTAATTTTAAAACTACCAAACAAGAGGTCTCTCTGAAACTTTAATGTATAGATATTAAACACTTTGAAAAAAATTATTTTATATTAATGTGTGTTGGATAGTTGTATCTAATACCATATCTGACACTTTACACAAAAAAATTATATTATCTTATCCGTATTGTTATATTTATATCTCAGCGTGACTTTTATATCGACATGAATAAACAAAAAGAAAAAGATGGTATAATATAGGGATCTTCTTTTTCCTGTCTATATATAAAGACGCCAACATCAATAAATTCTGGGTTCTTGCTTTTAACGAATTTTGAAGAAGGCACACTTTTTTCAGAGGCCCCTCAATTTCTGTACAATTCAATAATGCTAACAGATAAACACTGCCTCTATTTCGTCAACAAAATTATTTTCAATAATAATAATAATAATATCATTACAAATTCAAATTAAATTGAATTATTAATATATAAAACTCTTCCCAATTCTTAGAAATCATGGATCCGTGTTCAAGAACTCGATCACAATATTTCTGATTAAACTAACCTAGGGTTATTATTATTATTATTATTACAAATTCGAATCAAAGCATGCACTAACGTATAAAACTCTTCTTAATTCCTAGACATTGTGACATGTATCCAAAAACTCTAATATTTTTAATTAAACTAGCATAAGATCGAGTCACAAACTAATACTACTAAATAATAATAATAATTCTACTACATTTAAATTTCAAACAAATATAGTGGGAACACAAATCCCAACTTAAGTAGCCCCACAAAAGCACACAATTGACTCTGGCCGGCAAGTTGCACAACTAATGAGATAATTAAATAACTAAAAGCAAGGTCTAATTAATGCATTAATCATATAATAATACACAGCAGCTGCACACATTATTGCCTTAATACCAAACTCACACTATGTTCAGAATGATTTATTTGAATAACATACATAAGATATTATATAATATGCTGCACAATTTAAGCCACAGTCAACCATCTGCAAAGATCAAACTCTATGATTAATTATACTAATTCTCCCTCCTAGTTTCAAAATTACAAATGCCCCCTTTTGATCATTAAAGTTGAAACTTTATTAGAACACCTTAATAAATGACATCAAGCAAGAATAATTTCAAGATTTCAACATCTTGCAATAAATGAACATAAAGTGTCATTAGCTTTATGTAGGCCATTGGATACTTTTCGGGTATGAATCTTCTGTTTTAAATTTGCATTTCATCCCCTATTTTACTTAGGAACATACACCGTGTATCAATATGGTATGAAACGGGAGATGGGGCATGTAATTGAAATAGGAAACTGAATGCCACAATTGTCCCTGCTCAGCCCCCTAGCTACATGGAAGTTACTAGGTCAGTGCCTAAACTTTTGAAATCAAGAAGGGTATTTGTGTAATTGTACATAGCTACAAACAAGAGTTATTGTTATAATAGGGGATATTATTGCATCCCATGAAAGAAGAGAAGAGAGAATTTTCCTTAGAAAATTGAGTGAAGGGTATTCAATCCACCTTCAATGAATTTCCCTCTATGTAAGTAAAAGAATTATTCAAAATAAATATTGCTATACCACCACACCTAACTTGATAGATAAATGTCTCAAAGAAGAAAATACTTGATCAAAAATTATTGCAGGGCATTAAGACATAGTAGATCAAGCGTAATCAGGCATTACTTTTTTAAGGAACGTGATTGGTTGAGAGTCTTCAGGGGCGATTTCGTCAAATGAGACGTAGTTCCGCTCCTCGTTGTAGACGTGGCAGACAGTCAGTATCGTCTTCATCAAACGCCAGTTCCATGTAGCCTCATTCATGTACTGTTCAAAGTAATGGAAATGAAAATTGATTAGAACAAGTACCGGATAATTACACCGATGTATCAAGAATTTGATCTAATTACACAAACTTGTCATAAGAGTTGACAAATTACAAAAGGTTCTCCTATAATACCCTGAAATTCATGCTTTCAATTGTCATAGTTGTGAAATTACAGTCAAATATTGAGGGCAAATATGGTATTTGCAAAAAATTAGAGATGACGTATTCAATATTTAAAAGAGATTCAAAATTCATCAATCCAAATGTAATGCAAATTTTATGACCAAGGAAATTTTTGTAATTTTCAAACCTCAGGGGAAGTTTGTGTAATTAGGTCATGCCCTTATTTATTTTAATCTAATGATACTATTAAATAATTGAAGAGATCCTTCTCATACCTTACTACTCTTCTCTCTTTCCTATCGTCACTCTTTCAAAATTATTAACTTTCTCGATCTTGTTATAACTTTAATCATATAATTTTCTTTCTAAATTATTCTTCCACTCATATATATAATCACATCAAAAATATTGAAGAAATAAAAACTTATAGAAAAAACTGAATACATATTTCTGATTCTCTGTCATCTAAATAAGCACCTGATTAAAGTGTATGTATGCGGGCGCAAAAGCTAGTATGAGAATGTGTGTGTGTGTGTGTGTGTGTGTGTGCACGTGCAGGTGTGTTTACAGAAGGAAGAAAAAGATCGTACCTTTCCCCAGTTTTCTTGGAGAGATTTATGAGAGTACCGCAAGTTATAGCTTGGTATTCTTGGGGATATATGATGAGGAATGTGTACATTGATATCATGGCAAAGAACTTCTATCCTGCCAGCAGAAAAAATAAAAATTCAATATCAAGAATTAATATTTTGAAAATTTACGTCGCATATTAAACAAGAGTATGCAAAAAACAGCATCAATATTCAGAAAAACCTTCCTTCCGAATTTAAAGTGTGAAGGAGATTTGAAATATTACCAACTTGGATAATCACAGTGAACGGTGCCATTAAGCTGGGCTTGAGCGGCATTCCACTCATCTGATGATTTAAAAGGTATATGAGGTGCGGTATGATGGACCATTGTGAAAGTACTCATCTGCAAAATTCAAGCTAGACGTGTAAATTTCAAGTCAAGGAATTATCATAAACTTTTTTGAACAGGGCGTCTCATAATCTAAACGGGGAAATGAAAAATGTATGTTATAGCAACTTGATAAATTATTGAATTATGCCATGAAAAAATTATATTAATTAGTTTTTTTTTTTAAATAAAAGAGAAAAGATGAGAGAAGGAAGCAATACCCAGAAATGATAACCTAGCCATGGCATCAACCAGAACTTGACCCATCCCAAGATTCCGGTTTTGAAGATTATCAAAGGCCATCCAATTGCCATGAAAGCAAACACACAAGCCAGACTTATCTTCACTCTGTTAACTTCATTGGGTCTGAACTTGTTCACATCAAAGTGCCATATTAACCTATAAAAAATTTCAAAAATGTCAAAGAAACATGGAATGCAGCTTTCTTTAAACTCTCTCTCGTAAGTATGGATCATTAATACCAGTGGGCTATAGACATCCATGGTCTAAATGGCCCATATCCATAAATAATTGCCTTTCGGAGAAGTGGGACTGAGTTAAACTCCTCTTTCTTAACAGGGTGCCAGGCTGTATCCTCTTCCAACCTGCAATAAGAGGGTGGTTTTGGTTACTCTTTCTAAAAAGAAGGGGGGTATCTGCAATTAGGCCAATCCTAAAGAGGGGTCTCAGTCAGTCACTGTAATTTAAATCAAAAAGTCCTTGACATTGAAACAAACAGATAAGAGAGCTTTTGATACAAACATATATATATATATATATGTGTGTGTGTATGTGTGTGTGTAGACTTATTCAGTCATTCCCATTGAGATATAAAGACTTTCAAGACTCTCAAGGCTAAACTTGAAATAAAGAAAGATGATACTAACATATTTGTTTTGGCGTGATGCCTGTCGTGCTTAAAACGCCACGGTTCATAAGGGTATATTAGTGGCATAAAGGCCAGAGTTCCAACAATGTCTTCCACCAATTTGTTCCTCGAGAATGATTTGTGCGCGCAATCGTGTCCTATAACAAAGAACTTCACAATAGGGGAAAACAATTAAACCACAACAATGGACAAAAATGCATGCAAACTAAAAGATCTTAGAAGAAACTAGATACACTTCGTGCATGAATGATATATTCGGGAACTAGCAGGTGAAGCGAAAATCACAAGAGCAAATTATAATAATAATTTTGTAGTTACTGGAGTAATTTTTTCTTTTTCCTCTCTCTCTCTTTTCTACTTAAAGTATGAAGCATAGGAGATGTTTGTCTAGAACTAACCCCAGTGATTGCCGTTCCTGTCCAAGCCCAAGCCAGGGGAAGTAGATACCATGGTGCTTTGGCAATCATGAATATCCCCAAAGCATACGAAGTAACAGATATCAAAACAGACTTCCAAGCTTTGACATCGTCAATCTCAAACACCTAATTTCACATAAATAAAGATGATAACAAGATCAGGATAGTTAACTGCAAAAAAAAAAAAAGGATAACGGTACCATTATTTTCCTCATGCAAAAAAGTACCTTTTTTGGGAGTGTTTCAATAATATCTCTCAATGTCACATTAGCTGGAAGGGGTTCTCCAATCTGCCTAAAGCCATAATCATGACATAATTTTTGCCTATGTTCTGCATTTTCTGGTGGGGAGGGTGCTATAGGGACAGCCACAGCTTTTATGGTTTTGCTTTTGCTGAAGGATATAAGACATTGTTTCTGTTTGGTTCTTCTCTGAGGCAGACTTTCCCACTTCAGAAAATGTGGACCTGTTTATATTCATCAATTGTATATAGAAATCATAAACGAGTGAGTGGATTAGGATAGATTGTTCGGGGTTTCTTATTCAGAAAGATGAATTGTATTGTATCCAGACATTTTTTTTTCACATTACGCCCCAAACAAGATTAAAAAACGCCTCTTTTTATTGTAAAAATTCAATCTTGGCCCCCAAATAAGAACTTCTAGCATCACCCCTGATTGTAATCCTTGAAAACAGAATGTTTCAATTAACATTTAACACCAAGGGTCATCTCTTCTCACCTATAGCAGTTCAAAAGGTATGGTGACCCTTTAAAAATGCTAATTTACTCTTTATAACGACCTGTAGGTTTTTAATCACTTCAGATATCTATGAATCTTGAATATGAACTATCACTCATTGTGTGCGCAATCCTAAGCTAACCTATGGAGCATTCAAACTACATTGGCAGAAATAACCATTCTTGGAGAAAATGTTTACCACTCCAAACTTTGATGGGAAATTCAAGCTAAATACTAAAAGCAAACAAGATAATCCAGATTCCAGACCCTTTAACCCCATTTAATAACTAAAACCAACACCAAAATGAGTAAAAATAAATATTACCAGATGAAGTAGAACTCTGGGGGAAAATTCTGCTTCCCTCAGTTGGCCTTTTCTGGGGTCCCTAAAATTCCAATAAACACCGCCATAAACACAACAATTTTCAAGTAAAAAGATTACAAACAAACAATTACCAACTCAGTGTGTGTAAAAACAGATAAAACAACCAAAGAGGGCTTCATACCAAGAAAAGGAAGCTTGAGTGCGCAAGTCTACTCGCCATGGCAGCCCAGAAAAGCTCAAAATTCAGGATTCAAGAAAACCCTTTTCTCTTTTCTTCAGTGATAACAATACTCTATCTCCTCAAAGCTCCCCTGTTGGAGCAATGGGCAGAGAGTATTTCTGAAGATAATGGAATATGGGCCCTGAATCTAAGGTTGTCGTTGTGAAGGTGATTATATACTGGCAATCTCAACTTCCAATTTGCGCAATATACACACTCAAGTGGGGACTCGTTTGGTGTGGATAGCAATTGTTTGGGACCGTCCAGACTCCAGACCAGCAGCCAATGAGAATTTGCAGCCATTAGTCAAGGTTTAGTCTTCATGTCAATTTATACTATTATTTTTCTTTTGTTTTTTAATATTGTATATATGACATTTTCTTATTTTCATTTTTTTAAGCTTCCTAAAAGTGATCAAAATAAATGGGTTTGCATCTTTTGGAATAAAATGCACGGATACGAGAATACATATAGATACGACACGATATGAATACAATAATATAATTTTTTTCTTGAATTTTTTACATAAAAAGTATCAAACACCATAAATTAATATTTTTCAAAATATACATGCATTAGAATTTTTGGGACTTCATAATTTCTTTGTTCTAATAATATGTATTTTTATATTACATTTAATCATTTTTATACTTTTCTGAAATTCGAATACTACAGAAAATCAATGTAAAGACGATTTTCTCGACCCAATTATTCCATTCATGTTAATTTTTTTTATTTATTTATTTATCATGTAACAAAAAGTTGAATACTTAACTCTGAGGTTCTCTACATCCCAACCCCACCCGATGAAGCAGATGGGGGATGTGAATTAATATTCAACGACCCGTTAAGGGGAGGTGTGACTCCCACAACCTACAAGAAGTTTATCCTGAAAGAACATATCGAGTTAATATTTTCACACCGTAAATCATAAAATTTAAACTTTATACCTTATAGTAAATCTATCACTTTAAAACAAACTGAGTTACGTCTTGTAGGCATAAGATACTTATTTATTTATCTAGAGGTTGAGGTTTCTGACGTGTGTTCTTTGAAGTTGTGAAAGATATGGGAACACGCTTAATGAATTTTTAGTACAATTTATAAGTTATCAAATTATATTTGTCCAAAAGTTAGAAGATTTTGGTTCATTGAATTCTCACCTACAATAGTACATTAGTTTCTGATTGGGTGACGTATCATGATGATCGTATGAGTATGGACGAAGATCATTTCAAAATGGAAAAGGTGCTAACCATCACATTGATGTGCTTCATCATAAGAATTCTTTTATTTATTTTTGTTCTAAATTAGGCTCGAGGCTCGCTCGGCTTGGCTCGAGCCAAATGGATTTTATATTATTTTTAATTAAAAATTAGTTTTTTTAAATAATTTAATATATTTTTATATATAATAATATATATTTAGTAAATATATATACATATATATTAAAAAAATATTAATTTTTTATAAAAATCAATAAATATATATATAATAATTGATGGGTTCAGAATGTGAGGGTCCGAATCCAAACACTTTACGATTTGTAGTTGTGGAGGAAATAGCCGGAGATTCGCCGGAAATGAGAAAGGGGGTTCTACCTGTTGGGACAAGCACAATAAAAGTCAGAAGGCCAAGCTGGGGGAACTGGGGGTGATGCCCAGTTTGGCTCTCCGACGCTCAAGTCAGTTCAAGGTATGAAGGAGAAACGTAAGTTCAGTCACAGTTTCAGTGATGAAGAATGCTTACCCGTGTAGAAGATGACTTTAACTATTTATAGTTGAGGGTCAAGGGCCCTTTGGTCATTTGCCTCAAGTGGTCCTGGCCGAATGTTGCCCTAACACGTGGCGCCATGAGAGAGAAACCTAGGAGGAATCTTCTGCAAAGGCGGCCAAAAGTTGGTGCCGGCAACAGTGGCAGGTGCGCGGGCATGTACGATGTGTCAGAGAGCCATTTGGGTGGTTGGTAACGAGGGCTTAAGAGCGCGCTCGTGACAACCTGGAGTATTGGAAGCCAAGATATCCGCTGGGGGGAATGAAGGCTCCAGTTCAAGTGACGAGCCAAATGGGAATGCCACTCTGAGGGAGTGTGACGCTCGAAGAGGGCTCCCTTGGCACGTGGACGTGCCAATCATTCAGTATGAATGGCGCTCGTGAGAGTGACAGCGCTCGTTGGGCTCAACTCATGAAGAAGGATTGCGGTCGTTGAGCTTAGCGCTCGGGCACTGATGGGTGCAACCTTGGGGAGACAGATGTCACCATCTCGGTGATGCCACGTGTCCTAATGTGGGACGATCGTATTTTGACCCCATCATTTTGCCCCCCAATTCTGCAGTCCTTGGTGATAAGGACTGTAGAATTTTGACACGTTCTATCTCTTGCATGTAGCGCTCGTATAGGACTTGGCGTGTTGAGCAATTTTTCCTCTGATTGTGCCATTAATGCGGTCTTTTCAACTGGCCGCTCGCAATGCTTCTGCACTGAGCGTTGTACTATTCTTGAGTATCCGAAACGTCAGAGCATTAAATGCGGGCGCGCGTGGGGCGCGTGAGCATTGGGAAGCATGTGACGGTTCCATAAAGTGGGCGGTTTCCTAGGCGGGAAATGATTACCATTTTGAATTCATTGCCGAAAAAGGTACCAACTCCCATCCCTATAAATGTGGGATTCTGAAATCTTGCTACTCTTTACGCATTCTAAACTTCCAAGCATTCTTTGCAAAAAGAATTCTCTCGCCCACCAGTTCTTAGAGCATCTTCAACCTCTCTCCCAGATTTTCTCAGAAACTTTCAAGGTAAACTTCCAGCGTAAATCTCTAACTCTGCTAACTTTAGATTCGGACTTTAGGACTTTGTAATCCCTTAGGTTTTACTCCTTTAGGGAACCCTAATTTCTTTCTACAAAGCTCCCATTCTCCAGTCCCAGACTAAATTTCTCCCAAATCTCAGCTTCTGCCATGGCTGACCAACATATTGAGGAATTCGCCCGTGAAATCCATGAGATGGCCATTGAGAGTTCCTCTTCCCCTAATTCCCCCAGAGACGAGGAGTTGGGGGCGGCAGTGATGGCCATGGAGGATAGGAATCCTGGTGGAGTGGAACCTCTCTTTGAAGAGATGAATCTAGTAATGGAGGCAGAAAGGTAAGGGGTTACTCTCCCCATAACTCAGAGTGCCACTCACCCCCACCGCCATACCGTCGCGAACCCGCTACCAATGGCCGAAGTCATAACAGGGCCTACAGAACGAGCCCACAATAAAGGAAAAGGCAAGAAATCCAAGAAATCCAGAGGGCCTAACGAGGGTGAAGGATCAGGCTACCAGGCCACCGAGCGCACTCCTGAGGAGACTCCCAGCACAATTACTTTGGGAGAAGTGAAGACGATGTTGGCTCCTATCTACTGGGACGAGCGCTATACATGGAGAATTCCAGAAAGCCATGAGCGGGCCAACAATCCGCCTCCAGGCGAAATGGCAGTATACGTGGCCACAGTGAGTTCAGGAGGCTTGAGGTTCCCTGTCTCGATCTCGATGGCTCACTTGTTGAATGATCTGGGCCTCTGTCCATCACAAATCGTGCCCAACGGCTTGGCTCTCTTAACCTGCTTTATGATTCTGATGAGGAGCATGGGTTACGAGCCCTTCTTGCGGAACTTCAACGCCCTCTTTCAAGTAATCAGCTCTTCTCGTTCATCTCCCGAGGCTGGTTTTTACTATGTTCAGGCGAAGGCCCATATGAAACTGATCAGCTCGCCCTCGAGCACCTATGACCCCAATTGGAAGGAGAAGTTTATCTTCGTCAAGGCCCCAACCGAAGAGGGCTTTGGGGTGCCCACGCAATGGGGCTCGTTTGCAAAGAGCCGCTTACAACCCGCACTCTCCAAAGATTGGGCCAAGACCCTGACAGCAACCCTGAGGGACGAGGGCCACCTTATTCAAGCGAAAGATTGGATAGATGATGAGGAGCTCATGTTCCTGTGTGGCCTTTCTAACGATCCCTATTTCCTTGACAACCCTCCGGCTCGCGATATAGAGAGAGATGGTTAGATTCCCAGGGCGCTAACCTTTAGACAGGAATACTAACTGCATCTTTGTACTTGTAATTTGCACACTTAATAATTCTGTTTAAGGATTTATAACCCTTGTACTTTCCATTTTTGCAGGAGTTGCTATAATAGAGATGACAGGAGGAATCAGACAAGCCGCTCGCTTTGCTCATGCCAACAGGAATCAAGCCCAGCAAGGGGACCAGCAGCGCGAGCAACAGCGCCCTCGCAATCGTAGCAATCGCGGAGACGCTCGTAGTGGTAGTCAGGGCGCCAGTTCGAGCGCTATTCCAGAGGTTCAACCCCCTCGTGGACGAGGGGAGAGTAGACTGGCCAACAGAGAGACCAGGAGGCGGTTGACTACAGAGAGAGCGGGAGACGCTCAACCCCCTCTGGCTGCAGAACAAACGAGGCCTACAACCACCCTATCAATAATCGAGGCCCCACCAAGCGCAAGTAGGCCTTCCCGCAAGAGGAAGAGGATGCCCGATTCAGTGGCAATAAAAGACAGGGGCAAGCAGGTGGCCGAGGGCCCCAAGGGCGAGGGAGAAACTTCCTCTTCAGAGGAGGAACATTTATGGGAGTTCTCCCGACGAGGGGACAAGGACTACACAGGTGCCCCCGATGGTGGGCCAGTTCTGCTAAGGCCTGGCACGCTCGCTCAAGCCGTCAGCGAGAATCTCTACGACAAGGCCCAATTCTCGGCGGACCACCGGCATCTCTTCAGTGAGTCTGTGGAGAAAGTGACCTACGACGCGGCCCACGCCTTAATCTCCGTAAGTCCTTACTCCTTGCTTTCTTTGCTAATTTCTGTAAGTTAGCATTTTTTGGCTAACACCTCCCTTTCCTCCAACTTATGCAGCAAGTTCTTCCCCGGCTCCGAAATGTGCAAATGCGAGCCTCCATTTATGCCGAGCGCAAGGCCAAGTACAAGAAGATGGCCCGCTCGAACGACCCGGCTCAGATTCAATCGGAGCTGGACGTAGAAATTGCAAAGTATGAATCCCTCAAGGATTTGTACAATAAAACGGAGGAGGAGCTGGGAAAACTGAAGGAGGATTTCCAGGTGGTGGAGGCCGCTCGAAGAGGCTTGAGCGACCAGTTGGCCCAGGCTAACGAGCGCTGCAAGAAGGAGGCGGAGACCGAGCGGGAGAGCTGGAAGGCGAGGGCTCTGGAGGCTGAGAGGAAATTCAACGACGCCATGAACGAGTGGCCTCGGAGTCTTGAACGTGTGAACAAGGAGGCTCTTATCAAATTCTGCCATTCGAAGGCCTTTAACTTCGCAGCCTCATTGCATGGCCTGGATGAGGCCCAGAACGCCTTCAACTTGGCCGTCGAGCAGGGCATCCACAAAGGGCTAACTGACCCGGCTATGAAGGGAGCAGAGGGCACGGGGCTCATGTTCAACGAGCGTTGTGAGGAAGTGGATGAAGACCCAAACGACCCCGCGGACGCCATTGCTGAGATGGAGTACGACTTCTTGGTTAAGCTGATCCAAGATGAGTACACGGACGCTCATCGGGAAGGGGGTGCCGCTCAATCCACTCAAAATGATGACCCTCAAGATGAGCCCCAAGCGCCTATCGTGGAGGATGCCCCTGTCCCAGCTGCCGAGGGTGCTAATGCCCCCGTTCCTGCTGCCAACGAGCCTGACGATCCCCTAGCCCAACCGCAAGAGCCTGAAGGCCCAGTTCATGGCCCCGTGGCCCAGAATATACTGGTGATCGTTGATGAAGACATTGCTCCAGCCGCCTGAAGCTTTCCTCTTATAAATTTTCTATGTATTTTCCTGTTTTAGTGCCTCTCTTCTTTATTCTGAAACAATACTTCATAGGCCTTTGAGCCCTTTGTCTTGTAAGATTTTTTTTTTTTTTTTTTTTGCAATGAATATATACTCTATTCTTCGTAACTTTGTTCTTTTGCTTACTTATGAATCAGAACTTATACTTAGAGCTTGCTGGAACAAATCTTGTAATAATAAGACTGTGTGTAGCATACTCTGTGGATGTTTTAAGCCTTTAGAACTTCGAGAAATTTTGTTAACTTCTGTAAATCTTGAAAATTCGCCTAAGTCTTGAGCGATCGTGAGGGTCTTATTGTGAGATTGCCCCCCCCCCCTACTCAAGACTTGTATAAATTTTTGCCTTTGTCATAAGCCTTGAAAATTTGTCTAAGTCTTGAGCGATCGAAAGGGTCTTATTGTGAGATTGCCCCCCCCACTCAAGACTTGTATAAATTTTTGCTTTCGTCATAAGCCTTGAAAATTTGTCTAAGTCTTGGGCGATCGTGAGGGTCTTATTGTGAGATTGCCCTCGTTCAAGACTTGGGGACCTTCTTCTTATTCTCGAAAATTATGCTAGGTCTTGAGTACTTACGAGGGTCTTACTTAGAGGTTGCCCTCGTTCAAGACTTGTGACGTTCTGTCTGCAAGGGATCCCACTTTCGAGCGCAAGGCGTTGTAAGAAACGGCCAAGGCCTACTAGGATTTTCCCCATCTTGTTTAATTGGTTATGAGCGTAACCAGTCTATCCTTATGAGGGCGTCCCCCCAAGCGGAGTAGAGTACTGGCCAGCGTAACCCGTGCGAAATATCAGCATTCATATAGGAAGGGATTGCCAACCACGCTCGTGAAAACGAGGGATGTGGGTCTCATCCATTCAAGCAATCAAAGAAACATAATGTTAGAACAATTTAAGAAAAAGTTATACTGGAACTTACTCACAATTGGAAGTACAGAGGAACCCAACAAAGAGGGTCATTACATCATGTTCCGCAAAGAGCTTTTAAACATAAAACCGCCGGAGGTTACATGCGTTCCAAGGGCGAGGCAATCGCTCACCTTGAAGTGTCTCCAGGGTGTAAGTGTTGTTAGCTCTGAGTTGTACGACCTTGAATGGGCCTTCCCAGTTGGGGTCCAATTTCCCCACGTGCCTGGACACTTCCACTTTCTTCAAAACCAAGTCTCCCAACTGGAAAGTTCTCTCCCTCACACGCTTGTTGTACTGTTGGGCCACAGAGGCTTTATAATGGTGGATCTTAGCCCAGGCTTTGTTTCTCCTTTCATCCAGCAAGTCCAACTCCAAGCTCCTGTTGCCATCGTTGAGCTGAGGCTCGAAATAGCCAACACGAGCGGATTCATTTACTATCTCCGCTGGTATCATCGCTTCTGACCCATAAACGAGCGCGTATGGTGTTTCTCCAGTGGCCGCTCGTGGGGTTGTGCGATAAGCCCAAAGCGCTCCTTGCAGCTCTTCAGCCCATTCACTTTTCTTGCTCTCAAGCATGGTTTTCAGGTGTTGCAAGATGATCCTATTGGTAACTTCTGCTTGCCCATTGGCTTGAGGGTGTCCTACAGAGGTAAATCGCTGCTCGATCCCCAACTCGGAACACCATTCTCGGGTGTCGGCTGCTATGAACTGGGACCCGTTGTCAGAGATAAGCACCCTCGGGATGCCGTACCTGCAAATGATGTTTTTCCAAATGAAGTCCCTCACAACCCTGAAAGTGATTTTTGAAACGGCTTCGGCCTCAGCCCACTTGGTGAAGTAGTCGACGGCTAAAATGACAAACTTCTTTTATCCCGCAGCCATGGGCAAGGGGCCCACGATGTCTATTCCCCACTGGTCAAAAGGCCAAGAGACGTCTATTGGGATCATCTGTGCGGCTGGCAATTGAGGGAGATTTGAGTGAAATTGGCATTTAGGGCACTTCCTCGAAAATTCAATGGCATCTTGGAGAACTGTAGGCCAATAAAACCCACTTCTCAGAACCTTCTTTGCCAGGATACGCCCTCCGGAATGATTCCCACAGCTTCCATTGTGGATGAGTTCAAGCGTCTCCTTTGCTTGTGAGGGTCTTAGGCATCTCATTGGGGGTCCCTGGAATGATCTCTTGAATAACCTCCCCTCGTGATCCAAAGCGAAACGAGGGACCTTACTTCGGACTTTCCTAGCTTCCACCTTGTCAATGGGGGGAATTCCATCCCTAAGAAAAACGACGATGTCGTCAAGCCAACAGGGCTCGTTTGGATCAATCATAGCGATTATTCCAATGTCGACCCTTTCCCTGATCAAAGGTTCCTCAGTCTTAAGGAACGTAACAGAACGCTCAGAAGTACCTTCCAAAGCTGACGCAAACTTTGACAGAGCGTCCGCGCGCTCGTTCTCCTCCCGTGGTACTTGAAGTAGATGAAATTCCTTGAACTTCCCGATGATTTCTCTGGCTTTACTCAGGTACTGCACCATGGTGGTTTCTCGAGCCTCATAAATTCCATCAATCTGGCTCGCAATTAACTGTGAATCCACATAAGCGGTAATTCTGGAGGCTCCATTCTGAAAGGCAATAGTCAATCCTTGCACGAGGGCTTCATATTCTGCTTCGTTATTAGTGACTTGGAAATCCAGCTTGATTGCAAAGTCCAGCTCAATCCCATCGGGGTTTCTAAGGGCCACTCCTACTCCTCCCCCTTGAGAGGTTGAGGAACCATCCGTGTGCAGGACACATAACCCCTCACTCTCCTGAACGGCAGGCTCTAAACCAAAGCGTTCTGCCAACAAATCAGCTACCACCTGAGCCTGTATCGCGGTCCTGGGCTCGAAGCACAAGTCAAACTGGCTCAATTCGATGGCCCATTTGATTAATCTTCCAGACACGTCTGGCTTAGACAACACCTGCTTCAAGGGTTGGTCTGTGAGGACCGTTATGGAGTGTGCTTGAAAGTAAGGCCTCAGCCTTCTCGAGGCGTTGATGAGTGCTAATGCGAATTTCTCAATCTCCAGATACTTCTTCTCGGCTCCTTGCAATGTTTTGCTCAGATAATAGACAGGTAAGTGTTTCCGCTCCCGTACAGCGATCAGAACCGCGCTTGTGGCCTCGGAGGAAACGGAAAGATACATAAATAATCTCTCACCTTCGACGGGTTTAGTCAGCAGTGGGGCGCTCGATAAGTAAACCTTCATATCTTGCAGCGCCCTTTCGCATTCTTCTGTCCAAGCAAAGTTGCGTGCGTTCCTCAAAACTTTGAAGAAGGGAAGGTTCCTGTCCGCCGAGCGCGAAATAAACCTGTTCAACGAGATGATTTTTCCTACTAGGACTTGCACTTCCCGCAAATTTCGAGGGGAGGGAATCTCCAATATGGCCTTGATCTTCTCCGGATTGGCCTCAATTCCCCTCTGACTGACCATGTACCCTAAGAACTTTCCCCCTTGCACTCCAAAGGTGCACTTCGAAGGGTTCAACTTCATCCCATACTGACGCAGGATCGAAAAAGTACGCTTCAGATCTTCCAAGTGGGAGTCCTGTCGCTCGCTTTTGACAATCATATCATCCACGTAAACCTCCATGGACCTGCCAATTTCTTTTTCAAACATCTTGTTGACGAGCCGTTGATACGTAGCTCCGGCGTTCTTGAGTCCGAAAGGCATGACTAAGAAGCAATATACCCCCAGATGGACAACAAACGAGGTTTTGGGGCGGTCTTCTGGGGCCATAAAGATCTGATAGTATCCCTGGAAAGCGTCCATCATGCTCATGAGCTCGCAGCCAGCTGTCGAATCCACCAATTGGTCAATTCGGGGCAGCGGGTAAGGATCTTTAGGGCAGGCCTTGTTGAGATCAGTGAAATCATTGCACATGCGCCACTTATTCGCGCTCTTGGGCACCAAGACGACATTACACAACCATTCCGGGTACAAGATGGGCTCGATATATTGAGCCTCCAGGAGTTTATTAACTTCCTCTTCAATGACTTTCTTTCGAAAGCCATGTATATCCCGCTTTTTCTGCTTGATGGGTTTGAAAGAGGGATCCACATTAAGACTATGGACAATGACGCTTGGGTCAATCCCTGTGAGGTCGGAGGCTTTCCACGCAAATACATCACTGTTCTCCCTGAGGAAGTCAATCATCATAATCTGAGAGGGCCCCGAGAGGTTAGATCCTATCTGAGTAGTCTTATCCTTGTTTCCGGGTTCCAACTCAATGGTCAGGAACTTCTCCGAGGGTTCGATCCTTATGTCAGGGCTGGGAAGTTCGAGCGCCCTCTTCTTTCCTGTCAAACGGTCACCGTGTGCTGACTCACCCCCTCCCGGCTCGTCTCCTTCTGAGGACGATCCACCAACGGTCCCTGGTGGTGCATTTTCGAGGGGATTCTGTTAGGAATAGTGCCCTAGAAAGCCGATTGTATATCCGCTTTGTGCTTTTCCTTATTGTAATCACAGACAATCTTTGAATGAAATAACGAATTGAGGCAACACTTCTTTATATGCTCTTGTTTGGTATGCGTTTACTTTAGCTGTGCATGTATGAGAACTCCCCTAATCCTGATGACTTTAGGACTCTACCATTTAGGTGAAATGGTTCATGAAACGAGCCCTATATCACATAAGTCATGATTAGTAAAATACTCCAAGCCGATGAGTCCTACAGACAGTGGGAGTGTCAACCTGACTCCTCTAAGGCTTGCTTGTGGGATCACGCCCTTAAGAAGGACCACCTTGTTTCATGGAGGTGCAAAGTGTATAGTTGATACGTGCGTGATACATGAGGGTGCTTACTTTAATAAGTAAGTTCACTGAGGTGCCCCGTGTGAGAACATTCCTAAATGGGAAAGGAAGTTTCTATTTCAGGAAATGGAAACTTCCAGATTAGGAAATATCTCACGAGTCATTGATGTGATTAATTGATCCTTAGACTTGAGGTTCCATGTTACTTTATGAGTTAACTCTGCAGTCTTTGGTATAAGCTTTAAAGGGGGTCGCCTTAGACAACTGATTCAAGGCTTATGCTGGGGCTGCACAAGTGATTCATGAAAGTGAATGAGAATCAAGAAAGGACCTACACTTGCATATGCAAGGTGATCTCTTATTGTGTAAGTCATTCATATGCCATATGGAGTCCTTGGCCAAGGCAGTAGATCAAGACATCAAGAAAAGGGTTTCTTGGATTGAGATCAAATGGATATGAAATGCACTTAGCTTTAAGACCGGATTATTAGGGTTCTGATTATTCCCTTGCCCTAGATCTTGGTTGAGAGATAGTAAGTAGGAGGATTGTATCTCACATGAATCAATGACTTAAAGGTTCTGTCGAATCCGAACATTCCAATTCAGCTAGGGGTTAAACACCTGTTGCTAGACTATGGTCGTTTAATCTGTGGACTGATTAATTAATTAGTGAATTAATTAATTGGGGTCACTGCTAATTGAATTGAGAACCTAGAGGGTCACACACAACAACTTGGTTACATGAGTTGAGGCTTGAAAATGATTAAACGAGTTAATCGGGCCAAGAGGGTTCCACACTTGTGAAGTCACACGTGTGGCTTACGTGAGTGACACGTGTCACTGTGACACGTGTCACACACGTGTGTATATATATATTATATATATATTAAATAATTAATTAGTTAATTATTTAATAGACTTTGGTTTAATTTTGAATTAAAAAGAAAGTCTAATTTTGGAGAAAATAATCTAGTTAATTAATTACGAATTAATTAATTAGATAAAAATAAGTTATTTATTTTATAATAAATAAAGTATAAAATTATCCAAAAATAGTTTGGATATTTTTAGCTCTCTTAAAAGTTGACTAGAATTAGAATTCAAAGTCAAAGTTGGAAAATACTTGATAATCAAGTAATAGGAGAGAGAGGAACCAAATCCTTGTCCAACAAGGATTTGGATCGGCAACTCCCTCCTATATATAGGGGAGCTCGAGCTCCCCTTTAGGGCTAATAGACAATTCTTGGTTCATGTGTTGAACACCTTCCTTTCTCCAAGATTAAATTAAACCCTAGGTTAAGCCTAAACACTAACTAGAGAACTAGCATCCTTACTAGTTAGATTGTGATCAAGTTGGTGGACTTTCTCTAGAGACTTCAAGTTAGAAGTTTGAAGATTCGAGCTTTACCAAGGAGAGGGGATCAAGCCGCGAGAAGAGCGTTCTTGGGTGGCTTGAAACGCTTCAAGAAAGAACAAAAGAAAAGTAAGTTTTCTATCTTTACGAATTTGGTTACACGATTGCGAGTTCAAGGTCCTTTTGTTGGGAAATTTTTTTTAAATTCCGCTGCTTTCTGATTCGTGTTTTCCAACAAGTGGTATCAGAGCCACCTCGTTAATCGTGTTTCTGATTCGTCTCAATTATTCTGAATTTGGTAGAAATTCTTAGGCTTAGATGCGAATTAGGTATTCATGAGTTCTTTTAGAAAGCCTGAAATACGAAACTGTAATTTTTCCTGAATTTCTGAAACTGTTTTCTTAAATTGTGATTTTGAAAACCGTTTTGATTGAAATATGTTTAAATTGAATTTTTAATTTTTGGATTGAACCGGGTTTTCGAGAAACCCAGAAATACGAAACGAACACGAAAAGCAACGAGCCTAGGCGTGCTAGCATGTCGCACGCCCAGGCCCGTCGCGCCGCCCAGCTCCTCCCGCAACCGCGCGGGACGCCTTGCCCAGTCCGCCTAGTCGCGGCGGGCGCATGATGCGCGGCCGGCGCGCGCACGCGAGCGGCAACTGCCGCGCGCTGTGCGCGCGCTGCTGCGCGTCTGTGCCGCGCGCGGCTAGGCCCCTTTTCGGGCCCGTTTTCGTGTTTCGTGTTTTTCGTGTTTTCAGTCCGTAAAATCCCAATTTAATTTTATTTTAATTTTATCTTTTAAAATCAGTTTTGTTAAAATAAAATTATTTTAAAAATTTTGATTAAATTGGGATTTTTGAGAAATTAAAGCGATTTGGATTTTGGAAAAATTATGAATTTTATTTTCTGAAAATAATGAAAGAATAAAATTATTAATTTTGGAAATTAATTGGAATTTTATTGGTTTATTGTTTTTCGGGTTTTATTGAAAAGGCTCTTGAACAAGAATTGCATCTAAGTCGTGTTTTAAGCTATTAGAGCTTAAAGCGAGAATTTTAATTTATTGGTTAAATTTAAATTCTTGCAAAAGCATGTTAGGTGATCATGGGTTTAGATCTATGTATGGTTTTAATTTATGCACATGGATGGTTTAAATTGGGGTTGGAGCCCTATAGTTGCGTTTTTCAATTGAGGTTGGAGCCTCACTTATGTGCGTACTGTTATGTGATTTATTATGTGGCTTTCCATATTACTGTTTTTGAGGCCGGGGTATGCCCCGTGTAATTGTCTAAGGCCAATATGAAGATTAAGCCTTATTACTTTATGTCTTTTTCTTTTATTGTAATTTGAGAGTAGAGATAGGTGGTGAGGTTTTATTTTCATTTTGGAGACAATGCACCCATGGAGTAAGATGGACCACATTCAAGTAACAAGGAGACCGTAAGTGAAGACCCCTCAAAATGTTAGGGAGGGGAATCTCAATTGTTAAATGTAATAGAGATAGGGCTCGTATTTTGTTACTGCTTTCCCTTATGTGATTTGAACTGTTTATGTGGCATGTATGTTAGAACTAGTGATTGTGGAGTGGCTCCCACATATCACGCATAAGATAGGTAGAACCCATGATCATTACATGTTAGTATCATGCTAGGACATGTTATCTGTTTATGTGCTTGTTTGAAATGCATTTAAGTGTACTTGCATTAATCAAGACTAATAAAATTGGATAACATATATGTTGGTGAGGTCGAACCGGACAACTCTCCGGTTGATTCGAAAATTCCCATTAAATATTAAGCTAATTTCGAACAAATAGGTGTTTAATTCGAGATGCAAATTTTGAATTAAATTCCTAGCATTCCATCAATAGGTTTTAAGTTTAGTAAGTAAAGCTAGTTATTGTCCGCGAGTCGTGGGATAGCTAGTGGAGCTTGTTAGTTCTTAGTTACCTAATTAATCATTTTAAATGATCAATATTTCGTGGTCAATTTTAGCAAGGGCGATGTCCGCGAGTCGTGGGTCGTTCGAACTAAGTTTTGGTCATGATCTTATGATTGATGGGTCTAGCTTAAAGCCTAAGTAAATATGGATGTCGCACGAGTCGTGGGTCCATATTGAAAGATAGGTGATGCAAAAACAATTACTAAGAGTTCTAAAGGTGTTAGAATTGGTAGGTTGTACCTACCTAGGGTTCTTACTTAGAATGTCCGCGAGTCGTGGGTTCGAGGTAAAATGCCTAGGATCTTAGTACCCATTGGGAAACGTGTTCCTCTTAGATCTTTGGGAATTCTAGATCTTTGAAAAACAGTGGGAGCTACAATAAATTAAAGACCTTATCTTTTGTATATCATTATAATTCAGCATGCTCACTAGTTCTCTGTTTTACCATTTAAGTCGTAGATTCTGTGATTCTCTACGTGTTTTGAAATGGCAACCCAAAACCCTCTTGTATCGATCCTCGAGTCAAACAAGTTGACTGGTCCCAACTATTCTGATTGGCTGAGGAATCTAAAAATCATTTTAGATTCTGAGAAGAGAACTTATGTTCTCTTCGAAGGGGAGCCTAGTCCTGAAGGGGAGGCTCCCACTCGGGCCGAGCGGGATGCGATTCAGAAGTGGAAGGATGATAATCTCCAAGCCCGTTGCCTTATGTTGGCTAACATGTCTCCGGACTTGCAAAGGCAACATGAGGTCATGGAATTTGCTTGGGAGATTTACGACCACTTAGAGCAACTTTACCGCCCTCATGAACGTGTTACAAGGTATAACACTTCAAAGGAATTATTCCACTTGAGAATGAGGGAAGGTTCAAGTGTCCATGAATATGGACTCAAGTTTCTTGCCCTTACTGAGAAACTTGCTTCCATGGACATGCCACTGAAAGATGAGCTTTCAGTGGATTTGTTGCTAGCTTCGCTCCCACCATCATTCAACCCATTTGTCCTTAACTTCAATATGAATCATGCTGGTGCTACTGTAGCTGAGCTGATTAGTCAGCTTGTGACTGCTGAAAGCACGATCAAGAAGGACAATAAGGTTTTGATGGTGAATGCTCCATCTTCCTCTTCTGGGCCTTCTAAAGGTAAGGGCAAGAAAGCCCAAAAGAAGAAGAAGAAACCCCTTAGGCCCACTGGTGGCATTTCGAAGGGGAAGGCCTAAAAGAAGAAGCGTGATCAGAAAGAGGATGTTTGCTTCCATTGTGGCAAAGCGGGACATTGGAGGAGAAACTGCCCAGAGTACAAGGCTACTCTGAAGAAAGGTATCTTTCTCGTTGAAGTAAATCTTTCTATTAATTCTAGTTCTTGGGTACTTGATACCGGTTGTGGAACTCACATCTGTAATGATGTACAGATGCTAAGTGAAGTCCAACAACTCAAAGAAGGAGAATGTGTCTTGAAGATCGGCGATGGCTCAAACGTTGAAGCTCGAGATTTAGGCACAATTAGATTAGATTTAGGTAGTTTTGAGTTAGTATTAAATAAAGTCCTTTATGTACCGAATATTATTCGTAATATAATTTCAGTTCCAATATTAGATTGTGAAGGTTATGAAACTTATATTAAGAATGGTAAATACTTTATCAAACGGAACAACTCTTCCGTTCATATCGGTACTCTAAGTAATGGACTTTACCTAACTCAAAATATCAATATTATGAATATACAACGAGAAACAAAGCGTAAGAGAGATGACAAAGTTTCAGCTCCCTTATGGCACGCTAGATTAGGACACATTTCCAAGAACAGAATTAGCAAGATAAACACTTTAGGATCATTCTCTGAAAATGATCTCAAAGAGTTAACTTCTTGCGAATCCTGTCTCAAAGGAAAAATGTCCAAAAGTCCCTTTTAAAGGAACTGTGGAACGTGCCACTAAGGTTTTGGATTTGATCCATACTGATGTTTGTGGACCGCTCAGTGTAAGCACTAGAAACAATCATCAGTACTTCATAACCTTTACTGATGACTTTAGTCGGTATGGTTATGTATACTTAATGAAGTATAAATCTGAAGCTTTTGAGAAATTCTTAGAATTTCAAAAGGAGGTTGAGAACCAAACTGGTCACAAGATCAAAGCACTTCGATCTGATCGAGGAGGCGAATATCTTAGTGAAGAATTCCTTAATCATCTCAAAGATAATGGGATTATCTCTCAGTGGACTCCTCCGGGAACTCCTCAGCCTAATGGAGTTTCTGAGAGAAGGAATCGAACCCTACTTGATATGGTTCGTTCCATGATGAGTTTCACTGACTTACCACCTTCTTTCTGGGGTTATGCCCTAGAAAGTGCAGCAAAGATTCTGAATCTAGTTCCCTCTAAGTCAGTCCCCAAGACGCCCTATGAAATGTGGCATGGTAAAGTCCCTAGTTATTCTTATTTAAGAATTTGGGGTTGTCCTGCTTACGTGAAGAGGACAGTGGGAGATAAGTTAGAATCTCGTTCTAACTTATGCTACTTTGTAGGTTATCCTAAGGAATCCATAGGATACTACTTCTATGATCAATCTGAACAAAAGGTGTTTGTTTCCAGAAATGCTACTTTTCTGGAGGAACCGTTCCTTAAAGAAAAGAAAGGCAAGATCATAGAATTAGAAGAAGTACAAAGTGACCCCACACCACCCACTGGAGAAACGTCCCACTCTGATCAACCACAACCAATCACGAATTTCGATACATATGTAAATCCTCCTCTAAGGCGTTCTGAACGCACTCCTAGACAGCCGGAGAGATGGTATGGATTCTTCCATGAAATCTCTCAAAAGGATAATGATCCTTCAACATATGAGGAGGCACTTTCAGATTCTGACTCTGAACAGTGGATAGAAGCCATGAAATCCGAAATGGATTCCATGAACTCCAACCAAGTTTGGACCTTGGTAGATTTGCCTGATGGGGTCAAACCCATAGGTTGCAAATGGATCTTTAAGAGAAAGCTTGGAGTTGATGGAAGCATTGCAGCCTACAAAGCAAGACTGGTTGCAAAAGGATTCACTCAGAGACCCGGCGTGGACTTTGACGAAACCTTTTCACCAGTTGCAATGCAAAAGTCTATTCGGATTATGCTTGCCATTGCTGCATATTATGACTGTGAGATATGGCAAATGGATGTGAAAACTGCCTTTCTCAATGGTGACATTGACAAAGACATTTATATGGAGCAACCCATAGGTTTCACATTCAGTGGGAGTGAGCAAAAGGTTTGCAAACTCCAAAGATCAATCTATGGATTGAAACAGGCTTCTAGGAATTGGAACATTCGATTTGATGAATCGGTCAAAGCGTTTGGCTTCATCCAAATTTCGAATGAATCATGTGTGTATAGAAAGGAATTGGAGACCTCAGTGCAATTCTTAGTACTTTATGTTGATGACATCCTTCTTATTGGGAATTCGAAGGATGACATGAAAGTGACTAAGTTATGGTTATCGAACTAATTCGAGATGAAAGATCTTGGTGATGCGTCCTATATCCTTGGAATTAAAATCTATAGAGATAGATCTAGAAGGTTAATAGGACTATCACAGTCGATGTACATTGACAAAGTATCGAAGAGATTCAATATGGAGTCTGCAAAGGTTAAGAACCTTCCTATGAGTGTAGGAACATGTCTTTCAAAGAAGATGTGTCCTAAGACTAACCTTGAGAAGGAAAGAATGACTCATACACCTTATGCATCAGCAATAGGTAGCATAATGTATGCAATGTTATGTACTCGACCGGATGTGGCTTATGCACTTAGTGTGACGAGTCGTTTCCAATCTGACCCTGGAGATGGTCACTGGGCTGCCGTGAAGAATATTCTTAAGTACTTGAAGAGTACTAAAGATTTATTCTTAGTTTACGGAGGTCAGAAAGATCTTACTGTCGAAGGATACTGCGATGCAAGCTTTGCATCTGACTTAGATGATTTTAAGTCAATGTCAGGATATATTTTCTGCCTAAACGGCGGAGCAGTGAGTTGGAAGAGTTCCAAGCAAACAACCACTGCAGATTCGACCACTGAGGCCGAATACTTAGCTGCAAATGTTGCAGCTAAGGAAGGTGTTTGGATAAGAAACTTCATTCAAGAATTGAATGTTGTTCCTAGCATGAAAGACCCCATTACTGTGTTTTGTGACAACACTGGGGCGGTTGCTCAAGCAAGAGAACCAAGATCTCACCAACGGACCAAGCACATTATGAGGAAGTATCACCTAATCCGTGATATTATCAAAAGAGGTGATGTGCAAATTGAGAGGGTCACATCAGCAGAGAACGTGGCAGATCCACTTACTAAACCCCTTAGTCGAGAAGCTTTCCAAGGTCATCTTCAGAAGATGGGACTTAGAGTAGCTTTAGAATGGCTTTGACGGGCAAGTGGGAGATTGTTAGGAATAGTGCCCTAGAAAGCCGATTGTATATCCGCTTTGTGCTTTTCCTTATTGTAATCACAAACAATCTTTGAATGAAATAACGAATTGAGGCAACACTTCTTTATATGCTCTTGTTTGGTATGCGTTTACTTTAGCTGTGCATGTATGAGAACTCCCCTAATCCTGATGACTTTAGGACTCTACCATTTAGGTGAAATGGTTCATGAAACGAGCCCTATATCACATAAGTCATGATTAGTAAAATACTCCAAGCCGATGAGTCCTACAGACAGTGGGAGTGTCAACCTGACTCCTCTAAGGCTTGCTTGTGGGATCACGCCCTTAAGAAGGACCACCTTGTTTCATGGAGGTGCAAAGTGTATAGTTGATACGTGCGTGATACATGAGGGTGCTTACTTTAATAAGTAAGTTCACTGAGGTGCCCCGTGTGAGAACATTCCTAAATGGGAAAGGAAGTTTCTATTTCAGGAAATGGAAACTTCCAGATTAGGAAATATCTCACGAGTCATTGATGTGATTAATTGATCCTTAGACTTGAGGTTCCATGTTACTTTATGAGTTAACTCTGCAGTCTTTGGTATAAGCTTTAAAGGGGGTCGCCTTAGACAACTGATTCAAGGCTTATGCTGGGGCTGCACAAGTGATTCATGAAAGTGAATGAGAATCAAGAAAGGACCTACACTTGCATATGCAAGGTGATCTCTTATTGTGTAAGTCATTCATATGCCATATGGAGTCCTTGGCCAAGGCAGTAGATCAAGACATCAAGAAAAGGGTTTCTTGGATTGAGATCAAATGGATATGAAATGCACTTAGCTTTAAGACCGGATTATTAGGGTTCTGATTATTCCCTTGCCCTAGATCTTGGTTGAGAGATAGTAAGTAGGAGGATTGTATCTCACATGAATCAATGACTTAAAGGTTCTGTCGAATCCGAACATTCCAATTTAGCTAGGGGTTAAACACCTGTTGCTAGACTATGGTCGTTTAATCTGTGGACTGATTAATTAATTAGTGAATTAATTAATTGGGGTCACTGCTAATTGAATTGAGAACCTAGAGGGTCACACACAACAACTTGGTTACATGAGTTGAGGCTTGAAAATGATTAAACGAGTTAATCGGGCCAAGAGGGTTCCACACGTGTGAAGTCACACGTGTGGCTTACGTGAGTGACACGTGTCACTGTGACACGTGTCACACACGTGTGTATATATATATATTATATATATATTAAATAATTAATTAGTTAATTATTTAATAGACTTTGGTTTAATTTTGAATTAAAAAGAAAGTCTAATTTTGGAGAAAATAATCTAGTTAATTAATTACGAATTTATTAATTAGATAAAAATAAGTTATTTATTTTATAATAAATAAAGTATAAAATTATCCAAAAATAGTTTGGATATTTTTAGCTCTCTTAAAAGTTGACTAGAATTAGAATTCAAAGTCAAAGTTGGAAAATACTTGATAATCAAGTAATAGGAGAGAGATGAACCAAATCCTTGTCCAACAAGGATTTGGATCGGCAACTCCCTCCTATATATAGGGGAGCTCGAGCTCCCCTTTAGGGCTAATAGACAATTCTTGGTTCATGTGTTGAACACCTTCCTTTCTCCAAGATTAAATTAAACCCTAGGTTAAGCCTAAACACTAACTAGAGAACTAGCATCCTTACTAGTTAGATTGTGATCAAGTTGGTGGACTTTCTCTAGAGACTTCAAGTTAGAAGTTTGAAGATTCGAGCTTTACCAAGGAGAGGGGATCAAGCCGCGAGAAGAGCGTTCTTGGGTGGCTTGAAACGCTTCAAGAAAGAACAAAAGAAAAGTAAGTTTTCTATCTTTACGAATTTGGTTACACGATTGCGAGTTCAAGGTCCTTTTGTTAGGAAATTTTTTTTAAATTCCGCTGCTTTCTGATTCGTGTTTTCCAACAGATTCTCCACATTGTCTCCCTTCTTCTTTTTGTTCTTCTTCTTGTTCAACTTCGCCCTTTTCCGTGCTGGGCTGTCCTCATCTAGATTGGGGAAATCCACTGATTTCTTGGTGGAACCAATTTGGAAGGTTTTCCCCGCTTTAGGCTTTTTAAGGGACAACATGTAACATTCCCAAGCCTCTTGTACATTGCACAGTACTTCTCCCACACCCTCGGAAGTAGGGAATTTAATCTTCTGGTGGTAGGTGGAGATGATGGCTTTGAAATCCACGAGGGCAGGGCGCCCCATTATGATGTTATAAGGAATGTCAATCTCCACCACCGCGTATGTTACCAAGAGTGTCTTGCGCTGAGGGGCTCGGCCGAATGAAGTAGCTAAGCGTATCTGCCCTCGTGGGACAACTTCCGAGCCTCCAAAGCCAATGAGGGCCGTTTTGAGAGGCTCGAGCGGAAGGTCAGCCTTCATCTTTAAAAATGTAGAATAAGGCAAAACATTAACAGAGCTTCCACTATCCACCAACACCCTTTTTACAACGTGATTATGAACATCTACACTAACCACCATGGGGCAATCGGAGGTTACACCCTCCCCATGGGGTGTTACAATATGCTCTAAATCCCTATCATCGAAGCCTATTACATCATTCTCTCTTGACCGCTGAGCGCTTGGACTCTGGATGGCATAGATGGGTTTAGGCACTGCTGGGCGTTGGTTGTAGCTCCGGACATACCTCCGTCGGGAGGCGTTGGAATCCCCTCCTGATGAGCCTCCTGCAATCATATTTATGACTACAAAAGGTTCGTTTTCTTGCTCAGGGGCTTTTCCTTTACTGCCCCGGCGGCTGCTGCTTTCAGGGGGTCCCCTACCCCTTGGGCTCTTCGATCGGGACGGACTTCTCTTTCTTCCTCCGGCGCGCTCGTTGCAGCGTTCATCGTAACGCTCGAGCACCCGGACGAATTCCTTCAGGTGGCCCCCTGCGACGAGCCTCTGAATCTCAGCTTCCAACTGTCGGCACTCATCCGTGTCGTGCCCCCTCTGCTTGTGGAATGTGCAGTATTTGTTCGAGCGCCTGAGCGAGTCCGTTTCTCTCATTTTGATGGGTCTCTTAAAGAGCTTTTTATCGGAGAGGTTGTAGACTTCTGAATTCAGCCTGGTGAGCGGGACCCGCTCGAATCGCCGAGGGGGTGGTGGCGACCTTTTGCGCTCTTGAGGGCGCTCCTTCTTGACTACCACCTCCCGTCCCCGCTCGTGATGGGGTCGCTCGTTCCTGGCTGGACTGTGATGCCGGGGACCATTCGTCCCATACATGTCTTCGAGCGCGAAGAACGGCTCGGCAACCTCTCTCAAGGCCATGAGGGTCCCTGGCCTCCTTTCTACAATGGCGTCGGTAAACTTCTTGCTCACATACTGCTTGTGATCCACAGCCTGAAAGAGCACTGGGATCAAGAAATCCATAGAAGGCCTCTCCACCTGTAGGATTTCCTTGTTGAAGCGGGCGAAGAACGAGCGCAGAGACTCGCTCCTGCCTTGCACCACGTTGTAAAGGGCAGTAGGTGCGGTGACTGGCGCTTTTAAAGAATTAAAGTGGTTGAGGAAAGCATGAGCCAGCTCTTCATATGAGTGAATCGAGCGCGGCGGCAGTCGCTTGTACCACTCCTGAGTCATTCCCACTAAGGAAGTGACAAACACTTTGGCCCAGTAGTTGCTGGAATGCTCGTAGAGGTGCATTAGATGTAAAAAGTGATCCAGATGTTCAGCCGGATCAGTCGTCCCGTCATATCGGTTGATGGAAGTAGGGATTTTGGCCATGCCTGCTTGGGCCATCAGAACTTCCTCCACGAGGGGCAAGCCCCTCGCCAACGGGTGGTACTCATACGTGCCGAAGTTTTCCTCCGGCTCCTTGCGGTGGGGGACCTTTGGTGGGGGGTCCTTGGTACGGGTGCTTCTGGCGTCAACCCGTTTATCCCGACTAGGGGAGATCTGAGTTGAACGCCCTCGTGAGAGCTGTCCCACAATATCCTTTAAACCCTGCAGCTGGTCTTGCACAGCCGCGAGGATGTCAGGATTCACGTCCCCTTGCCTGTCCCCGTATCTGGGGGCTCGTGACCCCCTCCTGGAGACATGAGAATCCCCTTTATTCTCGTTCACTCGTTCTGTGGGCTCTTTATTCCTGCCCATGGAGGGACGCTCGTTGCCCTCCTGCTGGGGCACTTCTCTGGCTGGTGGTGGCGGCGGTTGTGCCCTCAGGACAGCCTGGGCTTCTCTGAGGGGAAAATTTTGTTGTCCGTCCAAAGGGGCTGCAACTTGAGTGGCCTGCCCAGAGGGAAAGTACATGGAGTGGAACCTCTCCCATGCTCCCTGGGCCGCCTGAACCTCACACTGGGCATAGAGAGCCCTCAACTGTTGGGTGGTTAGTGGAGGTAACTCCACTCCTTCAATCTCCCTGGGGATCACCATCGGGAGCTGGATCTGACCAGCATGATACGGCTGGACCGGCGGCACCATAACAGCCGGGGTGAGGGTATATCCGGGTGGGGGCATCATGTAACTCTGCACTCCGGGAATCACCTGGGGAGGGACCCATGGGTTCTGAGCAGACTGCGGAGGAGCAGAGAGAGAGACTCCTCCAGCGGCGGCGGGAATTGGCAGTGCCGGCGGCGTAGGTAGAGGTATTGAAGACCCTGCTTGCGGAGTCACTCCTGCGGCGGGAGGTGCTCCACCAACGGTGACGGAAGGAGGTGGGGCTCCACCAGCAGTGGTGGAGGGAATAACGATATTGGCATCTTGGGAGGCGTTATCTCCTCCTCCCACGGCTCCAGACCTTGTAGCGACCATGACTGGAAAGGATAAGAGTGTGCTTGCTCTTCTACCAACAGAAAGAAGGAAAGGGACGGAGAAACGGTTTCCCACAGACGGCGCCAAAAATGATGGGTTCAGAATGTGAGGGTCCGAATCCAAACACTCTACGATTTGTAGTTGTGGAGGAAACCGCCGGAGATTCGCCGAAAATGAGAAAGGGGGTTCTACCTGTTGGGACAAGCACAATAAAAGTCAGAAGGCCAAGCTGGGGGAACTGGGGGTGATGCCCAGTTTGGCTCTCCGACGCTCAAGTCAGTTCAAGGTATGAAGGAGAAACGTAAGTTCAGTCACAGTTTCAGTGATGAAGAATGCTTACCCGTGTAGAAGATGACTTTAGCTATTTATAGTTGAGGGTCAAGGGCCCTTTGGTCATTTGCCTCAAGTGGTCCTGGCCGAATGTTGCCCTAACACGTGGCACCATGAGAGAGAAACCTAGGAGGAATCTTCTGCAAAGGCGGCCAAAAGTTGGTGCCGGCAACAGTGGCAGGTGCGCGGGCATGTACGATGTGTCAGAGAGCCATTTGGGTGGTTGGTAACGAGGGCTTAAGAGCGCGCTCGTGACAACCTGGAGTATTGGAAGCCAAGATATCCGCTGGGGGGAATGAATGCTCCAGTTCAAGTGACGAGCCAAATGGGAATGCCACTCTGAGGGAGTATGACGCTCGAAGAGGGCTCCCTTGGCACGTGGACGTGCCAATCATACAGTATGAATGGCGCTCGTGAGAGTGACAGCACTCGTTGGGCTCAACTCATGAAGAAGGATTGCGCTCGTTGAGCTTAGCGCTCGGGCACTGATGGGTACAACCTTGGGGAGACAGATGTCACCATCTCGGTGATGCCACGTGTCCTAATGTGGGACGATCGTATTTTGACCCCATCAATAATAAAATATTTATAGTTATAAAAATTAAAATATTATTTTTTAGTTAAATATATTGGCTCGCGAGTCGGCTCGTGAGCCACGAGCCCAACTAAAAGGGGCTTGGGTTCGGGCTTGGCTCGAGCTTGCTCGCCAGGCTCGTGAGCCGGCTCAGCTCGTTTGCATCCCTAGTCCCGGTACATGCACACCCTATTTGTTTAATGGAAAAAAATAGGGTAAATTACATTCAGGTCCCCTGAGGTTTGCTATAATTACAATTTAATCCCTATTTTTTCATTTATTATAAAACACCCCTATAAACACTGTTTCAGTTAGGGGTGTACAAAAAAACCGAACCGAACCGAACCGAACCGAAATCGAACCGAACCGATCATGTTCGGTTTCGGTTTCGGTTAGTGTTATTTTGAAAATTCGGTTTCGGTAAAAACCGAACGGTTTTCGGTTTTTACCGAAAACCGAACCCATTGGCCATATTACGTTTTTCTAGTTTTCCTTTACACGCTTCACTTATGTCGTGTTCTTACAAATGAAATTATGGGGGCTCAATTACAATTCCCAAACAGCCAAATTCAATTTCAAACCCTCCACCCGGAGTCCGACTTCACTTCTACAGATCTCTCCACCGTTTGATTTCAATGGCTCAAGCTTCCAGAAGAAGGACAAAGTGGAGCTGCTGGGTTGTTGGCTGGAGGCACCTGAAGGATCGAACTCAAGAGTCAAGGACTCAAGGACTCAAGGTAGAGCTGCTGCGTGGTTGTAATTATTATTTGTTGCAAACCCTTTTCAGCCTCTAAGCAACAAAGATGAAGGTTCAATGTAGATGTTTCCCTTGCAAAGCTGTAGACATGGCTGGATCGATTCTTCTGATTTTGTCTGTGTATTATGCATATGTGGGATTTTCTTTTTCAATTTCGGTTTCTTCGGTTACTAACCGAAACCGAACCGAAAAAATTCGGTTTTTACCGAACCGAAACCGTACCCCTTCGGTTTGGTAAACGGTTAGCATATTTGCTAACCGAATTTTCGGTTAACCGAAATCGAAAAACCAAAAACTCGGTTTTTTACCGTTTGAAGACCCCTAGTTTCAGTTGAGGTCCTTGGCAGAATAGTAGAAAAGTCAGTCATATACTTTTTCGTGTTTTACAAAAAAGTCCCTGGGAACATTGTTCATGTAACGCCCTGATTTTCAGGCAGTCAGGTACGCTAGACACGTGTGAGTTTCGAGCGTTAGGATTTATTTTATTATTTTCGTTTATTCAATTTATACGTGTTATATTAATTTTATAAATTGCATCTCAACATGATTACTTGAAAATCCGTGAAAACTATTCAAGAATTATTGTACATATTGAATTTAATGGTTACGTGAATTAAGTGCCCAGTTTGTTCTAAGTACCTAATTGGCCTTAATTGTCATTTATTTAAATTAATGGACCAACTTGCATGAAAGCACTCTTGGACTAAATTGATCGTTTTCCAAACTTGTTATACCCGAGTGCACAACTTACACACTTTAGGGATTTAATTGTAATTTTAATAAATTCATCAAAATCAAGATATGAATCACGTTATATTCTTCTTCATACTTCTATAATCATTTCATTTTATACAAGCATATCATATCCATCTCTCTCTCGGTTTAGTCATCAAGGAAGAAAAGAAAATTGGGCAATCACCATCTTCAAGCTAGAATTAGCTAAGGAATTTCATGATTGAAGCTCAAGCATCATCTTCCCATCATTCTCTTCCATTTAATTTCATTTCAAGGTATAGATGGATATATGTGTGATTTCTTGATAAATTTGATTGAGGCTAGGGTTAAGATTTGGGCTTGGCAACTTGATTAATGGTTGATATAAGTGTGATTTCATGCTTTAGACCTGAATTTCATGCATAAATCTTGAGATTTATGAAGATATATGATGAGTTCTTGTTTGGGTAAAAGTTTATGATTTTGATGATTAAATCATGGAATGAGTGTTCAAGTTGGATTTTATAGCATTTTAAGTATGCTAGCATGATTCTCTCATGAAATTATGCATTTGGGGATGGAATTATATGTGTTTTATGGGGTTTTGTTGAGAATCCGTGCCTCCCCTGTTTCGTCCCCTGCTTCTGTATCTCCTGCATGGCGGGAACGGCCCTTCCCGTCCCAGTTCATTCTGGGAACGGCTGTTCCCACCCATTTGAAAATGACAGGCGCGCGATTATGGGAACGACCCTTCCCAGTTTTGGCCTGTGGTCGGAACGGCCGTTCCCAGCTCACTGCGTATGCTTGAACAATACTGGGAACGACCCCTCCCATTTTCAACTACGGGCCGGAACGACCGTTCCCAACTGTCTGAGCAGGCATAAACTTTCTGCACAAAGTTGGGAATTCCATTTCCTTTCCTTTACCCTTAATTGACCCCAACATGCTATTATATGATCAATTACATGTCATAATATGATAATTAAATGCTACATTGTTCATTTCACGATATCTCGTTATGTGATCATGCCTTGCGTCATATTTGGTACTATTGTCGAGTATTGTCTCACGTATGCACGTATGTCCTATTTTCTTATCCAGTTCTTCTCCAGGGCGGAGATTATGGATCATGAGCACGTTCACGCATCCACGAGTCATTGTGTCGCCTGTCAGGTGAGGTTTAATTCTAGTTATATAGAACCTATACAACCCTTACGTGAGCTTTCGGCCAAAAGGTATTTATATTTATAATTTTCTATGAAAATACTCATGATTACAAGCAAGTTATTTCATGCAAGCAAGTCATGTTCATGAAAAGCAAGCAAGCCATGTATTGTATCGTGCATGTTTTAGGCGAGTAGCATGACCGTTCACGTTGGGCCCGAGGGTAGTGGCTTGAGCCAACCGGGAAAGCAAGGGCTGACGGGTAACTCTCGCGCTATCCTCACCGCATTGGGATGACCCCTGAATCCGCTAGGAGATTAGTGGAGGAAGGAGTTCCGGGCTTAGGGATTCATGTACCCTCTGCTCAACACGTCGTGGATGGTGAAGACTAGCTACCTTCCCATCATTGGAGGGAGAAGGAGACTGGGGATGGGTCCGGCATCAGGGATTGTCCTCGGGTTATTGCATGATTTCCATTCCATGAATATGTTACTTGATTACACTATCGCATGATTGCACGATAATTGAATTGCATGAACACCTACTAATTAACCACGCAAGCATGATTCATGTACATTTGGAGTAAGGTTGGAGACCGCCCTCACTCGCCGGGGCCATGTATTGATTGCATGAAATGATCAAGTATTTAATATTGATAGTTGTATTCTCGGGCGAAGATACCTTATTATTGAACTTATATACTTATCTTTTATAAAACTTTACCGGAGAATATAACTTGCATGTTAACTGCGCAAATATCTAATTAAACCCCTCACTCGGTCTTCACAGACTGACGCCTCCACCTTTCAGGTTATTGCAGGTGCACGCTAGGCGGGAAGTGAGTCGAGTCTAGTCCTAGTAGTTGAGTCAAGCACGGTGCATTTTATTTAGTTGTTTATTTATTGTTCCGAAGGAATTATGTTTAATGTTATTTGGTATATATGTTAGGAGATGATAATATATTGATATGTGAACTAGTATACGAGTTACTTGGCAAAAGATCAATGTTATAGCATGCTAGTAGTGATGTTTGTTATTGACCAGGTTATGCTTCCGCTTTATTTCTATTGCACGTATGAGTTAGTCCCGCCTAGCCGGTCATTTTATTTTCTTGTCACCCGTTCGCTGCAGGTTGGTTCATGTACGGACTATTTATTTCGTGGGTGGATCGGCCTGTAGTGTGGGGGTGTGACATCTCTACGTGTAGGGGTGCTACAGTTCATAGGGGTGTTTTTGTAATAAACGAAAAAGTATGGACTAAATTGTAATTATGGCAAACCTCAGGAAATCTGGATGTAATTTCCCAAAAAAAATATATATGCTTTGTTTTTGAATTTTTTTCTATTTTTTATTGATTTTTTAAAATTTTTTATTTATCTTTTTGAAATAAACAAATAGAGTGTGCATGCAACATGCAAGAATTTCTCATTAGGTTGTCTTACATCCAACCGCAATAACTCTTCTTCCCACGGATCCCTCCTGAATTATATGTCTCTTAATGGTCAGGCAAAATAATTAGTCAAAAAAAAAAAAAAAATTTACTCAATAAGCGCCTTCAGCTACCTCGGGAGATTAGTCCTTCACTCAATTGGGTGGGGGGAAACTCTGAGAGATAAAAAAAAAAAAAAAAAAGTCAAAAAATTACTGATAAATTTAGGGTTAATCTTTTTTTCACCCCAACCCTTCGGGTGTTTTGCATTTTAGTACCCAATTTTTGAAATTTTACACTTTAGTATCCAATCTTTGAATTTTATTGTACTTAGATACCCAATTTTAGATCCGACTATTAAGAAAATGACACGTGTTTTGCACTTATTTGTTCGATTTGAAATTGGGCACTTAAGTGCAATAAAATTCAAAGGTTGGGTACTAAAGTATAAAATTTCAAAGGATGGGTACTAAAGTGCAAAACACCCAAAAAGTTGGGGGTGCAAAAAAAGATAAACCCTAAATTTATAATATGTCCCGCATGAACAACACAACATAATAAATAATATTCTTAATAATATTTGTGCGCGAGAATTCTTAACAAAAGTCAAGTTGGCTAGATTAATACCAATAAAGTTTGGTTCAAATGATTAATGGATTCATTTTTCAGAATAAGGTCCTGGGTTCGAATTTCATTTAAGTGTGTGTGAGTTAAAAAAAAAAAAAAAAAGTTGGCTAGATTAATAGAACTTAGATTTTATCTGAAAATTTCGTAATTTCTTTTTAATAGAGGTTAAACTCAAAATAAATGGGTCGGTTTCGTAATTCAAATAACTTTATAGCAAAAATTAGTAGGACATATGGATCATATGACCAATATCTCCATAGGGTGGCTTTTTGGTCGGCGAATATAAAATTGTTATTATATAGACTATTTGACTAACTATTGAAATTAATGGTGGATTATTATAATCTAAGTCAATATCTTGTTTAATTATCGGGGGAAAAAAAAAAGAACTCGGGAGATTTACAATATTAAAATATTCGTGAAGATCTATGTACGTTACTTCAACAGTTTTAGAGCTTATTAGGATGAGAAGTTTACTCTATTAAAAGGAAATTAATATTGCATAGTTAGGCCTATAAATATGTCTATTTTTTCAATTTCGGTTGTTTATGTATTATAATAATGTAATTTTTTTTTTTTAAAAGTTGGAAAACTGGTCCAAAACGATCATCGGAGAGCCCCGTCATTTATTAATGAACCGAACATCCATAAAGAAAATACAAAGAGTCACATCGACATGTCGGCAAGAATACTTGAGCCAAAATATAGCAACCCCACTACAAAAGCAATACATCAAGCCCTTGCGCAATAATTAAATGACAATCCCTGTTACTCTCGATTTGCATAGACCGTCCAATCGTCCATTGCCCTCATGAAGAGACGCCCAATGCCAAAATGTGACACCAATTTGGCAACGAATGATAAAAACTGCGTGAACGGCGTTCTTGGGACTTAGTAATGTAATGTAACATACAAATATATAACACCTCTAAGTTCTTGCTTTTCCCCTAACTTGCACACATTCATTCACCGGACGGTGGGGCTCTTGTTCCCATTGTGGCAAAAAAAACATCAAATTTTAATTTAAGTTTTCAATTGCGGCATAGGTACAGGAAGCTTGTATGCAAAAACCTTCTGTATAGAGAAAATTGTTGTAACGCCCCTACTTTTTGGCCGTACAGGTTTGACGTCACGAGTGGGTTTAGACCGAGGGTTATGTGATTTATATGTGTTTTAATTGCTAAGTGACTGTTTAACTTATTAGTCATAGACTAATTGCTACTACGTGACCAATATGACTTAATTGATTATGTTATTGGAACTCGCTTTAATATGTAAACTTGTTATTAGATGTATTATTTTGAATATGTACTTATTTGATCTTATATGAAATCCTTGGACTCAATCGAATTTTGAATTAGACCCCAATTGCTCACCTATCCAAACCTTGGGACCCAAATCGAACAATTAAATTGTTAAGGGACCAATGTGCATTTTTTTCCTTTTTCCCTCTTGCATTACACGATATACACACACCCCCTCACACCCCATTCTTATTCTTCCATTTTCTCCCAACACCAAACTCCAAACCCTTCCATTCTCCTCCCCCAAAATCGAGCCAAGCAACAAACAAGGAGACAAGAGGATTTCTTCAAGTTTTGGCCCAAGGACTCAAGCTCTATTCTTCTTCATTCTAGAGAAGAACTCAAGCTCTCATCATCATCTTCTTCTCTTTCCATTCCCTCCAAGGTATATGTGTTTATATATATGGCTTTGTTAGATGATAACTAGGATTGTGTGATTCTTCCTTAATAACTTGGAATTTTGTGTGAATATGCATGAATACATGTTAATTCATGAGTTTAAAGAATTCTTGGAGCAAGTTGTATATATATATGTGGTGTATGTATGTATATGTGTGTATATATATGTGGGTTTATGAATTTAGGTGTTTTAATTTGCCCTAAATTTGCATTTGATGTTCTTACTTGGTATACTACATGTTTTAAGTGATTTGGGTTGAGTTTTGAGGTGTTTTGGTGATTTTTGGTCTTCTCTCACGTTTGTGCCCTGTTTTCTGCATTTTTTTGGCCACTGACCTAAATCCACGAGGGTGGATTTGATGCAGAAACGTTGGACCCTCCCCTGTTTCGGCCTGAGATTGTTTTGCTTCGTTCTCCCTCATACAAATTCGGATTGACCTGATTTTTGAACCCAAGGAAACCTCTTGAAGTCTAGAACATCCTCCAATTGGAATCATCTTAATATCGTTTCCCAATTATGAGATATGATCAACTCATTTTGGTGTCGCCACTTCTTCGACAATCTGCATTCGTCCAATTTGAAACCTATGCCATTTTCACCTCGCTTTGAACCATGATTCGTGCCACATATCCTTGAAAACATCTATGTGTCTAGTTTCACCTCCAACAAGAAAAACTTAATTCCAATGTCTCAAACTCAAGATATACCCATTTTTCTACAGCTTGCGCATTTCCGAAAATTGTCAATTTTTCCTAACTTTTGCTAAACTTTGCCAAAACTCGTTCTATCGCCTTCCTTGCACCTCCTAGACTCCTTATGTGACTTATATGCATTATATACATGCCTAATTGATCCATAAGCCTTGTTAACATGTATTGTAATATATTATGAATTGAATGATTAAAACATGTATGTGTCTAAATGGCTTTATTGGTGTGCATAAACATGATCACATCAACTCATGACATCTTATGATCTATTGTATATTGAAACATGACATAGAATTTCACGAACACCTCATGTTAATGCCGTGCGTCCTAATTGGTTTCATATTGAGTCGTTTCTCACGAGTACACATTATGTCTTTCTCTTGTACAGTTCATCTCCAGGGTGGAGATATCGTGATCGATAGGCTCACGGCCTAGCTTGTATCCTTGTATCGTCATCTTCCAGGTGAGGGTGTTTTCGTTCTAGATATGTATTAAACCCTACAACCTTATGTGATAAGTTTTGGCCAAAAACCTATGTATATCTATATATTGTTTTCAAATGGAGTCATCGAGTAAATCTTTTCTCAATGATTATGAAAGGGAATAAGTATGTTATAAATGTATTATGTTTCTCATGAAGTGAACGTTTTGGCGAGAACATGAATGAATGCACGGGCCCGGGATCTAGCACATATGGCTACCCGGGGAGGCAAGGGCCGACGGTGATCCCATGTGCTAGTCCCAACCATTTAACAGAGGCCGGACCTCACTAGGAGATTAGCGTGGAATGGTAGCTGAGCGCCCTTGGGGGGATTCATGTACCCCCCTGGGTCAATGCATGAGGTGGCCGGGTCTTGCAAGCCCGTCCACCACCCGGAGGAAGAAGGTTGGAACTTATTTTATGATTATGATTATGTTTATGTTATGATTGTTATGCACCGTGCGGGAAGGCCGGTACACGGATCGCCCAAACGCCTATATCTTAGGTTATATGGATTGCATGTATTATAAGATATTGCATGATCACGTATTCAATATATTATTGATATTTGTCGTACACGGTCGGAGTTTGGTTGGAGATTATGCACGCTCACTCGCCGAGCCTTTATGATTATGTATGAAGTATATAACGAATTTAATATGAATTTAGTCATAAAGTCCGAGCATTGCTCGTTAATTTCTTGCCCTTCGTGGGAACTAACTTTGAATAAAATCTTGCTCGGGATTTATGGCTTGCATGCGCATGTTTCTATAGTATATGTATCGCTCCTGCTCACTCAGTCTTCTAGAGACTGACCCCTCTTTCCAACTTCTCAGTTTCTTGCAGGTTTTGCTAGGCGGAGGTCAAGTTTTACTTCTTTTGTTAGATCACTTGTACACTCGAGTCACATCTTACATTATTATGTTCTAATTGGATATTCCTATGTAATTGGGCCTTTGTCCTAGTTATGGAATTATTGGATATTGATTCGGGACAGGTTGTGTGCTTAGTTGAACCCGTTGTTAGGATGCATGATGGATTTAATTTTATGTATTGGAAATTCGAGCTTGTAGCCTTTGCTGAAATCTATGAATTGCACATTAATGCTTCCGCACAGCATTTTGATTATATGGTACGGGGTTAGTTTCCGCCTAGCAAGGTTGTTTTTATTTTGTCACCCGTTCGCTATGAGTCTGGTTCATGCTGAACTATCCATTTCATGTGTGGACTAGACTCATAGTGCGGGGGATGTGGCGCCTATCGTCCCGGGTGTTACAATTGTGGTCGGACACGACACAATTTGTATCGATAATAAGGTTTATGTTTAAATTTCTTACGTAATATAAGTTTTAGTATCCATACAACATAATAGGACGAGATTTTTCATTTGTAATAAAAAATAAAAATAGAGAGATGATCGTAAAGAAGGTAAGGAAGATTCTCGAACTCAGTTGTGGGAACTATTGAGGACTGACAAATTTGCATTCACTTAATAGATTTGATGATGATTGGCCTTCTAGTCTTCTAATATAGACACATTTGATTCTTAAACATACAAAACTACTCGTACTCCTAATTTGTCCTTTTAATTAATAGTTGGAACATCATAGTTTTAGTTTTTCTCCTCATTTCCTAACAGCAAGTTCTTCTTGGAGAGTAAAGGTCTAAAACTCTATTTGCTTCCATTTTTATGGATGCAACTGACACGAGTCGACTCAAACAAAAGCTCACCCCATACATTGAAAGAAGTTCTTCAACCGTAAGTTCCTTATTCAAAGTATTCAAAAATCGATGTTCGATCATGATGTGAAAGAAAAAAAAACTGATAGCTTGATCTTTAAAATATTTGAAAAAACACTTAAATCAGTATGCGTAAAAATGGAAATTTCAAAACTTTTAAAATGTTTTGAGGGGTGACTGCGGCCGCATATCCCTTTTTGCTCCGCCCCTAAATTGAGTCCTAAATAATCATCAAACATGTGAAAATTAGTGCAATAAAATCGACTAAAAAAAAGATCAAATATATTAGGACCAAATAATATATTAAGTTTCTAATTTATAAAAATAAAATTTAAAATGTTGGTTTTATAACTATTCATTTGAAATTGAAGAAGAAAGAGTAGCATTATCATTTTTCAAAGATGGAGTCCCTTTCTCCGGTTAAAAGTCTATAAAATTTGTGGTGGATTAATTCTACAAGTTGCGTATATAAGTTAGTGGAGGATCAACTAATGGTACAATTTATGAGGGTGGTAGATATATATTTATTACACTATTGTTTTAGGGGCAGAATTAGAAAATTATTAAACGTTTGTGGTGTATGTGGTGCATGTATTACGTGACACTTGGCCTTGTTGGACATTATTATGATAGCTTAATCAATGGTTTTCACTCATTAAAAATGAAAATGTTTGGGATGTTTGTTGGGGTCAACAAATAAATTTTTTGACTTTCTGTAACACGTACTAAAATGTCCCAAAAGTGTTTGATAAACAACTCATGAACTTTGATATAGGTCCAGCCTCGTGCCAGGTGAATATTGTAGACCTATGATATATGGATACGGACATGATACGATGTGAATATAATGATATTGATTTTTTTTTTTTGAAGTTTTCACCTGAGGAGTATCGGACACGGTGTCGGATACAAGTATTCAATATAATATGACACGACAAAATGATATTTTTAAAAGTGTCCGTAAATTAAAATTACAGACACACTCAGTAAAAATGATATGCCTTGTCAAATATTTTCATGCGTCGATTAAAATGTAATGATGGGATTTGTTTAATAGTTATAGGGTTAATTCTAAATACTCATTGTTTTTGGTTTTGCATGCACTTTATTCCCTAATTTTTAAATTATTATGATTGCTCTTTTAATTTTAGAAAAATATCGTATTTAACCTCTTTTAATGGAACAATTTTCAAATGTATCGATATTATCTTTCAAATCAACGCAAGGAACACAACAGTGATTTCAAAACTAAAATCCAACAATCAACGAAAGAGAAATCACTGGTTAAGAATGATGCAAGATGGGCGAAACTTTGCAGCAGCTTCCGGCGGCCAATAGGGCTGAATAGGGTAAGGGCTTTATTCGCCATGGAAAGATGAATAGGATAGCGGTGGTTTTGAAGCTTGTGTCGTCGTGAAGGAGGAGAAATTGATGGTCAAAGTTTGTTAAAAACGGTTAAAGTGTGATTTCTTTAAAGGTTGGAGGGACAATCACACTAATTATTCAAATGTTAAGAAATAAAATATATTAAGAGCAAAAAAAAACGAGAGAATACCCGGAATTAACCCATATCTATATTATTTATTATCTCAAATGAGAAAATATGATTTGTGACTTCTTGATATATTAGTAAACTAATCAAACTATCTACATTCTACAGATTAATATAGAACAAACAAAGAGAACTTATTTATTTTCTCTTTCCTACTGGTATCCAAGTATTTTATTTTTCTCAATTTTATCTGGCTTTAATTTTACAAACATTTCTTTTTCCCTTGTCTCTCCTTTCTTAACATATGAACTCTGCTCTCTATATATCTGATTAATCTACATGCCAATCACAAATATACCTTATTTTATTTAATAAAAAAATATAATTAATTTAAGTATAAAATTAAATAATATATATTTCAAATTTGGAACGCACACTAGGGCTGTCAATGGATAGGATTTTAATTCGAATCCGGTCCGAAATTTAGCATATTCATCCGATAAAAATATCCTATAGATTATATCCGATTATAAATATTCGTTATCCGAAATGAATGGATCGAATATGGAATTAAGGAGTCCGATCCGTTAAGAATCCGAATCCGATTTTATATATAATATTTAATTAAATAAATTATTTATTAATACATAATACTAAGTAAAATGAATAAAATTAAAATTTTCACATATTTATCACTTTGAACAATAACAAATTTTGAATTGTTTACTCTAAAAGTATATATTTTCCTTTATTAATAAGTTTAAATTAATATATCTTAAATAAATGTAAATGAAATCATCAAATAATCTATTAATAAATAACAATTACATTAAAACATGGTATTTGAGAATAAAAAGCTTTTATGTATTCATTGTAATTGTGTTTCTTGAACAATACACTGTAAAGAGTCCTATGTATAGCCAAAGAACAAAATAAAGAACCCCTACAAATCTGTGACAACCTCTATCAATCAGGGAAATAGACGAAAGGTCAAACTTCCCATAAACAGGGGTTCTAACACTCCCCCTCAAGTTAAGTGATGGAGTCCCCGATCCTTAACTTGCTCAGTGCCACCTGGAATATCTGTCCACTGACAGCTTTGGTCAGAATATCTGCAAGTTGGTCTTCTGATCTGACGAAGGGGATTGTCACCGTGTCATCCTCTAGCTTCTCTTTTATAAAGTGCCGGTCCACCTCAACATGTTTTGTCCGATCATGCTGCACGGGATTCTCTGAAATGCTGATAGCTGCCTTGTTGTTAAATTTAAGACTGCTTGGACCCTTTGGGGTCATGCCTATCTCCGTCATTAACTTTCTTAGCCAAAGAATTTCAGTCATGCCTTTGGCTATTCCCCTGAACTCTGCCTCTGCACTCGATAGAGCCACAACTTTTTGTTTCTTACTTCTCCATGTCACCACATTTCCTCTAACTAGTGTGAAGAACCCAGAGGTAGACCTTCTGTCATTCGGGTTCCCTGCCCAATCTGCGTCGGTGTAAGCTTCGATGTCCAAGTGTCCATGCTTCCCAAACATGATCCCTGTGCCTACAGTCCCTTTTAGATATCGGAGAATCCGTATCACTGCTTCCATGTGTTCCTTCTGAGGACTATGCATGAACTGGCTGACAATTCCCACGGCATAAGTAATGTCTGGTCTCGTGTGGGAGAGATAGATAAGCTTTCCAACTAGCCGCTGATACTTGTCCTTTTCTGTCGGTTCCCCACTTTCCACTCTCTTTAGCTTGTGGTTTACTTGAATCGGTGTTTCCACTGGTTTGCAGTCGAGCATTCCGGTCTCTGCCAAAAGGTCAAGAACATATTTTCTTTGTGAGATAAAAATCCCCTTTTTTTGACTGCAGAACCTCTATCCTCAAGAAATAATTTAAACCTCCGAGGTCTTTCATTTCGAACTCTTTGAACAGATTTTCCCGGAGTTTGGCCATTTCCTCAGTGTCGCTCCCTGTTATGATCATGTCATCAACGTATATGATCAAACAGGTGATCAGTTCCCCTCTCCTTTTTAGGAACAAGGTATGGTCAGCATTACTCTGCACATAACCATATTGCTTCATTGCCACAGTAAACCTACCAAACCAGGCTCGTGGTGACTGTTTCAGCCCATATAAAGCCTTCTTTAGTCTGCACACTTCATTTTGTCTGAAGTCCTGAGTGAACCCTGGAGGGGGTTCCATATACACTTCCTCGGTCAGGTCACCGTGTAGGAAGGCGTTTTTTACATCGAATTGGTGGAGAGGCCAATCCTTGTTGGCTGCAACTGAGAGGAGTACTCGTACCGTGTCCAGTTTTGCCACTGGAGAGAATGTTTCAGAATAGTCGATTCCAAAGGTTTGAGTATACCCTTTCGCGACCAGTCTGGCTTTGTACCTTTCTACAAAGCCACCTGCTTTATGTTTCACAGTAAATACCCACTTATAGCCAACTGGTCTTTTTCCTTCTGGCATTATGCATTTTTCCCACGTATTGTTTCCAATCAGGGCCTCCATTTCAGTTCTCATTGCCTTCTTCCACTCCTGGTTCTGGCTTGCTTCTTGTACCCTTCTCAGAATCTTTTCTGTGTATAGATTCCCAAGGAATGCCTTTGCTGGCTCTGACATACTCCCCCTGACCATGTTCCCTACAGGGTATCATGAGGATCGGGACACATGTTCAAGCGAATATCGGTTGGGTGGAAACCCCTCTGGTGCTCCGAGGAGGTAAAGTAAACCTGTGGCTTTCTGTATCCTCAGAAACAATATTAACGGTACCAGAAGTATCATCAGACAATGTGGAATTCACAAGATCAGTTACCAGGATTACCTCATTTTGGACATCATTTGAAGGGAGATCATTGGGTGGCACAATGGTACTAGGGTCTTCAGTAACGGGCCCGAGCATGCTCCCTTGATCATTATCATCAGAGTAGTTGAACCAGCGAAGAGACTCATCTCGGATCTCCCCCTGATCACTTTGCTGGGTGAGATAAAAGTATTATGTTTCCACGAAGTTGCAATCCATGGTCACATGCATGTACCCATTTAGTACTCGGGTTGTAGCACCGATAACCCTTTTGGTGAGGAGCATAACCCACAAAAACACACTTTACTGCACAAGGGTCGAGTTTTATACGATCTGCTCGAGGAACATGTACGAACACAGAGCACCCAAAGATGCGAGGTGGAAGGGTGAGGTAAGAGGGTATGTCGGTTTGAGTTTGTAGGACCGAGATGGGAGTTTTGTGGTTAAGGATTTTTGTAGGTAAGCGATTTGTGAGATAGGTTGCAGTGGCAACTGCATCGGGCCAAAACTGGTTTGGGACATGTGACCCTGTGAGGAGGGCTCGGGTTATTTCAAGGATGGTTCTATTTTTCCTTTCGGCCACTCCATTTTGTTGTGGGAGTCGGGGGCATGTGGTTTGGTGGATAATGCCATTGTCCTAGAAGAACTTATGCATCTCTTGGTTAACATATTCCTGTCCATTGTCGGACCTCAGTACTTGTATTCTGTGTTTAAACTGTGTTTGAATCATCCGATAAAAAGCCACAAATGTTTCGTACACCTCAGATTTATGACGGAGAAAATAAATCCATATCATACGTGAATGATCATCAATAAATAAAACAAAATATCTGAATTGATTTTGGTTTGTAACCGGGGCTGGTCCCCAAACATCAGAGTGCACTAATGAAAATACAGTCCGAACCCGAGTGTTACTGGGTTTAAAGGAAGTCCTGTGACTTTTAGCAGAAATACAAGTCTGACACGACAACTCCAGAGACTGATTATTCTGAAACAAAACGGGAAATAATGTTTCAAGTACCCAAGTGACGGGTGACCAAGACTGCGATGCCATAACCATAATTGTTTGTTTGTTTCTCCTTTTGACAGCAGAGCTTTAGGTGAATTTTCCACTTCATCCACATAGTAGAGACCCCCACGCTCAGTACCACGCCCAATGATCTCCTTCGTATGAATGTCCTGAATCACACAAAAACGAGGATAGATTAGGACTATACAATTGAGTTCATTAGTTATTTGGCTTAAAGATAACAACTTATGTGATAACGAAGGAACACATAGGCAATTTTTTAGTCTCAATTTTGGAGAGATCAATACAGATCCCTCATTTTTAACTGTTGCCAAATCACCATTAGCAGTTTGAATGTGTGTGGTGCCCGGGTTTCTTGGATCAATAATGTCCGAGGGGTCAAATGTCATTGAATCCGTAGCCCCACAGTAAAAAATCCACTGTGATGAGTTTTGTGCCTTGGATTGAGTATGAAATCCGTAGATACCAATCTTTCTTAGGTCATTTTGCAATATTCCAGAACTTTTTTTGGGGGGGGGGGGGGAGGGGGGGTTTGCATAACATCAGACTTATTAATAAAGGAAATAACACTAGGGTTTGGGGCATAACTCCCAAACCCTTTACCTCGTCCGCCACACTCCCCTTCTGCTGCGTCTGATCTGTCGGAGAAGACGGCGGCGTTTGCCTGGCCGATTGTCACCGCCGCCGTACTGGTGTCTTCCCCCTTGATGCCTACGGTGGAGGCTCCGCTCCCGCCGTTCAGTTGTATGAGATTGGCTCTCTTGGGTCTTCCTTTGGCGGCGACACCGCTGCTTGTTTTCCGATAGCCCTCCCACCAATCGGGATATCCGATTATTTCAAAGCACTTTTCGGTTGTGTGCCTGGGTTTTTCGCACTTTTCACACACCATCGCTGACCGGTCCTCCCGCGATGATGAGCGGCGACCGGCGTTGTCTCCACGTCCGGTTCCGTCTGAGCGGCCGGAGCTTCTTCCCCCTTTTTTCGCGATTAACCCAGATCTGAGGCTAGGGGAATCATCTCCGGTGGTGGTCGTCTTTAGGATCTGAAGGCGTGCCACCTCTCGCCGGATTGTTCCATAGTCCGCCTCTACGGATGGCTTAGGTTCTTGCTTCAAGAGATCTCTTCGTATCAGGTCATACTTTTCATCAATTCCGGTAAGAAATTGGTATAACCTTTGCTCCTGAGTGATTTTGTTGAACATCGTTATGTCCTCCGAACATTTCATTGGGTTCGGTTGTCGTCGGTCGATTGCCATCCATATGTCCTGGAGGTTGTTCCAGAATTCCTCGAGACTCTCTCTCCCCTGTTTCAAAGTATTGGCTTTTCGGTGTAGGTCTAAGATTTGTAAGGGATCTCCGCCACTGTCATATGTGGTCGCGAGTCCATCCCACAGTGCTTTGGCCGTCGGGGTATTGTAGGACGGTATTGATGAGATTTGATTCCAAGTTTTGAATTATCCAGGTGAACACACTTTGATCGTTCTGTTCCCAGTTGTCAAACTTGGAATCTGTTGGTTCCGGAGCCGGTGGGATTCCAGTGAGACGGGATCGCCCCCCTCGACCTCCGATCGCCATTTTCACGAGTCTTGCCCATATCGGATAAATGTCGCCATTTAACTTTATTCCGATCGATAAATTATCGGAGTTAGGCATAGTTCGGTTGTGTATCAGATTTGTGGTTTGAACTGCTAGTTCTGTGTTGTTGTTCCTTTGGGTTGACATGGTTTATTTCTTGGTTTTGTGCAGGTTTGCTTGGTCTTGGCTGATTTGAGGGTTAGGGATTGGTAGGGACGATGATGTTTATTACTGAGTCCCAAAGGTTCTAACACTGCTCTGATACCATGTTAAAACATGGTATTTGAGAATAAAAAGCTTTTCTGTATTCATTGTAATTATGTTTCTTGAACAATACATTGTAAAGAGTCCTATGTATAGCGAAAGAACAAAATAAAGAACCCCTACAAATCTGTGACAACCTCTATCAATCAGGGAAATAGACGGAAGGTCAAACATCCCATAAACAGGGGTTCTAACAAATTATTTATTAAATATTATGTAATTATATTTATTTTTTATATCAAATTTGTTATTTAAAAATATGGATTTTATTGCTAATCGGGTCGAATCTTTTATCGGATCTGATCCGATCCGATTACGTATGGATTCAAAATAATGAATTCGAATCCTATAGAATTCGGATCTGCTTATCGGGTTCTCTTATCGGATTCGGATCCGGAATTTCTTGATCCTGTGACACCCCGCTTCTTCGGCATTCCAGGTACGGCGTCACGGGTGAGTTTAATTATGTAATTTACGTGAATTATGTGATTAGCATGCTTATATGTCGATGTGAGATTTATTTTAATACGTGTGCATTAGAATTTAATTAATTGTTCTTGGGCTCAATCGCTCAATATTTGCCGAATTAGGGACCTAATTTTATTTAGGGTGTTTTAGCCTTCGTGGCTACTTTGAGCTCGGGATTCGAATTCGAATTCTAACCTTGTCATTGGGTTCGTTTCGATGATTCGGATTCAATGAATTAACCTTTTATTTTCTAAGCCATTTGATAACTCTACCATTTTAAAATCCGATCCGAGTGGACCGGATACCGTTTGACCCTACCCGTTCGAACCTACCCGTGTGTCCGACCCGTTTTAGCCCTTAAAGGGCTGAAAATATCAGCCCTCTCCCTCTTTTTTCACGTGAAGCAAGGGAGGAGAAAGAGAGAAGAGAAAGCTTCCCCCTTTGGCTATTAAGCTTTGAGCTCAAGTTTCGACTCCAACTTTCGCCCGATCAACGAGCCAAGGTAAGCAATGTGATCCTTTCATTACGTACTTCATTTCTATCGATTGAATTCTTTTATTCTTGCTCGATTCCTTGGTTATGGCGGATTGATGAATAGTGCCTAAATGCGATAACTTGCTCCCAACGTGTTTATTTACGATTTAAATTGATGCCAATATGTTATATATGTGTATTTTGATGTATTTTGGTGTATTATTTGGTTGGAATGAGGTTTGGGGCGGTTTTGGACCTTTTCCCGTCGATCCCCTGCTTCCTTGCTGCTCTTTTTCGGAGAAGACGACCCAACACGGTCGTGTCAGGCTCTCGAGTTTGAATTTTTTTAACCCGACACGGCCGTGTTAGTTTTCAGGCCAATATTAACACGGCCGTGCTGACCTCGTTTGAACTCCGATTAGCCTGATTTTTGAACCTACGGAAACCTCTTGAAGTGTAGAACATACTACAATTGGAATCACCTTATTATCTTTTGTCATTTGTGAGATTTAATCGTTTGAAATTTGTGTCGCCACTTCGCCGAAATTCTACATTCGTCCAACTTCGAACCTACGCCATTTTCGCCTCGCTTTGAACCACAATTCGAGTCACCTACCATTTGAAACATCTATGTGTCTAGTTTCATTCCCAAGAAATAAAACGTAATTCCCATTTCTCAAACTCAAGTTATGATCGTTTTCCTACAGCTTGTCCGTTTCGAAAAACTTCCAACTTTTGCCCGTTTTGTTCGGAACCGTTTCTTATGCTTCTCTTCAGCTTTTCTTGCACCTTTTCACCTCTGAACCCATTCTTAACTTGTTTTATATTATGTTATGTGTATGTATTTGTTCTTATATGCATTTTATATCGCTTTAGTAATGTGCTTTGTGATCATACATGAATAAGTGCCACCATTTGCCTTTCGTTTACCTTTGTATGCATTGATAGTGCACTTGAGCATGCTTTAATGTGTTTTAAGCATATGATAAGCTATGAAATGCATTTCCTTGTATGAAATAAGTTTGAATATGAATTTCGTTTAGGTAGTCGAATCTCTTATGTGCCAATGCATACGCCGTGCGTCTATGTGGTTCTTCTTTGGGTCTAAGTCCTGCTTTTTGTCTTCAGTTTGCCCAGGTGCACCCGGGGTGGTGTTTCGTGAGCCGTTTTGATTCCGGGGTGGATCACTTGTGTTGTTCTTGGCTTCCTTTGGTATAAGGTGAGGTTAGGTATAGTTAAACCCTATAAAATGTGTTTGTTTTCTATGCATGCGAATTATAACCTTAAGTATAAGTAAATATGTGCAAAATATGTAAGTTTATGAATTTGCTAAGACTTTGCAAGTACGATAAGCTATGTACGAGCCTAGGTACGCTTGTTTTGGTTTGTTATGGTTTGTTTAAGTTGCAACGTTAACTATGCTTCAAACCGTGTGCCTCTTATGAGCCGGGAGCTACGAGCTATGGATATCTTATGGATTTGACACGGAGAGGTATGAATAGCATAGTTGTTGCAAAGTAAGGTATGTTATGTTAATTTTGTTGTGTAGCGGGTTAGGTTATGGTATGCTTCTTATGATTTGTTTGGTATGATTGGGCCCCGGAGTTGTGGGTAATGGGGACCCGGGTCGGCCATGGGGTCGCCGGTTTATGACCCCGTGCACATCTCCACAGTTTGATAGGAATAACCCTGAACCCTCCAGGAGGTTTTGTAGGGGGATGGGAACCTGAGGGTTTGAGTGTTCGCGCTCCCCTCATATGATTTGGATGGTTTGGGTCGCGCAACCCTTCCATCACCGGAGAAGCAGGTATGTATGATACGTTTGTTATGTTATGTTTTGATTTGTTATGTATGTTTAGTTTGAGGAGCCCAGGATGGGATTAGGTGCTCGTACCCGCCGAGTTATGTATGTGTGCTTTGGTAAAGTTCGTGAAACGGGGATAGACTCTTAAATTAAAATAAAATATGAACCTTTTGAATATGTAAGCGAAGATATGATTTGATTCGATATGATTTGCTATGAATTAATGATCCGGTTTTATATGAAATCCTTTAAACTTTGGTTTGCTTTGTTTCTTTTAGAATCCCTATATATATGTATCACGGGTTAAACTTTGGTATGCAAAAACTATTACCGAGTTCACGCACTATGTGATTGTTATGTGCTTTGCTCTTATACATATAGCGTATGTGGGTAGCCCCTCACTCAGTCTGTGTGACTGACCCCTCTCCCCTTTCGTTTTAGTTGCAGGTTCAGGTTGTGGAGTTCGAGCTAGGCGGTTTTGAGTCGGGTCTGTCGAGTCTGTGGCTGTCTGTTTGTTTCGTCAAGTGCTTTGCTCCTTATTGTATAAGAAGTTATGTATACGTTTATGATATATTTTATGCAGGTTGTATTGATTTGAATGTATGAATTTCGGGACAGGTTAGGACAGGTTCGTGGATTTAGTTGAACCCGTTTGTATTTTGATTTATGTTATATTCGGGATTAGGGATCTATGCTAGTTGAACCCGTCAACTGCTGCTTTTAATTTAAGTCTGTGTGTGTGATTGCTTCCGCATACGCTTCGTTTTTTGTTGGTTGGTTTAATTTGCAGGGTCTAAGTTCCGCCTAGCTTAGGTGTGTGTCTGTCTGTCTCCCGTTCGCCTCTGCTTGGTTCATGTACGGGTTTCCCATCTCGTATGTGGATTGGGCTTAGGTGCGGGGGATGTGGTGACCCACCATGCGGGGTGCTACAGATCCGGCCCGAATCCGATCAGTTGATGGCCCTGACGCATACAAGTGGCTAGTATTAAGCCCATAACTAAATTGAGCCCATTTCAAGAAAGGGTCCAATTGTACTTCCCTGTAACCAAATAGACCAAAATCTTTTTAGGGCTTATAAACAAGCCACACACCATCTTGTTCAAGTTCGTTGCAGTCCTCGTCTCCCTCTCCCCCCACTGCGTGAAAAGCAGTGTTCTTTTTGAGTTCTGTATGTTTATAGTTTGATTGTATATATGAACAAGGATGAAAATGATGAATATATAATACATATGAGTGATGGTGAATCTCTTTTTCCATCTGATCATACAACACCTTTATTCGCTACGTTCTTTCTGATTCATCCTCTTTTTTCCTGTCTTTGTCTCTGTGTCTGAGTGTGTGTTTTTCTACGATTCTTGGTTTGTGGGTTGCCAAGAAGATGAAATTTTTGCTTATTTGTTTATTTATATCTGGATTTGTGGTAATTAAAATCCATTTCAAGAAACAGATTTTAATATTTTTTTTCGTGTCTGTTGGCTGAATTAATGTTTTAAATCTCACTTTGTTTCGTCGCAAGGAAAATTAGGTCGCTAGATTTACTGGTGGATTAATATCTGTCGGCTCACGGCTGGCATCACGTATTAAATAATATTTAATATATTCAAAAATAATAACTATTAAAATAAAGTTTTAGAAGTATACAAGCAATTTTAATTTATATTATTTAGCAAACAATTTTACAGGAAATTAGTTTTTATTGTACAGTTGGTGGTAAAGAAAGGATTTTTTATGAGGCTCCTGTCTTGACCTAAAAAGGTAACGGAGAATTAATGAACAATCCTTAATGAGGCAAAACATTTATCCTAAACCCCCCAATTCAAAAAATGGATATATTAGATCTCTATTATCCTTTCTATTTTGTGTAAACCCCCCAAATCTTGTAAAAATACCATAATGCCCTTAATAAAATGAAAAAGGACACAGATATACATTGTCCTCTTTCGGCGTCTGATATTTTCTTTTTGACTGTAAACTCTGCTGCCCTGAATCTTTTCCGGCAACTATTTTCCGTCAACCCATTTCCAGTGACTCGTTTCCTTAACCCATTTTCGCGACTCTTTTCTAAAACCCATTTCCGGTGAGAAAAGGGAAAAATTAGAAATGATTTTTATTCTGGCTAGATTGTTGTACCTACAAAAACTACCTGTCGACGTTCTAAACGCTATTTTAGAATTTCTCGATTTATTTTTCTTTAACTAGACAAACAAACATTTCAATAACTAATAAAATAAATATTTACACTACAAACTTAATAAATTGTGATGCATTCCAGATGGGGCGCCTGAATTAAATAAAAAGCTGCCTGCATTCTTTCCCGTAGTTTGACCACCCAAAATTGCAGAGGTGAAGATGAAGGGGTGCGACGATAGGTTTTCCAGCCCAGTCACCTTTATTAATATCTTGCCCTATACGTTGAAATTATGCACTTTTCACCCCTATTTCATCACCTCCCAAAAGTCCTTCTCTTTCTCTCCCAGATCTCGAATCCTTGATAAACAAAGTCATGAATCACCCTCCAACACCCATTAATGGCGAGGTTGAAGCCTACATGGTTGAACGTCTTCGGCTATATGCCGCAGACAACCAAATTGATCGGCTAGAAAGCTTCGAGAGAGCCCTTTTCAAGTGTCGTTTGATTAGTCAGGGCGATTCCGACGAGAATACTGGCCCCAGGATGTTATCGAAGCGGTGAAACGACTGCGGATAGTTTTTTACAACTTCCGTAGATTCTTGGGGTATCCTGGAGTTAAAATGGGTAATGATGGTGTTCATGCCCAAATTGACACCCAGATATACTTTCGAGGGAATAGCCATGCTGTAAGTCGAATTCATACTCAATTCCTTTTTTTTTGTAATTTTTGTTCATTATTTAATGTTCAATTTTACATTGGTCATTCGACGGGATGAAATATATGACAGTTGGTATATCATGTGAGTAAACAGATTGTTGAGTAATGGTGTGGTCATCTGAAACTAATTTTGCAGTTTGTCGAGTAAATAAAAATATGAGGTAGAACTAAAAGTGCAGATTGTTGAGTAAAGGTGTGGTCATCTAAAACTAATTCTGCAGTTTGTCGAGTAAATAAGAATATAGGGTAGAACCAAAAGTGCAGATTGTTGAGTAATAGTGTGGTCATCTGAAACTAATTCTGTAGTTTGTCGAGTAAATAAGAATATGGGTTATAACTAAAAGTGCAGATTGTTTAGTAATGGTGTGGTCATCTGAAACTAATTCTGCAGTTTGTCGAATAAATAAGAATATAGTGTAGAACTACAAGTGCAGATTGTTGAGTACTAAAGGTGTGGTCATCTGAAACTAATTCTGCAGTTTGTCGAGTAAATAAGAATATAGTGTAGAACCAAAAGTGCAGTTTGTTGAGTAAACAAGAATATGGGGGTTAAGTAAATTGGTATTTCAGTCCTTCCATATTGTTTTATGATGATATTTAGTGAAAAAACATGGTAACTAATATGTTTGTTCTCATAATAGGTAAACTTTCAGTCTTTCCATATCGTTTTATGATGATATTTAGTGAAAAAACATGGTAACTAATATGGTTGTTCTCATAATATGTAAGCTTTCAGTCCTTCCATATCGTTTTATGATGATATTTAGTGAAAAACATGGTAACTAATATGTTTGTTCTCACAATATGTAAACCTTAAGTCCTTCCATATCATTTTATGATGATATTTAACCCTTAAATGGACAAAGCCTGCCTTTCATTACGCATTTTTAACGTTTCACTGGACAAAGTCTGCGTTTCATTACGTATTTTTAACCCTTCACTGGACAAAGCCTGCCTTTCATTACACATTTTTAACATTTCACTGGACAAAGTCTGTCTTTCATTAAGCATTTTTAACGTTTCACTGGACAAAATCTGCCTTTAATTACGCATTTTCAATGTTTCACTGGACAAACTCTGCCTTTAATCACGCATTTTTAACGTTTCACTGGACAAAGTCTGTCTTTCATCACGCATTTTTAACGTTTTCGTTAGATCAAATTGAGAAAACAGCATCAAGCAATTTCTTGACATAGTTTCAAACAAACAGAAACAATCATAAGAGGGAGTGTATACGATTACAATAACAAATAAAATTCCTTAAAAAAGAGTGAATAAAATCAATCCTCAACTACAGAACACGCAGTGGATCTGGTCAATCCTCAACTTCAGAACGAACAGTGGCTAAACATGAACCATCGGCGTAGGGGTTATATCTTCTCTTCCTGACACAAAATGAGATTACTGACCAGAATTAATTTAGTGTTAATACAAGAAAGAATAAATTAGAAATCTCATACCTTCTCTTCGATGCTTGCTTCCCACCTAAATAGGCAGGAGGCCGAATCGCCTTTATCTCAACAATGTTGAGTTTAGCAAGTTCATGCAATTGGATCATAGTCGGAATCTACCCGTTGCGTCGCAAACTAACCCACAAACCTTTTTGGGCTGCTAGGTATTATACCACGTAAGTATCAGAGTTGAAGTTTGACCACTTTTCACTAAGTTGCGTGTGAATCTCCTCCACTGACGCGCTCCGCCGAATTGGAAATACCATAATTTCACCGTTAAACCAACAACTTCCTAGGATTTGCTTGTCTTGAGCTTCATCACCGACCAACGTCATCTTCAGAATATCAATTTGAACTATCAGTTTGCAGAGGATCAACAATTCGATTCGATATAAATTATCAGTAATTCAATTCGATACAAATTATCAGTGAATTATATTGTCTAATTGACATAATTAACATTCAATTAACACCAAGAATACATTCAATTAACATTTATACGCTGAGAATACCTTAGAGCACCACAGAAAATAGGGGACGATGACTAAATCGACTCTCGTTGCCACCCCTTATCAATATCCTATTGTCTTCGTTGTTGTTGTCGCCGCCTATCTTTATCCTGCAATCGTCGCCGTTAGCTCTCGTTGCAGACGAAGTGGAAATGTGGTTGCAGAATATGAGATAAATCGTTCCCAAATTGGGAATCCATTTTTTCAGCAGGGGAAAAAAAAAACTGGGGCAAAACAGACTTTTCAGGGTCATGGGGGTTTAGGAAAAATAACTTGTGTATTGGTAACCTAAAACATACAATTTTCAAACTAGGGGGCTTAGGATAACTTTTGAAGATATTTGGTCCTCTTAAATAACTGCCCCAAAAGGTAATTGTTCACGAATCATATTAGAATCTCTCAGTTAATAAATAGTGTAAGTTAGTTGTTACCCAAAAAAAAAAAAAAAAAGTGTAAGTAAATTACTAAATTAGGTATTAATTCAGTTCTCCCATTTTATATAATAACTAATAATTTATTAACATTTATATATATCTTAAATTAATTTGTTCAGTTTTTTTTTCTAACCCCTTGTTCAGGTTAATATCTTTAATATAATTATAATTTTATGATAAATAAATAAATAAACTAATAAAAAAATATTAAATTAATAAAAAGTAATAGTTAGAAAATAATAAAAAAATATATAGGGTAAATGTCAAAAATAACTTAATAAAAAAAATTAGTAAAGTGTAAAAATAGAGAGTTTAAGAGATAAATAGAAAATAGCATGCCGTGGAAAAAAACTTAAAAAAAAATACTTTGTCAATAGAAAAAGAGAATAATTTGTCTAAGAGACTAAAGCGGTATCATATGTAAAAAAAATAAAATTTTTTGAAGATATTTTATTTTATTTTTGGTACATATTTTTTTTCTTTTTTAAAATAGGATCAATGTTGTTCTCCAACTACCCCAATAAAACTTGAACCCGTAATCCAAATGCTTACCACTAAGTTACCCACACCTCCCTTGCTATTGACGCTTTTTGGTTTAAAGCTCAATATCTTTCGCAATCACCCCGAATGGATGTTCCGTAATATTGGCTTTATTAACTAGGTGCATCACATCTTCCGAGTCACATTCAACTTTTAATTTTTGACGATGTCTTTTCCATGCTATCTTCAAATCCTTCTCGAAGTCCTACCAACTCGGCCATTATGATGTTAGCATCTCTGAGCTTCAATGCAAACCCCACTAACTATTCACCCCTCTCATCACGTATGATACCTCCAGCAGAAACGAAGTTGATGTGTTTAAAATACTACCATTAGAGTTAAGCTTGCACCATCCCATTCAGGGCTGAGTGCATTGAGCGGGTTGGGAAAAATTCTTGCATGCACCGGGTGTGGGCCCCGGTGCATGCACCCAATATTTTTTTTATGGGATTTTTTTTTCCTATTTTTTGTTATTTTTTCGGAAGAAAAAAGTGTTGGGTGCATGCACCGGGGCCCTCTGCTGCTTGATGGCTCCAACTATGTTACATGGAAAAATCGTATTGAAGAATATTTCATCTCCATAGATTATGATTTGTGGGAGATTGTCACTGAAGTAGTCAAAATTCCAATGAAATCTGAAGATTGTACAAACGTTTCCAAAGAAAGAAATGAGTTTACCAGTGAAGATAAAAAAAATGATTTCAATGAATGCCAAAACTAAGAACATCTTGTCTTGCTCACTATGCAAAAATGAGTACAGTTGTGTTAGCATATGTGCTACTGACAAGGATATGTGGGAATGTTACAAGTCACTCTTGAGGAATCATCTCAAGTTCATCAAGAGAGATTAGCCTTGTTAAATCATCAATATGAAATGTCCCGGATGTCATAGAGATTATTAACAAAATGTCTGCGCTTGGAAATGTTGTACCTGAAGAAAATCAAGTTCGAAAAATTTTCAGCTCTCTCCCCAAGGAACGGACTCTCGAAGTCATTGCAATTCATGAAGCAAAGGATCTCACAAAAATGTCGATTGATCAACTTATTGAATCCTTGGCATCTCATGAACTTGCATTAATACCAAAGGAAGAAAGCTCAGAAAAAAAAAGGAAAACATTGCTTCCAACACAAATCTGGATATTGACAACGGGGATGAAAATGAACTTGAGAGCCAAATTGATGAAGAAGTTGCCCTCATCACAGGAAGGCTGAAGCAACTTGCCTTTACTAAAAATATATTTCGACGAAACTGTTTACACAAATTTTCGTTGAATCTGCAATAAATGAATGCAAAATACAAGAAAATAGCAAAACAAAGAATTTATTGATTTAATTTAAAAGAAAGTGTTACAATCCCTGTAAAATCATCTGATTCTTCCCTACGGATTGATTCGAGGGTTTGATGCTTGATCCCGAATTGAATGTAGGACTTAGTTTAGTTTGTGGAATTTGGCCAGAAGTGTTGGCTCGAAGATTTGAGAGCTTCAATGCCTTTTGCTCTTGAGAGTTTAGTGACTTATGCTTCATTTTTTTTTTGTGATTTTTGATTTGTTGTATGAACTTGTAACCTTGGAGCCTGTATTTATAGGATTTCGGTTGCCCTTTTGGACTTCATGGGCTTGAGCCTGAATTTGAAGACCGCTTCGCTAGAGTGAGCTTTATTTTATTTAATGGATCATTCATTTAATCCAAAAAATAAGAATAGAAATCCATAATCCTTATCTTGAATTAACTATATAAGCCCAAATCTATTATGTACTTAGGATAAAAATTAATAATCACTAGTCAATTTATTTGGGCTATCAATTAGTAATTTTATCTGTAAATTTTTGGTGTCAACAGAAACAACTATGGTAAGAAATTTAGTTCCGGTTCTTCTAATAACATTATTGAGAAAATTGCATTTTTGGTCCCATAGGATATAAGTCAATTTTTTTTTGGTCCCATAGTTTTTAAATCGTCCCGCACTTTAAGTTTTTCGACAAATGTAGTCCCAAAGTGAAAATTTTTCAATATTAGTCCCAAAAAATTTGGAAATATATATTTATAATATTTTTCCTTAATTAAAAAATACATGGAAAAATTTAAAAGAATACCAACCACAAGATATGAATTTTATTTTTATAATAAATAATAAATTATTTCATTTATGGCTACTAATTGAAAATAAAATATTGATGTTATTTTTGAATTCTCAATAAATATGTATGGCAATTAATTACTTTTTAATTTTTTAATTAATATTATATTACTCAATAAAATATATATAAATTTTATGTTATTTTCAATTTTAACTAAACCCAAAGTTAATTATTTTAAATAAATACAATGTTATATATATAAGAAATATTTAAATATTATAAATATTAATTATTTTCAATTTTTTATTTTACAATTTTTTAACTAAATGCAATATTGAAGATTATTTTATTAATTATGTTATTATGTATATATTTTTATTTTATAATTTTAAAGTAATACTTATATTTTAAAATGTAATAATTTGTTATTTATTATAAAAATAAAATGCATATCATGTGGTTGTTATTCTTTTAAAATTTTCCTAATATTTGATATGTATTTTTTAATTAAGAAAAAATATTATAAATATATATTTCTAATTTTTTTGGGATAATATTGAATTTTTTTCACTTTGGGACTACATTTGTCGAAAAACTAAAAGTACGGGACGATTTAAAAACTACGGGACCAAAAAAAAATTGACCTATTTTCTATGGGACCAAAAATGCAATTTTCTCAACATTATTTGTCATAATTGTCAGGAGCATGGACACATAAAGGCCCGAATTTCGAAAACTGAAAGGAAGCTCCAAAATGATAAAAAAAACATACCTCTTTTTAAGGTTATATGGAGTGATTCAGATTCTGAGACTCTTGAAAATAAGGAAGACTGTTTTGGACTCATGGCAGACAGTCAGGTATGCTCTGAAACTGAAACTAACTCTTCCATCATCAAATTTCTCTGACTTTGACATTGAAGAAGTTTCTATTGACATTGTTGCTCAATGTAAAGAAAATGTTAAAATTTTAAATGCCAGAAATAAAATTCTTGAAGGAAAAATTCTTGAACTTCTCAAAGAGAAGTATGATCTCCAGCAAGGTTATGATAACTTATTTGATACCTTAAGATTTGAGAAGGATGTTTTGAATACTGAAACTAGGAAGTTAACACATGAAAACTCCCTGTGAGCTCCAAAGTAAACAAGCTTAATTTCAAGCCTTCAAGAGAACAGAAAACACGAAGACATTATTATATTTATAAAAGATTTGGACACTTTGCTAATGTTTGTCTTTATCTAAGAGTGACCAGAACCAAATGGATATGGGTTCAGAAAAGTTCTTCCTCCAATGCTAACAATGAAGGACCCAACACAAAAAGGGTACCTGGAACTGAATAAACTTTTGCATATACTAGAGAGCTGAACTAGAGGCATCAAGTGAATACCAAATGGGTTCCGCTCCACCCAAGTTTCTGAAATAGGTAACAGTTGTGTCACTGATAATATTGAAGGTGAGATTATCAGTGGAGATGTTGTTACACAATAATTCAAGTTTTTCATTTCTTCTGATATCTGGTTATTGAGTGAATTATTTTGATGACATGTGTTTAAGGATAAAATTGCTCTTTAAATATTGAATATGTGACTGATATGTTATATGCACTGAAGAAATTGATCTCTTGTAAGACTTGCTGGTCATAACACAATTTCTCCTGATGAAATCATGCATTAAAAGGACTTTGTTATGTTGCTCTTGCTACTGCTCTTTCACTTCTTCCAAGATAAAATGCTTGACCTTGAAGAGTTGTTATTTAATCTGAAAAAGTTTTGAGATTATTAAAATTAGTAACAACTCTAAAGGGAATTGTTATAGATTTTTTTAATCATATTTTATCGCCCACGTCATGTCCAAGAGATTAAACTGCTGAACTTGACTAAGCTTCTTCAGAACTTGTTAACTGGTTGATGGTAGCTAATCATGATTTGTCTTTTTGGTGAATTGATTTGATACCTTCTCAAAAAATTATTTGTATTGGCACTGTGTTGACTGACCATTCTTTTAAAGAAAAACTTGAGCGGCTCTTACAGGATATTTCCAAGTTTCTCAAAGTTGAAAACCGAGAATGTTATTTGAAAACTGAGAGGTTGACACACATTCCTTCAACCCAATTGAAAACCTTTGATAAGCTCTTGATGTGATAATCGCTTATTGAAATCTGCTCATTTGGACTGCACCCTCAAACTTCTTTAAGGCCCTGTGCTTCCAAATCATAGATGAATCAAATTTCCCTCATGATCATGTGTTGAAGAAGTCTGTTGAACTAAGTTCAAATCTAGACGTTTGAAGAATCTCTTACTACTCCAGCTGAGATGCTTCTTCCTTTGAAGATTATTTCAGGATGACTCTCTGTAGCTATCCATCTCATTACATGCTGATTATCATTTATCACCCTTATAGGATCATATTATATTATTCACGTGCTTGCTTATGTCAATTTCCCTTGAAGATATTTCTGGACAAAATTGAAAATAGCTTGCCTAAATGTCTTCTTCCGATTGAAAACTTTGAGCTCCTATTTTCAAAAGAAGATCTTTCTGTCAACTATATCTTGAAAATCTCTGAAATTATCTAAGATTTGTGGACACGATTCCTAAAAGGGCTTTAACTTAAACTTTGTTTAAATTATTTCTACTTTCCTAATTCATGATACTTCGTATTAGGGGTGAGCTTTCGGTAAAAAACCGAAATTTCGGTTAATCGGTTTCGGTTAACCGAAGTTTCGGTTAGCATATTTGCTAACCATTTACCGAACCGAACTAGCTCGGTTTCGGTTCGGTAAAAACCGAAATATTTCGGTTCGGTTTCGGTTATTTACCGAAAACCGAAGTTGGCTACAAATTAAAAAAAAAAAAAATGGAAAAAACGAAAAATAAAATCAGGAACAGACAACCATTTCTTGGGTTTTGACTCTAATATGTATCACTTTTGAAATTTGAACTAGCATTCTGGCAACATTCCAGTTTCCACAATTATCATTTCGAGATATTAATCAAATCAAATGTATCAAAATAAATAAAAGAAATAAACAAAAAAAAGAATTGGTGATGGTTAGCAACAGAACAGAGCAAGTACTTCACAGGGGTCAGTGCAACAGATCGGAAGTCCGGTGGGATTGGATGGTGGCGAACTTGATGGTGGCCGCCTGGCCAGTGACGAACTTTGTGGTGGCGGGGATTGGTGGGTGTGAGCAGAGCAAAGGCGGAGGGGATAATTTAGGGGCAAGGGCTTGTAAAGAATAAGGGGAATGAAATAAACTCCCTTTTCTTCCAAACTAAACAACGCAAGGAAAAACAAAAGTGCAACCCCTAATACCAAAATTTAAAAAACATTATTCACTTACCTGGGTTCGGTTTTCGGTAAAAACCGAAAAAAATTCGGTTTTTTCCGAAACCGAACCGAAACCGAAAAAATAAAAAATCAATAACCGAAACCGAACCGAAAGGACTTCGGTTCGGTTCGGTTAGTGTCGGTTCGGTTTCGGTTAGGTTCGGTTTTCGGTTTCGGTTCGGTTTCTGCTCACCCCTACTTCGTATAGATCCTTGATTAATTGTTCGCCTCCTCTGAACTTAAAAACTTGCCATTTAACCAAATCTCATGTTTAAGTTACTGGTTGATGAGTGTCAAAATGTGCTTACCATGAAAGTGATTTATGTGCCCATTGCAAAACTTTCTTAAACATGCATTATACAATGAACCTGGAGAATACTTGATCTGGACATAGCTCAAATAAAAAATAAGAGTTAGATCCAATTAAAAAAGACTATCTAGAATTAGTGGACAAATAAGGTAATGTGGTCAAAGAACAACAAGAGTCAGAGGTAATCATTGCTAATTTGAATTCTCTTATGAAATATTTGTCAAAGGTTATATTTTGTCATTCTCATGAATGATAGAACTCTTTTAGCTGTTATTAACTTTCAAAATGACTTAGAGTCTCTTATCGTACCATGATGATTGACATGTTTCTCTTATCAGTTTATATGTATAAGATAAAAACTGTGTTACTACTCTCACTCTGATAAGTAAGTTGCATGGTGACCTTGTGAAACATGTAGTTTTTCTGTGCTTTCAAATGTCTTGACCCGCTTGCCTCCTGCATGAATTCGCTAATTGGACCAAATTTCATCACTTAGTCACTAACTTATTCTGGTGTGGGTGGGTTCCACAACATTGCATCTTGTATCCCATTCATTAACATGACAGTCTCATCTAAGCTCAATAGACATCTATGTCTTGCATATCAACAATTCTTCTGGAATCAGGTTTGCATAAGTTGTATCAATTGTCTTTACCAAAGCTCAACTGAGATTATTAGTTGGTTGACTCTTCTAAACCTTTGTTAAAGAAATCATTCTTCATTCTTCATCTTCTCTGAATACGTGTGATAAAAGCTCCACCTTCTCTATACCAACACTAAGGTTGTACTTTCTTATCTTCACACCTATCCAAACTCTTGTTTCTTGAGGATCATTGGTTTTCGTGTAATTAATTCTCAAACTCACATCCGCATTTGACCTAAGAAAAGTTCTCCTCACTTCACTTGCCTTTATCTGGGATTTAATGTGAAACTGCTTCTCTTCAAACACCATTTCAAAACAAAACTTGGCTCTCTTACCTCAAATGGGTGATAAGCTCAAATACTCCTCATTTTTTGGAAAACTCCTACACATTACTCATCCGTTGAAAGTAACGAGGATGAACAATTCTCTCAGCCCAAGGAAGATCAAGACACCTCTGATCTATCTGTTAAATCTCTAGATCCGGTCATCCTATTCAAGTCAGATAGGGCATTTCATCTCTTCACCGAAGATCTTTTGTTTAGAAAATGGAACAGAGGTATGATAATTATGTTCCTGAACTATTATCACTCTAGATTAGCTGACAAATTTGGTAACCTTGGTTGGCTTAAACTTCTACAAATTAATAAATATGTCTATCCTATGTTGTGTACACACTTTTACGCCAATGCTCAATTTTTCAAAGAAATTGATGGTTCTTACTCTCTTGTTAAGTCACATGTTCCGAGTCAAGAAGTTTGTTTCACCACCAAGTCCATTAATATGCTAATCGGTTGTCCTAATTAATAGTGATGTCAAGTTCTTTGAGCTTTACAAACTTCCTGAAAATGAGTTCTTTGACCGGGAAGAAGCAAAACGTTTACTATGGAATGGAAAAGACTTTGTCGAAAATTGGGAATCTTCTGTACAAGTTCTTCAACCTCAACATGTTGTGGCTCTTAAAATTATAAATTCCACCATATTATCTGGAACCTCACTATTTGACGAACAATTTTCAGAACTGAAATTTATCAGCATATTCCTTCTTTGTAACTTTCTGAAAAATATCCCTGTTAATTTGGGCCATATCATCCTCCATAAAATGCACTTTTGTTTAACCAATGGTCTTAAGCTTCCATACTTCGACGATTCTGACTCATCTCCTCAAGGCCTACAAGGACATTCCTCTTCCAGAAAATTGGAAAGAAAAATTTGAGCATCATCAAACTCTTGACTCTCATGCTCTAAGGCGTATGGCTCTCCATTTTGATTCTAACAGTGGTTGTTGGTTCCGCCTTGGTACCAAGTCTAAAGTCACTAACAAACGTGCTCAGATTGCATTGAAGCATAAAGAATTTTTTGACACAGCTGATGAGCTCTGTCTCTCCTTGAAAAAACTTAAAACTGGCCTTTCATCACTCTCTACCCAAGTTGATGATATCAAGCACCAAGGTTTTGACCCTTCTTGATGATGAAGAGGGAGATACATATTGCATGTGTCTTTCCTGTCCTCTCTTCATTATATGATTTTTTTTGTGTGTGTTAAAAGATGTTAATAAATCGATCTATGGACATTGATTCTGTTTTATGCTTTCGCCTCTGCATGTGTATTATTCTATGCTACTTGATAAGGGGAGTTCAACTTGACAAATCCCTAACATATCACTCTATGTTATGGTTAAAGATAGGGGGAGTTTCTGCACTCTTATGGCACAAACAATTCTCATCTTGACAGAAAACACCTTTTGTCATCATCAAGAAAGGGGAGATTGTTAACAATCTTATAGTTTTGAATTGATCAACAAAAAGTACTGCATCATTCTTGCCCTTGAAACATCATTGAAACAAATCATTCCCTTTGCATCATTAGTCACTCAGCTAACAAACACTTACATGGATTCCAAGGAGTTGAACATTATTATTATTTTTAAACATGCTTTAAAAGTCTTCTTTTGCAGATGTCCACTGATAAGGATCAGGTATACCCTTTAGGGGTGATATTGTCATTTGATGAAGTTGAGAGATAAAAGAGCTGTTGGAAGTTGCCTTCGAAACATAACTAATTGAAATTTCGAAAAGGGGGTAAATGTCGTTCAGCTCCCCTGTGTAACACGAAATGATCTAAAAAAACCTTGACAAAAAAAAAGTACTTTAAAAAACCTTATGTTTTTCAAAACATGCACAGAAAACCCTAAAACGAGTGTGTGAATTTCACTCGCGCTGACTGCGACTAGAAATGAGATTTTTTTCACTTTTTCAATTAAAAAGACTATTTTACCCCTTAATTATATATATGGTATTATATATATATATATATATATATATATATATTTTTTTTTTTTTTAACACCCCAATCTTCAAGCCGCCAGTCCCATCACCGTCGGCGCCAGCATCGGCGCCCTCAGCCACACAACACCACCACTCATATCATCATTCATATAAATAAACATAATCAACCAGAAACCAAGAACAGCGAGAAATCATATAGCAGAACAATCTTGAATGCCATCTACTCACAAAACATCACGAACATCCAATTAACAAGCAGTCACGCACTAATTCCTTCAAAACACTACCCAACAATCATCAAATTCATCTGCAATTTGTTCAAATTCACAGACAAAGAAGATCCCTAAACAATTCGCCCAACACCCCCCACAAAATCCTCCAAATTCCACTTACCTCGAAGAAGCATAACCAGAACAAAAAGTGTAATTAGTGTTCGTGAGGAAATCGACGGGGCATTTGGGGACGTAGGGGGCGTGAATCAATTGGGAAATCAGGCATCTCCGGCCGACGCAGAGCTAGAGCGTGGCGGCGGGATTCTAGAAGTAGCGGTTGTAGGAGGGGCGCTCGACGTCAAGGCCGACAATGAGGTGGTGGAGGTGGGTAGATCCGGTAGTGGAGGTGGAGATGAGAGTAGATCCGGTGGTGGAGGTATTTTGTGCGGCGGCGGAGGTGGAGAGGAGAGTAGATCCAGCGGTGGCGGCGGAAGGACTAGAAGGCGGCGGTTATGGTGTTTTTGGAAGTGGAGAGGCGGCGGCGATATTGTGTGCGCGCGGTGGTCGGCGGCGGTGTTTAGAGGTGGAGAGGCGGCGGCGCAGGTGACTGGAGGTGGGAGGCGGCGGCTATGGCGTGAAGGTGGAAGGAAGATGATATGATCGATATATACATATATATTATCTTTCACATGTATTATGTATATATGTATAATTATAGTAACCAAAAATATATATATATATGTATAATTATTAATATGTATTATGTATATATATATTATATTTACAAATATAACTATATTAGTTATAATAATAGTGTATATATATATTAATATGAATTATGTATATAAATACATATATATTATTTCTATATTTACAAATATATTTATAGTAATTATTATAATAGTGTGTGTGTGTATATATATATATATAGGGAGAATTACATACGGGTCCCTCAAGTATGGCCTAATTACACAGCGGTCCACATAACTTTGGATTTTACATGACAGTCCCTAAGGTTTCATTCCGTTTGAAGTCCATAACGATCGTTAGAATTTTGACTTGATCTTCCGAAAATACCCCTGAATATTTTATTATTATATTTCAAATGACCAAAATGCCCTCGAGGACTGTAATGTAAAAATCTAGAAACTAAGGGATCGTTTTGTAATAGGCAAGAAACCTTAGGGACCTATTTGTAATTAATATTGTATTTGTAATATAGCCGTTTATAGCTGTTTATAGCCATTGGAATTGAGTTCTATATATATCTTCAGCACTCCATTCGACCATTACAGACCCCAGAAAGAATGGCAAGCTCCCGGCACTCAACAAACACATATTTGACAAGTTTGAAATACAAGAGAGAGAGATGTAGGGAAGGAAATTGCGGTCGATGTACTACAATTAAGGTGGTCGAGAAGGACAATGGTAACCGTGGAAAGCTCTTTTGTTGCTGCGATATACATGGGTTCTCACACTGGTGCGTTCCTATGGAGGTCCAACCCTTGAATGATGAAGATGAAGCAACTAGTGTGGATCGTCGGGCCAATGTTGTGGTAGTGGAAAGACCCGATTCACAGCTTCTTCAAAAGCTTGTAATACTGAATATGTCCCTCTTAGCTATGTTTTTGTTTTACTACCTCTGCAAGGTGATATTGTAATCCAACTACATAAACATCATACGAATAACAGCATTTCTTGTCTTCAAACATTCTTAATTGTTAGCATACATGTATCCCTACACATAATTTAACTGAACATATATAGCCCCAAAACAAAACATATCAATCATTCACAAATGTTACCCAAAAAACAAAAGACAGTGATGATTGAGATAATGTATCTTGATGAGAACACAAAATAAAATAACAGCCTTCTTCCTAGAGACCAAAGCTGCGTTTAAGATGCATTATTTCGAAGTCCAGCTTCTTCTTGCTCTTAGAAGTTGTTTCCATGGATGTTCCCTTCGAATTGGCAGCAACAATTGAGGCCGGTTCTCTCTGTTTTCCCCTGGAGCATACTGTGGGCTGGGTGTAGGATTTCATGTCTAAATCTTTGCTCAACTTGGAAACAATATCGTCAACCTTCTTAATTGGAACAGGTTGGGACATGACCATTTTCCCTTTACCCTTCACTTGTCCCACCAATGGTTGACTGGCAATTGTTCCTTGTGATGGAACAGACTCTTTGATCTTCAAACCTTTGGGAGAGGGATTGTTTTTAGCATATCTTTTCTGCACAGTCATCTTCTTCCTTTTTACAGTGTTTTTGGGAACCACAACTGCACATAGAACACTGAAAATTAATATTTTGCCATGTTTATCAGAACATTAACTCAGCAGCAAACTGAAAATTAATGTGGTGTCATATTAATTACAACAAATACATCTCAGCAAGAAGAAGAAATTTTGTTGCCTAACTTTTTATCATACCATTAAAACAGATAACATGCTGATAAATTGGTCATTATTTAAGATCAATACGTTAGATAAACCAAATGTTACCTGCTGCCTCCTTTTGTAGTTGAATGTTTCTTGTCTTGTTCCTTGTCAACACCCCTGGGACTTCATTATGAACATGGAGAACCTCATCTTCACCACACTCTCTCTCAGCAACATCCCTTTGCAATTGTACAGTTGTTGGGTTGGTGGACTGTGTGACTTCCACTTGTGGCTCCAATTGATCAAGAGTTGCATACATAGCATCCAGGTCTGCTTCATTCCAATCATCTGTGCTCAGCTCAGGTACAGCTTCTGTAGTTGTTTGGTTTGCCATGCATGAACTTTGTGGTTGATCAGTAATATGCTACAACAACAAACTCCAAAAATGTTATTACTTACAAACATTGACAAACCATTTATAACTGAAATGCAATGGAATTAAATACAAGTAAGCTACCTGACCCCTTGAAGGACAAGTTCTCCTATTATGACCAATCTGCTGACACAACTTGCATCTTACAAAAGTGGATCTGCGCAGAGGCTCACTTTCTCCTGGCTCTTTTCTCCTATTTTTTCTGGGCCTTCCTGGTAGTCTCATCTTTTGGGGTGGTTTGAGATCTCTTGGAATTACATCTGGCATCTCTTCCCAGGATGATTCATCGGGCACAGGTGAGATCATATGCTTGTAGCAGTTCTCATATGTTGCCTTGGAGAATATTGTATCTGTGTAATCCTCCAATCTCTCTCTCCTGTGGGCAATACATACATGTGCATGCATGCAAGGGATGCCGGATATGTCCCATTCTCTACATTGACAACTTTTAGCTACCATATCAACCACGTAGTGAGTTTGCCCATCTCGTATCTCGTACTTGTCATCACCAGCCATTAAAATTGAGCACTTTTTAGTATCAGTTCTTATCTTATTCAGTTTTTTAACCACTGAGGGCACTATTTGATTCTTCCATTTCAAGGCTTTTATTCTTCTTTGGTTAAGCCTGCTCATAAGTTTTGCCCTAATACCATCTACCAAAGTAAGAATAGGTTTACCTCTAAGCTTGCCCACCCAGTGGTTAAAGGACTCTGAGATGTTGTTGGTGCAATGGTCATTCTTCACAGCAGGATTAAAAGCATGCCTTGACCACTGTGAGGCTGGAATTTCAGACAAATATGTATGTGCTCTGGGGTTTATCTCCTTGATCTTGTTCATTGCAAACATGAAACCCCTTCTGTTGTATGTCCTTGCAGCTTCCCAGAAGTATCTCTTCAGTGCAAATCCTGGAAATTTCATCCTGAAGTTAGCATAAACATGCCTTGAACACCTCCTGTTGTTTGCATGTGGTACAATGTCATTTATTGTCTCAGTTAAGCCCTGCAAGAACAAGAATATGATAAGTTAAGGATACATTTGGACATCAAAATATGATAAGTTAAGTTAAGAATATGATAAGTTAAAGGAGAACAAACCTTCTGCCTGTCAGACATGAAGGTCCATGGAATGTTTTCATCAAAACCACCTAGCATTCTACTAAGATTTTCAAAGAAAAAGGTCCAACTAGCTTTATTCTCAGTTTCAACCACTGCATAGGCTAATGGATACAGTCCATTATTCCCATCCAGAGCAATTGCAGCCAACAAAACCCCCCCCCCCCCCAAACTCTCCCTTGAGGTGACATCCATCAAACCCAATGAAGGGTGCACATCCAGAGTAAAATCCTTTTGCAGTAGCAGACAAACCAATGAACATCCTTTGGAAAGTAGGGATTGAATTATGACTCCCTTCATCAAGAATTTCAGACTGTAAAGTGACAGTGGTACCCTCATTATATTGTTGTAAGACCCTAGCATAAAATGGCAACCTTCTATATGATTCACTGTGACTCCCTTCTATTTTTTCTAATGCTTTCAGTTTGGCTCTGTAAACTTGCATGTAGTTGGGTTTAATGTTGTATTTGTCCAATTTTGCTTGAATCTGCTTAGGAGTTATGTCAGGGGTTTTCCTCAGCCATTTCACCAACTTTCCAGCTATCCACTCAATAGTAGCCTCCTTTGTACAGTCACCTCTCAAACAAGAATGGAGCATGTTGTATTTTTTTATCTGAAAAGTTTTCCCATCCATCATCACTGAAGCATGTAATCTCCACTGACATCCATAACTCTCACACTCTGCAGTAAACCTTTTTAAATCATTCTTTAGCCTTACAATATTAAAATCTTCTTGAATCATAAACTCTGTCATTGTTCTCCTCAAATGCTCAACATCAGAGAAATATTTTCCCACATACAACTGAACTTTACCACTTCCACGATCAACATTCTCAGGTTGACAGTTGTATGTAATCTTAAGGGGGTCATCATCAAACTCTTCATCAGAAAAATTTATAGCCTCACAGTGGTCATCAGATTCATAATTTGACATTTCATCTGATTCATTAGTAGCATCAAAGTCTATATTGTCAAGATTTTCTACATCTATCTCATGCACACAAAGACTATCAACACTACTGTTGTCTTCATCATCAGAATGAATATGCTTTCCTTTTTTTTGTTGGGTGTTAACAGAACCTTTTTTCCTTTTTTTAGAATTTCCTGCACATTTTTTTCCCTTCCTCGAACTACCTTCATCTGTTCTAGGATTAGGCACATTACCAACAACACTATTAATGTTCAAATCACCATGCAAATTCTGTACTTCGACCCTATTTTCACTTAATTCAGCATTAACCGTTTGGATGTTCGCATTCAAATCATTCACAGATGACACAACATAAACATCAAACACATTTTCAGTAGCATTCCTTTCAAACATCAACAGAACATCTTCATCATCATAAACAGCCATTTTAGAGGTAGACCGATGTATAGAAGCAACTACAGTATAATGATCACCATCTAATTTCAACAAGTCCTTAATGTCAGCATGAAAATCAAACAAACTGTACTTATCTGGATCAATATTGTAGAGACTTGCAATAGTGTCCCTGAAATGTACAACCAATGTAAAAGTTTTTTCCACCATTGTACCTGCTTCGTAAAACACAGTATATTAGTTGGTCAAAATTTCAACAAAAAAATTTTAAAAATCAAAACTTTGCCCTAAAATCTTCGAAATAGCTGAACCGTAGGCGAAAAAATTTGAGGGTTTTTACAGACGGAAGGTAGAACCCAAAATTCTTGAGAAAAAACATGAGTATTACACCTGAAAGGGTTTTAAATAGCCAAAAATCGGAAAAAAACTGCCTAAATCAGAATTATTACAACTTTTTCCACAAAAAACCTACGCAGATCCCACAATAACGCCCTTAAACCCAGAAAAATTTAATTTCCAACGTCAAATCCCAGATTTGTATATGAAATACCTTACAAAAAAAAATTGATGGAAAACAAGGGTCTTGGGTGCTGTTTAAAACTCACCAATGGCGCTAGGAGCTCGAGATACAAGATGTGACTGCCGAAACAAGGTCCCCGTAGCAAGAAAACCAAACAACCCTTTCACTGAAGAAGCTCAGTGAGAACGGCCATGGAGGATTCTTGGTAAGCTCGTAGGGTTTTCTCCATTTCTAGAGAGAGAGAGAGTGCTGGGAATGTGAAGTGTTTTTGGGAGGTGCTTACCCGCGCAATGTACAAAATATTGCAATTGAGGGTGATATTGTCATTTCAAATACGCGGCTATATTACAAATACAATATTAATTACAAATAGGTCCCTAAGGTTTCTTGCCTATTACAAAACGATCCCTTAGTTTCTAGATTTTTACATTACAGTCCTCGAGGGCATTTTGGTCATTTGAAATATAATAATAAAATATTTAGGGGTATTTTCGGAAGATCAAGTCAAAATTCTAACGATCGTTATGGACTTCAAACGGAATGAAACCTTAGGGACTGTCATGTAAAATCCAAAGTTATGTGGACCGCTGTGTAATTAGGCCATACTTGAGGGACCCGTATGTAATTCTCCCTATATATATATATATATATATATATATATATATTAATATGAATTATGTATATATATACATATATATTATTTCTATAAATTTGTTAAATTATTATTATTATATATATATTGCATATATATATAATATATTTATAAATATATATTAATTATTATAATAGTGTATAATATATCATATTTATAAATTTCATGATAATTATATCTATTTATTAATTTATTAATATTTTTAGTAAATATGATAATATATATATATATAATTATTTATATTAATTACATATATATATATTAAATTAATTATTATAATTAGTATATAATATATATATATATATATATATATATATATATATATATATAATTACTAATATACATAGTATACATATGAAATATTATTTCTATAAATTTATTAATTTATTAATATGTATATATATATTATGCTATAATATTTATATATATTATATATTTTTAACACTTTTTAATAGAATATAACAATATAATTTAAATGTTATTTTATTTATTAATATAATATTTATTCCAGATTAAAAAATGATTTTTAATAATATTATATGAAATAGTGTATAAGGGTATAATAGGAAATTTATGTTTTTTTGTTGACCATTTGGAATTAGGGGGCAGTGAGCATATTTTAAAAAACCCAAGGTTTTTTGGAGTACTTTTTTTTTTTTACGGGGTTTTTTGTGATCATTTCGATTAACATAGGGTTTTTGGGGTTGTTAACTCTTCAAAAAGGAGCCCAAGGGCTATATGAAACTTCTATGTAGAGAGATCAAGTTTCAACATAAAAGTGATTATTTCAAACTCCCTATTTACATCTACTTTGTGTGTACACCATTATAGAGATTGCGTGTGTGTTCTTTGGTGGGTAGCCATTAGTGAAAAAAGTTTGGGATCCAGGAATTGGTTTGATTTGTACCAGTCTTTATAACAACTTATATCAGACGGCTTCGTAGTGTTGTTTCTTGTATCTTGTGATCTAATAAAGAGTTGGCTTCAAAAATCCTAAGTATAACAACTTAGGCAGTGGATTAATTCTTTAGACTCGTATTTTCACAGCCTTTAGGGTCAAACCACTATAAATTCCTTTTCTCAAAATTCTTCATTTTATATGCTTTGTTTGAGAATTTATTGTTTGATGTTTGAGCCTGTTTAGTAAGCTAATATAACTTCATATCTGATTTACGTCAACTAAACTTGTTTAAGTTCAAAAATTGAGCCTTTGGATTGAAAAATCTGAGTATTAAAGACTTAAGACCAAGTCTGAGTAAGTCCATAAAAGGACTGTCATTAAATTTCAAAAAGAACAATTCACCCCCTCTTATTCAACAGTTAGTGATCACATGTTTAATGGTAACTCGTTTTGTGAATATTTAAATCTATAAGGGTCTATTCTTTAAATGTGCCACCACCATGACAACCTGTTGCCACTAAAATCCCTTGGCACCATCAAGATTCGAGTCACCAACGTTGCCACAATTTTTATTCTTTTTTTTAACATACACCCCTAAAAGATTAGAAAGATTCGAAAAAACCATCGCCGTGGCCACCGCACACCACCCAAAAATCTGCAACCGACGAGAGAAAATGTGTGTGAGAGAAAGAGAGGAGAGAGTAGTGTAAGGATCATCATCGAACATAGCCACCGTACACCATCAGAAAGATATAAAGCACTGATAAATTGATAGAACATAGAAATTAAATAAATTGAAAACCTGTAATTAAATAATCAGAAGACCCTAGTGTTAGGACTTATTAGTTACATCAAATCCCCAAAAATTAGGAATTTAAACCAAACTAGATCATTCAATTTACGGAGCAAAAAATGAGATTAAGCCTTTAAATCAAATAGGATAATGGAATAAAGTATACATATAAATATACTGGTTTTCTCCGAAATAACTACGCACAGATTCGACACATACAATAACTGTTGACTTTATAAAATAGGAAAGACGTATCATGGACCAATTCTAAGGGATATTTGTCTCCCGTAATCTTGGGACTCCTTTTCTATATATTTTCCCTTCTTCCATGTAATTGGCATAGAATATTCAATCAAGCAATGAATTCCACAACTCTTTTTACCTCTGTTTTTCTTTTAACTTATCATGGCATCAGAGCCACACGATCTTGAGGATCGTTGATTGGCATCATCATCTACCATACACGATGAGTGACGATGAAGTTTCGTCACCGGCACTGTCCGAGACAGCCACTGTTCTGTCTCAACAGATCGCCAAACTCATGCAACAACACAAAACACAACAACCTTAGTCAAATTCCGATGGCCCTGTGTCTATCGAATTGAAATTAAACAACAATAACTATGTGCTATGGGCAAGAATGCTCGAAATAGCCATCGGTGCGCGCGGCCGTCTCAGCCATCTAACCGGACAACCAGCGCCACCAGAAGAATCCGATGAAACGTATCAATCCTGGAAGCAAAGAGACCTCCAGGTTTTCGGGTGGATTACACAAGCAATCGAACCATCCTTAGTTACTCAGTTCATACACTATCCCACCGTGAGAGATTTGTGGAAAGGACTCTTAATAACCTATCAATCTGGAGAGGATAGCCTCCAGATCTTTGATCTAATGACCAAATCAGACAAAATAACACAAGAACACACATCCCTGGAAGAGTATCACAGTGTCAGTAAGAGCCTATGGGCTGAAATCGACAGAAGAAGGCCAAATCCCATGGAATCTCCAATTGATATCACAAAATACAATCAAATTTAGGATGAACACAGGCTCTTCAAATTCCTAGCAGGATTAAACCCAGATTATGACTCAATCATGAGAGAAATCTTACGGGAAACTCCCTTGCCCTCAGTTGACGCCACGTACGCCAAAGTTCGTCAGGAAGGCCATATTCGGACCCACGGCAGCCTCCAACGGGGCGAACACATCATCGGGCATTGGGGCCGGTATGGTGGTTCAGAGACAGGGACCCAGGTCAATCGGACAAAACCGCAAGCCGCAGCCTCCGCGCAGGTCAGAATCGGCGAGAGGAGTGTCGGATTCATCATCCCGGCAAAAATCTGAGCTTGAATGTGATTATTGTGGGAAGAAAGGCCACCTCCAGAGAGATTGCTTCGAAATCGTCAGATTTCCTGATTGGTGTGATCGACGAAGCAGTCAAGAAAAGGGGAAGGCTCGCGGTGTCGCGGCTGTCGTCGATGCCAAGGACACCGGCAACGGCACTGGAGAGGATGATCGGAAGCCAGGGCTCACGGCGACCGTAGCTAGGGCAGGAATTGGGGGAGTCGGGCGAGAGAGAAGGATCCAGGCTCAAGATCCGAATGGATCTCCAAATGACCCGGCTTCTCCCAACACAAATGGGTGGAATTCAGGTATAGGGTTAGTGGGGGTGAAATAACCCGCTGCCCCTCAGACCCCTCAAGCTCTTATGGCATTTTTAATAATACTTGTGGTTATTTAAATAATGTGCAAAGAAATGGTCAGTGGATATCCGACTGTGGTGCAACCGATACGGTTACATATGATGCTTCAGATTTAATTTCAGAATAGGTCCCCGAAAGACAGACTTTGCAAACAGCTAATGGTGAAGAAGTTTCAGTTGTTGGGGGGGGGGGGGGGGGTTGTTATTGAACTTACTCCTACTTTAAAGTTGTCAAATTGTTTGCTTGTACCCACTTTGTCAAATAAATTACTGTCTATTAGCCATATCACCAAAGAACTTCATTGCACGGTTGTAATGTATCCGAGTTTCTGTGTATTGCAGGATATCCGTTCGGGGGAGATAATTGGGCGTGGCACTGAACGAGATGGTTTATACTATGTTGATGAAGTGGGCTCAAGGGGACGGACATTAATGGTTCAGAATTCAGATGATAAGCAGAGTTGGTTATGGCATCGGCGTCTAGGACATCCTTCTGCCGGTTATCTCAAAAAATTATTTCCTAAGTTTTCTAGTTCTAGTTTTTCTTGTGATACTTGTGTGTTAGCAAAAAGCCACAAACAATCCTATCCTTTGAATAATACTCGGGTTGATGCCCCTTTTTCATTGATTCATTCTGATGTTTGGGGCCCAGCTCCAATTATTGGTGGGGGTGGTTTTCAGTATTTTGTAACATTCATTGATGATTGCACTAGAATGTGTTGGGTTTATTTCTTAAAAGGCAAATCTGAAGTTTTTGACAAATTCACTCAGTTTTTCCGGATGGTTCAAACCCAATTTAGTGCTCAAGTTCAAATTCTTCGGTCCGACAATGGGGGGGAATTTGTGAACTATACATGCAGTCCTTCTTTTCTGATAATGGGCTCATCCACCAAACCACTTGTCCCTATACACCACAACAAAATGGGGTAGCTGAACGCAAAAATCGGTTTCTTTTGGAGATCACTCGGGCTTGATGATTGAGTCCCATGTTCCCTCATCATATTGGCCTGAAGCCTTAGCCACAGCAGCCTATCTGGCCAATCGCCTTCCTACAAACATACTACGCTTCCGCACACCTTTACAAACTCTTCATGAATATAAACATGCCTTGACAATTCCCAACCTCACACCCTGGGTCTTTGGGTGCTCTGTCTTTGTCCATATCCCTACCTCACATAGAAACAAGCTAGAACCCTGTGTTGAGAAATGTGTCTTTGTTGGGTATGAGATTAATCAAAAGGGATACCGGTGTTATAACCCTAAGACTCGCCGAATGTTTGTCACAATGGATTGTGATTTTGTGGAAAATGAGTATTTTTTCTTGGCCTCTCGCCAACTTAGTGTCGAGGGGGAGCACTGTAAGGACCCACTAGATTGGCTCTGTCCTACGGCTTTGTCTTCTGACAGTGGTGGTTCGTTGTGTCCATCCCCTACGCATGATACAGAACAGTTGGCCACGCCACCATTATCTCCCCCCGTCGGTATCCATGAGGTTAGTACAGTTGAAGCTAGTACAGATAATTTGGATCATACAAATTCCATATCTACTACTTCTTCTAACACTGCAGGGGAAACAGATACAGACAAGTATGTACTCCCAGCTCGGAGTACCCGTGGCGTACCACCTAAAAGGTACATACCGGAGCATGAGCCCAGAATGCAGAAGTACCCAGTGGCTAACCTAGTCAGGGGGAGTCTAACCGACTCAGCAAAAGCATTTTCGACTGCTATCTATACAGATGAGGTACCACGGAATGTGGAAGAAGCAATACAAATCCCACAGTGGAAACAGGCAATGGAGGATGAGATGAAGGCATTAAGGAAGAATAGCACTTGGGAGAAATGCTAAAAACCTCCAGAAAAGAAGTAAATTGGGTGTCGTTGGGTGTATACTATTAAGAGAAAGGCTGATGGGTCTATTGAGCGATATAAGGCCCGCCTAGTTGCTAAAGGCTACACCCAGACCTATGGGGTGGATTATGCCGAGACCTTCTCTCCAGTGGTAAAGATCGACACCATTCGGGTACTTTTTTCAGTGGCTGCCAACTAGAATTGGCATCTTCATCAGTTTGATGTGAAGAATGCCTTCCTTCATGGCGATCTTACGGAGGAAGTGTACATGGAGGTTCCGCTGGGTTTTCTCACGAATTTGGTGCCCATGAAGTGTGTAAACTGGAAAAGGCACTGTATGGCTTGAAACAATCTCCGAGGGCATGGTTTGGGAGGTTCACCGCAGCTATGAAGCGGTACGGGTACAAGCAGAGTAATTCTGATCATACTCTGTTCCTGAAGAAAATGGGTGAAAAGATCACGTGTCTGATCATATATGTAGATGACATGATCATTACTGGAAATGACTTTGAGGAGATGAGGAATCTCAAGGAAAGTTTGTTTGGAGAGTTTGAAATGAAAGATTTGGGTTATTTGAAGTACTTCCTTGGGATCAAACCAGGGGATCTATCTGTCACAGAGAAAGTATATTCTTGATTTATTGGCAGAAACAGGAATGGTGGACTGTAAGCCGAGTGATACACCCATGGTGAGCAATCATGGATTACGAATCACTGAGGGTGCTGAACCAGCTGGTCGAGCAAGATACCAACATTTGGTTGGGAAACTCATATATCTCTCACACACTAGACCAGATGTTGCATATGCAGTCGGTGTAGTAAGCCAGTTTATGCATAACCCCCAAAAGGAGCATATGGAAGCAGCACTACGGAGATTAAGGTATCTGAAAGGGTCTCCTGATACGGGTGTTCTTTTCAGAAACAATGGTCATTTGAAGATAGAAGCATACACGGATACAGATTGGGCAGGTAGTCCAGTTGACAGACGATCGACCTCTGGCTACTTTACGTTTGTTGGAGGAAATTTAGTCATGTGGAGGAGCAAGAAGCAGAAGGTCGTTGCTTTGTCTAGTGCTGAGGCAGAATTCAGAGGAATTGCTAAAGGGTTGGCAAAAGTCCTCTGGTTGAGAAAGTTAATGACAGAGTTGGGATTTGCCCAGATAGGAGCTTGTCCTTTGAAATGGGACAATCAAGCGCTGTTCATATTTCAGAGAATCCTGTACAACATGACAGGACGAAGCATGTGGAGATTGACCGTCATTTCATTAAAGAGAAGTTGGAAGAAGGGATTGTATCTCTTCCGTTTGTTCGATCGGAAGACCAGTTGGCAGATATTCTTACAAAGGCTGTTACAGGACATGCGTTCCATGATATATTGTGCAAGTTAGGCGTTGGATATCCCCCGACCTTACTTGAGGGGGAGTGTTGACTTTATAAAATAGGAAAGACGTATCATGGACCAATTCTAAGGGATATTTGTCTCCCGTAATCTTGGGACTCCTTTTCTATATATTTTCCCTTCTTCCATGTAATTGGCGTAACAGAATATTCAATCAAGTAATGAATTCCACAACTCTTTTTACCTCTGTTTTTCTTTCAACTTATCAATAACAGTATAACACACTAAATAACCACGGACTTAACGATAATTTAGTAAAACATAAAGTTTTTGAATACATTAATACCCAAACCTGAGATTAATACATCATACATGAGAGTTAGTTCTTCACGAAGATTTGCCGCCTATGTAAACATCCATTTCCAAACGTGGAACAGCACTGGCAACTAGTGGTTTGGCTAATGACAAATCATGTTCTGACTCAGCCAAGTTGACGCCCGGTCCCTCAGGCGGCGCACTCCAATGGAACCCTTGAATAAGCCGAGCCAAGAGTATTGTCGTGATAGTCGAGCCAAGAACGACACCGGGACATCCTCGCCTTCCCGTACTGAACGAAAACGTGCGCAATTGAGGATCCTGAAGCACTACCTCCGAGGTTTCATCTGTAATGTGACGTTCTGGCTTGTACTTGAGAGGGTCCTCCCAGACCCTAGGGTTTCGCCCTAGGCCGGTGCGACTCACAAGCACATGACTACCTTTCGGAATAAAATAGCCACCAACAATAGTATCTTCACTAGATACATGAGGAACGTCGAAATAAGCCATAGGGTGCAACCTGAATGCTTCTTTTGCGCAAGCCTTTATGTAGTTTAGTTTAGGTAGATCTGATTCGCTAACCAATCTGTCCCTGCCTACGACTCGATCCAATTCTTCATGAGCCTTGTTAAAGATTTCTGGTTGATTGATCATCTCTGCAATAGCCCATTCAGCTGCATTTGATGGATTGTCTATCGTGGCCAACATTATTTCCTGCAGAGATAATTGATGAAGATAAAGATGAGAAATCCACAAAAAAGTAAGACAATGATCTGAGAGTTGCATTTGTATAAGAGCCAATTACATCTACTTCCCTAAGATTATGAGATTAATAATACCTGTTGCAATTCTAGATGTATTTTAAAAATCTTAAACATTTATTGCAAAGGTAAGGAGACAAAGGAGTTAAGCTGTAATTTATCGAGATTAAGAGGGATTAGTTGAAGGTTTACTCGATATAAATATAGTTTGCCAAGGAAAAATGTAATTTTGGTTGCATAGGGTGTAAGATGTGTGAGTATGTGTACCATTATTTCCATTTATCTAATTTTAGTTCCAAAATTTTTAAAAATGGTGCAATATTAGTCTCAATGTTAATTTTTTGGATGGAATCCTCACGTGCGCTTCACATACACCGTTAGTGGATTTCATTAATTGTCATCTGAGTAGTTTTTTATAGTTACAATCATATGGTGCGGTTTTGTTATCATTAGAGTTTTAGGGAATTTTTGCAAACTGTACTACATAAGTGGAAGTTAAAGTAGAAATAAAGGTTGTAAAAAATTGTAGTAGTAAAAGTAGTGAATGTTTGAAAAAAAAAAATGATACGCAAAAAAAAAAAAAAACAAATTAGTTGAGTGTTTGCAGAGAAAAATTGATAATCAATTTAAATTTTTATAAAGTTATTAATTTACCCTGAAATACTTCGAAATATTTTAGAGTATTATAATATGATTTAAGTATTATATTAATATAAAACTTAGGGTAAATTACGGCAAGCCTCTATCCTTAGACACATTTCGCACTTTCTCCTTTAATCGTTAAATTTGCGCGATTTCCCCCTAACCTTTGTAAAATATCACTTTCCTCATTTTGGATATTTCCGATAGAATATTTCATTCAAACCAAAACAAGATCAACTTTAATTGTCGATTTCTCCCCCTTTACGATGACCCAAGAGTCAAGTCCACCACCATCGTGTTCCTCTCTCTAAGATGAACAAAACCTATATCCCATTCGATTCTATTGATCGTCGGAAGTTGCCAGAATTCACCTGCAAAACTCTGTCTTCATGAACCATCTTTGACAGGTAATTCCTCTTTCGCCAGTTATCGGAGTTTGGTTTTAAGGCCACCATTGTGTTCCTTGTGTCGAGAGTTTCGATTTGATATATAATATTAACATATTTAGCATTTGGTTTGAATAGATTTGCCCTCAGAAATCACGCCAAAATTTTGTTTAAAAAGTTGAACGGAATATTCCTCGAGATTCCGTTCAAAAGGAAGAAAGTGATACGTTTTACAAAGGTTAGGGGGGAAATTGCGCAAATTTAAAGGTTAAGGGAGAAAGTGCAAAACGTGCCAAATGATAGGGGTTGTCGCAATTTACCCTAAAACTTATTATATTATTATAATTTGTATAAAATTATTTATAATTAATCATACATAGAATTATTCTATATACTTTTATTTATAAATTTATAAAACTTTAGAAAATAGAAAATATTTACTTAATTGCAGAAATTTTTAGCTATGAATCTTTTTGAGATTATAAAATTCTGATTGGAGGAAAAAAGGAAAAGATTCAACGAGTAGTAAAAAAATATAACAAACATATAAACCCTAGAGTTGTATTTGTATGTAAAAAAATTAATTTAAAAATATTAATATTTTAATAAGGATATAATTACCAAAAAAAAATTTAAAAGGGATGATTATTGAAAACTTAGAGCTATATATGTTTGAAAAATAACTTAGCTATATTTGTTTGAAAAATAAAAGGGATGATTATTGAAAAAGAACTGAACAAGGCGGCCGCCGTAGATTGGCTGAGGGACTGGTCGCGGGCACTAGAAAACATAGTTTTCTGTAATGGAAAAATCGTGTTCAACAACCGAATTGCAATCGAAAAATTCTAACTATTTTGCATTAAAAATCTAGTTGCAAAAACTATATGCCACGCCAATTTTGCAACCAAATATTTGGTTGCAAACCAGTTGTATTTTTGCAACCGGAATATTCATCGCAGAGTGACGTGGCTTACATGCCCTGTTTGCAGCATCTCGCAACTGAAAATTCGGTTGCAAAAAATTATGTTGCAAAATTCGGTGGTTAATTTTTGCAATCAGGGTTTTTGCAACCGAATTTTTCGGTTACAATTAAGTTGCTGAACATTATTTTTCGATTGCAAAAGGGTCTTTTTCGATTGCAAAAATCATGTTTTTCTAATAGTGTGGGGCTCCAACTAGTGGTGGCAGGAGGACGGCTGGTTCGTGGCTCGTGTTGTCGAAGACGGTAACAGATCTGGGGTGGGCCTGAAGATAATCACTCCTTTCATTGATGAGCCTGGAGGTGGGACAGATCAGGGACTGCGAGGATTGGCAAGGGGCGGAGAAGCACGGTGTCGCTAGCTAGTGGGCTTGCACAGATTGCAGCAGATGGTGTTGGTTATGAGCTTGGAGACCATCTTCACCACCACCAACCACCTTATCACCAGCCGCCAATTCTATGACAAACTAGATGTACACATCAGTAAACCTTAACATGAGACACGTGGACCAATTTGAAAATTTGGAGTAGTTCGAGCCCAAATTGGACAAAAAGCACTTAAATTTTAAATGAATTACAAAATTAAAAAATAAAATTGAAAATGAGGAAAATCCCCATGACCACTTGGGGTGTGTTAAAAAAAAAAAAAAAAAATGAAAAAAAACTGGACGACGTTTGTGATTTTACCTATAAATATAAGTATATACTTACAGTAATTTGTGCTTTTATCTCTTTGATTGATAGCAAGGGATTGTTTCTGTCGTCCTTGAGATTAATCAAAACATCAAGAACATCCTCTTCGGTCGTTCTAAGCCCTCGCTCCCACATCTCAAGCCTCTTGTTGATTTCCGGGTCTTGATATTTCCTCACATTTTTTATAGAATCTATAAGAATCTTGCGATGGCCATCCAAATCAAAGACTTCCAAGAATGGAATATAATCAGCAATGGCAAAGCCATAGACATACGCTACAATGGCGAACACCCCATCCACATGTTCTATCTCTTCAATTCCCGGGCCTCCATCCTCCATTCCCTCCCCAAAAAACCTCTTCCCGAAAACCAATTTCCTACTCACATTCCCACAATAATGTCGTGCTGCAATCCTGACATTCACGAGCCCGTTAGTGTGTGAGTTTCGGCACTTGTTGTAAACATATTTCACGAGATGATCAGCTTCTTCACATCTTTTATCGTGAAGCCAACGGTGCATTGCCGGAGAAAGCACGTGCGAGGAAAGAACCCTCCTCATTTTCTTCCACTGATCACCTAAAGGAGAGAAGATCACTGTCTGGTACCCATCCCCCGACAGTCTGCCCGTCATGCAGTTGGGCTTGGAGGCGAAAATAGCATCGTACTTCTTCAAGAAGTCTCTCGAAAGTTCGGGTGAGGTGACAGGGATGATGTGGGTAGAGCCAAGACGGATGCATGCTATTTCTGTGTTCCTTTCTTGCATGAGTTTGTTTATCCATTTGAAAGTTGGTTTGTTTTTCATCATTTCTGGTATGCAGCCGATGATGGGAAGGCCTTTGGGGCCAGGAGGAAGAGGATACCGTCCTATTTTGGTGATTTTGAGCCGATATTTGTAGAAGATTATGGAGGCAATGCCTAGTGCTATAAACAACAAAAATTTGACGGGAATAAAGATTATTTTGGATTCCATATTTGATTGAGAAGGAGTTGTGGATGTGAATATGAGAGTGAGTTTGAGCCTCCTTTTATATCATGGAAAAAGCGAGACAATTGGATAGAAAACCTACACCTAAATAATGGTTTGGTTTATGCTTGATAGGCGGAGTAATAAAGTAACCCGATTTTTCTCTTAAGTCAACCGCTAACCTGAACGAGCCCAATCAACTCGATTCAACCCACAAACTAATTTGAAATTTAGAAAATATTATTTTAAATAAAAATAATTCCATTTAATCCTCTTCACTTCCTCACCTTTGATTGAATACTCACGTTTTTCTTGATTTATATCCATGATCCATCTGTATATGATAAACTGTTATGTTGGGAGACTTTTTTCAAAATAATATTTTTTTAATTTCGATTTAATAAACTAGTACTGATTGGGGGAACTTTAAAATTTTACCATAAATTGCGTAGATATCCGCAACTCCTATTATTTTAATATTATTTATGTCGGAGTCGCGGAGATCTACCACGATTCCAAATTTTTATATTATTTTAATCAGAGTCGTGGAGCTCTCCAACGACTCCAGAATTTTTCTTAATTTTTTATTAGGAGTCGCGCTTGACATCCACGACTCCAATTAAAATAATGTATTTTTTTTAAGTGGTCCAGATCTTCATCCTCTTAGCCATTTATCCCTCACCTCTGCGTATCTCAGCCAACCGCCGCCGCTTGGAGAGTGAGGAAGAGCCTCCGCCTTGTCAAGCTCTACTACCGCTGCGTGGAGCCGCCACCTGCCGCGGGAAGACCTACCGCCGATGCCTCCGCCTCCGCGCTGCCACGTGAAGGAAGAGCCGCTGCCGTCGTCGCCTCTGCCGCTGCCACTTGAAGACTCGCCGCCGCCGCCGCCCATTTCGCCGGTGAAGGTAATGTGTAAACTATGATGCACGGATACTTCTAAAAATATCATTTTGTCGTGTCGTGTCGTGTCATGCCGTGTCGTGTCGGACACCGTGTCCGACACTCCTTACGTGGGAAATTCAAAAAAAAAAAAATCCGTGTCGCCGTATCCGTGTCGTGTCGTGTCCGTGTCGCCGTGTCCGTGTCCGTGCATCATAGTGTGTAAATTACTGCAAAATTTGTTTATATATTAGTGTTACGTAATTGTTTTTTTAATTAGTTATTAAATTTATGAAAATATGTGGTTAATTAGTTATATGATACTTAGTTAATTTGTTAATTTTTTCAGCTAATTAATGCTATTATTCATGTTAATTTTTAGTTTTTAATTGTTTTGTTAATTACCTAAAGTATAAATAATCAATTTCGTTAATTAATATTAGGTAATTATACATGTTAGTTAGTTTAATATAATTGGAGACTTTTTTCAAAATAATATTTTTTTTATGCCGACAAGAAGAAATTGTGGATGATCCCTGGACCACTTATGTTAATTATTTATGAAATAATTAAATAATATGTTAATTGTCGTTTTTAGTTAGTTATGTTTGTTCATTAGTGGGTTATTTTTATTAAATATGATGATAAATTGGCTATACATGTATGTTAATTGTCGTATTTATTCTAAACTCTACCTAATTAATTAGGTAATTAAAATATTAATAATTAAGAACATGTTTGTTATCCTTATATCATTATGTGTAGTATGGATAAATAACACTGTAACTAATAAAAATACCTAATGTACAACATTTTTGATATAAATAACTAAAAAAAATATTAGTTGTGTAGTTAAATACTTTATCAAATATATTTTTATCAAATATATTTAATTAGTGGGTTGTTAATTATTTTATGTTGATAAATAACACTGTAATTAATTATATTTTTAGTTATCTATTGTATGTTTGGTATTTTTATTAATTACAGTGTTAGTTTTATTAATTAATTCGTTATTTAATTTTAGTTAGTTGTGTTTGTTAATTATTTAATTATTGTAGATGTTAATCGGGTTTATTATTTGTTTTTGTAGATGTCTAGATATATTTATGGGTCAGAAGAAGACAATTTACTTTATTTACAAGATTTCCACCGTTCGGAATATGTTCTCAATGGTCAAAAGAATATTGATCATCTGTAGGTTTTGAGTTTGTTCACAACCCAACAATGAAAGAGAGAAGGAGACGAGGTAGAGATAGAACAACACGAATACTTAATGAAATGGACCAGACGGATCCATCTCGACGAAGATAGATGATAATTATTTGGTGTATATGATGTTTTAAGCAAATGTTATATTATCGTTTTGTAACTCAAGAAGACTTTGTGTTGTAGTTATCTATGTTGTTAGGTCATATCAATAAATAAAATAACTTGTATTATTTTCGTTTTTTCAATATGTAAATTAATTGATAATAGTTAAATTAATAAATAAAAACCAAAAATTAAATTATAATTACTTAAAGAAAAAATTGTAAAAAACAAATAGCGTATAAACAAATTAATTAAAAATCTAATTTGTTTCATTACGTAGATTTGGAGCACTTAAAAATATATATATATATTATTTTAATTGGAGTCGCGGATGTCAGGCGCGACTCCTAATAAAAAATTAAAATTTTTTTTGAAATCATTGGAGAGCTCCATGACTCCGATTAAAATAATATAAAAATTTAGAGTCGTGGTAGATCTCCGTGACTCCGACATAAATAATATCAAAAAAATAGGAGTCACGGATATCTACCGTGATTTGTGGTAAAATTTTAAAATTCCCCCAATCAATACTAGTTTATTAAATCGAAATAAAAAAATATTATTTTGAAAAAAGTCTCGCTCTGTTGATGGTATTTTTTGAATGAAAAATGTGTTAGCTTAGTTTAAGTTAGGGGTTCTATATCTACATGTAGTCATTTGTGATTTGTCCATACTAGGTAAGTACTCTACAATTAATGTGCCATAAAGATTTTAGTTACATTTTCTTTTATAGAGGACACCTATGATCCACGGACACGGACACGGATATGGACACGGCGACACGGACACGATACGACACGGATACGACGACACGGATTTTTTCTTGAATTTCCCACGTAAGGAGTGTCGGACACGGTGTCGGACACTCGCATGACACGACACGGTAAAATTATATTTTTAGAAGTGTCCGTGCATCATAGGAGGACACGTAGTAGAGGCTAGGAGAATTTCAATAGATTTGTCCTATGCCTTAGCCCAATCCCCAATTTCGAAGTTTCTTTGAGTTCACAAAGAGGATCAAATCCTCGAGGCATTTTCAAAACTAATATTTTTTTTAGGAAAAGTTAAAAAAATAATACCTTTTTTTTAGAATTTAATAAATTATTATAAATCGTGGATCTCATCCACGAGTTCGAAAATTTCATTCAACCTTGGGTTTTTTCAAATTGATAAATTTCAAAGAATAGTACAACTTTCTAAAATTATATTTTCAATCTAACTCTTTTTATAAAAAGGCCTATATATTTTTTGAAAATACCAAATAAACCCCTAAAATAAAAAAACTTATATATTTCATCATGGATGATGGTGATTTTAGTAAAGACCTATTACTTGCATGTAGTTTTAGTAAATGTTTTGATGGAGACACATCTAACAGACATTTTAGACATTTTGTAAAATAATTTTTAAATACAAGAATAAGGATGCTAGGAAGAGAACATACAGAAAAACATAATATAAATCAAATAGAGTGTGATGAAGATTGTGCAAAAACAAATAAAAAATTAAATTTTATAAATAAAATCATAATAACTATAGAACAAGTTTATGAACGAGAAAAATTAAACCAGATAAATGAGTACAATTATATGAATAAAGAGACATTTAGAGCTATGATATTTAATATTTTAGATGCATATAGACAATTGCAATATATTCGTCAGTTAACTGTTGAGGAATTATCATTTTGTTTTTACTTAGATTTTGTTTGGCACAATTTATAAGAATAAAAATGCCAGATAAATATTATAAAAGAATTTGTGAACTGACAAAAAAATATGCAGAATAGCATAAATTTTCAACAAGCTAGAATAAATATAGAAAAAATAAAAAACTTATAAGATCAATTAATAAAGATAATTTATTTAATGTTTAAGAATATCATATCCTTAAACAAATAGAGTTCCATAAGGCAATGTTAGCTTCTAAAATAAGAAGACTTAAATATATTGAAAAAGCTATAATCTAATCATGTTTAATATCATTAAATTAATATCATGTTTAATATCACCCAAATACAAAATATGTTCCGTGTCAAGCTGGTATCAGAGCCATACAATCCAAATAATAAATAATAAAATAAAATAAAAATATTTGATAAAAGAAAAATAATTGAATCAATTAAATATTTTGATTCAATGTATAAATGGTATGAAAACCAATATAAAAAATATTCTAATAAATATTATTATGATAGAATGAATAGTCATAAAAAAGATAGAGATCACTACATAAATCTTTTGGCAATATAAATGGTGAGATTATTAAAAACTAATCAAGTAATTCATTTAAACAAATGGATTAATAATATAAACAATATTTTAAAATTAAAAACAATACTTGAAGAATATAAAAGAGAAAATAAAAGTAATAAAGAAATAAAGAAATAAAAAATAAAATAAAATTGTATAAACAAAAAATAAGAAAACAAAAGGAAGAAGCTTCCAAGAATTGACAAAAACGGAAAAAACCATAAAAACAATAATAGAAAGTTATATAATAGGAATAATACTACATACAACTTTGATATATTTAAATTTCTGTTCAGATAATTGGAATTTAAATGAAACATGCATAGAAGGAGGATATGAATCCTATGATGATACAGATTGGCAACTCTCTTCACCATAATGAATCATATTGAATCAGTTGCAAATGCTATAAATACATTATTAGCTGAAGTAGCAAAATTAAAGCCTGAGGTTAAGAATATAAATACAGGAATCCAAGTTATTAGGATTGAAATAAAGCAATTAAATAATCTCATTCAAGATAATATAAAAAAGAAAAAATTAGATAAGTAAAGAGAAATAGAAAGAACAATAAAAACACCTACAAAGATTATTACTATACCAACAGAAAAGAAATATGAACCTGGATCATTTAATGAATATATGTATACTATATACCTTCCTAAATTATTAAAGGAACAAGATGATAGAGAAAATAAAATTAAGGAAGAATCAAAATTAAAAGAAATTATAAAGGAACCTAAACTAGAAGAAAGTTCTGAAAACAATGAATGAGATAAATGATTTGATAGAAGAATTTGAAAAAATAAATTTAGATGATATAGTTGAATATGAAGTTAAAATGAATACAACTGAAGGACCTTCAGGAGTAACTAATGAAACTCCAGAATCCTCTATGGGTTCTAACGATAATTACCCTAAAACATATTATAGACCTAAGAGAAATAAAGAACAAAGTAAGAACAATATATCTTACAATCTAAAATATCAACCTACTGAACAATATAGTGAACTTATAAATCTTCAAGGGAGTAAATTAAATCTAGATTGTCAAATAGATAATAGAAAAGCTATAGTAAAGTGGCAGAATGATATGATAGCCTTCTTATTAACCCAAGATGAAATATATTGGGGAGCTACTAATAAGAAGAGTGAATATATTATAACTACCTTTGATGGAATAGTTCTTAAATGGTGGGAAGGAGTATCTCCTGATATACAAGGAATAATGAAAGCCGGAATGGAATCTGGTTTTAGCCCCTTTTCTAGTCCAGCATTCATGGTAATGAAAGAAGCTGAAAAGAAAAGAAATAAAACAAGAATGGTAATAAATTATAAAAGATTAAACCATTTCACTAAGGGTGATAGTTACCAATTACCCAATAAAGAAGTATTAATAGACCTAGTAAAGAATAAATCTTATTACTCAAAATTTGATTGTACATCTGTATTTTGGCAAGTAAAAATGAAAGATGATAGCATCCAATATACAGCCTTTAGTGCCCCTCAAGGACATTATGAATGGCTAGTAATGTCATTTGGATTAAAAAATGCTCCATCAATATATCAAAGAAAGATGGATGATATATTTAGCAAATATAGAGAATTCATGGTTGTTTATATAGATGAAATTCTTATTTGTTCAAATACCATAGATGAACATAGAAAACATCTTTTACTCTTTGCTAAATTATATAAAGAAAATGGTATTGCCCTATCTGAAAGAAAAGCAGTCATAGAAACTAAAGAAATTAAGTTTTTAGGATTAAAATTGAGTGCTGCAGGTATAAAATTGCAACCGCATATATCTAGGAAGATAGTTGAGTTTCCTAATAAATTGGAAAATAGAAAACAAATAGAAAAGTTTTGAGGATGTCTAATTATGCTAAGGGTTTCATACCTGAGTTAGCTAAGAAAAGACATGAAATACAAAAGTTATTGAGAAAAAATAATACTAAAGGTTGTACGCCAAAACATACAGAAATTGTCATAAAGTTAAAGGAAGAATGTAAAACTCTTCCAGAATTAAGGCTTCCTGATAAAAATGATAACTTAATTCTTTAAAATGATGCTTCTGATTTATATTGGACTGCAATCTTGAAGACATATCTTAATGAAATCTGTAGATATACGAGTGGTACTTTTATATCAACATAAATAAATTATACTACGCATGAAAAGGAATTACTAGGACTAATAAATGGGATAAAAAAGTTTTCACTTTTCCTACTCCAAAAGTCTTTCATTGTTCATGTTGATAACACGCAAGTTCCAAATCTTGCGAACAATAAACAACCCAGTGAACCCAATTATAAGAGGTTACATAGGTGGCAAGTTTTTCTATCTCTCTATAATTTTAAAATCATTCCTATAAAAGGAATTTATAATTTTGTAGCTGACTTTTTATCAAGAAATATAGATTTTGATTCAAAATGAAGGTCAATATATGGGTATACATATATCTAGTCCATCTCAAACGGTAGATGGTAAAGACAAAATCAAATCCGTTAATGGGTGGTGATTTCCCAAAAATCACTTATAAAAATTTAAAAGACCAATATATGGGTATGCATATATCTAGTCCATCTCAAACGGTAGATGGTAAAGACAAAATCAAATCCGTTAATGGGGGTAATTTCCCAAAAATCACTTATAGAAAATTTTGAATTTTTTTTTTAATAAACCTTTCTCTCTTTTATAGATGGAGGATAAAATTGATATTTCAGAAATAAAAGAAGAGATCTCATATATCAACAGTATGGCAGAAGATCTCTATGAAGAAACTATTCTTCTAGAACAATAAATGTATAAAAATCTCCCTCCATTGATAGATACAGAAAACCTGGAAAAGGTGAATAAAGTGACTCAAAAGTTAGAAAAATATATTAAAAAATTTGAGTCAATAAAAATAGGAGAAGCTGAGTCATCTGGCGAGAAAAGTAAAGAAGTAGCCAAAAATAAAGTTCCCTCAGTCATTGAAATAAAACTGGAAAATGAGTCTTCTCCAAAGGCGATAAAGATTGAATTAGAAAAATATGTCCCTAGCACTGAATAGGAACATTTATATATTCATACAGTTGATGAAGTATATAGTATGGAAAATACAGATACTATATTTCTCTCTAAAGACAAGAATATATATTCAAGGATGACCTACATAATGGGAGCATGTCCAGAAGAAGTTTATCGGTATACTTGTTTTGGGTTTCTTGATATAATCTGCCCAAGTAAAGATCTTAAGGAAATTTCCAGATTTGATGATACCCTAAAATCTCAAATCAGTAAATTTGCTAGAGGTAGGCAAGCGGTTCTCAAGTTGTACACTATATCTCCAGAACCAGAGAAGCATATATGGTATGAAGCTTTCTTCATGATCACTGTAGACCACTTTTCTGACACCATAAAGATTGAGCAAGGAAATAAACCTTTAAGGAAAATCTAAGTTAATAAAGAATGGATTGTCCAAAGGCGTGCTTTGGGAATAAAAGCTATCCATAATGTTGTAGAAAATCTGTACAAATATAAGTTCGAGACGTTGATGAGTAAAGGAAATTGGATTCTACTCACCAAAGGAGGAAAAATAAGCTCTCATTTTTTAATGGAATTCATAAATAAATTTGAGAAACATGAATTTTTCTGCACTGAAGAAACTAGAAAAGAAGCTTGCAAGATGATGGGTTGTAACCATCAATGATGTAAGCACATCCATCAGCGAGGAAGTGACGAATGCCATGACGTCATACTCCATTCACCAAGTGGCAAATAAAAGTGTCGGCAGGATCTCAACCATAGAAAAGTGTCTGCAAGATCCGCACCGTTGAAGGATAAAGTAGTGGATTTCAAATAAAAATTTGAAGTCCGAATAGTAGTAAAAATATAGCCTATGAATAGAGTCATCTTGTATGGTGAAAAACACCCTGTCTTGAAATCAGAGAGTCATATGTAAAAATTACCTTAAGTTTTTTAGTGTTGAGAGTTGAATTCCAGATAAATCTTTTTCCAGAAATATATAATGTTTGTATAAACCTCTTTTGAAGGAAATAAAATTCTCTTTTTCATATACATGAGATAAATACTTTGTCCAAGAATTTTATTAAATCTTTTTACTCCATTTTATTCTCTCAAATCTTTTATTGAATCTTATAAGCCGTAGTGAGGTTCCATTGGAGGTCGAAGTCTGTTTCCAGTTGATGTCCGAGAAAGCATGGAGCTGTGAGGACTTTTGGAACAAGAAGGGCTGACCGAGGAGAAACGAAGACGAGCCTTAGAGGATCAATAAATTAGAATTACAGACGAGGAAGGAGATAGAGAGAGGTAATAAAATTTTTACAAATTATTTGGTGTATTATGAATTATAGGATGAATTTTAGAGTTCTTCTATTCATTAAGCATGATTAATTTCATTGTCTATGCATTTACATTTGATAAAAGTATACTTTATATACCCAATTAAAATATTTTAAGAGTTTGGGGGTCAAATTTATAAATAACATAAAGTATATAGCAATAAAAGAAAATAATTAAAATATCTTAGTGGAGTTGCAAAGAGCATCCACGACTTATAGTAAAATATTAATACTTTTATAAAAAATAGTATTTTATTAATATAAATAAAAATTAATACTATTTTGGAAAAAGACTCTCAAATCCTATTTCCAACAACTAACTTAGTGGCTTGGCTATGTGGGGTGTACCAATCCGCTGTTCTCATATTAAAGGAGTTAATTGCACCAAAAACCCTATGATATACCTAATTAGCACTCAAAACCTTGTGTTTGAACAATTAGCTTGAAAAACCCTATGATTTTTTTAATTTTATCACCGCCCCCTTCAACCCTAGGACTATAATAAAGTATATGAAATGTCCTTTTTGGCCATTGAAATATACACCGTTAGATCTTGTTAATCAAATATCAGCCATTGAAATATTTTTAAACATTAAAAAATAAAAATAATTTATTCATATTATTATTTTTTGTTTCTTTCCTTTTCTTTTTCTCTTGGCCGTTTCCCCTTTCCCCTTTTCTCTTTTTCTTTTCCAGCCACCATTGAAGATCCGTATCTCCACCAACGACAATCCTCCACACCACCGGGTTATATCACCGCCACCACCAGCGCAAGCCACAACCCCCATCTATCTCATACCACTACGATGCAACCATTACCCAGAAAACTGAAATTTGATTCCAGGAACAGATCCGTCTCAAAATTACGTAGATTACAACCGCCGCACCAACACCACCAGCCGCCACCACACCAACACAACCGGCCACCACCGCACAAGTCCACAACCTCTCTCTCACACACACAGATCTACAATAAAAAAACGCATCTGGAAATTGGGGTTGGGTGGGGGATGTTCACCATCGGTTGGAGTCTATGGTGGTGCAAAGAAGGGCTGGTGGTGGTGTGAAGCAGACTAAAGCTGGCGGAGGCGGCGGTGGTCGGGAAGGAATCATGTTTCTTCTGCTGATTTAGTTCTTGGGGTTTTTCTTTTTGATTCTCTGCAGGTGGGGGAGAAGAAGGGTTGATTTTGTTTGTTAGTTTTCATTCTGAGTTCGTTTCTTGTTTCTATGGTTCTTGATAAGCCGGCCTGCTTTTCTGACGAGCGTTACGATTCCGTGGATTACCAATGTCATTTTAACTAAAATATCTGTGTGATTTCAAGAATCGGAAGGTCTTTGGTATTCGCATCTCCTGTAGTATCTGTGTCGAACTTTTGTTTAAGGTTGATTTTTGTAATATCAGAAGTTAATTTGGTGGCAAAGGAATGGGTTAATGGGGACCGTTGGATCGCGTTTAAAGAGGACCGTAGGATCAGATTTAAAAAGGACCAAGACGGCGTCGTTGCAACTAATCCAGGATTAATCTCAAACGTTGGAATAAAAGATACTGATCCAAGGGCTATAACATTTCCTTCAGCTGATAGCTTGTGGACCGTTGATCAAGAGCAAATCTGAGGGCTATGGTTCATCTAGTTCTAACGGCATTGCAGTGGCCGGGTGCTGATTGTGAAGGGGATTTGTTGCTGAGAATATTCCTTGTTTTACTGATAGTGATGTTCCTTATTTTTTGTTGTTTTGTGAGAGCACGTTTAAGTAGCTGTTGTTGGCTTTTTTTTCATTCAAGTAATGAATTAAGTCTTTTCTTCTCATCTCTTATTCTCTCTGTTTCTCATCCCCATTCTCTGTTATATTCCTGCAAATTCAATCATATTAACTCAGAACATAACAAGTGGTATACAGAGCCGTTCGATCCAGACGGACCGAATCATGGCTGATGGATTGCGTTCGAAGGATCTGTAAGAATTGATCAAAAAACAGGAAGGATTTCTTATTGAGGAGAGGGCCATGCGTTTAGCAGCTGAGCAGCGTATGGAAGGGAAGTTTAATGATCTTTCCGGTACATTAGAGAAGCTAGCGATGCAGATGAGCTCCATGGTGGATCAAATGTATCAATATCACAGAAATAAGTATGTATTGGGCGAAGGATTATCACCTGCTGCTGGATCAGGTGGAGGTTCAGTGACAAACAACGCTTCACAGGAGGATCTGCGATCTCAGGGTAGTTTGGGAGGTATTTCTTCATCTCACAAGTAAATAGATTTCCCTTGTTTTGATGGGACTAACCCTAGAGCATGGGTTAGAAAGGCACAAAAATATTTCCAGCTTCTTCCTATTGTGTTAGAAAGCGAGAAGATTACTTTAGCTTCAATTTACTTTTCTGGTATTGCGGAAACATGGATGCAGAGTGTTATGGAGACCAATCCACTATTAACTTAGGAACAATTGGTAGAGGAAGTGTTGAAACATTTTGATGTGGGGGATAGACAATTAGTAGTGGGTGAATTCCATAAGCTGGGACAGACAGGAACAGTGGAGGAATATTTGATTAAGTTTGAGGATATTAAATCTCAGATGCTCCTATTTTGTAAAAATCTAACAGAGGAATACTTTACTGCTGCATTCGTTTGTGGATTGAAGGAGGAAATCCAGGCATCTATTTTTGCTGCTAGGCCTCAGAATTTGGGTGATGCTATCGTGTCTGCCAAGAGACATTAAGCAGCTATGGAAGCACTTTTGGCCAGAGCTAATCGTAGTGGGAAACATAATCATCATACCAAACCATTCATGAAAAGCAATAGCTATTCTGCAGCACCAATGAATGGTAATTCCAACAGCAAGAGTAATCCCTTCAGCAAGAACTTATCAACTCAGAGGAGATTGCTTACAGCTGCTGAAACGAGGGCTAGAAGAGAGAGGAATTTGTGTTAAAATTGTGATGAGGTTTACAAACCAGGACACAAGTGTACACAGAAACAGGTCTTTATCATAATACCTGAGGAAGATGATGATGGGGATCCTGAGTTATCAATGAATGAAGAGGAAAGTTCTGATAGTGAAGAGGTCACTGTAGCTGTCAATGCCATATCTGAGAAAAAGAACTCGCATATGTTCAAAATGAAAGGAATGATTAAGGATATGGAAATTAGAATGATGATTGATTGTGGAGCCACTTCTTGCTTTGTTGATGAGAAACTGGCCATGAAATTGAAAAGTAAAAGGGAAGCAGCTAAGCCTGTGAGGGTCAGAATGGCTGATGGAAGGAAATTAGTGAGTGATACTATCTTTCCAGAACTTAAATGGAAAATGCAGGGCGATGAGTTTAAATTTCCTGTCAGAATTTTAGATTTGGAGGGTTATGGGATGCTGTTGGGAGGTGATTGGCTCAATGATCACACTCCAGTACATTTGGATTACAAGGATAAAAGTGTAAATATATCTAAGGGTGAAGATAGAGTTAAATTACAATCTATAACAAACAATGCTGAACAAAAATATCTCACAGTGGAAGAGCTGAATGAGTTGGTTGAATATGGGAGTGCTGGGATGTGTGAGCAGATCTTCTCATTAACAATTGCATCAGTTGAAGAGGAGGTACAGGATGAGGGATTGAAGGAGTTGTTGGATCATTACAATGAGGTATTTGAAGAACCCAAGTCTTTACCACCAAGGAGAGCAATTGAGCATCAAATTGAGCTGAAAACAGACTCCATTCCTAAGAAACAACTACCCTACAGATACTCACACACTCAAAATGATGAAATAGAAGGTCTGGTGAAGGGTATGCTAAAGGAAGGAATCAAACAATCCAGCCAAAGTCCATTTGCATCACCTGTTTTGTTGGTAAAGAAGAAATATGGTACATGGAGAATGTGTGTGGATTGCAGATACTTAAACACCTTAATAGTCAAGCACAATTTTCCAATTCCCATCATAGATGAATTGTTGGATGAGCTACATGGAGCTAAGTATTTCTCCAAAATTGATTTGAGATCTGGTTATTTTCAGATCAGGATGAGAAACACTGATATCCCAAAGACAACTTTTATCACTCATAATGGCCACTATGAGTTCTTGGTGATGCCTTTTGGCCTGTACAATGCTCCCTCTACATTTCAATCCTTAATGAATCAGGTATTTTTCCTATACTTAAGGAAATATATACTGGTTTTCTTTGATGATATAATGGTGTATAGCAAAAGCTGGAATGAGCATATTACACACTTGCAAACTGTGCTGGAAATTTTGAAGCAACATCAGTTGTATGCAAAAAAGAGTAAGTGTAGCTTTGGAAAGGACAGTGTGGAGTATTTGGGGCACATTATATCAGAGAAGGGGGTGTCCACTAATCCTAATAAGATCAAGAGTATGCTGCAGTGGCCTGTCCCTAAATCTGTGAAGAATTGAGGGGTTTCTGGGGTCTCACAGGGTATTATAGAAAGTTTATTCAAAATTATGGCCTCATCAGTAAGCCTTTAACAGATTTACTCAGAAAAGATGGTTTTAAGTGGGGTGAAAGTGCCAGTGAAGCATTTCAAAAGTTGAAACAAGCTGTAACATCCGCACCTGTTTTAGTTCTACCTGACTTCAGTAAAACATTTATGTTGGAAACAGATGCTTGTAAGGAAGGTATTGGAGCTGTGTTGATGCATCAAGGGAGGCCAATAGCTTACTTGAGTAAAGCATTGGGAGAAAAAAACAAGGGACTGTCAGTATATGAAAAGGAATTCCTGGCTGTACTACTTGTTGTCAAGAAATTGAGACACTATCTGCAAGGGAATCACTTTATTATTAAGTCAGATCAGCAAAGTCTGAAACACATGCTAGAACAAAGGATGGGGACTGTTTTGCAGCAAAGATGGATCTCAAAGTTACTGGTGTTTGACTATGAGGTGCAATACAAAAAGGGGGTGGAAAATAAAGTGGTTGATGCTTTGTCAAGAGTGAAACAGACAGAAGAATATTGCAGTTTAATAACCTCAGTTGTTCCTGCTTAGGTGACTGAAGTCAGTGAGTCTTATGTGAATGATTCAATATATGCTCAGATTTTGCAAGCCAAAGCAGTTGATATTAACAGTTTTCCAGAATTCAGTTAGAATTGGGGCTTACTGAGGAAGAAGAACAGGATTTGTGTGGGAAATGATTTGCAATTGAAGCAAAGGATCATCAAAACACTACATGATACCTATCTTGGTGGGCATTCTGGTATTGGAGGAACCATTCAGAGAGTAAAATCCATGTTCACATGGCCTAAACTTAAGCAAGAGGTGGAGGAATGGGTTAAGGAATGTGATATATGCCAAAGGTCTAAACATGAGAATTTGAAGTATCTAGGTCTGCTGCAATCTCTACTAGTTCCAGAGCAAGCTTGGACACATATATCCATGGATTTTATTGAAGGGTTACCCCTGTCTGAAGGGAAGAATGTTATTTTGGTCATTGTGGACAGATTCAGCAAATATGCTCGTTTCACAGCATTGTCACATCCTTTTAATGTTGAACAAGTCACAAAGCTGTTCATAGATAACATATACAAGTTATATGGATTGCCACACTCAATTGTGTCTAATAGGGACAAGATTTTCACAAGCCAATTTTGGAAGGAACTATGTAAAGTGTTGGGAATTAATCTTAACATGTCTACATCATACCACCCACAGTCAGATGGGCAAACTGAGAGGGTCAATCAGTGCTTGGAGACTTTTTTAAGGTGCATGTGCCACCTTAAGCCTAAGTTGTGGAAGAAGGGTTTGGCTTTGGCAGAATACTGGTATAATACTAATTTCCATACCAGTTTGAAGGTTACTCCATTTGAGGCTCTCTATGGTTGCAAACCAGATAAAAACATTGTTGGGCCTTATGTGGAAAGTCTGAGTGTGGATGTTAGTAAGTTCTTGGAGGAAAGAGTAAAGTTCAATGCTGTTCTGAAGGAGAATTTGGAGTCTGCTCAGAATAGGATGAAACATTATGCAGATAAGCAAAGGATAGAAAGGAATTTTGCGATTGGTGATAGGGTGTATCTCATGCTCCAACCCTACAGACAGTCTTCTGCGGCTGTAAGGAAGAGTCTGAAGTTAGCTCCTAAGTACTTTGGGCCATATGAAGTGATATCTAAGGTGGGAAAAGTTGCTTACAAACTAAAACTACCTCCCAGCAGTGCAATCCACCCAGTATTTCATGTCTCTCTCCTTAAGAAGAAAGTTGGATCTAAGAGGGTTACTTGTGTGGAATTGCCTGAGTTGACAGAGAATGGTAGTTTCAAAAATTTCCCCATGGTTGTACTAGGTAGAAGAATTGTACCCAGAAACAATAGGCCGGTGGCTCAAATGCTGCATTCTACAGCTGATGAGGCCACCTGGGAGGATTATAACTTCATTGCAAGGAGATTCCCAAAATTTGATCCTTGTGGACAAGGATCTCACTCAGGGGAGGGTAATGTAATATCAGAAGTTAATTTGGCGGTAAAGGAATGGGTTAATAGTGGCCGTTGGATTGCGTTTAAAGAGGACCATAGGATCAGATTTAAAAAGGACCAAGACGGCGTCGTTGCAACTAATCTAGGATTAATCTCAGACGTTGGAATAAAAGATACTGATCCAAGGGCTATAACATTTCCTTTAGCTGATAGTTTGTGGACCGTTGATCAAGAGCAAATCTGAGGGCTAAGGTTCATCTAGTTCTAACGGCATTGCAGTGGCCGGGTGCTGATTGTGAAGAGGATTTGTTGCTGCGATTATTCCTTGTTTTATTGATAGTGATGTTTCTTATTTTTTGTTGTTTTGTGAGAGCACGTTTAAGTAGCTGTTGTTGGCTTTCTTTTCATTCAAGTAATGAATTAAGTCTTTTCTCCTCATCTCTTATTCTCTCTGTTTCTCATCCCCATTCTCTGTTATATTCCTGCAAATTCAATCATATTAACTTAGAACATAACAATTTTCTTGGTTTGCCGGAGAACTTTACATTTCTGATACTTTTGGTTTGCTAAATGCTTTGGCCGCATTCAGATTTTGGGTTTTGGTGGTGTGGTCGCGGCCATCGCGGCGGAGGATAAGCAGAAATATTGCAGAAGACATTCATTTTTTATTTCTCAATGAAGAAGACGATGATTTCTCTTTTTTCATTTTTTTTTTTGAATTTATTTTATTTTATTTTTTAAATATACATGTGAAATAATAGAAATATGTACAAATTGGATATTGTAAATTATTTAAAATCTGCAATTTTTTCATTCAATGTATAAATTATAAATATTAATTTTGTAATATAATACAAAAATATTTATAATAATCCCTTAAATATATAAATAAGCCTGCCTTTCCTGATTTAATTGACCCTTATATTTAATATTCTTTTAAAAGAAGAAAAAGGTAAAATATAAATTTAGATACTCCGTATAAAATTTAATGTGTAATTGTAAGGATGAAGAAGACAACTTAATTTTATTAAAGTTTAAAGAGGGGTAAAAATATCTTTTAACAGCCGATTAGTACAAAAATTCACAAGCTCAGCTGTAAATAGAGCGCGTGTAACAACAACCACTGACGTAAGGTTCTCGGTGCTAATTTAATAGAATCATAGGGTTCGATCTACGAATTGTTCAAACATAAGATTTAGAGTGCTAATTAGCCATATCACAAGGGGTGGCCGAAAAAACTCCATATTAAAGGGCCAACTTGATTTGAATCAAGTTACCTCGATATTAACACTAACATTGTCAGCTTCGTTAGGATTGAAACCTGGTGTGCTTAACAGGTGGTGTGGGTTGAATTAAAGTTAAGAAAATTATTTTATCCATTATGGAGAATTTATATTGATAAATATGAATAACTTATGTCATTAGCTAATATTAATCATTCTCTAATTTATTGTAGGTAGGAGTTAGCTTTTGGTAAAAAACCGAAATTTCGGTTAATCGGTTTCGATTAACCGAATTTCGATTAGCATATTTACTAATCGTTTACCGAACCGAAGCAGCTCTGTTTCGGTTCGGTTTCGATTATTAACCAAAAAACCGAAGTTGGTCACAAAGTTTAAAAATATATATAAAAAAATTGAAAATTCGTAATTATAACCAATATCGGAAACCATTTTATTTATGACAAAAACCGAATACTATAAAATAAATCGAAAAACCAAAATATTAACATAAAAAACAAGAAAAAGGATGAATTTGGTTCACTTCAAATCTCTGTTTTTGAACAACAGAAAGCAAACACTGTCCAACATTCAAACATTACAACACCACCATCTTTGATCAAATTGTCCATGTTCAACAACAAATCTTAAAATCTCGGGAAGCATACCCACCATTGATGCAAATTTTCAGTTCTTAAATCAAAAGAAGATGAATAAAAGAAGACAATTACAATTAAAACCCAAAAGAAGAAGGTGGCCTGCGACAAACTTGGTGGAGCATCATCGCAGAGACTTGGATTGGAGAATGGAGAGATTTAGAATATGGGCAATTCCTTTTCTACTAAATCATAAAAACATAAGAACGGAAAAAATGCAGCTCTTAAACTCTCAAAACTAAAAAATATATTTAACTTGCAAGTTTGGGTTCGGTTTTTCGGTAAAAACCGAAAACTTTTCGGTTTTCACCGAAACCGTATCAAAATAGATTCGATCAGTTCGATTTTCATCGGTTCGGTTCGGTTATCGTTCGGTTCCTCTCACCCCTAATTATAATAGGGACATCGAACTGCGTTTTTGTCCATTCTCGTGATCTTAGTTACCTAATTTGTTACAAATTGATTGATTGATTGGTAATAAATTTCTATTCAAATTTAATGTTTCCAAGTAGTTATTTTGTATATCTATATAGCCATCTATGCATCTATCTATTTATTCTTGTGTAATTTATTATATCTAGCTACCTAGTCTACGCTCTTAGCTTAGAATTTTCAACACTTATACTATTTACATGTTTATCATATGTAAATATTTTAAAACACCATATTACTGTTATTTGTCGTTGTTAAAAAAAATATATATATATATTTTTTTTGTAAATCATTCAACTATATTATTTTTGTTAATTAGATAAATTTATAAAATTATAATATGATTATAACTTAAGAGATGTTATTGATGGGTCCGGAAATGGATGGATCCGAATCCGATCACTTTACAATTTGTATTTGTGGAGGAAACCACCGGAGCTTCGCCGGAAATGTGAATGGGGTTCTACCTGTTGGGACAAGCACAAGGAAAGTCAGATGGCCAAGCTGGGGGAACTGGGGGTGATACCCAGTTTGGCTCTCCGACGCTCAAGTCAGTTTAGTGTATGAAGAGAAGTGTAAGTTCAGTCACAGTTGCAGGGGTGAAGAAAGCTTACTTGTGTAGAAGATGACTTTGGCTATTTATAGTTGAGGGTCAAGGGCCCTTTGGTCATTTGCCTCAAGTGGTCCTGGCCGAATGTTGCCCTAACACGTGGCGCTGTGAGAGAGAAACCTAGGAGGAATCTTCTGCAAAAGTGGCCGAAAGTTAGTGCTGGCAACAGTGGCAGGTGCGCGGGCATGTACGTTGTGTCATAGAGCCATTTGGGCGGTTGGTGACGAGGGCTTGAGTGCGCGCTCGTGACAACCTTGAGTATTGGAGGCCAAGATATCCGCTGAGGGGAATGAGGGCTCCAGTTCAAATGACGAGCCAAAAAGAGAGGCCGCTCTGAGGGAATGTGACGCTCGAAGAGGGCTCTTTTGGCACGTGGACGTACCAACCGTTTAGCTTGTTGGACGTTCGTGGGAGTGATAGCGCTCGTGGGGCTTAACTCCAGAAGTAGGGTTGCGTTCGTTGACTTAGCGCTCGTGCGCTGATAAGTGCACCCTTGGTGGCGGCTGGCTTAGCGCATGGTTTAGCGCTCGTGCGCTGATGGGTGCAGCCTTGTGGAGACAGATGTCATCATCTCGGTGATGCCACGTGTCTGATGTGGGACGATCGTATTTTGACCCCATCATTTTGCCCCCCAATTCTGTAGTCCTTAGTGATAAGGACTGTAGAATTTTATCACGCTCTATCTCTCGTTTATAACGCTCGTGTAAAGCTTGGCGTGTTGAGCAATTTTTCCTCTGATGGTGTCATTAATGCGGTCTTTTCAACCGACCGCTCGTAGCACTTCCGCATTAAATGTTTGTACTATTCTGAAGCCCTTGAATCGTCAGAGCATTAAATGCGGGCGCGCGTGGGGCGCGTGAGCATTGGGAAGCATATGCCGGTTCCATAAAGTGGGCGGTTTCCTAGGCGGGAAATGATTACCATTTTGAATTTATTGCCGAAAACGGTACCAACTCTTATTCCTATAAATACGGGATTCTGAGATCTTGTCACTCTTTACGCATTCAAAACTTCCAAGTATCCTCTGCAAGAAGAATTCTCTCGCATCTTCAACCTCTTCTCCAGTTTTCTCCAAAACTTTTCAAGGTAAATCTCCCTTGTAACTTTCTAACTTTGCTAACCGTAGATTTGGACTTTAGGATTTCATAACCCCTTAGATTTTCGCCTTTCTGAACCTTAATCTTTTCCCAAGAAAAACTCCCAAATCCTCCGTTTCTGCCTTGGCCGACCAACACATTGAAGAATTTGCCCGTGAAATCCAAGAGATGGCCACTGAGAGTTCTTCTTCCCATGATTCCCCCAGAGATGAAGAATTGGGGGCAGCGGTGATGGCTATGGAAGATAGAAACCCAGGCGGAGTGGATCCTCTTTTTGAGGAGATGGATCTGGTGATGGAGGCAGAACGACAAGGGACTGTTCTCCCCCTAACTCAAAGTGCCACACATCCCCACCGCCATACCGTGACCGTGGCGGTTGCAAACCCGCTTCCAGTGGCGGAAGCCGTAACTGGGCCTTCAGAAAGGGCCCGTGACAAGGGTAAAAGTAAGAAAACCCAAAAATCCAAGGGACCCAACGAGGGCGAAGGGTCAGGCTACCAGGCTACCGAGCGTACGCCTGATGAAACTCCCAGCACTGTCACCGTGGGAGATGTAAAGACGATGATGGCCCCCATTTACTGGGACGAGCGGTTCACGTGGAGAATCCCCCAAAGTCACGAGCGTGCAAATAATCCGCCCCCTGGGGAGATGGCAGTGTACGTGGACACCGTGCGCTCAGGAGGCCTGAGGTTCCCTATCTCGGTCTCAATGGCCCATTTGCTGAATGACCTGGGCTTGTGTCCATCCCAAATAGTGCCCAATGGCTTGGCCCTCTTGACGTGCTTCATTATCTTGATGAGGAGTATGGGTTACGAGCCCCATTTGCGGAACTTCAACGCCCTTTTCCAAGTGGTCAGCTCATCCCGCTCATCCCCCGAGGCCGGTTTCTATTATATTCAAGCGAAGGCCCATATGAAGCTGATCAATTCACCCTCGAGCACTTATGGCATTGATTGGAAAGAAAAGTTTATCTTTGTCAAAGCTCCAGCAGGAGAGGGCTTTGGGGTGATCACGGAATGGGGCTCGTATTCAAAGAGCCGTCTGCCACATGCACTCCCCAAAGATTGGGCCAAAAGCCTAGCAACAACCCTGAGGGACGAGGGTCACCTTATACAAGCGAAGGACTGGATAGATGATGCAGAACTTATGTTCTTGTGTGGTCTTTCCAACGACCCTTATTTCCTTGACAACCCTCCGGCTCGTGACATAGAGAGAGACGGTTAGATCTTTAGGGCACTAACTTTAGATAGGAATAAATACTAACTTCTTTTCTGTGCTTGCAACTTGTAATCTGAGTATATGATCTGGATATTCCTAACCCTTGTAAATTTCACTCTTGCAGGAGTCGCTATCTTAGAAATGGCTGGCGGAATCAGACAAGCGGCTCGCTTTGCCCATGCGAATAGGAACCAAACCCCTCAGGGGAACCAGCAGCGAGAACAACAGCGACCCCGTAACCGTAACAACCGCGGGGACGCTCGTGACGGCGCGAGTTCGAGCGCCCAACCTGAGGTACATCCCCCTCGTGGCCGAGGGGAACGCAGAGTAGTCAGCAGGGAGACCAGAGGGCGGTCTTCTTCAGAAAGAGCGGGCGACGCTCAACCCCCCATCCCTGCAGAACAGACGAGGCGGCCAGAGACTACCCTGGCGATAACGGAAGCTTCTCCGAGCGCAAATAGACCTTCCCGCAAGAGGAAGAGGATGCCCGATTCTGCCGCAATCAAGGGCAAGGGTAAACAGGTTGTTGAGGGCCCCCGGGGCGAGGGGGAAACTTCCTCTTCTGAGGAAGAGCATCTATGGGAGTTCCCCCGTCGAGGGGATAGAGACTTTTCAGGCGCCACCGATGGGGGGGCAGTTTTGCTGAGGCCTGGCACGGTCGCTCAGGCTGTCACCGAGAATTTGTACAGCAAAGCCCAGTTCTCGGCGGACCACCGGCACCTCTTCAGCGAGTCCGTGGAGAAGGTGACCCTCGATGCGGCCCAAGCGCTAATTTCCGTAAGTATTTATTCCTTGCGTTCTTTCTTTTCTTTTCCGTAAATCACCATTTTTTGGCTAACACTTTTCCTTTCGTTTATGCAGCAAGTTCTTCCCCGGCTCAAAAATGTGCAAATGCGAGCCTCCATCTATGCCGACCGGAAGGCTAAATACAAGAAGATGGCTCGTTCCAACGATCCGGCTCAGATTCAAGCGGAGCTGGATGCCGAAATTGCTAAGTACGAGTCCCTCAAGGGCTTGTTCGAAGTAACTGAGGAAGAGCTGGGAAAGCTCAAGGAAGACTTTTTGGCGGTTGATGGCGCTCGAATTGGTTTGGGCAACCAGCTGGCCCAGGCCAACGAGCGTTGCCAGAAGGCCGAGGCAGAGAGGGAAAGCTGGAAAGCAAGGGCTCTGGAGGCCGAGAGGAAATTTGCCGATACCATGAATGAATGGCCTCGAAGCATGGAGCGTGCAAACAAGGAGGCCTTAATCAAATTCTGCCATTCGAAGGCCTTTAACTTTGCTGCTTCCTTGCATTGTTTGGAAGAGGCTCAGAAGGCTTTCAACTTGGCCATCGATCAGGGCATACACAAGGGGCTAACGGACCCCTCCATGAAAGAGGCAGAGGGCACGGGGCTCATGTTCAATGAGCGCTGCGAGGAGGAAGATGACGAGGGCGACAACCCTGCTGATTCCATTGCGGAGCCTGAGTATGAGTTTTTGGTCAAGCTCCTCCAGGATGAGTATATGGACGCTCATCCGGCGGGTAATGCTGCCTCATCCGCTCCAAACGACGATCCTGTGGATGAGCCCCAAGCACCTATCTTGGAGGAGGCCCCGATTCCAATTGCTGAAGATGCCAACGCTCCCGCTCCAGATGATCATGAGCCCAACGACCCGCAAGCCCATCAACAAGAGCCTGAGGGCCCAGTCCATGGCCCAGTTCATGGCCCAATCCTGGTGATTGTTGATGAGGACATCGCTCCAGCTGCTTGAAGCTTTCCCTTTATCAATTCCTTCTGTATTTGCCTGTTTTTCAGCTTTGCTTTCTTTTGTAATAGTATTTCATGGGCCTTTGAGCCCTTTTGCCTTGTAATAATTCTTGCTACGATGAATAAAATATCCCTTTCTTCATGTCTTTGTTCTTCTGTTCATTTATAATAAGACTGTGTAGCATACTCCTGTGAATGTTCTATTCCTTTGATGCAATGAAAATTTGTCTAAGTCTTGAGCGATCGTGAGGGTCTTATTGTGAGATTGCCCCTACGCTCAAGACTTGTATAAATTTTATTTTTGCTCTTGAAAATTTGTCTAAGTCTTGAGCGGTCGTGAGGGTCTTATAGTGTGATTGCCCCCCGGCTCAAGACTTGTATAAATTTCTACCTTTGTAATATAAAACCTTGAAAATTTGTCTAAGTCTTGAGCGGTCGTGAGGGTCTTATTGTGAGATTGCCCCCCACTCAAGACTTGTATAAACTTTTGCTTTGGGAGAATTTGGCTAAGCCTTGAGTGTGTGCGAGGGTCTTACTGAATGGTTGCCCTCGTTCAAGACTTGTGACATTCTTTCCGCCTTTGGGGGATTTTGCTATGTCTTGAGTATTTGCGAGGGTCTTACTGAGTGTTTGCCCTCGTTCAAGATTTGTGCAATTCCTTTTTGATTCTGAGGCCATTGTTCGAGCGCTCTGGCTCTTGTCGTATTTCTGGTTCTGCAAGAAATCCCGCTTTCGAGCGCAAGGCGTTATTAAGAAACGGCCAAGGCCTACTAGGATTTACTCTTGTAGGAGATCCTGTTTTTCGAGCGCAAGGCGTTTTAAGAAACAGCCGAGGTCTACTAGGATTCGCTCTTGTAGGAGATCCCGTTTTCGAGCGCAAGGCGTTTTAAGAAGCAGCCAAGACCTACTAGGATTTTCTTCGCAATCTTCTTCCAACTTGCCTAATTGGTTTTGAGCGTAACCAGTCTATCCTTATGAGGGCGTCCCCCCATGCGGAGTAGAGTGCTGGCCAGCGTAACCCATACGAGATAACAGCATACATATTGGAATGAGTTGCCAACCACGCTCGTAAAGACGAGGGACGTGGGACTTATTCACTCAAGCAACCAAAGAAACAGGAACATTAAAGAAATTAAAAAGATCATGTTATCGCTTACTTGTATTTGGAAGTACATTGAACCCGTCAACGAGGGTTGTTACATCAGGGTTTGCAAAGGGCTTTTAAACATAAAACCGCCGGAGGTTACAGGCGTTCCAAGGGCGAGGCAAGCGCTCACCTTGAAGTGTCTCCAGGGTGTAAGTGTTGTTAGCTCTGAGTTGTACGACTTTGAATGGGCCTTCCCAATTGGGGTCCAATTTCCCCACGTGCTTGGATACTTCCACTTTCTTCAAGACCAAGTCTCCCAGCTGGAAAGTTCTTTCCTTCACCCGCTTGTTGTACTGTTGGGCCACAGAGGCTTTATAGTGGTGGATCTTAGCCCACGCTCGGTCTCTCCTTTCATCCAGCAAGTCCAACTCCAAGCTTCTGTTGCCATCGTTGAGCTGAGGCTCGAAATAGCCGACACGAGCGGATTCATTCACTATCTCCGCTGGTATCATTGCTTCTGATCCGTAAACAAGCGCGTAAGGGGTTTCTCCAGTGGCCGCTCGTGGGGTGGTGCGATAAGCCCATAGCGCTCCTTGTAGCTCTTCAGCCCATTCACTTTTCTTGCTCTCAAGCATGGTTTTTAGATGCTGCAAGATGATTCTATTGGTGACTTCCGCTTGCCCATTGGATTGTGGATGTCCTACAGAGGTGAATCGCTGCTCGATCCCCAACTCAGAACACCATTCTCTTGTGTCAGCAGCTATGAACTGGGATCCGTTGTCAGAAATGAGCACCCTCGGTATACCGTACCTGCAAATGATGTTCTTCCAAATGAAGTCCCTCACAACCTTGAAAGTGATTTTCGCAACAGCTTCAGCCTCGGCCCACTTGGTGAAGTAGTCGACGGCTAAAATGACAAACTTCCTTTGTCCCGCAGCCATGGGCAAGGGGCCCACAATGTCTATTCCCCACTGGTCAAAAGGCCAAGAGACGTCTATTGGGATCATCTGTGCGGCTGGCAATTGAGGGAGATTTGAATGGAATTGGCATTTGGGGCACTTCCTTGAAAATTCGATGGCATCCTGGAGAACTGTAGGCCAATAAAACCCACTTCTCAGAACCTTCTTTGCCAAAATACGCCATCCAGAGTGATTTCCACAGCTTCCATTATGTATGTGTTCGAGCGTCTCCTTTGCTTGCGAGGGCCTCAGGCATCTCATTGGGGGCCCTTGAAATGATTTTTTGAACAACCTCCCCTCGGTATCCAAAGCGAAACGAGGGGCTTTATTTCGGACTTTCCTTGCTTCCACCTTGTCAGTGGGAAGAATTCCATCCTTAAGGAAAATAATGACGTCATCAAGCCAGCAGGGCTCGTTTGGATCAATCATGGCAACTATCTTGGTGGCGGCCTTCTCCTTGATCAAAGGTTCCTCAGTTCTAAGGAACGTAACAGAACGTTCAGAAGTACCCTCTAAAGCGGATGCAAACTTTGACAGAGCGTCCGCACGCTCGTTTTCTCCTCTGGGCACTTGAAGTAGATGAAATTCCTTGAATTTCCCAATGATTTCTCTGGCTTTAGTTAAGTACTGTATCATGGTGGTTTCTCGAGCCTCATAAGTTCCTTCAATCTGGCTAGCTATTAACTGTGAATCCACATAAGCGGTGATTCTGGAAGCCCCATTCTGAAAAGCAATATTCAATCCTTGCACGAGGGCTTCATACTCTGCTTCATTATTAGTGACTTGGAAATCCAGCTTAATTGCAAAGTCCAGCTCAATCCCATCGGGGTTTCTGAGGGCCACTCCTACTCCTCCCCCTTGTGAGGTTGAGGAACCATCTGTATGCAGTACCCATAACCCCTCATTTTCCACAACGGTGGGCTCGAAACCAAAGCGTTCAACCAACAAATCTGCTACAACTTGAGCCTGTATCGCCGTCCTAGGCTCGAAGCATAGGTCAAACTGGCTCAATTCGATGGCCCATTTGATTAATCTACCAGATACGTCCGGCTTGGACAACACTTGCCTCAAGGGTTGGTCAGTGAGAACCGTTATGGAGTGCGCTTGAAAGTAAGGCCTTAGCCTTCTTGAGGCGTTGATAAGTGCGAACGCGAATTTTTCAATCTCCAAATACTTCTTTTCAGCTCCTTGCAATGTTTTGCTCAGATAATAGACAGGTAAATGTTTCCGCTCTCGTACAGCTACCAGAACAGCGCTTGTGGCTTCGGGAGAAACGGAAAGATACATAAATAATCTCTCACCTTCGACGGGCTTAGTCAGCAGTGGTGCGCTCGACAAGTAAGCCTTCATATCCTGCAACGCCCTTTCGCATTCTTCTGTCCAAGCAAAGTTACGAGCGTTCCTCAAAATTTTGAAGAAGGGAAGGTTCCTGTCCGCCGAGCGCGAAATAAACCTGTTCAACGAAATGATTTTTCCCACCAGGACCTGCACTTCCCGCAAATTTCGAGGGGAAGGGATCTCCAAAATAGCCTTGATCTTCTCCGGATTGGCCTCAATTCCCCTCTGACTGACCATGTACCCTAGGAATTTTCCCCCTTGTACTCCAAAGGTGCACTTTGAAGGGTTCAACTTCATCCCATACTGGCGCAAGATTGAAAAAGTGCGCTTGAGATCTTTCAAGTGGGAATCCTGGCGTTCGCTCTTGACAATCATATCATCCACGTAAACCTCCATGGACTTACCAATTTCTTTTTCAAACATCTTGTTAACGAGCCGCTGATACGTGGCTCCGGCGTTCTTTAGTCCGAAAGGCATGACTAAGAAACAATATACTCCCAGATGGACAACGAACGAGGTTTTGGGGCGATCTTCCGGGGCCATAAAGATCTGATAATATCCCTGGAAAGCGTCCATCATGCTCATAAGCTCGCAGCCAGCGGTCGAATCCACCAATTGATCAATCCGGGGCAGCGGGTAAGGATCTTTAGGGCAGGCTTTGTTGAGATCAGTGAAATCGTTGCACATGCGCCACTTATTCGCGCTTTTGGGTACCAAGACGACGTTGCACAGCCACTCCGGATACAAGATGGGCTCGATATATTGAGCCTCCAGGAGTTTATTAACTTCCTCTTCAATGACCTTTTTCCGAAAGCCATGTACATCCCGCTTTTTCTGCTTGATGGGTTTGAAAGAGGGATCCACATTAAGCCTGTGGACAATGACGCTCGGGTCAATCCCTGTGAGATCAGAGGCTTTCCACGCAAATACATCCTTGTTTTCCCTTAGAAAATCAATCATCATGATTTGAGAAGGCCCTGAGAGGTTTGAGCCTATCTGTGTAATCTTATCTTTATTTCCGGGTTCCAGCTCGATGGTAAGGAATTTTTCCGAAGGTTCGATCCTTACTTCAGGGCGAGGAAGTTCGAGCGCCCTCTTCTTTCCTGTCAAACGATCGCCTGATGCTGGTTCACTTTCTCCCGGCTCGTCTCCTTCTGAGGACGATCCCCCAACGGTCCCTGGGGGAACATTTTCGAGGGGATTCTCCCCGTTGTCTCCCCTCTTCTTCTTGTTCTTCTTCTTGTTCAATTTCGCCCTTTTCCGGGCTGGGCTGTCCTCATCAAGGTTGGGGAAGTCCACTGACTTTTTGGTGGAACCAATCTGGAAGGTTTTCTCCGCTTTAGGCTTTCTGAGAGACAGCATGTAACACTCCCAAGCCTCTCGCACATTGCACAGTACTTCTCCCACACCCTCGGGGGTGGGGAATTTAATCTTCTGATGGTAGGTGGAGATGATGGCTTTGAAGTCCACGAGGGCGGGGCGCCCAACTATGATGTTATATGGAATGTCAATCTCCACCACCGCGTACGTCACCAGGAGTGTTTTGCGCTGAGGGGCTCGTCCGAACGAAGTAGCTAAGCGTATTTGCCCTCGTGGGACAACTTCCGAGCCTCCGAAGCCAATGAGGGCTGTTTTGAGAGGCTCGAGCGGAAGATCAACCTTCATCTTTAAGAATGTAGAGTAAGGCAAAACATTAACGGAGCTTCCACTATCCACCAATACCCTTTTTACAACATGGTTATGAACATCTAAGCTAACCACCATGGGGCAATCTGAGGTTATACCCTCCCCATGGGGCGTTACAATATGTTCTAAATCCCTATCATCAAAGCCTATTACATCATTTTCTCTTGATCTTTGAGCGCTTGATCTCTGGATGGCGTAGATAGGTTTGGGCACTGCTGGGCGTTGGTTGTAGCTCCGGACGTACCTCCGTCGAGAGGCGTTTGAATCCCCTCCTGAGGAGCCTCCTGCAATCATATTTATGACTGCGAAGGGCTCGTTTTCTTGCTCAGGGGCTTTGCCTTTATTGCCTCGGCGGCTGCTGCTTTCAGGGGGTCCCCTTCCCCTTGGGCTCTTTGACCGGGAAGGGCTCCTTCTTCTCCTTCCGGAGCGCTCGTTGCATTGTTCATCGTAGCGCTCGAGCACCCGGACAAACTCCTTCAGATGGCCCCCTGCAACGAGCCTTTGGATTTCAGCTTCTAACTGCCGGCACTCATCCGTGTCGTGCCCTCTCTGCTTGTGGAAGGCGCAGTATTTGTTCGAGCGCCTGAGTGAGTCTGTTTCTCTCATTTTGATGGGTCTTTTGAAGAGCTTCTTATCAGAGAGATTATAGACTTCTGAATTTGGCCTGGTGAGCGGAATTCGCTCGAATCGACGAGGGGGTGGCGGCGACCTCCTGCGCTCTTGAGGGCGCTCCTTCTTGACGGCCACATCCCGCCCCCGCTCGTGATGAGGTCGCTCGTTCCGGGCCGGGCTGTGATGACGGGGACCATTCGTCCCATACATATCTTCGAGCGCGAAGAACGGCTCGGCTATTTCTCTTAGGCCCATGAGGGTCCCAGGCCTTCTCTCCACGATGGCATCAGCAAATTTTTTGCTCACGTATTGTTTGTGATCCACAGCCTGAAAGAGCACTGGGATCAAAAAATCCATTGAAGGCCTCTCCACCTGCAGGATCTCCTTGTTGAAGCGGGCGAAGAACGAGCGCAGAGATTCGCTCTTGCCCTGCACCACGTTGTATAAGGCAGTGGGTGCGGTGACCGGCGCTTTCAAGGAGTTGAAGTGGTTGAGGAAAGCATTGGCCAGTTCTTCATATGAGTGGATCGAGCGCGGCGGCAGTCGCTTATACCACTCTTGAGCCATTCCTACCAAAGAAGTGACAAACACTTTTGCCCAGTAATGGCTGGAATGCTCGTAGAGGTGCATGAGATGCACAAAGTGATCCAAGTGCTCAGCTGGATCAGTTGTCCCGTCGTAACGGTTGATGGAAGTGGGGACTTTGGCCATTCCTGCTTGGGCCATCAGAACTTCTTCTACGAGGGGTGAACCCCTCGCCAGTGGGTGGTACTCATACGTGCCGAAGTTCTTCTCCGGCTCCTTGCGGCGGGGGACCCTTGGTGGAGGGTCCTTGGTGCGGGTGCTTCTGGCGTCAACCCGTTCATCCCGGCTAGGGGAGATCTGAGTTGAACGCCCTCGTGAGAGCTGTCCCACCATATCCTTGAGACCCTGCAGCTGGTCTTGCACAGCCGCGAGGATGTCAGGATTTACATCTACTTGCTTGTCTCCGTGTCTGGGGGCTCGTGAGCCCCTCCTGGAGACATGAGAGTCCCCTTCATTTTCGTTCACTCGCTCCATGGGCTCTTTATTCCTGCCCACGGAGGGACGCTCGTTGCCCTCCTGTTGGGGCACTTCTCTTGCTGGTGGTGGTGGTGGTTGTGCCCTCAGGACAGCCTGGGCTTCTCTGAGGGGAAAGTTTTGTTGTCCGCCTAAAGGGGCTGCAACTTGAGTGGCCTGCCCAGAGGGGAAGTACATGGAATGGAACCTTTCCCATGCCCCCTGAGCCGCCTGAACCTCACATTGGGCGTAGAGAGCCCTCAGTTGTTGGGTGGTCAGTGGAGGTAACTCCACTCCTTCAATCTCCCTGGGGACCACCACTGGGAGCTGGAGCTGTCCCGCGTGATACGGCTGGACCGGCGGCATCATCATGGCCGGACTAAGGGTGTATCCAGGCGGAGGCATCATATAACCTTGCACTCCAAGATTCATCTGGGGATGAACCCAGGAGGTCTGTGCAAGCGGCGGAGGAGCAGAGAGAGAGGCTCCTCCAACGGCGGTAGGAACCGGCGGTGCCGGCGGTGCAGGTGGTGGTACGGAGGACTCTACTTGGGGAGTGACTCCTGCTGCGGGAGGTGCTCCACCAGCGGCAACGGAAGGAGGTGGTGCTCCACCAGCAGCGGTGGAGGGAAGAATGATATTTGTATCCTGGGAGGTGTTATCTCCTCCTCCCACGGCTCCAGATCTCGTAGCAACCATGACTGTTTTAAGGTAAGGGTGTGCTTGCTTTTCTACCAACAAAAAGAAAGGAAGAAGATGGAAGACTGGTTTCCCACAGACGGCGCCAAAAATGATGGGTCCGGAAATGGATGGATCCGAATCCGATCACTTTACAATTTGTATTTGTGGAGGAAACCACCGGAGCTTCGCCGGAAATGTGAATGGGGTTCTACCTGTTGGGACAAGCACAAGGAAAGTCAGATGGCCAAGCTGGGGGAACTGGGGGTGATACCCAGTTTGGCTCTCCGACGCTCAAGTCAGTTTAGTGTATGAAGAGAAGTGTAAGTTCAGTCACAGTTGCAGGGGTGAAGAAAGCTTACTTGTGTAGAAGATGACTTTGGCTATTTATAGTTGAGGGTCAAGGGCCCTTTGGTCATTTGCCTCAAGTGGTCCTGGCCGAATGTTGCCCTAACACGTGGCGCTGTGAGAGAGAAACCTAGGAGGAATCTTCTGCAAAAGTGGCCGAAAGTTAGTGCTGGCAACAGTGGCAGGTGCGCGGGCATGTACGTTGTGTCAGAGAGCCATTTGGGCGGTTGGTGACGAGGGCTTGAGTGCGCGCTCGTGACAACCTTGAGTATTGGAGGCCAAGATATCCGCTGAGGGGAATGAGGGCTCCAGTTCAAATGACGAGCCAAAAAGAGAGGCCGCTCTGAGGGAATGTGACGCTCGAAGAGGGCTCTTTTGGCACGTGGACGTACCAACCGTTTAGCTTGTTGGACGTTCGTGGGAGTGATAGCGCTCGTGGGGCTTAACTCCAGAAGTAGGGTTGCGTTCGTTGACTTAGCGCTCGTGCGCTGATAAGTGCACCCTTGGTGGCGGCTGGCTTAGCGCATGGTTTAGCGCTCGTGCGCTGATGGGTGCAGCCTTGTGGAGACAGATGTCATCATCTCGGTGATGCCACGTGTCTGATGTGGGACGATCGTATTTTGACCCCATCAGTTATGAATTTAGATAATTGGAATTATGAACTTATATAATTAAAATTATATTAGGTTTGACTTATTGAAAGTTATTTTATGTAACTGATTCAATTTAAATAATATTTTATATTGCATAATTATCAAAATTTATTAAAATTAATAAAGTGAATCAATTTGTTATTTTTCAATTCGTTAGATATATCTTATCATAATATTTTAAATCATAGGCCTTAAAATTAAAAAATGGACAACTTCTATAAAATTTGAATACATAATTAATATATTAATATTGAAAAAATCATTTTTGAACTCTGTATCTTTTTTTTTAAGTTGAAAATTTTTTAATTCTACCAAGAATTTAATTGTAAGTCAATAAATATTTTTTAAATATAGTTAAATTAATAGTTTATAACTTATATTTACATAAGTATCCTAGACTAATAATCATAGACGTAATTATTATGAGGGTATTTTAGACGATGCATATTTTGTAAGAAACCAAAAACCCAACTCGTGCTCAATTATATTATTTTGTTAATTAGATAAGTTTATAGAATTATAATATGATTATAATTTAAGAAATTTCATGGATTTAGATAATTAGAATTATGAACTTATATAATTAAAATTATATTAGGTGATGGTGCCCGATCAGCTAAGGGTCAAACTCCGATCACTTTCTATTTTGTTGAGGTGGGGAAACAATGGATAAGCTCAGAAGGGTCGCCGGAAAAGCTGTAGGCTCTACCTGCTAGGACAAACACCAACAAAGTCAGAAGGCCAAGCTGGGGGAAACTGGGGGTGATTTCCAGTTTGGCTCTCCGACGCTCAAGTCAGATAGTGATCTGAAAGAGGAAAATGTAAGCTGTGTAATGTGGTTATAGTGATGAAGAATGCTTACAGGGATGAAGATGAATTCCCATATTTATAGTTGAGGGTTAGGGACATGTTGGTAATTTGCCTCGTGTGGTCCTACCCTAATGTTTCCCTAACACGTGTCGCAACGAGGAGAAACATAGGAGGAATCTCCTGCAAAAGTTGGTAAAAGTTAGTGTTTGAAACAGTGGTAGGTGCGGGGGCTTGTACGGGTGTTAGAGAGAGTCGTTTTGGAAGTTGGTAACGAGGGCGAGAAACACGCTCGTGTCAACTGGGCCTGATGGACTAGGTGAGCCTCATGGGGATTTTGCGTCCAAGCAGTGCAACGAGGGTGCATGAGACCCCTTTATTCTGTTGTCGTGTGAGGGCACGCTCGAAGGAGGCATGACGCTCGTAAATGACTCCATTAGAACCATGAGCATGCATGATAAAGAGAGGTTGGCACTCGTTGGAAGGCCTTGATACGCTCGTTTATGAGCGCAGGGGTGATCATGTGCTAGTGAAAGTCAGGGAAGTCAGGGATGTTTGGGGATCACTGAATCCACGTATCATGCGTTGACCGCACCACGTGTCAAAACGTGGGTCAAGCATATTTTATCCCCATCATTTTGCCCCCTCAATTCTGCGGTCCTTGGTAAAGGCTGTAGAATTTGAAATTCAAATGTGCGAGGGTGACGCTCGTGGGAGGAGATGGCATGCAGCAGAATCTTCTTCTGAGCGTGCATTAATTGCTGTCTCTTCAGCTGAAGGCTAACGTCATCTCGCATTAAATGCTGATGGGAGAGTGGGTGAGATTTTTTAGGAAACGTCGTGTGAACCTCGGGATGTGGGAGACGGTTCACTAAAGTGGGCGCTTACCTAGGAGGGAAATGATTGCCTTTTGAATTTAATGCCCCTAAATCATACCCTATAAATAAGGGATTTGCCACTCTTCCTCCTCTACGCAAACCAGAAATCAGATCTTCCTTTGTGCAAAAATTCTTCAGAGCAACTTTCAGAAAACTTTCAAGAAACTCCAAGTTTTTTCTTCAGAAATCCACAGGTAAACCTCTTGTGATTCTTTCAATTTATGACTGGTTAACCTTAGTATTGGTTTAGGATTAAGTATCTTCCCCGAAACTCCCACCTTTCCCCCAAAATTTTCAGACTTCCATTGAACATCCACTATATCCAGAAATTCTCATACCTCCTCCCAACTCCACAATAGCCATGGCAAGGGATCATGTAGAGGAGTTTACCCACGAAATGGATGAAATGGCCACTCAGAGCTCATCCCCACCGAGTTCCCCTAGGGATGAAGAGCTAGATGCTACAGTTTTAGCCATAGAATAGAGGAATCCCGGGGGTTTGGAACATCTTTTTGAAGAGATGAACATGGCCCTTGAGACGGAGAGGCAAGGGGAACAATGGGTCTTAACGGAGAGGGCAACCCACCCCCATCGTCATACTGTTACGGTAGCAATCTCCGCCCCTGACCCTGGAGTGGAGGAAGAGTTTGGGCCCTCGGAGAGAGCCCCCAGTAAGGGTAAAAGGAAGAAAGCCCAGGGGCCCAAGAAGTCCAAGGACGCCACGAAATCAAACGAGGGGAAGGTTCCGGCATGCAGGCAACTGAAAAGCCCTCAGAAGAAATCCCAAGTACCATTACACGAGGGGAGATAACCTCTATGATGGCTCCCATATACTGGGACGAGCGCTTCTATTGGAGAATCCCTGCCCCTCACAAGCGAGCAAATAACCCTCCTCCAAGAGAGATGGCGGTCTACTTGGACTCAGTAGTGTTTGGGAGTCTGAGGTTTCCTATTGCAGAGCCCATAACTGATATACTTAATAACCTCAACATATGCCCTTCCTAAATTTTACCCAACGACTTGTCTTTGATAACCGTTTTTGTAATTTTTATAGCCTGTTCAGGACATCAACCCTCGTTTAGAAATTTCAATGCCCTTTTTCAAGTCGCCTGTTCACCCCGCTCATCCCCCAGGTCTGGCTTTTACTATATCCAAGCCAAATCTGGTTTGAGGATGATTAATTCCCCCTCGAACCATGGCGTAGAATGGAAGGGGAAGTTTTTCTTTGTGAGGGCTCCCGAGGATGTGGGTTTTGGGGTACCTCGAGAGTGGGTTTCGCACGGGGTAGGGCCCATCGTTAGACACCGTTTGCCCCATACTTTCCTAGAAAATTGGCCACAGGATCTTGCGAGGGCTATGAGGGATGAAAAATGGATAATACAAGCAAAGGACTTGACTGACGATGCTAAATTTATGTTCCTTTGTGGAATTTCAGATGACCCATATTTTCTTAGACATCCCCCAACCCGGAATTTGGAAAGAGACGGTTAGCTTGTAACGCCCCAGTTTTCCAGTTTTAAATAATGTGACGTATGTGTTTACCAAATTGCGCGAATTAATTGTTTTTACGTGTTTTATATTTAACTTTATTATAATTGTTATTAGTTTATTATATTATTATTAATTTAATGAGTATGCTAATTATATGTTATGTTAATTAATCATGGTTTAATTAATTATTTATATATATATATATATGTACGTTGAATTATAACTATTGCATGAAAATTATATTTATGCATGGGAAATTATAATTTTTGCATGGGAATGATTTCTGCATGAATTTTATTTCAATTGCATGGGAATTAATATTTATGCATGAAATTTTTATGTATTTATGCATGAATGGCATGTATGAGTTTGTTCGTTTATTTTGTGCTTCGTTCTTGTATGAAATGATATTGAAATGCCACGAATTTGTAATAGGTTGTAAATATATGTGTTATGGACATGATTTTATGCTCGGTTTACATTTTCGAATTCATTTGTTATGTTAATGAATTTAATTTGAATCGAGGAACCAAATCGGGGGCTAACGAGCACTTAACGTACCCTTGGTTCCGAATTTAATATCTTGAGCTCGGGAACTCGGATTCGAGTTCCGTCAACTCCGCTGAACTCGTAACGAAAATGCGAGTTTAGTAAACTTAGCCTTATATTTTTCCTAAGTTGTTTGAACCTCCGAAATCCAACCGAAAAACGAATCGGCGACCATTTTGACCTTGTTGTACAAAATCAGCCATATCTTGTCCAAACCATAACCAAATTAACCATGGTTTGATTCTTTGAAACCCTAACTCAACCATCTATCATGATATATCAGGCCTTGACCGAGATTGTCCTCTCACAATCCCTAAAACTCAGCCAAAGCTTCTGCAGTCATTCCAGACCCGTAACCCTTTCATCCTTGGAGATTTTGGAGCTCAAATCTCATCCAAACTTCAACCAATCATCAAGGTAAGCTTAGGGTTGTATTATATGTTTAATTCTGATCATTTCCATCCTTTCATTCATGAATTTGAGCATGGTTTCTTCATTTCTGGGCGGTTTTCCGAAAATGGAGTGATTTTGGGCAAAATGTTGATCTTCTTCGATTCTCAATGGTTTTGATTGATTCCAAGCTTGAGATTGATTGTTCTGACTTCCTCATATCATTTATGATCTTTTATTTCGTGGTTATTGAGATATTTATGAGATATCATTTCTGATCTTTTGAGAAATTTCCACTTGAAGGCCACGTACGGTTGTTGTCTTGATTGATCACTTTTGGAACTGAATTAGGTGTTGGTTTCATGTTGTTTTGCTGTACATTTGATGGCTTTGTGGACTTGAATTGAGTCGGATTATTTGAGTGAAGGCATACCCTGTTTTTCCCGCGGCTTGGCCCTGTTTTCACGTTGTAATTCTTCCTGTCAAATTGCTGCGTTTCCTTCATGTTTTGCTGCCATGTTTGTGGATTTGTGGTGTGTGTTGTGACTGAGTTTTGTTGCATCTTTAGACCTTGTTTAGCTGTCTTTGCTGCTTGCATTTCTCGCATGAAGTACTGCTCTGTTTCTGCGTGTTGCTGTCTGTGACAGGGAAGGTTGCGCAGGCAAGGCACGGGGGTGCCATTTCTGCCCGTTCCAGCGAGGAACGGGGGTGCAGTGTGGGCTGGGATTTCTGTACCGAGACACGGGGGTGTCTCGGTCTAGGTTTGGAGGGTGACACGGGGGTGTCACCCTGTTTTGCTTGAATCCTTGCTGCGTTTCTGGGTCTGTTGCTGCTGCTGTAAATGTTATGCAGGGTTGTGTTTGTGCAGTGTGTGTGTTGTGTGCCTGCATGGGAGTGGTGTGGTGTGTGCATGTATTTGTGTTTGTATTTGCATGTGTATATAGGTAATATATAGTATATATATATTATATGCATGTAGTTTCTATATATTGCATGCATGGGGTATATATATATATATATATATATATATATATATATATAATATTTATGTAGTTATGCATGCATGTGTATGTGTGTGTGTACGTGTATATAGATATACTATATATATATGTATGATTATATATTATAATATATATAATATTCTGTATGTTTATATATTATATATTATATATAATTATTATATATTTTAAATATTATTTGATTTAATCTAATTTCTGAAATTAATTGATTTCCATTTCGCGTATTTATTCTACTGACTATTGTTTGAACGTTTCCAATTATTTATTTTATTCCTAAATGTGAATTTGAATAATATGTGTTATGCTTCTTAAATGAATTTTAGATTAATTGATATGCATTCTGAATTTATGAATATTGTAAATTTATGAAATTGAATGAAACATATGAATGAATGATTTGATTATATGTTTTAAATTTCTTAATCGTGCACATGAACATTTTATTGATATAATATGATCATTTATGCATTCATGTCATATTCACTTCATTGCCGAGCGTCATATATGGTTCATTGGAGTCTCGAGTCTCACAAACACGTCATGTTGTCTTTTGTACAGTTATCTCCAGGGTGGAGAGATCTTGTTCGTTCAGGCACTTGGTATTCGTATCCTTGTATCGTCGCAGTTCAGGTGAGGGTGGTTTTCGTTTTAGCTATGTAACAAACCCTATAACCCTTATGTGAAAAGCTTTGGCCAAAACCTTATGACTATAAATATATGGTTTTCAAATGAAGCTATCGAGTAAATTCTTCTGACTTATACGTACGAGCATATATAAGCTTAAAAATGGTTTTGTAATGAGGCTATGCTCCAAACCGTGTGTCTTCATGCTAGCTATGGATTAGGATGACACGGAGAGGTACGTATATAGCATATGCCGAATTACACGGTAAGGTATGATTTCTTGTAGTATGTATCTTATGTATGTATTGTTATGTTTTGGCGAGATTTCATATCTGTTATGTTCACGGGCCCCGGGACTTAGTATATGTGGCTAACCGAGGAAGCAAGGGCTGACGGGGATCCCATATACTAGTCCCAACCAAAGTACGGTGATACCGGCCCTCGCTAGGAGATTTAGCGGGGAATGGGAGCTGAGTGCCTTTGGGGGAGTCATGAAACCCCATTGGCCTATGTCTGAGGTGGTCGGGTCTTGCTAACCCGTCCACCACCCGGAGGAAGAAGGTTGGTTATGATTTACGCCTTTTCTTATATATATGTTATGTTATGATTATGCACCGTGCGGGAAGGCCGGGACACGGATTGCCCAAACGATTACGATTTATGATATATGGTCTGCATGTATTATGATATATCGCATGAACACCTAATTAACATATTAATGATATTTGTCGTACACGGTCGGAGTTTGGTTGGAGATTGTGCACGCTCACTCGCCGAGCCTTATATTTATGTATGATTTATGAAAGTAATGAATTTAATATGAATTAGTTATAAAACCCGAGCATTGACTAATCATTCTCTTGTCCTTTTAGGGAACTAATCGCAAACAAAACCATGTTCGGAATTTATGACTTGCATGTGCATGTTTTGTATATGTATATCGCTCCTGCTCACTCAGTCTTCTAGAGACTGACCCTTTCCCTCCCCAACGGTTAGTGTGCAGGTTTTATTTTGGAGTTCGAGCTAGGCGGAGGTGTTTGGAGTCTTTAGGTGGGTCGAGTTAGGTTAGGAGAGTCGCTGCACTCACTAATGTATTGAATTTATGTTTGATTCGATTCTGCAGTATCATGGGACTTGAATAATTATGTAATTGTTATTGAAATTGTTTGTTGGACTGTATTTATGAGTTTAAAAGAGGCCTGAAGAGCCCAAATTCGGCTTATGGTTTATATGTTTGAAGTTGGCTGTGCAATGCATTATACTTTGGTTGATTGGTTTTCATTGTAGGGTCTAGTTCCGCCTGGCTTAGGAAGGTTTTATGTTTGTCTCCCGTTCGCTAGGGTTTGATACGGGTGCGGATTTACCATTTCGTTACTCGTGTTGAGCCTTAGTGCGGGGGATGTGGTGCCTCACGTGCGGGGTGCTACATCCTTAAGTGGTATCAGAGCCCGGTTGCAAAACCGGTGTTCTTGAGTCATGTCGGAGTCAGTCTAAGTCGAACGGCATAGGGACTATGTGATATTGTGTGCATTGCATCGATCTTGAATATGGAATTTGGTTTCCTTAAGAATTTTGTTGAATTACTTGTTGCATTTTATATGGATTCTTGTCTTTCGTATTGAATATGTGCCATGAGCATGCACTAATCGCATGCATCCATTCTTGAAATGAGTTATGGTTTCCAGGTTATAAAGATGATATCAAACCACGGCCAAATTTTATGATCACAACAATCTATTGCAAATTCCTTCGGAGGCATGGAAGATAGGAAGGATGCCCGAGGAGGAATGTGGAGAATGTTAGCCGCGTGGCATTACAGACTGAGTTGCAATTAACGGTTAGGATTTAGAATGGGAGGTTCGACTTTGGCGATGCGATGGCAGAGGAACATTTGGTGGTATAGGAATAGGGGTTAATCAAGGGATGGTTGTAACTCAAAAGAACAACTTATGTGAATCCACTACCTGAAGTGCATTAATTGGATTCAACAGGATCTTGCAACCTAAGGAATGAAGGGAACAAAACCTTGAAGATATATTGGTCCCGGATTTGGATCATGGAAGAGGTACTAGTAATTAAGATGAGTAGAGATAATCGGGGTCCGGTAGAGGTTATGCATCAAGGGTCTACAAAGAAAGGCTTCGAGCTAAGCCCAGTGATTAGAAGTCAGGTTTTAGAAGGCAAGCATTTGGGTAACAACAAGTTGAGGGAAGATGGTGATATGGAGAACAGGATTTGAGTTCGCTTTCCCAAATCCGAGCTGAATTGTCATGTTGTGAAATGAATTGGAAGATATGGAGCAACAAATGGAAACGGTAAAGAAAGGAAATCATGCGCTCAAAAATAAGCAATTGGAGGTGAATTAAATCCACAAAGGATAAGCGCGGAATTCTTGATTGAGGTGATGATTGGAAGTAAAGGTCGAAATTCGAGAAGAAGTTTGGATACGAACTCTGTGGACGTGGAAGAATTAAGGATTAAGGAATTGCAATCTCGGATAGTGGAAGATACAAGTGATGCAAAAAGACTCATGGAAAACTTGAAGACCGTGGGAAAAGTAAGGGATAATCACCAAGTCAAAGTAACCTCGGGATTGGAGGGACGAGGAAAAGCTACCGAGATAATAGCTTACCACCTTGGTGACAGGTTCCAAAACATTCATAGCATGTGCATCATATTTCGCATTAATTGTTTATTCTTTTAACCTTATGATTATCCGTGCATTTCTAATTGGTTTTGTTACGCTAATGTGTTGTATAACTGCTTGATGTAAACGTGACACATGCATTGTCATTTTAACCCAACATGCATTTTAGTGTTTATTTGATAGGAAGTCCTTTCGCCTCAACTATCAAGTATTATTTGACCGAGCCGCATCTGAGTTATGAGGAAGAGAAATAACGGGATGACATTAGAAGGAAGGTGAATTTGGGAAATAAGAACTTCTATTAAGGGATAGGTTAACGGAAACAAGAATTCAGGAGGAGAAGTGAGACTAGAGTTCCGGACAAGATTAAGAAAGGAGTTTCGGACATCAAGAGAACTAGGGAAGGAGTTGAAAGGCCAAATCTTTGATTTCTATATCAGTTAAACTCCACCTAATGGGATTTACTCATCAAGAGTTTCGATAAAAGAAGAATCGATGGAGTTCAACCCGGGACAACAGAAATTTAAGGGGGAGAGCACGACCGAGGAACAAATTGACGATTGAAAGGGTGCTCGAAGAAATATTTTAGTGAGAATAATGAAATTGCAAATTAAGGAAGACCTGGGAGTCCTATTAGTGATGATCAGAGATAACTAAGGTGGCTTGAATGGTTAAGTTGTTAAGAGGAGAGTTAAGTTACTCAATTCGGGTTGGAGTCCCTCAGTAGGTATGACGAAAATGGCTTCGAGAATATTCCTATGTATAGAACGTGGATCTGGGGATAACAAATTATAAGGGAACTTCTGTGAACCCTAAGTCTGAATTGACGGGAGAGAGAGAGTTGAATCAAGCTAGCATAGAATGGAAGGAGGGCAATCAAGAGTAATTCAATAGAGTAAAAAGGGGGTTCAATAATGACAGTATTATCAAGTCTTCGGTTATTTTCACGATAATTCAGAAGGAAATTTAAGAAGAAACCAAACCGGAAAAGATGATCATTGGAGGATTTACATCAAACGTCGAGAATCATCAAGAACATTTTATCTTCGATTTAAGAAATGTGGGGCCAGATACCGAATATAACCTTAAGGGGTTAAAGAGTATGAATGGATAACATGAACGGAAGATAGAAAAGGATTCGTGTTACGGTAGATCCTAATAACGAATACCGCTAGGTAGGGATTGGATCGTCAAGGTTGTCAGGGGTAGTTATTCTCGAGGGTATTTTAAACTCCGATATGGGTAAGATAGTAGCTAGGGACCTAACCTCGAGACGGATGATCTAAGGGTATTCGGGAGGTCAAGCTTGGATAAGTAAAAAGAGTTGGCTGAATGAGGATTAAGAGGAATGGTGGAGACTGGGAGCAGTACCAGGCAGAAGGGATCTAAGAAGTATAATCCCTGAAGGATTCATTAATTGCTTCATCAAGGTACCCTGAAGAGGTTAAAGACAAACTGAGCACTGAATCTATCTTCTGGACAGATGATACACTGAACAACGACAACTCACAATTTTAAAACTTTGTGACCTACGGTGAACGGTATTTATAGCATTCATGAAGCATACATTCATGCAAATTCAATTTATTAATTTCTTTGTTAGGTGCTTTATTTTCTTATCAAGTTAAATTACGTGAAGTAATTGATGATTAACGTGGTTGATATCTGTTACTTGCCTTGAGGTGGCTTGTGTGATTTTGAATTGGGTTTTGCGTGTGTTGCTTGGGAGTATTGGAGACTTCCTTGCTTTATTTATTTTGTTTGAGAGACGGGGTGCTCTCGTTGTTTCTAAGAGACGGGGCTTCTCTTATTTTTGTTTGAGAGACGGGGTACTCTCCTTGTTTGCGAGAGACGGGGTTCTCTCATTGTTGCTCGAGAGACGGGGCTCTCTCCTTGTTGTTTGCGAGAGATGGGGAATCTCTCATTGTTGGATTTCAAGCGTACTTTGAATCCGAGGACGGATTCTTTTAAGGGGGAGAGATTGTAACGCCCCAGTTTTCCAGTTTTAAATAATGTGACGTATGTGTTTACCAAATTGCGAGAATTAATTGTTTTTACGTGTTTTATATTTAACTTTATTATAATTGTTATTAGTTTATTATATTATTATTAATTTAATGAGTATGCTAATTATATGTTATGTTAATTAATCATGGTTTAATTAATTATTTATATATATATATATGTACGTTGAATTATAACTATTGCATGAAAATTATATTTATGCATGGGAAATTATAATTTTTGCATGGGAATGATTTCTGCATGAATTTTATTTCAATTGCATGGGAATTTTATACATGAATGGCATGTATGAGTTTGTTCGTTTATTTTGTGCTTCGTTCTTGTATGAAATGATATTGAAATGCCACGAATTTGTAATAGGTTGTAAATATATGTGTTATGGACATGATTTTATGCTCGGTTTACATTTTCGAATTCATTTGTTATGTTAATGAATTTAATTTGAATCGAGGAACCAAATCGGGGGCTAACGAGCACTTAACGTACCCTTGGTTCCGAATTTAATATCTTAAGCTCGGGAACTCGGATTCGAGTTCCGTCAACTCCGCTGAACTCGTAACGAAAATGCGAGTTTAGTAAACTTAGCCTTATATTTTTCCTAAGGTGTTTGAACCTCCGAAATCCAACCGAAAAACGAATCGGCGACCATTTTGACCTTGTTGTACAAAATCAGCCATATCTTGTCCAAACCATAACCAAATTAACCATGGTTTGATTCTTTGAAACCCTAACTCAACCATATATCATGATATATCAGGCCTTGACCGAGATTGTCCTCTCACAATCCCCAAAACTCAGCCAAAGCTTCTGCAGTCATTCCAGACCCGTAACCCTTTCATCCTTGGAGATTTTGGAGCTCAAATCTCATCCAAACTTCAACCAATCATCAAGGTAAGCTTAGCGTTGTATTATATGTTTAATTCTGATCATTTCCATCCTTTCATTCATGAATTTGAGCATGGTTTCTTCATTTCTGGGCGGTTTTCCGAAAATGGAGTGATTTTGGGCAAAATGTTGATCTTCTTCGATTCTCAATGGTTTTGATTGATTCCAAGCTTGAGATTGATTGTTCTGACTTCCTCATATCATTTATGATCTTTTATTTCGTGGTTATTGAGATATTTATGAGATATCATTTCTGATCTTTTGAGAAATTTCCACTTGAAGGCCACGTACGGTTGTTGTCTTGATTGATCACTTTTGGAACTGAATTAGGTGTTGGTTTCATGTTGTTTTGCTGTACATTTGATGGCTTTGTGGACTTGAATTGAGTCGGATTATTTGAGTGAAGGCATACCCTGTTTTTCCCGCGGCTTGGCCCTGTTTTCACGTTGTAATTCTTCCTGTCAAATTGCTGCGTTTCCTTCATGTTTTGCTGCCATGTTTGTGGATTTGTGGTGTGTGTTGTGACTGAGTTTTATTGCATCTTTAGACCTTGTTTAGCTGTCTTTGCTGCTTGCATTTCTCGCATGAAGTACTGCTCTGTTTCTGCGTGTTGCTGTCTGTGACAGGGAAGGTTGCGCAGGCGAGGCACGGGGGTGCCATTTCTGCCCGTTCCAGCGAGGAACGGGGGTGCAGTGTGGGCTGGGATTTCTGTACCGAGACACGGGGGTGTCTCGGTCTAGGTTTGGAGAGTGACACGGGGGTGTCACCCTGTTTTGCTTGAATCCTTGCTGCGTTTCTGGGTCTGTTGCTGCTGCTGTAAATGTTATGCAGGGTTGTGTTTGTGCAGTGTGTGTGTTGTGTGCCTGCATGGGAGTGGTGTGTGCATGTATTTGTGTTTGTATTTGCATGTGTATGTAGGTAATATATAGTATATATATATTATATGCATGTAGTTTCTATATATTGCATGCATGGGGTATATATATATATATATATATATATATAATATTTATGTAGTTATGCATGCATGTGTATGTGTGTGTGTACGTGTATATAGATATACTATATATATATGTATGATTATATATTATAATATATATAATATTCTGTATGTTTATATATTATATATTATATATAATTATTATATATTTTAAATATTATTTGATTTAATCTAATTTCTGAAATTAATTGATTTCCATTTCGCGTATTTATTCTACTGACTATTGTTTGAACGTTTCCAATTATTTATTTTATTCCTAAATGTGAATTTGAATAATATGTGTTATGCTTCTTAAATGAATTTTAGATTAATTGATATGCATTCTGAATTTATGAATATTGTAAATTTATGAAATTGAATGAAACATATGAATGAATGATTTGATTATATGTTTTAAATTTCTTAATCGTGCACATGAACATTTTATTGATATAATATGATCATTTATGCATTCATGTCATATTCACTTCATTGCCGAGCGTCATATATGGTTCATTGGAGTCTCGAGTCTCACAAACACGTCATGTTGTCTTTTGTACAGTTATCTCCAGGGTGGAGAGATCTTGTTCGTTCAGGCACTTGGTATTCGTATCCTTGTATCGTCGCAGTTCAGGTGAGGGTGGTTTTCGTTTTAGCTATGTAACAAACCCTATAACCCTTATGTGAAAAGCTTTGGCCAAAACCTTATGACTATAAATATATGGTTTTCAAATGAAGCTATCGAGTAAATTCTTCTGACTTATACGTACGAGCATATATAAGCTTAAAAATGGTTTTGTAATGAGGCTATGCTCCAAACCGTGTGTCTTCATGCTAGCTATGGATTAGGATGACACGGAGAGGTACGTATATAGCATATGCCGAATTACACGGTAAGGTATGATTTCTTGTAGTATGTATCTTATGTATGTATTGTTATGTTTTGGCGAGATTTCATATCTGTTATGTTCACGGGCCCCGGGACTTAGTATATGTGGCTAACCGAGGAAGCAAGGGCTGACGGGGATCCCATATACTAGTCCCAACCAAAGTACGGTGATACCGGCCCTCGCTAGGAGATTTAGCGAGGAATGGGAGCTGAGTGCCTTTGGGGGAGTCATGAAACCCCATTGGCCTATGTCTGAGGTGGTCGGGTCTTGCTAACCCGTCCACCACCCGGAGGAAGAAGGTTGGTTATGATTTACGCCTTTTCTTATATATATGTTATGTTATGATTATGCACCGTGCGGGAAGGCCGGGACACGGATTGCCCAAACGATTACGATTTATGATATATGGTCTGCATGTATTATGATATATCGCATGAACACCTAATTAACATATTAATGATATTTGTCGTACACGGTCGGAGTTTGGTTGGAGATTGTGCACGCTCACTCGCCGAGCCTTATATTTATGTATGATTTATGAAAGTAATGAATTTAATATGAATTAGTTATAAAATCCGAGCATTGACTAATCATTCTCTTGTCCTTTTAGGGAACTAATCGCAAACAAAACCATGTTCGGAATTTATGACTTGCATGTGCATGTTTTGTATATGTATATCGCTCCTGCTCACTCAGTCTTCTAGAGACTGACCCTTTCCCTCCCCAACGGTTAGTGTGCAGGTTTGATTTTGGAGTTCGAGCTAGGCGGAGGTGTTTGGAGTCTTTAGGTGGGTCGAGTTAGGTTAGGAGAGTCGCTGCACTCACTAATGTATTGAATTTATGTTTGATTCGATTCTGCAGTATCATGGGACTTGAATAATTATGTAATTGTTATTGAAATTGTTTGTTGGACTGTATTTATGAGTTTAAAAGAGGCCTGAAGAGCCCAAATTCGGCTTATGGTTTATATGTTTGAAGTTGGCTGTGCAATGCATTATACTTTGGTTGATTGGTTTTCATTGTAGGGTCTAGTTCCGCCTGGCTTAGGAAGGTTTTATGTTTGTCTCCCGTTCGCTAGGGTTTGATACGGGTGCGGATTTACCATTTCGTTACTCGTGTTGAGCCTTAGTGCGGGGGATGTGGTGCCTCACGTGCGGGGTGCTACATAGCTTCTAGGGACTAACTTTTAGATAGGAATACTAACTGTTTGATTGGATTTTGCAACTTTTCGTATGCAATCACTAACCCTCGCTTTCTTCATTTTTCAGGCGTAGCAATCATAATGGCAGGCGCAAACATGCGTAACGTTGCCAATTTTGTCAACCGCCGCCAGCAGCCTCAGGGTAATCAAGTGAGCCCTCGTGGGAGAGGGACTGGATGAGGAGCTGGGCGTGGTGACGGCCGAGGACCGCCCCTCAAGGCCGTGGGGATGGTCGAGTACCAAATGCCGAAACCAGAATAGTCCCCCGACTGTCGGACGCTCCCAACACAAGGGGGACTCCTCCTCCTATAGCCCTTCTGCCGAGGCCCAGTGCAAGTGTGGTTATACGAGAGCCGCAGGAAGGAGAGGTGCAAGCCTCCCGCAAGAGGAAGAGAATGCCGGATAACATCCCCATTTTGGGGTAAGGAAAACAAGTGGCCGAGGGCGCAAGGGAGGACGGCGAGACTTCTTCCTCCGAGGAGGACCACTTGTGGGGCTTTAGCCGTCGAGGAGATAGGAGCTTCGAACACCCACCGGCAGAAGGCCCAGTTTTGCTAAGTGCGCGCTCACCTTCCCGCACCATCACCGATGGGCTCTATGAGAGAGTCCAGTTCATGGGGGATCACCGAGCGTTGTTCTCGAAAACCGCAGAGAAGGTGGTTGGAGACATGGTCCATGCCATTCTTGCAGTAAGGCCCTTTTTCTCTCAACTCTCTTCCTTGGCCTAATTTTTACGATATTTGGCTAACACTTAATATTTCCCTACACTAATGCAGCAAGTGCTACTGAGGGTGAAGAACCTTCAAATGCGAGCGTCCGTATACTCTGAGCGCAAAGCCAAGTATAAGAAAATGGCTCGTGCCAATGATCCCGCCCAAATACAGGAGGAACTGGACATGGAGAAGGCCAAATTCCTCTCCCTCGAAACAGAGAATAAGAAGCTGGAGACGCAGTTGAAGAAACTGCAGAAGGACCTTAAGGCTTCTGAGGATGCTCGCAAAAAGTTACACTCGGAATACAGGACCCTTTTTGACAACAATAAGAAATTGATGGAGGACCGGAATGGGTGGGTCACTAGGGCAAATGCTTCCGAGAAGAAGTGTTCTGACACGCTCAATCAAATCCCCCACCACATTGAGCAGGCTGTCAAAGAACCGCACGTCAAATTCTATCGTTTCATGGGCTATTTACAAAATTAACTCAAACATAAAACCGGCTGAGGTTGCATGCATTCCAAGGGCGTGGAAGACGCTTGCCTTGCAACGATTCGAGCGTGTACGTGTTGTTTGCCCTTACTTGTATAACTTTGAATGGACCCTCCCAGTTGGGATCTAACTTGCCTACATGCCTTGAGACTTCCACTTTTTTAGGTCCAAGTCCCCCAACTGAAAAGTCCTTTCCCTTACTCGCTTGTTGTATTGCCGAGTGACAGATGCCTTGTATTGATGGATCAAAGCCCATGCCTTATCCCTTTTCCCTTCCAAAAGATCTAACTCAAGCGCTCTATTCTCCTCGTTGGCTTTTGGTTCGAAGTATGCCACGCAAGCGGATTCCTGTGCAATTTCCGCAGGTATCATTGCTTCTGACCCATAAACAAGCGCGAAAGGTGTCTCGCCAGTAGCCGCTCGTGGAGTAGTGCGATAAGCCAATAAGGCTCCTTACAGTTCCTCTGCCCACTCACTCTTCTTGCTTTCGAGCATTGTTTTCAGATGTTCCAGAATGACCCTATTAGTGACTTCCGCTTGTCCGTTGGCTTGGGGATGACCCACGGAAGCAAAGCGTTGTTCAATTCCCAACTCTGAGCACCATTCTCGTGTGTCAGCTGCTATAAACTGGGACCCGTTGTCTGGAATAAGCACCCTCGGTATGTCATATCTACAGATAATGTTTTTCCATATGAAGTCCCTCACGACCCTGAAAGTGATCTTTGCTACGGCCTCAGCCTCGGCCCACTTGGTGAAATAATCGACAGCTAAGATGACGAACCTCTTCTGTCCGACCGCTATGGGCAAGGGGCCCACAATGTCGATCCCCCATTGGTCAAAAGGCCAAGAGACGTCTATAGGGATCATCTGAGCGACTGGTAATTGAGGGAGGTTAGAGTGAAATTGACATTTGGGACACTTTTTAGAAAACTCAATGGCCTCTTGGAGAACCGTGGGCCAATAAAACCCACTCCTCAAGATTTTCTTTACAAGGATACGTCCTCCCGAATGATTTCCACAACTTCCATTGTGAATATGTTCGAGCGTGTCTTTGGCTTGTGAGGGCCTGAGACATCTCATTGGGGGGCCTTGAAAAGACTTTTTAAATAACCTCCCTTTAGAGTCCAGAGAAAACCGTGGGGCCTTGTTTCTAATTTTTCGTGCCTCCACCTTGCCAGTGGGACAAACGCCATCTTTAAGAAATCTTACTATATCGTCAAGCCAACAGGGCTCGTGCGGATCGATCATGGCTACCACTTTCTTGGTGACTTGCTCCTTTATCAAAGGCTCTTCAGTTCTAAGGAACGTGACAGAACGCTCACCGGTACCTTCCAATGCCGAGGTAAATTTTGAAAGAGCGTCTGCGTGCTCGTTTTCTGTCCGTGGGATCTGGAGCAGATGGAATTCCTTGAATTTCCCAATGACCTCTTTGGCCTTGCTCAAATACTGCACCATGGTGGTTTCTCGAGCCTCATAAGTTCCTTCAATCTGGCTCCCAATCAGCTGTGAATCAACATAGGCGGTAATTCTGGAAGCTCCATTTTGAAAAGTAATTTTCAGCCCTTCCACGAGGGCTTCGTACTCCGCTTCGTTATTGGTGACCTAGAAATCTAATCTGATTGCGAAGTCTATCTCAATTCCATTGGGGTCTCCAAGGGTTACCCCTGCTCCTCCCCTTTGAGAGATTGAGGAACCATCCGTGTGCAGGACCCATAGACCGTTGTTTTCTAGAACGGCAGGCTCCAATCCAAAACGTTCAACCAATAATTCCGCGACGACCTGCGCTTGTATGGCAGTTCTAGGCTCGAAACTTAAGTCAAATTGGCTTAACTCAATAGCCCACTTTATCAGTCTTCCCGATACGTCTGACTTGGACAACACTTGCTTTAGGGGTTGATCCGTAAGGACGGTTATTGAGTGCCCCTGGAAGTACGGCCTCAACCGTCGCGATGCATTGATGAGGGCGAATGCGAATTTTTCAATTTTCAAATACTTCCTCTCGGCCCCTTGTAATGTTTTGCTTAAATAGTAAACAGACAGTGTTTACGCTCCCGTATGGCTATCAGGACTGCGCTCGTGGCTTCAGTGGAAACAGAGAGATACATAAACAACCTCTCACCCTCTATTGGCTTCGTCAGGAGGGGAGCGCTCGAAAGATAAGCCTTCATGTCCTGTAATGCTTTCTCATATTCCTCGGTCCAGGCAAAATTCCGAGCATTGCACAGAATCTTGAAGAAAGAGAAGTTTCTATCTGCCGAGCGTGAGATGAATCTGTTCAAAGCAATTATTTTCCCTACCAGCACCTGTACCTCCCTAAGGTTACGAGGGGAAGGGATGTCCAAAATGGCTTTGATTTTTTCCGGATTAGCCTCAATCCCCCGTTTTCTGAACATGTAGCCAAAGAATTTTCCTCCTCGTACTCCAAAAGTACATTTTGAGGGATTTAATTTCATCCCGTACTGGAGCAGAATAACAGGTGCGCTTGAGATCCTCAAGGTGCGAGCCCTGACGCTCGCTCTTAACAATCATGTCGTCGACATATACTTCCATGGACCCTCCAATTTATCTCTCAAACATATTATTAACGAGGCGCTGGTAAGTGGCCCCAGCTTTCTTGAGCCCAAAAGGCATGACCAAGAAGCAATATACACCCAAGTGGACAACAAATAAAGTTTTGGGATGGTTCTCAGGGGGCCATAAAGATTTGATAGTACCCTTGGAAGGCATCCATCATACTCATGAGCTCACAGCCGTCGGTCGAATCTACCAGCTGATCTATTCGGCGCAATGGGTAAGGATCCTTGGGGCAGGCCTGTTGGAAAACATGAATCAGAAAGCAGCGGAATTTAAAAAATTTTCCCAACAAAAGGATCTTGAACTCGCAATCGTGTAACCGAATTCGTAAAGATAGAAAACTTACTTTTCTTTTAATTCTTTCTTGAAGCGTTTCAAGCCACCCAAGAACGCTCTTCTCGCGGCTTGATCCCCTCTCCTTGGTAAAGCTCGAATCTTCAAACTTCTAACTTGAAGTCTCTAGAGAAAGTCCACCAACTTGATCACAATCTAACTAGTAAGGATGCTAGTTCTCTAGTTAGTGTTTAGGCTTAACCTAGGGTTTAATTTAATCTTGGAGAAAGGAAGGTGTTCAACACATGAACCAAGAATTATCTATTAGCTCTAAAGGGGAGCATGAGCTCCCCTATATATAGGAAAGGGGAGGGGCGGCCGAACCTAGTCCTTTATGGGCTAGGATTTTGGTCCCTCTCTCCTATTACTTGATCATCAAGTATTTTCCAACTTTGACTTTGAATTCTAATTCTAGTCAACTTCTAAGAGAGCTTAAAAATATCCAAACTATTTTTGGATAATTTTATACTTTATTTATTATAAAATAAATAACTTATTTTTATCTAATTAATTAATTCATAATTAATTAACTAGATTATTTTCTCCAAAATTAGACTTTCTTTTTAATTCAAAATTAAACCAAAGTCTATTAAATAATTAACTAATTAATTATTTAATATATATATATATATACACACGTGTGTGACACGTGTCACAGTGACACGTGTCACTCACGTGAGCCACACGTGTGACTTCACACGTGTGGAACCCTCTTGGCCCGATTAACTCGTTTAATCATTTTCAAGTCTCAACTCATGTAACCAAGTTGTTGTGTGTGACCCTCTAGGTTCTCAATTCAATTAGCAGTGACCCCAATTAATTAATTCACTAATTAATTAATCAGTCCACAGATTAAACGACCATAGTCTAGCAACAGGTGTTTAACCCCTAGCTGAATTGGAATGTTCGGATTCGACAGAACCTTTAAGTCATTGATTCATGTGAGATACAATCCTCCTACTTACTATCTCTCAACCAAGATCTAGGGTAAGGGAATAATCAGAACCCTAATAATCCGGTCTTAAAGCTAAGTGCATTTCATATCCATTTGATCTCAATCCAAGAAACCCTTTTCTTGATGTCTTGATCTACTGCCTTGGCCAAGGACTCCATATGGCATATGAATGACTTACACAATAAGAGATCACCTTGCAAATGCAAGTGTAGGTCCTTTCTTGATTCTCATTCACTTTCATGAGTCACTTGTGCAGCCCCAGCATAAGCCTTGAATCAGTTGTCTAAGGCGACACCCTTTAAAGCTTATACCTAAGACTACAGAGTTAACTCATAAAGTGACAAGGAACCTCAAGTCTAAGGATCAATTAATCACATCAATGACTCGTGAGATATTTCCTAATCTGGAAGTTTCCATTTCCTGAAATAGAAACTTCCTTTCCCATTTAGGAATGTTCTCACACGGGGCACCTCAGTGAACTTACTTATTAAAGTAAGCACCCTCATGTATCACGCACGTATCAACTATACACTTTGCACCTTCATGAAACAAGGTGGTCCTTCTTAAGGGCGTGATCCCACAAGCAAGCCTTAGAGGAGTCAGGTTGACACTCCCACTGTCTGTAGGACTCATCGGCTTGGAGTATTTTACTAATCATGACTTATGTGATATAGGGCTCGTTTCATGAACCATTTCACCTAAATGGTAGAGTCCTAAAGTCATCAGAATTAGGGGAGTTCTCATACATGCACAGCTAAAGTAAACGCATACCAAACAAGAGCATATAAAGAAGTGTTGCCTCAATTCGTTATTTCATTCAAAGATTGTCTGTGATTACAATAAGGAAAAGCACAAAGCGGATATACAATCGGCTTTCTAGGGCACTATTCCTAACAATCTCCCACTTGCCCGTCAAAGCCATTCTAAAGCTACTCTAAGTCCCATCTTCTGAAGATGACCTTGGAAAGCTTCTCGACTAAGGGGTTTAGTAAGTGGATCTGCCACGTTCTCCGCTGATGTGACCCTCTCAATTAGCACATCTCCTCTTTTGATAATATCACGGATTAGGTGATACTTCCTCATAATGTGCTTGGTCCGTTGGTGAGATCTTGGTTCTCTTGCTTGAGCAACCGCCCCAGTGTTGTCACAAAACACAGTAATGGGGTCTTTCATGCTAGGAACAACATTCAATTCTTGAATGAAGTTTCTAATCCAAACACCTTCCTTAGCTGCATCGTTTGCAGCTAAGTATTCGGCCTCAGTGGTCGAATCTGCAGTGGTAGTCTGCTTGGAACTCTTCCAACTCACTGCTCCGCCGTTTAGGCAGAAAATGTATCCTGACATTGACTTAAAATCATCTAAGTCAGATGCAAAGCTTGCATCGCAGTATCCTTCGACACTAAGATCTTTCTGACCTCCGTAAACTAAGAATAAATCTTTAGTACTTTTCAAATACTTAAGAATATTCTTCACGGCAGCCCAGTGACCATCTCCAGGGTCAGATTGGAAACGACTCGTTACACTAAGTGCATAAGCCACATCCGGTCGAGTACATAACATTGCATACATTATGCTACCTATTGCTGATGCATAAGGTGTATGAGTCATTCTTTCCTTCTCAAGGTTAGTCTTAGGACACATCTTCTTTGAAAGACATGTTCCTACACTCATAGGAAGGTTCTTAACCTTTGCAGACTCCATATTGAATCTCTTCAATACTTTGTTAATGTACATCGACTGTGATAGTCCTATTAACCTTCTAGATCTATCTCTATAGATTTTAATTCCAAGGATATAGGACGCATCACCAAGATCTTTCATCTTGAATTGGTTCGATAACCATAACTTAGTCACTTTCATGTCATCCTTCGAATTCTCAATAAGAAGGATGTCATCAACATAAAGTACTAAGAATTGCACTGAGGTCTCCAATTCCTTTCTATACACACATGATTCATTCGAAATTTGGATGAAGCCAAACGCTTTGACCGATTCATCAAATCGAATGTTCCAATTCCTAGAAGCCTGTTTCAATCCATAGATTGATCTTTGGAGTTTGCAAACCTTTTGCTCACTCCCACTGAATGTGAAACCTATGGGTTGCTCCATATAAATGTCTTTGTCAATGTCACCATTGAGAAAGGCAGTTTTCACATCCATTTGTCATATCTCATAGTCATAATATGCAACAATGGCAAGCATGATTCGAATGGACTTTTGCATTGCAACTGGTGAAAAGGTTTCGTCAAAGTCCACGCCGGGTCTTTGAGTGAATCCTTTTGCAACCAGTCTTGCTTTGTAGGCTGCAATGCTTCCATCAACTCCAAGCTTTCTCTTAAAGATCCATTTGCAACCTATGGGTTTGACCCCATCAGGCAAATCTACCAAGGTCCAAACTTGGTTGGAGTTCATGGAGTCCATTTCGGATTTCATGGCTTCTATCCACTGTTCAGAGTCAGAATCTGAAAGTGCCTCCTCATATGTTGAAGGATCATTATCCTTTTGAGAGATTTCATGGAAGAATCCATACCATCTCTCCGGCTGTCTAGGAGTGCGTTCAGAACGCCTTAGAGGAGGATTTTCATGTGTATCGAAATTCGTGATTGGTTGTAGTTGATCAGAGTGGGACGTTTCTTCAGTGGGTGGTGTGGGGTCACTTTGTACTTCTTCTAATTCTATGATCTTGCCTTTCTTTTCTTTAAGGAACGGTTCCTCAAGAAAAGTGGCATTTCTGGAAACAAACACCTTTTGCTCAGATTGATCATAGAAGTAGTATCCTATGGATTCCTTAGGATAACCTACAAAGTAGCATAAGTTAGAACGAGATTCTAACTTATCTCCCACTGTCCTCTTCACGTAAGCAGGACAACCCCAAATTCTTAAGTAAGAATAGCTAGGGATTTTACCATGCCACATTTCATGGGGCATTTTAGGGACTGACTTAGAGGGAACTAGATTCAAAATCTTTGCTGCACTTTCTAGGGCATAACCCCAGAAAGAGGGTGGTAAGTCAGTGAAACTTATCATGGAACGAACCATATCAAGTAGGGTTCGATTCCTTCTCTCAGAAACTCCATTAAGCTGAGGAGTTCCCGGAGGAGTCCACTGAGAGATAATCCCTTTATCTTTGAGATGATTAAGGAATTCTTCACTAAGATATTCGCCTCCTCGATCAGATCGAAGTGCTTTGATCTTGTGACCAGTTTGGTTCTCAACCTCCTTTTGAAATTCTAAGAATTTCTCAAAAGCTTCAGATTTATACTTCATTAAGTATACATAACCATACCGACTAAAGTCATCAGTAAAGGTTATGAAGTACTGATGATTGTTTCTAGTGCTTACACTAAGCGGTCCACAAACATCAGTATGGATCAAATCCAAAACCTTAGTGGCACGTTCCACAGTTCCCTTAAAGGGGACTTTGGACATTTTTCCTTTGAGACAGGATTCGCAAGAAGTTAACTCTTTGAGATCATTTTCAGAGAATGATCCTAAAGTGTTTATCTTGCTAATTCTGTTCTTGGAAATGTGTCCTAATCTAGCGTGCCATAAGGGAGCTGAAACTTTGTCATCTCTCTTACGCTTTGTTTCTCGTTGTATATTCATAATATTGATATTTTGAGTTAGGTAAAGTCCATTACTTAGAGTACCGATATGAACGGAAGAGTTGTTCCGTTTGATAAAGTATTTACCATTCTTAATATAAGTTTCATAACCTTCACAATCTAATATTGGAACTGAAATTATATTACGAATAATATTCGGTACATAAAGGACTTTATTTAACACTAACTCAAAACTACCTAAATCTAATCTAATTGTGCCTAAAGCTCGAGCTTCAACGTTTGAGCCATCGCCGATCTTCAAGACACATTCTCCTTCTTTGAGTTGTTGGACCTCACTTAGCATCTGTACATCATTACAGATATGAGTTCCACAACCGGTATCAAGTACCCAAGAACTAGAATTAATAGAAAGATTTACTTCAACGAGACAGATACCTTTCTTCAGAGTAGCCTTGTACTCTGGGCAGTTTCTCCTCCAATGTCCCGCTTTGCCACAATGGAAGCAAACATCCTCTTTCTGATCACGCTTCTTCTTTTGGGCCTTCCCCTTCGAAATGCCACCAGTGGGCCTAAGGGGTTTCTTCTTCTTCTTTTGGGCTTTCTTGCCCTTACCTTTAGAAGGCCCAGAAGAGGAAAATGGAGCATTCACCATCAAAACCTTATTGTCCTTCTTGATCGTGCTTTCAGCAGTCACAAGCTGACTAATCAGCTCAGCTACAGTAGCACCAGCATGATTCATGTTGAAGTTAAGGACAAATGGGTTGAATGATGGTGGGAGCGAAGCTAGCAACAAATCCACTGAAAGCTCATCTTTCAGTGGCATGTCCATGGAAGCAAGTTTCTCAGTAAGGGCAAGAAACTTGAGTCCATATTCATGGACACTCGAACCTTCCCTCATTCTCAAGTGGAATAATTCCTTTGAAGTGTTATACCTTGTAACACGTTCATGAGGGCGGTAAAGTTGCTCTAAGTGGTCGTAAATCTCCCAAGCAAATTCCATGGCCTCATGTTGCCTTTGCAAGTCAGGAGACATGTTAGCCAACATAAGGCAACGGGCTTGGAGATTATCATCCTTCCACTTCTGAATCGCATCCCGCTCGGCCCGAGTGGGAGCCTCCCCTTCGGGACTAGGCTCCCCTTCGAAGAGAACATAAGTTCTCTTCTCAGAATCTAAAATGATTTTTAGATTCCTCAGCCAATCAGAATAGTTGGGACCAGTCAACTTGTTTGACTCGAGGATCGATACAAGAGGGTTTTTGGTTGCCATTTCAAAACACGTAGAGAATCACAGAATCTACGACCTAAATGGTAAAACAGAGAACTAGTGAGCATGCTGAATTATGACGATATACAAAAGATAAGGTCTTTAATCTATTGTAGCTCCCACTGTTTTTCAAAGATCTAGAATTCCCAAAGATCTAAGAGGAACACGTTTCCCAATGGGTACTAAGATCCTAGGCATTTTACCTCGAACCCGCGACTCGCGGACATTCTAAGTAAGAACCCTAGGTAGGTACAACTTACCAATTCTAACACCTTTAGAACTCTTAGTAATTTGTTTTTGCATCACCTATCTTTCAATATGGACCCACGACTCGTGCGACATCCATATTTACTTAGGCGTTAAGCTAGACCCATCAATCATAAGATCATGACCAAAACTTAGTTCGAACGACCCACGACTCGCGGACATCGTCCTTGCTAAAATTGACCACGAAATATTGATCATTTAAAATGATTAATTAGGTAACTAAGAACTAATAAGCTCCACTAGCTATCCCACGACTCGCGGACAATAACTAGCTTTACTTACTAAACTTAAAACCTATTGATGGAATGCTAGGAATTTAATTCAAAATTTGCATCTCGAATTAAACACCTATTTGTTCGAAATTAGCTTAATATTTAATGGGAATTTTCGAATCAACCGGAGAGTTGTCCGGTTCGACCTCACCAACATATATGTTATCCAATTTTATTAGTCTTGATTAATGCAAGTACACTTAAATGCATTTCAAACAAGCACATAAACAGATAACATGTCCTAGCATGATACTAACATGTGATGATCATGGGTTCTACCTATCTTATGCGTGATATGTGGGAGCCACTCCACAATCACAAGTTCTAACATACATGCCACATAAACAGTTCAAATCACATAAGGGAAAGCGGTAACAAAATACGAGCCCTATCTCTATTACATTTAACAATTGAGATTCCCCTCCCTAACATTTTGAGGGGTCTTCACTTATGGCCTCCTTGTTACTTGAATGTGGTCCATCTTACTCCATGGGTGCATTGTCTCCAAAATGAAAATAAAACCTCACCACCTATCTCTACTCTCAAATTACAATAAAAAGAAAAAGACATAAAGTAATAAGGCTCAATCTTCATATTGGCCTTAGACAATTACACGGGGCATACCCCGGCCTCAAAAACAGTAATATGGAAAGCCACATAATAAATCACATAACAGTACGCACATAAGTGAGGCTCCAACCTCAATTGAAAAACGCAACTATAGGGCTCCAACCCCAATTTAAACCATCCATGTGCATAAATTAAAACCATACATAGATCTAAACCCATGATCACCTAACATGCTTTTGCGAGAATTTAAATTTAGCCAATAAATTAAAATTCTCGTTTCAAGTCCTAATGACTTAAAAACACGGCTTAGATGCAATTCTTGTTCAAGAGCCTTTTCAATAAAACCCGAAAAACAATAAACCAATAAAATTCCAATTAATTTCCAAAATTAATAATTTTATTCTTTCATTATTTTCAGAAAATAAAATTCATAATTTTTCCAAAATCCAAATCGCTTTAATTTCTCAAAAATCTCAATTTAATCAAAATTTTAAAATAATTTTATTTTACCAAAACTGATTTTAAAAGATAAAATTAAAATAAAATTAAATCGGGATTTTACGGACCGAAAAACACGAAACACCGCGACTAGGCGGACTGGGCAGGCGTCCCGCGCGGTTGCGGGACGGGCTGGGCGGGCGCGCCTAGGCGGGCCCGGGACGGCTCCCGCGCTGTTGCGGGAGGAGCTGGGCGGCGCGACGGGTCTGGGCGTACGACATGCTAGCACGCCAGGCTCGTTGCTTTTCGTGTTCGTTTCGTATTTCTGGGTTTCTCGAAAACCCGGTTCAATCCAAAAAATTAAAATTCGATTTAAACATATTTCAATCAAAACGGTTTTCAAAATCACAATTTAAGAAAACAGTTTCAGAAATTCAGGAAAAATTACAGTTTCGTATTTCAGGCTTTCTAAAAGAACTCATGAATACCTAATTCGCATCTAAGCCTAAGAATTTCTACCAAATTCAGAATAATTGAGACGAATCAGAAACACGATTAACGAGGTGGCTCTGATACCACTTGTTGGAAAACACGAATCAGAAAGCAGCGGAATTTAAAAAATTTTCCCAACAAAAGGATCTTGAACTCGCAATCGTGTAACCGAATTCGTAAAGATAGAAAACTTACTTTTCTTTTAATTCTTTCTTGAAGCGTTTCAAGCCACCCAAGAACGCTCTTCTCGCGGCTTGATCCCCTCTCCTTGGTAAAGCTCGAATCTTCAAACTTCTAACTTGAAGTCTCTAGAGAAAGTCCACCAACTTGATCACAATCTAACTAGTAAGGATGCTAGTTCTCTAGTTAGTGTTTAGGCTTAACCTAGGGTTTAATTTAATCTTGGAGAAAGGAAGGTGTTCAACACATGAACCAAGAATTGTCTATTAGCTCTAAAGGGGAGCATGAGCTCCCCTATATATAGGAAAGGGGAGGGGCGGCCGAACCTAGTCCTTTATGGGCTAGGATTTTGGTCCCTCTCTCCTATTACTTGATCATCAAGTATTTTCCAACTTTGACTTTGAATTCTAATTCTAGTCAACTTCTAAGAGAGCTTAAAAATATCCAAACTATTTTTGGATAATTTTATACTTTATTTATTATAAAATAAATAACTTATTTTTATCTAATTAATTAATTCATAATTAATTAACTAGATTATTTTCTCCAAAATTAGACTTTCTTTTTAATTCAAAATTAAACCAAAGTCTATTAAATAATTAACTAATTAATTATTTAATATATATATATATACACACGTACGTGAGCCACACGTGTGACTTCACACGTGTGGAACCCTCTTGGCCCGATTAACTCGTTTAATCATTTTCAAGCCTCAACTCATGTAACCAAGTTGTTGTGTGTGACCCTCTAGGTTCTCAATTCAATTAGCAGTGACCCCAATTAATTAATTCACTAATTAATTAATCAGTCCACAGATTAAACGACCATAGTCTAGCAACAGGTGTTTAACCCCTAGCTGAATTGGAATGTTCGGATTCGACAGAACCTTTAAGTCATTGATTCATGTGAGATACAATCCTCCTACTTACTATCTCTCAACCAAGATCTAGGGTAAGGGAATAATCAGAACCCTAATAATCCGGTCTTAAAGCTAAGTGCATTTCATATCCATTTGATCTCAATCCAAGAAACCCTTTTCTTGATGTCTTGATCTACTGCCTTGGCCAAGGACTCCATATGGCATATGAATGACTTACACAATAAGAGATCACCTTGCAAATGCAAGTGTAGGTCCTTTCTTGATTCTCATTCACTTTCATGAGTCACTTGTGCAGCCCCAGCATAAGCCTTGAATCAGTTGTCTAAGGCGACACCCTTTAAAGCTTATACCTAAGACTACAGAGTTAACTCATAAAGTGACAAGGAACCTCAAGTCTAAGGATCAATTAATCACATCAATGACTCGTGAGATATTTCCTAATCTGGAAGTTTCCATTTCCTGAAATAGAAACTTCCTTTCCCATTTAGGAATGTTCTCACACGGGGCACCTCAGTGAACTTACTTATTAAAGTAAGCACCCTCATGTATCACGCACGTATCAACTATACACTTTGCACCTTCATGAAACAAGGTGGTCCTTCTTAAGGGCGTGATCCCACAAGCAAGCCTTAGAGGAGTCAGGTTGACACTCCCACTGTCTGTAGGACTCATCAGCTTGGAGTATTTTACTAATCATGACTTATGTGATATAGGGCTCGTTTCATGAACCATTTCACCTAAATGGTAGAGTCCTAAAGTCATCAGAATTAGGGGAGTTCTCATACATGCACAGCTAAAGTAAACGCATACCAAATAAGAGCATATAAAGAAGTGTTGCCTCAATTCGTTATTTCATTCAAAGATTGTCTGTGATTACAATAAGGAAAAGCACAAAGCGGATATACAATCGGCTTTCTAGGGCACTATTCCTAACAAGGCCTTGCTAAGGTCAGTGAGGTCGTTGCACATGCATCACTTATTTGCGCTCTTGGGTACCAAAACCACGTTGTACAACCACTCCGGATATAGCATGGGCTCGATATACTGAGCCTCGAGAAGCTTGTTAACTTCTTCCTCAATAATCTTTTTTCGAAATCCGTGCACATCCCGCTTCTTTTGTTTTATCGGCTTGAAGGAGGGGTCCACGTTGAGCCTGTGGACTATCACGCATGGGTCAATCCCAGTAAGATCAGAGGCTTTCCATGCAAAAACATCAATGGTTTCCCTGAGGAAGTCTATCATCATGATTTGCGAGGGTCCTGAAAGGTTGGACCCAGTCTGAGTGGTTTTATCCTTGTTACCTGGCTCCAACTCAATGGTGAGAAATTTTTCCATGGGCTCAATCCGTATCTCTGGACGAGGGAGTTCGAGCGCCCTTTTCTTTCCCGTCAAGTGACCATCAGCAATAGGCTCGCCTTGAACACGCTCGTCTTCCTCAGAAGAGGATTCTTCAATCGCTCCAGGCGGGGCGATTTCGAGGGCGCCCTTGGCGTTAGGATCCTTCCTTTTGTTTTTCTTTCTGTTCATTTTGGCCCTTTTACGCACAGGACCATCCTTGTCTAGATTAGGAAAATCTACGGATTTCTTGGTGGATCCAATCTGGAACGCTTTCTCTGCTTTAGGTTTTTTTAGGGATAACAGGTAGCATTCCCAGGCCTCACGAACGTTGCACAAAACCTCTCTGACATCCTCGGGGGTGGAAAATTTCATCTTCTGATGATAAGTGGAGATAATTGCTTTGAAATCTACGAGGGTCGGTCGCCCGATTATGATGTTGTAAGGGATCTCAATTTCTACCACCACATAGGTGACCATGAGTGTTTTTCACTGTGGGGCACGACCAAACGAGGTGGCCAAGCGAATCTGCCCTCGTGGGACAACTTCGGAATCCCCGAAGCCAATGAGGCCTGTTTTGAGGGGCTCGAGCGGAGTATTAGTAACATTCATCTTCTGGAACGTAGTATAGGGCAAAACATTAACAGAGCTTCCACTATACACTAACACCCTTTTTACAATGTGATTGTGGACATCTAAGCTAACCACCTTGGGACAGTCAGAGGTTTCACTGACCCCATGGGGCGTTACAATATGTTCCAAGTCCTTATCAATAAAATTCTATTACGTCATGCTCCTTCGAGTGTTTATCTTTTGTTTCCTATATGACATAAACTGGTTTGGGCACCGAGGGGCGTTGATCATAACTCCGGATAAACCGGCGTCGAGAAGCATTGGAATCCCCTCCTGAGGAACCCCCTGCTATCATGTTGATGGCTGCAAAAGGGGTATTCTCTTGCTTTGGAGCCTTTCCTTTGCCACCGGTGGCTACTCTCTGTGGGGCCTCGCCCTCGTGGACTCCTTGAATGCGATGGACTCCTTCTTCTCTCTCTCGAACGCTCGCTACAACGCTCATCAAAACGCTCCAATATTTTCACAAATTCCTTCAAGTGGCCCCCCGCAATGAGCCTCTGAATTTCAACTTCCAACTGACGGCATTCATCCGTGTCATGCCCCTTTTGTTTGTGGAAGGCACAGTACTTGTTCGAGCGTCTCAAAGCCTCAATATCCTTCATTTTTGTGGGTCTTTTAAAAAGCTTCTTGTCAGACAGGCATACACTTCCGAAATAGGCCTATTAATGAGGACACGTTCGAATCTCCATGGGGGAGGCAGCGACTTACGACACTCCTTATGGGGAGGCTCCTCTCGCCCTCGTTCGCTTTTGGAGGGCCCCGAATGCCTGGGAGGGATATGCCAAGCGTGAAGTAGGGCTCAGCTATCTCCCTCATTGCCATGAGGGATGTGGGGCATTTCTTCACAATGGAATCAACAAATTTCTTACTTACATACTGTTTGTGGTTGCAGGCTTTGAAAAGAGCGTGAATCAGAAAATCCATGGATGGCCTTTCTACCAAGAGCACCTCTTTGTTGAAGCGAGCGAAGAAGGACCGGAGGGACTCATGCTCGCCTTGGATCAGGTTGAACAAGGCAGTGGGCGCGGTGACAGGAGGTTTCAATGAATTGAAGTGGTTCAGGAAGGTGTCATTGAGTTTACCATATGAATGGATCGAGTCGGGTGGCAGACGTTTGTACTATTCTTGGGCCATCCCCATGAGGGAAGTGATAAAAACCTTGGCCCAGTAATGGCTAGAGTGCTCATACAAATGCATTAGATACAGAAAGTGGTCTAGATGCTCTGCGGGGTCGGTGGTTCCATCGTAGCAGTTGACAGATTTTGGAACCTTGCCCATGCTTGCTTGGGCCAGCAGGACTTCCTCCACGAGAGGGGAGCCTTTCGCGAGTGGATGGGTTTTTCTCCTGCTCTAAATGACGTGGAACATGTGGTTGGCGAACCTGGTGACGAGGGTCTCTGGCATTGGCTCGTTCGTCCCCATCGTGGGGAACTTGAGACCGTGTTCTAGAGAGCTATCCCACCATATCTTGCAACTCCTGCAGCTGGTCTTGCACAGCTGCGAGGACTTTGGGATTTCCTTTCCTTGCCTGGCTCCCTCGTTGGGAGGCAGGCACTCCTTTTGATGCTCGCGAATGGACCTCTTCGTCAACATCGATTCTCTCCATGGGCTCTTTGCCCTTGTCAGCTTGGGGATGCTCGTTTCCCCCTTGGTCGGGAATTTCTTTTCCTCTTACAGGCGGAGGTGGCGGTTGAGCTCTCAGTACGGCCTGGGCTTCCTTAAGCGGACATCCTTGCAATCCCCCCAAAGGAGGGGCAACCTGAGTGGCTTGCCCAAAGGGGAAGTACATGGAATGAAAATTTTCCCATGCACTCTGGGCCCCCTGAACCTGGCATTGGGTATATATGGCGCGCAGTTGTTGAGAAGACAAGGGGGTAACTCCACCCCTTCAATCTCCCTTGGAACCACCACTGGAAGCTGGATTTGCCCAGCTTGATACGGTTGAACCACCGACAACATGGCAGTAGGGGTGAGCGCGTACCCAGGAGGCGGCATCATGAAGGGGTACCCTCCTTGGCTGGCGTGGGCATTAAGCCAATGGTTCTGGGGAGGATGAGGGAAATCAGGGAGTTGAGCGCCTCCAACGGCGGCGGAAGCGGGTAGCTCAGGAAGCACTGGTGGTGGAGCGAGTGGTTCCTCGTGTGCTCATATTTATAGTTAAGGGTCAGGGACCCGTTGGTAATTTGCCTCGTGTGCTCCTGCCCTAATGTTGCCCTAACACGTGTCGCAACGAGGAGAAACCTAGGAGGAATCTCCTGCAAAAGTTGGTAAAAGTTAGTGCTTGCAACAGTGGCAGGTGCGCGGGCTTGTACGGGTGTCAGAGAGCTGTTTTGGAAGTTGGTAACGAGGGCGACAAGCACGCTCGTGTCAACTGGGTCTGATGGACTAGGTGAGCCTCATGGGGAATTTGCGTCCAAGCAGTGCAACGAGGGCGCATGAGACCCCTTTATTCTGTTGTCGTGTGAGGGCAAGCTCGATGGGGGCATGACACTCGTAAATGACTCTATTAGAACCATGAGCATGCATGATAAAGAGAGGTTGGCGCTCGTTGGAAGGCCTTGATACGCTCGTTTATGAGCGCAGGGGTGATCATGTGCTGGTGAAAGTCGGGGATGTTTGGGGATCACTGAATCCACGCGTCATGCGTTGACCGCGTCACGTGTCAAAACATGGGTCAAGCATATTTTATCCCCATCATTAGGCTTGCGCTCGCCCTTGCAGATTCTTGAGCCTCGAGATTACTTCCTAGAAAGCCATAAGCGAAAAACACCATCAGAATAAAAAGAAAAGAAGGGGAATTTTACTGAGGGAATCGAGGCCTAACCGTCAGGAGGGCGTGGCATGCGTTATCCGCGACCCGAGCGGCATCATGCTCGTTCAGTTTGTCGTGGTCGGCGGAGAACTGGAGCTTTCCGACGATGTCGGAGACCATGTTGACAGAAAAGGCGCTCTTTTTCAGCAGGACGGGACCGTCCTTCCTTTGGCGCTTGTATCGAGCGTCACCCCGGCAACCAATTTTCCAGAAGTCCTCATCCTCAGAGGAGGATATGTCGCTACCCTCACCACGGTGGCCTACAACCACCTCCTTTCCTTTACCGGAGATTGGGATAGAGTCCGGCATCCTCTTCCTTTTGCCTTGGCGCTCGGCCCTAATCCCTTCTTGGATGCGGACTAACTCCCCGGATCGGTTGTGGGAAGTGCTGGAGCTGAGCGCTATAGGCCCCTCAGGAGCAGCAGGAGTCGGGGTAACCTCCCGAGCGTCATCTAGGGTGAGGTCCTCGACGGGACCAACGGCTGGAGCCTCGTTTCCGGCACCCCTGCCTCCATCGCCTCGCCCTTGCCTGCGCCGAATTCCTCTGCCCCTCGAAGCATTTGGGGGTCGTTCTTGATTTTGCTGCTGAGGGTTAGCACCCACTCCCGGAGCACCCAACATGCGGGAAAGAGCCTCAGCATTCATGCCTCGCGATAGTATTTGAACACCTGCCAATAAGAAGAAACGAGCGGCAGAAATTGGTTGATTGAATCGCGGAGACAAAAAACACAGCAATCACACCAAGTTAGAAGGTTATTCTAGGAGTCAGAGCAGTTAGTTCCTAGGGTCTAACCATCGAGGGCCATGATGTCGGCTGGAGGGTTGAGAATCATGTCTGGAGGGCAGGACAGGCCATAATGAAACAGTATTCCCTCGTTCTTCACTAGGGTTTCAGCCTTAATCCATTTTTTCTCACTCCTCATCACGAAGGCTAACCCCTGTGCCCAATCCTCAAAAGCTTTATTCCTTGTTCTTTCCCTAACCAGAGGACGCTCGCCATGAATCATCCACTGACGGTGAACCCCAAAGATCCCCCCAGGGGCCCCCACGAAGAAATACTTCTCCTTCCAATGTTCGTCGTAGGAAGAGGACGGGGAGTCTATCATTTTGAAGCCTGATTTGGCCTGGGCGTAATAAAACCCGTCCGTAGGCGACGAGCGTGGCGAGCGGGCAACTTGTATCAAACTGTCAAAGTTGATAATCGAGGGTGCATGGCCTAGAGCTCTCATCGCTATTATGAAGGTGTTGATTAGGGCTATGCCGTTGGGCAGAATTTGTGAAGGGCAAAGCGCTAGATGGTGGTAAATGGTAGCGGCGAAATGAGCGATAGGGAACCTTAGGCCCCCAGCCAAGACCGTATCCCAATAGGCCATCATCATTCCCGGGGGTGGTTGATTTGCCCTCTCCCCCTCCTCAGGAAGTCGCATGGGAAATACTGCTTCGTCCCAGTAAGCCTTCGCCCTCAAATCCTCCAAATCGTCGAGCGTCAGAATACTCTCAATCTCATCCGGAGATCTGTCAGTTTGATGGCGGTTATCTTGCCTCACTCGAGTGGCAGGCTCCTTGCCTCTCCTATGGCGCCTTCTAGGGGGCTCAACCTCAAATTGACGCCCGGATGGCCCTACTTCGCCCTCGGGGGCCATCATAGCCACTGTGATCCTGTGATCTTGGGGTCTCACAGCGCTATTCAACACTGGGAATATTCTCTCCCCCTGCCTTTGCATTTCCATCACGTTATGCATCTCTTCAAAGAGGTCGTTCACCCCTCCAGGAGCACGCTCGTTCATCCCTTGAACGGCGGCGTCCACTTCTTCTTCCCCGGCATCAGCCGGAGCCTGGGCCACCGAGATCGCCATGGGAATCCCCTCCTCTAGGGACGCCCTAACCAGGGGAACAGCTGTGGGAACATCGTCGTGAGGAGAAGAGCTCCCCACTGACATCTCCTCAATCTCCCTTACGTAATCGTCAGCTGGGTTTCCGGCCATGTTCGCTTTTCGACTTTTGAAGATGGGATTCCTAGCAGAGAACTCAAGGAGGGAAAGAAATTTCTGAAACAAGTTCATTGGCAGGAACTGGCTCTTCACTCAAGGTTTTCACTCACTTAACCTAAACCTAGTGTTAGCACGAAGAAGATAAGAACAATGTTAGGGAATTTTACCTAAAAGTTTGAAGAACGGAGAATCGCCAGAATCACTAAGAGTTGCAGGGATTTCTTGCTGCGTGTATGCTTGGAGAAGACGAATTGCATGAAAGAGATCCTAGAGTGTTGTGAATCCCTATTTATAGGGGATGACTTACACTGATTAGGGTTTGGGATTTCAAATGGCAATCATTTCCCGCCTAGGAAATCCCCCCACTTTTGGTAACCGCCTCACGTCTCCCGGAGTGCACGCGCCCACGTTCCCACTCAGCATTAAATACGGACATGACTTCAATTAATGTTGTGTCAGACTGTGTCCGTTACAGAAGGCAAGCAGTCACTTCTTCAGCAATGGGCTTGACCCTCGGATATTCAAAAATTCAAAGCTCCATTCTTTTTAAATTCTACAGTACGCTCGAGCGATACTACAGAATTTGGGGGGCAAAATGATGAGGCTCAGAAACGCGCTTGCATCAGAGCCGTCCACGTGTCGTCATCGATTGGTTTGAAGACTATACGCTCGCATTGATGGGCTCGCGGGCCAACCCAGCCCACTCACTTACCAACTAATATGGGGCCCTGAGCCTCGGACAACCAGTTAAACGGCAAGGACGAACGGGCAGGCCCGGCCCTCCCGTATCGTCCCTCGGGGTTACATTTCTCAAGGAATCCTCCACACGAGGGCCATATTCCTGTCGCTCGGGTTTTCGCGCTCAAAGCTCATAAACCGTGAGGAACCCATCCGTGCACTCTTCGAGCGTCACTAATCGTTCGCGGGTCACCCCCACCGCCGTGGTGGACCTGGGCCCTCATAAGACGGATCCGGGACCCTCCACTCATGCGACCCTCGTCAACAACCTCTGACACAAAGGTACTGCGCACCATGCACCTGACACGCCGTCTCCTTTTCAGAAATGTCCTTCTCACCCCCTCAAAGGCTGCCACGTGTTAGGGCAACACAGGTTTGGGACCACATGGTCAATTTACCCATTTACCCCCATCCCTAACATATAAATAGGGGGGAGCCCATGCATTCTCCCCCAAGTCATCATCTGCATACAAATCACACATATTGTTCTGGGCATTTCCACTGATCTTCTCAAGCTTCTCACCATTTTCTCCACAATAGCATCATCACTGCAATTTGCATCTATGGTGTTATCCTAGCTGGAAGAACCCACGCTTAAGAGAAAACCCAGATCCTGAGGCCCTCACGCCTGTGATGGTCCTTCCCTTTCCATACAAATATTAAAGTGTTGTTGCATTTTTGGAAACCCGATTTCCAGCACCATCATTTTTGGCGCCGTCTGTGGGAAATCCATCACTACCGCAACTGTCATCGCCAGATTCTTCCTCTGAAAGCTAGTTGAGATATAACACCTTTTCGGACTCTGAAAATGGTTACTGCAACCCGGTCTGGAGCTGTGGGGGACAAGGGCGCTCTTCCCCCAGTCAACGAAGGGAATGCCGAGAGCAATATCCCCGCCGGAGGTGCGAACACACCAGTTGTAGGGAATGGAAGCGAGAATCCAGACACGGCGGCTGCAGCTCTCCCACCGGGAGGAAACGCTACGGGAGGGCCCAGTTCCGTTGTTCCACCTACAACTCACACCGCCAACGCTTCCTACCCTTATTCAGGTATGTATCCCATGGCCATGCCTCCATCGGGATACCCTTTTGTACAACCCGGAATAATGCCTGGGATGATGCCAATGATCCAACCGTATCAAGTGGGGACTCTAAATCTCCCCCTGTCATTGCCGAGAGAGATACAAGGGGTGGAGATGCCCCAAATCACCACCCAGCAACTTCAGGCGCTGTATGCGCAGTGTGAGGGCCAGGCGGTCCAGAATGCTTGGGAGCATTTCACTGCGGCGTATTTCCCAGCGCACGCTGGCGCTCGGATGGCCCCACCCCTGGGAGGACTCCCTGCGCATCCGTTAACGATGGCCCAAAATGCGCTGAGGGCCCAGCAACCTCCCCCACCACCAAACCAAGAGAATGAGGCCCCGCCGAGGGTCCAGCAAGATCCGCCACCGGTAAGAGATGAAAGGGCTCCTCGAAATGAGGGGGCCAGAGACAATGACGAGGTCCAGTCGAGGGCCACAGAAAGGGCAAACCGTAGAAATGTCGGTGACCCTCAGCTTGCAGCAGTGCAGGACCAGATTAGGGGGCTCCAGAACGTGGTGGAGCAGCTCTCTCGAGCACGGTCTCACGTCTCCCGTGATGGGGGCGAGAGGTCCAGGGCCAGAGACGCTAGCAGACCACGTAGCCCCATCTCTCGCTGACGAAGGGAAGCCAGCCCAGAAGACCCGGAGGACAGGGATTACCGGATCGCGACGGGCGATTCTCCCCTCATCGAGGAGGTGCTAATGACTCGTGCAGGAAAAGGCAAAATCCCCACGTCCGTTGCCAGGTACGACGGAACCACGGATCCAGCCGAGCATCTGGATCACTTCGTGCACTTGATGCATCTATACGATCACCCCCTCAACTACTGGGCCAAGGTGTTTGTGACCTCCCTCGTGGGGATGGCCCAGCATTGGTACAAAAAGCTTCCTCTGCGCTCAATCCGAGGATACCATGACCTAACTGATGCATTCATCAGTCACTTCAACTCTTTGAAGGCTCCAGCCCCCGCTGCGACGGCCCTCTACAGCTTGGTCCAGGGGCCGAACGAGACCCTCAGGTCATTCATGGGAAGGTTCAACAAGGAAATCATGCTGGTGGAAAAACCCTCAATGGATTTGTTGAGGCACGTTCTCTTCGGAGCCATTAACATGAAGCATTATGTCAGCAAGGAATTTGTAGAAGAAGTAGCCAAGAAAAAGCCCCGCTCATTGATGGAGATAAGGGACATAGCGGACTCGTTTTTCACCCTCGAAGATATATATCTCGCTAGGGATCAGAAAATGGCAAACGCCCCTCGCCCCAGCAAAGCCCCCGAGGACCGAGGAGATTCAGCCAGGGGCCACCGTCGAAGCCCTCTACCCTCTCGGAGGAACGCCTCTCCCCCTCGGAGGTTCGAGCGCATCCCACTAAACCGCCCTATAGCCGAAGTATATGCCATGGCGGATAAGAAGTTGTTCAAGAGGCCGCCAAAATTGAGAGAGACGGAGGCTCAGAAGCGCTCGAGGAAGTATTGCGCTTTCCACAAGCAGAAATGGCATGATACCAGCGAATGTCATCAGCTAGAAAGGGAGATTCAGAGGTTGATCGCTGGGGGGCACCTCAAGGAATTCGTGAAGGTGTTGGAGAGGTACGACGAACACTGTACGGAACGAGCGCACGCAGGTAGGAGAAGCCGTTCGCGCTCTCGGAGCCCCCGTCACCGTCACACCGAGACCAGTGACCGTGGAAAGGGGAAAGCATCGGACGTGGAAAACCAGCCCTTCGCGGTTATTCACATGATTACTGGCGGACCCTCGGGGGGTGACTCTAACGCTTCCCGACGCCGCTACATTCGGAGTTATGACCAAAGATCTTCTCAGCCCCGCCCAGTGCTCTCTATTGATAAGTCATCACGCTCGGAGAAGGATGAGAGCGTAGGTTTTACAGAGAAAGACTTAGAGCACATTGTAACACCTCATGGGGTCGGTGAAACCTCTGACTGCCCCATGGTGGTTAGCTTAGACGTTCACAATCATGTTGTAAAGAGGGTCTTGATTGATAGTGGAAGCTCCGTAAATGTTTTGCCTTACTCCATGTTCCAGAAAATGAACATCACAAACATCCCGCTCGAACCTCTTAGAACAGCCCTCGTCGGCTTTGGTGGTTCCGAGATCGTCCCTCGCGGACAAATTCGCTTGGCCACCTCCTTTGGTCGCGCCCCACAGCGAAAAACTTTAAATGTTCTCTACGTAGTAGTCGAAGTGGACCTACCTTACAACATCATCATCGGGCGCCCCGTCCTCGTCGACTTCAAAGCAGTCATATCCACGTATGATCAGAAAGTCAAATTTCCCACCTTCGAGGGTACCGGAGAGGTACTGTGCAATGTTAAGGAAGCATGGGAATGCTACATACTCTCCCTTCGAAGCCACAGGCCCAAACAACCTACCCAGGTTGGCTCCACCAAAAAATCGGTTGACTTCCCCAAACTAGATGAGGATGGCCCCGAGCGCAAGAGGGCTAAGCTCTATAAAAAGAAGAATAAGAAGAAGGCCACGGACAGACCCGGAGATGCTGGGAACTCGCCCCTCGGAGAGGTTGGGGCCTCATCCTCGGAAGACGAGGGTCATATACCCTCGGGAGATACCAGTGAAAAAGTCATAGGTAAGAAACGGGCGCTCGAGCAGCCGAGGCCTGAAGTGCGAGTGGAACCCACGGAGGGCTTCCTGACCATCGAATTGGAGACAGGGAATCCAGATAAGACCACGCAAATAGGTTCCAGCCTCGACGGTCCCTCTCAGATTATGATGATCGAATTCTTGCGAGAAAATATTGATGTCTTTGCTTGGAAGGCTTCCGACCTCACCGGCATAGATCCGAGCGTTATTGTCCACCGGTTGAACGTGGACCCAGCCTTCAAACCTATAAAGTAGAAAAAGAGAGATGTCCATGGATTCCGAAAGCAGGACATAGAAGAAGAAGTCAATAAACTGCTTGACGCTCAGTACATAGAAGAAATTCTATATCCCGAATGGCTTTGCAATGTGGTGCTCGTTCCGAAGAGCGCCAACAAGTGGCGTATGTGCAACGACTTCACGGACCTTAACAAGGCATGTCCCAAAGATCCGTACCCTCTGCCTAGAATCGATCAGTTGGTAGATTCGACCGCCGGATGTGAACTTATGAGCATGATGGATGCTTTCCAAGGATATTATCAGATATTTATGGCTCTTGAGGATCGTCCCAAAACTGCGTTCGTAGTCCATATGGGTGTCTATTGCTTCAAGGTCATGCCCTTTGGGCTCAAAAATGCAGGAGCGACATATCAACGCCTCGTCAACAGAATGTTCGAGTGTGAGATCGGAAAGTCCATGGAAGTATATGTGGATGACATGATCGTCAAAAGCGAACGCTAGCATTCTCATCTAGGAGACCTCAAACGAGCGTTCAATATCCTGCGGCGTTATGGTATGAAACTGAACCCTTCCAAATGTATATTTTGGCGTACGAGGTGGTAAATTTTTGGGATATATGGTCAGCCAACGGGGCATAGAGGCAAACCCAGAGAAGATTAAAGCAATCCTGGACATACCCTCCCCTCGCAATCTGAGAGAGGTCCAGGTGCTTGTGGGTAAGATCATTTTATTGAATAGGTTCATCTCTCGCTCAGCGGATAGGAACCTACCCTTCTTTAAAATTCTGCGTAACGCTCGCAACTTTACCTGGGACGAGGACTGCGAAAAGGCTCTGCAGGACATGAAGCGGTATCTTTCGAGCGCGCCTTTGTTGACCAAACCTAACCCGAGGGAGACTTTGTTTGTCTATCTGTCAGTTTCCTTGGAGGCCACGAGCGCTGTCCTGGTGGCCATTCGCGAGCGGAAACATATGCCGGTGTATTATTTAAGCAAGACTCTGCAAGGAGCGGAGAAAAGATACATGGAGATAGAGAAGTTTGCATTTGCGCTCGTAAATGCCTCTCGGAGGCTAAGACCCTATTTTCAAGCGCATTACATCGTGGTTCTTACAGATCAGCCCCTCAGACAAGTGCTTGCAAAGCCGGACGTCTCAGGGAGATTAATTAAATGGTCAATTGAACTTAGTCAGTTCGACATCGCTTTTGAGCCCCGCACGGCGATACAGGCTCAGGCCGTGGCTGACCTATTGGTGGAACGTTTCAACTTAGATACCGTGCCCTCAACAGAGGATGGTTTATGGCTGTTGCACACAGATGGCTCCTCGACCTCACAAGGGGGAGGAGCCGGGGTGACCCTCTCGGAGCTGAAGTTGACTATGCGATCAAGCTGGCATTCCAAGTCACCAACAACGAAGCTGAGTATGAGGCCCTCATCCAGGGGCTCAGGATTGCACTCCAAAATGGCGCCACTCGGGTCACTGCATATGTTGATTCGCAGTTGATCGCGAGTCAGATTGATGGTTCTTATGAGGCTCGAGAAGCCACCATGGTGCAGTATCTGGCGAACGCTAAGGAGGTGATAGCTAAGTTCAGGGAATTCCACCTTTTGCAAATCCCGAGGGCAGAAAACGAACTGGTCGACGCTCTGTCAAAGTTCGCATCCGCCCTGGATGGTTTTAGCGAGCGTGCTATTACATTTCTTAGGACAGAGGAACCGTTGATAAGTAGAGGGGAACATTTGAAGCAGGTGCATATGATTGATCCTTCCGAACCTTGTTGGCTCGATGAGATCATCAGATTTCTCCAAGATGGAACCAGCCCAAGCGACAAATTTGAGGCTCGGAAAGTCAGAAGTAAAGCCCCTCGCTTCTCATTGGATGACGAGGGTCGACTATTCAAGCGATCCTTCCAAGGCCCACCGCTGAGATGCTTGAGACCCTCGCAGGTCAAGGAAGTTCTGGAACACGTGCACAGTGGAAGTTGCGGGAACCACTCGGGCGGTCGGATCTTGGCAAAGAAAGTCTTAAGGAGTGGGTTTTACTGGCCCTCGGTGCTACAGGATGCCATTAGCTACTCCAAGAAATGCCCTAAGTGCCAGTTTCATTCTAACACCCCCCAGTTGCCAGCGGCTCAAATGATTCCCATCGATGTTTCATGGCCTTTTGATCAGTGGGGCCTTGATATTGTGGGGCCCCTCCCAATGGCGGCCGGACAAAAGAAATTTGTAATACTTGCCGTGGATTATTTCACTAAGTGGGCTGAAGCCGAAGCGGTCACCAAGATAACTTTCAAGGTTGTGAGAGATTTCATTTGGAAAAACATCATCTGCAGATATGGTATCCCGAGGGTGCTCATCTCAGACAACGGCTCCCAGTTTATTGCTGCCGACACGAGGGATTGGTGCTATGAGCTAGGGATTGAACAGCGATTCACTTCCGTGGGCCACCCTCAAGCCAATGGTCAAGCGGAGGTGACCAATCGAACCATACTCCAGCATCTAAAGACGATGCTCGAAAGTAAGAAAGGAGAATGGGCAGAAGAACTCCAAGGAGCCTTGTGGGCATACCGTACTACCCCACGAGCGGCAACAGGAGAAACCCCTTACTCCCTTGTTTATGGCTCCGAGGCCATGATACCTGCGGAAATTGTCCAAGAATCCGCACGCGTTGCCTATTTCGAGCCTGCCGCCAACGAGGCCAATCGGGCGCTCGAGTTAGATTTGCTGGATGAGAAGAGGAATGCTGCTTGGGCACGTATTCACAAATACAAAGCAACCGTTGCTCGCCAATACAACAAACGTGTTAAAGAAAGGACTTTCCAGCTGGGGGACTTGGTCCTCAAAAAAGTTGAAGTCTCCAAACATGTGGGTAAGTTGGACCCCAATTGGGAAGGCCCCTTCAAAGTCATCCAGGTACGAGCAAACAATACCTACCTATTGGAAACTTTGCAAGGCGAGCGGCTCCCTAGGCCATGGAATGCATGTAACCTTAGAAGGTTCTACGTGTAGACTTCAGTTTCTTTGTAATGGCCCGTCTGCGGAATGGAGTGCTTTCCTTTGACGGAAAGCGTGTTGTAATCATTTCCAAAAATGCATCTATGTAACAGTAAGTATTTAATTCTTTGTTTTTATTATTTGCTTGCTTTCTTATTTGATCTAATGATTCGAGCGACGGGAGGCCTACTCCGTGTCGAGCATCCTCCACGTCGAACGGCCTACGTGATACATCAATCGTTTCAAAGCTACACTGTCCAGGTGTTGATAACCATCCCCCCGGAACAGTTTGAACGATTTGTAAGTGTATAAAGTCCTAAAAATGAGCGTGTCGAACAACGGGGAGCGCAATGCTCAATTAACGCCAGCTGAGTGCTCGCCACTCCAGCTCGTGCTCGCAAGAACCCCAATGACCCTCAACTTATTGAGTAAAAGCACACTCATAAAATAATGGATTTTAACTCAATCCCTTCATGTGTTTCTCGAAATAACGCTAACCCCACGGTTACGCTCACTTTAATATCCTACTTAGCAGGTCCTGTTGTTGATCTCTAAAGTATATACAATCTAATGAAGCGTTTAAGATGAGGGTGCACATCGTTGGGCCAATACTTAGGCAAATCTCCAGAGGTTTCCTTAGTTCAAATTCGAGCCTCATTGCGAATACGGCCAGGGAATACGCATAAAACACCCTCGCGCCCGTATCTACGCCCCTCAAATTGCCAGACGCTGCCAAACTTTAAACTGAAGGCGCATTGTGATAAACGCCAGGGCACCCTCAAAGATAATGCCCTCGTGCATACACATGCCCATCGCGAACGCTCAAACAAAAGATACCGATATAAAAGCAGCGAGCGCAATGAAATAACATCATTCATCATTCGAAAATAAAGGATAAAGCATTCAAACATCCCAACAAGAAACAGAAGAGTTATAATAGATGAGGAAAAGGAGCATAGAGAAGTCCAAAACATCCAAGGAAATAGTTTGAAGATTGATTACAGACATAAATTGTTCATAATGTGACAAGTAAGTTGAACCAACAAGGAGAGGGATCAGCATCCAATGGACCTTCACTGGGCTTGAGAGTTGGGCTCCGGAGGGGCAGTTGCAAGAGGAACTAGGGCCAGCACGTTGGCGTCAGAAGTTTGGGCCTCACCAGGTTCCTCGACATCCACGGTGTCCATGAGGGTGCCTTCATCTTCTATCTGGTTAGGCTCGGGACCTGCAGTATGGGCAGCTATGAACTCCCGCTGGAGTGTTTCCACCAACTCCTGGTATTCTGGTTCCGCCAAGCTCTCGGAAGGATCCTCGTCTTGGACCATAGACTCACAGTTTTCGTCCAAGTCCATACGCAGGCGCACGTCCGTTCGAGCGCTTTCAGGAGCCAAACCAAGTTTCCCCATTTGCCCGATGGCTTTGTGAAAGAAACACCGAGCATTATCAAAGCAGTGGATGTTGGCTGCAAACACGAAAGCTTTTGAGCGCAAGAACTTCTTCACTGCCTCCCAGGATGCCCTCGCCTCCAAGCCCTGTACTTTGCCCTGCAAGTCAGCAAGGGCCTTGTTAGCTTCCTCGTTCTGTCGAGTGCTCTCCGCCAGCTGCTCACCCAGCTCCCCATTTTGTACCCTCAACTGGTCCCGCTCGTCCTTCAATTTCCTGTGATGCTCATTAAGGACCAGAAAAGCGTCATCGGACTTCTTCAGATTTTCCTTTAGCCGAACGTTCTCAAGGTTGGCGGAATTCAGTTGAGCGCTGACATTGTTGTAATCCTCCTGCAATTGGCCCGGGAGCGAGATGCGCAGCAACTTCTTGTACTTGGCCTTATGCTCGGAGTAGGCTTGCGCTCGCCCTTGCAGATTCTTGAGCCTCGGGATTACTTCCTAGAAAGCCATAAGCGAAAAACACCATCAGAATAAAAAGAAAAGAAGGGGAATTTTACTGAGGGAATCGAGGCCTAACCGTCAGGAGGGCGTGGCATGCGTCATCCGCGACCCGAGCGGCATCATGCTCGTTCAGTTTGTCGTGGTCGGCGGAGAACTGGAGCTTTCCGACGATGTCGGAGACCATGTTGACAGAAAAGGCGCTCTTTTTCAGCAGGACGGGACCGTCCTTCCTTTGGCGCTTGTATCGAGCGTCACCCCGGCAGCCAATTTTCCAGAAGTCCTCATCCTCAGAGGAGGATGTGTCGCTACCCTCACCACGGTGGCCTACAACCACCTCCTTTCCTTTACCGGAGATTGGGATAGAGTCCGGCATCCTCTTCCTTTTGCCTTGGCGCTCGGCCCTAATCCCTTCTTGGATGCGGACTAACTCCCCGGATCGGTTGTGGGAATTGCTGGAGCTGAGCGCTATAGGCCCCTCAGGAGCAGCAGGAGTCGGGGTAACCTCCCGAGCGTCATCTAGGGTGAGGTCCTCGACGGGACCAACGGCTGGAGCCTCGTTTCCGGCACCCCTGCCTCCATCGCCTCGCCCTTGCCTGCGCCGAATTCCTCTGCCCCTCGGAGCATTTGGGGGTCGTTCTTGATTTTGCTGTTGAGGGTTAGCACCCACTCCCGGAGCACCCAACATGCGGGAAAGAGCCTCAGCATTCATGCCTCGCGATAGTATTTGAACACCTGCCAATAAGAAGAAACGAGCGTCAGAAATTGGTTGATTGAATCGCGGAGACAAAAAACACAGCAATCACACCAAGTTAGAAGGTTATTCTAGGAGTCAGAGCAGTTAGTTCCTAGGGTCTAACCATCGAGGGCCATGATGTCGGCTGGAGGGTTGAGAATCATGTCTGGAGGGCAGGACAGGCCATAACGAAACAGTATTCCCTCGTTCTTCACCAGGGTTTCAGCCTTAATCCATTTTTTCTCACTCCTCATCACGAAGGCTAACCCCTGTGCCCAATCCTCAAAAGCTTTATTCCTTGTTCTTTCCCTAACCAGAGGACGCTCGCCATGATTCATCCACTGACGGTGAACCCCAAAGATCCCCCCAGGGGCCCCCACGAAGAAATACTTCTCCTTCCAATGTTCGCCGTAGGAAGAGGACGGGGAGTCTATCATTTTGAAGCCTGATTTGGCCTGGGCGTAATAAAACCCGTCCGTAGGCGACGAGCGTGGCGAGCGGGCAACTTGTATCAAACTGTCAAAGTTGATAATCGAGGGTGCATGGCCTAGAGCTCTCATCGCTATTATGAAGGTGTTGATTAGGGCTATGCCGTTGGGCAGAATTTGTGAAGGGCAAAGCGCTAGATGGTGGTAAATGGTAGCGGCGGAGTGAGCGATAGGGAACCTTAGGCCCCCAGCCAAGACCGCATCCCAATAGGCCATCATCATTCCCGGGGGTGGTTGATTTGCCCTCTCCCCCTCCTCAGGAAGTCGCATGGGAAATACTGCTTCGTCCCAGTAAGCCTTCGCCCTCAAATCCTTCAAATCGTCGAGCGTCAGAATACTCTCAATCTCATCCGGAGATCTGTCAGTTTGATGGCGGTTATCTTGCCTCACTCGAGTGGCAGGCTCCTTACCTCTCCTATGGCGCCTTCTAGGGGGCTCAACCTCAAATTGACGCCCGGATGGCCCTACTTCGCCCTCGGGGGCCATCATAGCCACTGTGATCCTGTGATCTTGGGGTCTCACAGCGCTATTCAACACTGGGAATATTCTCTCCCCCTGCCTTTGAATTTCCATCACGTTATGCATCTCTTCAAAGAGGTCGTTCACCCCTCCAGGAGCACGCTCGTTCATCCCTTGAACGGCGGCGTCCACTTCTTCTTCCCCGGCATCAGCCGGAGCCTGGGCTACCGAGATCGCCATGGGAATCCCCTCCTCTGGGGATACCCTAACCAGGGGAACAGCTATGGGAACATCGTCGTGAGGAGAAGAGCTCCCCACTGACATCTCCTCAATCTCCCTTACGTAATCGTCAGCTGGGTTTCCGGCCATGTTCGCTTTTCGACTTTTGAAGATGGGATTCCTAGCAGAGAACTCAAGGAGGGAAAGAAATTTCTGAAACAAGTTCATTGGCAGGAACTGGCTCTTCACTCAAGGTTTTCACTCACTTAACCTAAACCTAGTGTTAGCACGAAGAAGATAAGAACAATGTTAGGGAATTTTACCTAAAAGTTTGAAGAACGGAGACTCGCCGGAATCACTAAGAGTTGCAGGGATTTCTTGCTGCGTGTATGCTTGGAGAAGATGAATTGCGTGAAAGAGATCCTAGAGTGCTGTGAATCCCTATTTATAGGGGATGACTTACACTGATTAGGGTTTGGGATTTCAAATGGCAATCATTTCCCGCCTAGGAAATCCCCCCACTTTTGGTAACCGCCTCACGTCTCCCAGAGTGCACGCGCCCACGTTCCCACTCAGCATTAAATGCGGACATGACTTCAATTAATGTTGTGTCAGACTGTGTCCGTTACAGAAGGCAAGCAGTCACTTCTTCAGCAATGGGCTTGACCCTCGGATATTCAAAAATTTAAAGCTCCATTCTTTTTAAATTCTACAGTACGCTCGAGCGATACTACAGAATTTGGGGGGCAAAATGATGAGGCTCAGAAACGCGCTTGCATCAGAGCCGTCCACGTGTCGTCATCGATTGGTTTGAAGACTATACGCTCGCATTGATGGGCTCGCGGGCCAACCCAGCCCACTCACTTGCCAACTAATATGGGGCCCTGAGCCTCGGACAACCAGTTAAACGGCAAGGACGAACGGGCAGGCCCGGCCCTCCCGTATCGTCCCTCGGGGTTACCTTTCTCAAGGAATCCTCCACACTAGGGCCATATTCCTGTCGCTCGGGTTTTCGCTCTCAAAGCTCATAAACCGTGCGGAACCCATCCGTGCACTCTTCGAGCGTCACTAATCGCTCGCGGGTCACCCCCACCGCCGTGGTGGACCTGGGCCCTCATAAGACGGATCCGGGACCCTCCACTCATGCGACCCTCGTCAACAACCTCTGACACAAAGGTACTGCGCACCATGCACCTGACACGCCGTCTCCTTTTCAGAAATGTCCTTCTCACCCCCTCAAAGGCTGCCACGTGTTAGGGTAACACAGGTTTGGGACCACATGGTCAATTTACCCATTTACCCCCATCCCTAACATATAAATAGGGGGGAGCCCATGCATTCTCCCCCAAGACATCATCTGCATACAAATCACACATATTGTTCTGGGCATTTCCACTGATCTTCTCAAGCTTCTCACCATTTTCTCCACAATAGCATCATCACTGCAATTTGCATCTTTGGTGTTATCCTAGCTGGAAGAACCCACGCTTAAGAGGAAACCCAGATCCTGAGGCCCTCACGCCTGTGATGGTCCTTCCCTTTCCATACAAATATTAAAGTGTTGTTGCATTTTTGGAAACCCGATTTCCAGCACCATCAGTATCTTTTTCTTTTTTAAGTTGAAAATGTTTTAATTCTACCAAGAGTTTTATTTTAAGTCAATAAATAATTTTTAAATATAGTTAAATTAATAATTTATAACATATATTTACATAAGTATCCTTGACTAATATTTATAGACGTAATTATTATGAGGGTATTTTAGGCGGTCCATATTTTGTAAAAAAACAAAAACCCAACTCGTGGTCAATTATATTATTTTTTTAATTAGATAAGTTTATAGAATTATAATACGATTATAATTTAAGAAATTTCATGAATTTAGATAATTAGAATTATGAACTTATATAATCAAAATTATATTAGGTTTGAATTATTGAAAGTTATTTTAATTTATGTAACTGATTCAATTTAAAAAATATTTTATATTGCATAATTATCAAAATTTATTAAAATTAATAAAGTGACTCAATTTGTTATTTTTAAATTCGTTAGATATATCTTATTATAATATTTTAAATTATAGGCTTTAAAATTTAAAAATGGATAATTTTTATAAAATTTGAATACATAATTAAGATATTAATATTAAAACAATCCTTGTTGAACTATGTATCTTTTTTTTAAGTCGAAAAAGTTATAATTCTACCAGGAGTATTATTTCAAGTCAATAAATACTTTTTAAATATAGTTAAATAAATAGTTAACACATATTTACATAAGTATCCTTGACTAATAATTATAGACATAATTATTATGAGGGTATTTTAGACATCCATATTTTGTAAGAAACCAAAAACCCAACTCGTGCTTTTATAATATACTAGTGAAATAAACGTGAATCGCACGTTTATCATTTAATTTATTTAAATAAATTTAGCTATTATATTTATTGAACAAATTAGGATATTAAAAATATTTATTTTGATTAAATAAATATAAGGGGTAAAAAGAATTCGTCATCCGAATGATAGAAAATCTTGAACCCAAGTGTAAGTTCTAAGTCCGATTGCAACACTTAAGGTATCGTATCCACAGGGAAGGGAACTCAACAACCACTTCTATGACTATTTCTAATCTAGAGACCGAATAAGATTGACAATGTTGTACTATACTATTATGACAAAATTAAACTTAACCAATAAGTAATCAATCACACGAGCTAACAAATAAAAACAAGTTTAAACCACTTAATTAAAACAGGTCGGGGAGTAAATCATATGCCCTTTTGTGATTAAATCAATACTCAAGTATGGATATATGATTCTTCAACCTAATCACAATTCTATACCTAGCTTCTCTCGAAGACTAGGTGTCTAATTAATTAGGCCAAGTGTTATTCTCACAATCACTTAGTAACTGTAATGCCCCGGTTTCCGGATGAACAGGTAAGCACGCCACGTGTGCGTTTTGAGCGTAGGTTTATTTATTTCTTTAATCTATAATATATTCTTACGTGGCATTCATATTTTTATAAAATTCATGAAACATTATTTATCTTAATTTTTCGAATTCATATCATTGAAAATATTATTTCACGATACGAAAAATATTTATTGCATGAAATCAATTACCGAGGGTGATAAAATTACCGAATTGTCCCTAATTGAATACTTTCTAAAATATTAGGGACTTAATTGCATGATTTCTAAGGACCAAATTGAGCATATTTTAAATCATGGCATACTTAATTGTATAACTTATAGACTTCAAGGATTAATTGGCAAATTGACATGTTTCACTCAAACCAAGAAGGGAATGTATCGATATCATCTCTTCTCCCTCATATCTTGATCATCTCTATCCAAAATTGCCAAACATATTCATCTCTCTCTCGGTTCAAAGAAATGAAAAAGGGAAGAAGATAATTTTATTTCAATCATCAAGATTTCAAGAAAACTTTCAAGAAAATTGGGAGTGATCATCATCATCATCATCATACTTCTTCATTTCTTTCAATTTTAAGGTTGGTTGAGCATGATTGGATGAATTATGATCCTAAGTGATGAGCTAGGGTTTAGGATTTATGTGCTAAATGAGTTATTGGTGATCAAAGTATGATTTAGTGATCATAACATGGATTATTGCATGCTTTCTAGCTTGAATATGTGGATATTTGGCAAGAATGTTCAAGGGTTGATCATGAGCTTGAAGCATGGATTCTTGATGATATTTCATGGTTTTATGTGTTTAAGTGATACTTTATTATATATTGAAGTTATATGCATCATATTCCCGGAAATTATAGCTTTTGGGGATCAAAAAGGAAATTTGGTTGCTTTGTTGCTTTCTTCCCGAGAGCATGCTCTGTTCTGCTCTGTTTTGCCCAGTTGCAGAACTGGGAACGGCCGTTCCCAGCCTTAAGGCATGGCGGGAACGGGCGTTCCCCTTTTCTTTTCAAAGTGAGCACGGCCGACTATGGGAACGGCCATTCCCATTTTGGCCTTAGAGCCGGAAGGGCCGTTCCCATGAGGCGCGGTTTTAAAAGGGGAAAAGCGCTAGCACGTTTTGGGGAACTCTTGGGAACGGCCGTTCCCATTTTACAAAGGGGAACGGAACGGCCGTTCCCACCTGAATTGCAGTGTAAAATTCACTGCATAAATTTCCGAAAATGACCCCTCGATCCAACGACTTCTTTGACCCCGAATTGCTATAATATGTGTTAATATGATGTGAAACGAAAAGTTATCATACCACATTGCATTTTCATGGTCGTCTCGGCACGTTTTCGCCGTTCGTCATATTTTGGTCATATTAGGTCATGTCTCACGAATGTACATCGTATTTGCACAGGTCACGAGGGCGTGGACGGGGAGCAAGCTCCGTAGAACGCTTATTTATTATATTTTGCATGAAAGGTGAGGTTTTGTTTTGGTAAAACGAACCCTATAACCCTTATGTGCTAGTTTTCGGCCAAAACCTATTATATTTATAAACGTTTTCAAGGTAATAAATATTTCAAGCAAGAATGTATTGATTGTAATGATTTTCAAGCATGTTGGCGAGTACATGATTGCACGTGGGCCCGAGGGTAATTCTTGAGCCAACCGGGAAAGCAAGGGCTGACGGGTAACTCCTGAATTATCCTCACATTGTTGGGATCACCCCCGAAGCCACTAGGAGATTAGTGGTGGAAGGAGTTCCGTGTCTAGAGGGTCATGTCCTCTACACACACCATGTCGTGGATAGTCGAGCCTTGCAAACTCGCTATCACCCGGAGGAAGAAGGAGACTGGGGATTAATCCGGCATGTCGGGTTATCCTCGGGTTATCGCATGTTTTCAAGTATGAAATTGTCTATGTGAGCACTAAAATATATTGCATGATCACTTACTTATCAAGCAAGCAAGCATGATCACGTATTGTTCACGATTGGGAGTTCGGTTGGAGATTGCCCTTACTCGCCGGGGCCACATGTTCATGATATTGACAAGCATGATAAATTAAACGTGTTAAATTGATTGGTTGTAATCTCGGGCAAAGATTAAGTACTTTGAATTATGTATATATTCCTTTCATTTCTAAAATCTTCGCCCGAGGCTATACCTTGCATGTGATGTGTGTAATATTTATTTATTGCCCCTCACTCAGTCTTCGGTAGACTGATACTCCACTTTTCAGGTACCTTTTGAGCGTGGTTGTGCTAGGCGGGAGTTGGTCGAGTCTTGCATTTCCACGGGTCTAGTTTCATACCTTCATGTATATTACTTTTGGAACATTTCATGTTATTGTTCGATATTAATATTTTGGATACATGGTTATGTATATTATTAAGAGATCATAATGTATTGATAGTTAATTGGTACCTATATGTATCTGTGTAGTAAATATGGTACCTATATACCCGTATAATTGGATTTTATTGCTTCCGCTTTTCTATTCATGATTGCTGATTATCTTGGGGAGAGTGTCCCGCCTAGAGCGTCGTTTTGTTGTCACCCGTTCGCTGTGGTCTTGGTTCATGTATGAACGGTCCATTTCATACGTGGATTGAGGCTACAGTGCGGGGGATGTGGCGCCTTGGGGTCTAGGGTGCTACATCTACAGGTGGTATCAGAGCCCGGTTGCAAAACCGAGGTTCTCGAGTCGTGTCGAGTCAGTCTAGGTCGCACGGCATAGGATTATGTGGTAATTGGGAGTATGCATTTGGTTGACTTGCCTGGTTTACTTATTTCTTTGCATTTATTGAGCTAATTGATCTTCCTTGAACCTGTGTTACTTGATATTATGGAAATTATATGCACACATTTGCATTTATTGATCAAGCCATGCATGTTTAGTGATTTACTTTCAGGATGGAGCGTGATAGACATTCCAGTGACCGATCCCTGAGGCACAGGCATCATCATCGCCGCCACCATCATCGCCGTGAGAGGTCACCGCCTCCTCCACCTGCTCAGGCACAGCCCCAGGATTTCATGAATGCAGTAGTGGGGCTAATCGATCAGAGGTTACAGGAACGGGTTCCTCCACCACCTCCAGCGCAGGTAGCACCTCCAGGGAATCCCATTTCTGCTATTTTACGGGAGTTTCAGAATCAGCGTCCCCCGAAGTTCTATAAGGGAGACGATATACAGGCCGAGATGTGGTTGAAGGAGATCGAGCGGATATGGCAGCTTATTCCTTGCGACAGTCAGGAGAAGGCTCGTTGCACCCTTACTCTTATTCAGGGCGAGGCCTACTCCTGGTGGGAAAGTACAGAGATCATTCTGGGGGCAGCAGGGACCGAGGTTACTTGGGAGGTTTTCGTAAGGGAGTTCAGAAATAAGTTCATCCCTCCAGCTTCCCGTACTCGCAGGTTGAGGGAGTTTACAGAGCTAAAGCAGGGAGGCAGGACCGTGGGTCAGTACATCGCCGAGTTCGAGAGGCTTTCTCGCTATGCACCTAACATAGCGAACGATGATTTTCACAAGGCGATGCAGTTCGTTCAGGGGTTGAGACCGGATATCCAGGATGCACTGAAAGCAGCTAACACTAGTACCTGGGCAAAAGCTACAGCAAAAGCCCTAAAGGTTGAAGATTCTGATAGTGTTAGGAGGGCTACTCCGCGAGCGGGACAGGCTTCGGGCTCGAGATCAGGACAGGGTTCGAATTCAGGAAAACGGCCGATGGTTTACTCTGCACCGCCGGCACAGAGGGACTCTGGAAAGAAGTTTAGGGCTACAGGATCGTCACAGAAGGGTGCAGGGCCGTTACTGAGAGGTCCGAGAGCTCCAGCACCACCCCAGCCACCTCAGAGACCGAGATGTACATGGTGTGGACATCCTACGCACACCTATGATAACTGCAGACGCCGGTTGGGCTTATGTTTGATCTGTGGGAGTAACGAGCACCTGGTTGACGGTTGTCCGGATCGTCAGGATCCCCCACCTGCAGGACCGAGGCCACTTGTGAGGGCCCGAGCATATGCACTCGCGGGAGAGGAGCATGATGCTGATATTGACCCCGCTGCAGTAGTTGAAGGTATTATTTGCATCCATGGCACGAACATCCATACATTATTTGATCCAGGAGCTACACACTCCTTTCTTGCGCATTCTATTGCTATTACCTTGTCTTTGCCTGCTATGTGTACTTCTGTGCGCTATTTAGTTAGTACTCCTTTCGGTAGTAGGCGAGAGACGGATCAGGTTTATAGGGATGTTCCAGTTGTAATTGAAGGCCGGGAGTTTCTGACAGATTTCATTGTTATGCCAATGGAGAGATACGGGGCTATTCTGGGGATGGATTGGCTTTACAGACACCGTGCTACAATTGATTGTCGGGCTAAAAAGGTTCAGTTGGGTTCAGAGGTTGTCACGGGCTGTACTTCGAAGACGGTACCCCTACTCTCATTTTCAGAGGCTCAGAAGTTAGTCCGAGACGGGGCTACAGGGTTCATTGCCTATATTTTGAACAAGCCCAAAGATCAGGTGAAATTAGAGGACACAGAAGTGGTAAAGGAATTTCCCGAGGTATTTCCAGAGAAGCTGGATTCTTTGCCTCCTGAGCGGGAGATTGAATTTGTGATCGATCTTTTTCCGAATGCTGAGCCGTATTCAAAGACTCCTTATCGGATGGCTCCAGCTGAGTTGAAGGAATTAAAAGTTCAGCTTGAGGCCTTGTTGGAAGTTGGGTACATTCGGCCAAGTGCTTCGCCGTGGGGAGCACCGGTATTGTTTGTTAAGAAGAAGGACGGGACTCTAAGAATGTGCATCGATTACAGGGAGTTGAACAGGATGACTATTAAGAACAAGTATCCCCTCCCACATATTGAGGAGTTGTTCGATATACTCCAGGGTTCCAAGGTGTATTCGAAATTGGATTTAAGACAGGGATACTATCAGCTGCGAATCCGAGCAGAGGACATTCCTAAGACAGGATTCAATACTCGGTACGGGCACTACGAGTTCGTGGTTATGCCATTTGGATTAACTAATGCCCCTGCAGCTTTTATGGATATGATGCACCGGATATTCAGGCCTTTCCTCGACAAGTTCGTGGTGATTTTCATTGATGATATTCTGGTTTTCTCGAAATCAGCCGAGGAGCACGCAAGACATCTCAGGCTCGTTCTTCAGACACTAAAAGAGCATCAGTTATTTGCTAAGTTCAGCAAGTGTGAATTTTGGATTGATCGGGTTTCATTCTTGGGGCATGTGATTACAGGGAAAGGATTGGAAGTCGATCCCTCGAAAATCGAGGCCGTACTTAAGTGGGAGAAACCTAAGAATGCCTCGGAGATTAGAAGCTTCTTGGGATTGGCCGGTTATTACAGGAGGTTCGTTCAGGATTTTTCCAAGATTGCTGCACCGTTAACCCGGTTGACAAAGAAGGATGTTAAGTTTGTCTGGGACGAGAAGTGTGATCAAAGTTTTAACTTTTTGAAAGAAAAGTTAGTCTCAGCTCCGGTGTTAACGCTTCCCGAGGGTTCAGAAGAGTATGCAGTGTATACAGATGCTTCTAAGGAAGGCTTAGGTTGTGTCTTGACTCAGAAAGGAAAAGTGATCGCTTATGCTTCTCGGAAGCTAAAGGAATATGAAAGAAATTATCCGACACACGACCTAGAGCTTGCAGCCGTGATCTTTGCGCTCGGGAAATGGAGACATTATCTTTACGGGACTTCCTTTGAAATATTTACCGACCACAAGAGCCTTCAGTATTTATTTACACAGAAGGATTTGAATATGAGGCAACGGCGTTGGATGGAAAAGTTGGAAGATTATGATTGTACAATTAAATACCATCCCGGGAAAGCCAATGTGGTCGCCGATGCACTTAGCAGGAAGGCGAGTGTATCGAGTTTGGAAATAAAGGAAAGTGCGGAAGTTGCCCCGATTGTGTTAAATGCTCGGGTTTCTAATATCACCATTCAGCCGGAATTGAAGTATCAGTTATTCGAGGCCCAGAATAGGGATCCGGAAGTACAGAAGCTTGTAGGTAAGGCTAAGAATGACCCGGAGAGTCCGTTTGGGTTTGATGAGACCGGGTTGCTTCGGTTTAAGAACAGAGTAGTAGTACCTGAAGAATTGAGACGGGTCCTACTCGAGGAAGCTCACAAGTCAGCCTACTCGATCCACCCAGGAGGAAATAAGATGTATAAGGATTTGAAACAGTATTATTGGTGGAATGGGATGAAGAGAGACGTGGCAGAGTATGTGAAACATTGCTTGACTTGTCAGAAAGTGAAAGCTGAGCATCAAAAACCCGCGGGACTTCTACAACCGTTACCTATTCCCGAGTGGAAGTGGGAACAAGTAACGATGGACTTTGTTTCTGGATTACCAAAGGTTAAAGGCGGATTTGATGGAATTTGGGTAATCGTGGACCGATTTACAAAGTCTGCTCACTTTCTACCGGTCCGGATGTCCTATAAGATCCCGAAGTTGGCCGAGATCTATAACAGAGAGATTATTCGACTTCATGGTATTCCGGTGAGCATAGTTTCAGATCGAGACCCGAGGTTTACTTCTAAGTTGTGGCAGGAATTACAGGCTGTCTTGGGGACGAAACTTAAGTTCAGTACAGCATTTCACCCACAAACAGACGGTCAAACTGAAAGGCTAATCAGGTATTTGGAAGATCTTCTTCGAGCTTGCACGATGGATTTTCAAAACTCGTGGTCAGAACAGCTTCCCTTGATCGAGTTTGCTTATAACAACAGCTTCCAGGCTTCGATCGGGATGGCTCCTTACGAGTTACTTTATGGAAGAAAGTGCCGATCTCCGTTGTTTTTCGACCTGGAAGAATGGAAATGGTCGAAACAGGAAGGGGTAAAGAAAGGTGAAAGATTCGAAAGGCCTTCCAGAGTAGTCCAAGCTATGATTGAGAAAGTTCAAGTAATTCAACAACGGATGAAAGCCGCGCAAGATAGGCAGAAGAGCTACGCCGATAAGCGCCGAAGGGATCTAGAGTTCGAAGTGGGTGACCGGGTATTCTTGAAGGTGTCACCAAGGAAAGGTTTCACCCGGATCGGGAAAGGAGGAAAGCTTAATCCTCGCTACTTAGGTCCGTTTGAGATTTTGGAAAGAATAGGCGAGGTAGCCTATCGACTGGACCTACCACCGAGTCTTACGGGGATTCATAACGTATTTCATGTCTCACAATTAAGGAAATACTACCCCGATGAGACTACGATTCTCCCCATGGAAGAAGTGGAGCTGGAACCGAATTTGACATTTGTTCAGAGGCCGGTTAAGATCATGGATCGGAAATTCCAAGAATTGAGAAACCGGAGAATTCCCATGGTTAAAGTATTGTGGAGAAGTGACAAGACCGAGGAGGCTACGTGGGAAACAGAGGACAAAATGAAGCGGTTCCACCCGGAGTTGTTCGAGCAAGACTAGAGAATCTGGGGACCAGATTCTTCTAAGGGGGGGAGAGTTGTAACGCCCCGGTTTCCGGATGAACAGGTAAGCACGCCACGTGTGCGTTTTGAGCGTAGGTTTATTTATTTCTTTAATCTATAATATATTCTTACGTGGCATTCATATTTTTATAAAATTCATGAAACATTATTTATCTTAATTTTTCGAATTCATATCATTGAAAATATTATTTCACGATACGAAAAATATTTATTGCATGAAATCAATTACCGAGGGTGATAAAATTACCGAATTGTCCCTAATTGAATACTTTCTAAAATATTAGGGACTTAATTGCATGATTTCTAAGGACCAAATTGAGCATATTTTAAATCATGGCATACTTAATTGTATAACTTATAGACTTCAAGGATTAATTGGCAAATTGACATGTTTCACTCAAACCAAGAAGGGAATGTATCGATATCATCTCTTCTCCCTCATATCTTGATCATCTCTATCCAAAATTGCCAAACATATTCATCTCTCTCTCGGTTCAAAGAAATGAAAAAGGGAAGAAGATAATTTTATTTCAATCATCAAGATTTCAAGAAAACTTTCAAGAAAATTGGGAGTGATCATCATCATCATCATCATACTTCTTCATTTCTTTCAATTTTAAGGTTGGTTGAGCATGATTGGATGAATTATGATCCTAAGTGATGAGCTAGGGTTTAGGATTTATGTGCTAAATGAGTTATTGGTGATCAAAGTATGATTTAGTGATCATAACATGGATTATTGCATGCTTTCTAGCTTGAATATGTGGATATTTGGCAAGAATGTTCAAGGGTTGATCATGAGCTTGAAGCATGGATTCTTGATGATATTTCATGGTTTTATGTGTTTAAGTGATACTTTATTATATATTGAAGTTATATGCATCATATTCCCGGGAATTATAGCTTTTGGGGATCAAAAAGGAAATTTGGTTGCTTTGTTGCTTTCTTCCCGAGAGCATGCTCTGTTCTGCTCTGTTTTGCCCAGTTGCAGAACTGGGAACGGCCGTTCCCAGCCTTAAGGCATGGCGGGAACGGGCGTTCCCCTTTTCTTTTCAAAGTGAGCGCGGCCGACTATGGGAACGGCCGTTCCCATTTTGGCCTTAGAGCCGGAAGGGCCGTTCCCATGAGGCGCGGTTTTAAAAGGGGAAAAGCGCTAGCACGTTTTGGGGAACTCTTGGGAACGGCCGTTCCCATTTTACGAAGGGGAACGGAACGGCCGTTCCCACCTGAATTGCAGTGTAAAATTCACTGCATAAATTTCCGAAAATGACCCCTCGATCCAACGACTTCTTTGACCCCGAATTGCTATAATATGTGTTAATATGATGTGAAACGAAAAGTTATCATACCACATTGCATTTTCATGGTCGTCTCGGCACGTTTCCGCCGTTCGTCATATTTTGGTCATATTAGGTCATGTCTCACGAATGTACATCGTATTTGCACAGGTCACGAGGGCGTGGACGGGGAGCAAGCTCCGTAGAACGCTTATTTATTATATTTTCCAAGAAAGGTGAGGTTTTGTTTTGGTAAAACGAACCCTATAACCCTTATGTGCTAGTTTTCGGCCAAAACCTATTATATTTATAAACGTTTTCAAGGTAATAAATATTTCAAGCAAGAATGTATTGATTGTAATGATTTTCAAGCATGTTGGCGAGTACATGATTGCACGTGGGCCCGAGGGTAATTCTTGAGCCAACCGGGAAAGCAAGGGCTGACGGGTAACTCCTGAATTATCCTCACATTGTTGGGATCACCCCCGAAGCCACTAGGAGATTAGTGGTGGAAGGAGTTCCGTGTCTAGAGGGTCATGTCCTCTACACACACCATGTCGTGGATAGTCGAGCCTTGCAAACTCGCTATCACCCGGAGGAAGAAGGAGACTGGGGATTAATCCGGCATGTCGGGTTATCCTCGGGTTATCGCATGTTTTCAAGTATGAAATTGTCTATGTGAGCACTAAAATATATTGCATGATCACTTACTTATCAAGCAAGCAAGCATGATCACGTATTGTTCACGATTGGGAGTTCGGTTGGAGATTGCCCTTACTCGCCGGGGCCACATGTTCATGATATTGACAAGCATGATAAATTAAACGTGTTAAATTGATTGGTTGTAATCTCGGGCAAAGATTAAGTACTTTGAATTATGTATATATTCCTTTCATTTCTAAAATCTTCGCCCGAGGCTATACCTTGCATGTGATGTGTGTAATATTTATTTATTGCCCCTCACTCAGTCTTCGGTAGACTGATACTCCACTTTTCAGGTACCTTTTGAGCGTGGTTGTGCTAGGCGGGAGTTGGTCGAGTCTTGCATTTCCACGGGTCTAGTTTCATACCTTCATGTATATTACTTTTGGAACATTTCATGTTATTGTTCGATATTAATATTTTGGATACATGGTTATGTATATTATTAAGAGATCATAATGTATTGATAGTTAATTGGTACCTATATGTATCTGTGTAGTAAATATGGTACCTATATACCCGTATAATTGGATTTTATTGCTTCCGCTTTTCTATTCATGATTGCTGATTATGTTGGGGAGAGTGTCCCGCCTAGAGCGTCGTTTTGTTGTCACCCGTTCACTGTGGTCTTGGTTCATGTATGAACGGTCCATTTCATACGTGGATTGAGGCTACAGTGCGGGGGGTGTGGCGCCTTGGGGTCTAGGGTGCTACAGTAACCGAATTAATCGAATGAAGCAAGATTAGTGTATTTAAAACCTAGCGGCTTGGCATGGAATTCTAGATACGTGTTGTAGAAATTAGGGTTAAATTTCTCTAAGCCCAAAAGTCTAAGTTTTGGAAAACAATCTCAAGTATCCTCAATCTCTCGATTATCGGATAATTCTCCTTATGTTCATGGATGGCCAATCCATTCCCAATCTCCTCAATACCGTTTCCCTAACAAAGAATCTCACAATTCGACTCAAGCATTAATTCAAACACCTTAGATGCATAATCCTTACCCCCTAACCCTAGGAGATTAGTTCCTCATAATTGGATCAAAACTCATTAAGATCAAAAGAATTGCATTCAAAATATTCATGTCTAGCATAAACATAAAACAAAGGAATTACTAATTCTGAAATTCTAACCTAATTATCCAGAAACGGATCTAAAGCAAGAACTAACTATACTAGAATTGAAACCAAAACTTGAGGAATTAGTTTGATCGGAAAGCAGTAAATAAAACCAAATTGATAAAGTCTTGTGATTGGAATGAATCTTCAACTCTATGTCTTCGTGTTCCTTCCTTCTCCGGGTGTTCTTGAACTTCTGGGAAGCTATCCGTCCAAAAAGCTCACTTATTCCGCCTCAAACCGTGTTTAAATAGAAGTCCAAAATCCAAAACCGCCCCGTGACACGGGCGTGCAGAGTTCGTGCCTAAATATTTGACACGCCCGTGTCACATATTAAAGACGTATTCGCGCTTTTCTTCTTGACACGGGGGTGTCAAGAATTGTTCTTCATGGTGACACGGGCGTGCAAAAGCTCTCGGGCCTCTCTGTACCAAGCCACGGGCGTGCAAAAAATTGCTCTACGTAGGTGACACGGGCGTGCAACCTTCTGGAATCCAACGGCCACTTCTGTACTGAGACACGGGCGTGTCTCAGTTTACTCTTCCACGGGGACACGGGCGTGTCCCCTAGAATTTCTCGTTTTTCGCCCTTTACTGCATGGTTTTGCTTCTACTACGTCTTTTCAACTCCAAGGCGAAAGGTACCTAATAGGGAGCATAAATCACGTTATAAGTTCTTAAAACTGCTTGAATTTAACTAAAATTGCCCTACAAATCCATGCAATAAACCGATACATCAAACTCCCCCAAACTTAAATATTGCTCGTCCTCGAGAAATCGAGAAAATTACATCAAACCAACCTCAAAATCAATCTCTCAAATGGGTAATTTTCAGCACTTCACTAAAGCAAGTCTAGCCTATCAAACACATCTCAATCAAGCACAAGAATCAACACAATGGTATAAATCAAATATCCTCGTGTAGTGTGTGAATTCGAACAAGATAATGTACAATGGTTAGAACACCAAACTAATGATTCCTTCCTAAGTACCAATGATAGACTTCGAAAAACATTCTTCGCGCCTATTTCCACTAATGGAATTAACCCAGAATTAAGGATCGGAAGGTCTTTCGAGGCTTGTAATGTGGGCTCGGGGTTAAAGTTATGGAATTTTTTAGTATAGTAGTGACTCAACACACCTAGCTCACCCATTCAAATCTTCTCGGTCGCCATCTTTGTCTTTCCCCATTAAACTCCCCCAAACTTAGACCTTGTCTAAGTTTGTCACAGACAGTCTAAAAGTTTCTTCTGTTTCAAATCTACTCAATGCTTTTCTCAATAATATATATATATATATATTTTTTTTTTTTTTTCTGTCTACTCGTTGCTTACACAACTCGTTCTTTTACTACTTCCTTTTGAATTCTTCTTTTCTTTCAGCATCTAAGATTATCTCTTATTTCTTCTCTTGGTTTCTCATCGGGAATTTAGCAGCATCTTCAATCGATTCAAACGAGTGAGTGAAGTGTGACTCAAGGGTAGGTTTATGGTGCTGTGCCTGTGGCTTATAATGCGGCTACAGAAATTTAATGGCACAACACTTAGGCTCAGCGGGGTCAATAGGATTTCGTTCTTTAGTACAAATGGCTCAATAGCGAGGCTACCTCCGACATGAATGCCTAAGTCATCTCCCTAACTCTTCGTCAATTCAAAATTTCGCCTCAATAGGACTAAAATGCATCCTAATCCACTTCTCAGTATTATTCAAGAATTACTAACTCAGTATCCTAACCTTAATACATGACCTTGTTCAATTGTGCACAAAAATAAGGATATCCCATCATTCCAAGGTATCAATACTCACACCTAACTTCATGCATTCGACTAGCCTAACTCACGTTGGCAAAATTCCAACAATCAAACCTCATCGAAAAATTTAAAATTTTGGATTATTTTCAGCAATCATCTTTTCATTCTCAAGGATCTCACAATATCAAGTAAGTCAATCCCCCAATGCATCTACCTATGCGAAATATTAACAATACAATCCAAAACTTTTTGGCCCTCTCCCCCAAACTTAAACCATGCAATGTCCTCATGCATAAAAGAAAAAGGAAAGAAGGCAAAAAGAAAAACTCCCTCAATACAGCGAAGAACCCGGCAACAAGTTATGCATCAACCCTAACCTGCACTTAAATGACTAAAACAAGGATCAAACGCTAATCAGAGTAAATGATAATCAACAAGCAATTAACACGAAAGCCTTGTCGTCAAGTACCTACTATAACCATAAGAATATTTAGCATAGTGCAAATAGTTAGGTTAAAGTGGTGAATTAGATCATCATACAGACCAAAGTAAGGAAAACAGAAAGCTAGAAAAGAAACCAATCAAGGAAAAGGTGGCGGGTAATGTGGGGGCTGGCTTGAGTTACTCGCTCCGGCACCGCCAAATTGTTTGGCAAGGTATGCGTGGAGATTCTCGAACTGTCCATCAATGTGGAGCTGCAAGGCATCAAGCCGGGAGTCCACATGCTCTACAAAACTGTCCATCCGCGCATTCTGGGATGCCATATAATCCCGCATGTAAGCGTGGATCTCCTCATCGTCATCTTCGACCATCGGCATCGGTGCTCCGCGCCCTCCTTCCTCTCGATCCGGTATCTGTGCAAGCCTCCTCTGCTGATCGAGAGTGAGGTCATCATACTTGGCCACACCCCACCTGTACATCCGCTCAAACCGGTTCCTTTCCCTTTCCGGATACCAGGGTAAAACCCTATCCTTTAGGCTCCCGGCAGACCATCGGATGAATAGGTCCATCTTGATGAACGTCTGCTCTTCAACATAGGGAAAGTTGGATAAAGGCTCCGTTTCCTCCGCAAGCCACCCTACCTCCTTGGCTAGCTTCGTCACATAGGCTCCATGGCCTATAGTTCCCGACGCCCGGCCTGCCACCTCCTTTAGCTTGTACATAAACTCAGTCGTGGCATCAAACTGCACCCCCTCCTTCATAAAATACAAAATGGCCAACTCAAACCCGTTTATATTTCCATCACTCTCATGCCTAGCACATATTCCCACAGCCAGAAGTCTATGCACCAATCGCCAGACTAAGCTATCAATCCATGTGGCCTTAGTATTACGCGGGTTGTACGCCGGGGCACCAGCTTTGAGAGGGAATGAACGCCACACTGCCTCTCTGTCCTCCGTAGACCAGTTGGGCAACGTTGTCATCTCGCAACAAGGAAATCCTAAAGCCTCTCGAATCTCGTCTAATTCTAATGATTCGGCTTCCTTCCCATCTAACGTGAAATTTAGCTTGGTCTTGACCTGGTCCCAAGTCATAGTGGTGAAGAATGCGGTTGTCAACTCCGGATATGTATTAGCCGGAACCATCATAAACGTCTTCCACCCTATATTGTCGAACAAAACCTCGATCTCTTCCCAAACTCCTAATCTCCGAAGTGTAGCGAGATGCGGGAACTTGGTGGGCATGATATTGCGCGTGGTATTCCTGTTATAAGGGTTCCCAAGCCCTTCAAAAGTGACATTCACGGAATCCCGTGGTTGGCGGCCAGTTGGGCCGGATGAGGAGGTGAGTTGCAGAGGGGTGGGTCTCTTGTTGCGTCCCATATTTCCTGCACAAAAATCAACAACAAAATCAATTCAAGTTCAAAGGGGCATTTTATCGAATACCTTGTAAGCACAAGTAAGAAGCCTAGTATTTCATCAAATAAAGCATGATATTTCATCACCCGATACCTAGACTTAGCCCTCAATACTACCACAATCGTTTAAAGCTCATAGGGACTCAATTTCTTCCACAAACATGTACATAACCGCCCACACAAACCTCCAAACTTTACAAAATTTGTAAAAATGTGGAAGAGCAAGGGCCAAAATTTTCCATTACAATTCAAACACCTAACTCTAGCATGTACAAAACTTGACTAAGGAGCAAGACGTCATAAAAATTAAATCTAACATGCTTCAATAAGAGATTAGGGTTCATCTTCTAAAAGACCCAAAAAATTGCAAATTCATGCCAAATCCTAATTCTAAACATGCCAAACTTGAACTAGAACCACGAATTTTAAGGAATATACATCATAAGCATCGTTTATCAAATTAGGGTCTAACCCTTCTCAACTAATTCCATGGAAATTAAACACCCAAGAGAAGAGACAACTTACCCGATGAAAATAGAGTGCAAAGTGTAATGTGTGTGGTGTCTTGCCGGATTATGACCTAGGAACAATGGTGGTGGTGGTGCTTATGCCGTGTGAGGATGGGGGAAAAGATAGATGAGGGAAGAGAAGAGGGTTTGTTATGTTATAAAAGACAAGAAAAGAATGAGGAACCCCCGATTCCTTTTAATCCTGCCATCGTGACACGCCCGTGTCAGTAAGTGTACTAGATGGATGACATGGGCATGTCATCCCTTACCTGGTGACTCTGTACCCTGACACGGGGGTGTCGAATTTTAATTAAGGAACTCGACACGGCCGTATCTCTTCTCGGCTGGCAGGCCTGTACCTAGACACGGGGGTGTCATAGATTTCTCTTTACGGGGGACACGCCCGTGTCTCCCCCAAACTTGGGAATTTCGCCCTTCATTCCTTGGTGATTGCATCCGCTAATTCACACCTACTAGCTCAAATTCTTTGTACTCCATCCACTAGATTCGAATTATTCACCTGAAACACAAGACAGAAGATATCCATCAATCATAACCTTAACTAACTAACGAGAGGGAAAAGAAAAGAAGAAAAGGGAAAGAACAATAGTTCTAAGTTATAGTCGTTAGCTTGACTTCATGACTCAGGTCTAAGGCGCTGGAGCTGTTAACACGCACGAGACGTGTTCGCCAACTCGATCTCCGGCAAGATATGGCTTGAGTCTTTGTCCATTCACCACAAAGGAGGGTGAACCTTCATTACCTATCTCCACCGCTCCATTCACTAAAACTTTTACCACTCTGAACGGACCTGACCACCTTGACTTAAGTTTCCCGGGAAAGAGCTTTAATCTAGAATTGTACAACAACACCAATTCACCCTCGACAAACTCCTTAACCCGTATATGCTTATCATGCCACTTCTTTGTCCTCTCCTTATAGATCCGAGCATTTTCGTAAGCTTCTAACCTCAATTCTTCCTCTTGTAAGTCAAGTATCCTTTTCTCTCCGGCTCTCTTGAGATCGAAATTTATAGCTTTAATGGCCCAGTACGACTTATACTCGATCTCGACTGGGAGGTGACATGCTTTACCATAAACCAACTGATACGGAGAAGTTCCTATAGGTGTCTTAAACGCGGTCCTGTAAGCCCATAACGCGTTGTCCAACTTCGAGGACCAATCTTTCCTAGAGGGGCTCACTACCTTCTCCAAAATCCACTTCAACTCCCTATTCGTGATCTCAGCTTGCCCACTTGCTTGGGGGTGATACACAGTAGTTACCCGATGCTGGACCCCGTATTTCTTCAGCAAAGCTTCCAAGGGCTTGTTGCAAAAGTGCGTACCTCTATCACTGATTAATGCCCGTGGAACTCCGAACCTATTGAAAATGTTCTTTTGCAAAAACTTAATCACCACCTTCGAGTCATTGGTCGGAGTTGCCACTGCTTCGGCCCACTTGGATACATAATCCACCGCCACCAAGATATACTGATTCCCATTCGACGGTGGGAAAGGTCCCATGAAATCGATTCCCCAAACATCAAACAATTCAACTTCCAAAATGTACTTCATGGGCATCTCATCTCTTTTACTAATGTTCCCGGATCGCTGACAAGTATCACATTCCTTGGCAAATTTGTAAGCATCCTTAAACAGCGTTGGCCACCAAAACCCAGACTGTAATACCTTAGCTGCTGTCTTTCGACCACTTGAGTGCCCTCCATATAAGCTCGCATGACATCTCTCAAGCACTTTATCAGCTTCAACCTCCGGAACACACCTCCGCACTAACCCATCCGAGCAGTGCTTATATACATATGGCTCTTCCCAGTAATAACGTTTCGCTTCTGACAAGAATCTCTGTTTCTGATGGAAATTCATGCCTGGTGGTAAAGCTTTGCAAACCATGTGATTCACGGTATCTGCGTACCAAGGAACTATTGCATCGGCTGCAAACAACTCCTCGTCAGGGAAATTCTCAGTAATTTCCTCCTCGTACTCATCCTCCTTTTCCCCGACCTCTAACCTTGACAAGTGATCTGCAACTAGGTTCTTCGTCCTTTTCTTGTCACGAATTTCAAGATCGAACTCCTGGAGCAAAAGAATCCATCTAATCAAACGGGGCTTTGAATCCTTCTTCGAAAGGAGATACTTGATTGTTGCGTGGTCCGTGTAGACGATTGTCTTCGAACCTATCAAGTAAGACCTAAACTTGTCAAAAGCATGCACAATAGCTAATAATTCTTTCTCAGTAGTAGCATAATTTAATTGTGCATCATTTAAAGTTTTGCTAGAATATGCGATAACGTGTAAACGTTTTTCCCTTCGTTGGCCAAGAACAGCTCCAATGGCCAAATCGCTCGCATCGCACATTAGCTCAAACGGTATAGTCCAATCCGGTGCAACCATAATTGGTGCCGAGGTAAGCTCCTTCTTCAACCTCTTTCGGAATGGTACGTAGGGGGTGGCTTCGAGTGCCTTTGCGTAGGCGGGCAATTCTTCTAATATGTCTTCCCCATCAATGTGGTCAGTGCGTCCTCTTAGACAGAGTTCGAGAGGGTCCTCGTTGCTTATGGACATCGGTGTGTGTGCTCTGATTTCCACCATATTGCATTGTTCTTCGATCACCGGTCCTTTCATTGCTTTGAACAGATTAAACTCCACCTGTTCATCCCCCACACGAAGAGTTAGAATGCCACTCTTCACATCAATTAAGGCTCCTGCTGTGGCTAGGAAAGGCCTCCCTAAGATGAGCGGCATGTTTTGGTCTTCCTCCATTTCCAAAACTATGAAGTCTACCGGCAGGTAGAACTTCCCAACTCTGACTAGAACATTTTCCAGGATTCCCGTGGGATACTTGACTGATCGATCAGCTAGCTGCAGGGAAACGGTAGTTGGCTTCAATGAATTCAGTCCAAGTTTCCTGCAAACAGATAAGGGCATTAGACTCACACTGGCACCAAGATCACATAAAGCTTTATTAAAGGACATATTGCCAATTGTGCAAGGAATTGAAAAACTCCCTGGATCTTTAAGCTTTGGAGGAAGCTTATGTTGTAGAATGGCGCTGCACTCTTCAGTAAGTGCTATAGTGGCATAGTCCTCCAATTTTCTCTTGTTAGAGAGGATCTCTTTCAAGAATTTGACGTATGTGGGCATCTGAGCTAGGGCCTCGGCAAAGGGGATGTTAATATATAGTTCCTTGAAGATATTCAAGAACTTCTCGAATTGTTTCTCCAACCTTTGCTTTTGAAATTTCTGCGGGAAAGGAAGAGGTGGCACATACGGCTTGGGTGCCACTGGTGTCTTTGACTTGGAAGGAAGCTCACTCGTCTGTACTTCCTTCTCCTCTTTTGATGGCTCGACTACTTTCTCAGATTCCAAAACGGTGTCCTTTTCCCTTCTCACTTCGGTCTCTACCGGTATTGCAGGCTCCTTATAAGTCGTACCACTTCGTAGTGTAATGGCCTTGCAATGTTCTTTCGGATTCTCCTTAGGTTTGCTTGGAAACATGCCTTGGGCTCTAACATTGATTGTATTAGCCAACTGGCCCACCTGCACTTCCAAATTTTTATTTTGAACCAGCACCTGTTCTACCTGAGATTCGAGCTTCTGATACCTATCATTCGAGACATTTATGAACTTCTCGAGGGCCGCCTCCCACCCCGGCTTCTGTTCTTGCGGTGGTTGTCGAGGGGGTGCGAATCTCTGTTGATTTTGATGTGGTGGATGCGGTCCCTGTTGTCTTGGTTGGAACTGTGGTCTCTGGTTTGGGTTTGGGTTTTGAACATTCTGATTGTTTGACCACGAGAAGTGCGGATGATTCTTCCAACCTGGGTTGTAGGTGTTCGAGTATGGGTCATTTGCTGGTTTTTGATTTTGCACGTAATTTACTTGCTCCTGGCCAACAACAACCTGTGCACCTGCATTGGTAGAAGGACAAATATCAAAAGAATAGGGACCACCACAAATTTCACATAATACCTGTAAGGCGTTTGACTGTGCCACTGTGTTTCGTGCTGTAGAAATTGCAAGTCGGTCTACCTTCTGGTTCAGTGCTTCGAACTTGGCATTGAAAGCTGTCACAGTGTCAGTGGTGAGTATGCCTGCCTCAGGTTTCGGTGGAGGAGGATTGCTCCTCTTCTTTGTCCAACTGCTATTTGCTGCCATCTTATTCAGAAGTTGCATTCCTACTTCCTCAGACAGTGCCATAAATGCTCCTCCCGCTGCTGCATCGACCATGATTTTCATGTTTTCTGCCATTCCGTTGTAAAAGATTTGTACCAGTTGCCATCCTGGAACACGGTGATGCGGGCACTTCCTTTGCAGTTCCTTATATCTTTCCCATCCTTTGTACAACGTTTCCCCATCATAGAGCCTGAAGCTCGTTATTTCGTCTCTGTACCTCATGGTCTTACTAGGAGGGTAGAATTTGGCTAAAAAGGCCTTAGAGAGGTCTGCCCATGTCTGAAGTGTCTCATTTGACAAGGTCGAAATCCATGTCCGGGCTTTGTCCCTTAGGGAGAAGGGAAAAAACCTAACTCTAATCGCATCATCTGAAGCGTTGTGGATCTTAAAGGTCGAGCAGACATCCAAAAAGTAGGACAAATGTGAAGCGGGATCTTCATGTGGTAAACCCCCAAACGGATTCTGTTGTAAGAGGTTGATGAACCCAGTCTTGATCTCAAAGTTGTTCGCCTCCACGGTGGGGCGAGTCAAGTTGTTCTGGATTAAGCCAATGTTAGGAATGGCATAATCCTGGAGTGTGGTTGGTTGCTCGTTTATGGGTTGTGCCATTGGAATTTGGTTTACTTCCTGCTTCTTTTCCTTCCTTCGCCTCATTCGATTCGCCCGACAAGTCTTCTCAATTTCAGGATCGTAAGGCATGGGTTCCAAGCCTTTCGATCGTAGCATGCACTAGGTACCTGCAATTGGGAAAACCCGTGGTCAAATTCAACGCACTTCAAAAAGAAATCAAGCAGAAAGGTTGGTCTAAAGCACCAGAAAAAGTCAATAAAGTAATATTGAATTGAACGCCTTCCCCGGCAACGGCGCCAAAAACTTGATAGAAAATCTTGAACCTAAGTGTAAGTTCTAAGTCCGATTGCAACACTTAAGGTATCGTATCCACAGGGAAGGGAACTCAACAACCACTTCTATGACTATTTCTAATCTAGAGACCGAATAAGATTGACAATGTTGTACTATACTATTATGACAAAATTAAACTTAACCAATAAGTAATCATTCACACGAGCTAACAAATAAAAACAAGTTTAAACCACTTAATTAAAACAGGTCGGGGAGTAAATCATATGCCCTTTTGTGATTAAATCAATACTCAAGTATGGATATATGATTCTTCAACCTAATCACAATTCTATACCTAGCTTCTCTCGAAGACTAGGTGTCTAATTAATTAGGCCAAGTGTTATTCTCACAATCACTTAGTAACCGAATTAATCGAATGAAGCAAGATTAGTGTATTTAAAACCTAGCGGCTTGGCATGGAATTCTAGATCCGTGTTGTAGAAATTAGGGTTAAATTTCTCTAAGCCCAAAAGTCTAAGTTTTGGAAAACAATCTCAAGTATCCTCAATCTCTCGATTATCGGATAATTCTCCTTATGTTCATGGATGGCCAATCCATTCCCAATCTCCTCAATACCGTTTCCCTAACAAAGAATCACACAATTCGACTCAAGCATTAATTCAAACACCTTAGATGCATAATCCTTACCCCCTAACCCTAGGAGATTAGTTCCTCATAATTGGATCAAAACTCATTAAGATCAAAAGAATTGCATTCAAAATATTCATGTCTAGCATAAACATAAAACAAAGGAATTACTAATTCTGAAATTCTAACCTAATTATCCAGAAACGGATCTAAAGCAAGAACTAACTATACTAGAATTGAAACCAAAACTTGAGGAATTAGTTTGATCGGAAAGCAGTAAATAAAACCAAATTGATAAAGTCTTGTGATTGGAATGAATCTTCAACTCTATGTCTTCGTGTTCCTTCCTTCTCCGGGTGTTCTTGAACTTCTGGGAAGCTATCCGTCCAAAAAGCTCACTTATTCCGCCTCAAACCGTGTTTAAATAGAAGTCCAAAATCTAAAACCGCCCCGTGACACGGGCGTGCAGAGTTCGTGCCTAAATATTTGACACGCCCGTGTCACATATTAAAGACGTATTCGCGCTTTTCTTCTTGACACGGGGGTGTCAAGAATTGTTCTTCATGGTGACACGGGCGTGCAAAAGCTCCCGGGCCTCTCTGTACCAAGCCACGGGCGTGCAAAAAATTGCTCTACGTAGGTGACATGGGCGTGCAACCTTCTGGAATCCGACGGCCACTTCTGTACTGAGACACGGGCGTGTCTCAGTTTACTCTTCCACGGGGACACGGGCGTGTCCCCTAGAATTTCTTGTTTTTCGCCCTTTACTGCATGGTTTTGCTTCTACTACGTCTTTTCAACTCCAAGGTGAAAGGTACCTAATAGGGAGCATAAATCACGTTATAAGTTCTTAAAACTGCTTGAATTTAACTAAAATTGCCCTACAAATCCATGCAATAAACCGATACATCACCGAACTATAGCTGATTTTACACTTTACCACTCGAACTAAGTTTCGTTGCAAACCAACATCCCTAGTTATTTAGTATCATTTTGTACTTATTATTAATTCAAAAATATACTTATTGATGGTTTGATACTTTTATATTATTTTGGTATTGGTTTTATATTTTCATCATTGCACTTTTAATAGGAACACCGTTTTTAGATATTTATATTGATATATTATATTTTTTTACACGTTTCATACCATAATAAGGATTTGTTTCAATCCTATCAGTATCTCTCAAAACAATAATATGTATCTTATATAGTAAACAAAATATAACTAATATTATGTATTTTGAACTATTTATACGTCCAATCATATTCTCTTTTTTTTTTTTTTTCCTTCTATTTCTCCGATTTTTTTTTTTTTCCAAAAAGAAGCAACCCAACACAGGAAAAACAGTCTCAAGCTAACTCATTTAGTTTTGTCGGCAGAGCATCCTAGAAGCAATAACCATCTTGACCCTTATGACCTATCCTCGCCAATTTATCCATCATCATGTTTCTTTCTCTTGAGATTTATTTAATCTAAGTTTCTCAAGACCCTTGGAGTAAACTTCGCTAATCAAATATTACATTTCTCATTAGTTGTTTTTCAGTATCCTTCATTGTTATTCATTCACGACCGTCTTCAAATAAATCTTCACATTAATTTTCGAAAAGCGCCTCTCCGAAGTTAGTTTTAATCTTGTAGGTAAGCTCAATAACTTTGCTATATTATTGAAACTATACCAAAGATTTATAGCATATCCTAGCACTCATCTTCAATTTTCATCTCGAATGACTCCCCTGGCCAAACATTGTTGTTGTGGTTTTAAAAGCTTTCATTTGAGTTTAGATTTATCGATCACTCATCGGAATTATTTCACGACAACTAAGTGCGGATTTTCTTTTGCCTGTGTTTTTTGTCCTCATTGATTAGTACTAAGGTATTAGATAACTCTTTTATGTGGTAAATAGCGACAATTCTAAGTTTCATAACATTTTGATAGCTCCATCGATTCCATACTTTCCAAAAATTCTAGAGCGTCAAGGTCAACCCAACACACCTAGGATATTCTAGGAACATATTGCTCAGCATTTTGCTACTAAAGCTCTCTTTGAGCCCATCCGACACTCGCAAGCCATGAAAACTTTGTCAAGTCTGTGTTTCAACAATCTTGTCCCACACCCGGAGTGCGAACAGAAACTTTTCAGCACATGGTCCGCATATTCATGTCTTGTACAGCAGTGCGTACATATATCATTTTCCCCAAATTTTCTGTCATACTTCAATATATTCATGAGCAAGCTATCATATTGGCAAAGCCACAAGAAAATCGTCAGTTTTTGGGGCAAGGTAATTTCAAATTTCATTTCCAGTTTTTTCTTGAATGTCTCATCGGAAACCATAAGCAGAGTATAGTCATTTAATAGTAGAATTTATCTTTAGTTGACCCAATCCATACTCTCTTATCTCCTTTAACATGCAGCGCGATTGGGACACTAAGTATCTCATTCACCACCTCTTTGGACAGTAATGTTTTCAGCTTATTCAGGTTTCAATTTGTATCTGTTCTAATGAGATTACATTCCATAAGATCTTTATCCTATTCATGAATGTTATCTCCAAAGATGTCCTCCAGTTTTTCTTGTGATAACCATCTATCATTCCATAAAGATGTCCTTTCACCATTCCCAATCCTCAATTTGCAAAATGGTTCCACCATCCAAATGCTTTTAACTATCCCCTTCCATGCTTGGGAAACCCATAAGTCGAGGATTATATTCGATCAAGAATGTCCTCCCCATTTAAATATTTTTCTGATGTATCTAATTTCACATCATCATCTCGTTGTTGAGCATTCTCCATCCCGTTTTAGCTAGCATCACTATATTTCCTTTTCGACTTCTCTAAAACCCAATCCACCTTCTTACTTCTTCCTAGTCACCTTCTTTCACCCTACAAGATGGGTTCGTTCCTTGTTATATCAGTCGCCTAAAGAAAATTGTGCTTGAGTCAATCAAGTTTATCATATATGTGATTGAGGAGCCAATTTGTGTGCATGTGGTTGATGGAGATCGAGATCGTGATGGACTGAATAAGTGTCATTCATCCAAAAAGGTTTATCATTTTGGCTTTCTATCCCAAGAGGTGTTTTTTTACTCTCTTAATCACAATCAAGAAATGCTCATTATAGTTATATCTAACGTTCATCTGCACTCCCAAATAGTTCCTTAAGTTATATATATTTTCTATGCCCAGAATTCTACTAACCTACAGATTTGAATCATTCGCCACATAAGGTGCGAACAACACATGTGATTTGCTAAAGTTTAATTTGAGCCCAACGCCTTGCATAATGCCTCAACCACACTGTTAATGCACTTTGCTCCATCTCAATAGCTTTGGCTACCAATCTCGTGTTCGTTTGAGTGCTTTAGTTCGTAGTGGTAGTCGTCCGCAAAAAGTAAGTGTGAGATCATGTGAGAGCTTCTCTAATATACCGTAATTAGCTTCCAGGTCCGGCTAAAATGGTCTCTTCAACTATATACGTAAGTTGTTCCTTGCATATTACAAACAAATAAGCTGAGAGTGATTGCCTCCAGTTGTATCCTCTACACATCTGTACAACCTCCGTTGGTTCACCATTCTATCAATCTCCGGTTATATCCTCTACATTCTGCTCATAATGATATTGATGATTTCCGTCGGGAATTTGAAGAAAGTTAAAAGATTTTTTAGAAATTCCACTGGATTTTGTTGTACGCCTTTTCAATATTCAATTTCAGCACCATGCCCATTTTTTTATCGTTGGAGTGATGTAGCATTTGTAACTATTCTTTAGGCATCAAGATATTGTAATAGGTCTCTCGGTCGGGAATAAAGCTATTCTAGTTCGATCCCACAATTTCTTTAATATATGGTTTAAACGAAGTATAATCATCTTGGTGATCATTTTGAGCAATACGTTGCACAACGTAATGGGTTGAAACTCATTTATTTTTGTGGAGTATTAATTTTTGAAATTAGACAAATAAACACCCGATAATCCTTCTTGGAAATTTATTCTGTCTCTCAATGCAATCATTGATAAATTTCACCATCAAGTCTCCTACTATATCCTGTTAGTTTTGAAAAAACTAAGTTTGGAAACCATCTACTCCCAACGCTTTCTACAGGTGCATGTTATTTACTACCCTCAAGATTTCCTCATTTGAGGTCATTCTTGCCAAGTTATTTTTCTTACTAACGCCTTACGGTTCGTTGGTGCAAACTAATATCAAGACTTATCACCTCTTCAATGGTATCTCCACTGAATAGTTTGGTGTAGTACTCCCAAGTTTGTGGCTTTAGTTGATCATTGTTGGTTGCTCATTCATTGCCTATTTTGAGAGCATTCATCTGATTCCTTCTTCTTCTCATTATGGTTGAGAGATGAAAGAAACTTTTATGTTTATCCCTAAATTGGAGTCAATTAATTCTCGACTCTTAAAACCAAATAATCTCTTTTTGTTGCAATAGTTTGTTATATTTTGCTATCAATTCTTCCTCCAAATCATTTGAATATTTACCTTGTTTATCTCATGCATAATGCTCTAGAAATTCTTTGTATTTTTATTTTATTTTTTTTTTTGCTTTTCGAGCATATTGAAAACTGTTGAAGGACCATTGTTTCGAAGCAATGATCCCAAGTCAAAATGTCCTTCAAATTTTGATTCGGCCAATAAGTTGTATATTACTACTTTGAAAAATATAAATCTAAATCGATAACTATTGGATCAATCTCATTTAAATTAAATTAAAAAATTTTACATATCGTTTCTTGAACTGACACCAAATCTGGCATCTTGAAATTTTTAATCTAATCTTCAAAATTTTGTTTACCATTGTACTCTATATTAATTATCACTTTGTCATGTCCTTTATAAATATATTTATAAAGATATTTCACAGTTGTCCTTAATTTTGGTATGCGTGTGTATACACATTAAAATCAAGTAATTCTTTCTTTTAACCAACTATTCTTTATCTCTTTTTTATTTATCTCTTTTCTTATATTCTCTTTGTCATTTGATCTTGCATTCTATTTTTTTATTTGTATTCCTCTAGTGAGTATTATTTCAAATTTGTGTTAACTTTTTTTTTTTTTATAATTGATGTTATATATGTGGTAGAAATAATTAAAAGAGCATATTTATATAAAAAATTCAATGAATGTTTAATCGAATATTATAAAAATTATTTATAAAATTAGATTATATCTTCTTTTTATATGCACACACATTGAGTCTTCCTAGTATTCTTAACTTAAACTAACTTTGGTCTGAAAACCTACAATTCTAAATTGTGGTATATTAAGAATTAAGAACCAAAAATGCTATTCGTACTTTTACCTACTTAATTTATATTTTATCATATAAACTAAAGGAAGATTATATGGTTAGTTAGATTTAGATAATTAAAATTATATTAGTATTAGTTAATTAAAAAATATTACATTAGGATTAATTAATTTATTGAAAAATATTTTATGTAAATCATTCAATTATATTATTTTGTTAATTAAATAAGTTTATCGAATAATAATATGATTATAATTTAAAAAAGTTTATAAATTTAGATAATTAGAACTGTGGACTTATATAATTAGACTTATACTAGAATTGATTTATTGAAAGTTATTTTATGTAACTCATTTAAATAATATTTTATTTTACATAATTACAAAAAATTATTAAAATTTATAAAGTGAATCAATTTGTTGTTTTTCAATTCATTAGATATATCTTATTATAACATTTTAAATTATAACCCTAAAAATTAAAAATAGACAACTTATATTATAAAATTTGAATACAATTAATTAATATAGTAATATTAAAATAATCCTTGTTGAACTATATATCTTTTTTAGGAATGTTGGAGAAATTTTATTTCTACCAAGAGTCCTATTTTATGTTAATAAGTGCTTTTTAAATATAGTTAATTAATAATTTATAACTTTTATTTACATCATTATCCTTAACTAATAGTTATTAAAGTAATTATTGTGATGATATTTTAGGTGATCCGTATTTTGTAAGAAACCAAAAACCCAACTCGTACTTTTATAATATATATAGATATAGATATAGAATATTGATGGGTCTGATTTCTGGTATTCAAACTCCAACACTCTGAGTTTGTTTTGTGGGGAAACAGAGGATGAAAACTCATGAGAGTATTGCCGGAAATGGTGGGTTCAGCCTGCTAGCACAAACACCAAACAAATGGTCAAAAAGCCAAGCTGGGGGAACTGGGGGTGATTCACAGTTTGTCTCTCCGACACTCAAGTGAGATGATGATCTGAAAGAAGAGATGAAAGTAATTGTAGGGTTACAGCAAGGGAGGATTGCTTATAGAGGAAGAGATGAAGTCTCTTATTTATAGTTGAGGGTCAGGGACCCTTTGGTAATTTGCGACTTGTGGTCCTACCCTGATGTTGCCCTAACACGTGGCGTAATGAGGGGAAACCTAGGAGGAATCTCCTGCAAAAGGTGGTGCGGGCAACAGTGGCAGGTGCAGAGGTGTGTACGGTGTGTCAAAGAGCCATTTTGGGTTGATAACGAGGGCTAAGGGCACGCTCGTGTTTACCGTGTGCCTGGTGGGCTCGTAGATCCATGGAAAATTGGAGCCAGGATCTTGAGTGTCCCGAGGGGGAGCATTCCCTTGTTTACCCTTGTGAGAAGGGTTCCCCCAGCGTGTGTGCGCGTGGACGTTTCATCGGTGAGACCAACTGACGCTCGAGGTTTATTTCATTCCTCAAGGCTGGGATACTTTGGGGGGAGTGGAAGAAGGTACGCTCGTGGAGATAAAATTGCCACGCTGTCATTGCTGATAGCGCCACGTGTCAAAACGTGGGTTGAGCGTGTTTTGGGCCACATCATTTTACCCCCCAATTCTGGAGTCCTTAGTAATGAGGACTGTAGAATTCAAATCCTTCTAAACTTCCGAGGGTGACGCTCATTTAAAGAGATTCAAAGAGTTTGCGTGTTGGGAACTATTGCTCTGATCAAGCATTTAATGCCGTCTTTTCATATTGACCGCTCGAGACATCAGGCATTAAATGTTGCAGGGCGAGTGGGTGCGCCTTTTCAGGAAACGACGCGTGAACTCTGGGATGTGTGTGACGGTTCCCAAAAGTGGGCAGTTACCTAGGCGGGAAATGATTGCGTTTTGAATCTAATATTCCAAATTTTACCAACTTCTCACCCTATAAATAGGGATCCCATATCTTCTTCATCCTTTATGCATTCACTATAATCTTCAAGCATTCAGAGAACACCGAAGTTTTTATCAGATCTCCAGAGATTCGCAGCGAACCAGAACTTTTTCGGACCTTCTTCTTTAGGTATTTCACTAACCCTCTTCTAACTCCTTCTCTGCTAACCCTAAAATTGTTAGGATCAATCTTCCCGAAACTCCATTTACCATTACAATCTTCCTATCTTCCCCATATTTCCGAAAACTAGAAAATCATGTCTGAACAACATTGTTGAGGAATTTGTTCGCGAGTTGGAGAAAAATACATGCCAGAATCCATCTCCCCATGACTCTCCTAGGGATGAGAAGTTGGGTGCAGCGGTTTTTGCCATGGGGGAGAGGGATCTTGATGGTGTTGAACACCTCTTTAAGGAGATGGATCTAGTGTTGGAGGCGGAGAGGCAAGGGGTGACGTTGCCATTGACGGAGAGTGCTACACTTCCCCACCGCTACACTGTAATGGTGGCCCTTCCCGCCCTTATTCCGGAAGAAGGAGAGGACGCCGGGCCCTCAGAAGAACATCCAGTAAAACGTAGAAAGAAGGGCAAGAAAACCAAGAAATCCGCCGAGGGTGAAGGCTCGGGTATGCAAGCAACCGAGAGGACACCTGATGAGACTCCTAGTACCATCACCATGGGTGATTTAGTGATGATGAGAGTCCCTCGTTATTGGGACGAGCGCTTCTCTTACCAGATCCCAGCACCGCATGAGAGGGCTAACCATCCCCCTCTAGGGGAGATGGCGGCTTACAGAGATGTTATAGCATTTGGGGGTTAAGGTTCCCTATTTCTGTCCCTATTGCAAGTATCCTCAACCTCTTGAACAAGAGTCCTTCCCAGATAGTTCCCAATGGCATAGCCTTGATTACTTCTTTTGTTATCTTGATGAAGTGTACCGGGAATGAGCCATCCATTCACAATTTTAATAGCCTCTTCCAAGTGGTCCGCTCTCCACGCTCATCTCCTCAGGTGGGTTTTTACTATATCCAGGCCAAAACTAACCTGAGGCTGATAGATGCGCCCTCGACATCGTATGGGACTGACTGGAATGAGAAATTCTTCTTTGTGAAAGCGTCTGAGGGTGAAGACATCGGGGTTCCCCGAGAGTGGGTAGACCATGGGGACAGACCCCTTATGAGATCCCGCTTGGATCCATCATTCCCCATATCTTGGACTCAGAATTTAGCCCTCACTTTTAGGAGTATTAAGTGGCTTATCCAAGCCAAGGGGTTAATAGATTATGAGGAGCTCCTGTTTCTTTGTGGGCTCATGAACGACCCCGATATGATCAAAAACCGTCCCTCTCGAAATTTGGAGAATGATGGTTAGATCTTTAGGGCACTAACTTTAGATGGGGTTACTAACTTTTATTGTTTTTGCTTGTCTTTATGAGAAAGAGTTGACCCTCGTTCTTTTCTTTTTTAGGGGCAAGCATACTAATGGCCAGAAGAACAGGAATAAGGAACGTGGCCAACCTGATTAACGCTCGCGTTCTACAGCAGCAGAAGCAGCCCCAGAACCCACAAGGGTAAGGCCAAGGTCGTGGGGCTGGCCGAGGTGATGGTCGTGGGGGCCATCAAGGAGTGAGTTCCAGCTCGTCTGGGTGCGGCCGAGGGGATAATCGTGCGATTACCTCGGAAACTCGCATTGTCCCAAGGCAAGGGGACAATGCAAACCCCAGAGGCGGAGACAGGCCCCAAGCAGCCAATCGAGCCAACCAACAGAGACCACGCTCGAGCGTGGTAATAGGAGAACCCCAAGAGGGCCAAGTTTAGCCCTCAACAAAGAGAAAAAGAATGCCCGATGCCATCCCAATCGTAGGCAAGGGCAAGCAAGTGGTCGACGGGGACCGTGGCGATGGTGATACCTCCTCATCTGAAGAAGACTAGCTGTGGAACTTCGAGGGCAAGGGAGGATTGCTTACAGTGGAAGAGATGAAGTCTCTTATTTATAGTTGAGGGTTAGGGACCCTTTGGTAATTTGCGGCTTGTGGTCCTGCCCTGATGTTGCCCTAACATGTGGCGTAATGAGGGAAAACCTAGGAGGAATCTCCTGTAGAAGCTGGTAAAAAGGTAGTACGGGCAACAGTGGCAGGTGCGCGGGTGTGTACAGTGTGTCAGAGAGCCGTTTTGGGTTGATAACGAGGGCTAGGGGCACGCTCGTCTTTACCGTGTGCCTAAGGAAAACTGGAGCTAGGATCTTGAGTCTCCCGAGGGGGAGCATTCCCTTGTTTAGCCTTATGAGAAGGGTTCCCCGATCGTGTGTGCGTGTGGACGTTTCGTCGGTGAGACCAACTGACGCTCGAGGTTTGTTTCTTTCCTCGAGGCTGGGATACTTTGGGGGGGAATGGAGGAAGGTACGCTCGGGGAAATCAAATTGTGTGTGCCTGGTGGGCTCGTAGATCTAAGGAAAACTGGAGCCAGGATCTTGAGTCTCCCGAGGTGGAGCATTCCCTTATTTAGCCTTATGAGAAGGGTTCCCCGATCGTATGTGCGTGTGGACGTTTCGTCGGTGAGACCAACTGACACTCGAGGTTTGTTTCTTTCCTCGAGGCTGGGATACTTTGGGGGGGAATGGAGGAAGGTATGCTCGGGGAGATCAAATTGCCACGCAGTCATTGCTGATAGCACCATGTGTCAAAACGTGGGCCAACTGACCCGAGCCACGTGTCAAAACGTGGGTTGAGCATGTTTTGGGCCACATCAAATATATAGATAATTAAATATTTATATATATATAGATACTTATATTTTATTAAAATGTCCGTGCAACGCACAGGTTTTTTTGCTAGTTGGATATTATATTATGGTAGTTTAATCAACAGTTTTCACTCATTAAAAATGAAAATATTTGGGATGTTAGAGTCAACTATTGAATTTTTTTACTTTTTGTATGTGACGCCCGGAGCGGTGGGCCACCACAACCCCCGCACCTAAACAGGAACCCACATATGAAATGGACTTCCATACATAAGCCCAAATCTAAGCGAACGGAAACCTACACAAACACACTAGGCTAGCCAGGGCTAAACACTGATAGAGCGCACAAATCAAATAAACAGAATGCGTAAGCAATATACAGGATCTAAAAAAGAGCTCATCACGAGCCTACATTAACATGTAGGTGGCCACACGGCCCAAAATATACCAAGTATTTACTAGTTCTCCCAAATATACAATTCAAATTCATATACATATCCAGAAGCTTCCAAAATGTAACATATAAAATGTAGACTCGACTTATCCAAGCTAGTGCGACACCAAGACACACTTCCCCGCCTAACTCGAGCCACCTGCAACTGAAGTGTTAAGAAGAGGGTCGGTCTAAACTCGACTGAGTGAGGGGGCTAACGCAAACCCACACATATATACATATAGAGCATAGCATATAACAAAAGGGGATGGTCATGAATCGAGGGTAGGTTTTGCATACCAAATCATTTTCCAAAAGCATATCATATAATACGTAAAATAAAGCCTAACTCGATTCATAATCCATCGATACATAAATAGAAACAAATATTCGGCGAGTACGGACCTCCACCAACTCCTCATAACATATAACAAAACCAAATTCACAAATATCAATCCAACCGCACAACCATAGTATTTCGGGAGTCAAACCTCTCCACCTACAATACAAATACATACGGGGTAGCTAACCCACAATATGCCATCCCCGGTTATCCACCGAGGGCTCAAAGTATTACTCCTTCCCAACCTCCAAGAGTCGCACACAAATATTTCAAATTGAATCATGCACATGCTTAACCCGATGGCCCTTACCGTCCCGGGTGTCCTTACCCACAATTCCAGAGGCCCAAAATACTAAATCTTACCATATTCCCACATTTCAGGGCATACCTCGCTTATATCATAACATATACGTACAAAAGGATTCAAACCATAAGCTTATGTATGCTCATACTTATACCGATTTCATAGACTCAAAGGGGTATTCATAAGATCATAAACATATCTTAAACACACTTATTTAACTATATAATAAGTATAAAGTCGCATACGGGGTGAGAAATCATCACATAAAGGCCATAGGATTTATAACTAAAACAAAAGTTCCTAAACCTCACCTTATAGCAAAAGTAGGGTAGAGACCGGGGCCAAAACAAACAAGTGAACACCTAGTTCTCGGGCTCGATGACATCCGAAAAAGGCTCTGAAATAAAAGAATACAACATCCGAGATTTAGACTCAATTATGTACCAATTAGACGAACGGCATTGCTCATGAATGTCATGTATGCATATGAAGTGCATATACGTACCACTTAAGACATATCGGTTCATAACTCATGCAAATCATATCAAAATAATCCGAAAATTTAATACAAACAAGTTAACACATAATATGATATTTTAGTATCAAATAAAAGTCATAAATGAAGCAATAATTAACGAAACAATCAAACGAAACAAGGCAAAAAGCAGCAGGCACGCAGGGGAAGGGTGACATGGGAGTGTCACCTCCCAAGCACAAAATGGGACACTCCCATGTGTAAGGTCAGTGGCAAAAACACCCTTTGAAACGGAAATGTCTCCCCCCTAGTACAAAAGGTGACACCCACGTGTCTAAGGTCAGTAGCCTGACCAAACGAAATAAATTCAGATACGGGCATGTCATCTCGGGCACACCGTAGTGTCGCTGATCTGCTGTGTTTTTCTCCGTGGAAAAGAGCTGCAAATCCCCTGTTTTCAAGCCTAAAACATAGAAGGAACAAAAGGCAACAAATGACAGCAGCTAAGGTCACAAAATGTGCAAGAAATCCAAGCAAACTCAGTCCCAAAACTCATGCAAATCAAACCGGCAAGAAAAGGTTCAAGATATGCAAGTGTTTCTACCATTTTCTTTCAAAAACTCTTAAGTGCATTAATGGCAATTCATTCCTCAACCAACTACCATGAAATAGGATCAAAGAATAGAAATAAATAAGCTTCAAGGACAACATAAAAGTCTCAAAATTCAATTCAAGCCAAGGATGATCATATTCATCAAAATTCTTTAACAAATCCTTACTATTCCTCATGTATGGCATATCCATGGATTCTTAAACCTAAAATGAGATTCAAGTAGAGCAAAAGAAGCACAAGAAAGTAGAGAACATGGATCCATCCTTACCTTTAAAGTTGGAGCAAGATATGGCTTGAAATGAGCTCAAAGGACAACAATGGAGGAATGATCTTTGCTTGCTCTCTTCCTTGCATCTTGTGGCTGAATTGGCTCGAACGAATGGAGAAAGAGAGAGATGATGGAGTGTATAGGTTGGCTCTTGGTCAAAAGAAGTACACAAGATAGGTCTAATAGCTCAAATATAGGTCTTAGGGGCGTTATAGGCACGAGTGGCTGAAATTTGCATCGTCAGGGGCGCGGCCGGGGGGGGCGGGGGGGGGGGGGGGGGGGGGGGGTCGAAACGGCACCGAAAAAATACAAGGCTTGTTCCATTCAATCCGAATAGTCGATTCGAGTCCAACGGCAAAGACGGAACTCGAATACGAGTTCCCGAGCTCAAGTTATGAATAAAAGACTTAAGGGTGGCCAATTTGCAAAAAGGCCCAAAACTTTAAGAAAAAGTTCAATTGAGTCCACTAAGGTTCAAACAAGTCCAAATCGAAGTAAAAGCATACAATTAAGTCCTAAAATCATATATTTCACATAATTCACGAAATTAGCATGCTCCGGGATAAAATTCATATTTCGCAAATCTCACAAATCATAAGAATTCATATCATAAATTCAAATGGGACAATTCTTATCAAATAATCCAAATATTTCAAATGATTCATATAAGAAATTAAATAATAAAACATAATTCATATAAATGAATCAATTATATATGAAAAAAAATATAAATACGACAAATAAACTCACACGTGACACAAACCTGTACGTGCAAGCAAACGGGGTGTCACGTTGTATCACGCACTAAAATGTCCCAAAAGGTATTTGATGAACAACTTATGAAACACAACGTAAAAAATTTGAATTTAGGTCCAGCCTCGAGGTGAATGTTTACACTGCAGATACACTCGGTAAAAATGATATGCCTTGTGAAAATATTTTCAATTTGAAGTTTTGAACGTAAAAATGGGGTTTTGTTTAATATCTACAGACTTCATTCCAAATAACTTTTTCAAGTGTACTTTATCTCCTAATCTTTGAATGAGTACGATTATCCCATAATTTTTACAAAATATTGTACTTATCCCTTTTAACAGAGCAAATCTGTATAGAATAAATTTCAAATGTGTTGATATTATATATCAAATCGAAATTCTCAACGAAAGGACATAATAGTGATTTCGAAATCAAAATCTAACAACTGACAAAGGAGAAATCATCGACCAAAAACAACGTATGATAGACGAAACTTTGAAGTAGCTTCCAACGGCTAATAGGGTCGACTGAGATATGAACTTTATTCTCCTTATAGAGATGAACATGATCACGGTGGTTTTAAAACTTGTGTTGTTATGACGGAGAAGAAATCAACGGTTAAAGTTTATTAAAAGTGATTAAATATAACATTTTTTAAAAATTAGAAAAGCAATCGCATTAATTAATTCAAATGTTAGGGCCTCCGCAATTTCAGAATCTCCCTGGCGAATGGCCTGTTCTCCCCGGTCGGAATAGGTGGATTAATTCCTTCCTGTCAAAACGATGAAAAATTATGGAATTAGCCCATTTCTATATTATATATTATCCGAAATGAGAAAATATGATTTGTGCCTTTTTGGTATATTAATAAACTGATTACACTATCTACATATTAATATAAAACAAAATAAGAAAACTTATTTATTTCCACTTTCCTATTGGTATCCCACTATTTCATTTTTCTCAATTTAACTGGCTTTTGTTTTACCAACATTTCTTATTTCATTGTCTCGCCTTTTTTAATATATTCAATGTCTCCTCTCTCTATATCTCTCATTAATCTACATGTCAATTACAAATATAATTTATTTTATTTAATAAATAAGAATAATTACATCTGACTATATATCCTATATACAAGTAGTCAAATGTAAATAACCCTAATAAATATTAGTTTAATAAAAAATAATTTATTCAAATATAAAACCAACTTATGATTTTATTAAGAGATAAAGATTTTCGCCCATCCGAACTATTACCCTTTTGGCATTTCACCATCCCAACTATTTTTCACCCGAAACCGCCATCTAAACTTTCAATTCCTGACAAACCACCATCCCACAGCGGTTTTGACCATTTTTTGAGCGGTTTTGACTCTTTTATCAGCGGTTTTGGATGTTTTAACACATAATCTATGGAAAAATAACAAAGAGAGACATATTTACATGTGTTAAAACATCCAAAACCGCTGAAAAAAGAGTCAAAACCACTCAAAAAAGGGTCAAAACCGCTGTGAGATGGTGGTTTGTCAGGAATTGAAAGTTTAGATGGCGGTTTCGGGTGAAAAATAGTTGGGATGGTGAAATGTCAAAAGGGTCATAGTTCGGATGGGTGAAAATCTTTATCTCTTTTATTAATTTGGGACGCACACTAGTCAAGTGGCTAGTGTTAACGATGCTACAAAAAAATTAAAGTAATTAAGCCCATATCTATATTGAGCCCATTTCAAGAAAGAGTCCAATTGTATTTCCCCTGTGTAACCAAACAGACCAAAATCTTTTTAGGGTTTTGCATTGTATCCCTATATAATTAAGCCACACCCCATCTTCTTTAGGTTCAGTGCGGTCCCCTTCTCTTCTTTTAACCATCCTCCACCTCCACTGCGTGACTGTTTTTTTTAGATTTCTGCGTGTTTTTGATCTTTTGAATATATATTCAGGATGAAAATGATGAATATATGGTACATATGAGTGATGGGGAATCTCTTTTTTCCATCTGATCGTACAACACTTTTATTCGCTACGTTCTTTCTGATTCATCCTCTTTCTTCCTTTCAAACTCTGTGTCTGACTGTGTGTTTTTCTACAATTCTTGGTTTGTGGGTTGCCAACGAAGATGATTTTTTTTTTAAAAAATTCTATCTGTATTTGTTTCAACATTTCAAGAAACTGATTAAATTTTGTTTCCCGTGTCTGTTGGCTGAATTAATGTTTTAAATCGCAGTTTGTTTCGTCGGAAGGAAAATTAGGTCACCGCTGGATTATTTTCTGTGCTGACGTCATAAATAATGTTTAAGAATAAAAAATATCAAAATTATATTTAGAAGTGGCCAATTCCCAAAAAATCCCCACGTAGACTCAAATTTCTCTTTGCTCCCATTTTCAAAAATGTTCTCTGAACTCTCTAAATGAAAATCAAACTTTCTTTTTATTCTCCAATTTTTTGATATGTATAAAAATTTAATAATCGCCCACCTAAATCTCTAAATCATGTAATTAAATCATCCCCATTAATTATGTGATTTGGGGATTTGAATACGTGATTTTTGAAGAGAATTTGACCTATCATTTATGGATACTATTCAAAGAAAATCTCATTTAGAAGTACGTGTGAAGAGAATTTGACCTATCATTTATGGGTACTATTCAAAGAAAACCTCATTTAGAAGTACGTGTTTTTCTGTTTGCAATTAATATTTCGAATTAGGTATACAAACAATTTTAATTTATATTATCTAGTATGCAATTTAACTTGAAATTAGCTTTACTGTAGAGTTGATGGCAGAGGAAGGATTTTTTATGAAACTCAAGTCTTGACCTTAAAAAGATAATTGTTTATGAATTATATTCGAATCTCTCAGTTAATAAATAGTGTCTGAATTAGTAAAGTAGTAACTAAATCAGTTCTCCCTTAAGTGAGAGATCCCTAGAATAATCTCAAAAATTAAAATTTTTTTATTATTTTTATTTTCTATCAACATGTTTGATGGGTTCAGAATGTGAGGGTCTGAATCCGATCACTTTACGATTTGTAGTTGTAGAGGAAACCGCCGGAGCTTCGCCGGAAATGAGAAAGGGGGTTCTACCTGTTGGGACAAGCACAATAAAAGTCAGAAGGCCAAGCTGGGGGAACTGGGGGTGATACCCAGTTTGGCTCTCCGACGCTCAAGTCAGTTCAAGGTATGAAGGAGAAACGTAAGTTCAGTCACAGTTTCAGTGATGAAGAATGCTTACCAGTATAGAAGATAACTTTAGCTATTTATAGTTGAGGGTCAAGGGCCCTTTGGTCATTTGCCTCAAGTGGTCCTGGCCGAATGTTGCCCTAACACGTGGCGCCATGAGAGAGAAACCTAGGAGGAATCTTCTGCAAAAGCGGCCAAAAGTTGGTGCTGGCAACAGTGGCAGGTGCGCGGGTATGTACGTTGTGTCAGAGAGCCATTTGGGTGGTTGGTAACGAGGGCTTGAGAGCGCGCTCGTGACAACCTGGAGTATTGGAAGCCAAGATATCCGTTGGGGGGAATGAAGGCTCCAGTTCAAGTGACGAGCCAAAGGGGAGGCCACTCTGAGGGAGTGTGACGCGAAGAGGGCTCCCTTGGCACGTGGGCGTGCCAATCATTTAGTATGTAGGACGCTCGTGAGAGTGACAGCGCTCGTTGGGCTTAACTCATGAAGAAGGATTGCGCTCGTTGCGCTTAGCGCTCGTGCGCTGATGGGTGCAGCCTTGGGGAGACAGATGTCATCATCTCGGTGATGCCACGTGTCCTAACGTGGGACGATCGTATTTTGACCCCATCAATGTTAACTATATTTATGAACTTCTTTTTTTCTCATACTTTACTCTTATTTTTTTAATTATATATTTTTATTCTTTCTCATATTTTTTAATTTATATTTTGTATTATCTTTTAAATTTTTAATTATATTAAAATTAATTATAAAATAGATATTAACATAAAAATTTTAATTTAGTATATATTTAAATAATAATATTTTTATTATTTGCACATGCATAGAATGTGCAAGAGTTACTAGTAACTAGTAATTTAGCATACACTTGTGCGGAAAAAAATGACTTTATATTTGAATCCCTAATAGAAAAAACATGATTTTTTATTTAGAATGATTATGAATTTAAATCTTTTGGTGCGTTTAAAAAAAGTGTGAAGAAAAAAATCTTGCTATATACATATATATAACTAATTTGTTCATGTTAATATTTATTTTTAATATCTTTAATATAATTATAAACTTATAATAAATAAATAGATAATATCAAATTAATAAAAAGTAATAGTAAAAAATTAATTAAAAATTATAGGAAAAATGTAAAATAATATAATAGAAAAAAATTAAGGTGAAATATAAAAAACAGAATATTCTTTCAATGAATAAAATGATATTATAGATAGTAAGATATTTAACATTATTATATATATTTTTTTGGTGGAAAGATACATTATTATATGGGAAAATTTCCAAAATCCTTTCAAGTCACGGAAAATTTTAACCCAGACTCGGCTTGGTCGGACCCAACCAATTAAAAGAGCAAGTTTATTATACTTGTTATTTGATTGGTCACTATCCCTAAATTTTCCACTAACCACACGGCAAGTGTAAAACACTCGCCCTTTCATTACATCGGTTTGGTCGAATCAGACTCGGACTAGAATTAGCTCAGAGTCACCTATTAGCCATGATTTTGAGGAGTTTCAATTACTTTTTCTTATTACAAATTAATGAAATCTCACGTAGATTTTATAATTTGAAAATAAAAGTTACTTAACAACTACATCAAAATTTAAGAAAATTAATTCTAAAATTTTATAACAAAATTAAGAAAGAAAATATTAAAAAAAAAAAAAAAACAGTCGGTGGGGAAAAAAGTGGCAACTATTGTTGAAGTCCAAAAGCAGCCTTCCATGTGGGATTTTGGCTTCACAAGACAAACATTGGACAGTAAAATTTCTCTCTGACCAGAGTTTGTCACTTATTTCTTCTTCGTCCATTATTATATATATAATTTTTGTCTGACTTAAAAGTTGTTCTTAAATAATAAAATGATCTGAATTTTCGTATTAGACTAAATATATTATAATTTTCTCCGAAAATAATCTATACATTAAAGTGGAAGCCAGCTTTATGTCATAACTTATTTCAACTTATAAAATTAATTTTCCAAACGCCCTCAAAAAACTTAATATAATTACAAATTTACAATTCACGAAGTACATAGCAATGATTTTCCAGGGTTCGACAATATTAATAACCCCTAAAGTATATACTATCAAAAGTGGTAATTTATATATTTTTCACAGAGTTAGAACTTAGATTATAACGTAAAAGAAGATTAAAAGAAAATAGGAATATTCCTAAATATTATAGCTCCATTTTTAACAGGGAGAACTAGTAATAATTACTTATTTTTCACTACATGTTTTATTTATTTTCTTGATATTAAAATCTTTAGTACTAACTCTTTATTTTAAAAATTAAAATTTTGTTTGTACTCATTTTGTGTAAAAATAGTCAATCACCCTCATAAAAAGAAAAGAAAAAACACACAAATCATTTGTTAACATAATACTTCACATGAAGAACTTCAAACTTTTATTTTATATTTAATATTTTATATACAATACTTTTTTTGTGTATAAATATTGGGATAAAAATTAATTGGTGATATATATAATTTTGGTTTGTGGTGATAAATATTTGGTTATTATGGTTGATTCGGTATGAATTTGTTATGAATATTTTATTTGTGATTTTGTTATGGATAAAATCTAAAATACTCAAATTTTAAATTGAAGTATTGTCTATGTATAAAAACTAAATTAATTATGTCTAAATTAGGATATTATTCATAAAAAATAAAGTATTGAGGTTTAAAATTGGAATATTGTAAAAAAAACGCTAAAGCATCCAAATTTAAAATTAGATTATTATTCACAAAAATTACAGTATCTAAATTTAAAGTTAAATATTAAAAAAAACAAAGAAAAAGAAAAAAAAATTTAAAATACTGCTATCAATTTAGGTGTTGAAGAGTCAATAAAAATTAAAATTAAGAATATTAAAATTACTTATTCTAAAAAAGAAATTAGAATTTCTTCCACCGTTGCACTGAATTAATAAATAGTGCGGCTGTGGTTGAATAAGCATGTGACGTTATTTAGTATGTCTGTTCTCAACTAAGGTCGACTGAGTGACGGTGCACTTTTTGTCACTTCCATTTTGGCTTTCTCAAATTTTATATTATATGATGATATATAGGGTCTATTATATTCAAACAATGGGTAATCCATCAAGTTTTAATCTAAAGTCTTTTGTCATAATTTGTAGCATTTCATAAATATTTTCGAAGTTTATAAGATATTGGTTTCTTTAAAAAAGAAATTTAAATAAATTAGGATTAGGCATTAAACTCGCAAGAGGCGGATTAATCATCCGCTCAAGAATATGATAATAACGTAAACAGCTTATAGTTTGGATTAACCATTACGTTAGTATCCGTATTAACATCTTTTTAAGAGTGGATGATTTTATTTTCTCATAATATATTGAGCAGTTTACGTCAATTCATTATAATGTTTCTTAAAAGATGATTCTCAACATTCACATACTTGGTAAGTACCAACTGGCAGTTGCCTCAAGTGGATAGGGGTTTGAATTCACTTAAATAAAGTCTCGGTTTCTAACCATGTGGATGTAAAAAACTACGTTAGAAGAGGTTTTCACAATAAGCGCCTTCAGTTATCTCGGAAGATTAATCCTTTAGTCAATTAGATGGGGGGAAACTCTAAGAAATCAAAAATCTTCTCGTATTTTCATTCCTGAGCAAGTCTGCAAATTTTCATTAATTCCAATTAATTCGGTAACCAAAATTGTAATATTACCGAAATTGCACAAAAATCTCAAACAACCATCGGCCGGCCATAGTCATCACCAGTGAGGCCATCTGCTGCCACAGAGCGTTAAGTCTAATACATACTACTATTGGAATTAAGTTTGATCGAATCCATAAGATTATGTAACTTACATAAGGATTATAATTTCCCCATACACACCACCAGAGGTGGAGGAGGCATACTTTTAGGCCCAACCAAGAATCTTATGTAAAAATTATAAAGAATTTTCTTTATAAATTCGAAGGGTTATTATTTTTAGAGATAGTTTACTTTATTAGAAATAGATGTATTAGTTATTTAACACACTAATTTCTATGTTTACTAAAATATTGTAAGAATCATTGATGAAACCCAAGAAAATATAAGAATACACTATGTTATTTAACAACTCTAAAAAGGAGTTTTTAATTAACTAGAATTATCTATTGTAATAAACAAAACGAATTGGATATTTAACAAAATTTTAACATGATCATATTACATCCAACTAAATAATAAACCTAGAAAGTAAATATTTTCTTAATTTACGTCCTCCAACCAATTTAAAATTTTTCATAAGTTTCATTTTACCAATCCCGTCCCGGCCAATAACATGTTTGAGTCTATCAAAGTTTTCAGAGCAAATTATATTTTTTGTCCCATAGAATTAAGTTTTTTTGTAATTTTAGTCTTATGTCTTTAAAATTAGATACATTTAGTCCCATTAATTTTAAAAGTTACAATTCTGGTTCCATCGGTCAAATAATGGACGGAAAATATATTTTTTTCCTTTAAGTATTATTTGATGGGAAAAGTTACTATTTATTAGGTTGTTTCTTGTGGGAGTTTGATTATTAACACCCCATTTCCTAAAGAAATAATTATAATGTTATAAAAAGTCGAATAAATGTTATTCACTAGAACAATTTCGATTAATATTTAATTACATCACTACATTTGTAAGTTGGTGCACATGTTTAAGGGTTGTTTGGTACAAAAGCAGCAGCTCTCGAGAAAAATGAGCCCCAATTTCAGTGACAAAAGGACCACTTTTAATGACTTGCCGCAACGGTCACGCCTCTCTCTCATGTGCATCGGAAAACTATAGCCGATTAGAAGTGCTGAAAACAAAGTAATAACTAATAAATGAAAAACATGCCAAGAATTAAAAGCTCTCTTCACAACTTGTTTTGAGTATTACTTGCACCATCTTATGAGTACATTATTCTTTTCTAAAGTATTAGTCTCATTAATTGTTTATACACTAAAATTTAGCAAGACGCTAGACCCCTTAACTGAATTTGGAAAAAAAAAAGTAGGAATTATTTATTTAAGTATATTATATTTGATATATGGTTAATTTCATCTCTCCCAAATTTAATTGTAATATAATTATTTATATGTCATTAGTGTTGCGTCCTCTCCAAAATATTACTATTTTATTTGTCTTCTCTCTCTCTTGATTATTCCTCCTAACTCTTTGGTCTTTTATTTCTTTGTAGATCTGGATGCCTCATTTTTCTGTTCGCGGGTGATGAGTAATAACAGAGCTATTCTCTCTTTCTCTCTTTTATATATTTATGTGTGTTATTCAAGTTTGTTTGCCTCCTTTATATAGGTACAGACGAAAGTCTGTTTAGGATTTATTACGCATCAATGAAATGAAGAAAGAGTCCACTTAGGGTTTACTATTAGTCTACCCGCAGAGTCGTCTAGCTGTCTAGGCGAGGAAAAGTCATTCTACCACTAAGAGTCGTCCATCCGCGAATCTCTTTACCTCTAGTATATCCTTCGATTTCAAAATTACCAAGTATCCATGTGAGGTGGTTCCCATCAGCGTGCTTGTGGACGAACAACTTATCAATCTATTTTCGAGGTTTGAGCCTAAGTTTTGGATTCTATCTGGGCCTTAAAGTGTGTCCCAATTGTTAATATTTTTTGGATCCACTTATATAAGCATTTAAAACACATAAAAATAATTTAAACTACTTGAAACGATCTATAAAACTATTTAATTCTCTTAATTTTAAGAATACTATTTGCATTATTGCTTAGTCCTATATATTTTAAAACCATATTTTATAGGGAAAATTACATCCAACTACCCTGAGGTTTGCTCTAATTACGAATCAGTCCCTCTTTTTTCATTTATTACATATCAACCCCTAAAAACACTGTTTCAATTACATTTTAACCCCTAAAGAGGGACTGATTTGTAATTGAAACAGTGTTTTTAGGGGTTGATATGTAATAAATGAAAAAAGAGGGACTGATTCGTAATTAGAGCAAACCTAAGGGTAGTTGGATGTAATTTTCCCTATTTTATAACAAAACCTAATAGCTTATATATTTCGGAAAATCCTAAATAACTCCCCCATCCATTGGTCCAATTTCCTTCAACTCCCCCATTTTTATTCTCTCCCCACTAACTCCCCAACATACTTTATAAATCTCCCTTTACTCCCCATTTTGGTTGAATTTACGAAGATGCCCTTCAAGCTTATTAATTTTCCTCACAAACACTTCTAATTCCTTAATTAAATCAAAACCCATATATATATATATATATATATATATATATATATATATATATTTCTTCCTCACTCCAGAAAGCTCTACTGTGAAGAGATTTATGCATCAAGAATATACAGAAGCAGCATAACAGCAGCCATGGCGAGCATGATCATGGCCTCTTCCAGAGCCCTAATCATCTCCTCCACCCTAAAGCTCAAACCCCAAATCCACCCCAAAACCCAAATCTCTCTCCCCAAAATATCAATGCCCAAATTCCTAAAACCCCACCAGCTCCCCTCCCTCCTCGCCTCCGCCACCTTCACGCTCGCCCAAGCGCCGCCGTCTTTCGCCGTGAGATCGAAAAAGCTGCTCTTTTCGACTTCAACCTCACCCTCCCCATCATCGCCTTGGAATTCCTGTTCCTCATGTTCGCCATGGACAAGGTCTACTACACCCCGCTCGGGAAATTCATGGATGAGAGAGACGCCTCCATTAGGGAGAACTTGAACAGCGTGAAGGACACCTCCGGCGAGGTGAAGCAGCTCGAGGAGCAGGCGGCGGCGGTGATGAGGGCGGCGAGGGTGGAGATCGCGGTGGCGCTGAACAAGATGAAGAAGGAAACGCAGATTGAGGTGGAGGAGACGCGGGCGGAGGGGAGGAAGAAAGTGGAGGCGGAGCTGCAAGAGGCGTTGGCAAGCTTGGAGACGCAGAGGGACGAGACTGTGAAGGCTCTTGATGTGCAGATTGCTGATCTTAGTTAGGAGATTGTCAAGAAGGTGCTCCCTGTTTCTTGAAAATAAAAATTCCATCTTTACTGTGTAGCCCTTTTGGATTTGTAGTTAATTGAGGTCAAGAATTGCTGTATAATTGTTGAATGATGGAAATAATAATGCATTATAGTATCACACGGCATACCATTCGTACTAATTCAGTAATTGTACGTATCCTTTGTTGCGATGACACATCTTTCTTCATCTCGTATACACTTGTGAATATGTTCGTACATAAATGACCGAATGCCGCATCTAATCGGCCATATCTCGTGTAATTTCTGGAAGACAATCTCGTATAAACTTATGAATATGTTCGTACATAAATGGCCAAATGCCGCATCTAATCGTCCATATCTCGTATAATTTCTTGAGAAGTTCCGCGTATAAACTTCTATCAACCCCCCGTAAGCCTGAATTACACAACGTTTAGTCGTATAAGTGGTCATTGTCGGTAGAACAAGGTGACATAATTCCACTGCATGTAATATAAGATTCCATAATAGCATTTGTGTCTCAATTGCTACATGGCACCACCACATATATGTTACTCTAGTATGTATCACTTGGTGCAATGTCCCAAACGCTTCAATTAATGAATCTCATTTAGTACGTATAGTGCATTATAGTATCACACGGCATACCATTCGTATTAATTCAGTAATTGTACGCATCCTTTGTTGCGATGACACATCTTTCTTCATCTCGTATACACTTGTGAATATGTTCGTACATAAATGGCCGAATGCCGCATCTAATCGGCTATATCTCGTGTAATTTCTGGAAGACGATCTCGTATAAACTTATGAATATGTTCGTACATAAATGGCCGAATGCCGCATCTAATCGGCCATATCTCGTATAATTTCTTGAGAAGTTCCACGTATAAACTTCTATCAACCCCTCGTAAGCCTGAATTACACAACTTTTAGTCGTATAAGTGGTCATTGTTGGTAGAACAAGGTGACATAATTACATTGCATGTAATATAAGATCCCATAATAGCATTTGTGTCTCAATTGCTACATGGCACCACCACATATATGTTACTCTAGTATGTATCACTTGGTGCAATGTCCCAAACGCTTCAATTAATGAATCTCATTTAGTACGTATAGTGCATTATAGTATCACACGGCATACCATTCGTACTAATTCAGTAATTGTACGTATCCTTTGTTGCGATGACACATCTTTCTTCATCTCGTATACACTTGTGAATATGTTCGTACATAAATGGCCGAATGCCGCATCTAATCGGCCATATCTCGTGTAATTTCTGGAAGACAATCTCGTATAAACTTATGAATATGTTCGTACATAAATGGCCGAATGCCGCATCTAATCGGCCATATCTCGTATAATTTCTTGAGAAGTTCCACGTATAAACTTCTATCAACCCCCCGTAAGCCTAAATTACACAACTTTTAGTCGTATAAGTGGTCATTGTTGGTAGAACAAGGTGACATAATTACATTGCATGTAATATAAGATCCCATAATAGCATTTGTGTCTCAATTGCTACATGGCACCACCACATATATGTTACTCTAGTATGTATTACTTGGTGCAATGTCCCAAACGCTTCAATTAATGAATCTCATTTAGTACGTATAGTGCATTATAGTATCACACGGCATACCATTCGTACTAATTCAGTAATTGTACGCATCCTTTGTTGCGATGACACATCTTTCTTCATCTCGTATACACTTGTGAATATGTTCGTACATAAATGGCCGAATGCCGCATCTAATCGGCCATATCTCGTGTAATTTCTGGAAGATAATTTCGTATAAACTTATGAATATGTTCGTACATAAATGGCCGAATGCCACATCTAATCGGCCATATCTCGTATAATTTCTTGAGAAGTTCCGCGTATAAACTTCTATCAACCCCCCGTAAGCCTGAATTACACAACTTTTAGTCGTATAAGTGGTCATTGTTGGTAGAACAAGGTGACATAATTACATTGCATGTAATATAAGATCCCATAATAGCATTTGTGTCTCAATTGCTACATGGCACCACCACATATATGTTACTCTAGTATGTATCACTTGGTGCAATGTCCCAAACGCTTCAATTAACGAATCTCATTTAGTACGTATAGTGCATTATAGTATCACACGGCATACCATTCGTACTAATTCAGTAATTATACGCATCCTTTGTTGCGATGACACATCTTTCTTCATCTCGTATACACTTGTGAATATGTTCGTACATAAATGGCCGAATGCCGCATCTAATCGGCCATATCTCGTGTAATTTTTGGAAGACAATTTCGTATAAACTTATGAATATGTTCGTACATAAATGGCCGAATGCCGCATCTAATCGGCCATATGTCGTATAATTTCTTGAGAAGTTCCGCGTATAAACTTCTATCAACCCCCCGTAAGCCTGAATTACACAACTTTTAGTCGTATGAGTGGTCATTGTTGGTAGAACAAGGTGACATAATTACATTGCATGTAATATAAGATCCCATAATAGCATTTGTGTCTCAATTGCTACATGGCACCACCACATATATGTTACTCTAGTATGTATCACTTGGTGCAATGTCCCAAACGCTTCAATTAACGAATCTCATTTAGTACGTATAGCACATAATAATGCATTATAGTATCACACGGCATACCATTCGTACTAATTCAGTAATTGTACGTATCCTTTGTTGCGATGACACATCTTTCTTCATCTCGTATACACTTGTGAATATGTTCGTACATAAATGGTCGAATGCCGCATCTAATCGGCCATATCTCGTATAATTTCTGGAAAACAATCTCGTACACACTTATCAATATGTTCGTACATAAATGGCCGAATGCCGCATCTAATTGGCCATATCTTGTATAATTTCTGGAAAACAATCTCGTATACACTTATCAATATGTTAGTACATGCATCTAATTTGCCATATCTCGTATAATTTCTGGAAAACAATCTCGTACACACTTATCAATATGTTCGTACATAAATGGCCGAATGCCGCATCTAATTGGCCATATCTTGTATAATTTCTGGAAAACAATCTCGTATACACTTATCAATATGTTGGTACATGCATCTAATTTGTCATATCTCGTATAATTTCTGGAAAACAATCTCGTACACACTTATCAATATGTTCGTACATAAATGGCCGAATGCCGCATCTAATTGGCCATATCTCGTATAATTTCTGGAAAACAATCTCGTATACACTTATCAATATGTTGGTACATGCATCTAATTTGCCATATCTCGTATAATTTCTAGAAAACAATCTCGTACACACTTATCAATATGTTCGTACATAAATGGCCGAATGCCGCATCTAATTGGCCATATCTCGTATAATTTCTGGAAAACAATCTCGTATACACTTATCAATATGTTGGTACATGCATCTAATTTGCCATATCTCGTATAATTTCTGGAAAACAATCTCGTACACACTTATCAATATGTTCGTACATAAATGGCCGAATACCGCATCTAATTGGCAATATCTCGTATAATTTTTGAAAAACAATCTCGTATACACTTATCAATATGTTGGTACATGCATCTAATTTGCCATATCTCGTAAAACAAACACAAGTCACCACAACAAACACAAGTCAATACATCAAACACAAGTCACCACAACTGAAAGCCATACTCCACGAATCTCGGGAATTAGAAGCCATAGCCTCAGATTGGGGTGTAAGTGACGTTCTCGCATCTTCTCCTCGGTACCTAACAAGGCTGCCAAACAAAATAATGTAGCAAAATACAACAGGTCAGTTTCATCATTGTAGCAAAATACAACATTGTAGCAAAATACAAAGTACCTGAACCCAGTCGATCCCATATGCTCGGTTTCATCATCCCTATCAGTGGCCTTAATATCAACATATGTCAAATTGAACGTTTTATGTAGATCAATCATGTTATAAACATCTTCATCACTCAATAACCTAACTTCATGATCCTTAGCATGAGGCGCAGTGTAGGTCAATCTTAATTCATTCATGTTTACCTCAGGCCAACAACCACATACAATTGTCTTCAAAGTGGTCAAATTAAAGTCGACCCTAATTGAGATTACCTGCAATTTGTGATTATAACGAATACCACTAAGAAGACGCACAGGTGTGCTACATTCACCAACTTCATGTGGGCTACCCATGTCTAATGCCGAAACTGAGGCAACAATTAATTCAGCAAATTGAGCTAAAAAATGGTGAAAGGAAAGAATTAATTCAGAGGCAACAATTAATGCCGAAACAGAGTCAACAATTAATTCAGAAATTGCCTGAGATTAGCAACGAGGGGAGTCAATAATCAGTCCTACATTTCGTCGGCGAAGGTCGTCGGAGCCGATTACAGTAAATTGCATTGACGGGATCGGCGAGAGAGATGGCATCTTCTAAATGTGCAGAGAAATTGCGGGACAGGTTGGTACGCTAGGCCAGATGGAGTCGTCGCCGGAAACCCACCTGGAACGTCTTCAAATCGGCACCGGCGGTAGAACACTTTCTTCCTCAAAGCTGCACCGATCCCCTTTTCCTTTTTTCTGGTTGTCAATGTTGAAATATATACAATAACAATAATAATAGTAATAAAGGTGGGTAATATTATTAATAGTTAATCACTCAATTAAGTTATTAGGGGTTAATCACTCAATTAAGGCCATTAGGGAGCAAATAAAAATTCAAACTTTGATTTGGGGAGTTAGTAGGGATGGGCTAAAAATGAGGGAGTGAATGAGGATTTTAACAAACCTTGGGGAGATAACAAAGACAATCCCTATATATTTCATAGTATTTTATTAGAGAATTAAGGATTTTCTTAAGAATATGAAGGAAAAAAAAAAAAAAAAAAAAAGCGTAGTTAGTGCATGTTATTCGACTTTTGGTCATCTCGGTAAGAGCAAAGAACAGAGATCCTATGACGAGAAAAGGTCGAGGAGGAATAATAAATATCGAAGACATCCTCTTTCCTTTTATAACGTAATCATTTACCCCACCTCTCTCCCCTTTTGCCTTGCCCCACTAGATTTTACCCCCGCTTTTCACTACACTAATTCTCTCAATTAATGTAATAATACCCTTCATAATTATTCCATTCCTCTTTGTTTCAAAATAGCATCATGCAAATCTATCTAATTTTAACATCATTTTTTTAAATTTCTATTAAATCTTTTATTCCATGTTGCATGTACAAACATATTATACAGTGGGGGAGTCATAATTTTATCCGAAAACAAAATAAAACGAATTATTTAACTTCTAATGGTAAAAAACATATATAATAAGAAGAATAAGATGCTTCGAATGAAGGGGACTACCGCATGTCCCAGCTACAACCCTGATACTATAAGAAACTCTATCTCTCCGAATCCTCCTTATTAGACCGTTAAGTACCTGATATATATTCTTCAATTATTTTGTCAAGTCGAGGTGTGGGATCTTTAAGATCAGAGATTTAATCTTTTTGCTACAAAATAAAACTCTATCTCAATCCCGATTCAATCGAATCCAATCAATTATATTTTTTCTAAATTTTTCAACATTTGCACGATTAATACAAGAGACTCACCTCTCTTTATACAAATTTAACCGAAGCAAATTCATAATAGAATTATCTCGATATATAAAATGCTATTTTCACATGGTATTGATAAGTTAATAAGAATATGCATTTAAAAATTAGCATTGAATACCCATAGACGAAATGATGAAGGGCAAAAGTGAATTTACATCCATTTCAATAGTATTAACAACATGCAACAAACAGACTAAGACAACCGACTTACCCTAACCAAAAAGAAAAGGAAAAAAGAAAACGAAAACAGAGTGAGGCTTCTACATAAAAGTCATCCAACACAGACGAAAGAGAAAGAGCAAACATCTCTCCATCTCTCTCTCTCTCTCGTTTCTCTCTGTGCGTGAAGGAGATCAGGAATGCTAATGTTGGATGTAATTCATAGCACAAACATCCATTCCTTGAGCTCAAAGCCACAATTCAGTTAGCACTCAGCAGGCAACATTGTGAATTTGTGATAATCTTTGGTCCCCATTGTACTCATTGCAGTGAAGAGAAAAGGGACCAAAATGAGTGCTAAAGAAGCAATGGATTTGAGTGGCAGACGAAGAGGGGGTGCCCCAAAAGCAGGCTCTGTTTGGGAGAGCAGAATGAAGGTCGATCAATTCAAAGGTGGGATCAAAGTCTTCAAAGCCACTCATGATGATTGCACCACCAACAACACTCACAACATCACCACTGCCACTACAAATAGTACGACCACCACTACTGCTGCCAGTCCTCGTACTCCCAACAATTCTGAGATTCAGATGGAGAAAAAAGCTGTGAACAAACAGAGCCCTGTTGGGAAGAGGAAAACGTGGAAATCTGACAGCTGCGAAGGGAGCCCACTGCAGATTGCGCGTCAGAGATCTGAATCGAGCAGCAATTCGGATGAAATTAGTGTTCCCGGTGATGGGGTTAAGAAAAGCCCTGTTTCCCAAATCAGGAAACCGAGAACCCCGTTGAGGAAGGTTAAATCTGATTCTCTTACCCAGGTAATTAATGGCGGTGGAAATGGAGATACTGCTAATCCTGAATTGAAGAAGGTGAAATCTGAGAGTATCGAGAATTTTGGGGATGATGAGCCAAACAGGGCGTTAGACCCAGCCGGATCTGATGCTGAAGATTGCAAGGAATTTGGCGTGTGTGAAGAGAAGGCGATTACAATTACAAGCAATGTGGGGAAAATTGAGGATAAGGGTAATCCAGATCCTTCAGATGTGGGAGAAATTAAGAATAAGGGTACTACGGATCCATCAGATGATGATGATAATGATTTTGCAGATGTTGAAGATGGTGATGATAAGGAAATTGAGGTTGAGAAAAAGAGTGTTGATGTGAAACTGAAAGAGATTACTGTGAAGAAGAATATTGTGATTCAGAACAATAAAAAACCAGTGCCAATTTCTCCCGTTGTGAAGAAATTACAGACACCCCCTTCTGTAAATCATGCAAAAGTTCATCCAACTCCAGCAAAATCTAAACCCAGTAAGTTTCAATCTCTTTTCTGTCTCTTTCATACACATAATTTCTAAATTTTTTCTGGGTTTTTTCATTTAGGTTCAGATAGTTATCATCCAAGAACCCACAGCAGATTGCAAAGCTTTGGTGAGTTTCATTTAATGGCTTGAATTCTTGTTTGATTATATATATTTTTTGGGGTTAAATTGAGTTTTAGTGTTGATTGGATTGATGCATATCAGTTGACTTGGTAATGTGGAGAGATGTATCAAAATCAGCATTCATTTTTGGGATTGGGACCTTTGCCATTATTTCATCTTCATACACAAAGGATCTTAACATCAGGTTAGAATTGCATTAATTTCAACTGATTTCTTGATTTCTGTTGTTTAATACTTTAATTAGCTAAATTAATCTGTGATTTGGGAGCCATTTGCAGCTTTGTTTCTGTGGCTTCCTACTTGGGCCTTGTGTATCTTGCTGCAAACTTCCTTTTCAGATCCCTCGTTAGCAGGTAATCAATTTTCCAAACTGATTAAGTACTGTAGAGTGGCGTAAAAATGATCCCTCTTTCTATTTTCGTTTGTCCCGAATATAGTCGACTTTACATTTTTTTTAGCTTATTGGTTGACCTTTACATTCCTTTTCACACCTCTATATAAATCTTTCTTATTTTCAGTTTTCCTTCATAATAATGTCATTTATAGGAATTAATATGGGATTAGCTGGAAAAGTATGGAGTTTTTTCTGTCCATTAACTATATTAACTATTAATTTTTTATGGGTGTGGGAAAAAATGAGATTATTTTGGCTGATGGAAGGAGTAAATAAATAATTATGGTATTAATAAGTTAATTAAAAATTGCTGACCTATTTTTTAAATTTTCATTTGTAGGAGATCGGTGGAGAATAATGAAGAGTATGTTGTTGGAGAGGAAGAAGCCATTTGGGTTATAAAATTAATTCTGCCTTATATTAATGAATTTCTTTTGAAATTGAGAGCTTTATTTTCAGGGGACCCCTCCACCACAATGAAGGTACAGTTTTCAGTTTAATTATTATTATTAATAATATATATATATATATATATATATATATATATTATTATTATTATTATTATTAGTAAATAGCATTGGAGTTTGATATTGTGAAATTCAATGTGAAAATTGACAAAAAAAAAAATCTGGCTTTTGCAGTTGGCAGTGTTGCTGTTCATTTTGGCAAGGTGTGGAAGCTCCATAACCGTGTGGAAGATGGCCAAATTAGGTCAGTTTGGTTTTAATTTTATTTTTATTTTATTATGCTGTTCTTTCTCAGAAAAATTTAATTAAAACTCAATCCAATCAAACCCAACAAATTATATAATTAAGGGTATTATCGTACAAATATAAAATATTTTTCTTATGGATATACAAATTTGACTGAATCTGATTCGTATTAAAATTTCTATTATTTTTGATAATATTTTAACAATCCCTGCACTAGCAATCTAAGAGATTAACAGTCAAACTGTAAAGGTGATTATAAAATTTTAAGCATCTAGAAGATTATTATTATATTTTTTGGTAGCAATCTAAAAGATTATTGTTAATTACTTTAATAAGATAACATTCAAGGGAATGACATAAAACCTTTCATTTTCTAAAAATTTCTTTTCATTTTGAGTATTATTTTTAACCTTTCAGTGTTGATGATTGATTTGTGACAGGCTTTATTGGAGTATTTACAGTGCCAAAAATCTGCTCAACCTATTCCTCTCAGTTAACAGCATTCGGTAAATAAACAATCACATCAAATCCGCCCTAAATATTTTGCAATTTTATTTGCCGCATCCCATCTTCACAATTCTATCAAAATTAGTAATTCTTTTAAAGTCATATATCTAAATAATTCGGTATTATACCAACTTATTAAAAATTTGAGCAAATTGCATTTTTGGTCCTATAGTAATAGGTGATTATCACTTTTGGTCCCCTGGTTTCCAGATCTGGTTTTTTTGGTCCCATACTAATTTTTTTTTATCACTTTCAGGACTTCCGTCAAATATTTGACGGAAGTCACTGTTCATCCGTTAAAGTGGATGAACAGTAACTCCTACCCGCGGATGAACAGTAACGGATGAACAGTACTTCCGCCAAATATTTGACGGAAGTCCTGAAAGTGATAAAAAAAAATTAGTATGGGACCAAAAAAACCAGATCTGGAAACCAAGGGACCAAAAGTGATAATCGCCTATTACTATGGGACCAAAAATGCAATTTGCTCTAAAAATTTTGTGGTAAGATGTTTGGATATAAGGGTAAAATCTCAAAGGACTAGAATCAATATAAAAACATAAATACATAATATAATTCAATATATAAATACATTAAAAATGCATAAGCAGAAAAACTAAATGGGTCTTGGAATTTGATAGATATTGATGTATAAAAATGCTACCATATTTATTGTGCAGTTATAAATCTGAAAATAATAAAGTCGTCGTTATTTCGTGTTATTATTAATTTCAATAATTGTTTGTAGCATATAATATGAGAATAATTATTTCAACAAATGGTGGGGACCAAAGGAGAGACATTGTTCATTAGGCATTGTCACCCAACGGCTCCTTTTTTTTACATTTAATTTTTTGACAACATAAAACAATCTGAAATAGTAAACTGAAAATGCTAAATTTTACTATATTATTTGCAGAATATGTCAACAGTGTCACACTTTGGTCCACAACTAAGACCATTACTGCTACATTTACTTTCACTGGAATAAATTCAAGAAAATGTATAAGTATAAAATCAAATAAATATCGGCTTGCTAATAATTTTAGAAAATATAAAAATAATTTTCTATATTTTTCCCCCTCCTTATCAATGTACTTGGGCAGTTTTCAAATTTAGTACCATTGGTGTAAGTTTTTTGGTTTCGGATTTTTTATTTTATATGAATCTCATAGGTGACATCATTGAAATACTTAGTAAATTAAATATCTAAAATTCATACATTCTATTTTCGTTATTTATTTTAGAAAAGAAAAAGAAATTAAAAGTCCTAAATCCTAACGTAGCAAAGTACAAAAAAATGAAGGTACATTTTGGATTAGAAGATTTCGGGATGCTTGGGAGTCATGTACCCACAAGAAAGCCGTAGCATTTGCCATCTTCACTCTTGTTTGGAATTTGTCGTCCGTTGTTGCCCGAATATGGGCAGGTACGTCGATACATTTTATTTTGTATTTTTATAGACGATGATATATGTGCACGGAAATAGACATGAGAACATGATACGATAAGACTAGACAATGTAGTGTTTCTTTTTTTTTTTTTTAAATAAATTTACTACGTATGAGATATACAACAATGCAAATGCTTCGTGCTACACAAAAATGATAAAAAGATATTTTTAAAAGTATCGATATATTATAAATCTAGTAATTCAATAAATTTTTGTTTTCCTATAACGCATGTTCTCAATTCATTACATATATATCATATCTATATGTTTTGTGATGAATTCATAAGATTTCTAAATAAACTAATTAATGAAGATTTCTGTCAAAAATAGTTTGCGATAACAAATTGAGTGACTAATTCCATCGTTGAAGGCAGGGAAGAGTCGGGGTCAATGTGGCGTCATCACCTGTCCCCCGCCTCAGTTTTCTTGCCTCTATGATATATATTAATTTATCACAAAAAATACAAATTTCGTTTTGCAAATCAAGAATTTTTGTGTTTTTGTCCCCTAAGATTAAAAATATTCCATTCTATTAATCTTGTCCTTCTCGATTAAAATTCTGACTCTACCATTGTGCCCGAAGCAAGTGTTTTTATTGATGTGTATTTTTCTAACGTGTTTTTGATGCATATGATGCAGTATTTGTGCTGTTTGTGGCATTCAAGTACTATAATCAGAAGTCATTGATGCAAGAGGGATGGGTGCAAGAAGAAGAAGAAGCCACAGATAGTATGGCAAATAATATTTGGCAAAGACAAGATAAGCTAGGACAACGTAGACCTACACAAATAACTCAAATGTCAAAGCAAAAGAAAGTGTTTTGACTGTACAAGGAATAAAGCCATAAGCTAGCAGCATATGGATACAAAAAATTATTACAATCTATATCTATATATGCCTCACTTCAATGTTTGTATATTGTTACCATTATATTTATATGCATCCATCCAAATTCTTTTGCCTATATTTGTATAATTTACATACCGAATATGGAATATACACCAAGCATTATAATACAAAAAAAAAAAAAAAAAACCTACTGGATGGTAGCTGGAGGAAGAGCTGCAAATGAGTCGAGTCTAGTGAGCCCAGCTCAGGCTGATTATTGAAGTCAAATTGGATCAAGCTCGAGTTGTGTTCCATTGGGCTCGAGCTGAATTTCAAGGCCCCGTGTGTCTAAGCTTGTGCCTCACGAGTTCGAGAGTTATACATATATATCTATATATATTATTATATATTTGTGTGGTTTATATATATATAATATACTAAATACTTATCATATATTGTACATATAATTTTGTTAATTATATCATATATGATAGGGGCTTTAATTATGGGCTTTGGCAAAGGCTTGAGTTATGGGCTTGAGAGTGGATCAATGGGAATTTGGTTAGGAAAAACATGATTGGGCCGACAATAAGAAAGATAAAGCAGGCCCAGAAGGAAAGCATACATGGAACAGGAAAGGGGAGATTAATACACGTGTAGAGCGGAGATTGAACACTGTTCATTATATATAGCAGCTCCTCAAATGAGGAAAGGTAACTCATATACACTTTCTATTCTTAATTCCTTGCTTGATAATTTTCCTTGGAATCTGACTTAATTCAGTGGAGGGTCTACGCCGGGCCATCCTCGGCTAGTCCCTCTAACGAAGTGTTTACGTATCTGTTGTGTAGCTTGGAGATCACTTATCACTGCTAGTGGAGTTACGTGTTATATAAGAAGGTACGATTTAGTCATATCAATTGGCGCCATCTGTGGGAAACACTTTTTAAAGTTCCTACGTTACGATCATCCCAAGTAAGTGCGATAGATATGGGTGAGGAAGATGCAAACCACGAAGTAGGTGAGGAGGGTCAGCAATCACCAACGATGTCAGAGGAAATTAATACGTGGGTCTCCGATGAGTTAGCAGTGGCTACGCACTACAAAAAAACAGCCATTTCCAGACGAACTTTTCAGACGAAATTCCAGACGACTTCGTCTGGAAAATTCAATTTCCGACGAACTTCCGGCGAAATTCCGACCAACATCAAGTCGTCTGAAAAACACTCGTCTGAACATATTTCAGACGAACTTTCAGACCAAATTTCCGACGAAAATATATCCCGACGAACTTTCCGGCCAAATTCCGACGAACCAATGTGTCGTCCGAGATCTATAGAGTTCCGACGAACTATTTTTCCGACGAATTCCAGACGAACTTCCCGGCCAACTTTCCGACGAATTTTCCGACGAACTAATTTTTTCAGACGAACTTTTTAGAATTTTATTATTTTATTATTATTTTTCAGACGAACTTCAGACGAACTTTCAGACGAATTTTCAGAATTTTATTATTTTATTATTATTTTTCAGACGAACTTCAGACGAACTTTCAGACGAACTTTCAGAATTTTATTATTTTATTATTATTTTTCAGACGAACTTCAGACGAACTTTCAGACGAACTTTCAGAATTTTATTATTTTATTATTATTTTTCAGACGAACTTCAGACGAACTTTCAGACGAACTTTCAGAATTTTATTATTTTATTATTATTTTTCAGACGAACTTTCAGAATTTTATTATTTTATTATTATTTTTCAGACGAACTTCAGACCAACTTTCAGACGAACTTTCAGAATTTTATTATTTTTATTATAAATCCAGACGAACTCGTTCGTCGCAAATTCGTCGCAAATTTATTTTCTTTTTATAATATATTTTATAAATTTTTATTTTTATCCTGATTGTATCCATATAAAAACAATGATTTGAAATTTAATAATATAGATAAATCTGACAACATTATAATTGCAATCCTTCAAAAATAAATTCATACAAGAACATCCAGCAACATTATAATTCCAAATCCTACATAGATAAATTCGTACATGAAAATTGACAAATTCTAACAACTTGAGAATTTCTAAATAATAAAAGAAGTGCTACAAGTTTCAATCTGATAACCTTTTTTCCAAAACACAAAACAAACATGTCATAGCAGTCTTGTTCCTTTTCACTTGCTTCTTCTAAATTCCTTTTCACTTGCTTGTTCATCGATCTGATAGAACATAAAATACAACAAAAATCAATCAAATAAGCACCCATTCCACTTGAATTTAAGAATTTAAACAAACTCAACAAACGGTCTAGGCTATAAACTAACTAAACATGTAAACTTCAGAAATTCCAAATGCTCATGCAAGAATCTTCAAATTCAAGAATCAAACTAAAAACAACATAATTCAACAATGAAAAAAAATAAACTCTCCTTGCTGCTGTATCACTATAAAAAATTCAAAGATAACTCATCATTATAATTCATCATTCATCATTCACTATTTATAACAAGAATCAAACCCAAAACAACCTAGTTCATCATTCTCACTAACCTGCTTGGTCATTTGATTGGCCTCGTACATTGGAGTTTGCATTAATCTGTTGTTCAAACATAATTGCCATATGTTTTATTGCAGATAAAATCTCTCCCTGCTGCTGTGCAACCTGCTCCTGTTGTCGTCGCAACTCAGCTTGCTCCTCGATCATTTCGTGTCGTAACGCAGCTTGTTGTTCAATCAATTGTTGTTGCTGCCTTCTCAATTCATCAAGTTCTGGCAATGCAACCGAGCTAGTGGAACAATGCTGAGAACTAGTGGATGCACTAGTAGTACGTGAGCATTTGCTCTTCAAGTAGGGCATCCCGTACACCTCACCCTTCTTGTTTGGGCCCCCAGCAGCTTGTTGCCATAATTCAACATCAGTAGGCAAGTTAGCTCTATCCTCGTCACTAAGTTGAGCTGCTTGTTGGTTCCTAATCACTAATGATATAACATCACTAATGATATTAAAATTCTAAGTAGTGGAATAACAATGTGGCAAGGAAATCAGAAGTGTCCTATTAGGAAGAAAATCGGCGAAATTCATTGGAATCCCAATTCAGCGAAATTCGTTAGATTCAATTCAACATCTACATAGATCAGTTACAATTTTCTGGCACACAAAGGATGCCCACATTTCATGGGTGCATAAGTTCTAAACATTTAAAGGTTGACAAGATCAAGTTTGCTGATTAGACTGGTCAAATCACTAATTTGACAAACTAAATCAATATAATATCCAATTGAGTGTAGAGGGAATTTGAAAAACTAAATCAATCTAAACTTGTAATACAAACAAACCAGAATATATAACATTAATTCATGTATTTTTGCAACTATATAAATAAAACTGCAGCTTTAAATTCCACTTTCAATTTCAATCTTCTGTTTTCATTTTTTTTAATCTTTATATACAGAGGAAACAAGTATCTTACTAGGAAACAAGGAATCTGACTTTTGTACAATCAAAGTGCCAAACATTTATTAAAAGGAAAGAACTTACGAGTTCGGTTATTGTATCTTGTGAGGCTTTCTCAGAAATTACAACAGCTTCAACTTGAGCAGCAGTATACGCTCGTAACCACCTTCAACAACATCCAACTTCTGACTCATTTCTCGAAACCGATGTCGACATTCTAGCTAAAAAAAAAAGGAAAAGAAAAAATATTTTTCAGCAAGCAAAAAACCAAACTGTGCAACAATTATAGAACACTTATATGGTTCGATAAGATCATTATGGATAAACACAACATACACTGAGCTAAAAGCAGGAAAAAGACCCTTTCTTGAACTATATTAAGGGCTCCCTCTAATTACTCCTTAAACTTGATTTCATAGCATAAACAATGAAACTTTAAGCAATGTTCATTAAAAAATCAAATCTTTGAGCCCCACATAGATTCAATCGAATGCCCAAATAAACTATTTCTTCAAATCCAAAGGAATAAGCAGGAAATGGGATTTCCAGGAAATGAGAAAACAAAACTCAATCAAAAGTCAGCTGAACAAACAAACTTTAGTCACTCCCACAAAAAGTTTCAACAATGAAAGATGATTGAGCAAACTACTTAAAAGAAAAGGAAAAAAATAAAGTAAAACTACTGTAGCAAGCATACAAAATCAAAACAACTCAAATGGACAACTTCAGAATATCAGACATTTAATTTGTCTTGAAAGCGCACAAGATGCAGGAGATTTGTACAAGAGAGCAACAACTGATAAATTTGTAATTTCATGTTTTAAAATACCCAAAACAAAGCATCACACTATTTCATCTTTTTCTCAACTATTGCAACAAGCATCACACTATTTCATCCTTTTGAAATTAACACAAAACAAAGACACAAACACACATCTCAATCAACATATAGCAGTTAATACACAAAATTGTAGCCAAGTTTCATACAACGAAATAATAGAGGATTAGATCATTAGCTCAGAGTCGATTATTGCAAAAGCTTTAGAGATAATCAATCCACCCAGCATGAAGTTACAATAATGATTTTTAATAGGAAATGAATACTTTTAATTTACTTAAAATTGCCAGACTAATTTATAGAGAGAGTTTCTGACTAGCTTTGTTATTTTTTCTAACCGAAAGAAGAGTTTCTGATAGCAGAAAATAAATCATCACCAGACTAATTTATAGAGAGAGTACCGATACTTACTTCTGAGAGCAAGCGATTCTTGGGGAGCAACATGGCCAGCTCTGCCTAAAAAATCCCCAAAAATGGGAAGAATCTGTTAACACAAATAAACCATACGATTAACATAACTGAAGACATTAAGACTTCATACGATTAACATATAGAAAGAAAACTTGACACTTAGTGTGACAATGTGATTCAATATGTTTAAAGAATTGTGAATTAAGCAACAAGTTAAGAGGCCACACCATTACTGTTTCGTCGGAAAACTTTTTTTGCAAATAACTTCACTCACAGTCTTTGCAATTGATCAACTAGGATTTATCATTCACAACACGATTATTTTCTATACCAATAAACACATTTCATCCAAACCAATTTCGTATTTACTTTTATCTATAGCTATCAAAACCAATTTCCAAGTCAATTTCCAACCTATAAAACTGATATAGACAAAAACATATTGATGTCCAGAATATTATAGTCACTCCACTTTACATTAAAACAGAGTTGATATACCTCTATTATGCTGTCAGTTGTGAGATCTAGCTGATGAATATCCAGGCGTTCAACAAAGTAATTCTTCAACTCCAGAAGCCCAATTGTCCCTGTTTAAAATAAAATCATTTTGATTGACCAATTAATTAGTGAATTCATGTATCATTATTCTCTAACCACATGGAATATTTACTTGATGTTGATAACTGAATAAGAATCAACTAACAGAAATTAAATAACTTACTTTGATTGTCAATAAAGAGAGAGTTTTCCCTTCTTTTCAGCTCTTGCCTTCAAGCTCTTTTTCTATACTTTAACTGAATAAAAATCAATGATTGAAAAATGAATCTAATTTTTCAGCCCCATGGAATCCAAGTGTCATGCAACTAAAGAACTTAATAATGCTCTATTGAAGGCAGATTGCCAAAACTTGGAAAACATCTTTCAGGAGATCTACTTCCTATATGAAATAAAACTAACAGATTCATAAGGATATACAAACTGCCAAAATATAGAGATAGCTGCACAAAACGATGACACCGAATACAAATAAAACTTGGAACATAGTCCACGAAAACTCAGACAGACTTGGAACATAGACCATGATATAATACTTCACAGCAGACTAACAAAAAAAATTATGAAGAAAACTTTCTTGCTTTTTGTTGCTACCCATGTAGGAAAAATTATGTTACATGCATCTTGTTAGTATTTTAACTAAGTTTATTATTATATTAGTATGGAATTATAAAAACACTTGATAACAAAAGTCAGTGGTCAATGGACATGAGTTTAAAATAGGGTCCAACCGCCAAGAGTATGCAGTGCATATATTTTAAGTAAAGAACACTATGGTCTTGTAACCACATTAAAATCATATAAAAATGTGGCAATATCTTTTTAATAACTTCTATCCCATACTTGCAGCATACTAATCTACCTCACTGTGCTTCATAAAATGTTTAAAATAAGATTACTTTGATTGAACAATAATGCACAGAAATACACAATAATCTAGCTCACTCACCAATAATAATGCACATAAATACATAATTATCTAAACTAGGCAAGGAGAATCTCAAGTAAGTATTCACGGAAAGAATGAAAATAGAAAAATATGGTCATAGTTGATAGCAAACAAATGAACAATTCTTTTAATAAATTATATTTTACACTTGAAAGTGCTTTTGAAGACAAAAACATAACTCTTAAAATGATAGATGAGATTGATAATATCAAAGAATTGCAACACAATATCAAACTTATTCCTACACGATCCATATTGAAACACAAATAAAGCACTAAAAAGTTTCAAGTCAAAGCATGCCTAAGAACTTAAGAAAAAGGAAAAATGGGAAGAATCTCTTAACACAAATAAACCTCTGTATAAAATCTTAACATTTTGCAAAGGAAGCAAGAAAGACTGTTAGTAACAGCTTAATCTATCTTCATTTTTCTTGAGCTTTTGCTTAGATTATGTTGTGTTGTAATGGGAAATTCTTTTAAGTTATAGTTAACTGAAGATAGAGAAGATATATACAAATTCTAGAGTTCTACTGGTATTAGACTAGTGCTGAGTGAAAGTTTGATGATGATTGAAGACCCCAAATTGTAGGATCTGGGCACTAATCATGTCACCTCTCAACTTTATCCTGAATCTTTCCTTTTCCCTTAAAATCCAACCAGCAAAAATTCAAGAACCTTTTTAGAAAAAAGATCCCTCTTTTATTTTTCCGCACATCCCAACAAACCAACCCCACCTAAGTTCTTTAATTTAATGAACTGCTGACCTCTGCTCTCTGTAGTTAATATCTACACTCTCATACAGTCCCTCACTCGTTTTTACTACAGAAACATTGAATTAGAGAAGAAAAACCCCAGAAAGAAATTTCTGAGACAGAGTCAATGGCGAGACACGATTTATTTCTTAACACAATGGTCGAAGTTGCTCCTCTGATTCATTTCTACCTCATCCATTACGATTTTAGGAGTTGGAATAGTAAGGTAACTCATGTAGAGATCAATTCTATAAAATTCAGACCCTGAAAGTTAAACTATAACAGAATTCAAAATATGAAAATCATACCTCATTCTCTGTTACAGCAATCTGTTTCCATGTTGAGATGTTAATATGTGATTGAAGAGAGTTGTCTGCCATAGTATACAATCAAATAAAGTTCAGAAAACAAACATGCAAATAGATACACAGATATAGTTGTGCATAAGCCAAAAATTTCAATATCCAGATGCTTAAAGCCTTTCATGAGAGTTGAATAAAACATAAATTATAGCCAAGTTTCAGAGGGCTAACTTCCAAATCAAGATAGAACAGTTAATACACAAAATTATAGCCAAGTTTCATACAATAAAATTACAGATTTGCACAATAATTCATAAATTTATTTTGGAAGTTGGAGAAATTACTGTGTGCTTGAAGTATTCTGGAAGCAGAATGGTGGGAAACTTATGAGAATCCCATACAATAAAGCTGTTCTTGGCTCTGCTCCACAATATCACCGAATCTGTCTAATGAAAGCTAAAAGAACATAAAGAAATTACATATTATATGTGTAAAAACAACATCGATACTCTTCTAATTATTTAAAGGACAAATTTTTTTTCCCAAATACTCAAAGTTCAGAAAGGAAAACTCAAAACGAAAAAGAAAAATAAGATATAACATAATTATCAGAAATAAAGGAGACATTACAATCAGTAAATTCTATTTTTCTGCAAGAAATCCATTGCGTCATATCAAAGAAGAGAAAGCCACGGCCGAATCTAAAAAAAAGGAAAATATTGTACCTGAGTATCAAGTGAGAGAGAGATAAAGGTGCTGGTGGAGACAACCCAAAGCAGCATATGTTTATTTTCGAGAAATAGTGGGTCGGAGGAGATGGCGGTGGCGTCAATGGAGGCGACAGAGTGGAAGAAAGTCTGGGTGAGAGAGATGATTTGGGGAAGAAGATTTTGGGTGAGAAGCGCGGCTCTGAACGATTTGGGCGGAAAAAAATCTGAAAGAGAGGCGGGGAGAGGGAAAACGAAGTGAACCAAATTAGGGCTTAGATGTACATATACCAGATGAAATTCAGACGAAAATTTCGTCTGCTACCAAGCACTTTTTCGACGAATTCCAATGAAGCTTTTCGCCAGGATTGCACCGCCGTAAAAAAAACCTAAGATGAATTCCAAACGAAGATTCTTGTAAAATAATTAGAAGCATTTCAGACGACTTTTTTTGTCTGAATTTCGTCGCCCAGGTGTTCTATTTCAGATGAAACATTTCATCGCAATTTCACCGGACATTTCCGACGATTTTCGGGCGACACTTCGTCTGATTTTTGCGCAAAATAAACCCAAAAAATTTCAGACGAACTAGTTCGCCGGAATTTCGACGCAAAAAGAAGAACAAACATTTTATTTATACGTATTTCAGACGAAAAAATTTCGTCGAAAATTGGCCGGACTTTACAGACGAATTTCAGATGACTTTTCGTCTGATTTTTAATTTTCAAAAAATATTTTAATTTTCAGACGCAATATTGGTCGCAAAGTTCGTCTGATTTATAAAAAATAATCTTTTTTAAATATAAAAAATTAGTTCGTCGGAATTTCATCGGGAATGCGTCGGAAATTTTGCATTTTAGGAGAAAATTAAAATATTATGAATTTCGTCGGGAGTTCGTCTGAATTTCATCGAAAATTTACAGACGAAAAAAGTTCGTCGGAAAAATTCGTCGGGAAACGACTGTTTTCTTGTAGTGACGGAGGGTTCTGCAGACAATCAAGTAACGCCCGAAGTTCTGAAGAAAGTTATGTCAGCTTTAAGTAAGAAGGTAATCCAGCATGTCACGCCACATAAGAAAGAAACCACTACGATGCCTCAGGATAAAGGTAAAGGTACAGCAAGATCCCCAGTTAGGAATGTCAATCTCTTTCAGGATCCTTCTACAGGAATTCCATACGATGCAATGCACGAAGACGAACAGGTACTGGCATTGGAAGAACAGATCCGGTTGCTAAAGCAAAAGAAGAGCAACATCGAAACAAGAGTGGTTAACCCTCTGGTTCTGAGAAGTGGGTCGGCATTCAACCATTCCATCTTGGAGGAAACACTGCCTCCGGGGTTCAAGATACCCGACCTGCCTAAGTACGATGGGATGACAGACCCGAAAGAGCATGTTACATCGTTTATTAACATCATGCAATTGCATGGGATGTCTGAGGCCATTAACAGTCGCATCTTCATAACCACCTTGACAGGCAGGGTACAAGAGTGGTTCACAAACTTACCGGCAGGAACTATTGTGTCTTTTGACCAGCTTTGCCGGAAATTCACATTTCAGTATGCTAGTAAGTCGAAGTCACAAAGGTCAGCAACTTACCTATTCCAGATAAAACAAGGGGAGGAGGAGAGCTTGCGGACTTCATTACGTGTTTCAATGATGAAGCCCAAGAAGTTCCAGATCTGCGCATCGACATACTTAGCAGCATCCTTATTCAAGGTTTGAAAAGAGGCTCGCTAAGCAGGGCTCTAGCGCGTAAAACCCCCAAGTCTATATCGCAGCTCATGGAAATCACGGAAGAATACATTGCGGAGGAAGAAAGTGATGCCATGAAACGAAGCTGGGATACTGATGAACGCCGTAGAAATAAGCCTAGGGACAGGCGTGATGAGGCGAGGAATGACTCCAGAGGTGAAAATGAAACATACGATACTGGTCGAAGGGGCTAGTATACCAATTACTCTCCATTAAAGATGTCACAGGCCCAGGCACTAATGTCAATTGATGCCAATGTACTGCAGTGGCCTAAGCGTATAAGGCCATCACCAAGTCAGCGAAATTCGGGCAAGTATTGTCATTTCCATAGGGAGCGCGGTCACGACACTGAGGATTGTTGCAATTTAAGAGATGAGATTGAGCGTCTCATACCTCAGGGTTACTTGCATAACCTGGTCAAAGACGAAGGTCGGGAACGAAGCCCACGACGAATTCACGACCAAGGCAGGAATCATCGCGGGGCAGGGTATAGAATGAGGCGTGAACAAGAGGTCAGGCATCGTTCAAGATCTTTAGAAAGGCGTTTGGGAAGGCGAGTGGAGCCACGTATTGTGCAAGAACCACAAAACCATGAGAGGCAAGAGGAGGAGCCCGACCTACCCGACGAAGCAAACGAGCGAAGAGTGATACACACCATCGCAGGGGGCCCAACCACAGGGGAAGGATGACCCGGTATGTAGAGGGGAAAGATGTCAGGTTGACATCTCCTAGTCCCAGAATATATTTTGATGATGCCGATTTGGAGCATGTACAGTTTCCTCATGACGATCCCTTGGTTATCACCATGGACATTGGGTCTTGTGTGGTGGAGCGCGTATTGGTAGATAGTGGGGCTTCGTCAGATATTATTACTGCTGACTGCTTAAGAGCCAAGGAACTGGACTTAGCACTTCTAACGCCTTTATCTACTCCATTGAGGGGTTTCAGAGGTTCAGAAGTGACCTCTTTGGGGATGACAAACCTTACAACGACATTGGGAAATGAGCCGCTACGTAAGCAGGTTATGATCAAGTACGTCGTAGTGGATTCGCCATTAGCATACAACGTAATATTAGGAAGACCTGGTTTGAATGCTTTCAAAGCAGTGGTTTCCATTTTACACTTGAAAATTAAATTCCCTACGAAGCGAGGTGTCGGTGAAGAACGAGGTGACCAAAAAGCTGCCAGGGAGTGCTACATGGTGCAAATTGATGCACGAAAATCGAAACCTGTGTCGAAGCAAGTCAAGAAGTTGGCTTCACATAGCAAGATGAAACCCGAAGAACCCCCCCCAAAAAAAAATTTGAGGGGAGAATAGAGCCATCTGAGTATAAGGAAATCCAGTTGAGAGATGATGATCCAGAGAAAGTGACCAGGATAGGAACAGACATGAGTAAAGATGTAGAAATAAATTTGATAAATTTATTGGTTGAGTATGCGGACCTGTTTTCATGGTCGACATCGAATTTTGAGGGCGTCGACCCGTCAATAGTTGTACATCGTCTGAATATTGACCCTGAAGTGAGGCCTGTTAGGCAGAAGAAACGAACACACTGTGCTGATAGGGAGCGAATCATAGAGCAAGAGGTTGCTAACCTGCTTGAAGCCGGATACATCGTCGAGGTGCAATACACTGACTGGCTTTCTAATGTTGTCATTGTGCCAAAAGTCGCGGGGAAGTGGAGGATGTGTACTGATTACATCAACCTAAACAAGGCATGTCCTAAAGATTCATACCCCCTACCTCGTATTGATACGTTAGTTGATTCCACGGCTGGGTGTGCACTTCTCAGCATGATGGATGCCCACCAGGGGTATCACCAGATGTTTATGGCCAAAGAGGATAGCATTCATACTTCGTTCGTGGTGACAGATGGTGTATATTGTTACAAGGTGATGCCGTTTGGATTGAAGAACGCAAGGGCCACATACCAACGACTTGTCAATACGATGTTCAAAAATCAGATCGGTAACACTATGGAGGTATACGTGGACGATATGCTAGTGAAGAGTGTGGCAGAGATTGACCATGTGATGTATTTGAAAGAAGCGTTTGATATCATGAGACGCTATAGGATGAAGTTAAACCCAACGAAGTGTGCATTCGGCGTTTGAGACGGAAAGTTTCTAGGCTATATGGTCACTGAGAGAGGCATAGAAGCCAATCCAGAGAAAATCAAGGCCATCCTTGATATGGAATCACCAAAGACTCCGCACGATGTGCAAGTGTTAGCGGGCCGAGTGGCTTCCTTGTCGCGTTTCATTTCGATGTCTTCAGATAAAGCCCTACCATTCTTCAAGGTATTAAAAAACATTAAAAATTTTACTTGGAGCGAAGATTGTGAATTAGCTTTCCAAGAACTTAAGACATATTTGTCCAACCCTCCGTTGCTAGTCAAGCCTATCGAAGAGGAGGTGTTATGCGTGTATTTGGCAGTATCGGAATGGGCAGTCAGTGTGGTGTTAACGAAGGTATTAGAAAATGAGCATCGTCCTATTTATTATGTTAGTAAAATGTTACAAGGTGCAGAGAAGCGATATTTGCACATCGAAAAGGTAGCATTAGCGCTAGTTACTGCAGCAAGGAAATTAAAGCCATACTTTCAGGCGCATCCTATTGTGGTGCTGACTTCCGACCCGCTAAGACAAACTTTTTCGAAGCCAGAAGCTTCTGGGAGAATGGTGAAGTGGGTTGTTGAGTTAGGGGAATTCGACATCGAGTATCAATATAGAACCGCGATTAAGGCGCAAGCTGTGGCTGACTTTGTTGTCGATATGACCAAAGATGTGGAGGAAGAGTCCCAGGTCTGGACGCTGCATGTAGATGGGTTATCCGTTACGTCAGGTGGAGGTGCTGGTATCGCCATTGGAGGACCCAGATATGTAGAAATTGACGTGGCGGTAAAGCTGAGTTTTGCCGTAACTAATAATGAAGCTGAGTACGAAGCTCTCTTGCATGGTTTGGATATGGCCTACGAGGCTGGGGCTAGGAACTTAGTTGCTTATACTGACTCTCAATTGGTTGCTAACCAATTCGATGGGTTGTACGAAGCCAAGGAGGAAGCCATGAGCAGATACCTGAATTTGCTTAGGAGTCAGAGTAAGCAGTTCACTAGCTTTGAATTAAAGCAAATCCCACGAGATGAAAACCGCAGAGCTGACACTTTGTCAAAATTCTCCAATTCAATGGTAGGCGTTAGAACTCGGCAGGTCACATTTCTAGAAGCATCGAAGCCGAAAATTGACGATCGAAGCACCCCTAATGTAGAAGCATTATGTATCATGGACATTGTTGAAGCAGAGCCCAGCTGGAAAGATGAGCTCATTAGATATATGACATCCAACGAAGTTCCGAAAAATGTTGAAGATGCCAGGCGTTTAAGGTTACGGGCTACAAGATATGTAATCGTGGACGGAGAATTATACAAGAGGTCATATTATGGGCCACTCTTACGATGCTTAACTCCTAATCAGGCTTTGTACGTATTAAAGGAGATACACCAAGGTAGTTGCGGGAATCATTCCGCAGGGAGATCGTTGGCACAGAAGGTAGTCAGACAGGGGTATTTTTGGCTTACATTGGTTAAAGATGCTATAGAATTCTCTAAGAAGTGCAAAGAGTGTCAGCTTTTCTCGAATACAATACATGTACCGGCTGTGGAGCAAACGCCTTTGGGGGCGTCATATCCATTCGATCGTTGGGGAATAGACATCGTGGGGCCTTTGCCACAAACATCTCATCAAAAGAAGTTCATGCTGGTAGCAGTAGAGTATTTCTCTAAGTGGGTAGAAGCGGAACCCGTGGGAAAAATTTCAGAGCAAACGTTGATCGATGGACTTCATCTGGAGGAACATCATTTGTCATTTCGGTGTGCCAAGATACTTGGTGTCCGATAATGGAACTCAGTTCTCTGGGAAGAAGGTGAGGCAATGGTGCCAGGAACTCAAGATACATAAGAATTTCACTTCTGTAAGACATCCCCAGTCGAACGGTCAGACCGAAGTGACTAACCGAACTCTACTCAATCACTTGAAGACGCGTTTAGCATATCTAAAGAATGCCTTGGCCAGTTCAGGAACGGATTGGGTTGATGAGTTACCTGGCGTGCTTTGGGCATATCGCTCAACGCCGCGTACGACAACCGGAGAATCTCCCTTCAGTCTTGTGTATGGATCCGAAGCTGTGATTCCAGCGGAAATTATGCGTCTAGCTTCAGAGTCAAGCATTATGACCCCTTCAAAAACGAGGAGCTTCGAAGGTTAGAATTAGACATGGCCATGGAAGTAAGGGATAAGGCACATGCAAGTATACTGCAACATCAGAATTCCATGAAACGAAGTTTCAATAAGAAGGTAAAGCCACGAGGTTTTCAAGTAGGAGATCTAGTCCTTAAGAAGGTGGAGGTGTCGAAGCATGTTGGGAAGCTTGGCGCAAATTGGGAAGGCCCGTTTAAAGTAACACGAATATCCAAAAGCGGAGCGTACAAGTTGCAAAGCATGGAAGGGAAAGATCTGCCTCGCACCTGGAATGTGCAGAATCTGAGGAAGTTCTATGGTTGAAATTGCGTCATATGAAGAAGATGCTTTTGTTGATTCTGTTGGAAAACACGAATCAGAAAGCAGCGGAATTTAAAAAAATTTTCCCAACAAAAGGACCTAGGACTCGAAATCGTGTAACCAAATTCATAGAGACAGAAAACTTACTTTTCTTTTGTTCTTTCTTGAAGCGTTTCAAGCCACCCAAGAACGCTCTTCTCGCGGCTTGATCCCCTCTCCTTGGTAAAGCTCGAATCTTCAAACTTCTAACTTGAAGTCTCTAGAGAAAGTCCACCAACTTGATCACAATCTAACTAGTAAGGATGCTAGTTCTCTAATTAGTGTTTAGGCTTAACCTAGGGTTTATTTGATCTTGGAGAAAGGAAGGTGTTCGACACATGAACCAAAAGAATTGCCAATTAGCTCTAAAGGGGAGCATGAGCTCCCCTATAAATAGGAAAGGGAGAGGGACGGCCGAACCTATTCCTTGTTGGACAAGGATTTGGTTCCTCTCTCTCCTATTACTTGATCATCAAGTATTTTCCAACTTTGACTTTGAATTCTAATTCAAGTCAACTTTTAAGAGAGCTAAAAATATCCAAACTATTTTTGGATAATTTTATACTTTATTTATTATAAAATAAATAACTTATTTTTATCTAATTAATTAATTCGTAATTAATTAACTAGATTATTTTCTCCAAAATAAGACTTTCTTTTTAATTCAAAATTAAACCAAAGTCTATTAAATAATTAACACATTTAATTATTTAATACATATATATATAATATATATATATTCACACGTGTGTGACACGTGTCACAGTGACACGTGTTACTCACGTGAGCCACACGTGTGATTTCACACGTGTGGAACCCTCTTGGCCCGATTAACTCGTTTAATCATTTTAAAGCCTCAACTCATGTAACCAAGTTGTTGTGTGTGACCCTCTAGGTTCTCAATTCAATTAGCAGTGACCCTAATTAATTAATTCACTAATTAATTAATCAGTCCACAGATTAAACGACCATAGTCTAGCAACAGGTGTTTAACCCCTAGCTGAATTGGAATGTTCGGATTCGACAGAACCTTTAAGTCATTGATTCATGCGAGGTACAATCCTCCTACTTACTATCTCTCAACCAAGATCTAGGGTAAGGGATTAATCAGAACCCTAATAATCCGGTCTTAAAGTTAAGTGCATTTCATATCCATTTGATCTCAATCCAAGAAACCTTTTTCTTGATGTCTTGATCTACTGCCTTGGCCAAGGACTCCATATGGCATATGAATGACTTACACAATAAGAGATCACCTTGCAAATGCAAGTGTAGGTCCTTTCTTGATTCTCATTCACTTTCATGAATCACTTGTGCAGCCCCAGCATAAGCCTTGAATCAGTTGTCTAAGGCGACACCCTTTAAAGCTTATACCTAAGACTACAGAGTTAACTCATAAAGTGACAAGGAACCTCAAGTCTAAGGATCAATTAATCACATCAATGACTCGTGAGATATTTCCTAATCTGGAAGTTTCCATTTCCTGAAATAGAAACTTCCTTTCCCATTTAGGAATGTTCTCACACGGGGCACCTCAGTGAACTTACTTATTAAAGTAAGCACCCTCATGTATCACGCACGTATCAACTATACACTTTGCACCTCCATGAAACAAGGTGGTCCTTCTTAAGGGCGTGATCCCACAAGCAAGCCTTAGAGGAGTCAGGTTGACACTCCCACTGTCTGTAGGACTCATCGGCTTGGAGTATTTTACTAATCATGACTTATGTGATATAGGGCTCGTTTCATGAACCATTTCACCTAAATGGTAGAGTCCTAAAGTCATCAGGATTAAGGGAGTTCTCATACATGCACAGCTAAAGTAAACGCATACCAAACAAGAGCATATAAAGAAGTGTTGCCTCAATTCGTTATTTTATTCAAAGATTGTCTGTGATTACAATAAGGAAAAGCACAAAGCGGATATACAATCGGCTTTTAGGGCACTTTTCCTAACAATCTCCCACTTGCCCGTCAAAGCCATTCTAAAGCTACTCTAAGTCCCATCTTCTGAAGATGACCTTGGAAAGCTTCTCGACTAAGGGGTTTAGTAAGTAGATCTGCCACGTTCTCTGCTGATGTGACCCTCTCAATTTGCACATCTCCTCTTTTGATAATATCACGGATTAGGTGATACTTCCTTATAATGTGTTTGGTCCGTTGGTGAGATCTTGGTTCTCTTGCTTGAGCAACCGCCCCAGTGTTGTCACAAAACACAGTAATGGGGTCTTTCATGCTAGGAACAACATTCAACTCTTGAATGAAGTTTCTAATCCAAACACCTTCCTTAGCTGCATCATTTGCAGCTAAGTATTCGGCCTCAGTGGTCGAATCTGCAGTGGTTGTTTGCTTGGAACTCTTCCAACTCACTGCTCCGCCGTTTAGGCAGAAAATGTATCCTGACATTGACTTAAAATCATCTAAGTCTGATGCAAAGCTTGCATCGCAGTATCCTTCGACAGCAAGATCTTTCTGACCTCCGTAAACTAAGAATAAATCTTTAGTACTTTTCAAGTACTTAAGAATATTCTTCACGGCAGCCCAGTGACCATCTCCAGGGTCAGATTGGAAACGACTTGTCACACTAAGTGCATAAGTCACATCTGGTCGAGTACATAACATTGCATACATTATGCTACCTATTGCTGACGCATAAGGTGTATGAGTCATTCTCTCCTTCTCAAGGTTAGTCTTAGGACACATCTTCTTTGAAAGACATGTTCCTACACTCATAGGAAGGTTCTTAACCTTTGCTGACTCCATATTGAATCTCTTCAATACTTTGTCAATGTACATCGACTGTGATAGTCCTATTAACCTTCTAGATCTATCTCTATAGATTTTAATTCCAAGGATATAGGACGCATCACCAAGATCTTTCATCTCAAATTGGTTCGATAACCATAACTTAGTCACTTTCAAGTCATCCTTCGAATTCCCAATAAGAAGGATGTCATCAACATAAAGTACTAAGAATTGCACTGAGGTCTCCAATTCCTTTCTATACACACATGATTCATTCAAAATTTGCATGAAGCCAAACGCTTTGACTGATTCATCAAATCGAATGTTCCAATTCCTAGAAGCCTGTTTCAATCCATAGATTGATCTTTGGAGTTTGCAAACCTTTTGCTCACTCCCACTGAATGTGAAACCTATGGGGTTGCTCCATATATATGTCTTTGTCAATGTCACCATTGAGAAAGGCAGTTTTCACATCCATTTGCCATATCTTATAGTCATAATATGCAGCAATGGCAAGCATGATTCGAATGGACTTTTGCATTGCAACTGGTGAAAAGGTTTCGTCAAAGTCCACGTCGGGTCTTTGAGTGAATCCTTTTGCAACCAGTCTTGCTTTGTAGGCTGAAATGCTTCCATCAACTCCAAGCTTTCTCTTAAAGATCCATTTGCAACCTATGGGTTAGACCCCATCAGGCAAATCTACCAAGGTCCAAACTTGGTTGGAGTTCATGGAATCCATTTCGGATTTCATGGCTTCTATCCACTGTTCAGAGTCAGAATCTGAAAGTGCCTCCTCATATGTTGAAGGATCATTATCCTTTTGAGAGATTTCATGGAAGAATCCATACCATCTCTCCGGCTGTCTAGGAGTGCGTTCAGAACGCCTTAGAGGAGGATTTACATGTGTATCGAAATTCGTGATTGGTTGTAGTTGATCAGTAGGGGACGTTTCTTCAGTGGGTGGCGTGGGGTTACTTTGTACTTCTTCTAATTCTATGATCTTGCCTTTCTTGTCTTTAAGGAACGGTTCCTCAAGAAAAGTGGCATTTCTGGAAACAAACACCTTTTGCTCAGATTGATCATAGAAGTAGTATCCTATGGATTCCTTAGGATAACCTACAAAGTAGCATAAGTTAGAACGAGATTCTAACTTATCTCCCACTGTCCTCTTCACGTAAGCAGGATAACCCCAAATTCTTAAGTAAGAATAGCTAGGGATTTTACCATGCCACATTTCATGGGGCGTTTTAGGGACTGACTTAGAGGGAACTAGATTCAAAATCTTTGCTGCACTTTCTAGGGCATAACCCCAGAAAGAGGGTGGTAAGTCAGTGAAACTCATCATAGAACGAACCATATCAAGTAAGGTTCGATTCCTTTTCTCAGAAACTCCATTAAGCTGAGGAGTTCCCGGAGGAGTCCACTGAGAGATAATCCCATTATCTTTGAGATGATTAAGGAATTCTTCACTAAGATATTCGCCTCCTCGATCAGATCGAAGTGCTTTGATCTTGTGACCAGTTTGGTTCTCAACCTCCTTTTGAAATTCTAAGAATTTCTCAAAAGCTTTAGATTTATACTTCATTAAGTATACATAACCATACCGACTAAAGTCATCAGTAAAGGTTATGAAATACTGATGATTGTTTCTAGTGCCTACACTAAGCGGTCCACAAACATCAGTATGGATCAAATCCAAAACCTTAGTGGCACGTTCCACAGTTCCTTTAAAAGGAACTTTGGACATTTTTCCTTTGAGACAGGATTCGCAAGAAGTTAACTCTTTTAGATCATTTTCAGAGAATGATCATAAAGTGTTTATCTTGCTAATTCTATTTTTGGAAATGTGTCCTAGTTTAGCGTGCCATAAGGGAGCTGAAACTTTGTCATCTCTCTTACGCTTTGTTTCTCGTTGTATATTCATAATATTGATATTTTGAGTTAGCTAAAGTCCATTACTTAGAGTACCGATGTGAACGGAAGAGTTGTTCCGTTTGATAAAATATTTACCATTCTTAATATAAGTTTCATAACCTTCACAATCTAATATTGGAACTGAAATTATATTACGAATAATACTCGGTACATAAAGGACTTTATTTAAGACTAACTCAAAACTACCTAAATCTAATCTAATTGTGCCTGAAGCTCGTCTTAACTCAAAACTACCTAAATCTAATCTAATTGTGCCTAAAGCTCGAGCTTCAACGTTTGAGCCATCGCCGATCTTCAAGACACATTCTCCTTCTTTGAGTTGTTGGACTTCACTTAGCATCTGTACATCATTACAGATATGAGTTCCACAACCGGTATCAAGTACCCAAGAACTAGAATTAATAGAAAGATTTATTTCAACGAGAAAGATACCTTTCTTTAGAGTAGCCTTGTACTCTGGGCAGTTTCTCCTCCAATGTCCCGCTTTGCCACAATGGAAGCAAACATCCTCTTTCTGATCACGCTTCTTCTTTTGGGCCTTTCCCTTCGAAATGCCACCAGTGGGCCTAAGGGGTTTCTTCTTCTTCTTTTGGGCTTTCTTGCCCTTACCTTTAGAAGGCCCAGAAGAGGAAGATGGAGCATTCACCATCAAAACCTTATTGTCCTTCTTGATCGTGCTTTCAGCAGTCACAAGCTGACTAATCAGCTCAGCTACAGTAGCACCAGCATGATTCATGTTGAAGTTAAGGACAAATGGGTTGAATGATGGTGGGAGCGAAGCTAGCAACAAATTCACTAAAAGCTCATCTTTCAGTGGCATGTCCATGGAAGAGAGTTTCTCAGTAAGGGCAAGAAACTTGAGTCCATATTCATGGACACTTGAACCTTCCCTCACTCTCAAGTGGAACAATTCCTTTGAAGTGTTATACCTTGTAACACGTTCATGAGGGCGGTAAAGTTGCTCTAAGTGGTCGTAAATCTCCCAAGCGAATTCCATGGCCTCATGTTGCCTTTGCAAGTCCGGAGACATGTTAGCCAACATAAGGCAACGGGCTTGGAGATTATCATCCTTCCACTTCTGAATCGCATCCCGCTCGGCCCGAGTGGGAGCCTCCCCTTCGGGACTGGGCTCCCCTTCGAAGAGAACATAAGTTCTCTTCTCAGAATCTAAAATGATTTTTAGATTCCTCAGCCAATCAGAATAGTTGGGACCAGTCAACTTGTTTGACTCGAGGATCGATACAAGAGGGTTTTTGGTTGCCATTTCAAAACACGTAGAGAATCACAGAATCTACGACCTAAATGGTAAAACAGAGAACTAGTGAGCATGCTGAATTATAACGATATACAAAAGATAAGGTCTTTAATCTATTGTAGCTCCCACTATTTTTCAAAGATCTATAATTCCCAAAGATCTAAGAGGAACACGTTTCCCAGTGGGTACTAAGATCCTAGGCATTTTACCTCGAACCCACGACTCGCGGACATTCTCAGTAAGAACCCTAGGTAGGTACAACTTACCAATTCTATCACCTTTAGAACTCTTAGTAATTGTTTTTGCATCACCTATCTTTCAATATGGACCCACGACTCGTGCGACATCCATATTTACTTAGGCGTTAAGCTAGGCCCATCAATCATAAGATCATGACCAAAACTTAGTTCGAACGACCCACGACTCGCGGACATCGCCCTTGCTAAAATCGATCATGAAATATTGATCATTTAAAATGATCAAATGATCAATTAGGTAACTAAGAACTAATAAGCTCCACTAGCTATCCCACGACTCGCGGACAATAACTAGCTTTACTTACTAAACTTAAAACCTATTGATGGAAAGCTAGGAATTTAATTCAAAATTTGCATCTCGAATTAAATACCTATTTGTTCGAAATTAGCTTAATATTTAATGGGAATTTTCGAATCAACCGGAGAGTTGTCCGGTTCGACCTCACCAACATATATGTTATCCAATTTTATTAGTCTTGATTAATGCAAGTACACTTAAATGTATTTCAAACAAGCACATAAACAGATAACATGTCCTAGCATGATACTAACATGTAATGATCATGGGTTCTACTTATCTTATGCGTGATATGTGGGAGCCACTCCACAATCACAAGTTCTAACATACATGCCACATAAACAGTTCAAATCACATAAGGGAAAGCGGTAACAAAATACGAGCCCTATCTCTATTACATTTAACAATTGAGATTCCCCTCCCTAACATTTTGAGGGGTCTTCACTTATGGTCTCCTTGTTACTTGAATGTGGTCCATCTTACTCCATGGGTGCATTGTCTCCAAAATGAAAATAAAACCTCACCACCTATCTCTACTCTCAAATTACAATAAAAAGAAAAAGACATAAAGTAATAAGGCTCAATCTTCATATTGGCCTTAGACAATTACACGGGGCATACCCCGGCCTCAAAACCAGTAATATGGAAAGCCACATAATAAATCACATAACAGTACGCATCTTGTGAAGCATCTGCTTGAAGATTTTCGCCTGATGGAACCCCTTCTTCCTCTTGGACGGCAATGGGAGCATCTCGAAGGAGATTTTGAACTACTTCGTCATACTCGTCAACCACTTCTTCCACTTCGTCTTCTTCTATGTCTTCCAAAGAATCAGTCTTTGCCGCATTCACGCGAGAACGATAGAAGTTGGCAGGGAGAACTTTTATATGAGTCAGCTGGTTCAAGCAGCATGTGAGGTAGCGAATAGCTTCAGTGGAGATCTTGTAGGCAGCATACATTTTAAAACTGCTTGATGCACAGAAATCTTCAACTATCTCTTTACGCAGTTGGGGCATCTTTTCTAAGTTGTTGTTGAGCATGCTGTTTGCCGTTTCCATACGCCTCGTTCACGCGATCTTGAACATCAGCATTAAATTTCTCATAGTTGGCTATTAACTCGTTGTGTTGTCGCTCAAGAGCCATGTATCGATCTTCCTGAACTTAAAGAAGATCTGTATGCTTCTTCGACATCTCACCAAATTCCTTCAGGATCACTTTGAGGTTGTCGCCTAAAGTGTCATATAAGGAGCTGGAATCCGTACGCCATGGACGAAGCTTGTCAGAGGCTATGGGTTGCTTCTTCAGCCATCGTAGAGCACATTTTGCTGTCTCATTTGCCACAGCTCGTTGGTTGCGCCAATACAAATTTTGCAGCATTGCAGCGCGATATGCAACAACAATCTAGGTATAATAAAATGAAAGGAGGGAGCAAGTTAAAGCAGAAACAAGTTCAACGCGGGCTAAACAAAAAAAAAAAGAAGTTTAACAGATCAACTGTGTTGATGTAAGATAAATTAGATGAAGTACAATAGTAGGATATATAAACGGAGAATGTACCTGTGTGAAAGCTGTGGCAAAAGTGTCGTCTAAGGCACACGGATCCCTTTCAATGTATCGTACCAAGTCTTTGTCTAAGACACTATTCTTGAAAATGGACAGAGCAACACTGGGGGTCCTCATTGAGCTGTCGTGCATGACTTCCCATTCTGGAGTCAGCTTTTTGGATTCGTCAAAGGGGGGAACTGGCTTTCTGGAGACTACAGGATGGCTTTCGAGGGTGGCCGGTCTCTACTGTAAGCATGTGTTTAAGTGTGTCGCTGGTAATTGGGCCACTCAGAATCCGCTGATAAGCTTCGTCCGTAGATACCCAGGTGATAAGAGGCGAAGAGCTCTCAGAAGCATCGACATCTATCACATTAGGAACCGGCTGATCTGCTATGGGACCTATGGCTCTGGGTGTAGAAGAGCCACTACGAGGTTTGGTAGGAGTAGAAGTTGGCACGTCCAGCGGTGCAGTACCCTTCTCTGCAAAAATTAGGGGAATTGGAGGGACGATGGTCAATGGCTTAGGATCGAATGGAGTATCCCCAGGGGCCTTAATACCTTGGGTAGCATCTGATGAGGTTGCGCCATGCGATGTATTCTCCGATGTTGAACGTGATTTTTTCTGCTGAGTTTGTTGACTTTTGATGAGAGCAGTCACAGAAGCCCTTTTCCTTGTACGAACGGGAACAGGTTTCTCAGAAGTTTCTTTCTGTTGCATGGTGGAAGCACGAACTTAGTCTTTATCCAAGGCGGCTTGATGTATGATGTCCGCTAAAAGAAAAGTTATAAGCTTATTAGACGAGATGCATACGAATGCGCGCAAGGGAGAACCAAGTTATCTAAATATCTAAAAAAAAAAAAAAAAACAACAACAACAATGCAGCAAAGCATTTACCAAGAGTTAGACGTCCCAAATTAAACTGGGAAGAGCATAGACCCACCAGTTGGAGGCTGATAGAGGTAACTAGATATTCACTATCGTAGTATTTGGTTAAGAAAGATTCTAAGAATTCGGTCGGCCAGGTGGGCTCAAGGTCAGAGGGATTGGTAGCCTCTAAGTTCCATTCAGAAGGGATATCCCAAGATTGACTAGTTGGGGGATGAACGAAGTAATATTTGGGTTTCCAACTTCCAAAGGAGTTCTTAACGTTATGAAGAAATTTATGATGAGGTTTTGGACGAAACTAATAAAAACTCGCTTCGTATTCACAGGAAGGTTCTAAGTCATACAAAGTAAAGAAGTTTTCAAATGAAACGGGTTGATTGAAATGATGCATGAGTATTTTGAAACTAGTAAGGTGACGATGACAGTTGGGACTAAGTTGTGTCAAGCAAAGGTTAAGAGGGCGGAGGAGATCTCTCACGAATGGATGAAGTGGTAGTCTGAGACCTGCTTTAAAAGCAGCAGAATGAATTGTTTGATGGCCAGGAGGCGGTAGATGCATACGGTCAGTTTTTTTGGGAGCGATGAAGGTAAAGGAGGGGGAATGAAATATGTCTTGTGAAGAATATCTGCTTTGGTGAAGGTGGCTTTGCTTTGAATGGTTTTGTAATCGATGGGATTAGAGGAGGTGTTAGAATCATCAGTATTTAAATCGGTAGACATGGAGTCAATCTCAGCAGCAAGAGCCTCCACGATGTTGACAGGGACGCTTGAAGCACCAAACAAATCAACAATCAGGGGCATGAGAAAGATATCATGAGTGATGTGAGAAGCAAAATGTGAAAGGCACATTCGAAATTTGGGAAGACTAAGTGTATGAGGTGGAGCACAGTTAACATAATCCAGAATATACAACATTTAGCAGATATGTGATGAAATTAGTTAGGAATAAAGAGAATCAAAGGAGAGCTTACCGTCATGAGGGGTGGAGGCAGTAGCAGCTGCGCAGGCATCCATGGCAGGAAGAAAATTTTAGTTGAAAGGGCAAGATGAAGAAGAGAGGGATGGAGAGGAAATTAGAAGAGGGAAGGCATAAATGTCAAGGGTTTGTGATTTAAAGAGAAGGAAGTGACTATTCAAATTTCAAATTTCGAAAAACAAAACAAGTGTTGGTTCGTGAGAGAAGAAAGCTTGCCACCTTTTCATTTTTGCAGACAACAAATCGCGGAAAAGCAATCATTATGCTAGGCATTGGAAAAAGTGTAATTATTATGGGGATAAAGTACCCTTTAACCCAATAATAATTGGGGGACTCATTGATAGGGGCTTTAATTATGGGCTTTGGCAAAGGCTTGAGTTATGGACTTGAGAGTGGATCAATGGGAATTTGGTTAGGAAAAACATGATTGGGTCGGCAATAAGAAAGATAAAGCAGGCCCAGAAGGAAAGCATAAATGGAACTAGGGCTGTCAATGGATCGGATTTTAATCCGAATCCGGTCCGAATCCGATCCGAATTTTAGCATATTCGTCCGATAAAAATGTCCGATGGATCATATCCGATTATAAATATTCGTTCTCCGAAATAAATGGAGCAAATATGGAATTAATGAATCCGATCCGTTTAGAATTCGAATCCGATTATATATATAATATTTAATTAACATAAATTATATACTAGTACATAATATTAAGTAAAATGACTAAAATTATAATTTTCACATAATTATCACTTTAAACAACAATAAAATTTGAATTATTTACTCTAAAAGTATATATTTTCCTTTATTAAAAAGTTGAAGTTAACTTATTTTAAACAAATATAAATAAAATCATCAAATAATCCATTAAATAATTATTATTTATTAATATTATGTAATTATATTTATTCTTTATATTAAATTTGTTAAATAAAAAAATTAAATTTTATTGCTAATCGGGTCGGATCTTTAATCGGATATAATCCGATCCGATTATACATGGATTCAAAATAAATGAATCCGAATCCTATAGGATTCGGATTCGGATCCGGTTGTCGGATCCGGATCCGGAATCCCCTGATCCGGCCGGAATCCGACCCGTTGACAGCCCTACATGGAACAGGAAAGGGGAGATTAATACACGTGTAGAGCGGAGATTGAACACTGTTCATTATATATAGCAGCTCCTCAAATGAGGAAAGGTAACTCATATACACTTTCTATTCTTGATTCCTTGCTTGATAATTTTCCTTGGAATCTGACTTAATTCAGTGGAGGGTCTACGCCGGGGCATCCTCGGCTATTCCCTCTAACGAAGTGTTTCCGTATCTGTTATGTAGCTTGGAGATCACTTATCACTGCTAGTGGAGTTACGTGTGACATAAGAAGGTACGATTTAGTCGTATCAATATATATATAATATACTAAATACTTATCATATATTGTATATATAATTTTGTTAATTATATATGATCTAATATTATAATGCGCTTAAAAATCTTAAAAATATATGACTCCCTAAAGTATATAATTTAATAAGATAATATCTAACAATATCATATTATATAAATGTACATTACATATCATATAGTATATTACATTTGTCTTAAAATTTTAAAATATATAATTCACCGAAATATATAGTTTAACCACAATGATTACTTTGAGAGATATTGTTGGAAATATGCCTTGTATATACTAATTAGTTGTTGGAGAATTAATTAATAAATATACAAAGACATATGAAGAGTTGTTTGGAAAATGTGCATTGGTATTTGTCCCACATTGGTAGAATAACATAAGACAGACAACTTTATATATTAAAATGATGTGTATGTTATTAAATTGTGGAACTTAGGAGAGGACTAATGAGCTCACACACAGTGCGGTGCGGTGCGGTGCTAGCTCGTGCCGGTGCCGGGCGTGGGCGAATGTGGCGTTTGATGGCGCACTTTGCGCTTCGCCTTCGAGCCCAGAGCCTTTCTTTTTTAGCCAGACTCGGTCTGACTCAGTCCTAGATTCAAACATTCAAGCCAATGTCCAGATACATCCAAATTAAATCCGTAATTTCAGGCCATTAACACCTAAAATTAACCCATTCAAATTCCAATTTCAGTTTTGCCAATACCTGAGAGTTATAAAATAGCCTCTTCCCCACATCTGAAAACACAACAAATATTCATCTGATTTTGCAGAAGTGCTTTCAGCAAAAATCAAAACACTAGGCTTAATAAGCGCCAAGCAGCGGAGTGCTTGCTGTGTGAGAAAGAACACATGTGTGTGTGTGATCACTCCGATTGCATCATAATGGAATTGAGGTTCAATCTACGGACACCATCAACTTCGATGCAGTTTTGAGCTATTTACACTAAGGGAAGGTTCAATGTTCGTCACACCTTCTTCTAAGCATGTGATCTTTGACAAAATTTTCAGAGACTTGTTTGGCAAAGAGCAGTGTTCCAAACAAGTGGGGGATTGTTGGAAATATGCCTTGTATATACTAATTAGTTGTTGGAGAATTAATTAATAAAAATACAAAGGCAAATGAAGAGTTGTTTGGAGAATGTGCATGTAGCACCCGTAACGCAAGGTAGCCACATCCCCCGCACTATAGCTCAGTCCACATACGAAATGGTTAATCCGTATATGAACCAAGACTATAGCGAACGGGTGACAAAAGAAAGAAACCACCAGCTAGGCGGGACCAACCCTCAATTAATAACAACAATGCATAACGACTATAAAACATAAGCAAAATATACATTCACTTCATTACCACCATATAAGTTCACTATCACCATCATATATACAATCTTCCCAAAATACCAAAGAAAAGATAAACCACAAGTAATATATATGCAAAACAATTACATGAACCGTGCTAAACCCAAAATAAGAACTTGACTTGACTCTAATCTCGCCTAGCACGAACCCTACAAAACTGAAAAGTGAGGTGTCAGTCTATGAAAGACTGAACGAGGGGTTTATAAATAAATATTAGCGCAATTACCACGCAAGCCATTATCTCGGGTAAGATTTTATAAAAGAAAGCAATATAAGTTCAATATTAGAATAGATCTCGCCCGAGATTACAACTAATCCATTTAACAATTCAATCAGTGGTCCGGCGAGTGAGGGCAATCTCCAACCTTTACACTGATAGTGAACATTACAATCTTTAGGTTTCAATTCAATGGTGATCACACAAGTTATTACAGTGCACAATTAGTAGTTTCATGAACTCTTTTTTCCTCCAGGTGATGGTGGGCTTGCAAGACCCAACCATCCAATAAGGACAGGCATAGGGTTCATGAGTCCCTATGCCCGAAACTCCTTCCTCCACTAATCTCCTAGTGGATTCAGGCGGCATCCCAAATAATGTGAGGGGAGTGCAGAGTTACCCGTCAGCCCATGCTTTCCCGGTTGGCTCATACACTAACCCTCGGGCCCATAGTGAACAATCATGATACTCGCCAAAACAATCAATCAATCACAAAACCATTTGCAATCACTAGGGGTTTTGAGGAATATATATATATATATATATATATATATATATATATATATATATATATATATATATACGTTTTGGCCCAAAAGATCACATAGGGTAGTACGGGTTCTATATATCTAGTAATTAAACCTCACCTTTATCGACAAAATACAATAAGGATACAGCTATGGAGCCTGCTCCTCAACACCTGGAAAAAGATCTTTAAAATGATATATGGATCGTTTTCTAGTTCAAAGTGAGGTGAAAATGGTGTAAGCTCGAAATTGGGTGAATGCAGATTTCGGTAAAGTGGTGACACCAAAAAGGATTGATTATATCTCACAAATTAGAAATGATAATGAGGTGATTCCAATTGGAGAGTGTTCTAGACTTCAAGAGGTTTCCAACGGTTTAAAAAGCAGGTCAATCGGAGTTCGTTTGAGGGGGTAAACGCCAGTTTGAAAAATGAACTGAAAGCATAAACGGGCGTTTAGAAGCTCTCGGGTGAGGTAGTAGGTTCCCAAACAGGCGTTTGGTGTTATAACTAGGGATCCACACGGGCGCTTGGAAGTAATCTGGGCGAAAAACAGGGGAAAACAGGGTATACACTCGGAAATGGCTCCCAAGCCTTCCCAACACCAAACCACATCAAGAAATCAACTCAAAACTATCATATAACATGCATATGGTTCATATATATCAATTAGGCTTCAATTACTCCATGGAAACATGCATAGATCATCAAGAATTCATCCAACAAATCCATATATTTCCGTAGCCTCCAACCTTCATACAACTTAAGAATTCATGCAAGTTTCCAACTCTAAAGACCCTAGGCATGCTTCTAATCCACAAATACTCAAGGAATCATATCATAACATCAAACCCTATTCTATATCCAACTCAAGAGATTCATCACATACTCATATATACCTTGAAATGGAAGAAAGAAAGGATGAAGATGTGATGATGATGATGAAGATGCTCCCAAATATGCAATTTCCCCTTGAATTATGGCTTGAAAAATGATGAAATCTCATTCCTCTCTTGGTGGTGTTATGATCGAAATATAGTGTGTGTGAGTGTGTGAAATATTGGATGAAATGAAATGATTGAAATGAGAGAGATGAATGAGATATTTACAAAAGTCTCTCACATATATGTATGACTCACCATAATCTGCATATAAGTCCCTAAACTATTCAAATTCAAGCAATCAAGTTTCATCTCATGGTAAATGATCAATTAACTCCATTCATGTTATGTAATTAAATCCACATATTTAAGAAATGATCACTTAAGGATAATTAGAACAATTAAATCACGTTCGACAATTAATTCACGTAATTACTCACGTTAACAATAATCTCATATAAGTTCATGGAAATATAATGCATCTAATGTTATGAAAATTATATAATATCACATAACGCATAATTGAGAAAACCGGGGCGTTACAGTGCATCGGTGTTTGTCCCACATTGGAAGAATAACATAAGGTAGACAGCTTTACATATTAAAATGTTGTGTATGTTATTAAATTGTGGAACTCAAGAGAGGACTAATGAGCTCACACGTGCCCGCCCGGGCTCGGGCCTGGGCATGGGCGAATGTGGCGTTTGATGGCGCACTTTGCACTTCGCACGTGCGCATCGTCGCTGAGCCCAGAGCCTTTCTTTTTGAGCCAGAGCCGGTCTGACTCAGTTCTAGATTCAAACATTCAAACCAATGTCCAGATACATCCAAATTAAATCCGTTAGCATTGTAACGGTCAGGTTGAGGGCAATTATGGGTTATAATTTCAGGCCATTAACACCTAAAATTAACCCATTCAAATTCCAATTTCAGTTTTGCCAATACCTGAGAGTTATAAAATAGCCTCTTCCCCACATCTGAAAACACAACAAATATTCATCTGATTTTGCAGAAGTGCTTTCAGTAAAAATCAAAACACTAGGCTTAATAAACGCCAAGCAGCGGAGTGCTTGCTATGTGAGAAAGAACACGAGTGTGTGATAACTCCAATTGCATCACAAAGGAGTTGAGGTTCAATCTACGGACACCATCGACTTCAATGCAGTTTTGAGCTATTTACACTAAGGGAAGGTTCAATGTTCGTCACACCTTCTTCTAAGGATGTGATCTTTGACAAAATTTTCAGAGACTTATTTGGCAAAGAACAGTTTTCCAAACAAGTGGGGGATTGTTGGAAATATGCCTTGTATATACTAATTAGTTGTTGGAGAATTAATTAATAAATATGCAAAGGCATATGAAGAGTTGTTTGGAAAATGTGCATCGGTGTTTGTCCCACATTGGAAGAATAACATAAGGCAGACAACTTTATATATTAAAATGCTGTGTATGTTATTAAATTGTGGAACTCAAGAGAGGACTAATGTGCACCGCACCGCCGGCACGGGCTCGGACCGGGGCCGGGCATGGGCGAATATGGCGTTTGATGAAGCACTTTGCACTTCGCACGTGTGCATCGTCGTTAAGCCCATAGCCTTTCTTTTTGAGCCAGAGCCGGTCTGACTCAGTTCTAGATTCAAACATTCAAACCAATGTCCAGATACATCCAAATTAAATCCGTTGGCATTGTAACAGTCAGGTTGAGGGCAATTATGGGGTATAATTTCAGGCCATTAACACCTAAAATTAACCCATTCAAATTCCAATTTCAGTTTTGCCAATACGTGAGAGTTATAAAATAGCCTCTTCCCCACATCCGAAAACACATCAAATATTCATCTGATTTTACAGAAGTGCTTTCAGCAAAAATCAAAACACTAGGTTTGACATATATCCTGGAAGTGTATCGCCTGCAACCTAAAGCACACTTCCCAGAAGTAGCGGCGATAGAAACTTTAAGGACAGGGAATACCCATGTCTGGCTGCTCCATAGCCCAGATTCTTCAACAGATATATGTTCCCCTAATAAAAATAAACCAATAATATATTTGATTTAATAGTTAACATATATATATAAGGGGTAATTACACAACCCCCCCCCCCCCCTCCCCCCCCTTTTCTTTGGGCGGGTTGCACCCCCCCTCCCCCCAATCCTTTCATTTTGGACGATCTGCCCGCTAACCTTTCTAAAACGGAACACTTAACCCCTTTCCGGTGGAATCTCAGGGAATATTCCGTTTTTTTTTTTTTTTGGGTGTGATTTATAAGACTTAATTTGTACAAATCAGATTTCAAACATGTTGATATTATACATCAAATCTAAGGTTTCGACATAAAGAACAAAACGGTGGTTTCAAAATCAAAATCCGACAACCAATGAATGAGGAATCATCGGTTAAAGATGACATATCCATGTCGTATCGTTTCTGTATCGTCGTATCTGTATCCGTGCATCAGAGACAACTACTCACCTTAGTCCAACATCCACCATCTCATATTGCCGATTAAGCTTATGTTGCAACTCTAACTCAAACTTTTGGAGAAGCCAGTGACACTTTAAAACCTTCATCCCAATTAATCATGTATTTTTTATTTTTTTTTTCTCAGCCTTTTTATGTTTGGCAAATAAAGATAATTGGATTGTCGACACTATTACCATTGATCACATTTGCTTTTCTAAGCATGTTTTTCGTACTTTACATAAGATTTCCTCATTCATGTTACTTTGCCTAATGTGTTGTTAGGAACAAAATTTATAATCCTATTAGTGTATACAATGTAATTGTTGCATAAAAAAAAAAGACGAGTATAAAATAGCATATGTAATTGTAGCACAAAATAGGTAACGTATCCAAGAAAAAAGAAACAAATTAATCACCTGACACTGTTCTCTAATTGATAGGCCGGTTACAAAAGACCAGTTGGCTAAATTACTAATTAAATTAGAATTCAACTAAAACAAATAACAAAGTTGGCACAAAATGAAAGCAAGTAGACGAAAAGGAATTTAATAATTAAAGGGGTCATTAAATTACTCGACTTATGCTCATTAAATTACTCGGTTTTTATAATTCTAATCACTTAAGTATATATTAGTTTCTCTTAGAAGTTTAACATGCGTGCCCAATCAATTTTATCGCCGCTCTCATAATCAAAAACAATTTGATTAGATCAAAAGCACCAAATTAGTATAGTTAATTAACTAGTAGTTCTGCGCAATTAACTAATCATAAATTGCTCAAACTTTGGTAAATCTCTTTAAACCTAAAGTTAAGTGGTACGGAAATATTCACCAATTCACACGTAATCTTTCAATTAGTATGCAAACTAAACTCATATGTACAAGTTGGCCAAACCATAGCATATATACATTAAGCACTAATTTGAGATGTTTGATTCTTTCAAAAAGATATGAGAAATCTGAAAACTAAAAATTATATGGATTCAAAAATCATATCTCGCATATCACCCTTTTTTTTTTTTTTTTTCCAAATTCAAATAAAAAAAATGAATAGAAAGATTTGAGATATTTGAACCACAAAATATATGAATTCTTTCAAAGATTTGAAAAATTAGTAAACCAGAAAATATATGAATTCAAAAAATCATATTTCATCACAGGACATCAAAATTTTCCTTTTGTCAATATATGAATCCAAAGATACTTTCTGCATTGTTCTTGATGGAATGAGAACAAAATTAATGTCGAAATTCACCAAGAAACAAAGACAAAAATTATGATACTGAAAAATTACAAACCTCATCCCAAAAATCATTCTCAACTACAAAAATTACACAACTACATCACATAGAGGCCCTGAAGTTTTCATGCTATCAGAAGGCATAATAGATACAGTTACAACTCAACAGACATTTTACACAACAAAATAAAAATAAAATCATTCCTCTTTCTAGTTTGTATTATGTAATAGGATCCTCATAGCCTGATTCATATTGGCATATCTTCAGACATAATTTTCTTAAATTTAAGAGAAACTCGGGAAATTTCAATCATACTTAAATTTGACATCAGCCGATAGCACTTCCATATTAAATCCAATGATGAATGACCAATAATGAGAAACTCCAAAAGAAGATTATATTATTTAGCTTTTGAAATTTTAGATGAACTGATATGTACAAAGATACACAATATCAAGTGAGAAGAGTAGGGATTGGATAGGATTGATATAATATTTAAGATATGCATTAGAATTAGGATTCTGTTTAGTGGTAGATTAGGGATATTTTCTTATATATTCTGTTTAGTGGTAAGAGTCAGATATCATCAATAATAATAATTTCAATTCCTTCACTATCTTTTGAAATCTCTTCTCTCCCTAATCTTCAACCGTCTGGTCGGTCTTGCCGGAACAATCTCTCCCTTCTCCCCTATTTTCTTACGAGTCCGGGACTGCTCTAAAGTCTCTTGAGATACGTTCGTATCACTGTTCGTATCATTGGTGTTTTCATTGAATTTCGATCATGGCTGAATCCGTTAGCGAATATCGTTTCACAGAATTTCAAGAACGACTAAATATACAAATGGTTTCCCATATAGTGGCGTTGCAGCAATTACATCAGACTGTTCAAAAGTTACAACACGACTTCTCCGTCGCGTTGTCGCGGTTGGATAAGACGAGAGCAGAATCGGACTCTTCAAGCTCTCATCGGGGTGGTGAAACCCCTTTACCCATTGTTTAAAATCCAATCACCAAACTGCGAATTGAGATGCCGAAGTGCAATGGTACCGACCCGTTGGGGTGGCTCTTTCAGGTACATGAGTATTTCGTGATTTACGGCATATCAGAGGATTCGCGATTGGCAACGTTGGGTTTAATTCTAGAAGACCCTGCCTTAGATTGGTTTCGATGGCGTCAACGCAACAACTTATTGGATTCTTGGCAGGATTTTGTCCCCAAATTTATGTGTCGTTTCGACCCGTTGAATTATGTGGATTATTTTGGGTTTTTAGCGAAGGTGCAACAGAGGGGATCGGAGACGGGATCAGTTTTGGATTATCAAGCGACCTTTGAGAAAGTTTTGGTTTCGCCTCCAATCGGGGCGCCTTATGTGCCGTCGTCCTTGATACCATTACTTCCTAGCCCTGCACCGTAGCCGAAGCAGTTGTTTTGGACACCTACGCCTTCGCCGAATCCGCCCATCTGGCGTTTATCCTGTTTATAGCATTTGGAGCGTGATGCGAAGTGTTTGTGTTACAACTGCGATGAGAAATGGGGCAAGGGTCATCGTTGTGGTCAATATTTGTTGTTACTTGGCGATAACAATGACAATGAGGTCGATAATTGTTGTTACAAGTGCAACACAAGGGAACAAAGAATGTGTCGCATCTCCCATGACTACGCCAACTTAACAACGGAATTTACTTAGGACGATAAGTTGATCACGGTTAAAGGAGGCACGACAACCCCTCAGGCAATCACCCTCCATCACTTTTATGCCTTTCGAGCATCCGACGAAATCTTAGCCTGCTATGAGCTGCTTGTTTTCCCACAGACGCCACCTTGGGAATGACGAGTAACATTAGCAAGTTTTTTTCCCGCATTACACCTTGAGGACAAGGTGGTCCTTGATGGGTAAGGGAGTGATATGTACATAGATACACGATATCAAGAGAGAAGAGTAAGGACTGGATATGATTGATACAATATTTATGTAATCTTTTCCTTATAAGAGTCATATTATGTTAGGGATGTCTTCTTATATATTCTGTTTAGTGGTAAGAGTTAGATATCATCAATAATAATAATTTCAATTCTTTCACTATCTTCTGAAATCTCTTCTCTCCTTAATCTTCAACTGTCCGGTCGGTCTTGCCATAACAATCTCTCCCTTCTCCCCTATTCTCTTACGAGCCCAAGACAGCTCTAAAGTCTTTTGAGATACGTTCGTATCACTATTCGTATCATAAAAGTATATATTTGTTACCTGATTTTGAATTATCCACCAGAGATGAATACATATTCTTATTGGTGCACCTTTTCAAGTAATATGACACCATTTCAAGATTAAGCTGAATTAGAAGGAAATAATGTCATATTGGTGATAAGCGTGATACATTGATAGAGTTATTATTTTGCTTAATTTCCAATGTATTACGTTTTACTTGTTTTGGTATTAAAAACTTATATACGTATTGCTTATTGTGATTGGCCAATATAGCTTTTGTTGTATCAGTTCATGCAAACTTAAAGCATGAACTTGTGGGATTGTTGGTTCAGTTTTTGATGAATCTAATTCAAATTCTCTCCATTTCTCTTCTTTATCTAATCTTATTTGTTCTATCTTCTTCCTAAACCATTTTTATCTCTCTGTACAAGGGTTTTAGATAGCAAATTCAGCACACACTTAGCTCTTTCATAACAATCCTCAGAGCTAGCTTGGAAGATCTCTTGGGCACAGATGGGCGATGGCAAAGACCAACACCTCACGTATAGGTGAATTGGAAATGACTTCTAAAGAATTGAAAGAAGGGCTTTGACTCCAGCTGGAAGAAGTTATCAGATCTCTAAATCAGAAACTAGAGATACTAATTCAAGGCATGACAAAAGAGAGAGAGAGTCTACATATGGGTCCCCCGCCATTATGGTTTTTGCTGTATCAGTTCATGCAAGCTTAATGCATGGACTTGTTGTTGGGAAAACGAGACAGAAACGTAGCGAAAATTTAAAAAATTTTCCGAAAAGATAGAACCGAAAACTTGCAATTCCTATTTCCAGATTCGTAGAGATCAAGAAACTCACTTAGGTAGTAGCTTTCTTGACACGTTTTGAGCCGCCCTCAAACGCGCTTCATGCGGTAATGGCAACCCGTCCCTCGAAAATCTCTTTCTACTTTAGAATCCATTATAGAGATAGCAATCCATACCAACCTGGATTCAAATCATGTTAGGGAAAGTGCTTAACGATATAACATAAAGAAAGAAACATGAAACGGGAAAGGCATGATTGAAACTCCCTTCGAAAACCAGTTTTGCGAAATTAGAAATCTGCCCGCCATAAAACCCTCGTGAAAAAATTCATCCTTCAGGATATGGACGAACGGTTTTCGCCATCTTTTTTGGTTCGATTTTTTCACTCCTATTCTGTTGGGTTCAGAATCGTTTCACCAGCCCTTGTGGTCGTTTTTGCTTGATCCCTAAAAGTTCCTTCGAATCTTTCAAGACTTCACGATAGAAGCCCTCTAGAGAAATAGTCCACCAACCGCGACCACGATCCGAATAGGGAGGATGCTAGTTCTATATTCGGTGTTTAGGCTCTAAGGGGTTAGTGTATAATTATGGAGAAGGAGAATTAGCTATCATTTTCCCATGGGGTTCGAACCCCTCTATTTATAAGACTAGGGTTCGAACCCCTTATCCCTTTTGGAAAAGGATTCCAAACTCTTTTGGAAAGGGATATCTTGCTTGGAGACCAAGTCTCTTACTTTGACCAAAAGTCTCCTTTTGATCAACTTGGAAAGCAAGAATCTAGTCTAACTCTTTTAGACATTTAATTTTACTTTATTTATTTTACAATAAATAACTTGAAGACTAATAATTAATTAATTCATAATTAATTATTTATTAGACTTTATTTCTCCAAATTAGGACTTTAATGTTAATTCAAAATTAAATCAAAGTCCATTAATAATTAACACATTAATGATTTAACATTTATACACATGCTTGCACGTGACTACACGTGTCCATAAGGACACATGTCATTCACGCCTCCCACACGTGTGATTCACACGTGTGGGTCCCACCATTCGCTTAATGGTTCGATCAACTCGTTTAATCGATTCAAGCCTTAACCCACGTGACCGGGTTTTTGTGTGTGACCCTCTAGGTTTTTAATTCAATTAGCAGTGATCCTAATTAATTAATTCCCTAATTAATTAATCAGTCCACAGATCAAACGACCATAGTCTAGCAACAGGTGTTTGACCCCTAGCTGAATAAGAATGTCTTGATTCGACAGAACCTTTAAGTCATTGATTCATGTGAGATACAATCCTCCTACTTACTATCTCTCAACCAAGATCTAGGGTAAGGGAATAATCAGAACCCTAATAATCTGGTCTTAAAGCTAAGTGCATTTCATATCCATTTGATCTCAATCTAAGAAACCCTTTTCTTGATGTCTTGATCTATTGCCTTGGCCAAGGACTCCATATGGCATATGAATGAGTTACATAATAAGAGATCACCTTGGAAATACAAGTGTAGGTCCTTTCTTGATTCTCATTCACTTCCATGACTCACTTGTGCAGCCCCAGCATATGCCTTGAATCAATTGTCTAAGGCGACACCCTTTAAAGCTTATACCTAAGACTACAGAGTTAACTCATAAAGTGACATGAAACCTCAAGTCTAATGATCAATTAATCACATCAATGACTCGTGAGATATTTCCTAATCTGGAAGTTTCCATTTCCTGAAATAGAAACTTCCTTTCCCATTTAGGAATCTTCTCACACGGGGCACCTCAGTGAACTTACTTATGGAAGTAAGCACCCTCATGTATCACGCACGTATCAACTATACACTTTGCACCTCCATGAAACAAGGTGGTCCTTCTTAAGGGCGTGATCCCACAAGCAAGCCTTAAAGGAGTCAGGTTGACACTCCCATGTCTGTAGGACTCATCAGCTTGGAGTATTTTACTAATCATGACTTATCTGATATAGGGCTTGTTTCATGAACCATTTCACCTAAATGGTAGAGTCCTAAAGTCATCAGGATTAGGGGAGTTCTCATACATGCGCACATAATGGAAACACACAAAAACATGTATTGGCATATAAAGAAGTGTTTGCCTATGATATTAACCAATCGTATATTATTCAAAGATTGTCTGTGATACTAGGAAAGTCCCAAAACAGATTATGACCAATCGGCTTTCTAGGGCACTTTTCCAACACTTGTGGAATTGTTGGTTCAGTTTTTTATGAATCTAATTCAAAATTTTCTCCATCTATCTTCCTTATCTAATTTTGTGACACCCCTCTTTTCCGATCGACTGAGCAGGCGCCACGTGTTAATTGCCTTGTGTGTTTAATTGTTTAATTTACACTTAATTGATGGTTAACGTGTTTTTATGTTTTTACATGTGATTTTGTGCATTGTGTGGTCCTATTTTCAGCTCTTTAAGAGTTTAGGGGTCTGTTTGCAGTTTTCTTTTTTTAAGGGTATTTTGGTCGTTTATCATTCAATAGAGGTTTTGACCTAACGGACCTCTTTAACGCATTCGGGGCATTAAAACGTCGTTGGCCCTTCCTATGGGTTGTTCTCACGCGTGAGGACCCAGAATAAAATATCCGGATCTATGTTTGACCGGGTCAGACCTCAGATCCCTCCCTCTCTCTCTTCTCCCACGATCTCTCTCTCTCTCGTCCCTCACACCACTTTCATACACTAAAACACACACTTCCCGGAACTCGGCCATTTCTCGACAGAATTCGACGAACGAGTAGTCTGAATTAATCAGCTCGATGAGATAAACACAATGATAAAAAAATCATGACTCGACAACGACCTGTGGCAGAGTTATGGCGAGTTACAGGCGGGGGGATCTCGACCGCCACCTTCACCTGCGGCTCGCGGCGGCCTACAATGGTGAAATTGGACGGAAAATGACTGGGCTCGGTGTGGATTTGTCTAGCGCTTCTTTTCCCGTTGGCGACGCGGGCATTTGGGTGGCGGTAGAGGCTCACGTGCCGCCTGAACTTCCAGCAGCGGCGGCGGAATGTGGGTCGAGACTTCCACGGCGTCTCGTGGCAGTTTTGGGCGGAGCTTGGCTGGGCCTTATGCGACTTTGGACGGTGCAGCTTTTTCCGTTGTGGCGCGGCCAGAGGGGCAGCGACGCTGGCTCACGTGCCACCTGAAGCTTACCCAACGACGGCACGTTACTGTAGCAGCGTGTTCCGCTGCATTCTGATAGTTTTTCTGAGGAGCAAGGGTGGTTTCCTACACTTTTCGACCTCAGATTGACCCAATTCGCGGTGTACGTGGTGGTTCTGGCTAGGACAGCGGCGGTGGAAACTTTAACGGCCATTGGGGTCCTTTTCCAATGGTCGTTTGGCGACGGACTTTTCATGAAAGTTGTTCAGCACGACGAGATCGATCTTTTCCCATTCGCCCGACTACTAATTCGGCCATTTTGGTGGCAGCGCGTGCCGGTCAACGCTTCGACGGCTTTTTTTTTTGGGCAATTGAGTTAGGAGTTTCAAAGTACTCGACGAGGCCTTTTCAATCGTATGCTCGGATTTCATTTTTGTTGAATAGTTTGGATTTAATTTCATTTCTTGGCTTTTTAGATTTAATTGTTGAATTGGATCGGTTTTTCATTATCTAAATCCGGTGGGTTCCGTATTTTCCAAAAATTGAGTGAGGAATTTTGCTGAGCATGTTGAGACGTATGACTCGCCGTTCACGAGGATTTTTCCGACTACCGGAGGTGGTGGTCCGGCAGTTGCCGGTGGCGGTTCGGCCAGCTCCTACGGAGGCATTTCGACGCCCTTCGGACAGCAGGTCCGTTTCATTGTGGTGAGTCTAACGCCATTTTCAGTTCGTTAATCGTATGCCCGATTGATTTGTTATAAAATTTTGAATTTATTGTGTTATTATTCATTAATTGTTTTTAATTATAAAATTCGATCATGTATGTACGATAAATTGAAATCATGAGTTGAATGATATATGAAAATATGTTATGATCTATGAAAAACTCGATTCTTGATTTACTGAATTTAATTGCCTCGTTTATGCCGCTTCTTTTATATGTTTCTTGCTTTTAAGGGGTGTTAGTGTAATTTTTAGAAACTAATTGATTATGAAATTTTATGAAACTTAAGAAATAAATTATGAAAGGATAAGTTATATTTAATTTAAATGAATTGTTTACGTATGCTAATTGTTAGAATATTGTGAAATATGCCAATATGTATTTATTTGTAAAAATTGTTATGTAATTCGCGTTTATCCTTTCGAAACTTGGTGCATGTTAGGAATTAAGTTCATAATGTCTTGATTTATTTTTATCTAATTGATGTTATGAATTTTATAAGTTATGCATCTCCTGATATGTAAAGTGAATGTAATCTGCTAGGAATGACTTGATTGTATTGATGTGGATTATATGTTGCATCATTTGCATTTGTGAGCATGGTCGTGCGTATTTTGGTTGTTGTTCGAATCTGAGTCTTGTGTTCTGTGTGCTCAGTCGTTCAGGGGTTCTTCAGGGAGTGTCTGTCAGTTGTTTGGGTTCCAGTGGGACTTCCTTGCTCGTGTCTTCCGTCCTCGTCGGTGTAAGGTGAGGTTTTAGAATTTTTGTTTTAGTTAAAGTGACCTACAACCCTATGTGCTCGCTTTCAAGCCTGCATGCGATTATTCTATTATAATTATATAATAGATATGTGCTTATACGATGCGTTTATGACTTTGTCATATGATTAAAGGTTTTCGAACTATATGTACAAGCCTAAGCTTGAAAATATTTTGCAATGTGGCTATACTCCAAACCGTGTGCTTTTACGCAAGCTAAGGATTTGAATGACACATAGAGGTATGTTAAGCAGATGCTTAGTTGCATGGTAAGGTATGAATGTTCGGGTATGTAATGTTAATTTTAATGTTGCGGGTAATGATATGTAATGAAATGGAAATGAAATGATAGTGTAATGTTAATGTTGTATCCACAGAGACTACGGGTTAGAACGCTCGGTACGACAGCGGGCCGTCGAGATAAGCCTGGGCATGGTTTCCCTCTGAGGTATTACGCGTGACCCCGAAAGGTTGGAAAGGCGTGGTGCTTTTGATGCCTTCGGTGTGAAAGTCGGGGAGGACTCGTGTGGGTTAGCTACCCCTCGAGGAATGTATAATGCAATAGATGGTTAAGGGTTCCTTCCATCACCGAAGTTGGGGATTGAATTTGATTTGGTTTTATGTATAATGTTTAATGAGGAGTAACGGTTGGTTTGAGCCCGGCGTCGCCGGGTATAATATAATGAATGTAAATTCTTGAGACGAGGATAGATTTTAACGAAATTAATGATATGAAATGGTAATGTATATGTATACGGAATTTGTAAAGTTTTAATGGAAAATGTTTTGGCATGCAAAAACTATCCTTGGCTCATGAATCACTGTGATATGTGCTATACTCTACATTATGTATCGTGTGTGTGTGTTCAGCCCCCTCACTCAGTCAAGTGGACTGATCCTCGCCCCACCTATGTTTTTAGTTTGCAGGTACAGGTTGTTGGAGTTCGAGCTAGGCGGTAGTGTGTCGTGTCTGTTGAGTCAATGTCGTTTGTTAAGTGATTTGTTTCAGTTATGATTGTAATCTGTAAATGTATATTCTCTGTACAGGATATGGTTATGGATTGTATGTATGGAATTCGGGACAGACTTCTAGGACCAGTTGAACCCGTGTAGTTGCTATTGATTGAATTGATGTGTTTGATGTTTTCAAATTTTTGTAAATTCGTATTCTCTACTGTACTTCCGCTTCCAGGTTCTTGTTTTATCTGCTGTACAGGGTCTAGGTACCGCCTAGCTTCGACAGGTCTTGTCTGTCTCCCATTCGCTACTGCTTGGTTTGTATACGGATTTCCCATTTCATATGCGGATTGAGCTTTAGTGCGGGGGATGTGGTGCCCAGCGTTCCGGGAGCTACAAATTTTATCTGCTCTATCTTCTTCCTCAACTATCTTCTTCCTCAACCACTCTTATCTCTTTGTACAAGGGCTTTAGATAACACATTCAACAGACACTTAGCTCTTTCATAACATGATCACATGAAGTGGATAAAGAAAACTATGGTTAATTCATCTTTCATTCCGAACGGCTAGATTCATGTCGTCGATTTCATTGTCTTTAGAATTAGATGATTCTTCTTCCCACAAGATAATAAAGCTTGTTAACCCCCATAAATCCGCTTTCTAAATTATTTGTCACTCTCGCTCCTCTTCCACAAGGAATTGTCCTCCAATTTTCTTCTCAAGACCTTTTTTTTTTTCGAACTCTTTCCCAGTTTCAGGCCTGCCCATTTTTCCAATTTCTCCATCTCCGACAATAATTTCAACCGTTTTTTTGTTTCGGTTCTAAAATGGCCAAACTAGGAGGTGGAGGACTTTAATACGACGACAACGACGAGAAATTCTTATAAATGTTGTGGTAGGCGGGGGTCGGATCTCTCTAATGGTCGGTGAACTGCGTGGAGAGTGGAATGAGGTGGTTGGATCTCCCAAATGGCCAGTGAAGTTTTCATCGTGGAGAGTGGAATGAGATGATTAAATGGGACATGAAATGGTATTCTTAGATTTTATTAAGGGTATTATAGCGTTTTTATTGGTATTTTGGGGGGTTTACAAAATGTTTTTAGTATAGAAAACTTCGGGTAATTTAGAATAAGTTATAAAAGATAGAGGCTTCGTTTACTTTTAAAGAAAATGGTGGGTTGTCTAATTTATCTAGGCTACACATTGCTTTACTTTGAAATGTAAATTATTTGGGTTTTACCCGGAGCCCCGGTAATAGGCTGGACAATGTAGGTGAATTTTTTCTTTCCAAATTCCTGTTGTTAAATAAACCAGTGGCAGTGGTTTGGATGAAATAACTAATTTACCCCTGTACCTTTTTCTTATTTCCATTCCCTATCCCTGAATAATTGCTTTTTTTCCCACCATTTTTTTCACCAGTCCCACCATTCCCAGTCAAGGGCACACATTTTCAGGCAAGGGCAAATTTGATAATTATACCTCCACCCACTCATCTACTGTCCATCAAAGTAAAGAGATATTGATGTAGGAATATTTTATATAAATGACAAACCATCAAAGTAAAAAAAGACAGTAGATAAAATAACGAAGAATCCCCAAAAAATTAAACCTATCCAATGGATAGGTAACAAGAGAAGTAAACGAAGTCAGAGGGGATTAAATTTTCATTTATCTTAAATAATAATAATAAAAATAACATAAATATATGTCAAACAACTAAGTTTGGACCGGAGTCCTCGCAACATTTTTGATGTTTAACCTTTTGAATCCTCTACTTATTAATTTATGTAATAATTTCGAAATGTTTCCAGTTATAGAAATTAACATTGTGTACACAGTCAAATTAACAAATCTAAGAAACATCTGCGTTTGCCTTCCTTCTTGCTAAACTAAATAAGTTTAGAATTAAATTAGGTCTTTTCAAAATTAACTCATTTGCTCTCGCTCATCTTCCTCGATTCGATATCGGCTCTACGTTCCTCTCTCAAATCTCCGCCGCGCGCCACCATCCGGCGCCGCCACGCGTCTCATCTCATCTCATCTCTCTCTCTCATAATCACACAGTGCGCTGGTCAACAAATACCTGTCATAGTGGTAGCTAAGGCCTTAGCTGCTTTATCCACAAGTAAGTATATCTCTACTTTTCTGGGGAGATTTTGACGATGGGGTGTTCCCATTTGGGAGATTGATTAATGGAAAGTGATAAAACTTGTAGAGAGAATTTGATTAGTGGCTTTTAATGAGCTGTTTCCAGTTTCTGCCTTCGCAATCATCTTACAGAGCTGAGAGTTGATGTGTTCTTACATTTCTTATTCTGGTGTACGAAAATGGTGTGTTTTATTTAAAGATTACACCAAATGATTGCATAAAAGCCCTTTTTGTTTCTTGTATAAGTACTACGATGAAATGGGAATTCAAGATTTTCGATTCTATTGTAGAATGATGAAATATTCATTACATGTTAAAGAAACCAACAGTTCATCAAACTCATGTGTGTTACTTTTTTAGCTGAAAATTCTGAGGACTTTTTCTCCTTTTCCTCTTTTAAATGTTTGAGTTCTTGAACAATGAATGATTTTCTGTTGTTTTTGTTATGAAGAAATTATTGGGATTCAAATAGGCAATGGCATCAAGTATCGCTATTTGGGGGATCCCTGCCATTCAAGAAATGATGCAGAATTAGCCCTTGTAAAATTAAAAGAAAATTTGTTAACTCCGACCACATCTACAATTTAATTGCTTAGCATATCTCCTGTCAATCTTTACTTATTTTCATGCTTGCTTGCCAACATAGGTTTACATGTTTTAGGAATTTACCAAGTGAAAAGTGAACTGGTAAGTTAGTCCTGTGCTTGTTTTGTGTATGGGTCAGCTAACAACCATCTAAGAAAAGATTTGAGAGAAAACTGTTATCAATTATAAACATTGTCAAATAACAAATGTAATGGAACGAATTGTTAAACTAAACATTGGACTTTTGTGGATTCACTTCAATGGTTGTTAGTAGAACGGGAAAGTAAGATTCATGAAACTGACATTTACATTTATATCCAGTGAAACATCAAATTTTAAGAAGCTTCCTCCTTTTTATCTTGGCTTTCCTCCGTGTTAGACTTGTTAATAATGTATTTTCTGAACAAATGACAGATGAGTTTAACAGACTCGCCAGTACACTCGTCAAGCAGTGACGACTTTGCAGCAATTCTTGATAAAGAGCTCGAAACTATTTCGGATGCATCAGCTGATCCTGAAGAAGTTGATGAAGAGGAGGGGAGTGACGGTGATGATGAGGGTGACTACGACTCGGACCTTACTAGGTATATTTGAGCTCTAATTACTTTTCTAATTGTATTCAAGTATCATTGATTCTAATTCTTCTGGAACTAGGTATGTGATAAATTCCAAGTGTGCTTGTTTCAGAATAAACTACTATTGATTTTCACTGAATTACCTGGAAAGATGAACGTAACTGAGCAACACAGTTGCGAAATTGCAAACCTCTGTTCAGTTTACATTAGACGGAAATCAAATATATTATCAAATGTCCTGGCATTGTTGCTTATAACTTGTCTAATGGAAGAAACCATCTGCAAATTATTTAGATATAGTTTCCATCTCTTGCAAACTGCATGAAGGTGCTCTCTATTGTTCTTGAATAACTTTTAAATGAAAAAAAAATTCTATATATTTACTTGGGTCTTTGGAAATTTTGTAAATTTGTTTCATTACTGTAGAGTTAAAAGGCGCAAGGTGGAGATATCTGAAGACCTAATAAATTCACCAAGTTCCTCAGATTGCTCAGGTAAAACAACGTTACTAGAGTTGTAATTTGAACCCTGATATTAGTGACAAAGGAGAGCATGATTTGATCACCTAGGTTTAACAATGCATCAATATTATCTTCTTGTTATCTGATCTGACATAAAGTGTTGAGTGTTCCTTCGGACTGCCCTCACAATATCCTCATCCTTTTTACATCTCATTTTGCATCTTATCACATTCAAATTAAAATGTTTTGTGTTGGCTATTTTTGTCTGTATTTTGTTAACCATTCTTAGGTGCATTCGCTTTTCCCTTTTGCCCTTTTTCTGATTTGTTCTTTTGTGCAGGGTTGTCATTGAAGAAGGATATTTGTCCACATCCTGGTTATTATGCAGGATTGTGCATAAGGTGTGGACAAAAGGCGGATGAAGAATCTGGTGTTGCATTTGGTTACATCCATAAGGTTAGTTTTTTTTGAAATATATTACTATATTATGCCATCTTACTATCTTAAAATGATGCCAAACTTATCATAACCTTGATGTTATCCTTCATGCAGAATTTGAGGCTGAATAATGATGAGATAGAGCGATTGCGTGACAAAGACTTTACGAAATTGCTGCATAATAGGAAACTTTGTTTGGTTCTTGATTTAGATCACACACTGCTCAATTCAACTCGATTGGCTGACATTACAGTGGAAGAAGGATACTTAAGTGGTCCTCAAGAAGATTTGCCAGGTATTTGCTTCTTAGTTCTTAGCATTTTCGGTAATCCCTGATTAAATATTTTCAGTAGATATATTCATCCTGCCCTTTAATTTTTCATATTGCTATCAAGCATTCGCCAAAAGTCAAAACGAGGCAACAAAGATTTGCATTGACTCCATAACTATAGAATTAAATCTTTAGGCCAGGGCAGAGTTGACTCTCCTCCACACCATACAATCCGACAGAAAAAAAGTTAAGAAGTTCGAGTAAAACTTGCAAGGACATCAAAAGAAATGCAAAAGGAATTTTTTGAGTTATTAGTTATATAGGTTATTTCTTGCTTGCTTATTAAATTTGCTTGTTAGTATTGTATAAATAAACGCCTGATTATTTGAGCTTTCCCGTGTTTTGTTTCCAACTGATTTAGGTTAAGATATATAATTCACAAATTTGAAGAATTTATCGTCTGTTTCTATGACTTAGGGTCTGAACTCTGAAGGAGAAGTTCCTGGATTGCAAAAACATTATCTAGGTCCTTGACAATCTCACCAACTAAGATAACTATCTTGTGCAATTGATTATGTATACATGCTATCCAGACTCTTTCATTTGTTGTATGATCAAGTGATGGACTACCGACTAGGTTTAATTATTTTAAAAGAACCACACAGCATTATAAATCACAGTTCCCTTATTTATAATTATCTTGGCTATTTTATATTGTGTGTGTGTGTGTTCATTCTTTACAGTAGTACAAAGTTTCTCTGTCTATATTGTTTTTGTATATTCTCAAGTCATTTCATTGGCTTCAACTAGGAGTTGAGCCATTTACGCTTTCACACCTTTTCCTTACTGAGTTTGTTGCTGCTTTAATTTCTTCAGTTTTTGTGGTGTAAGCCAATTTATCTATCCACGTTTGAATTCTATCCCATATTTATCTTTCTTACAATTTGCCAATGATCAGATAACTTGAGAAGTAGCCTATTCAGACTTGATTGGATGCAAATGATGACTAAGTTGAGGCCATTTGTGCATACATTCTTGAAAGAAGCTAGCAAGTTGTTTGAGATGTATATCTACACGATGGGTGAACGCCCCTATGCTCTAGCAATGGCTAAGCTACTAGACCCTGGAGATATTTACTTCAATTCCAGAATAATTGCTCAAGGGGATTGCACACAGAGGCACCAAAAAGGCCTGGATATTGTTTTGGGACAAGAAAGTGCGGTTCTCATCTTGGATGATACAGAAGGGGTAATTCTTAGTGTTTGTTCAGTTGGATTAGCTTTTGCTTCTAAGCGTGTTGAATTTGTACTCAACATAATTCCCTCATTTTTCATCACTTACCTTCTGCTTTTGGTTTCCTTTTTGCTTTTTTTGTTTCTTGTATTTTGTTTAACATCATGATGGCTGCCTGATGTAGATGAGTTTGTCAAAACCCCATTCTTTATGTGGTTTTTTGGGATAAAATAACTGTGTAACTTGTTTGCTGAAAAGTCCTGTAGTGCAGAATATAATTTTTCTAGGATGTTATGTCACCTTTGGTCTTTGAAATATTTTAGTGAAAAGAGTAAGCGTATATGACAAAATGTAACCATAAATTGCTTTTAACCAACTACGAATGACCAACATATTTTATAATCGTATTCGTTTACTGATTGAACTCTACATTATAGGCTAATATATTAGTATTTATCAGACTAATGGTAGAAGTACCGTCTCTGCTTATATAGCATGATATGCCTTCATTTATTTATGTTATCGCACTTCGGCACATGCTTTGTGGTTAAATTTGCAATTATAGTATTAGTAACTTCTTGTTCTATATTATAAATATGATCACGAGAAGTATAAGGAGAAACCATCCCAGATTTGCGGGAAAATTATTGTCATCTAACTTATGCAGTATTGTTTTTCCTTCCCCCATTGAATTATCCAAAATATGTGGTGGTTGCTAGTGTGAAGTTAATATACACTTAATGTCGTTAATATTAGGTATGGGGAAAACATAAGGACAATTTGATATTGATGGAAAGATATCACTTCTTTGCTTCGAGTTGCAAGAACTTTGGGTACAACTGCCAATCACTTTCTGTGCTAAGGAGTGATGAAAGTGAAACTGAAGGAGCACTGACAACTGTTCTTAAAATCCTTCAACGTATTCACAGTTTGTTCTTTGAACAGGTATTTTCTTCTCAGCCCCAAAATATTAAATAAAATAGAGTTCTAATTAGCTTCTTTTCAAGCTCTATTAATTAATGTATTATTTTCATCAGAATCGCGATGATAATCTAGAGGATCGAGATGTGAGACAGGTAAATCTGGTTTTATTTTGAGGCAATTTATTTTGTTTACATCCAAGCTATTAGGTATTAAAAGTATCTTTTCTGTTTGGAAAGGAAATCATGTTACTCTGGTGCTGCCTGCATAAATTAATATAGATAACTGAAAGAGTAATTGTATTTTGACAGATGCTAAAAACAGTTCGTGCGGAAATCTTAAAGGATTGCAAAATAGTTTTTTCTCGTGTTTTCCCTACTAATTCCCATGCCGAGGACCATTACTTCTGGAAAATGGCAGAGCAGCTTGGAGCTGTGTGCACGCTTGAAGTAGATCCATCCGTCACGCATGTTGTCGCTCTGGATTCAGGAACAGATAAAGCCCATTGGGCAGTGCAGGAGAAGAAGTTCCTGGTTCACCCACGCTGGATCGAAGCTTCCAACTATATGTGGCTAAAGCAACCCGAAAAAAACTTCCCCATTCCTCAAACAAAGAGTAAATGACTCGATTTCTAACCTCTTTTGACAAGTGATTGATTGTAATTGTTTCTTGGTCCCATTTCTCGGTATACTTGATAAATCACCATAGGTAGAATGTTGTAGAAATGCTGATTTTGAAATGTTCGTTAAGGTTTCGAGGAAGGTGATTGTGTAGGTGAATCTCCAACATCCATTCGAGTTTTTTGTAGCTGTGAGGGGAAATATGATGGGTTTTTGTATATACAAGTAGCAACCGGTTTAGGAATGTTAATGGAAGGTACACCGGGGATTATTAGTCTGGTACTAATATGTTAAGTAAATTCAAGGTCAGAAATTAGCACAGTAAGTCCAGTTTTTATGGATATGTTGTGTATCGTGTCGTTTCTTGTTTCTGGAATCTGTTTGTATTGCCTATTCAATATGTCTGTGTGGAGTGTTTCTCTTGATGAGTCTCTTATATGAATGTCTAGTGTTTAGAGAAGGTGAAGAATTTGAAATTGATGTTTCACACTTAATTCAGAATCCCATAGATAGATATAATACTAGTAGTCTTGGAGTAGAGTTGTAGTGCATGATCCATTAGGCAGTTGTGTGGATTGGATGAGTAGACGACGGCAAGGATTGTTGGCGCCGGAGGTGGTGGAAAGTCTGGCGGTTAAGGAAGCTTGCATCCGGCTTATTCCAAGGGGTTTAACAGCGTTATCATAGAATCAGATCGTCTTAATCTGATACGCAAGCTGAATTCGCCATAACAAGACTTGTCGGAGATTGGCCCTATACTTGATGATATCTGAGAATTACTAGCTAACTTCCCAAAGGTAATATTCTCGTTTGTGTGTCGGGAAGGCAATAGAGTCGCTCAGTCTTTAGCTACATTAGCTTTAGGTGCAAATTATGGGAACGTGAGCTCCCCGATATTAATTATTGTTTTTCTTTTGGCGGAAGATAGTAGCAATTTGTAACTGCTTGTCATTTGTTTTAGAAAAAAAAAAAAAAAAAAGTAGAACACTGTTTATGCGATTTTCCATCTAAATTTTGAGTTTTTTTTTAAATCTAAATAATCATAATCTGGAGGTATAAAGGGTCTGCATAAACTCTCTTAATTCTATGTTTTGGTAATTCTTCTATGTTTTGGTCTCATTGTCACTTTCCTCTTCTCTCCTCTTTTCTTTTCTTTTTCCTTCTTAATTGGGGAACTTTACAATAATCTACCCTTTTGGGTGTAAATGGATCCAGCCCAATACTAAGCCCAGCCCATAAATATAATCAGTCTTTAGTGGATCAAGTTACTTGGAAATTTGGAATGTAAACTCCAATTTATAGCTTGATTATATAGTTAATTATTAAGAAAAAAAAAAAGGAGATTTACATTTGATTACACTATATTTAGGTTTACGTTGCGGTCCATTTAAATTGAGAAATTATATTTTACTCTCCAACTATTTTTGATTCTTGACGTTTATTAGGATTCCGTTATATCATTTTAAAAATACTTTCAATTTTCTTAACTTGATTTGTAACTCTAAGGACTGTGTTGTTAAATTAATAATTTATAAGAACTATTTTGTTTATATTTGTATACTTTAGGAATGATTTTGTAATTTTGGTCATATATTCAATGTAAACACTCATACAAACCGTCAGGATATAAGGCTACTTTCATAAATTTCGTTAGGAACGTCAGGCCAAACAAGACTTACCACATTACGAGGTTTACAACTAAAAGGTGGAAGCACTCAAAATGGCCAGGGACTATAATATAATTTCCCAATCTAAATAGATTGTGTTGTAAGTAAACTTAAATCCAAAATAGTTAGATGTAAATATCCCTAAAAAAATAAAATTACCTCCAAATACCCCCACCCCACCAAAAAAAGAAGGGAAGAAAGAAAGAAAGAAAGAAAAGCCTATTAAATCATTAACATTGAATCTCAATTTCACTTATCCTATAAACTCAGTACAATATAGAACAAAATCGACAAAACATAGCCCAATAAAACCTGAGCATTGCCGATATATATCTTGATTTTAAGGATTCTAGTCGAGTGTAGGTATTATAAGTCTATTTAATTCTATAATTGCATATTTAATTTTGTGTAAGGCTCAATTATTCCAAAAACTGTTAGGTGCATTTCACACCATAACCACACAAAATATGAAAGCTGTCGTCCTTCTACTTGTCATCATGGACACATACGTGATGATAGTAAAATTTCGAAATTCTAATTCAACAAAATCAATAATTGAGGCCAATATTGTGCCAGAATCTGCTGAAAAAATATAAAAATAAAAATAGGCATTTTTATAAATACACAAATTTAAGGGTTGAACCTCCCTCCCCCAAGAGCTAGATATCAACGGTCACCTAAGTGATTATTGCTATTGCTAAATTATAAATATTTCAAAGAGTGAACGGTGAATCAGTCAATTAGAATATTTATGTGTCATATCAAATGTCAAAGATTCGACCCCCTTATATTTTGTTAAGGATAGATGAGATTTTTAAACATTAAAAATTTAATTAAAAATTTTGGAGTTCGAGTTTTACAAATACAATTGCTATATATAACGGGATTTGTACTAGTAAAATAATGCATATAGCAAAATGCAGCTCTAAATGTGGAGTTTATTTTTAATATAATAAATGATAATTAAATTTGTTTTCCTAGTTTCAATAATGAAGGTAGGATGTTTAATCATAAACTTGAAACAAAATGAAAATGAATGATAAGAAACAAAGACATGAGAGACGAGGTACACCATGAATTACTATCGTGTTTTGTACTTTTAGCACTACAAAAAATGAGTCATTTTTGGATTCTACGTGTCAACTCTAGCGAGAATGATTAACAATTAAAATAACACGCACATGACACATACATACATATATATATATATATACGGACATTGTTATGCTTATATACAAATCTAATTTCCACATTGATCAACATTTGTTAGGAAATTTGATCGCGAATTATAAGATTCTTTTAAATTTATTTTAAAAAACGAAGTTCACACACATCTGACATGAAAATAATAAATGTGTAAATTTACTTGCGGAAAAAGGTCACTTATGCCATAGTCTGACGATTTGGGATAGTTCATGCACTGATCTTAGTACTCTTCTTATGAAAGAGTACTGCATCACTACTTGAAACTGTTTGGTCTCCTTTTGGTGCGTTGGTTGCTATGTAAAATAAAAAACCTATGTGATTCACGAGTTTTATGATTTCATTATGTTGAAGTATATTTCAATAATTTGATAATCAAAAATTTTTTATGCACGAATATTTTTAAAAATATCATTTTAATATATAGAATACTCATGTTCAACAATATATTCGACACTCCTCATATGAAAAATTTTAAAAATATTTATAATACTATATGTATATATATTATGTCGTATTCGAATAGTTGTCATCGCATTCGCGCGTTATAGTTTAAATTACGTGTTGGTATACGAAATTATAGTTTTATTTAACTATATTATCAACCATAATAACTATTCATGAAACTGAAAGATACAAATGTTGAAAAGGAAATGGCCTTATATATTTTGAATGTTTGCTTGAGCAATGCATTTGACAATTTGTTAAGATTATATTGGTACATTTGGAAATTTTACATCCACAAACATACATTCTATATATTATGGCATATCTTATTTTTTCGATATTATCCTTAAAGATTATATCTCTATATATTATGGCATTAATAATGAGTAAAATATACATTGATCTGAATATATAGGTTTTAAATTCAAATAATTAAATTTGGTCCATCCATGTCCTATTTTTCCGATTTATTTTGCCTAAGATGCCTGAATTTAGGAAATAAAGAAATAAATAAATTAAGTGAAAATTTGAAATGTTATCTATATATAAATTCAATAATATATATATATATATATATATATATATATATATATATATATATATATATATATATATATATAATTTAAGTGAAAAATTAACTAAAAATCGACAGAAAGACACTCTTGTGGAAGTTAATTGCAGCGGACAAAAGACTAATAGTCTTTGAAATTGATATTTTATCTTTTAATATAAATAACTTCTGAAAATTAAACTACGAGATAAGCCAACAAAGGATCATATAATTCTCTTATATGGATACTTTCTCAAAATAACATTGTATTTTCTATTTAAAAAATATATGTATTTTATTACTTATTTTCATGTCAAATAAAAAGAATCTCTGGATAGCAGATGCATATAAAATTATTGAATTGAAATCATATTTAAATTATTGCAGTAGAATAATAGAAATATTCTTAGATCTTTATATATTAGTTGCCTAGTATGATGTATAAATATTAACACGACGATACATATACGATACGAAATAGACACAGAGATGTGGATTAATATTTATTTTTGAAAATTTTCAAGTGAAAATTTTCAAGTAAAAAGTGTTCGACACGATATAACAAAATAATATTTTTAGAGATGTTCATATATTAGATATTGTCAACCAACAGGGGTTGATCCAAGTGGTTCGAGAGTTGTTTCTCGAAGGCAATGTCCCGGGTTCAAACCCCTCTGGCCACTTGGGTGTGCATGTGTAAAAAAAAAAAAAAAAAAAAAAAATATATATATATATATATATATATATACATATATATATATATATATATATATATATATTAGATATTGTCAATAATACCAAAAAATTTGTAGCAAATTAAATAGAATACAAAAATATCAACGTACTTATCCCATTAAATATAATTTCCAATAAATGAAATTCTGGTTTGGTACTCAAATCTGCATATATACCTTACAAGTTACAATTCAAGTATTCAACTAATGGGTACAAATTTGTTGAAATTGGACCATCAAGAGTTCATGCATTGCACGTATATAAATAAATATTTTGACTCTCACGTAGTTTTCAAATTAATGCATCCTTCTCGCAAAATCCTTTGTCATCTATCTAGTATTGCTAAATTATTTTTCACTAAAAAAAAGGTTGTTTTGAAATAATATTATGCGAAAGAATTCCCAATTTCCACATATAAAGACAAAGTTTGGTGCTATATCTTTCTTTAGAGAAAAGACAAGGACGCTTAATTACACTTAACCACAAAATTAAATTAAATATTATTATACATACACATTATGTTTACTTCGTAGCACGAAGAGATAGATTAATAATTCTACTTAAACTTATGTTTACTAATATTTTTTTCAAATACGGGATTGATGATACGACCCGAGATGATAATAAATAAAAGATTGATTATTCATTCCATATTTCTCATAAGATGAACAATCAATCATCACATCCCAACCAACAAAGTAAACATGCAAACAATATTTCACTTTTAAAAATAATTATAGCAAAGATTAAATATAATTAAAAATTAATTAGTACCATACAAATAAAGTTTTATTTAAATATAAAATACCACTTATAATTCCTCCATTAATTTAGAAAATAAATATAATTAACCATGGTCCGTTGTATTTCTCTTTCTGTCACCTCAATTTAATTTCTAATTTTTGTTTTATTTTAATTTATATCTTGCACTATTATATAACTTTCTTAAGAATACATTGCGTGTGCATGGGATGTCACTAGTTATGTATATCGAAAAGGGTAAACATGCTTTATTTGGCACCATGTTTTCGTTGTTTTTATCTATTTTAATATCTTATCTCGCAAGTTAGGAAAACTATTAGCTGAAGCAGATATCAAAAACAGTAATAAATTCAAATTAATTAAGAAGATTGAGCTACTTATATTCGGGCCTACTCATTTTGTCACTAAGTGATCAACTCACCACAAAGTTTGAAAAGTTCCATTTCCTTTGCCTTAATTATCCTTATCTTTTTCAAGCAAAGCGTTCAATTATATATATAGTTACATAGCAAAAATTTTAAAAAATCTATAAATTTGGTATACCAACTCGATCAATTAAGTGAATTTGAGATATTTTCTTTTTCAGCAATAAAATAAGATCATATTTTAAAAATCATGCATTTTAATATAGTTTTTAAACAAAACCCAATTTGTTCATAGGAAACCGGACTCGTTTTTACATATAGTTCGCCGTGTATTAATTTCGGTTGGCAAAATCAGTTTCCGACCAAAAATATACACTAAATTGTTCGATTTTGGAGATACGGTTCTATTTTGTCGTCGAAAAATAAAATATACTAAAAATGTTGAATTGATACTGAATTTGCAATTCGGTATACCGAATTTGCCGTGTGTAAAATTGAGTTGAGTTTTCGGTAGGCAAAGTCAAGTTCTAACAAAAAAAAATGTATTAAATTGATCAATTTTGGAGATACAATTCTATTTAACTATCGAAAAATAAAATATACCAAAAATATTAAATTGGTATACCAAATTGACAATTCCCGTAGGAAAATAGTATATCAACAACTAGTTAATTAATTCTTGTTTTAGAGGAGTGGAGAAGAGAATACGTTAATGATAAAGTTTTCCATTTTCCATCCGATTATTACTTTGAAATTTGAACAATAATAAGCATCATTAGAGTGTTTGATTAACTGTGTTCAGTTGCCTTTGTGTTCGGTTCATACAATGTCCGATTTTATCCAAGTTCAGTTTAACGTCGATAAAGAAATATTGGTAGCGATCAAGAAAACACACATCGATGTGGGATGTGAATTTAGACATGACATTACTAACATAGGTGACAAAACTCTCTTTACCAAAGAGAATGTTAAGCCAATTTGATATTGCCCTCCGATACCATCGAAATGTAGAAATTTCCCCCTACTGAATTTATGTGTTTGTATCTGTCAAGTTAATTTTTGTTTTTAGAAAGTAATGGAGTATTAGGTTTGCATGATTTAGTACTAATAGATTTGATGGATCACTATCCCCCTCTCCTCTTCCCTCTTTAAAGGATTAATTTCAGACAGGTCTGGTCTAATTTGTTTCTTAATTTTTGAATTAGTTTGATTGTCCCATTATCCTTTAAAAAATATCGTATTTTAACCCCTTTTAGCAGAGCGGATTTCAAATATATCAATATTATATATCAAATCAAAACTTCTGGTGCAAGAAATACAATGGTTGTGTCAAAACAAAAATTCGACAAACGGGGAAGGAAAAATCATCGGTCAAAGATGGCGCATGACGGACAGAACTTAGCATCAGATTTTGGCAGCCAATAGGTGCGATTGGGATATGAGCTTTGTTCGTCTTGGAGAGACGAATATGATGGTAGTGGTCTTGAAGATTGGATAGTCGTGACGGAAGAAAAATCGACAGTCAAAGTTTGTTACAAGAGGTTTAGTGTGACATCTTTAGAGGGAGGGGGAACAATCACATTAATTCAAAGATTAGGGGATATTGCGCACTACAATTAGTCAAAGAATTAAAAGGTATTCGAGATTATTCCTTTTTTAAATACAACACATGTCTCGCTATTTGAACTGATTTCGGTCAGGAAAAAAAATAAAATAAAAATGAGAGTACATGAGAAAATAATGGGTAATATCACACAAAATATGCACTAAATATGTGGACAAATCTCTTTAATTCCATCTAATTATCTCACGTAACTTATGATGTACGAACATTTTTAAAAATATCATTTTTTATGTTGAATATCATGTCCGACACTTTTCATGTGAAAAATTTATGAAAAAATTTGTACTCTCATATCCGTGTTGTGTCATGTTATATTTGTGTTACCGTATCCGTGGATCATATATCGTAGCCCAAGAGAGTGTAAGTTTCACAATTCAAAAAATCGATTTCTTTTTTCAAAAAGGAATACACTTTTTCGAAAAGTTGAAGCAATAATAAACCTAAGAATCCATAAACTAAAAATAATAATTAAAAAAAAAAACCCTAGCTAGGAATCTTGAAAGAATTATGATCCAACCCTACCTCATCATGAGGCCTTCAGAGAAATGGAGGTCAATAGTAAAGGTGTACGTACATATTTCGATCTCTTTTTGATCCTCTCATCTTTACTTTGTGGTTCTTATCATGTTTGCCATCTCAAGTCTCAACTAGACTGACTTACCCATGGCCCCCTACCCCATTTCAAAACTTATGACAAATATTGCACATTATATATGTTACACAGAATATCTGACTTTCAATTTCTAATTTTATTTTTGTTATTTTGATGATTAAATTAAATATTATGTTTCAATTTGATTGTGACTACTAAATCGGAGTGGTCCTTGAACAGTTTGTGCTCTGATTTTGAGACAATTGTTGGAGAGTGAATGGTCATGATTCAAGATATATATACTATCATGGTAAGACATTGATGTTAGTGTAATTATCTACATTTTCGGAAAATTGAGAAAAACCCTTGGGGAAGACCTTTTTGTAGAAGAAATAATATATATATAAATCAGGAATTTTTATGAGGGGAAATATGAGATAAATCTCCAATGCGATATCATATTTTAACATAGTTTCCCCATTCTAAATTTGTCTGTACTAACTCCCCAGATGAGTTTATCAATTTTACTTCACTACCTATTTCGTGAGATTTTACCAAGTTGCCCCTGAAGGCTATCACTTTTCGATTTTAAATGTATGTTGTATAAAATTCACATAATATAGTATAAAAACTCAAGAATGTAGTACTTATATCCTATTATGTAGTATAAATTCATGGATTTGCGGTTTTGGGATAAATCAGCACATGTATGAGTTTAAATATATGTTGTATGAAATTCACATAAAAACTCAATGATACAGTACTTATATCCTATTATCTAGTATAAATTCATGGATTAGCGGTTTTGAGACAAATCAGCATATGTATGAGTTTAAATATATTTTGTATGAAATTCACATAAAAACTCAAGGATACAGTACTTATATCCTATTATCTAGTATAAATTCATGGATTTGCGGTTTTGGGGACAAATCAGCACATGTATGAGTTTAAATGTATATTGTATGAAATTCACATAATGTAGTATAAAAACTCAAGAATACAGTACTTATATCCTATTATGTAGTATAAATTCATGGATTTGCGATTTTGGGACATATCAGCACATGCATGTATGAGTTTAAATGTATGTTGTAAGAAATTCACATAATGTAGTATAAAAATTCAAGAATGCAGTACTTATATCCTATTATGTAGTATAAATTCATGGATTTGCGATTTTGGGACAAATCAACACATATATGAGGGTACAGTAGTCATTTTAGATCAATGGGGAGCTGACTAAAATTATGAATCTCATGTGGGGAGTTAATATGAATAATTTTCATATAAGCGAGCTAACTAAAATTATTTTAACCCATGATAGTTTAAAACTATTGCCCTTTTTATGATGGACCAAAAAAAAATCAGGAATTTTTATGTAATTAATTGAATTTGAGGAATTAATTTGTAATTAAACTTAAATTCTGGAGTAGTGCATGTAATTTTCTTTTTCTTTTTGTTTTTTTGTCAATGTTAGGACATGGATTGAACTTATTAGTTTTTGTAACAATAAATAGGTCACGTACCGCTTAACATTCCGTTATAATATACAAATACTTTTAAAAATATTATTTATCATGGCATGCCGTACTGAATACTTGTGTCGAAAATTGTGTCCAACACTCTTTATGTAGTAAATTCAAGAAAAAAATCTGTGTCACCGTATCCGTAACATATTATATCCGTATCCATACATCGTAAACAGCCTATGGCAAATATAGTGTACTTTGCTAATATTAACGCCACAGGGGTTTTAATTTTGCTAAAATAGAGAGAAACAATATCTTTTCCCCCTCATTGTTGCTTGTTTTTTGCTATTTCTAATGAAACTCGAATTAGTAACGACTATGTTTATAAATATACATACTTACCACTAATTAAGGTGCTTTTCTAGGGAGAAACAGTTTGAAATAAAAGTATACAACACCACAATCTTTAGGGTTTCTTGCACTTTTGATTCACAAATTTATAACATTGATTTTGCTATAAACAATAGAAATCAGTGTTGAAACCCTAAACATATTTTAGGGATAATTACATCCAACTACCCTCAGGTTTGACCTAATTACTAGCCGGTCCCTATTCTTTTAAATATTACATTGTAGTCCTAAGCTTTGTTAATTTATTAATTTTTGCATACTTTTAGGGACGATTTTGCACTTTTGGTCATAATTATATGTAACACTCACAAAACCTTCAGGGAATAAAATAAGTGTACTTTTACAAAATTCGTTAATAGACCTCACACAAAATAAGAAATATAGGGACTACAATGTAATATTTAAAAAAATAGAAACCAACTTGTAATTAAGTCAAAGCTGAGGGTAATTGGATGTAATTATTCCTACGTTTTATATATACATAAAGTAAGAGGACTTTTAAAAGTTGTGTATATGTGTCTGCATTTAACCCTTTCTTTTAATTGCCAATCCTTCTAACCCATTTCTTAATCTTCCCTGATCTGCCAATTCATGCCTATTCCCAACAAGGAAAGAATATTTATGAGTTCAAATCGACACAACTCATACACTTGTCTGCAACAAAAACATATACCACATAATTTAACTACAATTATTTGAATATAATATAAGTATGCGACAAAATTATTGAATCCCCCAACTCTTGGTTGCGGCCAAAGAGCAGAAACATTCACCAAACATATAACATGGATAAATAATAGTTTATATTATTCTCCTCTATACTTCATAATAATGAATTCTATTATGGTGACGCATGCAAGTTGTAGATTCCTGGAATGGGCCTCCTCCATGATTGATTCACAACTATTTCTTTCTAGGGTTCGACCGTGCATTAATTTGTTAGAAGAAATTAGGTTGATTAATTAAGAATTAGTGTTCATTTGTTAAATCCTAAAAGTTACCTAATATTGATGTAATTGTAAACAGATCGATCGCCGAGATTGAGATTTATTCAAAGTGGTATTGAAATGTATCTTCAAGGAGGATGTTGAAAATCATCCACTAAAGAATTTGGTTTCGGATTTTCTGGAATTACTGAGGAAGCCTCGAGACTTGAGAGGCAAGATTTAATCATGTTTTAAGGACACATAACAAGAGTGTGGAGGAGCTTGCTCGCATATGGGTTATGAGGTTGAGGATTATCGCATGGTTTGGGATATCCTGCCTGATCGATCGTGTTGGGTAGGAGTGGTTCTTTGTGTTTCTAACCCTTGTGTGGGTCTTAGTGTTCGCTTAGTACAAAAAAATAAAATAAATAAATAGATCGATCATGGATTTGAATCTCTTAAATAGTAGTTGGGGAACCAATAATGATTTTTTTTAAAAATACCCAATGTTAATATAGAAATATGGATTAAAAAGAAGTTTTAAATTATACCAAGAAGCTAGGTAGATCACCAATTATGTTGTGATGTTCGGGAAATTTCCAGTACTCTTCACTTGTCTCTATTCTGAATCTTTAATTTCTTTTTTAGCACACGTGCGGGAAATTAAGAAGCTAGGTATGTTTATTATGTGAGGTTAGGTTAAATAAAAAAATTTGTTTGTTTGAAAAAATAACGACTCGTTACTAACATTTGTAATAAATATGTAAAAAATCTGGAAATATCTCCCCTTCCGGTTTCAACTGAGCTATTTTTAGAGGTATTTTTGGAAATTGTATAGATTTATTCAAATATCGGGATTATGGTGTAAAATTTTTAAATAAGAGAGAGTCTTTTGTAAATTTGCCTTACTTTAGAGATATATAGTAAATGTGATTCGCCCTTATAATATGAGATAAGTTGAGAAAACTCTACGTGCTCTTCTTTTAATTAAGTATATTATATCGAGTTTCCTTTATAGTTAGACACAAATACACATTAACCCGTCTTAATTTTAAAAATTACACTTTCAAATATATAATTTGATAATTGATTACGACCTATAATGCACGGACACTTCGAAAATTCACCCCGTGTCGTATCGGACACGTTTTGGATACGGACACGGCTCCGACACGGCATCGACACATCTCTGACACGGTAAAATGTGTCCAAAAATTAAAAAAAAATTCCAACCCGCTAGGAATACTGTTGGAAAACACAAAGTAAAATCAGCGGAAGTTTAAAATTTTTTCCAAAAGGGATCGTGATCTTGCAATGTTCGTTTCAAAACTTTTGAGATTTCAAGAAACTTACAAGAATTGAAGTTTTCTTGAAACCTATTGAGCCGCCCTCAAAAGTTCTTCATGCGGCATGAACATCCCCGTTTCTTCAACGATTCTTTCTTTGAGATTCCAAAGTAGAAATCCTCTAGAAGTATCCACACCAATCCTAGATTCAGATCATATCAGTGAGTATGCTAGTACTGTAATATGTGTATTAAAGAAACAAGAAACGAGATAGAATTAAGAGTATGATTAAATCTCCCTTCAAAACTCCTGTTTGACGAAGATCGAACTACCACGCCCTTTATCTCAAAAAACGTGCCGTAAGAACGTCTTCTGTAAGAAGTATTCCCAAGAAACTCATATTTTTTCAATTTGGTTATGTGATTAAAAAAATCTTTCTATCAGCCCTTGATATATATATGGGGTTTCCTAAACCCTAAGTTTGTTTCAGGAACAGGATTATTAGTGTAGTACCCTTACGCGTGGAGGTGCCACACCCCCACACTATAGGTCAATCCACATACGAAACGGGCAATCCGTACATGAACTAATCTATAGCGAACGGGTGACAATGCAATAAACGACAAGCTAGGTGGGATTAATGTATACATGCAACGAGTGAAAGCGGAAGCATAAACTAATCACGATCAAATATAACCAATAAACATGTCATGACATTTCTCGATTGCCAAGTAAAACAAAATATGTTCTAGCTTTACATATCAATACATTATCATCTCCAAATATAAATAACAAGTAACTATAATAACAGTTCTAAACAACGATAAACAATATGCACCGTGATCGACTCGACTACATGGACTGGACTTGACACGACTCGACTCCCACCTAGCGTGCACCTGCAAGAAGCTGAAAGGTGGAGGCGTCAGTCTATGGAAGACTGAGTGAGGGGTATACATATATATTAACGCAAATAACATGCAAGTTATAACCTCGGGTAAGGTTTTGTACCTAAAATAATATAAGTGCAAGAATATCAAGAGCTCGCCCGAGATTACAACTATCAAGTTTAACACGATAATCACGGTTATTATAACAATCAGTGGCCCTGGCGAGGGGCGTGCACGATCTCCAACCAACCTTGACAGTGAACAAGAATTACACTTTCATTTAATTAGGTTATCACACGAGTCATTATAGTGCACACGATCAATAACACGAAATTCTCCTTTCTCCAATGGTGGTGGGTTTGCAAGGCCCGAACCACCCACGATATCACGTTGCACGTCGGGAACATGACTCCCACATACGGGACTCCTTCCTCCACCAAACCTCCTGGTGGATTCAGGGGGCATCCCCACGGTTTGAGAGAGGTGTGTGAGTTACCCGTCAGCCCTATGCTTTCCCGGTTGGCTCAAACACTCACCCTTGGGCCCATACTACACGATACACGATAATTCACCAAACACGATCACGGTAACACGATAACACGATACATGGCTTGCTTGTAACACGATACACGACTTGCTTGTAACACGATACACAACTTGCTTGTCATGAACATGACTTACTTTCAAGGAACACGGTTACCTTTAACGAACACGACTTGATAGTTTAGAAACATTTGTAAATATATATATATATACCGTTTGGCCCAAAAGTCACATAAGGTTATACGGGTTCTAAGTAACTAGCAATTAAACCTCACCTGACAGGCGACACGATGACTCATGGATGCGTGAACGTGCTCTGTTGATCACAGTCTCCGCCCCGGGAGAATAACTGGGCAAGAAACAGGACAATGTGCGTGCATGAGACCACAATTCAAGCATATTATTTCATATAAGACGTACGGCGTGATCAAGTACGAGACATCATGCAATAAACAATGTAGCATGCAACTATCATGTTTTGGCATGTAATTGATCATATAATCACAAATCGGGGTCAATTAATCCATTGGATCATAGTGCCAAAATTTACATTTTATGCAGAAGGTTTTCTTCTGTCAGTGGGGTGGGAACGGCCGTTCCAGGTTTTAGTTCAAAGTGGGAAGGGCCGTTCCCGCCTCCCTGAAGTGCTCCCCGAAGATGGGAACGGTCGTTCCCATCTGTGAGACAAAGTGGGAACGGTCGTTCCCCTCCTCGCCGCCTGCACATTACTCAAATCAATGGGAACGGCCGTTCCCCAATCACAAAGGGAACGGGAAGGGCCGTTCCAGTTTTACAGAAGATGCAGAAGCAGGGGAGAAGAACAGGGGAGCTACGGACCAAGCTCCCAAAGCTCCCAAACACTCATAATTCCAATCCACAAGCTAGAATTCGTGAAGGAAGATATGTATACATGCTTGAGAAGCAATAGTACTCAATATAAACACATAATTAATGTCTAATCACCAAGAATCATCATATCAAGCTCATATATTAACTTGGCATATAATTCCTAATATTTAGGCATGAAATTCAAGTCTAAAGCTTAACATCATGCTTCTAACATCATATAAGCAAGCTATTACCTCAAAACACATAACCCTAGCTTCAAGCTCTAATTCAAGAATCCACCCATGTAATCACATATATACCTTGAATGAAAGAAATGGAAGAAGATGATGAACATGGATGATTAAGCTCCAAAACTCCTAATTTTCTTGGAAAGAATTGATGGATTTGATGAAATCTTCCTTGGCCTTCTTTATGTGTTTGGCTCGGTAGAGAAATGAAGCAAATTTGGGTGTTTAGCATGAAATGAGAAATGAAGCTTGTGGAAGAGATACATACCGATATATCTTGGGATGAAATGTAATATTTATGATCAAATCCTCCAAGTTTTATAAGTCATGCAATTAAGTATAAAAGGTTTGGAAAGTGATCAATTTAGTCCAAGAAGCTTTCATGCAATTTAGTCCTTAAAGAAACGGAGATGAGCAATTAAGGACAATTAGATAATTAAATCATGTCTAGACAATTAATTCACGTAACACCAAAATCCCGAATAGACGCATATTTCACATAATCATATTGAAATATAATTTATATAATTTGATGGGGTCAAAATACGATCGTCCCCGTCAGGACACGTGGCACCACCGAGATGATGACATCTGTCTCCCCAAGGTAGCACCCATTAGTGCCCGAGCGCTAAGCCCAACGAGCGCAATCCTTCTTCAGGAGTTAAGCCCAACGAGCGCTGTCACTCTCACGAGCGCCATTCATACTGTATGATTGGCACGTCCACATGCCAAGGGAGCCCTCTTCGAGCGTCACACCCCCTCAGAGTGGCATTCCCATTTGGCTCATTGCTTGAACTGGAGCCTTCATCCCCCCCAGCGGATATCTTGGCCTCCGATACTCTTGGTTGTCACGAGCGGGCCCATAAGCCCTCGTTACCAACCACCCAAATGGCTCTCTGACACATCGTACATGCCCGCGCACCAGCCACTGTTGCCAGCACCAACTTTTGGCCGCTTTTGCAGAAGATTCCTCCTAGGTTTCTCTCTCATGGCGCCACGTGTTAGGGCAACATTCGGCCAGGACCACTTGAGGCAAATGACCAAAGGGCCCTTGACCCTCAACTATAAATAGCTAAAGTCATCTTCTACACTGGTAAGCAATCTTCATCACTGAAACTGTGACTGAACTTACATTTCTCCTTCATACCTTGAACTGACTTGAGCATCGGAGAGCCAAACTGGGTATCACCCCCAGTTCCCCCAGCTTGGCCTTCTGACTTTTATTGTGCTTGTCCCAACAGGTAGAACCCCCTTTCTCATTTCCGGTGAATCTCCGGCGGTTTCCTCCACAATTACAAATCGTAAAGTGATTGGATTCGGACCCTCACATTCTGAACCCATCATTTTTAGCGCCGTCTGTGGGAAACCGTTTCTCCATCCCTTTCTTTCTTTCTGTTGGTAGAAGAGCAAGCACACTCTTACCCTTTCCAGTCATGGTCGCTACAAGGTCTGGAGCCGTGGGAGGAGGAGATAACGCCTCCCAGGATGCCAATATCATTATTCCCTCCACCGCTACTGGTGGAGCCCCGCCTCCTTCCGTCACCGTTGGTGGAGCACCTCCCGCCGCAGGAGTGACTCCGCAAGCAGAGTCTTCAGTACCTCCACCTACATCGCCGGCACTGCCGATTCCCGTCGCCGCTGGAGGAGTCTCTCTCTCTGCTCCTCCGCAGCCTGCTCAGAACCCATGGGTCCATCCCCAGGTGAATCTCGGAGTGCAGGGTTACATGATGCCCCCACCCGGATATACCCTCACCCCGGCTGTTATGGTGCCGCCGGTCCAGCCGTATCATGCTGGTCAGATCCAACTCCCGGTGGTGATCCCCAGGGAGATTGAAGGAGTGGAGTTACCTCCACTAACCACCCAGCAGTTGAGGGCTCTCTATGCCCAATGTGAGGTTCAGGCGGCCCAGGGAGCATGGGAGAGGTTCCACTCCATGTACTTTCCCTCTGGGCAGGCCACTCAAGTTGCAGCCCCTTTGGGCGGACAACAAAATTTTCCCCTCAGAGAAGCCCAGGCTGTCCTGAGGGCACAACCGCCACCACCACCAGCCAGAGAAGTGCCCCAGCAGGAGGGCAACGAGCGTCCCTCCATAGGCAGGAATAAAGAGCCCCCAGAACGAGTGAATGAGAATGAAGGGGACTCTCATGCCTCCAGGAGGGGGTCACGAGCCCCCAGACAAGGGGACAGACAAGGAGACGTGAATCCTGACATCCTCGCGGTTGTGCAAGACCAGCTGCAGGGTTTAAAGGATATTGTGGGACAGCTCTCACGAGGGCGATCAACTCAGATCTCCCCTAGTCGGGATGAACGGGTTGACGCCAGAAGCGCCCGTACCAAGGACCCCCCACCAAAGGTCCCCCACCGCAAGGAGCCGGAGGAAAACTTCGGCACATATGAGTATCACCCGTTGGCGAGAGGCTCCCCTCTCGTGGAAGAAGTTTTGATGGCCCAAGCAGGAATGGCCAAAATCCCCACTTCCATCAACCGATACGACGGGACGACTGATCCGGCTGAACATCTGGATCACTTTTTACATCTAATGCACCTCTACGAGCATTCCAGCAACTACTGGGCCAAAGTGTTTGTCACTTCCTTAGTGGGAATGGCTCAGGAGTGGTACAAGCGACTGCCGCCGCGCTCGATTCACTCATATGAAGAGCTGGCTCATGCTTTCCTCAACCACTTTAATTCTTTGAAAGCGCCAGTCACCGCACCTACTGCCCTTTACAACGTGGTGTAAGGCAGGAGCGAGTCTCTGCGCTCGTTCTTCACCCGCTTCAACAAGGAAATCCTACAGGTGGAGAGGCCTTCTATGGATTTCTTGATCCCAGTGCTCTTTCAGGCTGTGGATCACAAGCAGTATGTGAGCAAGAAGTTTGCCGACGCCATTGTAGAAAGGAGGCCAGGGACCCTCATGGCCTTGAGAGAGGTTGCCGAGCCGTTCTTCGCGCTCGAAGACATGTATGGGACGAATGGTCCCCGGTATCACAGTCCAGCCAGGAACGAGCGACCCCATCATGAGCGGGGGCGGGAGGTGGTAGTCAAGAAGGAGCGCCCTCAAGAGCGCAAAAGGTCGCCACCACCCCCTCGGCGATTCGAGCGGGTCCCGCTCACCAGGCCGAATTCAGAAGTCTACAACCTCTCCGATAAAAAGCTCTTTAAGAGACCCATCAAGATGAGAGAAACGGACTCGCTCAGGCGCTCGAGCAAATACTGCGCATTCCACAAGCAGAGGGGGCACGACACGGATGAGTGCCGACAGTTGGAAGCTGAGATTCAGAGGCTCGTCGTAGGGGGCCACCTGAAGGAATTCGTCCGGGTGCTCGAGCGTTACGATGAACGCTGCAACGAGCGCGCTGGAGGAAGAAGGAGGAGTCCGTCCCGATCGAAGATCCCAAGGGGTAGGGGACCCCCTGAAAGCAGCAGCCGCCGGGGCAGTAAAGGAAAAGCCCCTGAGCAAGAAAACGAACCTTTCGCAGTCATAAATATGATTGCAGGAGGCTCATCAGGAGGGGATTCCAACGCCTCCCGACGGAGGTATGTCCGGAGCTACAACCAACGCCCAGCAGTGCCTAAACCCATCTATGCCATCCAGAGTCCAAGCGCTCAACGGTTAAGAGAGAATGATGTAATAGGCTTCGATGATAGGGATTTAGAGCATATTGTAACACCCCATGGGGAGGGTATAACCTCCGATTGCCCCATGGTGGTTAGTGTAGATGTTCATAATCACGTTGTAAAAAGGGTGTTGGTGGATAGTGGAAGCTCTGTTAATGTTTTGCCTTATTCTACATTTTTAAAGATGAAGGCTGACCTTCCGCTCGAGCCTCTCAAAACGACCCTCATTGGCTTTGGAGGCACGGAAGTTGTCCCACGAGGGCAGATACGCTTAGCTACTTCATTCGGCCGAGCCCCTCAGCGCAAGACACTCTTGGTAACATACGCGGTGGTGGAGATTGACATTCCTTATAACATCATAATTGGGCGCCCTGCCCTCGTGGATTTCAAAGCCATCATCTCCACCTACCACCAGAAGATTAAATTCCCTACCTCCGAGGGCGTGGGAGAAGTACTGTGCAATGTGCGAGAGGCTTGGGAATGTTACATGCTGTCCCTTAGAAAGCCTAAAGCGGAGAAAACCTTCCAAATTGGTTCCACCAAGAAGTCAGTGGATTTCCCCAATCTAGATGAGGACAGCCCAGCACGGAAAATGGCGAAGTTGAACAAGAAGAAGAACAAAAAGAAGAAGGGAGACAACGTGGAGAATCCCCTCGAAAGTACACCACCAGGGACCGTTGGTGGATCGTCCTCAGAAGGAGACGAGCCAGGAGGGGGTGAGTCAGCACCCGGTGACCGTTTGACGGGAAAGAAGAGGGCGCTCGAACTTCCTCGCCCTGAGATAAGGATCGAACCCTCGGAGAAGTTCCTGACCATTGAGTTGGAACCCGGAAACAAGGATAAGACTACTCAGATAGGATCTAACCTCTCGGGGCCCTCTCAGATTATGATGATTGACTTCCTCAGGGAGAACAATGATGTATTTGCGTGGAAAGCCTCCGACCTCACAGGGATTGACCCGAGCGTCATTATCCATAGGCTTAATGTGGATCCCTCTTTCAAACCCATCAAGCAGAAAAAGCGGGATGTACATGGCTTTCGAAAGAAAGTCATTGAAGAGGAAGTTAATAAACTCCTGGAGGCTCAATATATCGAGCCCATCTTGTACCCGGAATGGTTGTGTAATGTCGTCTTGGTGCCCAAGAGCGCGAATAAATGGCGCATGTGCAATGATTTCACTGATCTCAACAAGGCCTGCCCTAAAGATCCTTACCCGCTGCCCCGGATTGACCAATTGGTGGATTCGACCGCTGGCTGCGAGCTCATGAGCATGATGGTCGCTTTCCAGGGATACTATCAGATCTTTATGGCCCCAGAAGACCGTCCCAAAACCTCGTTTGTTGTCCATCTGGGGGTATATTGCTTCTTAGTCATGCCTTTCGGACTCAAGAACGCCGGAGCTACGTATCAACGGCTCGTCAACAAGATGTTTGAAAAAGAAATTGGCAGGTCCATGGAGGTTTACGTGGATGATATGATTGTCAAAAGCGAGCGCCAGGACTCCCACTTGGAAGATCTCAAGCGTACTTTTTCAATCCTGCGTCAGTATGGGATGAAGTTGAACCCTTCGAAGTGCACCTTTGGAGTGCAAGGGGGAAAGTTCTTAGGGTACATGGTCAGTCAGAGGGGAATTGAGGCCAATCCGGAGAAAATCAAGGCCATATTGGAAATTCCCTCCCCTCGAAATTTGCGGGAAGTGCAAGTCCTAGTAGGAAAGATCATCTCGTTGAACAGGTTTATTTCGCGCTCGGCGGACAGGAACTTTCCCTTCTTCAAAATTTTGAGGAACGCACGTAACCTTGCTTGGACAGAAGAATGCGAAAGGGCGCTGCAAGATATGAAGGCTTACTTATCAAGCGCACCACTGCTGACTAAGCCCGTCGAAGGTGAGAGATTATTTATGTATCTTTCCGTTTCTTCCGAGGCCACAAGCGCGGTTCTGATCGCTGTACGGGAGAGGAAACACTTACCTGTCTATTATCTGAGCAAAACATTACAAGGAGCCGAGAAGAAGTATCTGGAGATTGAGAAATTCGCGTTAGCACTCATCAACGCCTCGAGAAGGCTGAGGCCTTACTTTCAAGCACACTCCATAACGGTCCTCACCGACCAACCCTTGAAGCAGGTGTTGTCTAAGCCAGACGTGTCTGGAAGATTAATCAAATGGGCCATCGAATTGAGACAGTTTGACCTATGCTTCGAGCCCAGGACCGCGATACAGGCTCAGGTTGTAGCTGATTTATTGGTCGAACGCTTTGGTTTAGAGCCCACCGTTGCGGAGAATGAGGGGTTATGGGTACTGCACACAGATGGTTCCTCAACCTCTCAAGGGGGAGGAGTAGGAGTGGCCCTTAGAAACCCCGATGGGATTGAGCTGGACTTTGCAATCAAGCTGGATTTCCAAGTTACTAATAACGAGGCAGAATATGAAGCCCTCGTGTAAGGATTGAATATTGCTTTTCAGAATGGAGCCTCCAGAATCACCGCTTATGTGGATTCACAGTTAATTGCGAGCCAGATTGAAGGAACTTATGAGGCTCGAGAAACCACCATGGTGCAGTACCTGAGTAAAGCCAGAGAAATCATCGGGAAGTTTAAGGAATTTCATCTACTTCAAGTACCACGGGAGGAGAACGAGCGTGCGGACGCTCTGTCTAAGTTTGCATCAGCTTTGGAAGGTACTTCTGAGTGTTTTGTTACGTTCCTTAAGACTGAGGAACCTTTGATCAGGGAAAGGGTCGCCCTTGGAATAATCGCTATGATTGATCCAAACGAGCCATGTTGGCTTGACGACATCGTCGTTTTCCTTAGGGATGGAATTCCCCCCATTGACAAGGTGGAAGCTAGGAAAGTCCGAAGTAAGGCCCCTCGTTTCGCTTTGGATCACGAGGGGAGGTTATTCAAGAAATCATTCCAGGGACCCCCAATGAGATGCCTAAGGCCCTCACAAGCGAAGGAGACGCTTGAACTCATCCACAATGGAAGCTGTGGGAATCATTCCGGAGGGCGTATCCTGGCAAAGAAGGTTCTGAGAAGTGGGTTTTATTGGCCTATAGTTCTCCAAGATGCCATTGAATTTTCGAGGAAGTGCCCTAAATGCCAATTTTATTCAAATCTCCCTCAATTGCCAGCCGCACAGATGATCCCAATAGACGTCTCTTGGCCTTTTGACCAGTGGGGAATAGACATCGTGGGCCCCTTGCCCATGGCTGCGGGACAAAAGAAGTTTGTCATTTTAGCCGTCGACTACTTCACCAAGTGGGCCGAGGCCGAAGCCGTTGCAAAGATCACTTTCAGAGTTGTGAGGGACTTCATTTGGAAAAACATCATTTGCAGGTACGGCATCCCGAGGGTACTTATCTCTGACAACGGATCCCAGTTCATAGCAGCCGACATACGAGAATGGTGTTCTGAGTTGGGGATCGAGCAGCGATTTACCTCTGTGGGACACCCTCAAGCCAATGGGCAAGCAGAAGTTACCAATAGGATCATCTTGCAACATCTAAAAACCATGCTTGAGAGCAAGAAAAGTGAATGGGCTGAAGAGCTGCAAGGAGCGCTTTGGGCTTATCGCACTACTCCACGAGCGGCCACTGGAGAAACACCATACGCGCTCGTTTATGGGTCAGAAGTGATGATACCAGCGGAGATAGTAAATGAATCCGCTCGTGTCGGCTATTTCGAGCCTCAGCTCAACGATGGCAACAGGAGCTTGGAGTTGGACTTGCTGGATGAAAGGAGAGACAAAGCCTCGGCTAAGATCCACCATTATAAAGCCTCTGTGGCCCAACAGTACAACAAGCGTGTGAGGGAGAGAACTTTCCAGTTGGGAGACTTGGTTTTGAAGAAAGTGGAAGTGTCCAGGCACGTGGGGAAATTGGACCCCAATTGGGAAGGCCCATTCAAGGTCGTACAACTCAGAGCTAACAACACTTACACCCTGGAGACACTTCAAGGTGAGCGCTTGCCTCGCCCTTGGAACGCATGTAACCTCCGGCGGTTTTATGTTTAAAAGCTCTTTGCGGAACATGATGTAACGACCCTCTTTGTTGGGTTCCTCTGTACTTCCAATTGTGACACTCTACTCCGCTTGGAGGGACGCCCTCATAAGGATAGACTGGTTACGCTCATAACCAATTAAACGAGATGGGGAAAATCCTAGTAGGCCTTGGCCGTTTCTTACAACGCCTTGCGCTCGAAAGTGGGATCCCTTGCAGACGGAACTTCACAAGTCTTGAACGAGGGCAACCTCTAAGTAAAACCCTCGTAAATACTCAAGACTTAGCATAATTTCCGAGAATAAGGAGAAGGTCCCCAAGTCTTGAACGAGGGCAGTCTCACAATAAGACCCTCACGACCGCTCAAGACTTAGACAAATTTTCAAGACTTATAACAAAAACAAAATTTATACAAGTCTTGAAAGGGAGGGCAATCTCACAATAAGACCCTCACGACCGCTCAAGACTTAGATAAATTTTCAAGGCTTATGACAAAGGCAAAAATTTATACAAGTCTTGAGTAGGAGGGGTAATCTCACAATAAGACCCTCACGATCGCTCAAGACTCAGGCGAATTTTCAAGTGTTACAGAATTACCAAAATTTCTCAGAAAGTGCTAAAGGCTCAACAGAGAAATAAAACATCCACAGAGTATGCTACACACAATCTTATTATTACAAGATTTGTTCCAGCAAGCTCTAAGTATGAGTTCTGATTCATAAGTAAGCAAAAGAACAATGTTACGAAGAATAGAATATATATTCATTGCAAAAAAAATCTTACAAGACAAAGGGCTCAAAGGCCTATGAAGTATTGTTTCGGAAGAAAGAAAGGAGACAGTAAAGCAAGAAAGTACATAGAGAATTTATAAGAGAAAAGTCTCAGGCGGCTGGAGCAACGTCTTCATCAATGATCACCAGTATATTCTGGGCCACGGGGCCATGAACTGGGCCCTCAGGCTCTTGCGGTTGGGCTTGGGGATCGTCGGGCTCATTGGCAGCAGGAACGGGGGCGTTAGCACCCTTGGCAGCTGGGACAGGGGCGTCCTCCACGATAGGCGCTTGGGGCTCATCTTCAGGGTCATCATTTTGAGCGGATTGAGCAGCACCCCCTTCCCGATGAGCGTCCGTGTACTCATCTTGGATCAGCTTAACCAAGAAGTCGTACTCCATCTCAGCAATGGCGTCCGCGGGGTCGTTTGGGTCTTCATCCACTTCCTCACAACGCTCGTTGAACATGAGCCCCGTGCCTTCTGCTCCCTTCATAGCCGGGTCAGTTAGCCCCTTGTGGATGCCCTGCTCAACGGCCAAGTTGAAGGCATTCTGGGCCTCATCCAGGCAGTGCAACGAGGCTGCGAAGTTAAAGGCCTTTGAGTGGCAGAATTTGATAAGGGCCTCCTTGCTCGCACGTTCCAGACTCTGAGGCCACTCGTTCATGGTGTCGTTGAATTTCCTCTCAGCCTCCAGAGCCCTCGTCTTCTAGCTCTCCAGCTCAGTCTCCGCCTTCTTGCGACGCTCGTCAGCCTGGGCCAATTTGCCGCTCAAGCTGTTTCGAGCGCTCTCCACCACCTGAAAATCCTCCTTCAGTTTTCCCAGCTCCTCCTCCGTTTTATTGTACAAATCTTTGAGGGATTCATACTTTGCAATTTCTGCGTCCAGCTCTGATTGAATCTGAGCCGGGTCGTTTGAGCGGGCCATCTTCTTGTACTTGGCCTTGCGCTCGGCATAAATGGAGGCTCGCAGTTGCACATTTCGGAGCCGGGGGAGAACTTGCTGCGTAAGATGGAGGAAAGGAAAGTGTTAGCCAAAAAATGCTAACTTACAGAAATTAGCAAAGAAAGCAAGGAGTGAAGACTTACGAAGATTAAGGCGTGGGCCGCGTCGTAGGTCACTTTCTCCACAGACTCACTGAAGAGATGCCGGTGGTCCGCCGAGAATTGGGCCTTGTCGTAGAGATTCTCGCTGACGGCTTGAGCGAGCGTGCCAGGCCTTAGCAGAACTGGCCCACCATCGGGGGCACCTGTGTAGTCCTTGTCCCCTCATCGGGAGAACTCCCATAAATGTTCCTCCTCTGAAGAGGAAGTTTCCCCCTTGCCTTTGGGGCCCTCGACCACTTGTTTTCCTTTGCCCTTGATTGCAGCAGTGTCGGGCATCCTCTTCCTCTTACGGGAAGGTCTACTTGCGCTCGGATTGGCCTCGTTCATGGCCAAATTGGGGGGTGGCCTCACCTGATCAGCTGCATGAGGGTCGGCCACCCTCGAGTCGGAAGAAGAAGAGGGCCGCACCACTATTCAATTTTCTGGAAGGGCCGCCCTGTTTCCCCCCCGGTTGCGTGGGGGTGGAACTTCTGAAGCTGCGCTCGAACCGGCACCCCGTTGCCCGCCACGAGCGTCCCCCCTGTTGCCTCGGTTTCGGGGGCGCTGTTGGTCCCCTTGCTGGGCTTGATTCCTGTTGGCATGAGCAAAGCGTGCGGCTTGTCTGATTCCTCCTGCCATCTCTAATATAGCAACTCCTGCAAAAATGGAGAGTACCAGGGTTATAAATCCTTAAACAGAATTATTAAGTGTGCAAATTACAAGTACAAAAAGGGTAGTCAGCATTCCTATCTAAAGGTTAGAGCCCTAAGAATCTAACCATCTCTCTCTATGTCACGAGCCGGAGGGTTGTCAAGGAAATAGGGATCGTTAGAAAGGCCACACAGGAACATGAGCTCCTCATCATCTATCCAATCTTTTGCCTGGATGAGGTGGCCCTCGTCCCTCAAGGCTGCCGCCAGACTCTTGGCCCAACCTTTGGGAAGTGCAGGCTCCAAGCGGCTCTTTGAGAACGAGCCCCATCGAGAGGACACCCCAAAGCCTTCTTCTGCTGGGGCCTTGACGAAAATGAATTTCTCCTTCCAGTTGGGGCCATAAGTGGTCGAGGGCGAGTTTATTAACCTCATATGGGCCTTCGCCTGAACATAGTAAAAACCATCCTCGGGAGATGAACGAGATGAGCTGACTACTTGAAAGAGGGCGTTGAAGTTCCGCAAGAAGGGCTCGTAGCCCATGCTCCTCATCAGAATCACAAAGCAGGTTAAGAGGGCCAAGCCGTTGGGCACGATTTGTGAGGGACAGAGGCCCAGATCATTCAACAAGTGAGCCATTGAGATCGAGACAGGGAACCTCAAGCCTCCTGAACTCACTGTGGCCACGTAGACCGCCATTTCGCCTGGAGGCGGATTGTTGGCCCTCTCATGGCTTTCTGGAATTCTCCATGTATAGCGCTCGTCCCAGTAGATAGGAGCCAACATCGTTTTCACTTCTCCCAAAGTAACTGTACTGGGAGTCTCCTCAGGAGTGCGCTCGGTGGCCTGGTAGCCTGATCCTTCACCCTCGTTAGGCCCTTTGGATTTCTTGGATTTCTTGCTCTTTCCTTTATTACGGGCTCTTTCTGAAGGCCCTGTTATGACTTCAGCCACTGGAAGCGGGGTCGCGATGGCCACCGTCACAGTATGGCGGTGAGGGTGAGTGGCACTCTGAGTTATGGGGAGAGTAACCCCTTGCCTTTCTGTCTCCATTACTAAATTCATCTCTTCAAAGAGAGGTTCCACTCCACCTGGATTCCTATCCTCCATGGCCATCACTGCCGCCCCCAACTCCTCGTCTCTGGGGGAATTAGGGGAAGAGGAACTCTCAATGGGCATCTCATGGATTTCACGGGCGAATTCCTCAATATGTTGGTCAGCCATGGCAGAAGCTGAGATTTGGGAGAGATTTAATCTGGGATTAGAGAATGGGAGTTTTCTGGGAAGAAATTAGGGTTCCCTAAAGGAGTAAAACCTAAGGGATTACAAAGTCCTAAAGTCCGAATCTAAAGTTAGCAGAGTTAGATAATTGCGCTGGAAGTTTACCTTGAAGATTTCTGAGAAAATCTGGGAGAGAGGTAGAAGATGCTCTAAGAACTGGTGTGCGAGAGAATTCTTTTTGCAAAGGATGCTTGGAAGTTCAGAATGCGTAAAAAGTAGCAAGATTTCAGAATCCCATACTTATAGGGATGGGAGTTGGTACCTTTTTCGGCAATGAATTCAAAATGGTATTCATTTCTCGCCTAGGGAACCGCCCACTTTATGGAACCGTCACATGCTTCCCAATGCTCACGCGCCCCACGCGCGCCCGCATTTAATGCTCTGACGTTTCGGATACTCAAGAATAGTACAACGCTCAGTGCAGAAGCATTACGAGCGGCCAGTTGAAAAGACCGCATTAATGGCACAATCAGAGGAAAAATTGCTCAACACGCCAAGTCCTATGCGAGCGCTACGTGCAAGAGATATAACGCGTCAAAATTCTACAGTCCTTATCACTAAGGACTACAAAATTGGGGGGCAAAATGATGGGGTCAAAATACGATCGTCCCACGTCAGGACACGTGGCACCACCGAGATGATGACATCTGTCTCCCCAAGGTAGCACCCATCAGTGCCCGAGAACTAAGCCCAACGAGCGCAATCCTTCTTCAGGAGTTAAGCCCAACGAGCGCTGTCACTCTCACGAGCGCCATTCATACTGTATGATTCGCACGTCCACATGCCAAGGGAGCCCTCTTCGAGCGTCACACCCCCTCAGAGTGGCATTCCCATTTGGCTCATTGCTTGAACTGGAGCCTTCATCACCCCCAGCGGATATCTTTGCCTCCGATACTCTTGGTTGTCACGAGCGGGCCCATAAGCCCTCGTTACCAACCACCCAAATGGCTCTCTGACACATCGTACATGCCCGCGCACCTGCCACTGTTGCCAGCACCAACTTTTGGCCGCTTTTGCAGAAGATTCCTCCTAGGTTTCTCTCTCATGGCGCCACGTGTTAGGGCAACATTCGGCCAGGACCACTTGAGGCAAATGACCAAAGGGCCCTTGACCCTCAACTATAAATAGCTAAAGTCATCTTCTACACTGGTAAGCAATCTTCATCACTGAAACTATTGTTAGGAATAGTGCCCTAGAAAGCCGATTGTATATCCGCTTTGTGCTTTTCCTTATTGTAATCACAGACAATCTTTGAATGAAATAACGAATTGAGGCAACACTTCTTTATATGCTCTTGTTTGGTATGCGTTTACTTTAGCTGTGCATGTATGAGAACTCCCCTAATCCTGATGACTTTAGGACTCTACCATTTAGGTGAAATGGTTCATGAAACGAGCCCTATATCACATAAGACATGATTAGTAAAATACTCCAAGCCGATGAGTCCTACAGACAGTGGGAGTGTCAACCTGACTCCTCTAAGGCTTGCTTGTGGGATCACGCCCTTAAGAAGGACCACCTTGTTTCATGGAGGTGCAAAGTGTATAGTTGATACGTGCGTGATACATGAGGGTGCTTACTTTAACAAGTAAGTTCACTGAGGTGCCCCGTGTGAGAACATTCCTAAATGGGAAAGGAAGTTTCTATTTCAGGAAATGGAAACTTCCAGATTAGGAAATATCTCACGAGTCATTGATGTGATTAATTGATCCTTAGACTTGAGGTTCCATGTTACTTTATGAGTTAACTCTGTAGTCTTTGGTATAAGCTTTAAAGGGTGTCGCCTTAGACAACTGATTCAAGGCTTATGCTGGGGCTGCACAAGTGATTCATGAAAGTGAATGAGAATCAAGAAAGGACCTACACTTGCATATGCAAGGTGATCTCTTATTGTGTAAGTCATTCATATGCCATATGGAGTCCTTGGCCAAGGCAGTAGATCAAGACATCAAGAAAAGGGTTTCTTGGATTGAGATCAAATGGATATGAAATGCACTTAGCTTTAAGACCGGATTATTAGGGTTCTGATTATTCCCTTGCCCTGGATCTTGGTTGAGAGATAGTAAGTAGGAGGATTGTATCTCACATGAATCAATGACTTAAAGGTTCTGTCGAATCCGAACATTCCAATTCAGCTAGGGGTTAAACATCTGTTGCAAGACTATGGTCGTTTAATCTGTGGACTGATTAATTAATTAGTGAATTAATTAATTAGGGTCACTGCTAATTGAATTGAGAACCTAGAGGGTCACACACAACAACTTGGTTACATGAGTTGAGGCTTGAAAATGATTAAACGAGTTAATCGGGCCAAGAGGGTTCCACACGTGTGAAGTCACACGTGTGGCTCACGTGAGTGACACGTGTCACTGTGACACGTGTCACACACGTGTGTATATATATATATATATATTATATATATATATATTAAATAATTAATTAGTTAATTATTTAATAGACTTTGGTTTAATTTTGAATTAAAAAGAAAGTCTAATTTTGGAGAAAAAAATCTAGTTAATTAATTATGAATTAATTAATTAGATAAAAATAAGTTATTTATTTTATAATAAATAAAGTATAAAATTATCCAAAAATAGTTTGGATATTTTTAGCTCTCTTAAAAGTTGACTTGAATTAGAATTCAAAGTCAAAGTTGGAAAATACTTGATGATCAAGTAATAGGAGAGAGGGACCAAAATCCTAGCCCATAAAGGACTAGGTTCGGCCGCCCCTCCCCTTTCCTATATATAGGGGAGCTCATGCTCCCCTTTAGAGCTAATTGACAATTCTTGGTTCATGTGTTGAACACCTTCCTTTCTCCAAGATTAAATTAAACCCTAGGTTAAGCCTAAACACTAACTAGAGAACTAGCATCCTTACTAGTTAGATTGTGATCAAGTTGGTGGACTTTCTCTAGAGACTTCAAGTTAGAAGTTTGAAGATTCGAGCTTTACCAAGGAGAGGGGATCAAGCCGCGAGAAGAGCGTTCTTGGGTGGCTTGAAACGCTTCAAGAAAGAATAAAAGAAAAGTAAGTTTTCTATCTTTACGAATTTGGTTGCACGATTGCGAGTTCAAGATCCTTTTGTTGGGAAATTTTTTTTTTTTAAATTCCGCTGCTTTCTGATTCGTGTTTTCCAACAACTGTGACTGAACTTACGTTTCTCCTTCATACCTTGAACTGACTTGAGCGTCGGAGAGCCAAACTGGGTATCACCCCCAGTTCCCCCAGCTTGGCCTTCTGACTTTTATTGTGCTTGTCCCAACAGGTAGAACCCCCTTTCTCATTTCCGGCGAATCTCCGGCGGTTTCCTCCACAATTACAAATCGTAAAGTGATTGGATTCGGACCCTCACATTCTGAACCCATCATATATAATTTATCATAAAATGTAGGAATTTAATAAACGAAAGGATTAAATAAATCCTAACTCTCGGAAAATCACACGTGCTGTGCGTACCTGAAATTGGGGCGTTACAATTAGGTTAACTTTTCTTCTATTTTTCTTTCTCTTCAAGTAATAACATCTTATCAAGACAAGATATTATCTTCTAGAAAGAGCTCCTAACTAAATTAGGAATATTTAATTATTCTAATAATAATTAAATATCTTGTCTTAATAACTTATTCTAATCAATTAGAAGAATATTAAAATAGAAGATATTTTATATTTAACTTATATATTTATTCTAATCAAATTAGAACAATTAAATAATTAAATATCTTGAATTAATTCTCCAATTAATTTCATGAAGGGTTTTAGAATTAATTCACTAATTAATTTTAATGGGATAAAATTAATTCCTAATTAATTTCCTTTGGGCTAAATAATTAATTCTCTAATTAATTATATAATTGTGACTTTATAATTAATTCACTAATTAATTATATTTGGCCTTAATAATTAATTCTCCAATTAATTAACACATGGTCCAATTCTTCAATTAGACTCACGCGTCCCAAACACTGCTCTCGAACCCACACGTGTACTTTACACGTGTGGTCTGGTTTCGATCAATTATTTGATCTTTCCTATAATACCCTTTGAACCTAGCATTTGTGTGTGACTCTCCAGGTTCAATTTCAGTTAGCAGTGGGCATAATTAATTAATACACTTTATCAATTAATTGTTTCATAGATCATACGATCATAGTCTAGCAACAGGTGTGTGACCCTTACCCGAAATATGAATATATATTCGAAAGAACCTTTCGGTCAATGACATCATGTGGGATACGATCCTCGTACCATCGTATCTCTCAATTAAGATCTATGGCATGGGAATATAGAGATCCTACTAACCTTAATCTTAAAACAAAGTTCTCTTCATATTCTATTTGATCTCAATCCAAGAAATACCCCATTTTCTTGATGTCTTGATCTAACCACCTTGCGCAAGGATTTTGGGATGGAACATGAATGACTTGTGTAAAAAGAGATCATCTTGCCTACAACAAGTGTAGGTCCTTCATTGATTCCAACAATTCTCAAATGTCACTTGTGTAATCCCAACATAGGTCGTAATTCAGGTGTCTATATGGCAACACCCTTTTGAGCCTATATCAAAGATTACATGGTTAGCTCATATGAGACAATGTGGAATCTGAAGTCTAAGGATTAATCCTCATGTCATTGACATGTGAGATATATATTTCCTATTCTAGAAGTTCTAGTAACTTCCTTTCCCATTTAGGAATCTTCTCAAGCGGGGCACCTCATTGAACTTGTTCTATCAACAAGTACCCTTATGTATTATGAACGCATCGTATGAACTTATCACCTCATGAAACCGGGTGATCCTTCTTAAGGACATAACTACACAAGCAAGTCTCAACGGAGTAAAGGTCGACACTTCCAGTGTCTATCGGACTCATCGACTTGGAGAAATTTCTAATCCTCGCCTATGGAGCTAAGAACTTGTTTCATGTGTCGTTCTCATAATGACAAAGTTCTTAACGGCCTCATTAAATTAGGGGAGTTCTAAACATGCGCACGTAATGGAAACATACAAAACACGTAATGGCACATAAGAAGTGTTCGCCTATAATTACAATCATTCGTATATTACTCAAAGAATGTCTGTGATATAAGGAAAGTCCCAAAGCATACAAGCTTTCTAGGACACAATTCCCAACAAATACGGCTCGGACACGGCGCGGACACGTGTCCGATACGGCTCCAAACGTGTCCAACACTCCGACACGAAAAAGTAAAAAAAAATAAATAAATAAATTTGGTTTTCCTGAATATTTAAGAATATAATTTTTTTTAAAAAAATAATTATATAAATTTGCTAAAAGATATATAATATTAATTTTAATTCATTTTTTTTTCATAATATTATTATATAAAAAATGTATTAAGATTATTTACAATGACTTTAATGTTGAATTAGAAAATAATGTATGTTCTTTAAATTTATAATATTGAATACTTTTATAAGTATTTTATTGTATATAAATTTTTATTTATATTTGATGGTGCAGAAACTGGAAGTGTGCTAATACAACAAACACTTTAAGATTTGTTTGTGGAAGGGAAGACCATCACAGGCGTTGAGCCTCAGGAACTGGGTTTCCAAGTGAGCATGGGTGAGCATGGGTTCTTCCAGCTAGGATAACACCAGAAAGTGCAGTAGAAGAACCGATGAAAATGGTGAAATGCAGGGAGCTTGGGGAAGACGAAATGCAGAGGAAATGCCCCGTTTTAGGCTGTATATTATATGTGGGAAAGATGACCTTGGGAGTGTTGTGCAAAACTTCCCTATTTATACGTTGAGGGCAAGGGTATTTGGGGTAAATTGACCGTGTGGTCCCAAACCCGCGTTGCCGTAGACACGTGGCGTCATGTGATGGCGTGAAAGTGATGGCCCTACAGGCTGGCAGAGTCAGGTACGAGGTGCGCACCAACACTGTGTCAGAGGTTGTTGGTGAGCGGATAGCGTGGAGATATTTTAGCTATGCTTCTCGTTCCTCTGAAAGTGCCCTCGAGATGGGCACTCTACTGCGGTGGGGTTGACCCTTGGGGAGAATAGTACCCTTTGGCGCTGGGCTCGAGCGCTGGATACGCTCGAGAAAGGTTCCCCTGGCGGATGACCATGAGCGATAGGGGCCCGAGCGTGGAGCGTGTGTGAACCCAAGCGCAATGACAGCGGGGGATCCTTGGTGTGGAAGAGAGGGAGTCCGGATGCGAAGCGTCCCTTGGAACCCGAATGTGAGCGTCCAAGGGGATTGGTGGACGGATCCCGCGCTCGTGACTTGGGTCGAGGCGCACAAGTCCCGATCAAATAAGTGATGAGGGAATGGGCCAGGTCAATTCCACGGGCCCATTACCGCGAGCGCTAGAACTCTGAGTTCTTCAGATCGCGACACGTGTGCGGTGCTAATCTGAGCATGATTTGGCCTCATGATTTGCCCCCCAAATTCTGTAGTTACGCTTTGAGCGTATTGTAGAATTTTGAAACCGGGACCCTAACTTTGAATATGCGAGGGTCACGATTTTGGATGGAAGTGATTGACTGTCTTCTGTAACGGACATCCTCTGACAAGTTATTAATTGAGGTCATGTCCGCATTAAATGCTGAGTGGCGACGTGGGCGTGTGTACCAGGGTAGTGGCACGTGCCTGCTGGGAGGAGTGAGGCGGTTACCAAAAGTGGGGGAGTTTCCAAGGCGGGAATGATTGCTGTTTCAAATCCCAAACCCTAATTAATGCCAACTTTTCTCCCTATAAATAGGGATTTGGAAACCTCTCTTCATTCTTTACGCATTCAAACCTTCTTAGAGCAAATCAGCAGCAAACTCTCTGCCAATTCTTGCGATTCCTGGCGACTTCTCCAGCAAACTTCTTCTTCTACCTCAGGTAATCCTTTGTAATTTCTGTACTAACCCTAGATTTAGGTTCTGTTGAGAGTGGTTCTTGCGTGGGACGGTCTTTTTAGCTATTAAATCAGCACTAGAACTCTTCTCCTCCTCTGAATTTCTGTTGAGGGCTCCATCTTCAAGATCAAAGATCAGTAATGGCGAAAAACATCGTAGATCAAATGGTGAGGGAGATAGATGAGATGTCTGTAGGAAGCTCTTCTCCCCATGATGAAATTCCAACTGCTATTCCAATAGCAAGGGCTCCGGAAGAGGCCGGGGACGAAGATTTGGACGCTGCAGTTCAAGGGATGAATGAGCTTGATCCCCAAGGGGTAGATCAAATTTTTGAAGAGATGGACTTAGTGCTTCAGATGCAAAGGCAAGGGAAAAGGGTTCTTCCCCTATTGAACAGTGCTGTGAGGCCACAAGACCACCAAGTTACGGTAGCGATTGCGGCCCCTGAAAATGAAGTTGGGCCTTCAGGGTCAAGGCGGCGAGGAGCCCCCTCCCCCCAAAAACGTCAAAGGAAAGGAAAAGAGCCGGCCACCAAAGTAAGGAAAGACAATCCCCATCAGACAGATAAATCTCCAGATGAGATTGAGAGCACCCTGACGCTCGCGGAACTGGCTGAGTTAAAATCCGTGGTCTACTGGGATGATATATACAAAACTCGTCTTCCCCTCGAGCGTGAGAGAGCTAATCGACCGCCCCCAAGAATGTTGACAGTTTACAAGGATACCGTATGGCTGGAGGTTTGAGATTTCCGATCCCCTCCTCTATCTCCAACTTGTTAAACGCTCTGAGCCTATGCCCCTCCCAAGTGTTGCCTAACGGGATAGCGCTGAAGAATGCATTTGTGATGCTGATGAGGGCAACAGGTCACGAGCCTTCATTTGACAACTTCAATAGTCTGATCCAGGTGGTCCGCTCCCCGTGCTCGTCCCCTAGTGATGGTTTTTACTACGCCCACGCTAAGTCTGCGTTGAGGATGATCAACTCGCCCTCAACTTCGTACAGGGAGAACTGGAAGCAAAAATTCTTCTTCGTGGAAGTGCCCGGGGGGATTTTTGGGGTGCCTCGAGCGTGGATAATACATGGAAAAGGGCCCTTAGTTAAACACAGATCTGGGGATAAGATCTTCGAGCATTGGGCGAAAAGCTTAGCCCTCATGATGAAAAATGAGAAGAAGTTAATTAAGGCTAAGGACCTGATGAGGAACGAAGGGATATTGTTCCGTTATGGGCTCTCAAACCCCCCAGACATGATAGCCAACCCCCCCGCTCAAATCATGGACCGCGACGGTTAGATTCTAGGAACTAACTCCCCTAACACTTAGAGTAGCATCACTAACTTGTTTAGATTGTGATATCCTTATAACAAATATTCTGATTATATCCTTCTGACTCTCTTTTTTCCTTTGTTTGCAAACGCAAAAATACTCATGGCCGAACCGACCGCTGAAAGTATCCTGGCGATGATGCACGCTCAAAGAGCGGGAGTGAACCAACAGCAGCAGCAACTACGGTAGAACCAACAGGCTCCTAACGCTCCACGAGGGGGGCGCAGTACCCGGTGAGGGTCTGGGCGAGGAACGAGTGGTCGAAGGGATGGCCGAGGAGCTATCCATATAGAAGATCTGACCCTTATAGACACTCGCGGCGTCACTTCTCCCGTCGCTTTCGTGGGGCCAGTGCAAATGGGCTCGCATGGATCCCGCAGCAACTACTCGGGCTCTGTGGTCCAAATCTTCGTAGAACAGCGGGCCGAACGTTCGGGGAAGAGGAAGAGGATGCCGGATTCTATCCCCATTATGGGAAAGGGGAAAGAGGTTGTAGTGGGCCAGCGTGGCGAAGATGGTAATACCTCATCCTCTGAGGATGAGGATTTCTGGAAAACCGGGTGCGAGGGCGACGCTCGTTACACGCGCCCAAGGAAGGACGTCCCTGTGCTCTTGAAGAAGAGCTCATCCACCCTTAACTTGGTTACGGGGATTGTGAGCAAGCTGCAATTCTCCGGGGACCACGACAAGTTGAACGAGAAGGATGCTAGCCGGGTCACGGACGATGCCTGCTACACCCTCATAACGGTAAGTTCTTGAATTTTCCCAAAGAACCTCCACCCTCGAGTTAAATTTGCAATAACTTCCATTTTTGTTGGCTTCTTAGGAGATAATCCCCAGGCTGAAGAACTTGCAAAAGCGAGCGAAAGTCTATTCCGAGCATAAGGCCAAGTATAACAATATCTCTGCCGAGCTCACAGAGCTCAAGCTTGATTGTGAATGGGTCAAGAAGGCGCTAAAGGACAGGGAGGATGCCTATCTGGTCCTGGATGAGCACCACAGAAAACTGAAGGAGGAGCGCAACTAGTTGAAGGCCGACAATGAGGAACTTAACAAACATTTGACCGCGTAATCAGCAGTTCGAGGCAACAAGGAAAGAACTTGTTGATATGCGGGGGCAAGTTGACGGCCTAGAGTCGAGGGTTTCTTGGGAGGCGGTCGTCAAATTTGTGCGCTCTAAGGCATTTGGCTTCACTGCGAACCTGCACTGCCTGGACAAAGCTCGCCGCTTCTTCTAGAAATCCGTGGGCCAATTGATCATGCTGGGCCTGGTGCCTCCTTCTACCCGTTCGGACGAGCGCTTGAGGATGGACTTGGACAGGAACTTGGAGCCCATGGTCGCCAATAGAGATCCAACTGAGGATTTAATAGAACCGGAGTATAATGATTTGGTCGTTATGCTTCAAAACGAATACATGGCAGCCAATCCGATCGATCTCGAGCCCTTAGCAATTGATGAGGGTAAGCATACGGACACCCAAGAAGGTCCCAGCCGTGATGACGCTCAAGCCTCCGATGCTCAAATCCTTGCTCCTGTCCCCCTATCTACCGCACCTCTGGAGCCTGAGAATGAAACTCACTGAATCTTTCCTTTTGTTTAATTTGAATCTATAACCAACTCTCCATTTCCAATGTAATTTCTATTCCCACACTTGCAATTTTCCATTTAAGTTAATGAAATTCCATTTTCCTTCCTGCTGCACTGTGATGCCTTGAGCGTTTGATGTTGATTTCTACTTGGAGTTTTGCGAGTTAGAATGTATTGGCGCGAGGGTGTATCTCATGAGGGATACCCTGGCCACATTCTCCTTAAGGCCTAAACTTGAACTTAGGAATCCACTCGGGGATTTGCCTAAGTGTTCGCCTTTAATGGAAATTAACACAAGTGTTGAGTAATAAAGAGCGTAACGGTGGTATCACCCAGAGCTTAGAAATCAACAGGAGGGTTCGCCAAGTGCATGTTTCGATCCGGAATTAATCTAAATTTTGTGAAATAACGAATGTAGCTAGGGTTTAAACATGAACTTAGAAAACCAACATAGGGATTAGCTAAGTTTACCCTTTACGAGCGTACGCGTATTCTGTGAGATGAGGATCTCTAAAGGGGCCCACGAGCGCGAACTCGGGTAGTTAGCATCCAGTTGGCGCAGTCGGGCGTGTACTATCCTGGGTTTTGATCCATCCATTTAAGAAGGGTTCCGGTGCTTAAGACCATCAAGCTGTTTAGTGTGGAGCACCCTTGACACACTGTTAGCATTGACGCATAATAGGGGTATGCTCGTTTAAGAGAGTCCCACACGTGAATGGATACCAAGCCGTTCAACGTGGAGTACCCTCGACACGGAGTTAGCGTTGGTAGGATTGATGATGCAATTTAATCAGGAATTAAATCAAGTATAGAATAAGCAATGTACACAAGATACTTACTGACGTTTTGTATTCCCTTCAAATGATGTATTTGTCAAAAGAAGATACAGTGTGCCCCGAGCGGGGGATTTACAAGATTTGCCTCAAACATAGAATCTTCTCATATTGCAGGCATTCCACGGTCGAGGGAGACGCTCGCCTTGCAAAGTTTCCAGCAGGTAGGCTTTGTTCGCTCGTACCTGGGTGACCTTGAAGGGGTCTTCCCAGTTGGGGTCTAGCTTTCCCACATGTCTGGATACTTCCACTTTTTTGAGGACCAAGTCCCCCAGTTGGAAGGTTCGCTCTTTGATGCACTTGTTGTACTGGTGGGCCACTGATGATTTGTATTTGTGCCTCCGAGCCCAAGCAGCGTTCCTCTTCTCATCCAGCAGGTCCAATTCGAGCGCCCGATTGCTCTTGTTTTCGGCAGGCTCGAAGCAAGCTACCTGTGCGGATTCTTGAGTAATCTCCGCAGGTATCATCTCGGAGCCATAAACGGGGGAGTATGGGGTCTCGCCTGTCGCCGCTCGTGGGGTGGTGCGATATGCCCAGAGGGCCCCTTGGAGCTCTTCAGCCCATTCACCCTTTTTACTCTCGGCATCATCTTGAGATGTTGGAGAATGGTCCTGTTTGTAACCTCAGCTTGGCCGTTGGTCTGAGGGTGGCCCACGGAAGTGAAGCGTTGCTCAATGCCAAGTTCATAACACCATTCCCGAGTGTCAGTAGCGATGAACTGAGATCCATTGTCAGAGATTACCACCCTCGGGATGCCGTACCTGCAGATGATGTTCTTCCATATGAAATCTCTCACCACTTTAAACGTTATTTTTGCGACCGCTTCGGCCTCAGCCCATTTGGTAAAGTAATCCACTGCGAGGATCACAAATTTCTTCTGTCCAACCGCCATTGGTAGGGGTCCCACTATGTCGATATCCCATTGGTCAAAGGGTCACGAAACGTCAATGGGGACCATTTGGGCCGCCGGCAGTTGGGGAACGTTGGAGTGAGATTGAAACTTAGGGCATTTTTTGGAGTAATTGATGGCGTCCTGTAACACCGAGGGCCAGTAGAATCCGCCCCTTAACACTTTCTTAGCCAGAATCCATCCGCTAGTGTGATTCCCACAACTTTCACTATGCACATGCCCGAGCACCTCCTTAGCCTGTGAGGGCCTCAAGAATCTCAAGGGTGGACCTTGAAAAGACCGCTTGAAGAGCCTGCCCTCGCTGTCAAGTGAGAAACGAGGGGCTTTACTCCTGATCTTTCGCGCTTCCACTTTGTCAGATGGGCAAGTCCCATCTCTCAAGAATCTGACAATGTCATCCAACTGGCAAGGCTCTGATGGATCAATCATACTTACTTCCTTCGAGGGTTTCTCTTCACTTATCAAAGGCTCTTCTGTTCTGAGGAACGTAACAGAACACTCGCAGGTGCCCTCCAGATCAGATACAAATTTAGATAGGGCATCCGCAAGCTCGTTTTCCGCTCGTGGGACCTGCAGTAAATGAAACTCCTTAAACTTGGCGATTACTTCCTTAGCCTTCGCTAGATATTGCACCATGGTGGTTTCTCGAGCCTCATAAGTACCATCAACCTGACTAGCAATTAATTGGGAGTCAACGTACACAGTGACCCGAGAGGCCCCATTTTGAAGGGCAATCCTGAGCCCCTGTATAAGAGCCTCATACTCAGTCTCGTTATTGGTAACCTGGGAGGCCAACTTGATTGCGTAATCCATTTCAACTCCATGGGGATCTCTGAGGGTCACCCTGCTCCCTCCTTCCCCCCCCCCCCCCCCCCCCCTGAGAGATCGAGGAACCATCTGTGTGTAAGAGCCAAAGATCGTCGTCCCGCAAAGAATTGGGTTCCAAGCTAAACCGCTCAACCAGGAGGTCTGCAACAGCCTGGGCCTATATAGTTATTCTAGGCTCGAAGTTGACATCAAATTGGCTGAGCTCAATTGACCATTTAATTAGTCTGCCCGAGGCCTCTGGTTTTGAGAGGACCTGCTTGAGCGGCTGATCTGTAAGCACGGTGATGGAATGGGCTTGGAAATAGGGCCTCAACCTCCTGGAGGCGTTGATGAGGGCAAAGGCAAACTTTTCTATTTCCATATATCTTTTCTCAGCGCCCTGGAAAGTTTTGCTCAGATAATACACAGGCAGATGCTTACGCTCGCGAACGGCAACGCGGACTGCGCTCGTGGCCTCTGAGGAAACAGAGAGATAAACGAGCAGATTCTCTCCTAGGGCCAGCTTCGTTAACAATGGCGCGCACGAGAGATACCGCTTCATATCTTGTAATGCCTTTTCGCATTCCCCGGTCTAAGCAAAATTGCGAGCATTACGCAGGATCTTGAAGAAGGGCAAGTTTCTGTCAACAGAGCACGAGATAAATCTATTGAGAGAGATGATCTTACCCACTAACACTTGAACCTCCCTAACGTTTCGAGGGAAGGGTATGTCCAGAATTGCCTTGATTTTCTCTGGATTGGCCTCAATGCCTCTCTGACTGACCATGTATCCCAAAAACTTTTCGCCTCGCACTCCGAACGTGCATTTCGAAGGGTTTAATTTCATACCATAGCGGCGGAGAATGCCGAAGCCCGCCTGAGGTCATCCAGATGTGAGGGTTGGCGCTCACTTTTGACGATCATGTCATCAACGTAGTCTTCCCTTGACCTTCCGATCTCACGCTCGAACATCTTGTTGACGAGACGCTGATAAGTGGCTCCCGCATTCTTGAGCCCAAATGACATGACCAGAAAGCAATAAACCCCCACATGGACTACGAAGGATGTTTTGGGGCGATCCTCGGACGCCATGAAGATCTGGTAATAACCTTAGAAGGCATCCATCATACTCAAAAGCTCACAACCGGCCGTTGAATCTACCAGCTGATCAATCCTCGACAAAGGGTATGGATCCTTGGGGCACGCTTTGTTGAGATCAGTGAAATCATTGCACATTCGCCATTTGTTTGCGCTTTTAGGCACAAGGACCACGTTGCAGAGCCACTCAAGGTATAAGATCTCCTCAATATACTGAGCCTCGAGGAGTTTATTGACTTCCTCCTCAATAACTTGTCTCCTAAAACCATGAACGTCCCTCTTCTTCTGCTTGATGGGTCTGAAGGCCGGATCCACGTTGAGTCTGTGGACAATGACGCTCGGGTCTATGCCAGTGAGGTCAGATGCTTTCCAAGCAAATACATCAATGTTTTCATGCAGGAAGTCGATCATCATGATCTGAGAAGGACCATCGAGGTTGGAGCTTATCTGGGTAGTTTTATCCGGATTCCCCGGCTCTAACTCGATGGTTAGGAAGTTATCAGTAGGCTCGATTCGTACTTCAGGCCTTGGGAGTTCGAGCGCCCTTATCTTGCCCGTGAGTCCGTCGTTGGGTTCCTTCGAGGGCTCATGATCCTCGCCGTCCGAGGAGGATCCTTCAACTGGTCCAAGTGGACCATCTCCTCTGTCCTTGGACCCGTCCATCGCCTTCTTTTTATTCTTTTTCTTGTAGAGTTTAGCCCTCTTGTGCTCGGGGCCATCTTCATCTAACTTGGGCAAAATGCACAGATTTCTTGGTGGACCCCGCTTGGACTGCTTGCTTTGGCCTGTGACTTCTCAAGGACAGGATATAACACTCCCAAGCCTCCTTAACGTTGCACAACACTTCTCCAGTTCCCTCGGGGGTGGGGAACTTGACTTTCTGGTAATAGGTGAAAATAACCGCCTTGAAGTCAACGAGGGTCAGACGCCCAATAATGATGTTGTATGGGAGATCCACCTCGACCACTACATAAAGGACGCTCAAAGTCTTTCGCTATGGGGCACGACCAAAAGAGGTGGCCAAGCAAATTTATCCGCGAGGGACTATCTCGGAACCCCCAAAGCCAACGAGGGCTGTTCTGAGAGGTTCGAGGGGAATGTTTGTTATATTCATTTTCTGAAACGTTGAGTACGGGAGAACGTTCACTGAACTTCCACTATCAATTAAGACCCTCTTTACAACATGATTATGAACGTCTAAACTAACCACCATGGGGAAGTCGGAGGTTTCGCCCACCCCATGGGGTGTTACAATGTGTTCCAGGTCTTTCTCAGTGAACCCTACAATCTCATTCTCCTTCGAGTGAGAGGATCCTTCCAACGAGTACACCGGCTTAGGTCTTGAGGATCTCTGATCGTAGCTGTGGACGTGGCAACGACGAGAGGTATTGGAGTTACCCCCCGAGGGTCCATCGGCGATCATATTGATGACTGCGAAGGGCTGGTTTTCCAATTTGGCGGCTTTCTGCTTGCCACGCTCGCTTGTTGCTGGACGGTGGTGGCGAGGGCTTCTGGAGCGCGAACAGCTTCTCCCCCTAGCTCTCGCACGCTCAGCACAATGCTCATCATACCTTTCTAGCACCTTCACAAATTCCTTGAGGTGCCCCCCAGCAATGAGCCTCTGGATCTCACTCTCGAGTTGGCAGCACTCGTTTGTGTCGTGCCCTTTCTGTTTGGGGAAGGCACAGTACTTCCCCGAGAGTTTCTGAGCCTCGGTTTCCCTCATCTTTGGTGGTCTTTTGAAATAATTTCTTGTCCGCCATGGAATAGACTTCAGCAATGGGGCAGTTGAGGGGAATGCGCTCGTGTCTGCGAGGGGGCGGAGAGTTTCTCAAGCAGGTACTGGGCTGCGGCGGTGATTCTTGGACTCTCCTCTGTCCTCCAGGCCACTACCGGTTCGAGGGGAGTTCGCCAGTTTCTGTTCCCTCGCGATATACATATCCTCGAGGGTGAAGAAGGAGTCAGCTATATCCCTGATCTCCAGCAAAGAGCGAGGTTTCTTCTTGGCTACCTCCTCCACAAACTCTCTGCTAACATAATGTTTCATGTTGATTGCTCCAAAGAGCACGTGCCTCAAGAAGTCCATTGAGGGCTTCTCCACCAGCAGGATCTCCTTGTTGAATCTGCCCATGAAGGACCTGAGCGTCTCATTAGGTACTTGTACCAGGCTGTAGAGAGCCATGGCAGCGGGTGGTGGTGCCTTCAAGGAATTAAAATGGCTCATGAAAGCCTCAGTTTGATCCTCATACCTCCGGATTGAGCGGGATGGCAGTTTCTTGTACCATTCTTGAGCCATCCCCACGAGGGAAGTAACAAAGATCTTTGTCCAGTAATGACTGGAATGCTCGTATAGGTGCATTAGATGCACGAAGTGTTCCAGATGCTCGGTCGGATCAGTGGTTTCGTCATAGCGGTTGACGGGAGTGGGGATTTTGCCCATCCCCGAGCGAGCCATCAAAACTTCATCAATGAGGGGCGAAGCGCCTGTCAAAGGCCTACGGTTCCCGCCCTCGCGGTCGTGCTCCTCGTAATCTTCCTCCCTCTAGCGGCGAGGGACTTGGTTTCGTGGCTTGCGAGCGTCTCTGGCCTTAGACCTCTCGTCCCCGGCATGGGGGACTTGAGAGCGTGCTCGAGAGAGCTGTTCCACTATGTGTTGTAGTCCGTCAAGTTGGTTCTGGACTGCTGCTATCCGAGGGTCGTCTCCTTCCCTCCTTGTTCTTCCAGTGGCCCTGGATTGGACCTCTTCTTCAGGATCTCCCTTCGCGAGAGGGGCATTCTCATTTTCCACTGGGCACAGTTCTTGATCAGCCCTCGGGGGTGCGTTTTTTCCTTGCGACTGGAGGTGGTGGTGGCGGTTGGGCCCTCAATATGTTCTGAGCGGCCGCTAAGGGGTGAGTCTGCCATCCTCCCAACGGTGGAGCCACCTGAGTGCTCGCCCTAGAGGGAAAATAGACAGAGGTAAAATGATTCCAAGCATTTTGTGCGGCTTGGACTTCGCACTGAGCGTATAACGCTTGGAGTTGCTGCGTCGTCACTTGGGGCATTTCCATCCCTTGAATCTCTCTAGGCAGGGAGATTGGAAGCTGCAAAGTGCCCTCCTGGTAAGGCTGTACCATGGGCACCATCCCCGGCATCATTCCCAGCATCATCCCTGGATGCATTTAGGCGTATCCCGGCGGCGGCATAGCCATGGAGTAGGCAGCAGGGTTGGTAAAAGTGGTAGCAGGAATGAGCGTAATGGGTGGAAGAGCAGATCCAGATCCTCCCGCTCCGTTTCCTTCTTCCAGTTGAGGTCCTGGCATAGTTCCTTTCCCTTTTCCCCCATCTGCGACTGGAGGAGTACTCTCATCAACAGGAGTGTTACCGGTTTATGCTGTGGCGGTGTTAGCTCCACCATCCGGGTTCTCCTCATTCACTGGGGGAAGAACGCCCCTGTTATCAACCAAACCTGATCTGGTAGTTGTTACCATGATGAGTGTTGCTGGTGTTACTCCTTACTAGCTCAAAGAGGAAGAGATTGATGGAGATGAAGAAGACGATGATGGAGTTTCCCACAGACGGTGCCAAAAATGATGGTGTAGAAACTGGAACTGTGCTAATACACCAAACACTTTAAGATTTGTTTGTGGAAGGGAAGACCATCACAGGTGTTGAGCCTCAGGAACTGGGTTTCCAAGTGAGCGTGGGTTCTTCCAGCTAGGATAACACCAGAAAGTGCAGTAGGGAAGCGATGAAAATGGTGAAATGCAGGGAGCTTGGGGAAGACGAAATGCAGAGGAAATGCCCCGTTTTAGGCTGTGTATTATATGTGGGGAAGATGACCTTGGGAGTGTTGTGCAAAACTTCCCTATTTATACGTAGAGGGCAAGGGTATTTTGGGTAAATTGACCGTGTGGTCCCAAACCCGCGTTGCCGTAGACACGTGGCATCATGTGATGGCGTGAAAGTGATGGCCCTACAGGCTGGCAGAGTCAGGTATGAGGTGCGCACCAACACTGTGTCAGAGGTTGTTGGCGAGCGGATAGCGTGGAGATATTTTAGCTATGCTTCTCGTTCCTCTGAAAGTGCCCTCGAGAAGGGCACTCTACTGCAGTGGGGTTGACCCTCGGGGAGAATAGTACCCTTTGGCGCTGGGCTCGAGCGTTGGATACGCTCGAGAAAGGTTCCCCTGGCGGATGACCATGAGCGATAGGGGCCCGAGCGTGGAGCGTGTGTGAACCCAAGCGCAATGACAGCGGGGGATCCTTGGTGTGGAAGAGAGGGAGTCCGGAAGCGAAACGTCCCTTGGAGCCGAAATGCGAGCGTCCGAGGGGATTGGTGGGCGGATCCCGCGCTCGTTACTTGGGTCGAGGCGCTTAAGTCCGGATCAGATAAGTGATGTGGGAATGGGCCGGGTCAATTCCACGGGCCCATTACCGCGAGCGCTAGAACTCTGAGTTCTTCAGATCGCGACACGTGTGCGGTGTTGATTTGAGCGTGATTTGGCCTCATCAATATTTATATTTATGTATATATACATATATATAATTTATTTATATATAATATAGTCATGTTGGAGTCGTATCGTGTACTAAATTTTTTAAAAAATCCGTGTCGCCATGTCCGTAATGTATCGTATCCGTATCGCCTTGTCCGTATCTATGCATTATAGATTACAACTATTTCTTTAGTTAAGCTCGTTTTGCATTATGATTTTAATTAATGTGTATTATCAAAACCATTTCATTACTAGTATCGTGACGTTCATACTTTCTAATGGTTATAGCAGTTTCATACTAATTTTGATGAGATTTGACAATCTTGATTGTTTAATTCGGATAACTTTAAGAAATTTCGATGGGATAATTTGTTTGAGTTAATTACCCATCAAAATTTTAAGGAAAACACTTAGATCCCCGAACAGATCCTAACAAAAGGGGATGTTTATAAAATCCATTACCAAACAATAAAGTATGAAGAGTGATTTTTAAAGTGAAGAGCGGTCTATTTATAAATACTAAATAGATTTACATAATCACATGAGGTTAAATATTAATAAATAAAAAGTATAATGCGGTGATTTATTACTAGAATGCAGAAATTATAAGAAATTACAAATAACACCCTATTTCAGGTGTTTTTTATATTTTTTCCATTATGAAAATTTTTCATAATTGAGTTACAGGATATTTTTAATTGTCTTTGAAAAGAAAAAATGTTTCACGGTAGACAAATAATTACATTTATGAACTCGAGTTCCATAAGATAAAATAGTCCCAAGGATATATATATATATATATATATATATATATATATATATATAAGTGATTTCCTGAATTAGAATACGATAATATAATAAAGCGAAATATTGATACGACCGTATAATAATCTTGATAATTCACTAAGTATCCAGTTAATGACATTACTAGACTTAATTAGGAAATTAAAATATTACTCAACGTGGAATTTGATCTTCTAAAAGTCGGATGTCATATATTTGTAGTTAGAATTTTCCAACGTGAGAAATCATTTTTATTTTTCTTTTAATGGTTTAGAAAATTGTGCATTAATTGTGCTTGTTTTTGTGGGCAGGCACATGCAGTTTTGTGGCCAAAAATCACACAGCACAGAGAATCGTATACACACAACATGAAAACAATCACAATTTGGATCAACAGAGAATCTTTGGTACCCATGTGAATAGTTGGTTCATCTTCTTCTGGGTTTTTTGTCATCTTTTTTCAGAGGTATTAAGCCAATGGCTTTATTTAATTGGTGTTTAACGATGATTTGTGATGTAACCACAGTTTTAAAAATATCATTTTGTCCTATTGTATCGTATTGGATATCGTGATCGATACTCCTAAACTGGAAAATTTAAAAAAAAAAATTGTATTTTCATATTTGTATAGCTAGTATCGTATCCATATCATCGTATTTGTATACATGCATCATAGATAATGATGTTGAGTTCTTGAATCTTGATGTGCCATTGAATTCTAATTAATTGCTTTAATTTTCGAAAAAATACACACATTTTTTTTCCCCTTTTAGAATCGGACATCTACCTTCAATTAAGATACACGAAAAGGAACATGACATGTCACAAACTTAACGTCATGGATTTTTTTTTAATTTTCTATGTGAATAGCGTCCGACAAGATATCCGTAACAGTAAAACACAATGCAACAAAATAATATTTTTAAAAATATTTGTATATTAGAGATCATTGATTACCGTGACCAGTCATATCAATGAATTATAAATACGTCATACATGAATTCAAAAAATTTAAATTCTCTAGGATGTCAGAGTTCAAACCTCATATATTAGTCACTTAGTCTAAAAGAAGGATGAGTCAATTTCAAAACTTGAAGCTCGAAGTTTTTAGTGTCGTGGTGTGACAAATAACATGTCATGCTAAATTTGAAAATATTTGTGAAGTTGTGTGTGTATCATGCATGCATGCATCTTGCAAACGTAATTGAAAGTTATACAAAAATCAGCATTTTAAATTTTATTATTGAAAAGAGACCGTTTTGGGGGAAATGGGATGACCTCATTTATTGCTACAACGATGTAAAAGATACAACGTACATTTCAAGCCAAATATGAAATAACGAAAAACTATAAAATCATTTGCGAAAATAAAGAGACGTGAAGAATTTCAAGCTATTCGAAAGAGACTTAAATGTTATAAGAGTGCCCATCTTCGAACTCGTCTAATTATTAGAGATACATTTGATTGCACGTAACTTTAGTGTTTAATGTAATTAATATGAATATATATATGTATATTACAATTTGTTACAAAATATTTGCGTAGCAATTACTCTATATTTTAACCAAGATGAAAATTTAGAATAGTTAAACGATTTCAGCCTTTTAAAAAATGGCAGTTAAATTATATTTCTAATTTAATTAATTGAAATTATTATAAAATAATCTGGAATTCTGGAATAAATATATTACAATTTATTACGATAAATATTTAGACCTAATAAATATATATGTATTACAATTTCTTTTCAAGCAACATATATACATGGTTAATTAAACGACAATTATCGTCAAGTTTGGAACTTAATTTTTTGGTTGATTATAAATACTTTAGTATTATCGTTTAATTACAAGATTCAATTATTCACTTTTTTATATTTTCTTTCTCTAATTGTTCTTTGTCTTAGTGTTCCGTTCAGAAATCTTTTTATTTTTTCTGTCTTAGTGTTCCGTTCAGAAATCTTTTTATTTTTTATTTTTTTAACTGTTTTTTATCTTTATGTCCGGTTCAGAAATTTTTTTGTGTTTTCTTTCTCTATTTATTCTCTGTTTGTTGAGTTTGTTTTATTTATTTATATTTGAAAAGATATGAGATTCAATTATTTCCTTGATATGTATCACATTTACGATTTTTAGGAGTGGACTTAAGGCATTGACAATTGAGCATTAGAAAATTATATTGGTAACATTTAACCATTTTGAAAAATAAATAATGAATAATATGTAAGAATTGTGCAATGAAATGATGTAATTATACATACTTCGAGCCATAAATTTGCAGAAATGTTTGATTTTTCAGTTTGCTACATTTGACAAAGTCATTATATGTGACGTGTATTAGAGGTGTTATTTTTCCAAGATTTTCAAGTTCATGAACATGCATGGAAATACCAATTAAATAAGTCAAATTGAAGAAGAAAAAAACTTATTAAAAAGCCTGATACAAATGTGGTTTTTACTAAATGATCTTATCTTAATTAGTTTATGCAATATTAATCACGTATGGTGCTTATCTTCATTTCTTTTTATAGAAGACAATTTTTATTTTTCTTGTCTAATATATGTGTTGTGCTGCATTTTAAATTTGTGTGCTGCATTTTAAATTTGTCTAATATATTTATTCCTTTATTTTTATTTTTATTGAAGTATCAAATTTGTGTGCTGCATTTTAAATTAACGGACAATTCCTCAAAAATCCCCAAGTGTAAACTGAATTTCATTTTCACTCCCCAATTTTAAAAAAGTTCTTGTTCACTCCCCAATTGAAAAACAAAATTTCTTTTCACTCCTCAAGGTTGTATAATAATTCAGGAATTGCGTACAATTTTTAAGGAATTGCGTATAAAAACCCCGGAATCTCGTATATACGAGATTCCGGGGTTTTTATACGCAATTCCCTAAAAAATGTACGCAATTACTAAAGACAATGTACGAACATGTACTATTTGTGGGGACCTAAAAGGAATTTTGTTTTTCAATTGGGGATTGAATGGGAACTTTTTCAAAACTGGGGACCTAAAAGGAATTTTTTCAACTTTTTGGTACTATTCAAAGATTTTCCCCAATAATTAATTTAATATTACTCACTTTATGTGTTCCTTCTTGTCATTATTATTTTCAATTTGTTCTAAAGTATGATTCGCTTTTTATTATTTATACTATTACATAAAACGTGAGACCATTTGGTGTTTAATATTTTTTTATTCTTTAATTAATTATTTATTTATTACTCTAATAATGTGTTTTTAACTTCTATTTTAATTCAGGGTAATGAATTGAGTTCGAATCCATTTGGTCAATGAGAGTGTGTGTTTAAAAAAAAAAATTTATTTTCTCAGACTTCACTTTAATTATTATTTTCTACATAATTTTTATTTTTCTCATCATAACTTTAGATTTTATTTAATTAATTAATAATATGACATATTATCTTATGTTATTTATTCATTTATTTTTTATAATTTGGTAATTATAAAAATAATTCTAAAATATGTATTATTATAAAAATTAATTTAAATATATTTTAATAATAAAAAATTTTATCTGACACTTATTGAGTACGAGGAATTACTAGTACCTAATATATTTGTTAATTAATTCCTCCGTCGAGAAAATAATCTCATTTAAATTTCGTCTTATAAGATTAAAAAATAATAGTTAATATAATTAATAGGTTTCTAATTTTTCATTTTTAATTATAGTAAGTACTATTCGCGAACTGTTATTATTATGTTAAAAATAAATGAATAATTTTAAGTTCAGATTTTGTTCAAAGAATGTGAAATTAGAAGTTAATTTATTATATAATTATTTTAAAATAAATGAAGTCAAATTGAACAAGCAAAAAAACTATTTAAAAGCATGATGTAAACGTGATTTTTACTAAATGATTTTATCTTAGTCTATGCAATAATTATTTGGGCTTAGGTACGTACTTATCTATTTATTTACTTAGTACTATAGTGGACAATTTGTTTTTCTTGCCAATTATTTAGTTGGTGTGGGGCATTGAAGTATCACATTTGTGTACTTCATTTTAATTCAGATAGCATCACTTCTTCTGTGCTTCATTTTAGTTCATATAGTATCACTTCTTTTGTCCTTGAGTTATACGATCGTAACTCGAATTCAAATAAATAAATTATTGAAACAAAACAAAAAAAATTGTCCCCAAGTTAGTTTTATTTTTTTATTTTGATTTATTTTAAATTACAATTCACTTCTTTTTTTAAACACAAATCTCCTAGGAGAAATTTACTAAATCAAAAAGAATCAAAATATACAAAAGAACAAGTTAATCGAAAAAATAAAGCATGTTCGAGGCCATAATTCTAACAAATTTGTAGAAAATCATATTTACACCACGTCTAATAGAATAGAAACTAATATTCTCAAAACTAGATCTGATATTTTTAAAGATCACAAGAATATAGCCAACAAAAAGAGAACTTTAATCAATTTTGACTTCACCACCATTAGCTTGCAGATTCTTCAGCCGTTACGGTTAAAGGCTGAGTGATACAGGTCGACTCGTGATCAAGCGTATTTGTGTCTGATTTGGTTTTGAAGTTGACGCAGCCATCCATAAGTGACGAAAGAGGCGGACGCTGATCCTCTGCAACATCATGTTGCACCACGTTACAAATCTAAGATCGTGAAACAACAAGAAAATAAAGAAAACAGAGAACTAGATTTCAAAGAGATCCGAAATTCTTAAACAGAGATCTAGATCTTATAGAGATCAAGATTTCAAAGAGATCCGGACCTCGGTTGAAAAGAGAAATCTAAATTTGACACAAATCTACGAGAAGAGACGACTATTTCTACATAGAAAAACCCTAGCAGTTTTTCATTTTTCCAGTTCATTTTTTTTAAATCATAATTAACTTTTAAATTCTCTTTTATATTTTTATTTTATATCGAGTTAAATCTTATTATGGTGTATGTTTTTTCTTATTTAGAATTGTCGGCTAACTATACTGACTATCATCTTTTAATCCAGCATAAAACCATAAATAATAATAATAATAATAAAATTTTATTGGAGGAAGGGTGGGGGGGATGATTTATGCATAAGAAAAAGAGGTGGACAATTTCCAAGCACACACCAAATTCAATTTTCATAGCCACAAACTTTAGTCAACTTTACAATAATTTGAATGATTTCAACTTGAGGTTTTTATTGGGGGAGACACAAGTATTAAATTAAGTTGTCTAATTTTGAATATTATGGTCATATCTTAAATTAAATTTGCTACATTGTCTTACTCTTCTATTTGGAAGGGGACATAGACCTATTTTTTAGGTATACCCTACACGTATGGAATAACTAAAATACTATTAAGAAATATAATATTTGCATTCGACAACATTTAAAAAAATTCTTTTGCGATGAAGAATGATTATGGTTGGATTTCAAAAAATTGAATTAAAAACCCTTAAAACTAATTTAAAGTATAACTTTGTTTGTTTTTAATTTGTCATAAAAAAAATTTCTTTGTACATTCATATTTAACATCTAAATTGACAATGATCACATTTCTTTGAAATAAAAATAAAATATAATAATTAATGATGGGGTCAAAATACGATCGTCCCACGCAAGACACGTGGCATCGCCGAGATGATGACATCTGTCTCCCCAAGGCTTCACCATCAATATACGAGCGCTAAACCCAACGAGCGCCCTCCCTCTTCAGGAGTTAAGCCCAACGAGCGCTGTCCCTCCACGAGCGTCCTACATGCTAAATGATGGGCACGTCCACATGCCAAAGGAGCCCTCTTCGAGCGTCACACTCCCTCAGAGTGGCCTCCCTTTGGCTCGTCACTTGAACTGGAGCCTTCATCCCCCTCAGCGGATATCTTGGCCTCCAATACTCCAGGTTGTCACGAGCGCGCTCTTAAGCCCTCGTCACCAACCACCCAAATGGCTCTCTGACACAACGTACATGCCCGCGCACCTGCCACTGTTGCCAGCACTAACTTTTGGCCGCTTTTGCAGAAGATTCCTCCTAGGTTTCTCTCTCACAGCGCCACGTGTTAGGGCAACATTCGGCCAGGACCACTTGAGGCAAATGACCAAAGGGCCCTTGACCCTCAACTATAAATAGCCAAAGTCATCTTCTACACTGGTAAGCATTCTTCATCACTGCAACTGTGACTGAACTTACATTTCTTCATATCTTGAACTGACTTGAGCGTCGGAGAGCCAAACTGGGTATCACCCCCAGTTCCCCCAGCTTGGCCTTCTGACTTTTCTTGTGCTTGTCCCAACAGGTAGAACCCCTTTCTCATTTCCGGCGAAGCTCCGGTGGTTTCCTCCACAAATACAAATCGTAAAGTGATCGGATTCGGATCAACCCATTTCTGAACCCCATCATTTTTGGCGCCGTCTGTGGGAAACCAGTCCTCTATCTTCTTCCTTTCTTTTTGTTGGTAGAAAAGCAAGCACACCCTTACCTTCAACAGTCATGGTTGCTACGAGATCTGGAGCTGTGGGAGGAGGAGATAACGTCTCCCAGGATGCAAATATCATTATTCCCTCCACCGCTACTGGTGGAGCCCCGCCTCCATCCGCCGCCGCTGGTGGAGCACCTCCCGCAGCAGGGGTGACTCCGCAAGCAGAGTCTTCCGTACCTCCACCTGCACCGCCGGTACTGCCGACCCCTACTGCCGCCGGAGAAGTCTCTCTCTCAGCTCTTCCGCAACATGTTCAGAACCCCTGGGTCCATCCCCAGGTGATTCCCGGAATACAGGGCTACATGATGCCCCCACCAGGATACACCCTCACTCCGTCTGTTATGATGCCGCCGGTCCAGCCGTATCATGCAGGCCAGGTCCAGCTCCCGGTGGTGGTCCCCAGGGAGATCGAAGGAGTGGAGTTACCTCCACTGACCACCCAACAGTTGAGGGCTCTCTATGCCCAGTGTGAGGTTCAGGCGGCTCAGGGGGCATGGGAAAGGTTCCATGCCATGTACTTTCCCTCTGGGCAGGCCACTCAAATTGCAGCCCCTTTGGGCGGACAACAAAACTTTCCCCTCAGAGAAGCCCAGGCTGTCCTGAGGGCACAACCACCACCACCACCAGCCAGAGAAGTGCCCCGGCAGGAGGGCAACGAGCGTCCCTCCGTAGGCAGGGACAAAGAGCCCACAGAACGGGTAAATGATAATGAAGGGGACTCTCATGTCTCCAGGAGGGGCTCACGAGCCCCCAGGCACGGAGACAAGCAAGTAGACGTAAATCCTAACATCCTCGCGGCTGTGCAAGACCAGCTGCAGGGTCTCAAGGATATTGTGGGACAGCTCTCACGAGGGCGTTCAACTCAAATCTCCCCTAGTCGGGATGAACGGGTTGACGCCAGAAGCACCCGCACCAAGGACCCACTACCAAAGGTCCCCCGCCGCAAGGAGCCGGAGGAAAACTTCGGCACGTATGAATATCACCCATTGGCGAGGGGTTCACCCCTCGTAGAAGAAGTTCTGATGGCCCAAGCAGGCATGGCCAAAGTCCCCACTTCCATCAATCGTTACGACGGGACAACTGATCCAGCTGAACACTTGGATCACTTTGTGCATCTTATGCACCTCTACGAGCATTCCAGCAATTACTGGGCAAAAGTGTTTGTCACTTCCTTGGTAGGAATGGCTCAAGAGTGGTACAAGCGACTGCCGCCGCGCTCGATCCACTCATATGAAGAACTGGCTAATGCTTTCCTCAACCACTTCAATTCTTTGAAAGCGCCAGTCACCGCACCCACTGCCCTGTACAACGTGGTGCAAGGCAAGAGCGAATCTCTGCGCTCGTTCTTCGCCCGCTTCAACAAGGAGATCCTACAGGTGGAAAGGCCTTCAATGGATTTCTTGATCCCAGTGCTTTTTCAGGCTGTGGATCACAAACAGTATGTGAGCAAAAAATTCGCTGATGCCATTGTGGAAAGAAGGCCAGGGACCCTCATGGCCTTAAGAGAAATAGCCGAGCCGTTCTTCGCGCTCGAAGACATGTATGGGACGAATGGTCCCCGGCATCACAGCCCAGCCAAGAACGAGCGACCTCATCACGAGCGGGGACGGGACGTGGCCGTCAAGAAGGAGCGCCATCAAGAGCGCAGGAGGTCGCCACCACCCCCTCGTCGATTCGAGCGAATTCCGCTCACCAGGCCAAATTCAGAAGTCTACAACCTCTTAGATAAAAAGCTCTTTAAGAGACCCATCAAAATGAGAGAAACAGATTCGCTCAGGCGCTCGAACAAATACTGCGCATTCCACAAGCAGAGGGGGCACGGCACAGATGAGTGCCGACAGCTGGAAGCTGAAATTCAGAGGCTCGTCGCAGGGGGCCACCTGAAGGAGTTTGTCCGGGTGCTCGAGCGCTACGATGAACAATGCAACGAGCGCTCCGGGAGGAGAAGGAGGAGTCCGTCCCGTTCAAAGAGCCCAAGGGGTAGGGGACCCCCTGAAAGCAGCAGCCGCCGAGGCAATAAAGGAAAGGCCCCTGAGCAAGAAAACGAGCCCTTCGCAGTCATAAATATGATTGCAGGAGGCTCATCAGGGGGGGATTCAAATGCCTCCCGACCGAGGTTCGTCCGGAGCTACAACCAACGCCCAGCACTGCCCAAACCCATCTATGCCATCCAGAGATCAAGCGCTCAAAGGACACGAGAAAATGATGTAATAGGCTTTGATGATAGGGACTTAGAACATATTGTAACGCCCCATGGGGAAGGTATAACCTCAGATTGCCCCATGGTGGTTAGTTTAGATGTTCATAATCATCTTGTAAAAAGGGTATTGGTGGATAGTGGAAGCTCCGTTAATGTTTTGCCTTATTCTACATTCTTAAAGATGAAGGTTGATCTTCCGCTCGAGCCTCTCAAAACGGCCCTTATTGGCTTTGGAGGCTCGGAAGTTGTCCCACGAGGACAAATACGCCTAGCTACTTCGTTCGGCCGAGCCCCTCAGCGCAAAACACTCTTGGTAACGTACGCAGTGGTGGAGATTGACATTCCATATAACATCATAATTGGGCGCCCTGCCCTCGTGGATTTCAAAGCCATCATCTCCACCTATCACCAGAAGATTAAATTCCCTACTTCCGAGGGCGTGGGAGAAGTACTGTGCAATGTGCGAGAGGCTTGGGAATGTTACATGCTGTCTCTAAGAAAGCCTAGAGCGGAGAAAACCTTCCAAATTGGTTCCACCAAAAAGTCAGTGGACTTCCCCAATTTAGATGAGGACAGCCCAGCAGGGAAAAGGGCAAAATTGAACAAGAAGAAGAACAAAAAGAAGAGGGGAGACAACGGGGAGAATCCCCTCGAGAATGTTCCCCCAGGGACCGTTGGTGGATCGTCCTCAGAAGGAGACGAGCCGGGAGAGGGTGAACCAGCACCCGGCGACCGTTTGACAGGAAAGAAGAGGGCGCTCGAACTTCCTCGCCCTGAGGTAAGGATCGAGCCCTCAGAAAAGTTCCTTACCATTGAGCTGGAACCCGGAAACAAGGATAAGACTACACAGATAGGTTCAAACCTCTCAGGGCCTTCTCAGATCATGATGATTGATTTTCTAAGGGAAAACAAGGATGTATTTGCGTGGAAAGCCTCTGACCTCACAGGGATTGACCCGAGTGTCATTGTCCATAGGCTTAATGTGGATCCCTCTTTCAAACCCATCAAGCAGAAAAAGCGGGATGTACATGGCTTTCGGAAAAAGGTCATTGAAGAGGAAGTTAATAAACTCCTGGAGGCTCAATATATCGAGCCCATCTTGTATCCGGAGTGGCTGTGCAACGTTGTCTTGGTGCCCAAGAGCGCGAATAAGTGGCGCATGTGCAACGATTTCACCGATCTCAACAAAGCCTGCCCTAAAGATCCTTATCCGCTGCCCCGGATTGATCAATTGGTGGATTCGACCGCTGGCTGCGAGCTCATGAGCATGATGGACGCTTTCCAGGGATACTATCAGATCTTTATGGCCCCGGAAGATCGCCCCAAAACCTCGTTCGTTGTCCATCTGGGGGTATATTGCTTCTTAGTCATGCCTTTCGGACTGAAGAACGCCGGAGCTACGTATCAGCGGCTCGTTAACAAGATGTTTGAAAAGGAAATTGGTAAGTCCATGGAGGTTTACGTGGATGATATGATTGTCAAAAGTGAGCGCCAGGATTCCCACTTGGAAGATCTCAAGCGCACTTTTTCAATCTTGCGTCAGTATGGGATGAAGTTGAACCCTTCAAAGTGCACCTTTGGGGTACAAGGGGGAAAGTTCCTAGGGTACATGGTCAGTCAGAGGGGAATTGAGGCCAATCCGGAGAAGATCAAGGCTATTTTGGAGATCCCTTCCCCTCGAAATCTGCGGGAAGTGCAAGTCCTAGTAGGTAAAATCATTTCGTTGAACAGGTTTATCTCGCGCTCGGCGGACAGGAACCTTCCCTTCTTCAAAATTTTGAGGAACGCTCGTAACTTTGCTTGGACAGAAGAATGCGAAAGGGCGTTGCAGGATATGAAGGCTTACTTATCGAGCGCACCACTGCTGACTAAGCCTGTCGAAGGCGAGAGGTTATTTATGTATCTTTCCGTTTCTTCCGAAGCCACAAGCGCTGTTCTGGTCGCTGTACGGGAGCGGAAACATTTGCCTGTCTATTATCTGAGCAAAACTTTGCAAGGAGCCGAGAAGAAATACTTGGAAATTGAGAAATTCGCGTTCGCTCTTATTAACGCCTCAAGAAAGCTAAGGCCTTACTTTCAAGCGCACTCTATAACGGTTCTCACCGACCAACCCTTGAAGCAAGTGTTGTCCAAGCCGGACGTATCTGGTAGATTAATCAAGTGGGCCATCGAATTGAGTCAGTTTGACCTATGCTTCGAGCCCAGGACCGCGATACAGGCTCAGGTTGTGGCGGATTTGTTGGTTGAACGCTATGGTTTAGAGCCCACCGTTGCGGATAATGAGGGTTTATGGGTCCTGCACACTGATGGTTCCTCAACCTCTCAAGGGGGAGGAGTAGGAGTGGCCCTCAGAAACCCCGATGGGATTGAGCTGGACTTTGCAATCAAGCTGGATTTCCAAGTCACTAATAATGAAGCAGAATATGAAGCCCTCGTGCAAGGATTGAATATTGCTTTTCAGAATGGAGCTTCCAGAATCACCGCTTATGTGGATTCACAGTTAATAGCGAGCCAGATCGAAGGAACTTATGAGGCTCGAGAAACCACCATGGTACAGTACCTATGTAAAGCCAGAGAAATCATTGGGAAGTTCAAGGAATTTCATCTACTTCAAGTGCCGCGAGGAGAAAACGAGCGTGCGGACGCTCTGTCAAAGTTTGCTTCAGCTTTAGAGGGCACTTCCGAACGTTCTGTTACGTTCCTTAGAACTGAGGAACCTTTGATCAAGGAAAAGGTCGCCACCAAGATGATCGCCATGATTGATCCAAACGAGCCTTGTTGGCTTGACGACGTCGTCATTTTCCTTAGGGATGGAATCACTCCCACTGACAAGGTGGAAGCTAGGAAAGTCCGAAGTAAGGCCCCTCGTTTCGCTTTGGATCCCGAGGGGAGGTTATTCAAGAAATCGTTTCAAGGACCCCCAATGAGATGCCTAAGGCCCTCACAAGCGAAGGAGACGCTCGAACTCATCCACAATGGAAGCTGTGGGAATCATTCCGGAGGGCGTATCCTGGCAAAGAAGGTTCTGAGAAGTGGGTTTTATTGGCCTACAGTTCTCCAAGATGCCATCGAATTTTCGAGGAAGTGTCCCAAATGCCAATTCCATTCAAATCTCCCCCAATTGCCAGCCGCACAGATGATCCCAATAGATGTCTCTTGGCCTTTTGACCAGTGGGGAATAGACATTGTGGGCCCCTTGCCCATGGCTGCGGGACAAAAGAAGTTTGTCGTTTTAGCCGTCGACTACTTCACCAAGTGGGCCGAGGCCGAAGCTGTTGCAAAAATCACTTTTAGGGTTGTGAGGGACTTCATTTGGAAGAACATCATTTGCAGGTACGGCATACCGAGGGTGCTCATTTCTGACAACGGATCCCAGTTCATAGCTGCTGACACACGAGAATGGTGTTCTGAGTTGGGGATCGAGCAGCGATTTACCTCTGTAGGACATCCTCAAGCCAATGGGCAAGCAGAAGTTACCAACAGGATCATCTTGCAACATCTGAAAACCATGCTTGAGAGCAAGAAAAGTGAATGGGCTGAAGAGCTACAAGGAGCGCTTTGGGCTTATCGCACCACCCCACGAGCGGCCACTGGAGAAACTCCTTACGCGCTCGTTTATGGATCAGAAGCAATGATACCCGCGGAGATATTAAATGAATCCGCTCGTGTCGGCTATTTCGAGCCTCAGCTCAACGATGGCAACAGAAGCTTGGAGTTGGATTTGCTGGATGAAAGGAGAGACAAAGCGTGGGCCAAGATCCACCACTATAAAGCCTCTGTAGCCCAACAATACAACAAGCGTGTGAAGGAAAGAACTTTCCAGTTGGGAGACTTGGTCTTAAAGAAAGTGGAAGTGTCCAAGCACGTGGGGAAATTGGATCCCAATTGGGAAGGCCCATTCAAAGTCGTACAACTCAGAGCTAACAACACTTACACCCTGGAGACACTTCAAGGTGAGCGCTTGCCTCGCCCTTGGAACGCATGTAACCTCCGGCGGTTTTATGTTTAAAAGCTCTTTGCAAACCCTGATGTAACAACCCTCTTTGACGGGTTCTATGTACTTCCAAACACAAGTAAGCGGTAACATAATCTTTTTAATTTCTTTAATATTCCTGTTTCTTTGGTTGCTTGAATGAATAAGTCCCACATCCCTCGTCTTTGCGAGCGTGGTTGGCAACTTATTCCAATATGTATGCTGTTATCTCGTATGGGTTACGCTTGCCAGCACTCTACTCCACATGGAGGGACGCCCTCATAAGGATAGACTGGTTACGCTCACAACCAATTAGGTGGATTGGAAGAAGATTATGAAGAAAATCCTAGTCGGCCTTGGCTGTTTCTTAAAACGCCTTGCGCTCGAAAACGGGATATCCTACAGAGAAAATCCTAGTAGGCCTTGGCTGTTTCTTAAAACGCCTTGCGCTCGAAAATGGGATCTCCTACAAGAGCAAATCCTAGTAGGCCTTGGCCGTTTCTTACAACGCCTTGCGCTCGAAAACGGAATCTCTTATAGAGCAAATCCTAGTAGGCCTTGGCTGTTTCTTACAACGCCTTGCGCTCGAAAACGGGATATCGTACAAGAGCAAATCCTAGTAGGCCTTGGCCGTTTCTTATAACGCCTTGCGCTCGAAAACGGGATTTCCTGCAGAGCCAGAAATACGACAAGAGCCATAGCGCTCGAACAATGGCCTCAGAATCAAGAAGGTATTGCACAAGTCTTGAACGAGGGCAACCACTCAGTAAGACCCTCGCACACACTCAAGACTTAGCAAAATCCCCCAAGGGCGGAAGGAATGTCACAAGTCATGAATGAGGGCAACCACCCAGTAAGACCCTTGCAAATACTCAAGGCTTAACAAAATTCCCCCTAAGTTAAGAAGAAATTGCACGAGCCTTGAACGAGGGCAGCCTCTCCATAAGACCCTCGTATCTACTCAAGACTCGGCCAAATTTTTAAGAGCAAAAACGAAAATTTATACAAGTCTTGAGTGGGGGGCCAATCTCACTGTAAGACCCTCACGATCGCTCAAGACTTAAGCAAATTTTCAAAGTTTACGACAAAGGCAAAAATTTATACAAGTCTTGAGTAGTGGGGCAATCTCACTGTAAGACCCTCACGATCGCTCAAGACTTAAACAAATTTTTGAAGTTTTATGACAAAGGCAAAAATTTATACAAGTCTTGAGTAGGGGGGCAATCTCACAATAAGACCCTCACGACCGCTCAAGACTTAAACAAATTTTCATTGCATCAGAAAAATAAAACATTCACGGAGTATGCTACACAGTCTTATTATATGATTCACAAATGAACGGAAGAACAAAGTCATGAAAAATGGAATCTTTATTCATTGCAACAAGAATTATTACAAAGCAAAGGGCTCAAAGGCCCAGGAAATACTGTTACAAAAGGCAGAAAAGCAGGAAAATACAGGAAAAAGCTATAAAGGAAGAATCCTAGGCGGCTGGAGCGATATCCTCATCAACGATCACCAAGATGTTTTGGGCCACGGGCCCATGAGCTGGGCCCTCAGGCTCTTGCGGATGGGCTTGCGGATCGTTGGGCTCATTGGCACCTTCAGCAACTGGGACCGGGGCATCCTCCATGGCGGGCGCTTGTGGCTCATCCTCAGGGTCATCGTTTTGAGCGGATGAAGCAGCATTACCCGCCGGATGAGCGTCCATGTACTCATCTTGGAGAAGTTTGACTAGAAAGTCATACTCCACCTCAGCGATGGTGTTGGCGGGGTCTTCTTGGTCTTCGTCATCCTCTTCACAACGCTCATTGAACATGAGCCCTGTGCCCTCCGCCTCCCTCATCGCCGGATTGGTGAGCCCCTTGTGGATACCCTGCTCTATGGCGAGGTTGAAGGCCTTTTGAGCCTCGTCCAGGCAGTGCAGAGAGGCCACAAAGCTGAAGGCCTTTGAGTGACAGAACTTGATAAGCGCCTCCTTATTCGCACGCTCAACGCTTCGAGGGCACTCGTTGACTGCGTCGTTGAATTTTCGCTCGGCCTCCAGTGCCCTCGTTTTCCAACTTTCCCGCTCCGCCTCAGCCTTCTGGCACCGCTCGTTAGCCTGGGCCAACTGGTTGCCCAAACCGATTCGAGCGCCGTCAACCGCCACAAAATCTTCCTTAAGTTTTCCCAGTTCCTCCTCAGTTTTGTTGTACAAATCCTTGAGGGATTCATACTTGGCGATTTCTGCATCTAGCTCCGATTGGATTTGAGTCGGGTCATTCGAGCGGGCCATCTTCTTGTATTTGGCCTTGCGCTCGGCATAAGTGGAGGCTCGCATTTGTACGTTCCGGAGCCGGGGAAGAACTTGCTGCATAAGTGGGAGGAAAAGGAAGTGTTAGCCAAAAAAGTGATAATTTACAGAAATAAACAAAGGGAGCCAGGAATGAGTACTTACGGAAATTAGAGTGTGGGCCGCGTCGAGGGCCACTTTCTCCACAGATTCATTGTAGAGATGCCGGTGGTCCGCCGAGAACTGGGCCTTGTTATAAAGGTTCTCGGTGACAGCCTGGGCGACCGTGCCAGGCCTCAGCAAAACCGGCCCCCCGTCGGTGGCGCCTGTAAAATCCCTGTCCCCTCGTCGGGGGAACTCCCACGCGTGTTCCTCCTCTGAAGAGGAAGTTTCCCCTCGCCCCTGGGGCCCTCAACTACTTGTTTGCCCTTGCCCTTGATTGCAGCAGAATCGGGCATCCTCTTCCTTTTGCGGGAGGGCCTACTTGCGCTCGGGGGAGCCTCCGTTATCGCCAGGGTGGTTTCTGGCCTCGTTTGTTCTGCAGGAGTGGGGGGTTGAACATCTCCCGTTCTCTCTGACCGCCCCCTGGTCTCTCTCGGGACCAACCTACGCTCCCCTCGGCCACGAGGGGGTTGGACCTCAGGATTGGCGCTCGAACTGGCGCCGCTACGACCGTCCCCGCGGTTGGTACGGTTACGAGGGCGCTGTTGCTCGCGCTGTTGGTCCCCCTGTGGGGTTTGGTTCCTGTTAGCGTGGGCGAAACGAGCGGCTTGTCGGATCCCTCCTGCCATCTCTATTATAGCGGCTCCTGCAAAATGGAAAGTACAAGGGTTATAAATCCTTAGACAAGAATTGTTAAGTGTGCAAGTTACAAGTACAGAAAAGAAGTTAGTATTCATTCCTATCTAAAGTTAGTGCCCTAAGAATCTAACCGTCTCTCTCTATGTCACGAGCCGGAGGGTTGTCAAGATAATAAGGGTCGTTGGAAAGACCACACAAGAACATGAGTTCCGCATCGTCTATCCATTCTTTCGCTTGTATGAGGTGGCCCTCGTCCCTCAGGGTTGCTGCCAAGCTCTTGGCCCAATCTTTGGGGAGTGCTGGTGGCAAGCGGCTCTTTGCAAACGAGCCCCATTGCGTGGGCACCCCAAAGCCCTCTTCTGCTGGAGCTTTGATAAAGATAAACTTCTCCTTCCAATCAGGGCCATAAGTGCTCGAGGGCGAGTTGATCAGCTTCATATGGGCCTTCGCTTGAACATAATAAAAACCCGCCTCAGGAGAAGAACGAGAGGAGCTAACCACTTGAAATAGGGCGTTGAAGTTCCGCAAGAAGGGCTCGTAACCTATACTCCTCATCAGAATTATGAAGCAAGTTAAGAGGGCCAAGCCGTTGGGCACAATTTGGGACGGACACAGGCCCAGGTCATTCAACAAATGAGCCATTGAGACCGAGATGGGGAACCTCAAGCCTCCTGAACTCACTGTGTCCACATATACAGCCATTTCCCCGGGAGGCGGATTATTCGCACGCTCGTGGCTTTGTGGGATTCTCCATGTATACCGCTCGTCCCAGTAAATGGGTGCCATCATTGTTTTCACATCTCCCACGGTGACTGTGCTGGGAGTCTCATCAGGTGTGCGCTCGGTAGCCTGGTAGCCTGACCCTTCACCCTCGTTGGGACCTTTGGATTTTTGGGATCTCTTGCTTTTTCCCTTATCACGGGCTCTTTCTGAAGGCCCGGTTATGGCTTCAGCCACCGGAAGCGGGTTTGCGACGGCCACCGTCACAGTATGGCGGTGGGGATGAGTGGCACTCTGAGTTATGGGGAGAGTGACCCCTTGTCTCTCTGCCTCCATTACCAGATCCATCTCCTCAAAGAGAGGATCCATTCCGCTGGGGTTCCTATCCTTCATAGCCATCACGGCCGCCCCCAACTCCTCATCTCTAGGGGAATCGGGGGAAGAAGAACTTTCAGTGGCCATTTCTTGGATTTCACGGGCAAATTCCTCAACATGTTGGTCAGCCATGGCAGAAACTGGGATTTGGAGTTTTCTTGGAAAAAGATTAGGGTTTCCTCAAGGAGAAAAATCTAAGGGGTTATGAAATTCTAAAGTCCGAATCTACGGTTAGCAAAGTTAGAAAGTTACACTGGAGATTTACCTTGAAAGTTTTCTGAGAAAGTTTGGGAGAAAGGTTGAAGATGCTCTAAGAACTGGAGTGCGAGAGAATTCTTTTTTGCAAAGGATGCTTGAAAGTTCTGAATGCGTAAAGAGTATGGAGATTTCAGAATCCCGTATTTATAGGGATGGGAGTTGGTACCCTTTTCGGCAATGAATTCAAAATGGTAATCATTTCCCGCCTAGGAAACCGCCCACTTTATGGAACCGTCACATGCTTCCCCATGCTCACGCGCCCCACGCGCACCCGCATTTAATGCTCTGACGTTTCGAGTGCTTCAGAATAAGTACAACATTTAATGCGAAAGAGTTACGAGCGGTCAGTTGAAAAGACCACATTTATGGCGCAATCAGAAGAAAAATTGCTCAACATGCCAAGCCTTATACGAGCGCTATGTGCAAGAGATAGAGCGTGTCAAAATTCTACAGTCCTTATCGCTAAGGACTACAGAATTGGGGGGCAAAATGATGGGGTCAAAATACGATCGTCCCACGCAAGACACGTGGCATCGCCGAGATGATGACATCTGTCTCCCCAAGGCTTCACCATCAATACACGAGCGCTAAACCCAACGAGCGCCCTCCCTCTTCAGGAGTTAAGCCCAACGAGCGCTGTCCCTCCACGAGCGTCCTACATGCTAAATGATGGGCACGTCCACATGCCAAAGGAGCCCTCTTCGAGCGTCACACTCCCTCAGAGTGGCCTCCCTTTGGCTCGTCACTTGAACTGGAGCCTTCATCCCCCTCAGCGGATATCTTGGCCTCCAATACTCCAGGTTGTCACGAGCACGCTCTTAAGCCCTCGTCACCAACCACCCAAATGGCTCTCTGACACAACGTACATGCCCGCGCACCTGCCACTGTTGCCAGCACTAACTTTTGGCCGCTTTTGCAGAAGATTCCTCCTAGGTTTCTCTCTCACAGCGCCACGTGTTAGGGCAACATTCGGCCAGGACCACTTGAGGCAAATGACCAAAGGGCCCTTGACCCTCAACTATAAATAGCCAAAGTCATCTTCTACACTGGTAAGCATTCTTCATCACTGCAACTGTGACTGAACTTACATTTCTTCATATCTTGAACTGACTTGAGCGTCGGAGAGCCAAACTGGGTATCACCCCCAGTTCCCCCAGCTTGGCCTTCTGACTTTTCTTGTGCTTGTCCCAACAGGTAGAACCCCTTTCTCATTTCGGGCGAAGCTCCGGTGGTTTCCTCCACAAATACAAATCGTAAAGTGATCGGATTCGGATCAACCCATTTCTGAACCCCATCAATTATGACAAATTAACAATAATTTTTCTTTTTCCTTTTAACATGCACACTCAAGTGATCAGAGAGGTTCAAACCCAAAATCATTACTTTAAAAAAATAAAAAATTTAACCACTTAAATCAGTAAATATTGACAAATTAACAATCAACTTTCTTATTGATAACTAATAATTTTAATTGATTATAATATATAAATTCTTAAAAAACAAGTAGTTACTGAAAAAAGAAAAAAGAACCACCCCGAAGGGTAACCCTCCAACAAAGAAATCTTGCATGGGAGTTGATCAAGCCAAAATATGGTGTCAGGAATGCCGAGCTATATCCCAAATCGACCACTTAAAATTTGTAATGTGGAGAAACCTACCGCTAGGTCAAACACCTGAGAAGGGGAAATGAAACGTGAGCTCGAGGCTAACTCGGGACTGGAGGGGGTGATACCCTGGTTGATACTATGACGCTCAAGTCAGTACTCGAATGAAAGAGGTCGAATGGGTACGCAGTAAATATGGTAATTGGGAGTTGTTACCTGGGGGTATAAATGCGGAGTCTTTATACTCGGTGAAATAATGATGAGCTCGGACGAAATGTGAGTGTCTCAAGTTGACAACTGCCCTAATACAAAAGTGCATTAAATATGTGGTTGGCCACTTTTTCAAGGAACCGCTAGTGGCCATGTGACCTTCTGGATCAAGGGGAGACCGACCTATATAATCGATCCAAAAGTATCAATGTGGGAGTCGAGTATACCACGGATATGAAGATGAGAAAAGGGGATTCTCGAGGACTAGGTCACGAGGGAGGCATATCGAATTAGTTCTTAGTCCACGTGTCAGATATGTATTAGGCCAAGTGTGACCGTGGATCCATGTCAGGAGTGTTTATATATATATATATATATATATATATATATATATATGGGGTATATAGTTCATTTATATGTGTTGAGTCTCGTCCGATCACTAAATTATAAAATTATTCCTATTAATGGTAATTACGTACTTAGGAACTCAAACACGAGACCTCTTGTTAAGTTAGTATATTGTTGAATTGATGAATTACACCATTTTGTGCTTAATAATATTATCGATATATTCGAAGAAGAAATATTTTTATCATCCAAACTTTGCCCGTTTTCGTAATTTACCATCACGACAAACTTTCATTGCATACCATTATAAAATGTATGCATTTGTAACATCGTCATCTAAATTTTTTTTTAGTGATTTTGGTAAAAATACAAAGTGACGTGTATATTTTATAAACATACCACGTCTTTTTTCTCCACATACTCAGGAGTCAGGACCCGAATAATTAAAGGTCAACTTAACATGTGAAATTCAATATTCTAATATCATGCATATTAAAATATACACTCGTTTTAATTCACTTCAAAAACTAGTTTTTAAAAATAACTAGAACTAGTAAATATTTTAAGTTTTTTAAATGAGTTAGTACCGATACATATTTTAAAAATTCACTTCAAAATATAAATAAGATTCAATCCGGATGTAATACAAGTATATTAATTATTACATAACAATTTAAAAATGGCTAATGACAAAGCACAGAAAAATATCTGCCAAACCATAGGAGGGCAAAATCGTCTTTTCATTGGCCAAAACAACAATTCTGTGTTTCTTCTTTGAGTGCGGGGCATTTGGGTCAACCACTCCAAAGACTCCACAGTCCACACTCCACAGCCACCCATTTGAATTATAAAAATACATTTTGAATATGGGAAAAAGAGTAGTTTCTCTGAACCATCTCAATGACTATTTTGAAAATGACAAAACGAGCGGTTTCTCTGCATCATCTCAATTATTATCGTTTTGTAAATTGGTCGGTCTGCACGACAAGATTTTAATCAATAGGAAATAATAATTTTACCAATTTAATAATGTAGTATATATAAGTATTTTAAGTTAAAATTGAGTGAGTCACACAATTTTTATTATATTAAAAGAATATACAGAAATAAACTATAAGAGAGACACATGCAACTAATGAAAGATACAAACTTTTAAAATGAGAGACTCAAACCTCATATTAAGGGAAAAAAAGTAAAAAAATAAATCACACGCGATCTAAAATTATAAAATAGAAATTTATAAGAGTTGCTACGACAAAAACTAACGACTAGAAGTGACCGAGACTGAGAGAATAACGAATTGTAATTACTGTAGTGATGATAATACTAACAGACAGAATATGTAAGAATAAGAGTAAATTTGAGAGAGATGAATGAGGACTGGTGAAAGATAGAAATAACAATAGTGGTAACAATACAACAGTGAACTAAGAGTGCAAGAATTCCAGTATTGTTAATAGATGAAGAGTGCATATAAGAATTTATATTAAAGATGTGACAATAACAAAAAGAATAGGGTATAACTTACTTTTTATGCATATAATGAATCAAATTGAAACATCTTAATGACCATGTTTTGGTGCAACAGTTTGAACGATTGAGCTAGATTTCACAGGCCCAGATTGTAGGTTAATCTCAAATTAGGGCAAATCATGCATGGAAAATAAAGATAAATCATAGTAATCAAGTTTGTTGTATATTTTTTCGACTCAAGAGAATTGTTGTATGCGTAGAGTTGAGGTACTAGAAACGGATTAATTAGCATTATGACCGATGTTAGTGGGGAGAGAATTAATTCAGCATCAACGAAATGGTAGTGACTCCTAAATTAATTTATGCCCTAATACTCTTGACTCGACAGTTATAGCCGACTCCCTCAATGGAATAATGGGTTATTAGTGGCTCCTAAATTATTTGTAGTGCAAAGTGTGGCGTAGTGGCCCATGTCAAGTGTGCCATCAAACGCACAATCACCTATCGTGCTCATGAATTTATCGACCCATTCTTGAGTTCTATAAATTTAACACTACATAGCACATTAACTTATAAAATTGTATATATTTTATTATTTTTTTAATGTGAAACTTTAAAAATCCCAATTTTTTTTCAAATACCATATTATATGTCTTTAACATTTTTAACAACACTTCAAATATTAATATGAAATATTAAAAATATATAATTTTCAACCGCCTACGCACCGCCACCTCTCTAATACGTCCCCACTCTTCCTGCATCTGAATCAACCCGTTGAAAACTTTGGAAAAGGAACAAAAAAAAAAAAGGAAATCTTCATTTTAGTAAATCAGAAAAATGGGGTGAAAAATATGAAAATGAAATATAATAATTTGGCGATAGGCAACATCTAGTGAAGGTCATACTCTTTTGTTTTCAGGGCCCTCTCCCAAATCAGTGTGCCAAATTAAAATCAATAGTTACGAAGCAATGGCCCTACTTCAGGATGTCACACTGTTGGATAACAGACTATATAATTCTATTTTCGTCCATTATATTCAAATTTATAAATTAATATTTTAGAGAATTAATATTGATGTATGGGTGAATTTCATTACTACTTTTTATTTCTCATTTTGGAAACTCCCTTTTATCTTTCATAATTAGATTACAATATTTTAATGTCTGAGTCCTAAAATTTTACTTTTTTTCATATTTTATGTTAAAGAGAATGAAACCATTATTCAATCTTTTAATCTAAATCGATAAATATATTCTTTGCCGTAAAATATTCAACCTCAAAATAAATTATCCAGAATACCAATTATCGATCTTCTAAATTTCAGTGCCATAAAACTAAAATATGAAGGCTCGAAAATCACACGAGCAGACAATTTAAATATTTAAAATTTATACAAATGAGCCGATCACTTAATTGATAAATATCTACACATGCGAGTAGATAATTTAAGTGATAAATATATATACATACGAACTAATAGGTTATGAAATCGAGTTTTTTAAAGAATAGTTGAAAAAGTTCGTCGTGTTCCTTTCTAGTTTCTATAAATGATATGTGGATTTACATGATGTAAACTAAAGTCATGCAACTCTTGCACATAAACGGAACAAGGTAATTAACACCGAAAAATGTAAGTTACACAGTTATGAGTTAACCCACCTCAAAAGGGAAAATATTCCTTTTATGAATTTGGATGAACACCTCTTGTACTTTTTCAGATTCTCACAAAATAATTATTTACTTTATAGAAAAGATAATATATTTTTGGATTAATTCTAAACATCTTTATTTTTTAAGATTTAGCGCACTTTGCATTCCAATATTTGAATCGATGTTATATTCTTTCTAATTTTTAAAAAATATTATACTTAATTCATTTCCGATAGGCCAATTAGGCCGAATGGAGTATGTGTTTTATTTTTCTTGGAGAAAAGAACATGATAATGATGGTCTTGACTTTTGGATCGTCGTGACAAATGAAAAACCAACGGTCAAAATTAAATTTGAACGGAATATTCTCAAAATATTTCGTCGAGCTAGTGTGAAAGGGGTTAAATGTAATATTTTACGAGGTTAGAGAAGAAATCATATTAATTCAAAGATTAAGAGGCCCACCAAAACCCCAAATATTAGGGAGTGTCTGCGATTGGTCCTATAATTTCTTTTAAGAAAAAAAAAAAAGATAATATTATATGACTTGTTTTATTGTCCTTTTATTTCATTTTATTTATAACAGGGTTCATTGAAAGCTTGAACTGCATAAAATGAAATATTCTTACTCATAACATATATATTTTTTTTTTGGGTAACAATTCTTACTCATAACATATTGACATTCTATAAAATTTATATAACTTATTAAATTTGATAAACAATTAAACATTATTAATTGATTTCGAAAAATGAAATATGTCGCTCTTGTCCATACGATTCTGTCATGTTCAACCACACAAAGTGGGGCCCAATAACGCCCACCGAGTTAACGATAAAAGGTATATAGTATATAGTATATACCGAATGCGGAGGAGGGCAATTCCGTAATAACTGCTCCGGTAAAGGGCGGTTTGTCAAACGGGAAAGCCTAGTCCCACGTGCTGATCGCGTGACGGTCCACAATTATTCACATAGATCCAATTTATCAGTTACAGCGACGCTATGATCTCGATACGCCTATGCTTACTTGCCCTCTATACCGTCCGATTAAAACGGCCAGATGGGGAAGTTAAATGACCGATATACCCTCCAACCCAGCTATAAATACATCGCTTCCGCCTGAGGAAGAAGAAAGAATTGGAACCCCACATATTCAATTATTGGTTGTGGATACTGAAAAAACCCTAGAAAAATTTCCCCCATTTCATCTCTTTGCATAGACGGAGAAATCCCCTTCAGGGAATGCAGAGAGATGATAAGAACGCCGGTTTCTAACCCCCAATTTGGCGGCGGAAGGGCAAAGAAACCGCTCACTAGCGGCCGTAATTGCCACCGGAAACACGTCGAAGACGGGTGAAAGAAACGATAACCACCACCACCACCGCGTTCTGAAGAAATATCCATCCCATTTGCAGCTTAATTTTCTAAAATAGTTGTACTGAAAACTGTAAAATTGTTGTCTGTTTACATGGCGTCCGATGAGAAATGCGGCGGCGTGCTTCACGGGAAGTACGAGCTGGGGCGGCTACTGGGCCACGGAACGTTTGCGAAGGTGTTCCATGCGAGGAATATGCAGTCGGGGAAGAGCGTGGCGATGAAGGTCGTGGGCAAGGAGAAGGTGATCCGCGTGGGGATGATGGAGCAGGTGAAGCGGGAGATTTCCGTCATGAAGATGGTGCACCACCCCAACATCGTCGAGCTCCACGAGGTCATGGCTAGCAAGACCAAGATCTACTTCGCCATGGAGTACGTTCGCGGCGGCGAGCTCTTTGCGAAGATCGCCAAAGGGCGGTTGCGGGAGGACCCCGCCCGGAATTACTTCCAGCAGCTGATTTCCGCCATCGACTTCTGCCACAGCCGCGGCGTTTACCACCGCGACCTCAAGCCGGAGAATCTCCTCCTCGACGAAGAAGGTAATCTTAAGGTGACCGATTTCGGGCTGAGCGCGTTCTCCGACCATCTCCGGCAGGACGGTTTGCTGCACACGACTTGCGGTACTCCGGCGTACGTTGCGCCGGAGGTGATCGGGAAGAAGGGCTACGACGGCGCGAAGGCGGATATTTGGTCGTGCGGCGTGATTCTGTACGTTCTGTTGGCGGGTTATTTACCTTTCCAGGATGATAACATTGTTGCTATGTATAGAAAGATTTACAGAGGCGATTTCAAGTGCCCGCCCTGGTTCTCACCGGAATCCCGCAGATTAATCACGAAGATGCTGGATCCCAACCCCAGCACGAGGATAACCATATCTAAAATCATGGAATCCTCGTGGTTCAAGAAATCCGTGTCCAAAAGCATAAAAACCAAGGAAGAGCAGGAATTTGCTTTCGAAGACGAGACCAACTACGGGAAGGGGAAAGAAACAGAGATTATGAACGCTTTCCATATAATATCTCTGTCGGAAGGGTTTGATTTGTCTCCCCTGTTCGAGGAGAAGAAAAGGGCTGAGAAAGAAGAGCTGAGATTCGCCACCACGAGGCCTGCAAGCAGTGTGATTTCCAAGCTGGAAGAAGTGGCGAAGACGAAGAAGTTCAATATCAAGAAAAGTGATTCCTGTGTTAGATTGCAGGGGCAGGAAAGTGGAAGAAAAGGGAAACTGGGAATTGCGGCCGATATCTTTGCGGTGGCGCCGTCGTTTCTGGTGGTGGAGGTCAAGAAATCGAGCGGCGATACGCTGGAGTACAATCAGTTCTGCAGCAAAGAGCTCAGACCGGCGCTTAAGGACATTGTTTGGACATCCACAACTGGGAATTCTGTGCCTGCTTGAGATTGTTAGATGAATTGAGCAATTCTTGTTATGGTATTCTTAGATTCTTGTTTAAATCATTTGGGTTTTTTATTTGTGGAATTGTTATCTGAATTGGTTTGGCAACAATTCTGTTCTTGTTTTGTCTTGTGATGATTGGATCTTTTGTTGCTTTAGAAATCTGCTTGCTTGATTTGTATGTATATGTATCTTTTCAGATAAATGATGTGTGATTCAGAATGTTGAATTAAACCAACTTGTAGTTGTAGATGAACTTCACAAGTGGGATTGCTGGCTTTTTGGAAAATGGGATCTTTTGTCGCGATTTAATTTATTTATTTTTATTTTTGAGAAAAAAATACAATTTAAATCTACTCTTTCTGTTCAATTTTTATTCCGATGACATTTAATTTCTATCACCTATTCCATTTCCATTATAAAGTCATCTCCTTCTTGTTTTAATTATTTAAGTTTATAAATTAGTAAATTATTAATTTATTGGCATAATTTTTTTCTTTTAAACACATACCTCCATGGTGTTTACTTTGTTAATTGATGAAATAGATGAATAGGGGTATGACTTGTGGGATATAGTGATGGATTGATCATTCCATGGAAAATATAGGACGAATAATTAATTTTTTATCCAATATAATTTTGGGTTTAGTTCTTATTCGAATGAGGTTTGGCTAATTCAAAAGGATATATTTATAGTAGTTTTTTCTAAGAATCTTCATACTTTTTTGAGGGATATTTTATATTTGCACCTTGCAAGATTACATTATTATAATTTATACCCGATTAAATGGAAATATTATAAATTCTAACACTATGAGTTACGAAAATCACAAATAACTTCATTTCTTTAGTATTTAAGACAACTGATGGACAAAATAACCTTTATACATACGGGGTTGAAATATATAAAATAATTTTATTTATTTGTGCACAACATATTGATAGGGTACAACAATTAAGGAAGTTTTTTTCCCAAAAAAATCAACTTTTGAAAATTGAGGTACTTATATATCATTTTACGCAGAGGAACCTAATATATATGTGACATACTCTGCCTAAAGGGGAGTTTGTCAATACATCCTAGACTCTCAAATAAATAAAGTTATTTTTGCTAAACTTATTCTAATTGTTGCTTATTAATCTAATTTGTTGCATTCTTGTTACTTGTATCATTCACAATAAACTTGAATAGTGATACAGCTTTGATTGAGGTTTGAGTGGTGGAAATTAAACTATAAGAAGTGGAATGAGACATCAATTTTGCTACTGATATAGATATTGCACTAAGTAAGGATAAGCCTGCTCAACCAGCTGATGATGCCACTGATGCTGAAGAAAGAGCTTTTGCCCAATGGGAGATATCGAATCAAATCTGTCTCCTAGCTTTGAAGAAATCTATTGGAGAGCATTTAGCTAGTTCGCTTCCTGAAATTGAAAATGCTAAGGAGCTCTACGATACGATAGGAGAAAGATATCATGTATCTGACAAGTTTGAGGCTGGAAACCTCATGAGTGACTTAGCGAGTATGAGATACGATGCTTTTGGAGAATGTTAGGTGTATATTTTGAATGAATTTAACCCTATATTTATGTTACTTTTACGCCATTATTGTTCTACATTGCGTATAAATTGTTCCGTTTCAAAAATACTTCGATTAGGAGTCAAAAGTATCGAGACTGGCAAAACGATAAATGAGACGTTTAAGTGCAACACGAGCCATAACTAAGTCAAGATTGTAGCCAACCACATTTTAGGCGCGAACACCTTGCACCCGCGACAAAAAAGAGGCTAACCCGCGACATAACTGCCAATGTCGCGGGAGCGATGAATTTTTGAAAGTACCCCTCGCGGCCACAACACACTATAAACTCGGAAAATGGTTTTTGTACCAACTCGCACCTGCGAGCAAAACAAAGAGGACCATATTGCGACTGCGACGCACTGCAATCAAACGTGAATAAAGAGTTGATTTTGACCAATTCAAGCACATATTTCTTCCTTTTCAGTATCGACTTGGAGAATATGTAGAGGATGTATCTAGTCAACAAAGAGCCTTAATTTGGTAAATAAGTAGTTGTGCGTATCTATATAGTTTCATGCTTGAGTCGTATCTCACGAGTACACATTGTTCCCTTTCTTATACAGTGATCTCTAGGTTTTGTTTCGTTTTATAAAATCAAAAGTCCAAGTGCAAGCTTATTAACAACAATCGTAGCACAAGGGGCCGTGTCCGAAGGGAAGACGCTAATCAATCAATTATTTAATGTTTTTGCCAATCTATAAACCAATTAAGTAGACGAGAAAGTTGTCTAAACTAAAACCACAGTTTAAACTAAGGAATTAACTAGACAAGTAAGTGAATTAAAGTACGAAAGAAAGACAATTAATTAGAGTTCAAGCAATAATAAAGAAGTGGCAAGGGGAAGTGATGATCATATAAGGTCGTGCTCAATTAGAGCTTCGGTGGAATCAACCGTCTCACAATTCTAATCACTAACTTATAAACAAGCTCCTTTCGAAGCCAAGTGCATATACCCAACCAAGTCAAATGTCGTTCTTGTGATCATTAGCTTAACAATTACCTATCGTTCCAGGTGCTACATGACGAGTGTCGGAGAAAGTGTTCGGCACCAATACTAACACGGCATGACCTGACAAATTAATATTTGTTGAAATATGTGTAAATCATAATTTTCATTGAATTGATCCAATTTTTTTTAAAAAATATTGGTCGCACATGGGGATTTTTAACTGCTAAAAAAAAATTAAAAAAATAGTGAGTTATCACATGATAGTGAATTCCACTTGGGTTGAAGTTAATTTGGCAGCATAATTTGGACCGATAATGATTGTCAATTCTCTTGAAAGGTTAATCTTATCTAATTATGATTCTTTTTGTTTTTGGGGTACTCAATCTAATGAAATTATGATGCATATGTACATTTCTATACTTCATTTGTCAATTGCAAGAAAATATGGACTACCTATTTCTGGCAGACCTTTCTGTTATTTTCTCCTTACTATCATGAATTTCCCTTAACCAAGTTGCACGAATAATAAGCCACCCATGTATATAAGGAAAATGTGATTTGCCTCATGTTAGTGTTGTAATTCGGTATAAGTTAACCAAGTTGCACGAAGTTTAAAAAAAAAAAAAAGAAGTTGCACTAAAGTAAATAGTACTCTTGCTCTCTTGAAGAAGCTAACATATATTTGAGAAATATTAATATAGGATTCGGGTTTATTCATACCAAATTCGAATTAATTAGAATCAGATAATATGACACAAATATTCCATTGTTTCACACTAAAGTTTAGTGTAATAAAAGTTTAAAAATTAAAGAATTCTTTTATCTTTTTACAATAATATCTAAAACAAAAGACAAAGTCTGTAAAAAGTATCCGTTTCAAAAATTAGAAAAGGAAAAAAAAACAAATATACAATATTTACTGAGAAACTACTATTAAATTAATGACTTATGTAATGTTTTTACTTACATTCATCGGAAATATGTTAATATTTTTTTTCGAAAAATTAAATGTTAATAAAAATGACAAATATTTGTAAAGAAAATAATGAAAAATGTATTGTTAAATACAATGATCTTATATTGATCTTTAATCTTAATTATTTTTATTAATATTCTGTATATATAAAATAATTTATTTAGTAAAATTTCATAACATGTTGGATTTGGATCATCAAAAAATTATTATCAACATCCAAAATCCACCTTTTCGAATCACGAATATTTATATTAAAACATGATCAAATCTTATTTTATTAATTATCCACCAATATTGTTGAAATACGAAATCGGCCTAATTAAACTCCGCTCCATTTAGGGGGCATGAGATCTACTATTTTATATCCGTATTTCATCTTCTATTTTACTTATACATGTGACGTGTGTATGTGAATTAAACATGAGATAAAATACGAATATAAAATAGAAGATTCTAAGCCCATTTACTGCTTTAGCTGGGCATATAGAACCATAGTCTAGAAATGCTAGAAGTCGAAATTTTTTAATTCAAACTCGATTCAATTGAACCTAACCAATCATAATGGTAAGTATATTACATTTAGGATTCAATTTATCATTCTTCTTAAATTTTTCATTAATTACACTGTAAGTATAAAATACTGATTCTCTCATTATACCGATTTAGTTGAAATGTTGAATTAGGTTCCAACTAACATTACGAATCTCACTAAAACTTTTTTACTTTAATGTTTCTATTCTGAAAGGCGGGGAGTTTGAGTTTGCCTAATTTTTCCTTTTGTATGGAGAAAAAAGTAACAAAACTTAGCTGGAATAATGTCATGTTAGTTGTTAATTGTCATGAATGAAGTTAGAAAATTTTATTTGGCGAGAAGGGATAAGTTAGAATATCTATTAACATGTAAAAGGAAGGTTGGGGATGGGCGTTGTTAAAAGGGTTTACTATATGCTAGGTAAATACCCAGTGGGTCTTTCCTATAAAAATTTGCCACATATCTAATCCCACTAGTATTTACTTTTCTATTCTTTTTAATTTTTAATTGCTTTTCATTAAAAACAAATTGATTAATTAAATCCTAACTAAAGTTAAACCAAAGTTTAAAAATTATTAAATTCTAAAAGTCTGGTTAACCTGTTCATCTTCCATAGCTCTATCTTGTGTTTTAACGATAGAAATCTTTCATAGCTCTATCTGTTTTAACGATAGAACTCTAACAGAATTTTTTTTCAGCTTAAACAAAAATCTTTTCTTCTTTTCTTTTGTTCGCTCAGTTCAAACATTAAATTACAAATGGAAGAAGATGCTGAAATCGTCTACAATCACTTAAATCCTCCATGTATATATATATAAAATTATTTTTTTAATGATAGAATAAATGTTAGAGTAATTTTATTATGTTATTTATTATTTATTTTTTGTTTTTTCAGTTTTGAATAATCTAAGTGAAAGTGGAAAAGAAAATGCACTTGATGATGACTGTGATAGCTGAAAAAAACTCAGAATTGTCAAACTTGGCCGAATTATAACAGACTTGCACCAGGTGAAATTATAGAAGATGAACATACTGCATATGCTTTATATTGTGATTATGGTCGAGTAAAAGGCTTTACGGCATGATTGGTATGATGGAATGGGGTGAGAATGGAATGGACATTACTGCGTCCATTCCTAAACCCATGATTGGTATCAAAACATGATTAGGAATACTCATTCCCTCGGTAATGCCCATTCCCACAAGCATGGGATTACCCATTCCTTTGGTCCCCCATGGTATTAGCCATTCCCAACGTTTAAAATTCATTATTATTTTTATGTTGTCGTCACATATTTGTTAAATACATATTATATTTTATTATTTTTATAAATAAAAATTAAATAATATTAATCACTTTGAAAATTTAATAAATTATATTAAATATATATATATATATATATATATATATATATATATATATATATATATATTATATATTTAAAAAACATGTTCAAAATATTATTTTAATTATAAAATTTTATAAATTCAAATATTTTATAAAGAACGAATTTTGATATTTATATTAAAATTTATTTTTAAATGTCAAAAAATATATTAAATATAATAAATAATGAATACATAATCTATGTATGAATAAAGATATAGTATATATATATGTGAGTGCGAGAGTGAGTTTGGGATATATATAGTCCATATAGTAAATGTCATATATATAACACTTTCGATATAAAATAGTAATAATATATTTATATATATATATGAAAATATATAGTTACTCAAAATAAAAAATTTAAAATATATATTTAATATAAAAATATTCGTAATTATATACTTTTATTTTTATTATTATCATTATTATTATTATTAATGAAATAAGTTTAAAATTTTTATTTCATTCCTAACTTTATTACTTGGCGTACCAATCATAGTAATATCATAATAAAATCATTCCATTCCGTTGTTCATTCCATTACAAAGTTCATTCCTTTCCTACCTCATTCCATTCATGCATACCAATCATGCCGTTAGTGTTAGAAAGGGAAAAAATCTATGGAATAGTAAACATGACTTCATTATAGGAAAAATATTTTTCTGCTCTTGTGAAGGTTTTAAGGACGAGAAACGCTCCGCCAAAATGATACCAAGTTATCAAAAAACGACAAATAGATGTGGTTGTGGTGCAAAACTAAAAATCTCACGGAATAAAGGTGAACCGTGGAAGATTGTCACATTTGTGAAAGAACATAATCATGAATTGTATCATGCAGATGAGACTTTTTTGTTGCGAACTTCACGCAATATAACAGATGAGCAAAGAGTGTTTTTGAATGCAATGGTGCAATCTGGGTTAGGTGTCTCCAAATCCTTTAATTTCATGAAAAATCTAGCTCAAGGAGAAGAAAATTTAGGATTTACTCAACGAGATGCCTTTAACTCCATTTTTTCTGAAAAAAGAAAGACTAAAATTGATGGCGGAGATGCAATTGGATTAGTCCAACATTTCAGAGATAAATCTAACAAGGAGACTAATTTCTTCTGGAATATTGAAGTGGAGAATGACATCACATTGATGAACCTTTTTTTCAGAGATTATCAGTGTTTGATTGATTATGAAAGCTTTGGAGACGTACTTACGTTTGACACTACATATCGAACCAATAAGTACGGATTAGTTTGTGCGCCTTTTGTTGGTATTAATCATCATAAGGATAATGTTATGTTTGGGTTTGCACTCTTGTCGGATGAAACTCAAAATTCATTTGAGTGGTTGTTCCGTACCTTTCTTGAATCTATGGGCGGGAAAGAACCTCTTTGTATTTTTACTGATCAGTCCCAGGCTATGATGAATGTCATACACGTGGTATTTCCCTCCACTCATCACAGGTTGTGTCGATGGCACATCAACCAAAACGCGCCATCACATTTTGGGAGTTTAAATCAAGTCTCGGAATTCAAGAAGTTGTGGACAAAATGCATGAGCTATTGTGATTCTGAACAAGAATTCGAGATAACATGGCAAAATATGGTGGATACTTACCCCATTGACGAACAAAGCTGGTTTGTTACGATGTACAACTTGCGACATAAATGTTCGACTGCATTTAGCATTAAGACATTTACTGCCGGACTTATGGCAACATCTAGAAGTGAGGGCACTAATACTGCGCTGAAAAAGCAAATTGGAAATAGCACTTCTGCCTTATTAGATTGTGTTCAAGGTTATGAAAATGTTCAAAGCAGTTGGCATGCACAAGAAAAAGAAAAGGATATTCATTGTCGTCATAACCACCTTGCGCTTCTCTCACGATATAATCCGTTATTAAAGCAGGCTGCTGATGCTTATACACACACTTTGTTCAATCTTTTTCAAGTGGAACATAAAGATCAATTTGATTATGAGTGCATCGAAGAACCTACAAGTGCCAATTCTTCAATGAGGCATTTTAAAATAATGTCATTTAGTGGAGATTCAAGAACTAGAATGGTGGAGTATGATATCAACACTTCATAGGTAACATGCACTTGTCATAAATTTGAGACTTTGGGTATCTTGTGCAAGCATGCTTTGAGGGTATGTACTCAAGTAAACCAACGTACTATTCCTCAAAAGTATATTAAAAGGCGATGGACCTTGAATGCAAAAGATAAGATGTGCGACATACAAAAAGATCATTTCACTGAAGGAGGTAAAAGCACTTATATTTTAGAAATTGCATTTGTGAATTCTATAACAAAGTCGGTACATGATCTTGCCATGCGAGGAAAATCTCATATGAAAGCTCGACAAATCTTGACTCAATATTTTGAAAATGCAAGGGAGAAAATAGATGCTTTGTTTGTAAGCATGAATTTGAGTGACACGGGTACTTGTGAAGATATTGAAAAACTTGTACGCGATCCTCCTATTGTGACGTCAAAAGGAATTACCAATATTCACAAACATCACTGGGATGATACAAGCAAAAGAAGAAAAACAAAAGGAAAAGCAGAAACTTCAAGTAAGTTATTATTATTATTATTATTATTTTGATTTATTGTTATTTTCATTTTTAGATAGGACAAAAAAAGGAGCAAAACAATCAAGAAATAACTCACAGTCCATAGAGGGTGAATATTTTTCACAAGAAGTTGTTAAAGCTCAATCATCGCTAGTTCAACTTAGTTCACCTCAACTTGCTCCACACCAATTTGGACAAAATTACACAATGTTAAATTCTCCCAGAGTTGTACCAAACCAATCTCCATGGTTCTCTATGCCACAATTTGTACCAATGAATTCCATGAATTATAATAGCTTAGTACGACCATCGTCTGATTTGTAAGGTTGATTGGAGACTTGTATTCAATTTGAAGTTTAATGAATTGTGTCAATTTTAGTGTGTTTAGCTTGTTTTTTTTTTTATGTTTTTACATCTTATCTTGTGGTTGGGAAAATAAAAAGGAGCAACAGTTATCTCACTTTTTTTTTTAGCAAAAAATGAAAACAGAAATATTCTTAAGTAATAGTAAATTTGTGGTGTTAATCCGTGAGAAAAGGAAATTTTTTTTGACAAAACCATATTTAGTATTCTTGAGTAATAATAAACTGTGATCTTTTTGTATGAGAAAAAGAAAATAGTCATGTTATTTAATATAAAAAAAAGTTCAGCTCTATCGTTAATGCGGAAGATAGAGTTGTGAAAGTTGAAGGTTCTCATCTAACTAGACTTTTAAATTTTAATATTTTTTAAGCTGGAAAAAAAATCTGTTAAAGTTCTATGGTTAAAAATTAAAACAGAAGATAGAGTTATGGATGTACCCAAAAAAAAGAAGATAGAGTTATGGAAGATGAGTAGATTGGAAGTGCGGAAGATAGAGTTATGAAAGTTGAAGGTTCTCATCTAACTAGACTTTTAAATTTTAATATTTTTTAAGCTGGAAAAAAAATCTGTTAGAGTTCTATGGTTAAAAATTAAAACAGAAGATAGAGTTATGGATGTACCCAAAAACAAGAAGATAGAGTTATGGAAGATGAGTAGATTCTCTTCCAAGGAGACTTTTAGAATTTAATAATTTTTAAATTCTGGTTTAACTTTAGTTAGGATTTAATCAATCAATTTGTTTTTAATGAAAAGCAATTAAAAATTAAAAAGAATAGAAAAGTAAATACTAGTGGGATTAGATACGTGACCGATTTTTGTAAGAAAGACCCACTGGGTACTTACCTAGCATATAGTAAACCTGTTAAAAGGGCCAAATTTCATATGTGTCAATAATTAGGGGTGGGGGTGTGATGTCAATATAATTTGGTGTTTTATAATGTAAAATGGTGGAACCAATAATTGTTTCATTTCCATGAGTGTTTATATGTTTATACACGAAGTTACATAATTACAATTTATTTTCGTTAAAATAAAAAACAAGCTTTACCGAAATTTAAAACATTAGATTCGGATGTTTTAACATAAATGTATACTTTTTATTTTTCAGATTATTAGGTTGAGGGTAAAATGTCATTCGCACAAATATTCACTTAAATCCTAATAAAATGAAATAGTTCGTAATTTTTAAAACACTTTTTAATATTTTCATCTAAATAGAAATGAATTGTAATTATATATGCAATTTATTGAGGGGTGCACATGTAAAAACTCTTTCAAGTATTTTTGAGGAATTTTCTTTCAACATCTTAATGTTCGGGTCACAACAGTCGATTCGATCAATCTTGTATGGCAGTTACTTCTCTCGAGATTGGAGATAGAAAACGATGAAGCGTCAATTCAAATTCAAAGATATTGTAGTACTGCTCGTCGATGTCATTTCTAAAACTTAAAAAATTTAACCTTGGTCTCCGCTCGCATGAGTGCCCGTCTCCTCTCGTATGAGTGCCGCAACGCAAACCCTAGCCCACCGGAGTGATTTGCTGGCCGGAATCCGCTGCGACAGCCGCCTTTCGCCGCGCAGTCATCGCCTGGGCCTCCCTCTGCTCCATCCTTTACGCTTTTTGTTGGGTTATTTTCTTTCTCTTGCTTTTCTCTCGTGTTAATCCGCTTCGTGTTCTGCTTCTCAGGTTTCTCCCCCTCGCTAGTCGCTGGAACGGGAGTAAGTCACCTATGTCATCGTCTTCAATGGCCCCCAGCGATAACACAACAGATCAAGAAAGGGCTTCCGTTGATCAGGAGCTCGTAAGACTTACCCAGGCCATCTCTCTCACAGTTAAGGAAGATGATAGTGTGTGTATTCCTGCTTCCTCTTGGATTGCACCGACACCGAATTATTCGTTGACTCTCGTTGGTAAGATGTTCTCTAGGAGATCGCTTCGTTTTGAGATATTTCGTACTGCTATGGTCAAATCCTTGAATGCTGTGATGGGATTGGAAATCACAAAATTGGGCGACGACCGCTTCTTGTTCAAATTCAATCATAAACTCGACCTCAAACGGGCTCTGGATAATTCTCCTTGGAACTATGATAAGTATCCACTTATTCTCAGCATCATCCCCCCTGGTTCTGATCCGAGTATAGTAGATTTGCAGTGGTGTGATTTTCATATTCAGATTCATGGTCTTCCGGCAAACTGCATGAACTCAGACTTGGCTGAAATAGTGGGGAACAAAATAGGGGTTTTCAGGTCGTTCCCGCCGCCCACTAGTTATTCGATGAATGGGAACTTCATGAGAATTCGAGTGGGAATCCGTATGACTGATCCGTTGGTCCGTTGCTTGAAACTGAAGTCTCCTACAGGAGGCGACGTCATGATTTCCATAACTTATGAGAGACTCTCGAACTTCTGTTTCCTATGCGGGCTCTGTGACCATGTTGATAAGTTTTGCCTCATGAGATACGCTGACAACTTTTCTGATCCAGCACCTCACATTCCCTATGGTACCTGGTTACGGGTTTCTCTTCCAGGCACGTTTCCTGTTGAACGGGGAATTATGAATCAGAACAAGAACCTCCTCTCTCCCTCACCCCTCCTCCACAAATCCACTCCTTCCTATAGCTTTCCCGACCAAAACGAACCCGCACCCCGAAACCCCCCATTCAGCAACTTCACCGCTATTCCCTCCACGATCAGAACCACACTGCAAAATCTGGACCCCAACCGCCTACATTCTATTGGTATAACTAATCACAAGGACCCGGAAATCACAACTCTTCATGTCTCACCCTCCCACTCTCATGCTACCCACACAAATAATCAACCCTCCCATCCTATTATGGGGATCGTGGCCCTCCCGCAACAACCTCAACAACAATCCAGCTTCCCCCCAAAGACATTTCACCAACGTCCCACAGACAATTCCGAGAACCTCAGTCCCACTCGTCAAAGACTCAAGCTGACTCCCGGTCCCTCCGTATACCCAGAGTTATTTCCCCCTTGCTCGCCTAACACACAACCTCTGAGCTCCCTTCATTCCCATGTCAACCCCACTTCACCACAGCTCTCCGTAGAGCAACTCTACAATATCCCTCTCCAGCTTAACATTCCTGAATCCACTCTTTCTCAACCCCCAAAACCTCGTAAATTCCGTACCAAAAATCCCAACTCCAAAAAGAAGACCCCGACTAAATCTCTCACACCTCTCCTCCCCTCGATTCCTTCCACACCCTCTTCCCCCTCTCCTGTCTTGGGCGATATCACGAATATATCGGCGGAGGCTGCAAGGCAGCCCCGCCGGGACCAATGAGTTGCCTCAGTTGGAACGGCCAGGGCTCGGGGGGTCCCTGGCGAGTTCATAATCTCCGGTCCCTTATTCGGGATCACAACCCCTCGATTATTTTCCTCTCCGAGACTAGATGTAAAAGCAAGCGCATTGATCAGTTGAAGTTGAAGTTTAATATGTTTGGTGTGAATGTTGACTCGGTTGGGAAATGTGGTGGTTTAGCTCTACTTTGGAGGAAAGACTTGAGGATTTCTGTACAAAGTTCCTACCAGAATCATATTGATGTTATAGTTGATGACGATGATGGGGACAAAGCTTGGAGGTTCACTGGCTTTTATGGGGCGCCAGAGCGCCAAAATAGATGGTTTACTTGGAATCTGCTCCGCTCCCTCAGTCAACGGTCTAATCTCCCTTGGCTTGTTTCTGGTGATTTTAATGAAATTCGTTCTAACGATGAGAAAGAAGGTGGTAATGATGGATCTTGGAGCCAAATGGCTTATTTTGATGAAGCCCTTTCCGATGCTGCGCTCTCGGAGCTTAATTTCTCCGGCTTCCCTTTTACTTGGGTCAAAAATAGAGCTGACCCGGATACCCTACGGACTCGTCTTGACCGCTCCGTTGCTACTGACTCTTGGCTCTCGCTTTTCCCGGAAGCCCATGTGCGTCATGTGTCTGCTTCTTGCTCTGACCACTCGCCTATTGTCACCGCCCTCCATGCAGTGAGTAGGAATCATCGACAGAAACGATGCCCGTTCTGGTTTGAGGCACACTGGGTTAAGACTGAGGACTGTAGGGAGATTATCCGTGATTCTTGGGAAGGGCCTCTTGCTAGCTCCCCGGTTATGAATGTTTTGGAAAGTAGTGAGAGGTGCAAGGTGGGGTTATTTAACTGGCATCGAACGAACCGGAAGAATGAGCAGCTTGACTCCGAAGCCCTGGAGCGCCGTTTACGTGTGTTGCGAGAAGGAAGGATAACCCCTGATACCAAACGCGAGGAGTAAGCTATCAGGGCTAAGTTGGAGGCTTTCCTGGTCAATGAAGAGATCGGGTGGAAACAAAGGGCGAAAGCGGAGTGGCTTCGTGAGGGAGATAGGAACACTCGTTTCTTTCATTCTAAGGCTAAACAGAGAGAGAAGAACAATCACATTGAGTCGTTGCGGGATAATAGAGGCGTTAGTCACAGTTCGGAAGATGGGATTCGGAGAATCATCAAAGAATATTTTGGGGATATCTTTATGTCAAATAGATGCTCTTTTGAGGAGATTGAGGAGGGAATCAGTTGCCTGACTAGGCGTGTTACCGATGACATGGGTGAGAAGCTCCTGGCTCCGTATTCGACTGCCGAGGTAATCCTTGCTCTGAAACATATGTATCCCCTTAAATCCCCTGGCCCGGATGGCCTTCCCCCTTATTTCTTCCAACATTATTGGAATATCGTAGGGCGTAATGTAGTTGCTTGTGTGATTGATTTTCTGAACAATGGGAAGTTTGATAATAGGTTGAATTATACTCATGTGGTCCTGATTCCGAAGTGCAAAACCCCAGAAGTGATCACCCAATTCAGACCTATTAGTTTGTGCAATGTGGTTTACAAAATTACTTCCAAAGTTCTAGCTAATCGTATTAAACCCTTACTCAACACCATCATTTCGCCTTCACAATCTGCTTTTATCCCTAATCGGTTAATTTGTGATAATGTGCTTGTTGCTTTTGAAATTAATCACTTCATTAAGCGTAAAGGCTCCGGAGACCGGAAAGGAAGGTTTCTTTAACCTGAAACTCGATATGAGTAAAGCGTATGACCACGTCGAATGGAGGTTCCTCGAACGGGTAATGGTCAGGTTAGGCTTTCCCTTGTTATTCATTGAGAGAATTATGACTTGTATCTCTACTGTTTCGTATTCGTTCTTGTTGGATGGAGGTGAATTTGGGTCTCTCACCCCCGAGAGGGGACTCAGACAAGGAGACCCCATCTCCCCTTATCTGTTTCTTTTCTGCGCAGAGGTTTTGTCTTCACTTTTACAGGAACAGGAGAGGCGGGGAAGCCTGGTGGGTGTGGCAGTGTGTCGTAATGCCCCCCGCGTCTCGTACCTGCTGTTTGCAGATGATACTATGATCTGCGGTAGGGCGAATATGGCTGCCTTTGAAGGGGTTAGGGATGTTTTGGAGCTGTATGGGCGAATCTCGGGTCAGGTTATGAACATGCAAAAGTCCTCGTTGATGTTCAGTGGTAATGTAGCGGGAACTGAGAAGGCGGAGTTGGCTAGTGTTCTCGGAGTGAAGATTGTGGAGAAGTTGGATCTCTATTTGGGGCTACCTTCCATTGTTGGGCGGTCTAGAAGAGAGATTTTCTCGGGCATGCTGAACAAAATTAAGGCTCGTGTGAATGGATATTCTGAGAAATTTCTTTCGAAGGCCGGGAAAGAAGTGCTGATTAAAGCAGTGATTCAAGCTATTCCGTCCTACTCTCTTAACTGCTTTCTTTTACTGGATAATATTATCAGTGAGATCGAGTCTATAACTTCCCGCTTCTGGTGGGGGAACGGTTCAACCCGTAAAGTTCATTGGATCGCTTGGGACAAGCTGTGTTGTAATAAGCTGAGGGGAGAAATGGGATTCCGGGCCCTAAAGGCTTTTAATCTGGCTATGCTCGCTAAACAGCTTTGGCGCATTTGCCAGTATCCGGATTCTCTTATTGCTCGTATCCTTAAAGCTAAATATTTCCCGAACTCGGAGGTGTGGGATGCCCCTTTGGGACGTTCGCCGTCCTTTACCTGGCGAAGCATCCATGCGGCTAGATTCTTAATCGCTTCGGGAACGAGGTGGCGTATTGGTGACGGGACTAAGGTGCACATTTGGAGGGATAGATGGCTGCCTAGGGGCCCAGATTTCCGGCCACGGTTTAGGCAAGACGCGTTGTTACATCCCGAATGGGTGTCGGATTTGATGAAGCCGGGGCTGCTCTCGTGGGATGATGAGAAGGTTTTAAATTGCTTCCATCTCAGGGACGCTCACGCCATCCTCAGCATTCCCTTGGGCGCGTATCGTAGGAATGATTCGCTGATTTGGCATTATAACAAAAATGGCTCATTTAGTGTCCGAAGTGCTTACCAGCTTGCGAGGGATTTGGCTGACAGAAATCTTGGCTCCTCTCAGTCCTTTGTTGATCATGGCGTTTGGAAGAAGATTTGGGGCCTCAATGTTCTGCCGAAAGTCCGAAATTTCTTGTGGAGATGTTGCCGCGAGATTCTGCCTACGGGGGAGAGTTTGGTTCGGCGCCATTGCTGCTCCGAGGCTGTTTGCATTCATTGTGGCGAAGAGAATGAGGACTTGGCCCACGCTATCTTCCTTTGCCCGTTTGTCAGGCAGGTTTGGGCCATTTCTAATATTCCTTGGTCTGTCACGTAGCCGGTGGCTGCCAACCTCCGCGATGGTCTGCTGCGGGCGAGCGAATTGCTGGAGGCGTCTGAATTCTGTAGAATGGTGGTGATCATGTGGGCGGTGTGGGGATACCGCAACAAACGCAGGCTGGAGGGGCTGTCGAAGCAACCCCATGAGATCGTTAGCTTTGCCGAGGAGAATGCTGCCCCGCAGACCCCCATTGACATCGCTGCGACCACATTTCATAATGTGCAGGATGTTATCAAATGGCATAAGCCGTCGGCTGGGTGGATCAAGCTCAATTTTGATGGAGCAGTGTTTGCTGACAAGAACGAAGTGGGGATTGGTGTTGTGGCGCGGGACAGTGAGGGCTCTTGTGTGGGATGGGAAACCAATCGGTTGAAGTTCACTTCCAACCCTTTAGTTGCTGAAGCTACGGCAGCTCTCTCTGCGGCCCGTCTTGGGCGTGACTTTGGTTGGACTAAGGTTGTGATCGAAGGTGATTGTCTGAATGTGATTAACCAACTTCAGAGCTCTGAGGAGGACCTGTCGGAGATTGGTAACATTATAGCGGATATTAAATCCATTTGCTCTGCCTTCACCTGTGTTAAGTTCTCTTTTGTTCGTCGTGGTGCCAATAAAGTGGCCCATACTATTGCTAGGAATGCAGCTTCGGCTTGCGTTGGCTCTTTTGATATTCCTGTTGTTGCTTTACGTTTCGTGGACGATGATTTGATGTAATCGGCCTTCGGGCTACCTCTCGTCAAAAAAAAAAATTTAACCTTGAAAATTTCCAAAGTATTTTACCCTAAAATTTAGAAAAGGGCAATCAAATACGACAAAACTCAACATACAATAGAAATAATGATCATATCAATAAAATAATAATAATCATATCAAATTACTATTACAATTGACAATTTAGTAAATAATTATTTCGAATTATTGATGACTACAAGAAAATTAAATACACCTCGTACAAAGTCGTAATATGATTAATTCTGTGGGACAAAAATGCTTCTAAAGTTGTAATAGTAACCACTAATCCCAAGCTTAAGACGAGGTACTATGAATCTACGTAGTGATATATTTTAATATTTTGCTACATAAATTATTGAAATTATTTAATTTTGTAGTGGGGTGCTTCCTTTATGTTAAGGCCACTTAAGGGACGATGGATATTAATTCAACTAGGCCATGTTGCTATACAAAAAGGCTAAAAAGAATACATGTTTTTGATCATTGCAATTTAAAACTAAGTGCGACAATCTCTTCTAACCACCCCGATTAAATCTTAATTTTTGTAGCTTAAGTTAGTGTCGCAGGTGGCATCTAATGATGGAATTTGTGTTGCTCAACTGTCTTAATCGCAATTCATTTATGGGATTTTTTGAAAAATTTATTCGTTAAACTAAATATTTTTAGTTCACTCGTCGATTTAAATAAATTTTAATTTACTTTTTAAATTGATATTTTTTTTATAAACTATCTACTAATATAAGTTGTCTATTTTATCCTTAATTATCTTAATACGAAATACTTCAATTTAAATTTGCAGAACTATATCTAAATTTTGAAGAACTATTGTGTTATGCAACAAATGGTTGTTAATGAAGAACTTTTACGTTAATTTGAAGTATTCACTTGTACATTTTTCGGAATTATATTTAAATTTTAAGGAACTATTGTCTTATTTAGCAATGAATAGTTAAATGAAAATTTTTATTTTAAATATGAAGTATTTGTATTTGTGTTTGTATAAATATATTTGAACTTTGAGGAATTGGCGTGTTATGCAGTAAAAATAACTTAATTAAGCATTTCTCTTAATTTGAAGTATTAATATTTGAATCTTATATCTACGTTTTGAGGAATTATTGTGGTAAAACAATGAGACGTTCAATTAAGAACTTTTATCTTAATATAAAGTATTTACTTTAGAATTTTGAGCACTATATATGAACTTTGAGAAATTATAGTGTTACATAACATTTATTAAATGAAGAACTTTTCTTTGAAAATAAAGTATAAAATTATGTTTTTGAAAAATTATATCTGAGTTTTAAAGAATTATCATATTATTCAGCGACATGGTTAAATGAAGGATAATCAAGTCATTTTAAAATAATTAGGGAATTAAATAAAAATTAATTTTTAAAATGGAGAGAGAACTAAAAAAATTTCGATTTGGGGAATATACTAAAAATTCAAATACCATTTAAAAAATTAACTCTAAATTTTCGATAATTTATAATTACTATAAGTCTTATAGATAAAATTTAATTGTGATTGAGTTCTATTTGTGTTGAAGCATTGGTTAGCCATAGACCTGGATCTCCTATTTCAATTTTATTTTTCGTATTCTATTTCAATTAGACATACTACAAGAGTACAAGCATTAATAAACTATTGGATTAATTGTAATATTGGGGAGACCTAACCTCAACCACCTATAAATAAAAAAGATCGGAGAATTCCCGAAAACTCCCCAAATGATAAGTCAAATTCCTCTTAGCTCCCAATTTTAAAAAATGATGTATAAAAACTCAAGAATCGCGTATCTAAATCCCCAAATGATGTATTTAAAAATGAGGAGTATATAAATCTCAGAATCACGTATCTAAATACCAGAATCACATACCTAAAACCTCAAATGATGTATTTGAAAATGGAGAGTAAAAAAGAACTTCCCAAACTCATGGGGAGTTTTTGGGAAGTGTCCCAAAAAAGATAAAATATATAAATAAAATAGGAAATTATGTACGGTTATTAATTGTTCTTGAAGTTTTAATTAAGGAAACAGATATTGAAATGAAAACACTATTCAGATTAGTTTTGGGTTCTCAACTACCTTTATAAAAATTGCCAAGAAGGGGTTGGTCCAAATGATTAATCGGTTCATTTTCTAAATTAAGGTCCAAGATTCGAATCCCGCTTGGGTATGCGTGTGTTATTAAAAAAAAAAACAACAACTACTTTTATAAAACTCCAAATCATGATCGACAATTATTTCTTTAAAAATCAATATAATTTGGTCTTTTCACTTTGTGTTTTTATCAATAATTCAGTGCATGGGCCCACATTTGGGTGCTTTTGTTAATGGGCCTTGTCTTGTGATGTGGCCCAAGTCCATATTTCATTGAAATCCTGGGCCTTCCCTTTGATTCGGCTTTATCAGCTTCTGGAATGCTATTGCTGGCTAATTCTCATACAGGCAACAGCTATTTCGTATGCGAGATTATATATAAATTGAATATTACAACACTTTTCTCAAATATATTGTTTGAATTTGCTGCAAACTTACTGATCATTTTGAAATAATTTTCGAATGTTATTATTTAGATTTTAATATACAAACTGATTTAAATATGCTTAATATAAAGTAAACTTATATTCCACGGTCACAACTTAAATGCTAAAATTTATTTTGATGTACAAGTTCATATTTTCACACTCAAATTTCATCATGTTGTTTTTGTATGAAAATTGCACTGATTTTCTTGATCATGATCAATTTTAAATGATGAATTATAGATTGTAGATGGCGAGAAATTGTGAGATAACTTTAAAAATATAATCACTCCCTTCATTTTTCTTATTTAACTAATCTTTGATAATATAGTGGTTAGGCCATGATCGACCCATTTTATATTTCTAACAGTGTTTAAAACAAATATCACACTTAGTCACTAATTGATGTAGTTTAGTCAACTGCACTAGTTTAAATAAAAATTTCGTATTCGAGATTCTATTACACGAATATTTTTCGGTAAAGACAATTCTACACCTAATTTTGGGCTGAGGTCAATGTTAAGTTTGTTTTCATGCCATTAGAAGATCTAATGTTCTATGAAAGAAAATCTATTTTTATATTAAATACTTTGGAATTAAGAATTCGCAGCTTGAGCAAATTCTTGTGTCCATTGTGTTGTAATAGATATATGTCTATGATTTATATAATTTGACAGACATGGATGCACTTAGTTGAAACATGATTGGTCAATCAAAATAATATGTGATTGATCCATATAATTGATATGATCCCTTCCTAACTAATTGTATTCATTAATATCTCTTTTTGATAATAAATTTAAAAGGTCATCTCCTACCAAATACTTCTGGATTATTATAATTTAGTACAAAGTTTAAGAAATATTAAGTTTTCAGTTCATTATGGGATGTACCCCCAAAAAATTAATAGTTATGTCCCTTTCCAAAAATGTGGGTCAAACTTTATATGCATATTATAAAATTTTGTTTAAAGAATCTAGGATCTCAAATCCCTAATAGGGTGAAACGACTATCTCAATTCAATTATTCTATTCATTAAACAAATTCTTGTAGATTTTGTTTAAAGGATATATGTAAATTTGTCCCATTTAAATTTCACACTCTAAGTTAACATTGGATTGTTCGAGTCTGGACATAAGGAGGGTGTGTGAATCTATCCCTCATTGACTAATTACTACGCTGTGTACTATATTAATAATGTTTGGCAGTCCTCATCTCATAAGGTAGCTTTTGAGGTGAATTAGGCCGAGCACATGCTTTAATATCAAAGCAGGTTGTATTCTGCATTTAAAATTTACCCTCCAAGTTGATCCCGATTGTATGGGTTTGGACATGAGGGGTGTATGTATGTCTATCCTATTGAAATTTCATGCTCCAAATTGACCTCCGATTGTTCGGGCCTAGATGTGAGAGGAGTGTAAACTTGTCCCACATTCACTAATTACTAAATTATGTACTACCTTAATAATGTTTGGCAACCCTCACCTCATAAGCTAGCTTTTGAGGTGAGTTAGGTCAACCATATACTTTAACAATCTAGTACCTAATCTCACTAAACCTACGAACATGTCTCAAGCTGATAGTTGTCGGCACGTGGCACCTTCCTAGAGCTTTCGAGAGCTACCACGTGTGTTTGGGGTTTTCTCGAAAATTTTAATTAAAACCCTATGTAGTTCAACTGTACACATGACATTTTTAGCACATAGGTGTCGATCCCACAGGGATGGAGTAAACCAACCAATTGCGTCGTATTTTCGTTAATCGATAGACCGAATCATTCATTCAAGGGGGTGTCTACACTAGCATGCGATAATTAAGCAAATTAACAAAACTTAATCAACAATGATGAGAAGTAGGGAATAATAATTTCCTGGAATTTGATAGTAACGCACTGTTCAATGAATGTTCAATTTTCACAATTATCCTCACTTATGTAAGTACTAGTCTTTCTCAAGATCAAGCACGTGTATTCAATTAGTTCTCATTGCCTATTCTCATAATCCAATGTCTCCCTAATCAAGCCATTAGCACAAGATGACTGTAATTAATTAGCAGCGGCTATGTCATACACCAACCAATTAACAATTGCTTAGAGTCAAGTTAAATTTCTTTATATTTGAAACCCTAAGTGATATGAAATTCATTCCAAGTTTATTAGCATCTTTCGATTATCAAATAAACTCTAAACCATATCAAAGGTAATCAAACTCTAATATTTCTATCAATTCAATTTCATAGCATAAAAATCATTAGCAACAACACATCACATATTTAATTACAATCCATCATTATTCCTCATTTGAGGGAATTTGCTACTCATCATCATCAATAACAAAACACGAATATAGTCCAACATATTCATACTCATAAATAATAATAATAATAATAATAATAATAATAATAATAATAATAATAATAATAATAATAGTTTCCAAATTCAATCATAAAACAAAGTATAAAACTAAACTAAGAGACATTAGTTTGCATACTTGTGAAATACGAATAAATTAAGTACCCCAACATTTACTAAATAAGATAAATAATTTATTACACCTAATTTGAGCGCCCTTCTCTCTCAGTTATTGTTCGTCGAGCTCCCTGATTGTCTCGAGCGTTGGAGAGATAAAGTTGGGCACAACACCCATCCTCTATTTTGGCCTTTAAGGTCACGTTTACCACTCCTTGCAGCAATTTTTAGGTTCAGATCTTTCCTAAAATACAAAATCTTGAATGCTAGTGACAAGTCAACTCTAGCTCAGCCGCACCAAATTTGGACAACATCATATATATTACAAAGGGTTAAATTCAGACACCCCCTCATCTTTTAGCCCTTAATGTGCTTTGCCCCATAACCTTTGAATTAGTGTGATTGCCCCTAACCATTGAAAAATGTCACACTTAACCCCCTCTAAGCATAGCAGATCTATGCATAAACAATTTCAAATGTGCTGATATTATATATCAAATCGAAACTTTCGACCCAAGAAACACAATGTTGGTCTTGAAACCAAAATTCAATAACTGGCGAATGAGAAATCATCGGTCAAAGACGAAGAACAATGGACGGAGCTTTGCAGCGACTTTCGGTAACTAATAGGGTAGACTAGGGTATGAGCGTCTCACGATGGCGGTGGTCTTGAAGCTTTGGTTGTTGTGATGGAGGAGAAATTGATGGTCAATATTTGTTAAAAGGGTCGGTTAAGTGTGACATTTTTTAAATATTAGAAGGGAAATCGTATTAATTCAAAGATTAGGGGATAAAACACATAAGGTTCAAAAGATGAGGGGGTGTCTGGAATTAGCCCTATTATAAAATTTGACATTAAATAAATTCATACTATACTTTTTCTTTTTAATAAAACATTTGATTATAGATTAGGAGAAGTCCAAAACAAAGGCTTCTTTTTCTTATATGATTAGGAAATAGATTGTTGTCATCGAGCTCTTTATAGCTTTTTATACCTTTCATTGCGCTTATAGTAAACTATAAAATTTTCAAATTTTAAAATTAAAATATCATAATTTAAATTGGAAGTATTTTTATGTGGAAAAGATTAATGCAAAGAATCTATATAAAACTTGGACTATTATCTATTCTTCAACGATAGGGATTGTAATTTTTGAGTAACAAAATACTTTACAAACTCTTGGTTAAACTACACCTAATTAGTTATAATTTCTTGAATATTTTTTCGGTTATATAATATCTCATAGGCTTAATTCATCCCTAAAACCTAACTAATAATTTGAGAGTTGATTAAATATTATTAGATAGAAGGTAGTTTAATATTTATCTGATGTCACAATTAATTGACACACCCCGCAAGTCTAGGTCAAATAATCGGGAATCAACCGAAGCATGAAACCCAAATACATGATACAGTTTATGCTAATACATTGTTATATAATATAAACTAAATTGCTAGATCAACTCACCGCAAAGTTAAGCGAGACCATATTCAGATGAGATGTTCTTCTTCTTATCTTTTATGAACCGATTTAGAGAGCAAAAGAAAATATAGAAAATACCAGGGTAGATTTAAGAGTAGAATGGAAAAAAGAAGGAAAAACATGATGGATAATTAGATTTTGGACAAAATCAAATTGGAGAATGTCCATCTCAAGCACGCCTATAGATGAAGTGTTTGCTCACTTACAATGCTTGAAACAAGGATCATCGACCACAAAAGCCGAATAGAGGCTCCATGTCTTCGAACCGAATAAGCTAGAAGAGAAGGAGGACAACAAGATTCTCAAGTTTTTGGGGTTTTTGTGGAATCCCCTCTCATGGATTATGGAAATTGCTGCTATCATGTCTGTTTCTCTTGCCAACTAGGCCAGTAAACCACCGAGATTGGCATGATTTTGTCGGTATAATAGCTCTTTTACACATCAACTCCACTATTAGCTTCCATAGAAGAGAACAAAGCTGGCAACATTGCAGCAACTTTGATGGTTGGACTCACTCCCAAGACTAAGGTATTGAGAGACGGAAGATGGAGTGAGGAGTAAGTTGCTATTCTCGTGCCTAGTGATATTATCAGCATCAAATTGGGAGATATAATACCAATTGATGCTCGTCTCCTCGACGGTGATCCTCTCAAAATGGGTCAATCAACACTCGCCGATTAGTCTTTGCTCATGACTAAGGTTTTAGGAAGTAGTGTTTTTTAGATTTCACTGTGAGATCGAGGCTGTTGATATAGTTACAAGTATCAACATGATCTTCGGTAAAGCAAACCATCTCGTTGACAACACTAACAACATCAACCATTTCCAAAAGGTGTTGATTGCCATCAAGCTGTGCATTCAGGTAAGGATTTTCTGGACCCGTCCTGACCCAATTGGCATAGAAAATTCGAGATTTTTTTTTTTTTTGGATGGGAACTCGACCCTGACTTAAATTTTGGGATCGGGATTAGAATTTAATTTTAGAGAAATTTTTTTTTTGCCATCCATACTTTGGCCATTTTTGCAGTTTACCATCTAGGGTAACTTTCATTACAAACCGCCATCTAAACTTTGCATTTGTAACAAACCGCCATCTTTTGGTGGTTTTGGCCAAAAAACTTGACATGTGGCATGTTTTGAAATGCGCCACATCAGTTGTATTTTCACCAAAACCACAAAAAAAAAAAAAAGGTTTAGATGGCGGTTTGTCACAAATGCAAAGTTCAGATGACGAGTTGCAATAAAAGTTGCCCGAGATGGTAAATTATAAAAATACGTAAAGTTCGGATGGCAAAAAAAAATTCTCTTAATTTTATACCCAATCGGGAAATTTGGGTTCCAGAATTTACGAAAACAAATTTAAAAAATATATATTATATATATATAGGGGGTCGGGGGTTTAGAACAACGTTCTTGAAACGTTAATTGTTTTGATAAAATAAAAGAAAAATTTCCACATAAAAAACCCTAGCCAAAACACAAGTAACAGAACCTGCATTCTCAATAGCTTGATCGTGATTTAAGATTGGTGTGGATACGCTTTAGAAGATTGGTCTTTGTCATCGATGCACCACGCCACGCCACGATCGCAGTCCAGGCCACCATTGAACCACTTCCAACTTCGTCTTTGTCGCACACCTTTTGAAATTTTCGAGGATGATTTAACTCTTTAGCCCTAATTTTATGCCCTAATTGCTTATTAAAATTATTGGATTATGGAGTTTTAATTGTTAGGAATAGTGCCCTTAAAGTAACTTTTATGCTTTACTATTTCCTTGTAAAATCACAAACAGTCTTTAGATAATAAACGAAATGATTTTGTTCATAGACAATCACTTCTTTACGTGCTTATTTATGTCTGTTCGGGTTTGACTGTATTTTGCATGTACTGAACTCCCCTAATCCGATGAGGCCGTTAAGAACTTTGTCGCTATGGGAACGACACATGAAACAAGTTCTTAACTCCATAGGCGAGGATTAGAAACTTCTCCAAATCAATGAGTATGACACACAGTGGGAGTGTCGACCTTGACTCTGCTGAGACTTGCTTATATGATTATGTCCTTTTGAAGGATCACTCAGTTTCATGGAGTGATAACTGCATACGTTGATGCGTTCATAATACATAAGGGTGATTGTTACAAGAATTTCATCACTGAGATGTCCCGCATGAGAACATTCCTAAATGGGAAAGGAAGTTTCCAGAAACTTCCAGATGAGGAAACATCTTACAGGTCAATGACGTGATTCATTAATCCTTAGACTTGAGGTTCTGTAATGTCTCATATGAGCTAACTCTGTAATCTTTGATATAGGCTCAAAAGGGTGTCGCCATATAGACACCTGAACCACGGCCTATGTTGGGATTACAACAAGTGGCATATGAAGAATTAGTAGAATCAATAAAGGACCTACACTTGTTAAGAACAAGAATGATCTCTTACTGATTAAGTTGTTCGTAGTCCATTAAACATTAAACCCCTGGCCAAGGTGGATAAAAGATCAAGACATCTAGAAAATTGGGTTTTCTAGGATTGAGATCGAAATGGATATGAAACGAACTTAACTTTAAAGATCAAGAATATTTAGGCTCTGAGAATATTCTCATGCCTTAGTTCTTGATTGAGAGATGGAGTTGCAGGAGGATCGTATTTCGCTGATAATCATTGACTAAAAGGTTCTTCGATTCATTTCGTTGTTCGGCTAGGGGTCACACACCCATTGTTAGATTACGGCAGTGTGATATGTGAAGTGATTCATTAATTAGAGAATTAATTAATTACTGTCACTGCTAATCGAATAATGAACCTAAAGGGTCACACACAAATGCCAGAATACAAGGGTTATGGTAGGATGTTAATATGATTAACGAAGGATTAAATTGTTGATTGAAAATGGAGATTGGCACGTGTCACGTACGTGGCTCCAAACGTATAATTATATTATACGTGAATTCTTTTCTAGAATTAATTAATTAAATTTAATTAATTGATTTTAATCTTTTAATTAATTTTGAATTAATTGTTAAGACTATTCTCAAATAAACTTAACCCAATAAATAATTAATTGAGAATTAAATTATTTATTGAATCTTGACTTTTAAATTTGGGAAAGTTGAAAAGTCAAACTTCCTATAGTAGGAGAGAGAAGGTTATTCTTGCAAGACTTGGAGAACAAGTTGGGAACTTATTCTTCCAATTAAATTAATAACTAAAGGAGTTAATTAGTGAGCAAGAAAACAAATCCACTAGGTTTAGGAAACCCTAATGGTTCGAACCCCCTAGTATAAATACTAGTGGTGGTGCTTCTCTTATTCTTTAGACCAACACGCAAGAAGTGTTAAGTTTTTGAGAAAAATAAAAGAAAATTTTTCAAAGTAAATCCTAGCCTAAACACAAGCCACAAAACTAGCATTCTCCCTAGCTTGATCGTGTTCTAGGACTGGTATGGATACGCTTTGGAAGGCTTCTAACTTGGAGTCTAATTCGAAGGCCGTTCGAGGGATTTCGCTTGAAGGGTGTTCGTTAGGCGGTAACGACATCACTAGAAAACTTCTACCTTTGTAAGTTTCTAAAACGCCCTACAACGATACGATACGAAAATTGCAAGACTATGATTAAACTTTTGGAAAATTTTAAACTTCTGCTGCTCAACTCTTTCGTGTTTTCCAACATTAATATCTTATATGGAGTTCAATACTCTATTAATACTTTGATTAATAAAATATATGTGAATTGTTAATTGTATTATGAGTATTGTATCGACATGAAAAGGGGTTTTGTAATTTAACTTACATCTATCAACCTATCCAGCTTTTCATTTTGTCATTTGTGAATATATGTGATTGCTAATTGTATTTTATAGTTTAAACTTTAATCCATTACTTAGAGGTTAATTGGACTATTAGAGTTTAATTGTAATTTGTTTAATATTTTTAATTAGATATCAAACCTACCCGATGATAATAATAAAGGTATAAGAAATTGTGCTCCCGAACTTGGTGATGAAGATGATATGGAGGATGTGTATATGGATGATATTGGTACTAGGGAGAAAAAAAAAAAAAACAAAAAACTAAGAGGGGAAATGTTTCAATTAGGTCGGTCTATTAGGAACATTATGATAATTTTTTTGTGAGGTAGAAAAGATTCAAAAGATGTGATGTAAGTATTGCAAAACAGAGCCAAAATCCAATCCAAAACTTCATGGAACTAAGGGCATAAAATGTTACTACGATGCAAAAAATGAAACCACATGAAGTCGAAACAAATCAAGCTAGAATTAATTTACAACCAAATCAGTCGGTTAACAAGGAAGGTACTAATCTGTCTTGTTGGAGGTTTGATCAAGATAAACTAGAGAAACTATATGTTATTAGTTGATACTTGACGAACTTCCTTGTAAAACAATGGAGAATCCCGGCTTCAAACATTTCATGTCGGTGGCATGTCTTTTGTTTATAATTCCTTCATGAAGGACTATAACTAAGGACATTTATAATTTGTATGTGAGTGAAAGATTGAAGTTTAATATATTTATTAAGAATCACTCACAAAAAATATAATCACCACCGATATTTGAACATCAAATGAAAGAATGAACAATATGTCTCTCACCCCACATTTCATTGGTGATGATTGGAATCTTCAAAAAATGATTTAAAATTTTGCCCAGTCATAGGACATATGGGTGAGGAAGTGGGCAAACGGGTGGAAAAATATTTTCTTGATTGAGGTATTGACAATACTATTACAATTACGATCAATAATGCCTCATCGAACGACCTTGCAATTGGATACTTGAAGAAGAGACTTGAAAATTGGGGGGCAAATTTATTGGGAAGGAAGTATCTTCACATGAGGTGTATTGCACATATTTTGAATCTTTTAGTTCAAGATGATTTGAACATTCATGTAGAGCGTGACGCCACATCCCCCGCACTAAAACTCGACCCGCATATGTAATGGATGATCCATACACGTGCCAGATCAAAGTGAACAGGGACACAACTCACTCACTATTCTAGGCGGGAGCTAACTTTTGAAACCAAATAAGCAGCAGAGTAAAAAATAGCAGGAAAAGAAATACGAGCTAAATCATTATCATAACCATAACATAAATATTGAGCTCACAGGCTCTGTTCATTAAACATTAAAGCGCTCACAGACGTTCATAATCATAAATGACAATTAAATGATATGAGTGTAAGTGTGGAAGAAAAGCTTTACACGACCGCGAGACTCTACAGACTCGAATTCCCGCCTAGCACTCCAAAACCTACAAGAGAAAACTGAAAACAAACCAGGTTCAGTCTTTAAGAGACTAGTGGGTATAAAACAGGGCTTAATACAATAATATCACGGGAAAATAAACGCATACATGCAAGCTATAATCCCGTACGAGATTTTGAAACATTTCCCAAGTGAGTGAAAATAAAGAAAGCAACGTGCGGGATTATAACGATCAATTCATTCGTTCATTCATTCACTAGGTCATTACGTGAGCCCGGCGAGTGGGCGAAACCTCCTACCTTCTCCTCCTGTGTGTATTATTCATTTATTTATTAACGATCATACAACATTGTTCATGCATAATCATTCATTTATTCGTTCATTCATTCAATCAATCATTTATCCCTTTTTTCTTCGGTTAGTGGACGGACTCAGCCAAAGACCCGTACACCCAATCATTGTGGCCAGTGAGGTTCATGACTCCCCAAAGGCCCAGTTCCCATTCCTTGCTAACCTCCTAACGAGGGCCGGTCTCGTCGTCATTGTTGGAACGTGTGTACGGGATCACCGTCAGCCCATGCTTTCCCGGATAGCCATATACACATCGCCCCAGGGCCCCCATTTAGTGCATTCGATCATTCGTTTCTCGCCAAAACAATAGGTAGGGATTCATTAAGAAAAGAGCTTTAACGTCTTATCAATAACTCTTTAAAATAACTCGATCTATATATATATATATATATATATATATATATATATATATATATATATATATAGTACTTTGGCTTAAAACTTACACATTGTGTATATATCGGGTTGTTATTTAACTAATAGAAGAGAAACCCACCTGACTACACCTTAGCCAAACAATACAAAGAAGAAAGGAAGACTTAAAGATAGCCTATGAACCCGACATGTCTCTGCCCTGGAGAAAACTTTACAAAAGTAACATAGTGCATTCGTGAGACTCAAGACTCCAAATGAACCATATATGACGCATGGCAATACATTAACGTGATATAACATGCATGAGCAATAATGTTGTACTATAAAAATGTTCATGTGCACAATTAATGCCATGTAGACTGTGTTGGAAAATACGAATTAGTAAGCAACGAAATTTAAAAAATTTTCCCAACAAAAAGACCTTGGACTCGCAATCGTGTATCCAAATTCGTAGAGTTAAGAAACTTACTTTTCTTTTATTCTTTCTTGAAGCGCTTCAAGCCACCCAAGAACGCTCTTCTCGCGGCTTGATCCCCTCTCCTTGGTAAAGCTCGAATCTTCAAACTTCTAACTTGAAGCTCTCTAGAGATAGTCCACCAACTTGATCACAATCTAACTAGTAAGGATGCTAGTTCTCTAGTTAGTGTTTAGGCTTAACCTAGGGTTTCGTTTATCTTGGAGAAAGGATGGTGTTCAACACATGAACCAAAAGAATTGCCAATTAGTTCTAAGGGGAGCTCGAGCTCCCCTATTTATAATAAGGGAGTGGCCGAAAATCCTAGTCCTTACGGGCTAGGGTTTTGGTCTCTCTCTCTCTCCTATTACTTGATCATCAAGTAATTTTGACTTTGACTTTGAATTCAAATTCAAATCAACTTTCAAGAGAGCTAAAAATATCCAAACTATTTTTGGATACTTTTATACTTTATTTATTTAAAATAAATAACTTATTTATCTAATTAATTAATTCACAATTAATTAACTAGATTATTTTCTCCAAAATAAGACTTTCTTTTTAATTCAAAATTAAACCAAAGTCTATTAAATAATTAACACATTTAATTATTTAATATCCAATTAAATAGTCACGTGTGGCACACGTGTCATAATGACACGTGTCCAGTCACGTGACCCACACGTGTGATTTCACGCGTGTGGAACCCTCTAGGCCTGATTAACTCGTTTAATCATTTTAAAGCCTCAACTCATGTAACCAAGTTGTTGTGTGTGACCCTCTAGGTTCTAAATTCAACTAGCAGTGACCCTAATTAATTAATTCACTAATTAATTAATCAGTCCACAGATTAAACGACCATAGTCTAGCAACAGGTGTTTAACCCCTAGCTGAATTGGAATGTTCGGATTCGACATAACCTTTAAGTCATTGATTCATGTGAGATACAATCCTCCTACTTACTATATCTCAACCAAGATCTAGGGTAAGGGAATAATCAGAACCCTAATAATCCCGTCTTAAAGCTAAGTGCATTTCATATCCATTTGATCTCAATCCAAGAAACCCTTTTCTTGATGTCTTGATCTACTGCCTTGGCCAAGGACTCCATATGGCATATGAATGACTTACACAATAAGAGATCACCTTGCAAATGCAAGTGTAGGTCCTTTCTTGATTCTCATTCACTTTCATGAATCACTTGTGCAGCCCCAGCATAAGCCTTGAATCAGTTGTCTAAGGCGACACCCTTTAAAGCTTATACCTAAGACTACAGAGTTAACTCATAAAGTGACAAGGAACCTCAAGTCTTAAGGATCAATTAATCACATCAATGACTCGTGAGATATTTCCTAATCTGGAAGTTTTCATTTCCTGAAATAGAAACTTCCTTTCCCATTTAGGAATGTTCTCACACGGGGCACCTCAGTGAACTTACTTATTAAAGTAAGCACCCTCATGTATCACGCACGTATCAACTATACACTTTGCACCTCCATGAAACAAGGTGGTCCTTCTTAAGGGCGTGATCCCACAAGCAAGCCTTAGAGGAGTCAGGTTGACACTCCCACTGTCGGTAGGACTCATCGGCTTGGAGTATTTTACTAATCATGACTTATGTGATATAGGGCTCGTTTCATGAACCATTTCACCTAAATAGTAGAGTCCTAAAGTCATCAGGATTAGGGGAGTTCTCATACATGCACAGATAAAGTAAACGCATACCAAGCAAGAGCATATAAAGAAGTGTTGCCTCAATTCGTTATTTCATTCAAAGATTGTCTGTGATTATAATAAGGAAAAACACAAAGCGGATATACAATCGACTTTCTAGGGTACTATTCCTAACAGACTGTAACATCCCGACTCTTTGGCAGTACAGGTATGAACGTCACGAGTGTGCTAAGTGTGCTTTTAATTAATTAAGTATGCTATTATATGATTTATTTGAATATTTGGATAATTGTAATATGTTTTATGTTTAAATCTTAAACGTTTTATACCTTTTTAACTCATTTTCAACCTGTTTAACTCCATTTTCAATTTCGATTTTTGTGACAACTTGCCATGCATTAAATATGTGAATTATAAATGTGCTTATATGCTTTATATGTGTTTTAGAACTTGTTTGGTTGAATTTTTATTTGTTTTGGTAAGATGGAACTTAAATGGGCTAAAGAGCATTTAGCGCACCTTGGGTTCCGGGCGGCGTAACTTGAGCTCAGGAATTCGGATTCAAATTCCGACATCTCCATTGGACTTATTTCAATGATTCGGGGTCAATGGAACAAGTCTTGTATTTTTCTAACCCCGTTTGGACCCTCGAATTTTGGCCCGAACCGAGCCTCGCGAGCATGATGACCACCTTTTACAGTTTTGACCATAACTTGTTCATTTCTTGACCAAATAAGGTGATTCTTGGTCCCACTTGACTCCAAATCAGCCCTCTATCCATCCTATCTCTCCCATTTCGAGCCACACACAAGAAGGAAGAGGAAATCAGCTGCAAACAAGGGAGAAAGAAGAAATTCCATCACTATTCACACCCTTGGGATTTTGAGCTCAAATCTCCTCCATCCTTCATCCAATCTTCAAGGTAAGAATATGTTTGTGATGTATATACAATTTTAGTTCTTTTCATCTATAAATTTCAGATCTTGAGTATGATTTGTTAGGGTTTTGGGTAAGACCATGAATAATGGTGAATAGTAAGGGTTTTGAGTTCTTGCATGAATTATGTGCCTTTCCTCTTCTTTTGGTTTAATGCATGATATATGATCACAAGACCTTCATTTATGCTTCTATATTCATGATTTAAGTGGTAGTTGAAGTTGCCATTAAAGAACTAACCTTTTATGCATGAATATGAACTTATTGAATCTCTTGTGATTACTCCTTGTTGTGCATCGGTTTTTGCATGCTTTTAGGCCTTAATTTCATGAGTTTTTGATACCCTAGCATGCCATTATGTGTTACCTAGCTTTAGTGTGAGTTTTGGGTGGTTTTGAGGCTGATTTGCAGGTTTTCACGGGAGGAAGACGAAGTAGGGGAGAGCTAACGGCCGTTAGCAGTAGCTGGAGCTTCTGTCCCTACTAACGACCATTACTGGGGGTTGGAGGGATGGGGACTAACAGCCGTTAGTCCCCCAGTTTTTCCCGTCTGTGTGTTTTGCTCGTTTGTTTACTTGTTTTATTCGTTTCTCTCTCCGTTCTTGATCCTTATGGGTTGTGTGCTTGCTTTTATGTATAAATTACTTTGGTATGACTTGTTAATGTGTGATTTTGGTATGTTTTATGTATGAAAAATGTGTTATGATGTGTATATGTTTGTTTTGGTATGATTTCGATGCATGTTTGCGAGTTGTGAACTTAATTGCCCTAAGTGCTACATGTGGCGTCACTTTGCACCTAATTGCTTTCCTTGTTTGTTTTAAGCTTGAGTGTGCTTGAAATATGATGTGATATGATGTGTTTTGATGCATTAATGTTTGTTTAGCATATTGTGTGTTTGATTCAAGTGTCGTTTATGTGATATGTGTTAAATGCTCCGACTTTGCTTAAGTGTGAAATGGTTATGACTTGCATTGCATCATTTGTATTCATACACATTTTCCGAGCATCTATATGGTTCATTTTGAGTCTAAGTATGCCTTTGGTGTTTGTCTTGTTCAGAGGAGTATCCCGTTGGTGACGAGGTCGCTCCGTAGACGTCGGTTTGTTCTTTTTTGCCTTGTTCGTCGGTATAAGGTGAGGTTAGGTTATAGTTAAACCCTAATGATATCTGTCCGATATGTTTGTAGGTGAATAAGCCTTGTGTTATGTAATATGTGTAAACTACAAATATGTACGTTATGCTACACGTTAAGATATGTTATGTTAGGTATGGTTATGAGATGAATATACTAGAATTATGATTATGCTACGAATATGTTAGGAATATGATCATGTCAAGAATCCGATATGATTATGCTAGGATTATGAATACGTTAGGGTTATGATTATACTAAAGTTATGATGATGGTTATGAGTATGATTATGCTAGGGATATGAATATGATTATGATTATGATTATGAATATGTTATGTTTATGTCTATGCTATGATTATGGATATGATATGCCTCTGATATGATATACCTTCGTTATGATATGCCTCTGATATGATATACCTCCGATATGATATGTCTCTGGATATGATATGCACTTGGTCTTGGACCTTGTTTTGCCTCGGATTCTGGTAAGACTCCGACTTTGTGTCTGCTTGGGGCTCGGTGATTATGGGTAAGGGAGACTCGGACTCCGGGTGTTACTCCTGTGCATGATCATCGTGGTGTGGGTAAGGGAGATTCGGGACCGATAATATCCCTGTGCACATTTCCGCTTTCTATTTGAAGATTTGCTTTGTGTGTATGTTTCGTTATGCTAGTTTGTTACGTAATAGTTTATGAAACGGGAGTGGATTCTCAATTAATAAAATTTGGTTGTTTTGGTCTTCGGCCTAACTCTTTTAGTCCTTATGTCTAGTATCATGCGTGAAAATGTTTTATAATGTAAAAACCACGCCCTGGTTCATGAACTCCCTCTTTTGTTATGTGTTGTGCTCAGTATATGTATGTATGTGTGCGTGTGTAGCCCCTCACTCAGTCAGTGTGACTGACCCCCTCCCTCTTTATGTTTTTAGTTTGTAGGTTTCGGTCGGTTGGTCTAAGCTAGGCCGCTTGTGGTCTTTGGAGTTTCTAGCTAGCTTAGTTCGAGTCTGCATTCTCATACCTAGGTTGTTTGCATTTGTACTTTTGGAATATTTGTAATCTGAAGAATTCGGAGTTTGTATTTGTTAAGTTTTGGCCCGTTGTGGTAAGTATGTATATAATTTGCTCTAAGTGTTTTTTCGCCTTTACCTTATACATTGCTAAGTTTGGTTTAAATGCTTCCGCTTTTGTATGTTTGTTATTTGTGCACTCTGTTTGAGGGTCTAGACTGCGTAGCTTAGGAGTGGCTTTTGTTTGTCACCCGTTCGCTAGGGCTTAGTGCGTGTGTGGATTCTCCATTTCGTTACACGTGTCGGGCCCTGGTGCGGGGGATGTTGTGCCCACCGCTTGGGGTGCTACATAGTCACATAAACGATTCAATCATTCATTACACGAATAGATCGTGTCCGTTCATTATGATTTGTTCATTCAATATCATTCGTTCATTCAATATTTAATTCATAACACGTTATAAAATATGTTAACAATACATAAGAATTAATTTGAGGCGAAAGGAATCCATTAAACATATACAGAATGCAATAATTGCAAACAAGGTCACATTGTAGCACTTAAACTTTCATACACGAAAGTCACGTTTACCCCTCGTAAATCAAGCCATAAAATTCATAAACATATCATAACGTATCATTCAATAATCCAATAGTGTCATAGATACAAGTTTGAGGCAAAATAGATCAATTTAATGACATACGAAAGTCAAGGAAGTGAAAGGAACACAAGGAAATAGATTTTGTTAAAAGCTGATAGTTTTCCGAATTGGGTAAGCTGTACAAAAATGGGAATATCTCAAGTTCTAGGGGTTGAAATTGGGTTTTGTTTATTGGATATGAAACTAGACAAACAAGGCTTTCCGACGATATATGGCTTGAGTCTTGGTTCAAAGCGATGTGAAAATGGCGTAAGCTTGAAGTGTGATGAAAGCAGATTTTTGGCGAAGTGGCAACACCAAAATGGATCGGTTATATCTCACAATCAAGTTATGTTTTTAATGTGATTCCAACGGGATAATACTCTACACTTCAAGAGGTTTTAGTGGTTAAAATTTTAAGTCAAACGAAGTTCTTTTGGATATGTAACGACGAATAAAACAATACGTACTTGCAGGCATGGGGAGACACGCCTTTAGTGTAAATGCTTACACGACCATGGCTCAGTCCAGGTGCCACTTTTTCATACACAGACACGGGTGTGTGTGTCTTCAAGACAAAAATGAGACACGGCCGTGGCTGAGGTCAGAATGTCAGCCCCAAATTAATCTTGGAGGACACGAGTGTGTCCTCTTTTGTGCCTACATGCATACACGGCCGTGGGGGCTGCTGCAGTAGCTTCTTCTTCGTGAAACACCCCTGCACATCCCCTGTTTCCTTCCTTAATCACAGCAGCAACGTAGCAGCAACACAACAGTTATAAAATCATGCAAAACATGCACGGAAATAAAGCACAATAGATAGCCACAAAGTCTCAATCCAACAACCGACAACAATTTAGATGGCAAAGATCAAGTGTTTATTCATGTTTTCAAGCTTTTATCCATGCTCCATTAAGGGTGAATCATCATATATTCAATATCGATGGATTTAAGCTCAAGAAATGCAATAAAGAGGCTTAAGAGAGCAAGGAAACACACTTAAAAATTCATATAACACATGCTTGCATATTGAATTCAAAATCTAACTCTTAACCTAACTATTCATCAAAAACTCTACACTCACGCATATACAAGCTCAAAGTAACAATTTCATGGATAAAATCAAGTTGAGGATGTGGAGAATTCATTTCTTACCTTGCCTTGAAGAGTTGATGAAGTTCGGAAGGTTTCTTGAGCTCCAATGGACAAAGATGGCAAGTTCTCTTCTTTTCCTTTTTTTGTTCTTGTTGCTGCGTATGATTTGAGTGAAATAGGGAAAAGATGGACTGAATAGCTAAAAGGGGGTGAGATACGGGTCATACAAGAGAGAAAAACAGGTCAAGAATGGGGTTAAATGGGTAGGGTTATGGTTATGGATCATTAGGACTGAAATTTGCTTCCTCGGAGGTCCAAACGATATCGAAAAAGTATGAGGTCAGTTCCGTTGACTCTAAATTGTTGAAACGAGACGGATCTCGAATCCAAGGTCCCGAGCTCAAGATATTAGCAAAATAGTTCAAGGTGGCCTATTTTTCAAATAAGTCCCTAAACTTTTAAAAAGTGTCAAATAGGTCCAAGACCTATTTTCAATCAAGTCCCAACATTTAATTAAGTTTCAATCAAGTCCAATTCACATATAATTCAAATAAATTCTAAGAACTTAGCATGCTTGGCAACAAATTCATTTTATAATATTTACGGATATTCGATAACGGATCAATTTAAACATTCTCAAGACAAATTAGGCATTTAAATCAAATTATATCAAACTTATAGATTAAATAACACTTGAATCAAATTATAAATAACAAATATCACTTAAATTAAGTTATGAACATATATAAATATAATTAAAGAAGCACAATTACGTGAAATAAATTCACACGTGGCACAAACCTGTACGTACGAAGACACGGGGCTTCACAATTCATGCCGAACATGATGCTATTTCTTAGATTGGAGTCGCTATGAAGTATATTCGTAATTCTCCCGCAAGGTACAAGAAATTCATGGAGTATGTGGAGCTATTGAAAGTAGAATCCAAGAAGTTGCTTTGTCTTTTTGTACATACTAGGTGGAATTCTACCTATTTAATGTTGGATACAACATGTTTGCTTAAGATAGCTTTTGAATACTATGGGGATCAAGACCTTAACTACTATAATGATCTTTCTCAATCATCTTTTGATGGTATACCGGATGGGGTGGGTTGGAATAGGACAGAGTTATTGTGTAAATTTTGGGGGCATATTTATAAGTTTACCTTGGCAATTTTGGGTTCTTTATATGTTATATCGATCTCCATTTTTCATGAAATAAGTGTTATTGAAATACTTTTTAAAGAATGAGAGAATAATGGTAACTTTGATTTAATGAAAATGGCTACAAGAATGAAATCCAAGTTCAACAAATATTGGGGTTCGATTGACAAAATGAACATGATGATCCTTTACTTTATTGTCATTCTTGGCCCACATGATAAACTTGAACTTATCGATTTTTTCGTTGAGGTTACATATCCTAATAAGGATGGGGAATAAACGAATCCAAAGTGCGGGCTAATGAAGGAAAATGTGGGGTGTAACATGCAAGAATTGAGTATGAATGGATGTACAGAGGTCCCCCGAGCACGATTTCTTCAATAACTTTTTCTACTTCATCAAATACTTCTTCTACTACATCACTTGATCCTATGACCCGAGTATCATAAACTAAAGATCAATTTAATAAGAAAATAGAAAATAGAAAAATATGATAAAGTAAGGTTTGAGTATGAAAAATACATGGCTGAAGAAACAGAGGATATTTCATTAATCGATGTGGACCATTTTGATATTTTATGGTATTAATCGATACATCTACCAGATGGTCACATGTTTGCTTTTTATCAACTCGTAATATGGTATTTGCAAGATTGCTTGACCAAATTATTAGATTACGAGTACAATTTCCTGATAACATAATCAAGAAAGTTCGATGGGATAATGTTTGTGAGTCCCAAACATTCAACAATTATTGTACGACAACTGAAATTGTTGTTGAGCATCTTGTTGCTCATGTACATACACAGAATGGTGTAGTTGAATCATTAATTAAACATCTTCAACTTATTGCTGGACCATTGATAATGAGAATAAAGCTTCCAATTTCAATATGGGGACATGCGATTTTACATGCAGAGACATTTATTCGCATAAGACCAAGTGCTTATCATAAATGCTCCTCGTTTCAACTTGCATGTGGGCAAGAACCAAATATTTCTCATTTAAGATTTTTTTATTGTGCAGTATACGTGTCTGTAGTACTACAACATAGCAAATGAGAACTCAAAGGAGATTGAAAATTTATGTTGGATATGAAAACTCATCCATTATTAGATATCTTGAACCTTAAACGAGTGATATGTTTAGAGCACATTTTACAGACTGTCATTTTGATGAAAATGTTTTCTCAGCATTAGGGGGAGAAAACAAACAGCTAAAAAAGAAAATTACACGGTATGAACCATTATTATTGCATCTAGATCTACGCACAAAAAATTACAAAATGGAAGTACAAAGATTATACACTTGCAAAGTATTGCAAATCAAATGTCAAAAGCTTTTATAGATACAAAACGAGTGACTAAATCACATATGCCTGTTGTTAATACTCCTTCTCGGATTGAGGTTCCAAAAGGATAATATGAGAAAAACATTGCTCATGAATCTACGACAGCCTCAAGCGTGGTAGACCACCTAGATCGAAGGATAAGAATCCTCGTAAAAGAAAAGGGGTAAATATGAATGACGATCTCGGTATAGAAAAGAGTGTCCCAAAAGAGACACAAAATGAGATAAATCAAGAAATCTCAATTAATTACTTGTATTCAAGAAAGTTGTAAAATTGAAGTGATATCAAAATTGATGAAATATTTTCCTATGCCGTAGCACACAATATCACTCATAAAAATAAAGATCTTGAACCAAGATCTATAATTGAATGTCAAAATAGACATGATTGGAGTAAATGGAAAGACGCTATTCAGACTGAATTAAATTCTTTGAATAAAAGAAATGTGTTTGGACCTGTTGTCCTAACACTCAAATGGGTTTTCGTGCGAAAACGAAATGAGAAAAATAAAATCACAAGATATAAAGAAAGGCTTGTTTCCCAGGACTTTTCTCAAAGACCCGAAATTGATTATGAGGAAACGTATTATGCGGTTATGGATGCAATTACTTTTAGATATTTAATCAGTCTTACAGTTTCCCAAGAATTGCATATGCGTCTAATGGATGTTGTTACAACCAATTTGTATTGACCACTTAATAGTGATACTTATATGAAAGTCCCTGAAGGATTTAAAATACTTGTAACATTAGAAACAAAACCTAAAGAAAAATGTTCGATCAAATTACAAAGATCTCTTTATGGGATATTTACAGTTAGGACGCATATGGTGCAATCGCTTGAGCGAATTCCTATCAAAGAAAAGATATGTGAACAATCCATTTCTCCATGCGTATACATTAAGAAAATAACATCCGGGTATGTGATCATTGTTGTCTATGTTGATTATTTGAACATCATTGGAACTGCCAAAAAATCCATGAAACGGCAGTATATTTGAAAAATGAATTTGAAATGAAAGATCTTGGGGAAATTTTGCCTTGATTTGCAGATTGAGCATAAACAAAATGGGATTTTTGTGCATCAATCAGCTTATACTGAAAGGTTATTGAAACGTTATAACATGGATAAAGAAACCCCTTTAAGCACTCTAATGATTGGGAGATTACTAAGTGTAGAAATAAATCCATTTCGCCCTCGCTAAGAAAATGAAGAAGTCATTGGATCTAAAACACCATACCTCAGTGCTATTGGGGCTCTTATGTATCTTGCTAACTGTACTAGACCTGACATATCTTTTGCAATTAATTTACTATCAAGGTTCAGTTCATCTCCAACTAAAAGTCATTGGAATGGGATTAAACATCTATTCCGATATCTTCGAGGTACAATCAATTTGGGATTATTTTATTCTAAAAATGTAGAACATGTTTTAGTTGGTTATGCAGTTGCAGGATATTTATCAGATCCACACAAAACTAAATCCCAAACAGGTTATGTATTTACACTTGGAGGCACTGCGATTTCTTGGCAATCGCAGAAACAAACCCTTATTGCTACTTCTTCCAACCATGATGAAATCATTGCACTTCATGAAGCGAGTCGAGAATGTGTTTGGTTAAGATCTATGACACAACACATCTTAACCTCCTGCGGCACATCAACTGATAAAGGTTCAACGACAATTTATGAAGATAATGTCGCATGTATTGCACAAATGAAGGAAGGGTATATCAAAAGTGATAGAACCAAACATATCCCACCAAAGTTCTTCTAGTAAACACAAAGATCTTTAGAAGAACAAAGAGATCAATAGTCAATATGTTCAATCATGTAACAATTTGGTAGATCTCATTACGAAGTTACTTCCCTCTACTACCTTCGGAAAACTTGTCCATGACATTGGAATGCGTCATCTCCAAGATTTATGAGAACATTTCACTAATGTCAACATCAGGGGGAGCATACGCAGCTGCACTCTTTTTCCCTTATTCAGGTTTTTATCCAATTAAATTTTTCCTGATAAGATTTTTAATGAGGCAGCACAAAAAACGTATACAAAAGATAATCACATGGGCATCTTAAGGGAGAGTGTTAAAAGTCAAATGTTACACCATGGCATTAAGGCTGAAATTAAAAAAGAGGTGGGATGCATGTTCATGCTCATCAACTTTGACAAAGGAATGAAATTAAATTGCATATAGATAGTCAACTAGTCAGATTTTAACTTTGGTGAGGGGGGTCAATAATGAAAAATCTCACAAAATCACATATACATATATCATATATCTATATAATAATTAAAAAAAAAAAATTTGAGGGGGGTCAATTGTACCCCCTCATTCCTTAGTGGCTCCGCCACTGGCTAAAAGTCTAAAACAGAAAGCACTCAGACCACCTCACTATTCAACTCCTGGGAAGGATATATATGTCAGACCAAACTAACTTCTCAGCATCCATGTTTTGTCCGAGCTTGGCCAACGAGTTTGCCAAACCGTAACCCGAACGCTTGACATGCTTTAAAATGCACAACCATGGCTTCCGGATCAGGAGCCAACAATCCTCTACGATTTCACCCAACGGACGAGTTGCAATATTCGCTTTTTTGATCAGTTTAACTACCGCCTCCGAATCGCACTCAACTTCAAGGCAGGGATATCGCCTTTCCCACACCAACTTGAGCCCCTCTCGTAGACCCCATAACTCCGTCATGTTGATGGAGGCATCTCCAAGCTTCAACGCGAAATCGATTTGTCTAATTTCCTTCATCATCTTCTTTTGATACATATACAATTCTATAAATTTTATTTTGTTGTATTATATATATAATATCGGACAAAGAGTCAAACACTTGATTATCATAATATATATCTCTATCCGTATATCATAATTAGTAATAATTATAAGATGAATATCGATAAGTAACAAAAAGTATGTGCAGAAAATTAAAAATAAAAAAAAGTGTTAAAATCCCTATGTACGTGCCAACACCACTCGTTTGCGGAGATGTACTTAACCTGCTACATTCGATATTCATCTCATCATCATGTGGCTTTATTCCATTGATTTCTCCAAAATCTCATATTATTTTGGCTAGGTCAAACTGAAACTCTAAAAATAATTTACTATTGGCTCACTAAAATGTACTTAGACTACGCCGTATCAAATTAAATTGCATATAGATAGTCAACTAGTCAGATTAATCAAGATAACGAGCAAAGATCCCCCATAATTATTATTGTAACTTCCTCATTAAATTGATACGAACGTGTATATTTTCATGTTTCAAGTTCAATTGATTTGATGCATTGAACTTCGTGCCAAGACAGATCGAACTCATGACCAAGAATTATGCGTAGATTTTGTTGTCACATATATTGCAAGAAAAACAATAGTACTAACATTGTGTATATCATACGTAATCTCTCTGTCGGACATTAAGAAAATTATAACTCGTAGTTATAAGATGTCATCTGCACCAAATAATAATAATAATAAAATGTCATTAATTATATCAAATATGCTTGGACAACTCATTTATAAATGAACTTTATATTTTATGATTTAACATCAAGGATCTCATCGTTTCTATTAGTTGATTTTGAGATTTTTTATTTTGTTACGTATTTTATCTACTATTTCATTTTTTTATATACTCATTGAGATAAGAACAGATGATCTTTAAATTTTTGTTTTCCATATCATAACAATTTTTTTTCATAATCTCAATTATTTATCGATAGATATGATGTGATTGGATAAGTGAAACATAGAATGAAATACAAAATTAAAATAAAATTTCAAACTTTGGAATAATATTGTACCTAAGATCAAAATTTTATCGCGGTAGAATATAAATTCGGCGAAATTGCATTTTATAATTATTTTTTCTTTTTTTAACAATAATCGTTTTCTAAAATTTGGTTCCGTAATTATTGATTACATGCATTCAGTTTTGTAATTTACGTTATCCTGATAACATTTAGTCCAAGGTACATTTGATCGTAACTTAATGCATATGGTCCTCATTCCTAAATTCTTATAATTTCTTTTTTTTTTTAACTCAAACCGTTCAAAGGAAAATATTATTGTAAATCAAGAGGAGCAATAAGAAAAATACAAGAAGCAATAACAGAAAAATTAACGCAGGCCGAAGCCGCAATTCCAACAGATTTGTGAGCTATTATATTAGCATCACGTCTAATAAAAGAAAAAGACTCATTGAAGATTGTTCTTCCAAGTTGATTTCAATCTGATCCGTGTGAAGTTTCGCAGCCGTATTTCTCCGGATTGAGAACAGATACCTTGGCCTAAGCAGATAACTCGGCCATGAGAATCACAAAAAAAGATAAAAGTGAACCTAAATAAATTAACTAAACTTCCGTACGGAAGGGACAAAACTTCCATATGGAAGACTCGAAAGAAAACATAACGAAAAGAAAAAAAACAGAGACGCAAATCGTCTTTGTACCAGAAAGTCCCGCTAGCTCTGGGAGGATGTCGGTAGATCTGGAAGAGTAGCGATGAAACTTGCGGTAGATCCGAGAGAGTGACAGCAGGTTTGGGTGGATTTTGACGGAACAAATCTAAAAAGCTGACGACGGAATAGACTCGAGTCAATTCGACGGTAGAGCAATGATAGTATTCTCCACCGCCTAGATTAGGGTTTTAGCCTTTGAGAGAGAGAGAGGAAGAGAGAAATTCTTATAATTTCAATTCTTGAATTTCAACACATTTTATCCTTTAATGAATCCTAATCTCTAATATACACACTTCAAAAAGTATTATTTTGTCGGTGTTATATAGTGTATTATACATGAAAAAAAAATTTAAAAAAATCATACATCACTTGTGTTATCCTATCTGTATTCACTTCTCATATCTGAATTATCATATATGTATTCATACTTCATAAATTCCAATCAATTTGATCACCCACGATATCGCCAGAAAAACACACAAGTCTAGAGCATATAAGTCTCTATAACTCAAAAATGTAAATTTGCTTCTGTAAATTTGAAATTTTAGTAATTTAACTTTGTCCGTTTCGCAATTTGCAATTAAGTCCTATAAGTTTGTAATTTTGAAAATTTAGTCCTGTACGTTTCGAAATTTACAATTAAGTCTTGTAAGTTCTAAAATTTTGTAATTTATGTCAGATTTTTGAATTTTGAAACGGATAGGACTTAATTGCCAAAATTACAAACTTACAAAATTTAATTGCAAATTTCAAAACGGACAAGACTAAATTACCAAAATCTCAAACTTACGCAATCAAATTTGCATTTTTACATTTCATATAACTTCACTCCCAAAGGCTTTTTTTTTTTGTTTTTCAAATTCAAATCTTCTTTAGCCTTAAACTTTCAAATTCAAAGTCAAATCTGCGAAATTGATTCAATTGCCGAGCAATTCCGATAAAGCCATTTCAACCTTTTCAAGTTACAAATTTAATTGGAATATTATAAAACTAGTATATATCCCGTACTACGCACGGAATGATCAATTCAAATTGAAAATGGAATAAACAAAAATTTCAAATGAATGAGATACAAAATTTTAAAAAATCACAAATTCGTGAACGTATAAATTACAATTCAATAACTTGGGTCAACCTACAAAATATGCAATCCAATTACTCTTGATAGCCTACAAAATATGCAAAACAAAGGGACAGTTTGAAATAACTCCCTATCAGTTTGGAATATTCTTACTTAACTCTCCCTAAAATTATACTACATAATAGGATATAAATACGACATTAGAACGTTTTAGTACTACATTTTGTGAAAATTATACAACATATTTTGAGAAATATTTTAAGTACTACATTATGTGAAAATCATACGATATTTTGCCCAAATGGGAAGTTAAGTAAAAATATGATGCTCAATTGGGGATTTATCCCATATTACCCCCAAAACAAATTACTCTTTAATATTAGCAAAATTAAATATTAGCTATACTCCTAAAGTAGGGCATTTTTTGTAAATTTAATACTGTGAATATAAATATATTCAGAGTGATTTATAAATACATATAATTATTATAAAATATATTAATAATTTTATATTCATACATAGATTATGAGATTTTACTATATTTAATATAATGCATGATATTTAAAAATAAATTTAATATAAGTATCAAATTTAATTTTCATAGAATATCTTAATTTTTTATGAATATCTATAAATTTATAAGTAAATAAAATAATATATTCAACATGTATTTTTATTTATATAATATATAATATATTTATATTTGTATTTATACCTATATCTAATACAATTTATTAAATTTTTAACGTTATTATATATTCGTAATAATAAAAAAATTATAATATAATATAAATTTAACAACTATATGACGATTATATAAAAAATAAATAAATTTTGAAGATTGAAAATTATTAATACTATGGGGTACCTAAGGAATGGATAAACTCAAATTTGTAGGAATGAATATTACCTTAGTAATGATCATTTCCAATTATATTTTGTACCAATCAAGGATTTGAAAATGAATGTGAGAATGCTCATTTCATTCCCACCACATTCCATCGTACCAATCACGCCGTTACAACTTTATAATGAAATTAGTTTTCTTTTCTGAATTCAAGAACATTTCTTTATAATTTTATTGTCTTTAGTTTTAGTTTGTGTAGCTTTTATAATTCTTTTAAATATTTCTTAATTTTTAATGAGTTAGATTCGTTTCTTTCTTTCTTAATCTTCTTTATTTTTGGAGATTCACCCCATAGTGATTTTAGGGCTTAATATTTTTTGTGAGCGATACTATAATATTACAATTTATTATTTATCACAAATTTAGATTTTATTCTCAATCACACAATTTAGATTTCCATGTATATGATTTTTTTGTACGAAACTTTTTTAATCTAACAATTTTTCTTTTACATCACAGATATTTGAATTATGATTTTGCCACTTGTTCTATTTATTAATTTTTTCTCCTTTCTTTTATTTTTTCAATATTTATTTTCATAATTTTATTGCCTTTTGTGATCTAATTTTTTGTCATTTTCCCTATTTACATTGCTCCATTTTTTGTGGTTGTTGATTTTTCTAATACCGACAAAATCCAACATCATTTTTTTCTTTCGTAATAACTAATCAGTTCTAATACTATCAATAAGAATTTTGGATTATTTTTAATACATTGCTCCACTTTTGAATATTTTCTTTATTTTAATATTATCATATTTCTATGATCGGTTTTTTCACAAGAAATACATAATATTAATTATAACTCATTGAAATCTAACATATCTAACATAATATTAACTATAACTTATTGAAATCTTTTTTAGAAACGCAATTATTAAACACGATATTGTATGTTGAATGCTTATATATAAATACAACTTAATCTTAGAGAATAAATTCAATGAAGTTTTTAACCTATAAAAAATAATATTGGGCAACTAACAATTCCTAACAATATAAAAATTACTAATAATCCTCCCTAATGATTCGAATATCCTATCTTGCGGTTCACAAAGGAATAAGGGTACTTATAGAGCATGCTATAAATAATTCAAAATAAAGACTAAAATACCAAAATCTCAAAATATAATTGAATACATGAAATCCATGAATAAATATACAAAATAATATATTCATAAAATATGCAAATGGTAAAAAAAAGTTTTGGATTACAATACCTTACTTCATTGAAACACATACAGATGTTGGAGCCCCGAGATTATTGTTGTTTCCCGATGGAAACGTACTGGGTACAAAAACTTCATCTTCTAACTCCGAAAATTCATTGACCCCCTAATTGATAGTACGTAATGTTATGATAGATACATGAAAGTGCTTTAATTTAAAATAAAAAATGAATTGTGGCAAATTAACATAAGATACATACTCTGTAAGTTAGAGTCATGCTCCTCAGGTCGATTCACATGTGTCTGAGCTATATTTGTACAACCATGCTCATAAATAGATGTACCGGTTATAACTAATTGATTGTGTGCATGGAATATCAATAATATGGGATTTTTGACCTACAATATTTTGATCAACACCTAATATACATAAAAAAATCATTAAATCAACAAAATAAAAAGTTGAAATTAAAATAAAAATTATATATAAAAGAAGAAATATTACGATTTGTAGTTTCCACATATCCTCTTGCATCAACTTGACCTTGATCTGTAATAATTCTATGCTCATCAATAATGTGATCTATGGATATAATAGTATACATTTACCAAATAAGTGAACATATATAACTAAATAATATGATCAATGCCTAAACAATTAAATTATACCGAGTAAAATAGGAACAGAACAGAGTTCTTGTGAATTGAATTGGTTATGACCACCACCACCAGCTTGTACTTCCCCTATATTGAATAAATATAAGGGAAAATTACATCCACCTACCCTGTAGTTAGGCGTAATTACAATTCAGTCCATCATTATCGCGAAATTACAAATAAGTCCTTATATTTCAAGTTCCGTTTGAGGTCCCTCGAACCGTTAGGGTTCCATTTGGTTTACGTCCTGTAATACCGAAAATACCCCTGAATATTTTATTATTTTTGTAATTTTACCAAAATACCCTTAGGGACTGCATTGCTAAAGTCATATTCATGAGGGATTGTTTTGTTAAAAAATATCTACTATGAGTATCTTTGTGTTAAATTATATTAATATCATATTTCTTCAAAAAAAAAATTTTAAAAAAGAAAAATATATATAATTAATAAACCTTATTTTTATTATACATATTTGTATTTTTGTATTAATTATTTTATGTAATCATATTTCTAATAAAAAAAAAACATATATCATATGTTTGTATTTTGAAGAAATTAATATACTTTTAATAATTTTATTCATACAAATTATTTTTTTTTTTACCTAATAATACCTTTATTTATACTTTTAATAATACTTTTAATTAAAAAAGGCCCCATATATTTTCAAATCAAATTAAATTTAAATCAAAATTCAAAAAAAAAAGAAAAAGAAAAAAAACCCGCCACCCCTGTTCTTCATCGGAGAAGATGAAACATCAAGAATTGGGGATTTTTCGTTTCTTCGCCGAATTCAACATACGGGTAGTGCTTTTCGATCACCACGACACGAGGATCGCATCGATATCAATTTCGTGACCCGATTTTTAGCGGTGGTGGCTCTATGAAAGATCAAAGTCACGGCAATGGTGTCTTCACCTGAACCACCACCAATCACCGCCTTCAATGCCAAGACCACCATCAGCTGCCGCCGTCCATTGTCCACCCCTCCTCTTCCCCCGAATCCATTGCCTCCCTTCCCCGTGTCTCCATCACCATCAACAACCACTTCTTCTTCTCCACAAACGCACAGTCAAACAACAACACACACATACTTTCACAAACAAACACCCAGATCCAGATTCGGATGTGGATCTGAAGAAAAATAGGGCGGAGGTGGACTTGAGGCGGCACCGCGGCAGATTTAACGGCGATTTGGGACGGGCGGGGCTCTTTCTTTTTGTTTGTGAGTGGAGGAAGTGGTGGGGAAGAAGGGGCGGCGCGCGGTGATGGATTGGCGGAGGAGAAGGTGATAAACGTGGTGGAGTCGTTGTGCTGCGCGGGTGGAAGATGAGACAGATTTGGTCGACGGCGACATCTCTGCATTTTGTTTAGGGGCGTGGGGGTGGGAGGGATATACTGATATACATACATATCTATACTATATATATATACATAATATGTCATATATATATATTACAGTATTATTAGAAATAGGATTTTATAAAAGAATGACTAATTGAAAATATAAATATAAACAATAAAAATAAGATTTATTAATTACATATATTTCTTTTTTTGAATTTTTTAGGAAATATGATATTAATATAATTTGAACAAAAAGATACTAATAGTACACATTTTTTAACAAAACGATCCCTGTATAATATGATAATTACATTACAGTCACTGAGGGTATTTTGGTAAAATTATAATAATAATAAAATATTCAGGGGTATTTTCGACACTACAGGGTGAAAATGTGACGGAACCCTAATGGTTCGAGGGACCTCAAACGGAACTTGAAATATAGGGACTTATTTGTAATTTCGCGATAATGACGGACTGGATTGTAATTACGCCTAACTACAGGGTAGCTGGATGTAATTTTCCTTAAATATAAATATTATGATGTATGACAAAAGATGTAATCACAATTCAATAACATATATATCAAAATTCGATAAATATATACCAACATATATGTAAAATATTAATGGGATCATATCATTCGAAATAATGTAACCATCATGCATTAAATTAATTGTGTGAGATGATGACCCTCGTCTCGAACGTGTCGATGTTCCTCGGGCAGCTCATCTGCCTCTTGATGGTGGACTATAGATATTAGAATCCCGTACTTCATTTGGAGAGTTATTATGGACTCCGGACAAAAATTAATATTCTATCTGTAATCGTGCTAAATGTTCGGCCACTAAACCATCATTTACTCCGCTATGCCGTTTAATATATAAGTCCTTCTTTCTATTCAATCGTACAAGCTTGTAACTGATTTGATTGTTGTTCATTTTATCCCCGCACAAAATAAAAATAAAAAAGATAGTTGAATTTATTTGACCTAAATTAGTTATTACAAAAATATCACTTTTCATAACGATTTGCATCGCATAAGAATAAAAGAAAGTTGTCATGTCATTTGTGATGTAATTATAATTACAATATTTTTTTCTTTTTTTTTTTTTGTCAAATTATAACATTTTATAATGGTACTAAATTTGTTTGGAATTCAATTTAGTTCAACAATTAGTTCATAATTTGATAAATTATTTTCAGTTTAAAATTAATACAATTCTAGCCTATAAACCTTAATCATGGCATCAACCTCATAAACATAAAAGAAAGCGGTTACTATAACCTTAATCAACATTTTCGCATAACAGTGGCATCAACATTTTTACATCAACATGGCATTAACAATAATATATTCTAATAATATCAATACAAAATCGGATTGCATCTTGATATTTTAAAATGAATTAATTCAAACTTAGTCAAAATATTCTAAAACTAATGAAGTCAAAATATAAGATTAAATCTATACAATTAAACAAAAACAACTCGTACCTTATGAAATTGATCCGAAAATTTTGAAAGTTCTTTAAACCTCGTTAATCTCGTCTAGATTTTCAAACTTCGTCAGTTCCATCAATGAATTAAATTGCTACTTGATATCCTAAAAATAATTAATTCAAAATGTAAGATTCAAATAATATAATTAAACTTTGAATTAATTCGTTTATTGCATACCCATATTTTTAAAATCTAAAATATGATAATTTATGAAAATAAAAATAATCCGTACCTTAAGATATTGAGTCAGAAATCACAAAATCTTTTGAACTTCCTCAGCCACTTCAGGGATTTCAAACTTGAAAAGTCTCATCAAGAACATGAATTACAATTTAACATTCTATAAGTTTTGTTATAGTTTTTTTTTTTTTCTTTTTATGGATATCTTTTTAATCTAATTAATAATAGTGATAAAGATTTCTTAAACTATAGAATGGATGACCTACTGAATATACAAAAGTTCTCAACCTAAACTTTATTAACGTAAGTTTTCGTTAATTATAATAATAATATTAAATACCAACCCAATTATGGGGTGGATGTCAATTAAGTCTCCTTAATTGTGGGTGCAAACAAATATAACATTTATATATTCCTTTCTGAACATTTATATATTTTTAATAATCAAATTAATAACATTTATTTATATTGATAAAAAAATATATATATTATTTAAAAAATTCTTACATGGAAATTATATTATGAATCTTGACAAATATAATTATTTTCTTTATGTACTATTTATTTTCATAATAAAATATTTTATAAAATAAAGATCAACCAATCACATTTTTTCTATCTAATTTAAAACTTTCAAACTTGAAAAGTCTCATCAAGAACATGAATTACAATTTAACATTCTATAAGTTTTGTTATAGTTTTTTTTTTTCTTTTTATGGATATCTTTTTAATCTAATTAATAATAGTGATAAAGATTTCTTAAACTATAGAATGGATGACCTACTGAATATACAAAAGTTCTCAACCTAAACTTTATTAACGTAAGTTTTCGTTAATTATAATAATAATATTAAATAGCAACCCAATTATGGGGTGAATGTCAATTAAGTCTCCTTAATTGTGGGTGCAAACAAATATAACATTTATATATTCCTTTCTGAACATTTATATATTTTTAATAATCAAATTAATAACATTTATTTATATTGATAAAAATACATATATATTATTTAAAAAATTCTTACATGGAAATTATATTATGAATCTTGACAAATATAATTATTTTCTTTAGGTACTATTTATTTTCATAATAAAATATTTTACAAAATAAAGATCAACCAATCACATTTTTTCTATCTAATTTAAAACCTAAAAAAATAAAATAAAATTACACATCATAAAAAATACACAAAAAAAGTCAAACATGGTTCACAAATATATAATAGTATAGATTCAGAATTCTAAAATTTCATCATTTAGAAAAAAAATACAAATAAAAAGTATATTATGAATCTTGTCAAAATAATTATTTTTCTTAATTACTATTTATTTTATTAATAAAATAATATACAACATAAAGATAAGGCAATCACATTTTTTTATTTAATTGAAAATCTAAAAAAAAAAAAACATAAAATATCATTTAGTCAAACTTGCTAAATATAATTATTTTTCTTAGTTACTACTTATTTTTATAATAAAATAATATACTCAATAAAGATAAGCTAATCACATTTTTTATATATAATTAAAAACTTCAAAAAAATCACAAAATTTCATGTTATCGAAAATACACAATTGAAAAGTCAAATGTCGTTATCAAATATATAATAGTATAGATAAGGGCCAAAATGGGAGAGCAAAAAAGAACAAATCGAATTGAATAAAAGCTTATTTAATGCTATAAGAATGACAACATTGGAAAGGGCAAACATTAAAATGGTAACTATAAATAGCAATGTGATAATGTGGTCGTTTTCCTAGACAAATAAGCGCTATCAATTGGAACATAGCTGACTACCATGATGACTTTCACAAAGTTTTATGTATATTAGTAATATGGAGTAAGAAAATGAGAACCAAAAACAGAAAAGGAAAAAAAAAAAGGGATTTTTTTCCCATTCAATCTATCACGAGACATTACTACGCACTTAAATAATTTTTTGTGGTCATTTTCAATTTAAACTATATAAAATGGTACAGATCACAATCCGATGGAAAGATATCGGATCGGATGACAAAGTGTGAAGTTTTTCGTTATTTATGATAGGTTGTGTTTTTAAAGTCTCAAACTCGAAAATATATGATTAATCTAATATAGTATCGAACCATCAAATTATATCACATCATGATTCGCTATTTATAAAATCAATCTATCATTTTTCAACGTTTTTAATTTAAAAAATTGGAATATTTTGCCAAAATTATCATGGGGTTAGTGTTATATACATATATCAATTTTATGAACGTTGGCGGCCGCGATTCTTAAAGAATCGCTAGAACGCTTTTAACCTTCATTTGCGGCGGTTAACTTCTCAGTGTAAAATTCCTTACGGCCTCTAACTTTCTCGGTCAGCTCTTTTTTTGTGCTCGTTTCATCACTTTTGCTCTAAACTCGCCATTTTCAACTTCCAAGTGAAAGTTACTTGAAAAGAGGTATTTCAAGTAATAAATAGCTCATAAATAATGAGAAAACATATGGAATATAGGCCTAAAATATCAAGTATTTATTACCTAAAAATAAGTTTGCAAATTATTACAATCACCAAAAGAGAATAATAGCCAATAGAAAAACTGAGTGAAATTTGAACTCATCATAGTTTTAAATTCATCTATGACAAATTTGACACCAAACTAATATAAACATTTTGTACAAATTTATAGCTTGGAGCGTTTACCTCTTATTTCATACGTAAGTTTCATCGAGTGTGGGAGAATAACTGCTTGTATCAAATTCATCGGCTTATAGGTCAACAAAGAGAGAAATGACCACCTCGGCTGGTCTTTGCTCAATAGATGCCTAATAAGAAGAAAATATAGTGATGATCTTAAAGGTTAGAGGCTGAGGAACTTTCATTGAGCGGAGATATTGAGGGATCTCTCATCACCTGTCGTTGAGGGTGACCTCTTGATAGTCCTCAAGTAGAAGAACTTAAGGAGCTCACATCGAGCAAGAGGCATATATCCAAGAAAAAGAATCAAATAATGTAATTTAACGATTTTATGTTGTACAAATTTAATCAGAGGTCTTATATTCAAATTTTTGAATAAACACCTACTATTGATAGAAAAAAAAATTACACTCAATGGTTTGATCGGACTCGATGATGCCAAAAAATCCCGTAACATGTAAAAACCAACATGACATGGACTGAGACTCGACTCTACAATGAATTTCTTGTGTCATTTGAGATTTTGAATGTGATGTACGTAAATTTTTATCATATCAATATATACTGTACGAAATAAATCAATATCGAATCTAAAGATAATATCATTATTCACATTAAGCTTTTCAGCTAGCTATATAAAAAATACTTACATAATTTATATAATTAGAAAGGAGTTGTTACGAATAACAACAATTATAAATGGTAAGTTACAAACGTTGCAACAATATAATATTAATAAGGTTAAATATAGGGCATGTCGGGAACCAAACCACAATAAAAGTCTTGGTTTAAGATATAATTGCAATTTTAAACAAGATTAGGAGTTCGGAACTAGACCAATTTATCAAATTCCACCTAACCCCTGCACCTAAGTATGTTCTTTTTAAAAAAAATAAATTTAATTAAGGGTTAATCCCAGACACCCTTTTCTTTAGGATTTTTTACGCTTTGCCTCCTAACCTTTGAATTTTCGTAATTTTTCCCCTAATCTTTGAAAAATATCACATTTAACCCCTTTTAACAAACTTTGACCATTGATTTTTTCTCCATCACGGTAACCCAAGTTTCAAGACTACCGCCATCGTTTTCGTCTCTTCAAGGAGAACAAAACTCATACCCCAGTCGACCCTAAGCAGCCGAAAGCCACTACAAAGTTTCATCCATCATGTGTCATCTTTGACCGATAATTTTTGTTTCATCGGTTGTCAGACTTTAACTTCGAGACCATTGTTGTGTTCTTTGCGTTGAGAGTTTCAATTTGATATATAATATCAATACATTCAAAATCTGTTTTGTACAAATTTGTTTTTATTAAAGGGATTAAATGTGATATTTTTTAAAAATTAGGGGACAAAGTGCAAAAAACCCCGAAAGACATGGGGTATGTGGGATTAACCCTTAAATTAAATTAGATTCATTTATTTATTTTTATTTATTTAGTTTTCTGTATAAACATTCCAAAATTCGCAAAGCCCAAACATGATCCTCACCTGCTTTCATACGTCTCATCCCTTTTCTTCTCTCACTACCAACTCCTTTCCGTTCCTTTCAAATTTTTGAAAACGACCACTCCTTCGCCTTCAATCTCTCTACTCTGCTATTCTTCTTCAACTGATTTACTCTTATATAGTTTGAATTCCCAGTTCACTTTCTCCAAATCCTTTCTCCGATGAGGCAGCACGACGGAGACAGAGAATTGCCGGCGATGAACCACCACCAAATCTTCCACGAAATGCAGAATCACGCCCAAAACCAGATGCTGCCGTCCTCCAACTTCGAACCTCTGTCGTCTCACGACGATTTTCTGGAACAAATGCTCTCCTCTGTTCCTCCCTCCGCCGCCTTCCCCTGGGCGGACGACCACCCGCCGCCGGGCATGGCGGAGGATCAGCCGTCGAAGATGAGGCAGCAGCAGATCAGCAGCGGCGCCGCCAAAGCATTGATGCTTCAGCAGCAGTTGTTGCTCGCCAGAACCCTCGCCGCCGGCAATGGGCGGCCTGATCACAGCGACGGCGTTGACGCCTCCTCCTCCTTCGATTCTGCTAATCTGGTTGGCCTATTTAATTTCATTTCCCCCGTGTTTTGGTGAAACTTGAAAGCGGAATAATCAGTATTGAATTATTGAGTAATTATTGCGGATTAATACAGGCAAATGATGCATCGGTTAAAGCTTTATTCAATGGCTTCACTGTATCCCTCGGTCAAACTTCGAATCAATCTCAGCATTTCCACCACCAACAGGTTTTCATCTACTCTTTTTCACACGCACAGACATGTTTGTTCATACTTTCAGAATAACGATGATCTGACAGCAGGGAGGAGGTCTGCAGCAGTCTCCGAGTTTTGGGGCTACCGCGGCGGCGCCGTCGATGAGTCAGCCGGTGGCGAGTGGCTCCAGCGGCGGAGCAACGGCGGGGCAGCCGAAGCAGAGGGTGAGAGCAAGAAGAGGACAGGCTACTGACCCTCACAGCATCGCCGAAAGAGTACGAAACGGTTTTTGTTCTCCAAGTTGATTTCTTTATCATTCCATTTCTCTGCTTTTGGCTTTTCCTGATTCTTGACAGAATTTATTTTATTTATTTATTGGTTAAAATTTAATTTAATTTTATTTTTTCTCTTGATTGTTTTTCGTGTTTTTCGGTTGAAAATGAAATGTGGGCAGTTACGCAGAGAGAGAATTGCGGAGAGAATGAAGTCTTTGCAGGAGCTTGTACCCAATGCTAATAAGGTAGTACTTTCATCATTAAAATTACATTTTCACCCCTCCATTATCAAGAATTTCCCTTTCAGTTCTTTCACTATTCCTTTTTTATTCAACAAATCGAATTTCACTAATTTACAATCCTATGAGATTGGATAATTATAATTCATAATAAAAATATTAAGTAACTTATCCTTCTAAGTTTGTAAAATTATAAATAAACTCGTTCCAGTAGAGTTTCCACGAAATTATTCGTGAATCGAGTATATTTCACTATTTACTCATCACTAATTTAAAAATATAAAGTTATCATGAATATTAATGTCCAGTCGCATCAAATGTTGATATTTCAAAAAAAAAATTATAAATTACTGGTCTATCACTCAAAAAGGATTGTAGGTTATTATAAGAAACTAATTAATGGTGAAATAAAGTTATTTCAAGAATAATTTCGTAGGAATTCTACTGGAATGTATTTATTTGTAATTTTTTAAACTGGGAATAGTAGATTGTGTAATATTTTTATTTAAATGAGTACAAGTTGTAATTATTCAATTTCTCATGGGTGTAGACATAATAAAAAATAATAAAATTCATTATATTTTTTTCTTGATAATTCTGAATTATACTTTAAAATTTATTATCCTATAAAATAATAAATAATTTCTATTTTTAAAACAATAAAATAGACTGATCTGAGGGAATATAATATCTCCAAAATGTTGTAATCTTATGCAAAGTAGAGGAAGCTTCGTTCGAATGCATAATTATTTTTTGATAATTATATTTAAACCTCAAATTTAATTGCCATGTTTGCTAATCAAAGTGCAATGTCACGTGCTGTTAGGGGATTGAAAGAGAAAATTTTTAAAAATATTATCTTTGAGGAGATTGGTATGGTGATAATGGGATTGATGATTAATTAATGATAAATCTGAGATTAGGAGAGATATTAAGTAGATGATTTGGTGCGTTTGTTGAATGACAGACAGACAAGGCCTCAATGCTGGATGAGATCATCGACTATGTCAAATTCCTACAGCTCCAAGTCAAAGTACTCTCTCTCTCTCTCTCTCTCCATATATATATATTTAATTATTTAACATCATTTTAAGTTTCAAATATTAGAATTTAACCCTTATTAATCATTTTATTATATTTTGATCTTTGTTAAAAATTATAGATTATATTAGATCAATTTTTGGTTAAATTTAAGGTGACACCATAATTTTGGGGTTTGCGTTTATCTTAAATTTAGGGTAAAACTCAGCACAAAAATTATTTATTATGGCAGAGGTAAAATGTGAAATTCAGATCCCAAAATTTATGACTTTACCCTAAATTAAAAAAAATTGATCTGATGTAATTTATAATATTTAAAAGGAGTTAAGCTCAATTATAATATTCAAAATTTTAAAGAATGTTAAATGTAATTAACTATATATATATAATTATATATGTATACTTATTTAGTTATTTATGAAGGATCTTTTGGGGTTGACAAATGGCTGTGGAGAAAGAAATATTAAATTGGGTTGGCTGTGAAGATGACAGTATGAGCTGTATTAGTGATAAATTATGGTTCTTAATTATTTTATTGGGATGACGATGAGATGAGATGAGATGAGATGGTGGATTATTCATCTCATAGAGGATGTAAGATGAATAATTAATTTTTTATTCAATATCGTTTTGAATCGTGTCATCAAATTCCGAATTTACAAAAATATTAATAAATATAAATTTAAATAGTATTATTAATCTATTCATTCTTATAGAATTAAGAAGGATTAGTCTTTTGTAATTTTGCTTAATTTTTTAATAATTGGTAGTAATTTTGTGTGGGAATAGGTTCTAAGCATGAGCAGATTAGGAGGTGCTGGAGCTGTTGCTCCTTTAGTTGCTGATAAGTCACCTCAGGTAAGTAACACCCCCATTATTTTAAACCTTAATTTCACGCATTAAATGTGCCCGTTACACTAACATCTGTCATGAGGTTTGACTTTTGAAAAATTACAAAAAAACTCCAGTTAAACTACATGTAAAATTGTAAATTCTGTATTGAAAAAATGAATGAAAATGGGGTTAATCTATAAATTCTAATGATATCGTAATAATTCTTCACAAGTTCTCTTATTTTGCGGCTGTCAATAGATTTACTATATATAATATGATCGTTTTTTCAATTTTTTTAATTTTAATTTTGAAATATTTTAGATTGTCATCTGTATTTTATAAAAAAATTTAGAATGACATCTGAGTTACTTAAATATTAGCACGAGTTTCATTTTCAGCAAAAAATTAACCATGTGTTGACACTTAAATGGTCGATATGGTAATTTAAATTTTTTTACAAAATACTGATGATAATTTGGAATATTTTAAAATTCGAATAAATAATTAGAAAAAGTCATGTCAAAACATAGAGTATGCTAGTGAATTATCCCAATTAAGAACTATAAAAATCAACTTAATTTATTTATTTTCTTCATTATAAGACTAAAAATAATGTTGAGGGAAGGCCATACCTAAAGTTGATGAGCACAAAAAGATGTCATAAAAAAACATAAAGTGATCCATAAAGAGGAAAAGAAATAGGAAGGTAAAGCATTTCTAGAATAGAGCATACATCAACAACTTCACAACTCTTGTTGCCTGCTCTTACATCATTCTATTATGAGTCTATATGACTAAATCAAAAGGCACCAGTACCACCACTATCTGCCCTTTCCAGATTCCACCTTTTTCTCCTCTGTTTTTCACTTTTTATCAGACTAATTTATTTTTGGTCTTATTAATGTTAGTCCGTAATTATTCCAAGAAGAAACGAGAAAGTTAAAATTTATGATACAAGAAAATGAGTACAATAATATAGGTACGATATGAATATGATAATATAATTTTTTTTTAAATAAAATTTTATGTAAATACTAAATAATATCTGATACAATATCCAATACGATATAATATGACAAATTAATATTTTTAAAAATATTCATGTATCAAAAATTAAAACATCAAGCAAGCCACTTAATTGCATCCGATCTTCTTTATTATGACTAGTTAACATAAAAATATGTAATAGTCAGACCGGTTGTCTATGGGTGGAAGAAATCTTTTTTATCCTTAATCAAATATTAAATGTCGATTTTTTTTAATAGAAGATCATCTTTAGGTCCGTTGCGTCATACTTTTAGGGGTTGATTGGGGGAATAAATTTTAATGTAGTTTTTTCTAATATGATCCTTTTATTACAAGTAGTGACGGAGTCAAGTGGTGGATCCGTCCCTCCTAAATTTTGAAATTTTAAAATTTTTGTATGTATATTTTTGATATATTTATATTTTTACTCATTAATTTTTTGATATTCTAACTTTTCGTTCTCTATAATTAAAGATTTCATCCCTTCATTTTTGATATTTTAAATTTTCTCCCCCCACAATATTAAATCCGGCTCCGTTCCTGATTACAAGTATTTTTATTACAACTACATTATAAATTATTGACCGAGAATGTTATTAATTATAAATTATTGAATGTAAAAATGTAATGAAATAAAAAGTTTCACATAATAAATTAATTAAATAATTATGAAATATATTACAGAAGCAATCCATTCCTAAACGTCTGGTAATTTTGCAGGGACAAGGAAGAAGCGGTAACGGGACACAAACGGCGTCATCATCGAACAACAACAACAAGAAGAAGGAGGGGATGACGGTGACGGAGCAGCAGGTGGCGAAGCTGATGGAGGAGGACATGGGCTCCGCCATGCAGTACCTCCAGGGTAAAGGCCTCTGCCTCATGCCCATTTCTCTCGCCACCGCCATCTCCACCGCCACCCGAAACCCTTCCAACAACCCACTACTTAATGGCGGCGGCGACGGTGGTGGTGGGCCACTCTCGCCCACTTTGTCGGCCTTGACGGTCCAATCAGCCACCAGGGGCGGCGGCGGAGATCATGTCTCCGTGAAAGACGCCGCTACTGCTTCCAAGCTGGAGTGATGCTAACGGACTTCTTGACGGCGTTGAATGTGGCTTGAATCTTTGAATCCCCGGACAAAAATGAACGTCAAGTCTATTCACAATAAGGATCTCTTGTTTTTCTTTATTTTAGGTCATTGTCTCCTCGTTTAGTAGTTACATGCGTATGTACATGCTACGGCGTCGTATCTATGTGGACCTGTCTTGATTGAGCTTTAACAGAATTCTGGAGCTAACTACTACAACGGAAATCCCAAGGATTTTTGGAGGGAATATTTCAATATATCTAGTTTGGATATTATATATGAACATTATGATCCTTTTAAGCATGTTTATTTAAAGAAACAAGCAGATAGTTCAATAATAACTATCAGGTATATGTACGTTTACATTTTGAAAACATGTTTGAGAAATTCTTCTAAGTTTAATCAAGTTGAGAAATACTTCTGGATTAGGATTAATTTAAACTGTAAAAATGGATTTTTTTTTTTGCAGAATAATGTTCCAGTTCAAATTCCTCTGTACACTTTTTTTTATATTATTAAACACACATGCACTCAAATTGGATTCGAATTCGACTTCTTTTTTTTTTAGATTAGACACAAATACATTCAAGTGAGATTCGAACCCAAAATATTACCCAAAATAATACTCCAATAGTGGTAAATCTAGATCTATATTTATTCGAATTTTCAGATTCCAAATCCAAATATTTGAATTCTTTTATTTGTTTTTTATGTAAACAATAATTCTAAATATAATAAAGTGAAATACTAAAATTCTAAATAATTTACAGCATGATTGGTATGATGGAATGGGGTGGGAATGGAATGAGCATTACTGCGTCCATTCCTAAATCCATGATTGGTATCAAAACATAATTAAGAATACTCATTCCCTCGGTAATGTCCATTCCCACAAGCATGAGATTACCCATTCCTTTAGTCCCCCATGGTATTAGTCATTCTCAATGTTTAAAATTTATTATCATTTTTATTTTGTCGTCACATATTTGTTAAATGCATATTATATTTTATTATTTTCATAAATAAAAATTAAATACTATTAATCATGTTGAAAATTTAATAAATTATATTAAATATATATATATATATATATATATAAATATATTATATATTTAAAAAACATGTTCAAAATATTATTTTATTTATAAAATTTTATAAATTCAAATATTTTATAAAGAACGAATTTTGATACTTATATTAAAATTTATTTTTAAATGTCAAAAGATATATTAAATATAATAAATAATTAATACATAATCTATGCATGAATAAAAAAATAGTATATATATATATATATATATATATATATATATATATATATATATATATATATATATATATCCAAACTCACTCTCGCACTCACATATATATAGTACATATAGTAAATGTCATATATATAACAAGTTCGATATAAAATAGTAATAATATATATTTATATATAAAAATATATTGTTACTCAAAATAAAAAATTTAAAATATATATTTAATATAAAAATATTTGTAATAATAATAATAATAATAATAATAATAATTATTATTATTATTATTATTATTATTAATGAAATAAGTTTAAAATTTTTATTTCATTCCTAACTTTATTACTTGGATTACCAATCATAGCAATGTCATAATAAAGTCATTTCATTCCTTTGTTCATTTCATTACAAAGTTCATTCCTTTCCTACCTCATTCCATTAATTATTATTATTATTATTATTATTATTATTATTATTATTAATGAAATAAGTTTAAAATTTTTATTTCATTCCTAACTTTATTACTTGGATTACCAATCATAGCAATGTCATAATAAAGTCATTTCATTCCTTTGTTCATTTCATTACAAAGTTCATTCCTTTCCTACCTCATTCCATTCATGCATACCAATCATGCCATTAGAGTTCATTAAAATCTGCTATATAATTTCTAAAACTTTTCACTAAATCTTCTAACATTCAATTTATACATCTACCAATTAATTAATTTAAAAAAAAAGTTGATTCTACATAAATGCAAATATGACCTATATTAGATGTTAATTAATATAAGTCTACTACTAAAACTTGATCATATAATTAATATAAGTGTACTCCTTTTTCATAATAATTAATCCTTAAGCCCTTTTTATAGACTGTGAATTTAAGTTTCCCAAATTTCTTAATCCATTTTGTACTACAAGTGCTTGGGATTAATCTTTTCAAGTACTGTCATTTCAGTTAACAGGATTGACTCGAATGATTAAAGAGTTCTTTCTCTAAAAGAATAATTTGAATTTGAATCGCTACAACTATTAGGAAGTGTGTGTTTAAAAACCACAAGTTCCTAGCTAAAATTAGTCAAATAAAAAAAGTTGGGTGTAAAGAAAAGACCTTGATATTATATGATGTAGAGATAAGATTTGAATTGGACATATTTTTATTTCTATTTTTTAGAAAAGGTTGCGATAGACTAATTCGAGAGATCAATATCTGCACTAATCAACAATTTTAAATTACAATTAAACGAATTAAAAACTATGATACCCCGAACTGCATGTCTCATCATTGCCATACAAATCAAATATTACAAAATGCCTAACCGCATGACCTCTTTAGGTTATCGCATCAGCACACACATTATCAGTTCTCTTAATGCGAACAACCTCGTACACCCACAATTTATTAATAAATTTGCGACAATCTCCGATAATCATCCACTTGAAGCGATAATAATCATATGATGATTGTAACTACTTTTAGTACCAAAATTGCATGTTAAAGCCTACACCCTTGGTAAACGTAGTACATGGAAGCACGTCCTTTTGGAAGAAAGTCAGAAGCATTATATTATGAGGATATGCTGTTGGTGTAAAGAAAACAATTGCAAAGATGAAAGATCTTATGATCTTATTGTATGGCTGCTGTTTGGTACACTATCATCCACCATCTTTCCTTTGTCAACACAGAATTATCGAACATATTACCGTTGGTTTTATATTAATAATATATATGGCATTTTTCAATCAATTGTGTCGTAATTAGGTTAAGGTTTGAATTAGGTTACGAGTGTTCATATTAACTTGGAGTTTAGGTTTATTCTGCACTCAGTTCATGTGTCCATTTTTCTTATAAAGAGATACATTCAATTAATTAAGTTAGTGCTATATACACACACATAATTTACGCTACTAATTTTGCACGCTCGATACGTGTACACATTTAAAAAATATTATTATTTAATATAATTGTTGAATTATGAAAAATAATAATAAATATGATAAGATAGTAACATGTTAATAAAATTAGTAATTAAAATAAAATTAAAATTATGAAGGAAAAAAAATTATATAAAAAAAGAAAAAAAAATTCAAGTGGGGTGGTTGGCCTAGTTTTTCAATTTAAAAAAAAAAAAAAAAAAAAAAGACACTATATTGTTAGCACTAAATTAACATTCAAAATCATATGCTCGTGACAACCACCACGGCTGTAGGGTTTTGAGTGCTAATTTAATACAATTATAGGGTTCGCTTTAAAACATTTCAAATCATTATAAGGTCGGAGTGCGAATTAGGAATATCATAGAGTTTTTGATGCAATAAACTCTATTAAAATCTCATATTAATATATAGTTTGTAATTGTTTTTAATATAATTACTAAATAATATAGATAAAATTATATTAAGAAAAATAAAAATTAAAAAATATGAGTAGTAAAACAAAAATTACATAATAAAAATTATAGTGATGCCAGATAAAAGAACAATTAAGAGATAAATAAGGAATTGATACGTTATTGGAATAATGAAAAAATAAATATATAAATAAAAATCTAAGAGGTCAAAACGAATAAAAATTATAAACAAATAAAAAAATAATTGATTACTAAAGGGATGTCACCCTTAATATAAATAAAGAAACAATTACTTAATTAAAAGGATCTCACCATGAATTTAAGTTTTATAAAATTTTTCAATATTGTTTTTTTTTTCTTTTTTTTTTTTAAACTTTACAACGAGCACAATACTTGGGGCGGAAAAGTGAGATAATTATTAAGACCGGTCAAGCATATTTCACGAAGAGGGTCAGTTTAAGTTTAATCCTTTTTTTTTTAAACAGTTTAAGTTTAATCTAATAGGCTAAGTTTTCACATAAAAAAAGCACTAGAGTTTGCTTATAGCCTTATAATTTAACTTTTTATTGTACTTATTAACTGCCAATGTTAAAATTCAATTTAAAAAATATATATTCAAATTCAATTTGGAGTCTAATGATTTATGAATGCGGGAAGGTAGATATTTCCTAATAAATTTTAATTGAAAATGTGAAGAATAATAATGGTACGTCAACAAATTGAATAATCATTTTGTGAGTAAAAGTGCCTCCCCTCCTTTTATATAGTGTTATGTTTTTTTTTAATACACATTTATAAGTGAGATTCCAACCCACACCAACTCTTGTTGGCTAGTATAGATAAATGCGTAGATAAATTAATATATATAAAATATTATTTTAAAGAATAAGATCCGTTTAGTTGTTATTACTTGAGAGTTTAATTAGGTATAAAAGAAACAAAGAGAAAATAAGTATAATTTATTTTGATGCAATTAGGATCTCCCGGTCAAATTCCTTTTTAAGATTTACTTAAAAGTCACTTTATTTCCTTAAATAAGTTTTTTAGCTAAATAAAATTCTGATCAAGTTAATCACATTTTAATATCCTAAGGAAAATTGTTTGAAATAATGCACATCGTATCATATAATAGACAAAGTCGAGATCAAAAAATATATATATATATAATGGACAAAGTGTAATATTTTCTTAAGAATCAATCATTTCTTTAGAATTTAAGGTCTCTTGTGTGATTTTTGTCCACCATTATATCTCCTTGGCTTTAGAGGAATGCTTGATACAAATTCTACCTATAAAAGGGTTTTTTTTTTTTTTTTTTTTTTAAACTAGTCAACCCGACCGTGGATGATTACCGAGACCCCCCTGACCCCCCTCATATATTACCAACCGAAAACCAAACGAACATACATAAGTTCATGATCCAACAATCAAACAAGATATGAAAGCAAAAATACCCAACAAAACAATTTACATTATAACCGTCAATAGGATCATTAAAGCAATAATGATCACTCACGCTATAAAAGGGTTGAACTTATTGAGAGAAAATTATGGTTAGGAGGCTCGAAAACTTATTTATTTTGATAATATTAGAATTTTAAATATTAATCTTTTTTTTTTGTTTGAAAAATATTAATCTTTTTAATAATATTAACTTTCTATAACATTTTATATCGGTCACTGTTATTGTAATAAAAAAAATTACACTTACATCCCCTATTAGTAGTTCTTTAGTACTATTTGATATGTCATTTACACGAATTTATCTTAAACATCAAATCCAATTTTTTTACATTCACCATGTTTGCAAGGATAATTTAGGTAACTTCAAATCTGCTGTCAAGATCACAACAAAAGAAAATAGCAAACCACCATAGGAAAATCATCAACATACATCAAATGTTTCAGAATGCAAGAAGTAATGATTGTGCTTAGAAAAAAAGAAGGAAAATTTAAAAACCGCCCAACAAAACAAATCTCTCACTAATTTAAAGGCCTGAAACCTTTTTTGTGAGCTGCTTATGACTTGTTAAAACAATCACAAGTTGAGGAACTTCATGACACTAGAAATTACCTACTGTTGGAACCAAGGTATTGATCCATAAGCTGCACCACAGAATGAGCTAAATTATCTGCTTCTTTTTGGGTCGATGCTTCAGCATACACTCTTACGACGTCTTCTGTTCCTGAAGGCCGTATAAAGCATCTTCCTCTGAGATATTTAGCTGAAAGAACGCGCCAAAAATAGAAACTTTATTTATTAATTGATGAAGAATGCATTAATTTTGTAACTTGTACAAAGGCATCATCATCATGCCCCGACGAGAAAAGAGATGAATAAACGCTTGATGAAAACGTGCCTACAAATTTTGACTGGGCTGAATCAATTCAAATGTTTTCGTACAGTAAACAACGTACAATTCATTGTAAAAATTAAATGAGTACTTCGTCATTTTGTTTCATTATGCCAACAAATTGCGGTAACACCACCGATATTCTGTTTAGATGGAGTGAAAACATTACTAAACTATGTTTCTCAACTTATGCTGGGATGGAAAACTTGTGAGTATGACTTTAAGGGAGTTCGCAAAAACTTTTGCTTTTGGAGAAGCTAAAGTTGTTAAAAGATGGAAGAGTTTGCAAAAACAAAGTGAATATAAGTTAAAAAATTGAGTGTTTTGAACTAAAAAGTTGAAAAAAAACTTATACTAGATATAAATTCTAATTTATTTACGAAAATAACCCAGAAGCTAGAAGCTGGAGATGAATTGAGCAGACCAAAGTGCTAAGCAAAAGCAGGAATGCTTTATTAAAGAGTTTGTAACACTACCTAAATAGACTCCCAATCCAAATTAACCACAAAAAGAAATGAAAAATGATTCTACAAACTTATATTGGTAGTTGGTGTCCACATGCTGCATGCACATCGAAAATGAGATTACCTGTCTCGGCATTAATTGCTTCCTGTATACCAACAGGGCTCACAACTACAGTCTCTGCATTTTCAGTAATGACAGCAGTTCGGTCCACTACCTTTACCTGAAGAAACAAAGAAGATAGTGAAGTATAAGTTCTCTTCATTTGGAAAACCTTAGCACTTGAACAGCTTATCAACAATGAGACCAGGCAAAAACAATGCATTTGGCTTTTCAAGTATTAGAAATGACTATAAGCATCTTTCAACAAACAAATTACAAATTAGGCATTAACAATTCAAAGAAATAGACGATAAAACCTAAATCCTTGCCCCAAATTCAATCATCCTTGCATAATTCTGGCAAAAAATAATAAGATAAACTAAGTTTAGGAAATTTAAATAGCTCCATATCAATGCCACAAATGACTACTTGAAGTATGAGTGCTAGAAAAGAATCAAGGCAAAGAAATTTACCGAAACTGAGAATTATGTTAAGAGCAAATTGTGAATTTAATCATTTCTGACAATATTTATACATCTTTGGGGCCTGATTTGATCAACCTGCAACCTTTCCCAAGCTTCTTTGTATGTACAATTTCGTCATAACTTTTCAACATGGTAACTTTGTTCTTCTTGCCATTGTGCCAAACTGTATTGAGTAAATCATCTAGATGAACTAATCCTAGATCATGCGTGCAGCATGGTTTCGTGTTTTGCTAACTTTAGGAAAAAGGATGAAGTGAAGGATAACTAAATGGAAATATCTACTTATGAAACTCGCAGTTATAAATGCTTCAATAAGATATCTACAAGAGATGAGCAATAAGTCAAAGTTGGCTATCAGGACCTAAGGCTATTTTCGGTCCTTAGACTTTAGTGAGGCACATGCAATGGATAATGTTGAAAACATTTGGTAATGTAACCGATATTTAGTTGATCGAAACCATTTTGGATACACTTAACTGTGCACTATCATGTAAATCAGTTAGTGGAGTTTGAATAAGTTCATATTCTAAAAGAATGGCTTTTCTAATTTTAAAACAGAGAACATACAACGAAATTCGGTCCACTTTGAATAAATCTAAAATTATCTGTCATTATGTGAGAACTCATCTACATCATTCTAAAGTTAACATCTTTTATACTCCATTAAATTTGACAAATATAATTATACTTTTTGAGTAACTGAGCTATCATCTATCTACTTGAATTATAAAACTATTTTATGATTAGCTCTAATTTGATTAAATACCCTCGCACAGTGCACACAGAATTTTGAAACAATCTAATGCGAATCATATTCAAAACTATTAAACTATGGAAATCACATATCTAATTGCCACAAGAATCAAGATCAACATAGCTATTAACACAAGATCCGACCATCTCAAACAGTGACCAAAATAGCTAGAAATACACTGACCTTAAGTTGTCTGCTAGGTAAATCATGATAAAGCTCATTCCATTTATTGATAGACCATCCCATGTGCTGCAAGATAGCCTCCACCAGAAGCAACCCACTTAATGCATCGCCAACCGCCTGATTAATCAATTTACTGACAGCCAATAATCTCAAAGCAGCCTTATGTTGGTCAGAACCTGAAATAAGCATCCAGAAGAGAAGAATCTTTCATCAGAAGCAAGTGTACACACAAAAATAAAAGAATATAAGTATTAACTTAATTAACCTTTTGATGTCGAAGAAAGTTCATTGTTACGAATCTCCAACCAGGACAGAAAAGTGTCTGAAAACAAGATAGTTCCATGTCCATTTGCCTCAAAATAGATGCCAATATCATAATCAGCAGCTTTTTCATGCAGGTATTTGACTCCTGTTGGAGTCAATGCAACTTCCAGGCCCAACCTTTTCAGGTAATCAGTGGATGCACCGTTAGCATAAGCTGTCTGTACCACACCTAGAGAGGCTTGATAAGACTTATTTGCCATCTCATCTTCAGGGCCATTAAGAATACATAACTGCTCTTTGAGATATAAAGCAAACAAAGATAATATCTTGTCCCCGTCAACAAGGTCAATCTTTGTAGTATTTGGTAAAACAGAAAAATACACAAGCCGATCAGCATCTCCATCCAAACTGGCACACCTGAAATACTAGAACCATCCAAACTTCAAAATCAAATATTGAATTTCCCTTAAGGTCCAAGTATGTAATGCCACAAAACAAAATTCTCCACACAGATAACTCAAGTCGGCAATTGCGAAATCAAATATTAGGTATTATCAATCAACAAACAAAATAACTAAATAAAATTTTCATGCGCTAGCAGCTATTTTGCAATATAGTGGGTGTTTGCAAACTTTTCTAATTGAAGCTAAAATAGATGTTAAATTTGTAAAAGTAGTTGTAAAAGTAATGTGATTGGGGAAAAAGGGGGAAAGTAAAAAAAAATTGTTTCAAGTCTTCAACAAAAAATATGATGTGAAACAAGTTTATTTCCCTAAACATGCATTTGTTTAATCATGAAAATAACCTAAAAAATATTTGAAGATAAAAGTTGGTTGTTGGGTGTCTCTAGCTTCTAGCTTATTTCTGCTTATTTAAGTTGGTTTCTCAAACATTGCCAAGTTGCCGAAGAAAAACTTGAAGCCTACAAGTGTCTTTTTAGAGTTTGCAAACACTTCAATACTCCAAGATAGCATGATTTTCTTTTCTTGTCTTGTCTTGTCCCTTCTCTTTGTTTCTTTCTCTCTTTTTTTTTTTTTTCTTTTTTTTTTGGGGAGCAATGAAGAGAGTATAATTTGTTTATTAACTCAATCCGTGAAGCAGACAAGAATACTAAGACTACAGATTGATGATATAATGCATCAACAGAAACTTAGTGCAGATAAAGTCATTCGGATACAATCAAAGGTTGATGTCATAATGCAAAACATTTCTTCCTGAACCCAGAATCCAACTACCTGTCTTATTACATTTTAATAATGTTAAAAAATGAATAGTACTTGGAAGTAAATAGGACTATTTCGACAATAAGAAAAAGAGTAGAAGGAAGATACCCCACCTTATGCCAGCATCAGCCTGACCAAAGCTTCGAGGAACAACCTTCTCTTTCTGCACATAATCTGCACCTACACCTTCATTAAGTACACCATCACCATAGTTACGGACATCAATTGTCAAATAACTCAACTTCGTCCTCAACTTTTCAAGCTTCTGTCCACCCACACCATCAGCCCCGTCCACTATCAATTTGTCATTCACACTACAGCTATTTTGTTGGGGAATATAATCCAACAAGCATCTGAAAATTATACAAGCACCTAAATATGTACCTCACATAAATTTTAATCTTGGAAATAGTTATAAGATTTGAAAATATAAAACTTTTGTGCCGAATATTCAAACTAACCTAAAAGATGTCAAAATCTGGTTAAAATAATTGTCTTCAGACGCTTCAATTTCCTTATTTTTTGCACGAACCATCCCGTGCAGTTGAGGAGTTGTCACAATTCCCATATCAGTAGCAGTGGCTCCCATTATTGAATTTATGCCCTAATCAATAGTAGGAAAGCGTTAATTCAAATTATCTATAAAGTATAATGATATACAAAGCACTTGGAACAAGTACGACAGAAGTTAAAGGGGATAAATACTTGTTTAGCAGCCTCCACAAGAGATATTCCACTGGGCCTAGTGTCTCTTCCCAACAAAACTTCTGCTGCAGGGGTTCCTTCAATTGTAATATTTTCCTTCTTTACAAAATCATCTAACAACTGTTTCAAACATTAAATCAAATTCAACCACATAAACACGACGAAGCAAAGTATTGATGTGTCAATAGCTATCCTGCAACTGAAATTAAAATCACCAATTATCTGAAGTCGAACCCCACCCATCTACCACACAGCCACCCTGAACTATAATACATCTCCAAATAAAAAAACATAAGTACCATCATACAAAAGTAACCTCTGTCAAGTTCATTGTTTCCTGGTTGAAACAAGAATACACATTGAAACCATGCATCTTTTATGGACAACAATTTTATTCTAAGAATGAGTTTGGCCCCACTATTGCAACTCCTGAATTAATTTTTTGGGAACCAAACTATAAATTGCTCTTTGGTCATTCAACTGCTGTAATCTGTATTATATGAAGGTTAAATATTCAAAGATTCTAGAAAATCAACTATTTTCAAAATCACTTCTGGTGAAATCAATTCTGTTAAAAGTCAATTCTTCTAAGAACAATCACGCAAGCAAAATTGGGCCACAAACTCCACAAAAAAAAGAAGCCGGAAAATAGGAAATACTTCCTTCTCACAACAGTAGATGCAAATTTGTACCTGGAGGAGTGAATGGGGATCCGGAGCATTAGCAATGGCGTCGGCGAAGGGTTCCCACTGCTGAGTGAGCATTCCGCCAGATGGGTCGGCCACTTTGACCCCATTATCAGAGATCTTATTGTGGGAAGCAGTGATCATGAGACCAACAGTCGATCCAGTTTGCATGGACCTCAATGCTGCCAGTATTCCCACCCGGAATACCGTTGATTCCAGCAATGATGCATCGGCTCTGAACCCCGCTGTGCCATATGAAAACTTCACTCCTTCATGAAAATCAAAGAATATTGTTTAAGAATGTGTATGATCTGAAAATAGCCGAAGGATAAGGGATCGTTTTGCGTTATACCTGGTGGAGGGGGAAATCGAGATGACGAGTCGAGGAGAACTGAATGCTGTTTTTGGTTCATTATTTAGCTTTAATTGTTTGTTGCTTTGCTTTCTGGAAGCAATTCACAAGGGCAAAATTTGTTTAGTTATGCCTTTCAAATTTTGATTTAACAAAATAACCCTGGCTCGTTTAGTAGGACATTTAGAAGTCGTTTGGTAACCTGTATTAGGCCAAATTGAGTATTTGAATCTAACTTTATTTAGTGTTTGTTAGGGTATATATTAGTGGAAACGGGCTTGCATGAGTTAATCTTTGACCCGCATATAGCCCGCACTGTTCATAAATTAACTCATGACTTGAATCTCCAAATTTGGTAGAGGTTAACTCACCTTACATTTTTCATTTGTACTGTTCATATTTTTTTCCCTTTTTTGTCCCTTAATTTTATCCATTAAAAATTGAAAGAAAGGGTAAAACAGTAAAACAAAAATCAATCTATGTTAATTGAGGCTACCAAACAAGAAATGAGCAAGTAATGATTAGCCACAATTCACATCAATAAATCTTACCAAACACGAAATTATTCTGAACAAAATTGACCTAATATTGCTTAATAAGCCCAAAGAGAATAAAGTCCAAAAATTTAGTATCCGCTATCAAACGACCTCTTAACGTATGGTAATAAGGAATTTTAGCCTACGATTAATAATGTTTATTTCGGTATTGTTAGAGCCCGGTCTAAACCATCCAGCCTTGCATTATTATGGTTTGTGGATAGGCATTTTAACATATCAAAAAAGTAATGCTTAGCTAACATATTGTATTTATTGCTCCAAAATATTACCATTCTGTCCTAAAAATTGAATTTACGTCACATGTCATTCCCTCTTTTTAAGTTGTAAATCCATGTCCAGAAACTAATCATTTTCTTTCACAAATTCCTTCCCCATTTTTCGGTGACTCGACTAGATTTAGAAAGATTGCCTCCCTCTTTTTTTTATCTTTTTTTTTTTCCCTCAATTGTTCAACAAATTATTTCTCTAATTTTTCAACTTGAACCATCATCGGTTCGAGTCTTATTGGGATAGTTGAGGAACCAATATTGATTTAAAAAAAACAAAAAAACAAAAAATAAAAATAAAAATAAAAATCTATCTTATGAGTTCAAGTTTTTTTTTTTTTTTTTTGCCCCTAAAATTCTATTTCCAAAATTGGAAGAAATCATTTTTTTTATTTTTTATTTTTAAGGAAACCGGTCAGAGACCGTAGGGTGTAAGAGGGCCCCACCTCATATATAACTCAGCAATCAGGAACGAATACAAAGCAAAAATCCAAGGATCGTTCAAGGAGTGACAACAGAAATGCCCGCAAAAATAATGAGGCATGAACTACCTCGGGCCAACTCTCAAAAAGTGAAATCTAACGATAAAACTATCAACACGAGTCCCATTCGAGGACCCACTTCCGGAACCCACCGTTACGGCAACCATGCTAGCAACAAAGACCAAAGCTATGACAATCGAGTCAACCACCAGATATCCTGAGAGATTCAGACTAACAGGAATCAGTAGCTTATTCCCGATTCGGAATGACTTGGGTTGCTTGTTACTTAAAACATGTTTCGAACTGACAACGTGGGACCGGTTACACCGACTCAAAAAAAGGAAGCCAAACAATGAAAAGGCTCCCACATTTTGATAAATCATGAAGTAATAGCTAAGCCCGTGACCACTGGTGTAAGATCTCATCTTTTTAAACCACTTAGCACAAGTAAAGTCAAAGACTCTCCCACAGCAAATGTTAGTATAGACTCCGATCCTGTTCAAAAGCAAATAAACCATTCTCTGACCCTGAGTGTAAAGCCATATCCCCATGCCTCTTCTTTTCTCAATCGGATTAAGGAAAATAACTTGGTCATTCATGTTCGGATTGAGGAGAGCTCCCACTTGTCCGTTCTGATATATCCTTTGAGCTCCGGATGGAGTGGGCTGTCCGGAAAGCTCCATTGATCTTGCACAAGAGAGCCTTTATTTGCTAACCAATCCGCAACCTTGTTGCCCTCTCTGTAGATGTGTGAGAACTTCACATTCATTTCTCCACTGTAGAAAATCAGTTTTGAAATGATGTGTTGCATTTTAATGTTCCCGGCATAGCCCCTTTCCAAGATATTCAGGATCACCCGTGCATCCACTTCGATCCATAAATTTTGGCATCCAATCTCGTAGGCTATTTTCATACCCTCCAGCATTGCCTCTAATTTAGCCATGACGTTTGTATCAAACTCCGATTCCCTTACTAAGGGCTGCTAAGGGGTTCCTAAACTCATCCCATATTACGCCCCCTATACCTGCCTGGCCCGGGTTCCCTCTCGAAGACCCATCCGAATGAAGCTTCAGCCATCCCGGCATAGGTCTACGCCAATGCACCAACTTGGGGGGTCTCGTAGGTGGTCGTTTTAACCGTATTCCAAGAGATTGTGCAATGTGAATGTCCCCTCGCCACCAAGAGTGGTCCATGCAATTTATCCTGTGAAGATTAAACAAATGTTTAGTAACATTGCAAATAATGTTAAGGTAGCTAAATGTGCCCCTTTTGTGTTTAGCTTTGTTCCTTTCAAGCCAAGTGTACCAAAATATCAGAAGAGGGATCACAATTCTGAAGTGCTTATGTGCACTAAACGGCGACGAATTCATCCAGTGAGTTCGTACTTGTCGTCCAGCCATAGTGTCGATCTTATCAGCATCCCAATCTCTGTTTCTCCACACTTCTCGAACCTTGACTAATTCTTGTGGATTTTGTATATAGTCAGCAAGTCTCCCTTCTTTCATCCAAAAATCATAAAATAGAGATATTTCTCCACTTCCTAAAATCCAAGCTATATTCCCTTCAGCTCTATCTCGGATACTACAAAATCTGCGTCAAATTCCCGAATGTGAGGGGCTGACATTCGCCATCAAGGGATGTCGATCCTTGCAATATTTTGCCTTCATGAAGTCAGACCAAAGATTCTGCTGAGTGGGCAACCGCCACCATAATTTCCAACTAAACGACGTGATCATGTCTTCAACCTGTCGTATCCCAAGCCGACCTTCAGACGTCGGGAAACATATGTTGTCCCATTTAGTCTAATGTATGCGCTTATGGTCGGAATCTGATCCCCAAAAAAATCTGTTGCAAATATGTTTGATGGTTTCAATCACTGACTTGGGTGGCTCCAACACATGAAGGAGGTGCATTTGTAAAGAGTAGATCACATATTTGATGAGCTATAATCTTCCTCCATAGGACAACATGTTCGATGCCCATCCTTATAGTCTTCCCCGGATTTTACTAATCATACCATCAAATAGTGAGGCTTTTTTCTGGCCTGTATAAAGTGGGACACCTAAATATCTCATTGGCAGAGCCCCACATTTGAACCCCAGCATATTCCTGACTCGCTCAGCCCAAATTGCATTATCCGCAAGATAGAACTCACTCTTGCTAGCATTAATTTTCTGCCCTGACAGTATCTCTGTAACAGCCCTACTCAGGGCCAAGTCGGGAAAGGAAAGTAAAGGGTTAATCCAGAAGCGTTTATAGCCTCAATCCTTATTAATTCTCTTTATGCATTGCATTTTATGTAACTTATTTGATTTTATGTGTTACACTTTAATTAAATGTTCGTAGATTTAATTATTTTCTCTATTTAACTCGTACCTTGAAACTCTTTTCATAAAAACTTAGAATTCTAATATTCATTCCCTTCTAGCACCTAAAACCCTTCATATGCTTCAAAACCCATTCCTACAGTTTTAGGTTGGAAATTACGAAAATACCCCTATAGCTCAAAAATATTCCTACATTTTCCGAAGCACTTTCACTACCCAATATTGTAACCAAAAGAATCCTCACATTATTTCGAGGATCGTGATACCCTCTGTGAATCATAATTCCCATTCTAACTCTAGTAGTATCAAAAACCGGTGAAAACCCTAGCTTATGATTCGATCATCAATAAATCCCTTCTCATCTACGTTTTGATATTCAAAATTATAACCAAAACGACACTTAAATTATTTTATGAATTTTCATGCATTTACCCAAAACTCGATCTCACCATAGCATATTTTATAAATTTTTTCCTTTCTAAAAATCATCATTTTATTTTGAACAAATTAGCTTTTATTCAATAATCGAAATTATACTTGAAACGATCCTTGAATTTTCCTCGACATTATAATGATTTTTCCAAACTTTAAACTTTATCATAGCTTCGTTTACATAATTTTCCTATGATTTTCATCATCTTTAATATTCATAATTTATAAACGAAAACTCTAAATATTCCACATTTATAATCAAAACAAAGCTCATTTTTCATTCATTCTTTCATCAATTCACTACTTCAAGTTTTTACCTCTCGACTCTTGAATAAATTTTATATTAATTTACATTTATTTTTATTCAAAATGACATCATCCATGACCACATGATCTTCTAGAATGATTAATTAAATGAGCATAATTTCTCCACATTTCCTAAGTTATTACCAAGCATTTGTTCATAATATAATTTAACCACATCTCCTAATTAATTACCAAGCATTTGTTGAAATCATAAGCAACCACATCTCCCTTAAACTTTCATAAATTGCTCAAAGACCCCTCATGACTACCTATAAATACCCCCCTTAAGCCTCATTTATACCTCACAAATCAACACACAAAATCACTCCCTCTCTCCCTAGCTCACGCCCCAACCCTCTCTCTCTCTACAAGGTATGTTTTCTTCTATTATTTCTTGCTTTATATTATGTTCTTAGTATAATAATAATAGTAGCATGTCTAGGATTAATTAAATTATGCTTTAGGAATTTATTTTTATGAAATATGTGCATAATATTGTTAGTTTAAATACAATGTGTGTACATTATGGAATTTTATTTAATTAAATGCATGAATTATGATATGATATAATGTGAATATGTATTTAAATGCTTATGATCTTGTTTGATTAAATTCATGCCTAGAGTAAATTATTTAGAATTATTTTTCATAGAAAGTTCATATATTTTGCTATATAATGCTTTAATCTTATGTTATGAATATGAATGTGATAGAACATGTTACACACCCTCTTTGAATATTCAAATAAGCTCAAGAACATGTTCATAATGTTCTTGGATGTGTGTGTGTGCACGTGTGTGCCGTGACTAGTGTGTGTATGTGTGTGAGTTTGATTTTGTGTTATAAAGTGTTTAATTCATATGAAATTGAATAGTAAATGTTTTCAATAGTAATCTTGACTTTTTGGTCAACCAAAATTAAATTAATTTCGAAATTAATAACAAACTAATTATAAAAATTAGTTTTGGAATTTTAAAGAAAGATTTTTCCCCGAATTTTCCAAAAATCGGTAAACTATGTAATATTTTCAAAGATAACCTACATTGTCAAATTTAACCATAAATCTTATTTCAAATCTTATAATTATAATTAGCATATGGTATATATATATATTTGATTAGCTAAAGATCCCATAAACCCTAAATTATTAATCAAATTCCCTTAAACGGGTAAATTTAGGGTTTACCGGGAAATCTTTAACATATTACATGATGTGTACCTTATGGTGTGTATGATTGATTAATTTGAATATTAGAACCTAGTTCTAAGCCAGTAGTAGTTATTACTTTCAGGCGAGGATATAATTGAACAGTGGAATCCCAAGGATTTTGTCTAGACCATCAAGACACTCGGTGAGGGTTAAAATGTTTTCAACTGGAATCATGCCTATACATATGTATCTATATAAAAACTATTTTCAAGCCTACCTATCATTTTGATTTACTACCCTATATACATATTATTGTACTACAATGTCCCTCTTAAGGGAAAAATACTTTCATGCCGGAATCAACGTTTTACTAGAACATTATATATATTTCAAGTTCATTTTATCAAAACATTGATTCCGGATTATGCAAGCAAAATATTGTTCTTGATTCATGTTATGGGCCACGGCTGTATCCGTAGCGAGCAATTACCTGGAAGGTATCGGGCCGAGGGTATTGTTGGTGATGCGGACTGCCACCACCTCTTGGTAGTGGTTTAACTGGAGGTTAGTTACTCCACACCAAGGGATGAGGGAGAGATAGCTGCCTCCCAAATCTAGTTCATGGTCTCTAGGGTTGGCTCCCCTATTGACACCAAGGAGTAGCGGAGTTATTATCATATTGGTTTTATTGAAGTATCGGTGTCTTGATCAACGCCGTTACTATTTTATCATGATTTAAGGAGTTACGGATGGAGAGGCCTAGCTTGCGGGCATTAAAGTTCTTGTTACAAACGGTTCATATTCCTACAAATATTCCAAGTTACCCTATCCCTATTTTTACAAATATTATGAACCGTTCCCTATTTGCTATATCCTATTGCCAATATTTTGATCAAGATCTTCTTGATTATATAAATATATATACATATACTTATACTTATAATTTATTACACCCCCTTCACTTAGTCACTTTGACTAACCCTCTCGCCTGGTTTCAAATGCATGATTTCAGGAATCCACGGAGCGACGCCTTAGAGGTATCTTGAAGCTTTAAGGTGTCATATCTTAGCCAATCAGGATTATACTAAGAGTGCACGTACATATTTCAATAAGCACTCTCCTATGAAATTAGATCTATCGCTGTAATTACTTATCCAACTTAATAATATGTGTTTCGTTATATATTATCCCCTTTTATTGCTCAAGTTTATTTTTCGTTACGTTTAAATTTCATACTCTGGTATTGTATAGTCTTGTCCGTTCGCCGGAGTATTTCTCGAGTGCTAGGTCTCACATCCACTCGGTAAGTACAACGGTGCGGGGTTGTAGTGTTAAGGGGCACTACAATCTCGTACTTCTCTAAGATGTTCTTTATGCGGTAGAGTGAAACCCTACAAGTGTTAGTGAAAATCACGGTATCATCGGCGTATGTAAGGTGAGAGACTTAAAGTTCACACCTTGCATCATACCTAGTGTTAGCATCCATAGCAACGAGTCTATTAAGCTCAAAGGAAAGGAAATCTGAAGCAATGATAAATAAGGAGGGGGATAGAGGATCACCTTGCCGCAACCCACGAGAAGATTTGAAAATACCTGATGAGGCCCCATTAATCTTGACAGAAAACCTGCAATTCTCAATGCAACATTTAACCCAGCTTATCCATTTGCTAGGGTTTACATCGGAGAACCTTGATTAAGAAGTCCCAATTCATACGATCGTACGCCTTCTCCATGTCCACTTTAAGAATTAAGTTCTTCGCTTTCTTTTTGCTCTTGATAGTGTGGACCATTTCTTGAGCGAGTAGAATGTTGTCACCTATGTTGCACGGACACGGACACGGCGACACGGACACGACACGACACGGACACGGCGACACGGATTTTTTCAAAATTTTAGGACACGACACGGCTCCGACACGGCTTTATATATATATATATATATTAAAAATATTAATTTATATAACACTAAGCCAAATATTCTTTACTTTATAAGTATAAAATAGTTTTTGACCTATACGCTCAATTGTAGCAATTAGTATTTGTTAATGTAATATTGAGGTTGGATAAATAAAAAACGAACAGGCTGACATACTGAATGACTCAATAAAGTAAATTACAAAGTTTAATGGGCCAAAGGCCCAAACGATTATTATAAAGTTTGATTAATTGATTGAGAGTTGGAGTCTTGGAGAAATATTTGGCTTAACCTAACCTAATGCGCCACAAATTCATCTACATTTCTTTCTACATTTTCCTCGCCTGCTCAAACTTAACGAAATGAAGCTGGGTTCTCCTCCTATGCGAGTACTCCATTCTAGAGAGTTTTCTGCCGCTGCACTTCATCTTTCTCACTGAGCTTTTGTCATCCGATATTCTGCCGACGGTGGTTCCTCAAATCCCGGATCTGACTTAAGCGATCGATTTAACAGGTGACCGACAATGTGTCCGGTCAGAACAGGCCACCAGAACCAACCTTCGGTTAGTCCAGAATGAACCTTTAGAAATCGGTCAAAAACTAACTTAAAAACCAAACTGGTGGCTTGCTCAAACCAAAAAAAGGAAAGGAAAAAGAAAAAATTTCAAACCTAACATATCTGATCTGAACAGTGAAGAAACCATTAAATCTTATGTCTGAATCTTTCGGCTTCCTTCTTTAATTTTGACGTTAATAAACTCCAATAATATAAAAAAGAATTGAAAATCAATGACAGAAATAAAAAGAACGATGAAGTTGTAGCCACCGGCAACTAGGGAGCGGTGGTAAACTTAAGTACATGGAAGCACGTCCTTTTGCCGAAGAAAGTCTAGAAAAATTATATTTTGCAGAGGATATGTTTTTGCTGGAAAGTGAATAATTGTAAGGATCTGGATCTTATTATTGTATGTTTGTTGTTTGGTATATCATCCTGCCACCATTTTTCCTTTGTCAACACAGAATTATCGTATATATCCATCGGTTTCATAGGAACAATATTATCAATTGAATATCTCAAATTGTTTCATCCAATAAGGACCATTTTTTAAAAATAATATTATTTTAATAATGAATTTAGAAAATGATATAGTATTGGGATGCGTTCAGATTTTTGATATAACTCGTGGGCAGCCTCCACGACACATTTTTAGAATTTTTTTATACAAACTCGTTGATGTCAGATACGATTTTTTTTTAATATTTTAATATAACTCGAGAAGAGCAACCGCGAGTTATTGTATTTTATTATTTTTTTTAAAAAAAAATCATTAAACTTGTGTTTCTCAGGCACGAGTTTATTATTTTAATTTTTTTTTTTATTGAAAACGAGATCTGCTCTGGTTTGACTAGATCTCATTTTTCCTCTCCCCCACCAACGATCCCCCCTTCTCCCCCAAACACCACCATTGTCGCTGCATTCCTTTGCCACCACCGCCTGTGCCTGTCGCCGACCCCCCGCCGCCGCTGCTGCTGCTGCTCCAAGACTCTGCCACCGCTTCCGCCCCAAGGTGGTGACGTCGACCCTGAGTTTTTTTTTTAAATTATTTATTTAATATAATTATAATCTTTTATATATAATTGATTAAATTAGTTTGTTAGTTGTGTTGGTTGCTTCGTTAATGTGCAGGGTTCGGGTCAGTTATGCCAATTGCTGAGAACCCGTTGGTAATCGAAGGCATATTCTGGGTGAGGAGTTACATATAGTTCCGTGTGTCTTCACTCCAAGGAACATCTACGGATTCTTGATGGTGGTTAGGTTCGGCGACAACAAACACGTTGAACAATTCAAGTTGGGAATCTAGATTTGTGTATCACCCCAAAAATTGATCATCGGTTATTTCAACGACTGTTTCGAGTTGTAACGAAAATCTTGATATATACCATGTCGAGAATAACTTAATATTATATTGGTCTCGTTGTAAACCAATTAGATCAAGAATATAATAAACGAGATCATGAAATGAGATTGATCGTGAAATTCTTATGATGGTTAATGGTGGTAAATCATAAGCAATACAATGATTTGACACTGTATAATTTCCACCATAATAGATAAATAACTCAATCTGATGGGGGTAAAATACGCTTGACCCACGTTTTGACACGTGGCACAGTCAACGCAGGACAAGTGGATTCAACGGCCCCCAATTAAGTCCCTACGAGCGTTCCAGACCTTCACTGAAACAAGGTCACACAAAAGTATGTCACCCTTCATAAAGCCCATGGTCACCCACGGCTCGCTAACGAGTGCCAACTTCGCTGCCATGCACGCCTCCATGGCTCTAATGAAATCATAACGAGCGTCATGATCCCCCAGACATACCCTCATATAACAACTGATTAACGGGGTCCTGCTCCCCCTCATTGCACTGCTTGGACGCTAATCCCCATGCGGATTTCCAAGTCCATCAGTCTCGGTTGACACGAGCGTGCCTCCCGCCCTCGTTACCAACCTCCAAAACGGCTCTCCGACACCTGTACAGGCCCACGCACCTGCTACTGTTGCAAACACTAACTTTTACCAACTTTTGCAGGAGATTCCTCCTAGGTTTCTCCTCATTGCGACACGTTTTAGAGCAACATTAGGGCAGGACCACATGAGTCTCAGGCCATTTTGAGGGCTCAACCGCCACCTCCGCCTGCAAAAGGGAAATAAGTTCTCAACCAAGGGGGAGAGGAGCGTCCCAAGCTGACAAGGGCAAAGAGCCCATAGAAAGAATCAAGACTGACGAGGAGGCCCACTCCCGAGCATCAAAACGAGGGCCACAGGCCTCCCAGCGAGGGAGCCAAGCAAGAAGGGAAGATCCCAACCTTCTCTCAGCTGTGCAAGACCAGCTGCAGGGGTTGCAAGATATGGTGGGACAGCTCTCTCGAGCGCGGTCTCAAGTCCCCTATGCCGGGGACGAGCGAGCCAATGCCAGAGATGCTCGTTATAACGTTCGTCAATAGCACGTTCCACGTCACTTGGAACAGGAGAAAAATTTTGGATATTATAACCACCATCCGCTCGCAAAAGATTCCCCCCTCGTGGAGGAGGTCCTAATGGCTCAGGCCGGCATGGGCAAGGTTCCTACCTTCGTCAACCGCTACGATGGAATCACAGACCTCGCAGAGCATATGGATCATTTTCTGCACCTGATGCACCTGTACGAGCATTCTAGCCATTACTGGGCTAAGGTTTTTGTCACTTCCCTTGTAGGAATGGCTCAAGAATGGTACAAGCGTCTTCCGCCTGGCTCGATCCATTCGTATGGTGAACTCACCGATGCATTCCTAAACTACTTCAATTTATTGAAGGCTCCTGTCACCGCACCCACTGCCTTATACAACTTGATTCAAGGCGAGCACGAGTCCTTTCGGTCATTCTTCGCTCGTTTCAATAAGGAGGTGCTCTTAGTGGAGAGGCCTTCCATGGATTTTCTGATCCATGTTCTTTTCAATGCCTGTAACCACAAGTAGTATGTGAGCAAGAAATTTTCTGATTCCATCGTAAAGAAATGCCCCACATCCCTCATGGCGATGAGAGAAATAGCCGAACCCTACTTCGCGCTCGAAGACATGTACGGGTCTAATGCTCCCAGGCCTTATGGACCCCTTAAAAGGGAATGAGCGCAAGAAGAGCCCCACAAAGAACGCCACAAGTCACCGCCTCCTCCACGGAGATTCGAGCATGTCCCCCTCAATAGGCCTAATTCGGAGGAATTTGCCCTATCTGACAAGAAGCTTTTCAAAAGGCCCACGAAGATGAAGGATACTGAGGCGTTAAAACGCTCGAATAAGTACTGTGCCTTCCATAAACAAAAGGGGCATGACACGATGAATGCCGCCAGTTGGAGGCTAAAATCCAGAGGCTCATCGTGGGCGGCCACTTGAAGGAATTTGTAAAAATACTGAAGCGGTATGACGAGCGATGCAACGAGCGTTCAAGGAGAGAAGAAGGAGTCCATCGCGCTCCATGAGCCCACAAAACAAGAGAATGCCCCTTTCGCGGTCATCAACATGATTGCGGGTGGTTCATCAGGAGGGGATTCCAACGCTTCTCGACGCCGATATGTCCGGAGTTACGATCAAAGCCCCTCGGTGTCCAGACTAGTCTATGCCATCAAAGAAGTGAGCAGTCAACGCTCGAAGGAGGATGAAGTTGTTGGATTTAGTGATAAGGACTTGGAACACATTGTAACACCCCATGGGGTCGGTGAAACCTCTGACTGCCCCATGGTGGTTAGTTTAGATGTCCACAATTACATTGTAAAGAGGGTGTTAGTGGATAGTGGAAGCTCTGTTAATATTTTGCCCTATATCACGTTTCAGAAAATGAATATTACTAACATCCCGCTCGAGCCCCTCAAAACAGCCCTCATCGGCTTTGGAGGCTCTGAGGTGGTCCCACAAGGACAGATCCGCTTGGCCACCTCTTTTGGTCAGGCCCCACAGCGGAAAACGCTCATGGTCATCTATCCTGTGGTGGAGATTGAGATCCCTTACAACATTATTATTGGGTGCCCGGCCCTCGTCGACTTCAAAGCGATCATCTCCACCTATCATCAGAAGATCAAGTTCCCCACCCCCTATGGAGTTGGGGAAGTTCTCTGCAACGTGCGAGAAGCCTGGGAATGTTACATGTTATCACTCAGGAAACCCAAGAGTGAGAAAACGTTTCAAATTGGATCCACAAAGAAGTCGGTGGATTTTTCCAACCTCAACGAGGAGGGCCCTGTGCGGAAGAGGATCAAACTGAACAAAAAGAAAAACAAGAAGAAGGACACCAGCGTTGGAGGTAACCCCGAAGCCCTGCTCAGTAAGGTTGGTGAGTCTTCCTCTGATGAGGAGACTAACGAGCGCGGCAAAGAAACAAACGGGGAGCAGTTATCGAGAAAGAAAAGGGCGCTCGAACTCCCTCGCCCTGAGATCCGAATCGAGCCTATGGAGAAATTTATCACTACTGAGTTGGAACCTGGAAACAAGGATAAAACCACTCAGATTGGGTCTAATCTTTCAGGACCCTCGCAGATCATGATGATAGACTTCCTTAGAGAGAACATTGACGTTTTCGCGTGGAAAGCATCTGACCTTACTGGGATTGACCCGAGCGTCATAGTCCACAGACTCAACGTGGACCTCTCCTTTAAACCAATCAAACAGAAGAAGCGAGATGTGCACGGTTTTCGAAAGAGGGTTATTGAGGAGGAGGTTAACAAGCTCCTCGAAGCTCAGTATATTAAGCCTATACTATATCTAGAATGGCTGTGTGATGTGGTCTTGGTACCCAACAACGCTAACAAATGGTGCATGTGCAACGATTTCACTGATCTTAAGAAGGCCTGTCCCAAGGATCCCTACCCTTTGCCTCGAATTGATCAACTGGTAGATTCGACCACCGGCTGCGAACTCATGAGTATGATGGATTCCTTTCAAGGGTATTATCAAATTTTTATGGCCCCTAAGGACCGTCCCAAAACCTCATTTGTTGTCCACTTGGGTGTATACTGCTTCTTAGTCATGCCTTTTGGGCTCAAGAACGCGGGAGCTACCTACGAACGAATTGTTAACAGGATGTTTGAGAAAGAAATTGGAGGGTCCATGGAGGTATATGTGGACGATATGATTGTTAAGAGCGAGCGTCATGGCTCACACCTTGAGGATCTTAAGCGCACACTTGCCGTCCTGCGCCAATACGGCATGAAGTTAAATCCCTCAAAGCTATTTTGGACATCCCTTCCCCTCGTAACCTCAGGGAAGTACAAGTGTTGGTAGGGAAAATCATCTCTTTAAATAGGTTCATCTCACGCTCGGTGGACAGGAACCTCCCTTTCTTCAAAATTCTACGCAACGCTCGAACTTTTGCTTGGACTGAGGAATGTGAGAGAGCGTTACAGGACATGAAGGCTTACCTTTCGAGCGCACCACTCCTGACAAAGCCAATAGAGGGTGAAAGGTTGTTCATGTATCTCTCCGTTTCCAGCGAAGCTACGAGCGCAGATCTTGTGGCCATACGGGAGCGTAAATATTTGCCCATTTACTATTTAAGCAAAACATTACAAGGGGCTGAGAGGAAGTATTTGGAAATCGAAAAGTTCGCATTCGCCCTCATCAATGCGTCCCGAAGATTGAGGCCATACATCCAGGCACACTCAATCACTGTCCTCATGGATCAACCATTAAAACAAGTTCTGTCCAAGCCGAACGTATCTGGGAGACTGATAAAATGGGACATAGAGTTAAGCCAGTTTGACTTAAGCTTCGAGCCCAGGGCAGCCATACAAGAGCAAGTAGTTGCGGATTTATTAATCGAGCGGTTTGGGCTAGAGCCCACGATCCTTGACAACCAGGGCCTTTGGATCCTGCACATGGATGGTTCCTCAACCTCTCAAGGGGGAGGAGCAGAGGTAACCCTTAGAGACCCCAATGGAGTCGAAATAGACTTCGCAATCAGATTGGACTTCCAAGTCACCAATAACGAAACAGAGTACGAAGCTCTCGTACAAGGGCTGAAAATTGCTTTTCAAAATGGAGCTTCCAGGATTACCGCTTATGTTGATTCACAATTGATTACGAGCCAGATCGAAGGAACTTATGAGGCTCGAGAAACCACCATGGTGCAGTATTTGGAAAAGGCAAGAGAGATCATTGGGAAATTCAAGGAATTCCACTTACTCCAGGTCCCACGAGCAGAAAACGAGCATGCTGACGCTCTATCAAAATTTGCTTCAGCACTGAAAGGTACCAACGAGCGCTTTGTCACGTTCCTTAGAACTGAAGAGCCATTGATAAAGGAAAAGATCACCAAACAAGTGGTAGCCATGATCGATCCGCGCGAGCCCTGTTGGCTCGACGACATAGTCAGATTTAACAAAGATGGCGTTTGTCCCACTAACAAGGTGGAGGCACGGAAAATTAGGAACAAGGCCCCTCGATTTTCTCTGGACTCCGAGGGGAGACTATTCAAGATGTCTTTTCAAGGCCCGCCAATGAGATGTCTAAGGCCCTCGCAAGCTAAAGAAATGCTCGAACATATTCACAGTGGAAGCTATGGAAATCATTATGGGGGGCGTATCCTTGCTAAGAAAGTCCTAAGGAGCGGGTTCTATTGGCCCTCGATCCTCCAAGACGCCATTGAATTCTCCAAGAAGTGTCCCAAGTGTCAATTTCACTCTAATCTCCCTCAATTGCTAGCTGCTCAGATGATCCCTATAGATTTCTCGTGGCCCTTTGACAAATTGGGAATTGATATTGTGGGCCCCTTGCCCATGGCGGTTGGACAGAAAAAGTTCATCATCTTAGCCGTTGATTACTTCACCAAGTGGGCCGAGGCTGAGGTCGTAGCAAAGATCACTTTTAGGGTCGTGAGGGACTTCATATGGAAGAACATTATCTGCAGGTATGGCATACCGAGGGTACTTATTTCAGACAATGGGTCCCAGTTCATAGCGGCGGATACTCGAGAATGGTGCATAGAATTGGGAATTAAGCAATGCTTTACTTCCATAGGTCATCCCCAGGTTAACGGGCAAGCGGAAGTCACCAACAGGGTCATTTTGCAACACCTAAAGACAATGCTCGAAAGCAAGAAAAGCGAATGGGCAGAGGAATTACAAGGAGCCTTATGGGCTTATCGCACCACTCCACGAGCGGCCACCGATGAAACACCCTTCACGCTCGTTTATGGATCAGAAGCAATGATACCCGCGAAAATTGCGTAGGAATCCGCCCGTGCGGCATACTTCGAGCCTAGAGCCAACGAAGAGAGTAGAGCGCTGGAGTTGGACCTCCTGGAAGAAAAGAGAGACAAGGCATGGGCACTGATCCACCAGTATAAAGCATCCGTCACTCGGCAATACAACAAACGAGTTAGCGAAAGGACCTTTCAGCTGGGGGACTTAGTCCTAAAGAAAGTGGAAGTCTCAAGGCATGTGGGCAAGTTAGATCCCAACTGGGAAGGTCCATACAAGATAATACAAGTGCGAGCAAACAACACGTGCACGCTCGAGTCATTGCAGGCGAGCGTCTCCCCCGTCCCTGGAACGCATGCAACCTTAGACGATTTTACGTTTGAAATAACTTTGTAAAAACCCCACGATTGGGCCTGATGTGTTTACTGTTTCTTAGAAAAATTATAATAGAAATTGTTTTAAGTGTTTGTCTAATTTTCAAATGTGCAGGCAGTCTGAGATTCTCCCTTGGGACCCCAAGCGCAAAACTACGCAATCCCAGGGTGCTTGAATCCCTTCTTACCTAAAAAATCAAGGGCCCAAAACTGCGGCATGACCTCACGAGCGTACTTATTCAGTACCTCGGGAAGTCCGCATAGAGCCCCATCTATACACACGAGCGTCCTAGTAGGCCCGGGTCGCCTATAAAACAAGCGCCCGACCCTCGAAAATGGGACCTGTTGTGAAGTCTGATCAAGCGCCAAGAGAGAATTAGGGGGTCATGAACAATGTCCCTCGTGCCAGGCAGGAGCATCCCAGTAGGCCTGGGTTGCCTCTGACACAGGCACCTAGCGCTCGAAAAGGGGACCCGTTGCAGGACTTGATCCAGTGTCAAGGGGAATCAAGGGTCTAAAAAACACCGCCCCTCGTACCAATGTTAGTTATAATCTCCGAGGGAAGAAACTTTTAGACAAGTTTCTACAAGTCCTTAACCGGGATGCCCAAGAAGTGGGACCAGGGACACTACACAACCTTAAGAAAATTTTCACAAAGTCTGGAAGCAGGGCAACCTCCTAGTAAGACCCTCGTGATTGACTCCAAGACTTGGCAAAATTTTAAGTTTTTGTAAGGTTTGAACCAGGGTGCCCTCCAAGTTCACCCAAAACCTGCCATAAACCTTTCCCTCTTTAGGTGAATTTTCACAAGCCTAGAACGAGGACAGTTTTCAAGTAAGACCCTCGTGATTTCTCAAGACTTAGCAAAATTTTCCAAGTTTTACATCTTTTACTTAGCATGTTACCCAGAGTCTTAACATCGCAAGATTTTGATACAACAAGCGCAAAGTGAAAATTTTGTAACAAGCATTGCTGTAGCACCCGGAACGCTACGCACCACATCCCCCGCACTATAGCCCCAATCCACATATGAAATGATCAATCCATACGTGAACCAAAGCTACAGCGAACGGGAGACAATAAAAAAAACACTACACAAGGCTAGGCGAGTGGGGTAATTCTCCAACCTTACACCGACTGTGTACAATCAATCAATCAATTGTTCAATAGTTAGGTGATCATGCAATTCATTACGGTACACAATTAGCAGTTTCAGTCCATCCTTCTTCCTCCGGGTGATGGTGGGATTGCAAGGCCCCACCATCCAATCAGTCTGGGCAGAGGGTACATGAATCCCTAAGCCCGGAACTCCTTCCTCCCCTAATCTCCTAGGGGGTTCAGGGGTCATCCCAATTTCGTGAGAGTAGCTCTCGAGTTACCCGTCAGCCCATGTTTTCCCGGTTGGCTCGAGCCACTACCCTCGGGCCCACAGTGCAATACAATACTCGCCCAATCAATCAATTCTTACCAAAGTTTGATAAATCATTTGAAAACCAATCTCATTTGAAAACTATAAATAAATAGATAAGTTTTGGCTTAAAACTTCACATAGGGTTATACGAGTCCTATGTATCTAGAATTAAACCTCACCTGAACGACCCAAAACAAACAAGGAAACAGCTCACGGGGCCTGCTCCTCGTCACCAGGAAGCTGGTCTGTGCAAGAAAGATAAATGTCCATTAGACACGTCTCAAAATGTACCAAATAGGACGAACGGCGGAAATGCAACGAGTATGATAGAATGTACCATGAAAATATCTCGTTCTAACATGTAAGCAATCATATAATACATGCATACGTACAACCATGCATGCAAAACAAAATGCATGAAAAACAGAGGGTGGCACGCCCGTGCCACCAAAATACACTAAGCCGTGACACCCCCGTGTCGGGGTACAGTGGACCATGCGTGAAAATAGAAGGTGACACGCCCGTGTCACCCTTACAAAGCAAACTGTGACACCCCCGTGTCACGGTACAGAAAACCCAGGCCATCAAGCACCCCCGTGTCACGCTGAAAGAGGAAAATGTGACACGCCCGTGTCACGTACACAGAAAAACAGGGCATAGCAGCAGCAACAACGAACCAAAAACAACAACCAACAAAATGATCCAAACCCAAGTCCAAACGCATATAAATCATGCAATAAACATACTAGCTTACATATAGATCATCAACAACTCATAAAACACAAAATTCCAAGGTAGATCATCAAAGATTCATCAAATGAAACCCATTTCATCATTCATGCTCCAAGTTCAATATCAACAAGTTGAATGCATATAACTTAAGCTCAAAGCTCCTAAACATATATCCAACAACAAATACACATAATAACCAATATATATCCAAGCCCTATCTATCACATAAATCCAAGAAATTCGTCAAATTTCCAAAAATACCTCAAATGAAAGAAATGGAAGATGAGATGAAGATATGATGTTGATGATGCTTGAATGATCCCAAAGCCCACAAATATGAAGCTTGTATGATGAAATCTTCCACCTAGCTTGAAGAGGGTTGGTTCGGTTGGCAAGAAAACAAGAGCAAGTGTGTATGTATTGTGTTGTATGAAATGGGAAGAAAAAGGAACGTAATGGCTGCTATGAAGGAGAAGAAATTGGCCAATATTGCTATTAAGTCCTCCCATTACTTAAGTTATGCAATGAGCTAGTTCAATTCCATAGCAAATGATCAATTAAGTCCAAGGAAATATTAATGTAATTGAGTCTCCAAATTCATGAAAATGAGCAAGTAAGGCCATAAAGAATTAAATCGCGTTCGGGAAATTAATTCACATTGCAATTAAATTCAATTTATGCAATAATTGTGATATGATATGAATTTTCAATAAAACACTAAGAATATAATTTTGTAAAATCATGTCATGACAAGGAAAATGAATTAAATGATCAATTAATAATTAAAATATAACTCTCAAACCCACACGTGTCGATCATACCTGAAATGCCGAAAGCTGAGGCGTTACATCCTCCCTCCTTAAAAGAATCTGGTCCCCAGATTCACTGATCGGAAGGAAACAACTCTGGATGGAACCGTCTCATCTTGTCTTCAGTTTCCCACATGGCTTCTTCGGTCTTGTCACTTCTCCAAAGAACCTTAACCAGGGGAATCTTCCGGTTTCTTAATTCCTGAAACTTCTTATCCAACAACTTAACCGGTTTCTGAACAAAGGTAAGGTTTGGTTCCAATTCCACTTCTTCAATGGGAATGATCTCGGTTTCATAGGGGTAGTATTTCCTTAACTGAGTGATGTGAAATACATTATGAATCCCCGTGAGGCTCGGTGGTAGGTCCAATCTATAAGCAACTTCTCCAACTCTTTCCAAAATCTCATAAGGACCTAAATAACGAGGCTTAAGCTTACCTCCTTTCCTAATCCGAGAAAATCCTTTACGTGGAGACGCCTTCAAGAATACCCGGTCTCCAACTTCAAACTCGAGATCCCTTCTACGACGATCGGTGTAGCTCTTCTGTCTGTCCTGAGCTGATTTCATCCGTTGTTTTATTAATTGGACTTTCTCAATCATAGCTTCAACAGCCTTAGAAGGTTTTTCCAATTGCTCACTTTTCTTAACACCTTCTTGCTTAGTCCATTTCCACTCTTCCAAGTCAAGGAACAACGGAGAACGACACTTCTGACCATAAAGAAGCTCATACGGTGCCATTCCAATCGAAGCTTAAAAACTGTTGTTGTAAGCAAACTCAATCAAAGGTAGCTGATCATGCCAAGAAGACTGAAAATCCAAAGAACAAGCTCGAAGCAAATCCTTGAGATACCTTATTAATCTCTCGGACTGACCATCAGTCTGAGGATGAAATGTTGTACTAAACTGGAGCTTCGTACCCAAAACCTCTTGCAATTCACGCCACAACTTCGAAGTGAACCGCGGATCTCTGTCTGAAACTATACTAACCGGAATCCTATGAAGTCTAACAATCTCCCGGTTATAAAGCTCGGCTAGCTTGCGAATCTTATACGACATCCGAACCGACAGAAAATGTGCAGACTTCGTCAAACGATCCACAATCACCCAAATTCCATCGAATCCACCTTTCACCTTAGGTAATCCGGACACGAAATCCATCGTCACCTGTTCCCACTTCCATTCAGGAATAGGTAGCGGCTGAAGTAGACCTCTCGGTTTCTGATGCTCGGCTTTCACTTTCTGACAAGTGAGACAGTGCTTCACATACTCGGCCACATCATTCTTCAATCCACGCCACCAATAATATTGCCTTAAATCCTTATACATCTTGTTTCCTCCGAGGTGGATAGAATAAGTCGATCTGTGAGCTACCTCGAGCAATACCCGTTTCAACTCTTCGGGTACAACCACTCGGTTTTTGAAATGAAGAAGACCGGTTTCATCAAACCCGAATGGACACTCCGGATCAGCTCTTGCCTTAGCTACCAATCTCTGAACTTCCACATCCGTACTCTGAGCCTCAAACAACCTGTGCTTCAAATCCGGCTGAACCGAAATATTAGAAACTCGAGCCCTTACAACAATTGGCTCGATTCCACTACTTCTACCCACTTCCAAGCTTGATACACTAACCTTCCTATTAAGTGCGTCGGCGACCACGTTGGCTTTGCCGGGATGGTACTTGATCGTGCAATCATAATCTTCCAACCTTTCCATTCAACGTCGTTGCCTCATATTCAAATCCTTCTGAGTGAATAAATACTGGAGGCTTTTGTGGTCGGTGAAAATCTCGAAAGACACCCCACACAGATAATGTCTCCACTTTCCAAGTGCAAAGACTACGGCGGCGAGCTCCAGATCATGTGACGGATAATTCTTCTCATGCTCTTTCAACTTCCGGGATGCATAAGCAATTACCTTACCCTTCTGAGTCAACACACAACCCAAGCCTTCCTTAGAAACATCCGTAAAAACAGCATATCCTTCAGAACCTTCCGAAAGGGCTAACATTGGAGCAGAAACTAACTTCTCTTTCAAGAAAGTGAAACTCTTCTCACAACCTTCATCCCAATCGAATTTCACATTCTTCTTCATCAACCGTGTTAAAGGAGCTGCTAACTTGGAGAAATCTTTAAAAAACCTCCGATAATAACCTGCCAATCCCAAGAAACTCCTGATCTCCGAGGCATTCTTAGGTTTCTCCCACTTCAAAACCGACTCAATCTTTGAAGGATCGACCTCCAAACCATTACCTGAAATCACGTGACCCAAGAATGACACCCTGTCAATCCAAAACTCACACTTGCTGAATTTGGCAAATAACTGATGCTCCTTCAAAGTCCTCAATACCAACTGAAGATGCCTTGCATGCTCCTCGGCAGACTTAGAGAAAACCAAAATATCATCAATGAAGATAACCACGAACTTATCCAGAAAAGGCCTGAAAATCCTGTACATCATATCCATAAAAGCTGCTGGGGCATTAGTCAAACCAAACGGCATCACTACAAACTCATAATGCCCATACCGAGTATCAAATCCTGTCTTAGAAATATCCTCTGCTCGGATTCGCAGCTGGTAGTAGCCTTGTCTCAAATCCAATTTCGAGTAGACTTTAGATCCCTGTAGTATGTCAAACAACTCCTCGATATGTGGAAGAGGATACTTGTTCTTGATCGTCATCCGGTTCAACTCCCTATAGTCTATACACATCCTCAAAGTCCCGTCCTTCTTCTTTACAAACAAAACCGGTGCACCCCAGGGAGAAGAACTCGGTCTAATGTACCCACTCTCCAACAACGCATCAAGTTGAGTCTTCAACTCTTTCAACTCGGCCGGAGCCATACGATACGAAGTCTTGGAGTACGGCTCTGCGTTAGGGTACAGATCGATCACAAACTCAATTTCCCGTTCTGGAGGTAACGAATCCAATTCCTCAGGAAAGACCTCGGGAAACTCTTTCACTACTTCCGTTTCTTCCAACTTACTTTGGTCCTGGGGTTTGTTGAGAATGTAAGCAATAAAACCCGTGGCGCCATCTCGAACCAACCTATGAGCTTCAGAGAAAGAAAGTAGAGGCACAGTCTTGGAACTCCAACCCACTACCAAATTTGATCCCAACTGAACCGTCTTCGCCCTGCAATCCACGGTGGCAGAATGTCTGTACAACCAATCCATGCCCAAAATGGATCCATAACAAGTCATCGGCAGCTCAATGAAGTCTGACAAAAAAACTCGGCCCTCGATACTCACCGGAACCTCTCTGAACACCCGATCAGATTCTAAACTACCACCAAAAGGAGTACTAACCACATAACATGCAGAAGAGCGAGTAACAGACAAAGGCAAAGAAACATATATAGCACTCGAAAGAAATGAGTGAGTAGCTCCCGGATCAAATAAGGTATGAATGTTCGTGCCATGTATGCAAATGGTACCTTCAACTACCGCGGCTGGATCAACATCAGCATCCTGCTGCTCTTCATCCAAAGCATAAGCACGAGCCCTGATCAGTGGTCTCTGTGCTCCCGGCAGTGGCATCCTGCGGTCTGGACATCCGTCGACCATATGCTCGTCGCTCCCACAAATCAAATATAAACCCAGACGCCTCATGCAGTTATCATAGATGTGCGTCCTCTGACCACAGAAAGTACAAGCAGGCCTCTCGGGTGGTGGTGGCAAAGCTGGAGCAACTGGAGCTCTAATCACTGGTCCCGCTGGTCGGGGCTTCTTCCCTGGGACCTTCGGAGCTGGTAGTGGAGAAGAATAAACCATCGGCCTCTTGCCTGAAGCAGAACCCGAACCTGAACCTTTATACCCCAATCCGGAACCTCTAAAACCCGATCCAGAACCTGAGCCCGAACCTGAACGATAAGTAGACCGCCTCGCATTCACTGAATCCTCAACCAACAATGCCTTCTTGGTAGCCTTCACCTATGTGCTCGTGTTGACCGCCTCGATCGTTGCCTGAATATCCGATCTAAGGCCCTGAACAAACTGCATCGCCTTATGGAAATCGTCACTCGCTATATTAGGAGCATAGCGAGACAATCTCTCAAACTCGGCGATATACTCTGAAACTGACCGGCTTCCTTGCTTAAGTTCTGTAAATTCCTTCAATCTTCGAGTACGAGAAGATGGAGGAATAAACTTGTTCTTGAACTTCCTGATGAAAACTGCCTAATTTACTTCCTTGCCTGCAGCATCTAACACAATCCGGGCACTCTCCCACCATGAATATGCCTCGCCCTGAATCAAAGAAATAGTGCATCGGGCCTTTTCCTGGGACTCACACGGGATAAGCTCCCATATCCTCTCAATTTCCTTCGGCCACTGCTCAGCCTGAATATCATTCCCTTTATAGAACTTGAGAGGATGCTGGTTCTGGAACTCCCTGAAAGCTAATGAAATCTGGCCTCCCGGCTGTGGTGGTGGAACTGGTGGTGGTGGAGGAACATAATCCCTAACTCTCTGATCACGGCGTTCATAAACTCCTGTGGCTGAGCCTGAGGAAGTGGAGGAGGAGGTGGTGATCTCTCCCGGCGATGATGACGACGATGTTGATGTCTAGGAGAACGATCATGGTGATGTCCATCGCGAGCCATCCTGAAATCAAGGCACTATTATGCATGTTCAATTAGTAGGTGCAAATGTGTGCAAATAATTCACAAATTGCACATAAATTCAAAAATTCGAACAATTCACCAAATTCAAGTGAGTTCAAATAGGTCAAGTAGGTTCAAATATATCAAATAACGATGCAAGACTCTCAAGTCGACACTTAGTTCCTATGCCATGCGACCTAGACTCACAAGACACGACACAAGAGACCCGGTTTTGCAAACCGGGCTCTGATACCACCGTAAGATGTAGCACCCGAAACGCTAGGCACCACATCCCCCGCACTATAGCCCCAATCCACATATGAAATGGTCAATCCATACATGAACCAAAGCTACAGCGAACGGGAGACAATAAAAAAAACACTACACAAGGCTAGGCGGGTACCCTCAAGTAAAACCAACCCAACAATGCAGAGTAGATAGAAGCGGAAGCAGTTATTCATTCAATACTTATAGGTACCATATTTATTTAGTTACTAATAGATACCAACGTTCCATATCAATACAATATCATCTCTAATACAAGTGACAATACATGCTACAAAATATATAAAATATCTGTACATGAACAAAATGTGAGATGAAGTGTGCTAGACCCGAATTAAAGACACTCTAGACTCTAATTCCCGACTAGCACGCCCTGCAAAACAACTGAAAAGTTGAGGTGTCAGTCCAACACGGACTGAGCAAGGGGTATAAATAAATATAAGCGCACATACATGCAAGTTATAATCTCGGGTAATAATTTTGGAAAAATAACAATACAACTTAGTAAAGTAAGAGATTCTATCGCCCGAGGTTACAACTAATTCAATTTGTCAGTTAAATCAATTCAATACAATCAATTTGTGGCCCGGCGAGTGGGGCAATTCTCCAACCTTACACCGACTGTGTACAATCAATCAATCAATTGTTCAATAGTTAGGTGATCATGCAATTCATTACGGTATACAATTAGCAGTTTCAGTCCATCCTTCTTCCTCCGGGTGATGGTGGGATTGCAAGGCCCCACTATCCAATCAGTCTGGGCAGAGGGTACATGAATCCCTAAGCCCGGAACTCCTTCCTCCCCTAATCTCCTAGGGGGTTCAGGGGTCATCCCAATTTCGTGAGAGTAGCTCTCGAGTTACCCGTCAGCCCATGCTTTCCAGGTTGGCTCGAGCCACTACCCTCGGGCCGACAGTGCAATACAATACTCGCCCAATCAATCAATTCTTACCAAAGTTTGATAAATCATTTGAAAACCAATCTCATTTGAAAACTATAAATATATAGATAAGTTTTGGCTTAAAACTTCACATAGGGTTATACGGGTCCTATGTATCTAGAATTAAACCTCACCTGAACGACCCAAAACAAACAAGGAAACAGCTCACGGGGCCTGCTCCTCGTCACCAGGAACCTGGTCTGTGCAAGAAAGATAAATGTCCGTGAGACACGACTCAAAATGTACCAAATAGGACGAATGGCGAAAATGCAACGAGTATGATAGAATGTTCCATGAAAATATCTCGTTCTAACATGTATGCAATCATATAAGACATGCATATGTACAGCCATACATGCAAAACAAAATACATGAAAAACAGAGGGTGGCACGCCCGTGCCACCAAAATACACTAAGCCGTGACACCCCCGTGTCGGGGTACAGTGGACCATGCGTGAAAATAGAAGGTGACACGCCCGTGTCACCCTTACAAAGCAAACCGTGACACCCCCGTGTCACGGTACAGAAAACCCAGGCCATCAAGCACCCCCGTGTCACGCTGAAAGAGGAAAATGTGACACGCCCGTGTCACGTACGCAGAAAAACAGGGCATAGCAGCAACAACAACGAACCAACAACAACAACCAACAAAATGATCCAAACTCAAGTCCAAACGCATATAAATCGTGCAATAAACTTACTAGCTTACATATAGATCATCAACAACTCATAAAACACAAAATTCCAAGGTAGATCATCAAAGATTCATCAAATGAAACCTATTTCATCATTCATGCTCCAAGTTCAATATCAACAAGTTGAATACATATAACTTAAGCTCAAAGCTCCTAAACATATATCCAACAACAAATACACATAATAACCAATATATATCCAAGCCCTATCTATCACATAAATCCAAGAAATTCGTCAAATTTCCAAAAATACCTCAAATGAAAGAAATGGAAGATGAGATGAAGATATGATGTTGATGATGCTTGAATGATCCCAAAGCCCACAAATATGAAGCTTGTATGATGAAATCTTCCACCTAGCTTGAAGAGGGTTGGTTCGGTTGGCAAGAAAACAAGAGCAAGTGTGTATGTATTGTGTTGTATGAAATGGGAAGAAAAAGGAACGTAATGGCTGCTATGAAGGAGAAGAAATTGGCCAATATTGCTATTAAGTCCTCCCATTACTTAAGTTATGCAATGAGCTAGTTCAATTCCATAGCAAATGATCAATTAAGTCCAAGGAAATATTAATGTAATTGAGTCTCCAAATTCATGAAAATGAGCAAGTAAGGCCATAAAGAATTAAATCGCGTTCGGGAAATTAATTCACATTGCAATTAAATTCAATTTATGCAATAATTGTGATATGATATGAATTTTCAATAAAACACTAAGAATATAATTTTGTAAAATCATGTCATGACAAGGAAAATGAATTAAATGATCAATTAATAATTAAAATACAACTCTCAAACCCACACGTGTCGATCATACCTGAAATGCCGAAAGTTGGGGCGTTACAATTGCGGGGAATAAAAAGGCACTCAATCATGGAAAGAAAAATTCTTCATTAATAACGATTCAAAGTTTACAAAACAATGGCACAAGGGCCCATGGAATTCTCTGGAAAATTAAAGGGATACAATAAAATTTCATCATAAGAAAGCCGAGAGGAATTTGAAGCACGGGAGCGACATCCTCCTCCAAATTCACGATCACATTCTGAGCGGCGGCGACGGGACCTTACGCTTGGGGAGGAGGAGCTTGGGGACCCTGAGCATCAGGGATTGGAGCCTCCGGAAGCACAGGAGCATCAGCAGGAGGGATGGAACGTTCGAGGGCATGGGGCTCTAGTTCGAGATTCCCGAGCCGAGCCCGGGGGTATTCGAATGCAAGCCCGAGCCCCCCATTTCTCAGCTCGTGGCTCGCGAGCTACACTATTAAATTTTTTTAAAAAAATATATATATAATATATATAGATTGTATAATGTATATTATTACTTATTAACTTATCAGCCTAAAATCTACACATTATAGTACACAACTTCTCTCTCTCTTAAGTCTCAAGTGAACCCTAAATTTCATTTCCCCATTTCTATTTCGGCCGCCACCATCTCTCACGACTGCAAGCTCTAAGCTCCAGCGACCACCACCAACGCCGGCCACCATTTCTCCAACGCAGCTGCAAGCTTCAAGCTCCAGCGACCACCACTAACGCCGGCTAGCATTTCCAACGTAGCTGGAAGATCCAGCGACCACCACCTCTCGCTGACCCGCATCCGCGCCGCCACCACCATGGAACGTCCACTAGCTCCAGATTCCAGCCCAGGTATGTTCAGGCTTTCAGATTCCTTCCTTTCTTTAGCTACATTTTAATTTTATCTTAGAAAATGGAAATGAAGTGTTATTTCTTCAATTCTTTTTTTTCCCCTTGAATTCTTGTTCAATGTGTTCAAGATTCTATTTTTCATGATGTGTTAGAGAGAATTTTGAGGTATATGTATCACGGACTCCAGATTAAAAAATGCAGTGGTTTTCAATAGTTGGATAATTTTATTAATTTTGACTATCTGCCGACTTTGATTTTGATGGATTATGAATGTTTTGCCTGAGTTCAGTAACCAATAATCTGCATGCTCAAGGTGTGGTCAGTGGTGGAACTAGCTAATAGATGCATGATTAATCTGATGATTTATTGTAAATCGTTTAATTAATTAGAGGAGATTGCATCTAGATAATTTATCGATTTTATTGACACATTGTTTCTTTATGTTTAAGGCCTGCAAGAAATGTCAACTTCTCAATCAAGAAATGAGTCACAAGCCGAGTCGACTCCTGTAACTCCGGCAACTCCTGTAACTCCTATAACATTCTCTGGAGAAGAAATTAATTTGAATGATGAAGATGATATAATCTGTGTATAAATCTGTTGATATAATCTGTGTATAAATGTGTTTGTGGAAATCTGTTGATATAATCTGTGTATAAAAGTGTTTATCTATTTCATATAAAAGCTATTTTATAAAATCTGTGTATAAAAGTGTTTATATAATCTATTGTACAAATGTGTTTGTAAAATAGGTTTCATGTTAGTGTTCAGTCAACTTCAATTAATGATCAACATCCTGATCAGTTTGTGCCAAAGTGTTTATCCATTGGTTTGCTCCAATTAATATGTTTCATGTCAGGTGATTTTATCTATTTTATATAAAAGCTATTTTATAAATTTTTTTTTTATATATCATGTTTATAAAATCTGTTGTATTCAATGTTATAGAATCTATTGTATATATTTAGTTTTATTAAATCTTTTTTATGTAAAAGCTATTTTATACAATCTGTTTTTATATATCAGTTTTATAAAAGCTATTTCATATAGTCTGCTTTACATAGTCTATTTTATAAAATATGTTTTTAAGATTAGTTTAATTTGTCTTTCAGGTGTACAGCCCACATCTTGAATCTCATAGCGCAAGATGGCCTTAACGAGATCAGTGAGGTTATTTCAATCATTCGCGAAAGTATCGATTTTGTTAAAAAATCTGAGTCGAAGTATGATAAATGACAAGTGATTCTCATGAGGTATATTTAAAAATTGAAACTTTACAAATTGAAAGCTGTTGTTTTTCTCTAATTTTTAAACTTTAGCATGGTTCTTGGACACACAGGTTGGTTGATGAAAGTTTTTGAAGTTGTATGGACTATGGAGCCCTTCCAAATTCAGCATATTCTTCAAGTTGTATGGAATATGAAGCCTTTCAAGTTGGTTGATGTTATGGGAGTTGTTTAAACTTTAATGTTGTATGATTATGGCTACTGTAATATTGTTATTTAATGTTGAAATTCTGGACTACTAAAGTTGATAAATTCTATAAACGTTTATGTTTTTATTTTGGGATATTAAAATTCTGCAAATACACATTTAGATTCAAAAAAAAAAAAAAAAAAAAAAAAGAAAAAAGTGGCCTGGCTTGCGAGCTGCTCAAGCCAAGCCCGAGCCAGTTTTGGGGGGGCTCGCCGGCTCGCAAGCCAAGCCTGAGCCCGAGCCCGCAAAAAAAGCCTAGGCTCGTCTCGTCTCGTCTTAATTACATCCCTGAGCGGAAGTATTTGCATTTGTTGGAACAGAGGCATTCTCCGGGGGCACGATCTCTTGAGGACCCTTGGGGGCGGTTGTAGCATCATTAGCCCCCTCATGTGGTTCCGCTTGAGGCATCTCTTCCACTGGACGAGTGGCCATGTACTCATCTTAAGCCAGTTCAACTAGGAAGTTGTACTCTGGCTCATCCAGGTTGGCCTCAGGATCCTCGTTCCTACCCTCATCATCCTCCTCGCACCTCTCGTTGAGCCTCAAGCCCATGTCAGACCTCCTACGAGCGGAAGCCTCTGCCAAGCCCTTGTGTATCAATTGCTCTACAGTCAAGTTGAAGGCTTTTGAGCCTCGTCAAAATAATGGAGCGAGGCTGTAAAATTGAAGGCCTTGGAGTGATAGAATTTTATAAGGGCCTCCTTATTTGCCTGCTCGATGCGATGGGGAACGTCCCTGAGGGTGTCAGGGCACTTCTTCTCGGACGCGTTGGCTTTGGCGACCCACCCATTTTGGTCGTCTATCAGCTTCTTGTGGTTCTCCTGGAGGTTATTATAATCTGTGCATCACTTTCTGTGAGCCGCCTCAGACTTCTTGAAGTCGTCTTGGAGTTTCTTCATCTCCGCCTCCAGTTTTTTATGTTCCGTTTCAAGAGAGAGAAATTTGGCCTTCTCCACGTCCAGTTCCTCCTGGATCTGAGCAGGGTCGTTGGCACGCGCCATTTTCTTGTATTTGGCTTTACGCTCGGAGTAAACGGACGCGCGTATCTGGAGGTTTTTGGCCCTCGGCAGCACTTCCTATATTTTCAGAAAGAAAGGAGTAGTTGACACTTAGTATTTGTAAAAGAAAAAGAGTTCTATAGGAAAACAAGGGGAGCAAAGAGAAAACTTACAACAAGGAGGGCATGAACCATGTCTGTAGCAACCTTCTCCGTATTCTGGGAGAACAACATTCGATGGTCCCCTATAAATTGGACCCTCTCAAAGAGTCCATCAGTAATAGTGCGGGAGGACGAATGAGCGCTCAACAAAACGGAGCCTTCCTCTAGGGCACGGTTGACACTCCTGTCCCCTGGGCGTGCAAACGCCCACAAATGGTCCTCTTCAGAGGAGGAGGTATCACCATCCCCCCTTGTGCCCTCAACCACCTACTTATCTTTGCCCAGAATGGGAATGTTGTCAGGCATCCTTTTCCTCTTTCTTGAAGTGGGCGGCATCTCCTTGGGATCCCCTGATGACCACGTTCGAAGTAGGCCTCGGTGGGTTAGCAGTTGGAAGGGTAGCTCCCCTCGTGTTGGGAACATCGGCTGGATGGGTAACTGTCCTCGTCTCAGTATTGGGCTCGCGATTGTTTCCGCGGCCTTGGATTTATTGGGAAGTACTTGAGCTTGCTCCTGCGTGGCCCCCACGACCGTCACCAAGACCTGCCCCTCGCCGGGCTCCTTGACCGCGTGGGTTCGCTTGGTTTCCCTGTTGTGGCTGACGACGGCTGTTGACGAAGTTGGCAACATTACGCATGTTTGCACCAGCCATTATGATAGCGACGCCTGGAAAGAAGTCAAGGAAAATGAGGGTCAATGCTTGTACAGAAAAATGTTACAAAGTTCAACTAAGCAGCTAGTATTCCTATCTAAAGTTAGTCCCTAGAAGCTAACCGTCTCTCTCCAAATTCCGAGTGGGCGGATTTCTGATAAAGTGAGGGTCCTTTGTAATTCCGCAAAGAAACATGACTTCAGCATCATCAGTCAGATCCTTTGCTTGGATTATCCAACCCTCGTCCCTCATGGCACCGGCAAGATCTCTAGGCCAGTTTTCTGGAAAGGTGTGGGGTAAACGATGCCTAACGATGGGTCCCTCCCCATGAGAAACCCACTCTCGGGGTACCCCAAAATCTTCACCCTTCGGAGCCCTCACAAAGAAAAACTTTTTCTTCCACTCCAAGCCATGGGTTGTGGGGGAATCAATCAATTTCAGGCCGGATTTTGCTTGGATATAGAAAAAGCCCGCCCTCGGGGAGGAGCGGGGCGAGCGGAAAACCTGGAAAAGGGCATTAAAGTTTCGAAACGAGGGTTGATGTTGGGTACACGCCATGAGAATTACGAAAATGGTTATTAAAGATAAACCGTTGGGCAAAATTTGGGTAGGACACAGGTTAAGGTTATTAAGGATATCGGCTACAGGTCCGGGGTATGGGAAATCTTAAACCCCCAAACACTACGGAATCTAAGTAAACGGCCATCTCCCGGGGGGGGGGGGGGAGGGATTATTTGCTCGCTCGTTTTCATTAGGGATCCTCCACTGGAAACGAGGATCCCAATATATTGGGGCCAACATCGATATTACTTCCCCTCGTGTGATTGTGCTTTGGATATCTTCTGGGGGAACTTCAGTTGCTTGCATGCCGGAAACTTCCCCCTCGTTTGACCCCTTGGCTCTCTTGGATTTCTTGGGTCTCTGGGATTTCTTCCTTGTACCCTTGGCGGGGGCTTTCTCCGAGGGCCCAGCTTCTTCTTCTACCTCAGGATTAGGAGCGAAAATTGCCACCGTAACAGTGTGGCGATGGGGATGGGTTGCCCTCTCCGTTAAAGCCCACGGTTCCCCTTGTCTTTCCGCCTCCATAACCATATTCATCTTTTCAAAGAGATGCTCACCCCTCCTGGGTTCCTCTCCTCTATAGCAGACATTGCTGCGTCTAATTCCTCGTCCCTGGGAGATGAGTTTTGACAGGCCATTTCTTCAACTTCACGAGCAAACTCTTCGATATGATCTCCGGCCATGATTGCTGAAAGTTTGGGAGATATTGGGAAACTTTGAAGAAGTGGATTTTAAAGGGTGCAAACGAAGTAGTTCTGGGGAAGTTTGATCCTAACAACACTAGGGTTAGCAAGTCAGAAGGTCAGAAATATTAGAAGATTACCTAAGAGATTTCTGGAAAACTTGAAGGAAAATGGTATTCTCTGGGATTCTTTATGAAGGTTTCTCCTTGCAATGTAAGCTCTGGTATTTGGATCGCGTAAAGAAGAAGAAGAAGTGGGAAATCCCCAATTTATAGGGGAAGAAGTGGGTATGATTTTGGCATTTAATTTCAAAGTGCAATCATTTCCCGCCTAGGTAACCACCCACTTTCGTGAACCGTCTCCCACATCCTGAGATTCACGCGCCATTTCCTAGAAAGTCTCACTCGTTCTCCCATCAGCATTAAATGCGGGATGACGTGAGCAGTCAGCTGAAGTGACAGCAGTTAATGCATGCTCAGAAGAGGATTTCGCCGTACGACATTTTCTCCTAACGAGCGTCGCGCTCGAAAATTAAGCAGGTTCAAAAGTCTACAGCCCATATCACTAAGGGCTACAGAATTTGGGGGGCAAAATGATAGGGGCAAAATACGCTTGACCCACGTTTTAACACGTGGCACAGTCAACGCAGGACAAGTGGATTCAACGGCCCACAAATAAATCCCTACGAGCGTTCCAGACCTTCACTGGCACAAGGTCACACAAAAGTATGTCACCCTTCATAAAGCTCATGGTCACCCACGGCTCGCTAACGAGCGCCAACTTCGCTGCCATGCACGCCTCTATGGCTCTAATGAAATCATCAACGAGCGTCATGATCCCCCAGACATACCCTCATACAACAACTGATTAACGGGGTCCCGCTCCCCCTCGTTGTACTGCTTGGGCGTCAATCCCCATGCGGATCTCCAAGTCCATCAGTTTCGGTTGACACGAGCGTGCCTCCCGCCCTCGTTACCAACCTCCAAAACGACTCTCTGACACCCGTACAGGCCCGCGCACCTGCCACTGTTGCAAACACTAACTTTTACCAACTTTTGCAGAAGATTCCTCCTAGGTTTCTCCTCGTTGCAACACGTGTTAGGGCAACATTAGGGCAGGACCACACTAGGCAAATTACAAAAGGGTCCCTGACCCTCAACTATAAATATGAGAATTCATCTTCATCCCTATAAGCATTCTCCATTACTATAACTTCATACCGTTGCTTGTATTCTCTTTTAGATCATTATCTGACTTGAGCGTCGGAGAGCCAAACTGGGAATCACCCCCAGTTTCCCCAGCTTGGCCTTCTGACTTTGTTGGTGTTTGTCCTAGCAGGTAGAGCCCATAGCTTTTCCGGCGACCCTCTTTGAGCTTCACCCTCAGTTTTCCCACCTCAACAAAATAGAAAGTGGTCGGAGTTTGACCCTAACCTGATCGAACACCATCACAATCGATTTCATTGTAGGTATGATAAATTTGAGAATGAGTTAGAAAATGGGATGTGAAAAAAGATACAGATTTTTAATTTAAAGGGTTTGAATGTGCGTATATTTTGTGAAGGCAACAATTCGTTTAAATAGAACTTGAACACTACAATAATGCACATTTAAATTTAGTGCGTTGGAGTGACAATTCAATTTTACTTTTCACATTGCAGAATTGGAGTGACCTTACACTGCATTGCATGATAAATTAAGGGATCCAATGTGTACAAATTATGAAATCCAACTTGTCCTATTTTCATCATAAAATTTTGTTAAAAAAAAAAATGTCATGGATGATTAACACCCACGAGAGTAAGTAAAAAACTTGTGAGTAGCAAACACGACGGTGATATAAAACTCGTGTCTGACAAACACGATTTTTCAAACAAATATTAAAAAATTATAACTCGTGGTTGAGACTCACTAGTTACATTAAAATATTAAAAAAAAAATTCAAATTGTGTCTGTCAGAAACGACTTATATTAAAAAATTATAAAAATTCAGAAACTCGTGGGAGCAACAATTTATTTAACCCACTCAAAATCTATACCATTTTACAAATCCATTATTAAAAAAAGTATTATTCTTTGAAAAATCATCATCAGATCAGACAATTTTGCGACACAGAGTACATATATATAATTGGTTTTTCCTTGAAATCAATTTCTATTTTATATTATTTTTTCCATTTCAAGGATTCTTTGTTTTTTTTTTCCTTCTTGCTTCAATGTCCTATTATACTCTTAGATTTTTATTTTTATTTTTATTTTTTGTTTCTTGTCACGCATCCCGGCCCACTAAATCTCAGTTAAAAAAATTGAGGTATAGAAAATTTTTCTGTTTTTCTTCTTGCTTCAATCTCCTGTTACACTTTCAAATTTTTATCACGTGTCCTACTAAATCTCTAGTAGAAAATTTGAGGTGTAAATAATTTTTCTATTTTTGTTCTTGCTTTAATCTCCGATTACACTCTTAAGTTTTAGTCATGTGTCCGTCCCCCAATTAGAAAAATTGAGGTGCAGAGAATTTTTTATTCTCTCTTAATTATTAAATTTCTCACGTGTTCCACTAAATCTCAATTAAAAAATTTTGAGGTTAATCTCTCTCTCTCTTAACTAGTTTACTGACATAATGAGATCTTTTTTGTTACATCTCTCTAAATATTTTTTCTATTACACTCTCTCCGAATAACCAATCCATTCACTCTTTTCTTTCTTGATTATTTCAGAGAAGCAAAACTCTTATTATCACCGCCCAAAACTTATATTTTAGAAAAATTTGATGGATTTACTGAATGATGTAGAAAATTAAGCGACTCTAATTTGCGAAATATACCAGTTTTATTTAATTACATTTTATTGTCAAATTTGATGATTGATTTCGACTGAGGACATGAAAAATGTGGTATTCATTCTATTTCCATATTATTTATGTAAAAAATTTAAGAATTCTAGTTTTTAAAGAAAACATATGCATCATTAAGACGAGGATTTGAGAAATAAAAATAGAAGATCGGTGCGATTATTTGGGTAGAGAATGAAAGGGTAAATTGGTCCAAGTGGAGCGATCAAGATTTAAATGTTTAAGCACAATATGCTAACCAAAAGCACAATTTATCTTTTTTTTTTTTGACCACCAAAGGACCCTAAGGGGGTCAATTTATTGCAAGTCACCAATAACAAAGTTCGAAGTAAACAACGGAATATCAGAAGAACCAACGCAGGCCGAAGCCGCATTACGAGCTAAACTGTGGGCGACTTTATTCGCACCACGCCTAATACTAGAGAAACGACAATCAATAAAACTAGAACAAATATGCTTGATGTCGTAAACGATGTTACCCAAGGAGGAGAGATTATCTCCCGGGGACATTAATTGCTGAATAACTTGGCCATTATCGCCCTCAAGAATGACTTTCGTCCATCCAAAATCTTGAGCCAAACGCGCCGCCGATAAAGCCGCCAAGGATTCCGCGACCCCCGGATCAGCCACATTAACTTTCCTATCAGTTTCCCAACCAATGCATTGCCCATCAGAATCCCTCGCCACCACTCCAATCCCAACTGCATTAGCCTCCTTAAAAACTGCTCCATCGAAATTCAATTTCACCCAACCCGGACTTGGTGCCTCCCATTTATGAACTATATTCCCAGCTGTCTGACCTTCCACTCTTGCCTCCACGCAAGGTATTGGGTTTGGGTAATTTAAAGCCATAGTAATGACCTCAAGTGGAGTATGATTAACCCCCTCAACCCTTCTCAAATTTCGACACCTCCACAACATCCAAAGCACCTTCATCACCTTTATGTTGTCCGCATCAGAAAGTTTATCAAGAATCGCCCACATACCTTCCATGAAATTGGCTGCCAGCATCAAAATGAAATTCCAAGGCACCTGGGCCAAAGCCCACGTTTGACGTGCCAAATCGCAGTGCACTAGAGCATGAGTCCAGTCTTCATAACCACCACAGCTCGCACAAGTTAAATCCTCACCACAATGTCTACTCATCAACAACGCAGCAGTCGGCAAGATACCATGACACGCCCTCCAAATAAAATTCTTAATCTTTGGAACTACCTCCAATCCCCAAATTCGTTTCCAAAGCCTGTGATTCCCATCGCTGGAGGATGACGCTACTTCACGATCAGCCATCTGGAGTGCTAAGAAGTAAGCACTGTGAACCGAAAAGCAGCCGTCCTTAGCATAATGCCACATCAAAATGTCGTCCCGGCATGTCTCTCCCAATTGGATCCCAAGAATATTCCTCGCATCATCGTCGTGAAAAACATTCCTTACCAGCTCCTCGTTCCACTTACATACGTTTGGTAACATTAAGTCCGAAACCCATTCCGGTGACATGAAGGAACCCGGCTTGAATTTCGGCCGAAAGTCAGGTGCTTGTGGGAGCCACCGATCTCTCCAAATGTGGATCCTCTCTCCCGTCCCCACTCTCCATCTCGATCCCGCCGCTAACAAATACCGAGCCTGGAAGAGGCTTCGCCAAGCAAAGGACGGAGAACGCCCTAGATTAGTACTCCAGAAGTCCGAGTGAGGATAGTAACGGGCTTTGTACAGTCTACCAAGCAAACTCTCCGGATTCCGGATCACCCTCCACAATTGCTTCGCCAGCATAGCTAGATTAAACAGTTTTATCCTTCTGAAGCCCATACCCCCGCTTGCCTTACTCGAACAGAGCAACTGCCACCTAAGCCAATGGATCTTTCGTTTACCTCCACTATTCCACCAAAAACCTCTAATAGCAGCCTCAATTTCGTCAATAATATTGTCCGGAAGAAGGAAATAATTCATCGCGTATGTCGGGATCGCCTGAAGCACCGCTTTTATCAACACCTCTCTTCCCGCCATCGAGAGGAAACGCTCTGAATAGCCCTGGACACGGCGCTTGATCCTCTCCACCAAGCCTGAGAAGACCGCCTTCTTGGATCTTCCAATAACCGAGGGAAGACCGAGATACAAATCAAGATTATGCACTCTACGAACTCCCAGAACCCCAGCCAGCTCCTCCTGGGTATCATCCCCTACATTTCTACTAAACACCATCGAAGATTTCTGACCGTTCATGATCTGTCCAGACACCCGACTATACCTCTCCAACACATCTTTAACACATTCCACCGACTCCCTGGAAGCAACTCCGCAAATCATAGTATCGTCTGCGAACAAGAGATGCGAAACAGAGGGAGCCCCCCGACAGATCTTAACCCCTCTCAGATTACCAAGGCTCTCCTGTTCCTGTAACAAAGCAGAGAGCACTTCTGCACACAAGAGAAAAAGATAAGGGGAGAGGGGATCCCCTTGACGAATGCCCCTCTCCGGGACCAAGTGGCCAAAGTCACAGCCATTAAGCAAGAAAGAGAAGGAAACGGAAGAGATGCATGTAATAATGCGACTAGTGAAAGAGGGAGGGAAACCTAACCTGATCAAAACCCGTTCAAGAAACCACCATTCAACCCGGTCATAGGCTTTACTCATATCAAGCTTTAAATTAAAAAAGCCCTCCTTCTCTGTTTTCTTACTCTTGATGAAATGATTAATCTCGAAGGCAACTAAGATATTGTCACTAATTAAGCGATTAGATAGAAAAGCTGACTGAGAATGAGAAATAATGGAATCAAGGTGCGGTTTAATACGATTAGCAATTGTTTTGGAGGCTATCTTATACGCAACGTTACAAAGGCTAATAGGCCGAAATTGAGTGATGAGCTCAGGTTTCTTACTCTTTGGGATCAAGACCACATGTGTAAAGTTTAATTTTCTATCAAAACGACCATGATTCAGGAAATCTAAAACGCATGCAATAACATCTCTACCAACAATGTTCCAATAGGTCTGGAAAAAATAAGGGGGAAGTCCATCAGGACCGGGGGATTTGAGGGGATACATATGTTTAAGGGCTAAGATTACCTCTCCTGTAGTGAACGGAAGAAGCATCTGGCTACGCATTGCCTCATTCACCCTATTCAGGACTGCCTGAAGCACACTCTCAACTTCCTCAGGGTTACACGGAACAGGCCTAAACAACTCACCAAAATAACGCTCAATTATACCCTTAATACCTTCCTCATTCCCACATAGTTGACCCATCTCATCCCGGAGTGCAGCTATATGGTTAATCTTCTCCCTATGAGATGCTTTCAAATGGAAATATTTCGAATTCCTGTCCCCATCTTTGAGCCAATGCTCCTTGGCCCGCTGTTTCCAAAATAACTCTTCCTCATTCATAAGAACATCCAATTGCCGACGGATACTTTCTTCTTCTTCTTTAGAGGCAGCCGAAATGACCCCTTGACGGAGTATAGCCAACCTCTGCTCAAGAGCCTCAATCGTCCGATGATTGGCCTTCTGTTGTTGTCTCCATTTCATTAATCCAATCTTACAGCGCTCCGCCCCCATTAACACCTGATCCGCCGGATTAGCAGTAAGCCCCCCTTGCCATTCTCTCTCAATAATTCGCTTACAATCATCCGAGCGCACCCATACCGCTTCAAACCGAAATGGTCTTGATTTCCTACGCTTTCGGCCAAATTCCTTAGAGAATTTCGTGAGAATAGGAAGGTGATCTGAGCAGGACGCCTTTAGGTGAATAACATGGGCATTAGGGAAGAGCTCTCTCCAGTTTTCACAAGCAACCGAACGATCAAGCCGCGCCCGAATAGTATCCGGGGCTGAACTGTTTCTCAGCCAAGTAAATGGGAAACCCTCGTAACCAAGATCTGTAAGTCCTGAATCCGAAAGAGCCATCTCAAAAGCATTCATTCTACCAAAGGACCGCTCATTTCCTCCCTGCTTTTCACTACTATGCAACACATCATTCCAGTCTCCACTAACTAACCAAGGCCGTTGCGATTGCTGGCTAAGCCTCCGCAATAAATTCCAAACTCGCTCCTTACTGCGCACATCCGGAGCTCCATAGAAGCCAGTAAACCACCAAACTTCAGCTACACTATCTTCTTTAACCGAAACATCAATATGGTTGATAGAGAAACTCTGTAAAGTCACGTCAACATCACGACGCCAAAGAATACCAATACCACCTCCTTTACCAATAGAATCAACGTTAATACCATGCATGTCAAGAGCCAACTTCAGATTGTCAAACCTAATTTTCTTACACCGAGTCTCAGAAAGAAAGATAAGTGAGGGATTGTGGGCCCGAATAAGGGCCTTGAGATTATGAACTCGCCGCGGTCCCCTCAAACCTTGGCAGTTCCAACTTAGGCAACTCATTGTTCTCGGCGGGGTTGCCTAGCAACCTCCGCCGTTATGTTAGTGATGTCTGAAAGACCGGGGAAAGTGGGTAAGGTGGGAGGAGGACGTGAGTTGAAGGTGTTATCGGTACCTGTGGAAGGAGTTTTGTTCTGTGTCTTTTTCTTGAATTTTCGGATTTTTGGGCTGGGTGAAGGGGAATTTTCTGATATGTTGAGCTTGAGTGGCACATTGATCAACTGTAATTCGTTCATGTGAGAGAAGAGGGTGGAATTGTCAGATTGGAGGGGATTTAAGGGTTCAGAGGAGGCAAGGATTCCCGTTGTGTCAGGGGTTAAGCTGAGATTATTAGCAGTTAGTTTGGGTCGACGGCGGGAGGGGCTGGGGCTGTCAGGGCTGGGACGGCGGTGATTCAGGGAGGTGGGAGTTTGGTTTGATTTACCGGTCACTGGTTGGGATTGGGATGGGATAGAATAGGATGTATAGGGGGAGGAGATATGTGGGATGAGAGCAGTTATATTAGGGGGGCTGGAATTATTGATTTTCTGAGAATTGAAGGTAGAAACTCCAGGGGTCGTTGGAATTTGTGGTAGTGAGTGAGGTGGTATGTGGGTATGGTGGGGGATAGGAAGACTTGGCAAGGAGGATCCTGGGGACTCTCCCACTGGGAGTGGGGTGGAAGAGGTGCTAGTTGCCTTGCTTCGCTGGTCACCCGAGGACCAGGATTCATATCGAGAACGGTCTCTGGAAAACCCATCACTTCCAGATAGGCGACCAAATGAGGGTCTTTCAACCTGATTTGCAGAAATTCTCTGGAGGAAGAGACGATCAGCATTAGCAGTACTGGAAGGAAGTTCCCGTAACCAGGGACCGAAGGGGAATTCCGGATCCGGATCCACAAAATCCTCCTCATATCTGAGGGGGCACACTTTGCCTACGTGATCGCAAATGCCACATAAATAACAAAAGTTTACTAGTCTCTCGTATGTCAGATTTGCTGAGAGCTCTTTCCCGGATGGCAGTTTCAGGTGTATGCAGCGAATGAGAGATTCCGTCATGAGAATTCCAACCCGGATGCGCATAGAACAATCATAAGAGATCCCCTTAAGTTCTGAATCCCAATACCGAAATATACCAATCCTGTTACCCAAGATTTCTGCCAGTTCTTTGGTGTGCCGATCAGCCGGGATACCTCTCACCCGGATAAAGAAATCACAATAATCAAGGCTTACGGTTAAAGGGTCTTCTCCAAACAAGATCTGTCTAAGGATGACGGGGTATTTATCAAAATTCCAAGGGGAGCTTTCTTGGACCCTCTGCAAATCCGACTTGTGATTAAACTTGAACAGAAAGCGATCGGGACTTAACTTGATAATTTCCATTCCTTTCACGGGGTTCATCGTGCGTATCATGGTATTCCGAAACGATTCAAAATGAAGTGATCTGCGTGAAAAGACAGTTCCCACCAACGTAAGAGAGCTATTCTCAATTCTGCTGCCCCCTGAGTAATCGGGGATGTCCACACTAAATGACTCCTTGGCCGAAAGAGTGAGATTTCGCGTGAGTCGCGTTAGTTCCTGTTCCGGTGTAACCCTAGTCGGCGAGAGTCGAGATTCCGGCGCCTCCATAGTGAGAACGGGGATGGGTCAACCAGCGTACCCTCCCGTCACAAGCTAAAGAGGAAACCTGAAAAAAGAAAACTCAGTCAGACGGAGAAAGGAAGGCGAAAATAAAGTAAGGCAAACACCAAAGACAAACAAGAGTAAAGAAAACAGATGGAAGGTGAGTCCCGCCAGGGCCGAGGGTGAATAGCCGCTCCGACGGAGTTCCGATCAGTCGTCTACGGCTGCTGTGTGTTAGGGTTTGAGAAGGCAAGCTAGGGTTGGACTCTCATGCAAGAGGGGGGACTCTCTCATGCAAGAGGGGAAATTATTTCACATAATTATTTCACAATTTATCTATTATAGCACTATATTCACTACAAAATTTTGATGCGGCAACAATAATGAAAAAAAAAACTAAATTAAATATGAAAAATTGCTTCTCAATAATTCTTTAAACAAAAATAAACTAAATATTGGTTTTTGAAATCATGTATTGTTGGAAATATAACATATTGTCATGCGATTAATCTAAAAATTCATCAACAAAATTCAAAACAAACAGACATTAAAAACCGTAAAAACCCTAAAGATTGGTGGAATATAGAGTGCCTATGATATACCGATAAAGATACGGTACGATGCAAATATGAATACGATGATATGATAAAATAATATTCTTCAAATTGTATATGAATACGCAAGGGCGACGCCATGTAGCTACAAGTGGGGTCAATTGACCCCACTCAAGAAAAAAAATTACTTAGGTATTTATGTATTTTTTATATGCTTTTATATTTTTTATTTTAAAAATAACTATTTTGACCCCATATAAAAATAAAAAAAATCGTATTGACCCACTTAAATTTAAAATTATCTTATTTCTAACAGTTTTGGAATATTTGAAACACTAATTTCTGCTTAAATTAAACAGAAATAAGCTAGAATCGGTTTATAGATTATAAGATTTTCTCTGAATTTATTTAAAATTCTATTTTGACAATAATATCCTGATTAAAACAGTAATACTTCATTACGTCTTCTCTTTTTCTATTCTTTATATCTTTCCTTTTCTCTTCTCATCGTAATTTCAAAAAGTCTCCTGACTAAAAAATCTGCAATTACAAGGTAAATCTTCTCTTTTCTTAATTTTTATAAATTTATAAATAAAAGTACATATAGAATAATTCTATGTTTGATTAATTACAAACAATCTTATACAAAATTATAATAATTTTTATATTAATATAATACATAAATTATATTATAATACCCATAAATATTTCAAAATATTTTAGGGTAAATTAGTAACTTTAGAAAAGTTAAAAGTGATTATCCACTTGTTTTCACTTATTATTTTTCTGCTTCTCTTTTTTTTTTTCCCACAAACACTCGTTGCTTTTACAACTTTCACTTATGTTTTAACTTCTAGTTATGGAGTAGAATTTGTAAACATCCCTTTAAATATGGATGTATTTAGTACAAATAAAATATCATAGAGAATAATTATAAAATAAATATTTTAAATAAAATATTTTATTTTTTAATAATATATATTTTTTATTAATAGCTAAAATTTTAAAATAATTTGAAAATAAATAATTTAAATAAAGTATTTTATTTTTTAATAATATATTTTTTAGATTAATAGTTAAATTATTTTGACCACATTATCCCGCAATCTTGGAGTCGCCCCTATGAATACGATGTTACGATAAAATAATATTGCTAAAATTGTCAATACATTAGAAGTATGAACAAAAACTGTTATGTTAGAGGATATTTAGCTAATAAGATTGTTTAAAAGAGTTTAAAGCTCTTGAATCATACAAGATTTTTTTTAAACACCCCCTAAGTGATTAGAAATATTTAAACCCAAATCATTATTTAGAAAAAAAACCTTTTAACAACTTGCACTAACCCCTTCCGCTCCCCATTTTTTTGTAGTGATATTTATGTAATTAATATGATCAAAAGTAACAGAATGTGTACGATCTTAAAAAATAAGTAGAAGTTACTCAACTTAATTTATTTTACACGAGCTTATAAGCCAGCTAGGCAGCTACTCATCTTATAATAATAGCTTTAAGCTTCTTTCTTAAATATATATATACTAGTGAGTAGTGACACTACATTCGATAGGTGTAAAAAAGGAAAACGTTAAATTGAAATTTTCATATTATTACCCAATTTATAATTATTCTTAATATAATTATAGTTTTATGATAAATAATTGAATAAATAAAATAAGATAATATCAAATTAGTATAAAGTAATAATTAAGTAGAAATTAAAAAATATTAAAAAAAAGAATATAAAAAAAATGAAAATGAGATGAGATTAAAGATAAATAAGAGATAAAAAAATACATAAGAAAGAAAAAAATTTGAGAATATAGTGAATGCCAAGGAGGTTAAGAAGAAAACTGCTAATATGTTAAAAAAAAAAAAAAAAATGGTATCTCGCTTAATATATTAGTGTATATATATATATATATATTTTGTCAATCTCTTTGCAACTTCTTACAAGCTCCTAATTATGATGTTTTTAAGAGCCAAGCCAAAACACCCTCTAAATAATCAGTGTTATTGGGCATCTAGATTCAGTGATATCCAACTTGTTTACAATGAACAAATCCCAGCTCTAACATACTTCCTTAACAAATTCCCTCTTCTAACATTTTCACTTACACAGGAACTTAAACACTAATGCACATGTATAGGGACGGAGCCCGGAATCGTACCAAAAGTGCGTCCGGGAAAACAAACAAGTTCCCCTCGAAATCTCGGGGTAGGGGAATGAAATCGCAGGTACATATGCAGTCACAGATACACATGCACACACGTTCAAACAAACATGAACTCTTGCATACCCAAACTAATCATATAACAATGAATCAAAAAATGCTTATGCATAATTCAAACACAAATACATCAATCCAAATTAAATGTAGCATGAGAGAAATTGGGCATGGTTTTGGACAATCTTCTTATAAGTTGATCGCACATAGAAAATGTATAATATACTTACTCTTGACACAAATATGCAAGAAAATGGAGAGCATACAGACAAGTGTTTTACCAGATAATCAAGTCAAGAAAGATAGAATTAGACCAACTAAAATATCAAAGCGACATAATTCTACTAAATTAACTGATACCAAACACAAATATATATAACACAATCATCACTAGAGATTATTTCTCAGTCAGCACTTTCAAAAATCAAATAACCGCAAGCTGACTTTACATGCAAACATCGAAAGCAACAGAATGATGCAAATCCGCCATCAACTTCTCTTGTTCACTTCAGAGTTTAGTAAAAGCTGATAACAAGAGACCCCGGTTAAGTTACAAGGATAACTGACAGCTTTTCATACTCCCTCTTCCTCAAGAGACCAAAGTTTACACCCCTGTCAAATTCAACTCAAGCTAATGAGCCATGAGTTTAACTACTCTAATCAAACTTGTTATTCTTTACTTCTTCTTCCCCTTTCAGCAACCAGAAAAACTAATCTTTCTCATAATATTGAGAAAGTAAACATTAAAAACATGCACATATATTCATAAATTTCTGCAGTTTCAAGTCCCACAATCTTATCATTTTCAAAGTATGTTGTAATATAATCGCCCCAAGATTGATTTAATTCAACCACTATACAATGTCATAACATCCCTACCAAAAACATGTCATAGTAAACCCTTATGATAAAAGAAACTGTAAGGATAATACAAAGTATTCAAGATCATCATTCACAAGGGGCTTTAAAAGTATAAGGCTGTGGGAGAGACAACGGACCTCTCCTCGATTCATTATCATCCAACAGCCTCTGAACCCTCTTTTTAGCACAATACTGCCGATCAAAATGCTTCACCTACATGCCAAAATTTCCTCAAGAACATCAGAAATCCAATGATAAACCCCACTCAAAACCCCCCAAAATCCAATTCTTTTGTTCGAGGAAACAGAGAAATTACCCAAGTAGGTCTACACTGCTTCTCATACGCCTCTCGATTCTTCTTGCATTCGACTGGGTAAAGCAGCCCCACCGACGCGATTTCCGTGGGCTTCTTGCTCGATTCTTTCTCCAGACACGCGTAGAACGCATCGCGAGCCTTCAGCATTGAAAAATTCTATCAGCTCTCTGCAATTAATTTTCAAAATACAAAACCTACATCGCATTCGAGACAAATTTTCCGAAACGATATCAGAAGGTGATCGGATTAGAGTTACCTTGTAGCAAGCTTGCCTTGCTTGTGAGAGAACATCTGCGTGAACTGCGTCGGGGGACTGTGATGAGTAAGCTTCCAACGCCATTGTCTTCCTCCCAAAGGCCAAAACCTCAGTTGATTGTAATTTTCCGTTTCTCTTTTTCCTTGATTAAGAAGATATGTACCAGTTTCTTGGGCCAACTATGGTTGGGCTTGATTTACTTTAGCCATTTGAAAAACAAAAGTTTAAGCCCAAATTTTATTTCCTCGTTGCACAAAGCCCATTACTTGATTTTATGAGTGGCAAATTCTGGATCCAAATTGTTGCATTCGGCCCAGAAGAATTAACCCCTCATTTCTCATAATCCAAAGTCTAATAGAGGCTCATTGAGAGAGAGATCGGATTAATAATTTAAATTGTCATATTTGATATTTGAAGAATCATATTTATAAAGTTTAGGAATTTAAGATTTTTCTTAATTTGATTATGGATTTATTGTTTCGATGTCCTCTCTTTAGCCGTGATCCATGATTTTTAACCCCAAAATCAAATATTTTGCTCCATTAATTTTAAATATTTTAATTTTTATCCCTTCTAATGTTAAATTCTGACTCGTGCCTCACTGTTTCCTAGCATTCCAACGTTTCCTAGCGAACTTGCCCATTATGTCTCTAGCAACCTTAAAGTTAAACTATCATGGGAGCAGGCCTATTCTAAAAGATTTTGTCCAGTAGATTAGGTTCTAACGCGAATTTAATAAAATATCTGACTCATTTTAAAAATAAAAATAAATATAAATTAAACACAGATAAAAATTATTGACCAAAAAATAACTTTTGGGTGACTTACGTATTATTTTTCTTTATATTTATGTGTAATATGTATATTTAAAATTTCAAAATGAAAAAATATTAATTATTGGTTTCGAATTTTTAATGGATTAAATTATTTTATTTCATATTCTGAATATATAAGTCCTACAAAAAGTTAGTAACTTCATATATTAAGTTGATGCCTTTTACGAAATAGGTAGTAACTTCGTATATTAAATTGATTTGTTTTTACCTAAATGCTTATTTTTGCCTCTCCTTCTTTCTCTTTTTATGCTCAGTGTTACGTATATTATTGTCATGATGATTTATTTGCCACTCCAAATATCCTATTCCAAGTATATATCTTAGTTTCCTAAACTCATCTCCAACTTTATTTTAGATTTATTCTTATCTTGTTTATATTAAGTTATCTCATAAGAATCTACCAACTTAGAATTTTTACTATTTGCGAATCAACTGACAAATTCGTTTTTTATCCTGAACTTCGCTTTCTAAGCCCCGGCAAGATGGACCCACTAATCTTAACAACGAGCTCGCTCTCCATCTCAATGCACTAACTTTACCTTGCGAATTTGTCATATTACGCAATCTCGTTCAGTTCGATAAAATTATTATTATTTTTTTATTGGGAAATGGATTATTTGGTCAATTTCCATTGGGCTAGTGGGCAGAAAACCATCATAAATATTGAGTAATGATCCCATCTTTAATCTACATGTCATGTGATATATTCTTAGCAGCTTATAATTAATTTGTTTGGGTTGCCATTGTATTTTTCCTCTTATATTGTGTATGATTCTTACTATTAAAGAATTTAAACTATTTTAGAAAATAAAACAATATTGGTAATATTGTATATTTTTATTTTACATATGAAGTATAGACATTTTCATACTTTCATAGTAGGATTAAGTTTTGTTGCATATTGCGATACCTGCTTCGATTTTATTACTTACAGTCATCTATACTTCACTTTTTTTTTTTTTTTTTTTTACAAAAAACACCTTCAACTGATTTTTAGTGATTTTGGTGGTCTGAACATTAAACACATGATGCGCAACTTTAGTGAAGGGAAATTTATCCTTATTAAGTCATGAAATAACAAATTTGCTCTTAATAAATCATGTGCGCATCAAATGTTTATTATTCACGTCAAACAAAATTAATAAGAATTTATGGAACCACAAAAAATCGATCGAAACTGCCAAAAATCAATCGAAGATTTTTTTTTTTAATTTTTTAAAAACACAAAATAAGGAATGACAATATGTAACAAAACTTAATTTGGATATGAAAATATAAAAAATCCTGTAATTCGAATATGACAATTTTTTTTGTCCCTATTTAAAATATAAAATCACTTAAAATTTACCCTCCAAATAAAATTACATATATGAAGGTTGAAAAATATTCAAATTGGAACATTTGAAGCGATGTCAGAAGTTATCCAAAAGTAAATAAAAAACATAATATTTGGTGTGATTGGTGAAAGCCTCAAGGCCCGAAGAAATAGGCTGGGGATGAGGCTACTAATCATAGGTTAGCATTCTTCTAAGTACCTACTCGACAAGTACAACACGTTATAAATTAGTACAACGACACTGTTATAATTCAAACTTAATGTTTGTACTTTGTACTAATTACAAATCTGCATTTATAACTGTGCCTCTTGTGTCTCGAGAACTCGATAGGGTTTTTGGACGACGCGATGAATTAAATAAGTTATAGCGTATTTAAATATTTTTGTTTGTCCCAAAACTATTTTGTTTTAATTGGATTAAGCAAATAGGAATATATGCATTGCTAATATATAAAATATAAAAAACAAATAGCTCCTGACTAGTAAAGAGTGCCATCTTTATTAATAAATTGATAGAAACTAATTTATTCAAATACTAATATTATCATAAAGGTGACGTGGTCGATCAAGGAGCTACATTTAAATTAGAAATTTTGATGATATTTTTAGTTTTAAAATTATTCTTATATATAGTACCAATAACGATGGTTGAAAATGTTCAACTACTCGTAACTGTGCGACCATCAAAGTGTCCTTGCTAACCTGAGATCCTAGCTCCATTTCAAGCATCCCCGTGAGCAGAACTTTTAAACTATGGACTTGATAGAGAATTCATAAAGAGTGTGACTGGGAAAAAAAAAAAGTGATTATAAATTAAAAAATGTGACATTATAATTTAAATTGGTGGGTGTGCTACACGTAAATGATTAGTATCGGCAATTAACGATTATAATTTAATGATTTATTATGACAATTCTTGGATTTTCACTTTTTCTCAAAACAAAGGACAAAAGCAAATTACATACCAACAATGTCTTCCTCTAAACAACTAGAGACTATATAAAGGACTTTAAAAGGAGCACGACGTCCCCATAAACTGAGTTTAAAGCTAAGTGCATTAGACTGTGAGTTGCTTTGTTATCTTCTCGACAAACGAAAGAAAACGAAACTTCTAGAACATGAGCAAGAATTTCTCATATGTCCATGATATGCACCCCTTAACTTGAAAGATCTATCTTGGGGCTTTGCAACTTGTGTATCAAATTGAGGCAATTGCTTTCTATTATTACCTTGTTGTAATTCCGATCTCGATGAGTTTGGCAGCCTCCTTCATCGTCAGTGTCTCAACCTACTTCAACTCCCAGTTTCCATGCCCTCTAAAGCTGCACCAATCCACACATGCGCTATTGTTGTTACGGACTATAATCCCCAGCCTGAGGCTTCTGTCCTGCCCAAAAGTCGCCCCATCTACGTTCATCTTTAACATGCATTCCATCGGAACTTGCCACCTGCTACTAGGGGTGTCAATTCGAATGGGTCGAGTGAGTTCGAGTCGGGTTGGAACAAGGGCATAACACAAAAAATTTCAACCCGAACCCGAATTTAACATGAGAACCTCAACCCTAACCTGATATTATTGGGTTCGGGTTGACCTGATACATTTTTGGGTCACCCAATAACCCGACCAAACCCGATAAACCCGACCTACCCGATCTATAACAGAGGCACAACATACATCAAAACCACATTTTCTCACATCAGATGATGATATTTCTGATATTTACTTGGCTACACCAAAAATTCAGAAAAAAGAAAATAATAAAATAGCAAAAGAAAAAAGAAAAGCGGAGAAAAGAAATACATGATGGTCCACCGCTGCAACTTTGCTCTTGCCGTCTTCTGTCTCGTGAGGTGATTTCATGTTGCTAACAGAAAAAAAAAAATACAAGATGGTCACACGGAGAAAAAAAGGAAAACGCAAAAAGATGGTGATTTCATGGTTGTCGCCGGTGACACCAATCCACCATTCTCCCCTTCCGCTCCAGCCGCCGCCCCCACTAACGACTCAAACATAACCCTCTATCCCTCTTCGCCACCATCCTCTTCACCCCTCACATTCTAGGAACTCTCCATGGCCAGCACCTCCTCTAACCTTTCCGTCACCACTCTCCGTTAGCCAAAGAGTAGAAGATCTTATATTGTAGATCTGGAATTGAAATGGCGCATGTCCGTGTGGGGTTGGAAGACTAATCTAAAGTTAAGGTTTCTTTTTATAATACCCCATATTTCAGGTTGGACGGGTCGTATCGGGTGGGTTTGGGTTATTGGGTTACTCGTAAAAAATTTTGGGTCAACCCCGAACCCGACCTGATTTTTCTCTTTTTTCTTCGGGTTCTTTTTGGGTCTGACCCGATTTGATCTGAACCTAAAAACCCCAAACCCGAACCTGATAATTTTACGGGTAGGTTGTGTCGGGTGGAAAATTGACATCCCTACCTGCTACTATGGAATACCTGCTCCGGAGGGGGCACCGCCTATAGCCCCACAGAACTTGCCTCATGAAAATAATTAGCAGAAGCAACCACTCATGCCAAGCCCATTCTTACCCCCTCCGACCCTTTATGATTTTGATTTCACCACTAGTGCCTTGCTAAAACAACAAATCTGTCACCGCCTATAACTGTCAATTTATCCAGAGCAAATCTAAACTAGTCTTAGCCACTACCTTACCATTAACATACCAAGCGAGGTTATAGAGAGCCTAAAACTGACGTGCAATGTTACATTAGAGGAAAATATGGACATCCAGTCGCGCCTTTGCTCTTGCAGCGATGCAAGTTCACGCTTGTGGGAATGACATTCTTGCATAGCCTCCATAGAAAATTTTAATCTTCGACCCAATCAGGCAATTCCAAATAAATTGTCATTTCCAAACCTCTGAGGAATGAGTAACCTCCCTGCTATTACAAAGCTCTTTTCTGCACACAATGTAAGCTGATTTTACAAAAAACCTCCCAATTTCAGTGTAGTGTTATACTCGCCGATCGATATTCGAAGAGTTTTCGTAGGGGATGGAAAGAATCGTTTCAACATCTGGGGCTACGAAGGCTTCCGAAATCAGCTCCTCATCCCATGAGCCTTCGTTCGTGATCAATTATCAAACATAAGTCAATCCCTCGCTCTCCGGAAGCCTACGAGGGGCTTGAAATGTATTGGTCTTGGCAACCACTCATCTTGCCGAACATTGGTACATGCTCCATTTGTAGAATTATGAAAGAAAAAATTGGAATGAAGACACAATACTATATATATATATACAAAATAATATTAATTAAGATAATATTATCTTAATGAAATGGGAGTACGGAGGTGTTAGACATAAAATACTTGATAATTTAAGCCTATATTTAGTTTAATTTAATGCTATTATTGTGCTTAAATTGCTCCGTTTCAAGTAATATTCACTTCAGAATAAAAAATATGGAAAATAGAGCAAAAACGAGCAAGAGAGAATCAAAGGGCTACTTTGGAGTGATTTGCGGCTGCTAATCATTTGTTCATGAAATTGTTCATGGCCACGAAGCATAGAGTAGAATTGTTCATCGCCTCTAACAGCCTGAGGGATAGTTTTTAAAGACTTTTCACGATTTTCAAGATGAACTTATTTCTTGGGGAATTTTACAATATAAAATGACCTAAAACCATAGATGAAAAGGAATCCATCATAATCCTTCAAAATTCTTCATTCAAGACTTGATTGGAGGTCCTGTTCCATCTCTCGCCTTCCAAGGAGGAGCCATTCAAGGAGCTTTTCAATTTCGATGAGATTAATTTTTAGTTTTTCTTTCTCTTTTCTTTTAGCTATTTTTATTTAATTGTTTCAATCATGAAAACTAATGTTTCACATATTAGTTTAGATTCGTTATTTAATTTCCCAACTTTGTTTATGGATTAATTATTTTGAATCTTGGTTTGTGAGATTAATTGATTTAGTTATTGTTTATTGTTGAGTTATTTATTGGTTTGTTGATTAGTTAGTTCTCTTTAGACAAAGGAATAATAATTGCGTAGTGTATATCTTCGATGAAATGTATGAATTCTTATGATTTTTACGTGATGAAATTATGTTTTAAATGCATGTCAAAGCGTGCACAAATTTAGCATGAACTCTAGAATTTAGTTTCTAATTGAAAGATTGATTGTGAATTTGGATTTAATTCCTAAACACTTAGAATTAAAGGTACGAAAAGATTCGATCTTTTTCTGAGCAATTTTTTATTAAATAGTGTATGACATGTCGCTGCTATTTGATTACTCTGATTCTGTTTAATTAGTTAAATTTTTTTTTTTTATATGTTGACCATGTGAGTGGCTGCACAAACTCTTAAGCACATTTGCTTGACTTCAAGAGAAACTTGCACTTATATTTGAGATTAGGATTGTGAGAACTTGAGTATTTGTTGAGCATAGATTTGAGCACTACATTGCAATATTATCATTCCCTTGGTTGGCTATTTAATAATTGCTTTAGTTATCTATTTGTTTTGCTTGTTTAGTTTAGTAGTAGTCTAGTCAACCTATGTTCTTTGTCTTGGTCTATCGATTGGAAAAAATATTGATTGGTTTTCCTTCTCTGTGGGTTAGACACCTTATGTCCTATAATTGAATGTGTACACTTACACGCATATGTATTTACTTAATTAAAACTTCCCAACAGAAAGCATGCAACCCTTCATTGTTAATCCAACCATTTTAGCTTAGGATGCAACTTTTATTATTAATTAAGATTGTTAATTTATCTTAGTGAAAAGGTTTCAAATACAAAGACACTATTTCGGCATAATATTTGTTTGAAATACTATGTAATTAGGAAGGTGCCTTTATATGAAAGGTTGCATCAATTGAATTAGAAAAATGCTTTAGTAATTTTTGAAATATTTTCTAGATTGTGTCTTATATTTAATTATTTATAAATGGAAAGGTTACACCCCTTTTGAAGAGACACATCAACATTTATAAATAGGAATGCATAGAACTCATTTACTTACTCACAAGTTCATTGAAGTGTGTTTATGAAAAACGCGGGTGTAATCAATTAAAGCGCTTTCCTTTGATTATTAAAGAATCATTTTGGAGCCTGTTCGATCAAACCTTGAAGCACCGTAAAGGACGAATAAAGCCTTAAAGAAACTATGTGATACACAAGGCCTGGAGCGGAGCTATAGCCGAAGAGGAACAAAGATGGCAGAATTAATGGTGAAGGGGTCGTCGGGGATAGTCGAAAATGGTGACGACAGTCCTGAAATGATGGTGAGGTGAAATTTAAAGGGAGGAGAGTGAAATTGGAGGGGAAGAGAGAGAAAGTCAGGATAGCTGGTGACGACTGAGTCGCAGCTCAGACAGTCGAGATGGTGGCGCCGACGAAAATTGGGTTGTAAGGGCTTTTACCCTCTTTTCCAGATTTGGCAAGAAGAATGTGTGGTTGACAGAAATAGGGATGATCGGTGTTGGGGGTGGGCGTAGCTGAAGTGAGGTTGATGTGGTGGTGGCAGAATCGCCGGAAAAGATAGTGGCGACGAGGGAAATTGGTGGCTGGCGAAGGTGGAGATAGTGTTAGGAGACAGAAATGTCGAGAGGGTATAAGAGTTGGGGAGTACAATAGTGGATGGTGGCTAACTTGAACGGCCGACGACTAAGCTGTAGCCGGCGGCAAGAGCGAGGGAGGAAGATGGCGGTGGTCTGGCCGGAAGCTGTTGTTTGGGGAGAGAAGGCAGTCAGAGAAAATGGGGGAAAAGTAGAAAAGCAAAGGAGAAAAAAAGGGGTTCGATCCTGGTGTGTGATCGAGAGGGAGAGGGAGAGAGAGAGAGAGAGAGAGAGAGTAGGACCCAATTTATGTTAGATATTTTTGCAATTGGTCAAGGTTATTTCCGGATAAATTGTACTGGGTTTGTATTAAATAAACTAACGGTTTGAAAGGTTACAAAGTCCGAATTGGGTAAAAAGATAGTTGACGGGTTTAGAAGGTTACGAGGAATAAAAAGGTTGGGTCCAAAAATGCATATGCGTGCCCTTATGTGCAATTTGGAATTAGGTCCCTAACTTCTAATAATTATAAAATAACCCACATAATTATCAAATAAGAGCAATTAAGTACTAACACCCATTTTAATTAAGTTCACATAATTTCAAATAATTCCAATCTAAGTTAATTAACCAGTTAGGACACATAATACACATAACAACAATCACTTCTCGCAAATAAATAAATTAAACAAATAATTAACAATTAAATTGAAGTTAAAACACGTAATACTCAGCTTGACCTCACTCGTGATGTCATACCTGGCCGGTCTGAAAACAAGTGGCATCACAACCTCTCCCCCTTAAGAAGGACCTGTCCTCAGGTCCACTGTCTTGAGTTCTGGACTCTAAGCAAAATTTTTTCCTATTCATCCCATGCGGGGTTCGTGACATCTCGTAAGGAATTAATTTGAAAAAGGTTTCCAAGCACAGGGGTTCTTCAATCGGTCGTAGGAGTAACTCGTCCTCGTATTCAATCCGATGTTAAACAAGCATCTCGGTAAGACTCATATAGTAAGGAGGTCTAAGATAGATTCATCCCTCACTATTTGAATACTTTACGAACTAACTTATGAATTCTTGGTAAAACAAGTGGCGTTGTCTCAAGACTTCACCAACTCAGAACCTTGAAACCCAACCGGACTCTTCACCGCATCCAATTCATGATTCGATATTGGGAAGATCGAACCGCACTTGGTCAGGTGTTCGAAATCATTGTCAGCATCTTGGGGAAGCTTCACTGGTGCCACGCGACCCTTAACTCACCGTAAAACGTAGGCACTTGAAAAATTCTAAGTTGCCTCTAGTGGCTAGCTAACAAAAAACATGCAAAACACACATGCAAACACTAACGAAAGATCAATAAATAAATAAATAACAAACGATAGACATGCACAAACGATAGACATCACACACATGCACAAACGATAGACATCACACACATGCAAACACTAATGAAAGATCAATCAATAAATAAATAACAATGCATGTTGATGATTCTGTAGTTTGTATGAATGATCTGATCCATAGTTGGTTCGATTCATGATATTCTGACTCTATATTGCCCTGATTCTCGATTTTTGTCCTGATCTTTACTCACTGATGTCTTCTTTGGTTCTTGGTTATGCCCTTGGCTTATTCAATTGACTTGCTTCCCCAAAACGAGTCTCGTCCGTTGGCTCCAAGAATTCTGGCCAATCTTTTTAGGATTCAAATTTCAATTTTCGTCATCAGTAGAGTTCCTGATCTATTATGATAATGACCGACGAACCATCAACTTGTTTCACCTCAATGTGTTATTCCACCTCTAAGACTTGGTTGAATTGGTTTTTTACTGTCATCATCACAGTTATGATAATCTGGTTGAACTTTTCTTACTCATGACTGTCATTGATAATCCATGAAAATCCTTCATGTTCTCTTCTTCTTTGGTATTTGAAACACGTTATACTGAGACTCAATCATTTTGACTTTGGACGGTTGAGTTCGTACATGTCCTATATCGAGAGTTTGACAGCGTTGTCTTTCTCGGTGCTCTCATAGCAAAACTGATCTCCACTATGATTACCTCTGAATGATACGGACTCCTTACGACATTCTTATCATTCCCAGTAGGACTCTTGTAATTGTTGGGCCTGGTATTTTCGTTGTTTCCACTAAAAGTGATATACTTGAGCATAATTGTAACTCAAGTTGTCCTCTGGTCGTTTCTCACTGCCAATCGACTCTTCGTTCCATCATTGTCACACTAATATCCCTCAATTCGTACCCTTCGTACTTTGAAGTGATTAATCAGCTTAGCATCCTTGTTTATTTCATTCCCAACTTCCTATCTGATCACTTGAAATCTAATATCTCCTTATTTAATTCCATTTAAACCCGGTGCTTTGAATCATTCTTCTTAAATCTTGGTTCGGCATGACTTGATTGAAATGGTAGTTGAAGTATGAGGCGAGAAAAACATCCTAACAAGTAAATACTAAAACAATGTATATCGGGTTAGGATATCAAATGCATGTAGCACACTTTCAACCAGTAGAATATGCAAAACATATTAGCAATTGTATCAGTTAAATGCATATAGTAAAACCGAAATTATTTAATGTAATGCATGATGCACGTACTATGAATGCAAGCACCTGTCACCATAGTAGTGGTAGTGGCTCGAGATTTATGGTCTTTTGCTATCAAGTTGTGTGCTTGTCTCGTAATGGTTGATCCAACTTTAAAGACCTCCCAATGGTCTTTAGTTTACTCGTCATTCTCCACCCTTTATCCAACATGTGGTTTGTATCCCCACAGTGTGTCCCGACAATTGGGATTTTATAAAATTACGATGAATTTAATTTTTTGGGAAAATTGAACATATTATTTTTGAAATAATAAAAGGAATAAAATTGTTAATTTTCGAAATTAATTGGAATTTTATTGAATTTTTTTTCTTTATTATTTGAAAAAAATTCATGAACAAGAATTGCATCTATGTCGTGTTTTTAAGTTAATAGAACTTAAAGACAAGAATTATAATTTATTGGTAAATTTAAATTCTTGCAAATTTTAGAATATTAGGTGATCATGGGTTTGTCTTGTGATGTTTTACATTTATGCACATAGATTATTTAAATTTGGGGTTTGAGCCCCATAGTTACATTTTTCAATTGAGGGTGGTGCCTTACTTATGAGCGTACTGTTACTTGTTTACAATGTGGCTTTCCTTATTATTGTTTTTGAACCAGAAATGCCCCGTGTATTTATCTAAGACCAATATAAAGATTGAGCCTTATTACTTTATATCTTTTTCTTTTTATTGTAATTTGATAGTAGATTTAGATGGTGAGATTTTTTCTTTCATTTTGGAAACTTAACACCTATGGAGTGAGAAGGATCCACACAACAAGAAGAATGGTGACCATAATTGAAGACTTAGAGAGGGTTTCTATTATTGTAATAGATTAGGGCACCGTTTTGATTTCAATCCCTCATGTAATATAAACTGTTTATGTCTCATGTATGTTAGAACTTGTGATAATGGAGTGGCTCCCATAATCACGCATAAGATAAGATACTCATGATCATCTCATATTAGTATCGTGCTAGGACATGTTATCTGTTATTTGCTTGTGTGAAATACATTTAAGTTGTAATTGCATTAAACAAGACAAAAATTTAGATAACATATATGTTGGTGAGGTCGAACCGGACAACTCTCCAGTTGGTTCAAAAATTCCCCTTAAAATATTAAGTAAATTTCGAAAATTAGGTGTTTAATTCGAGGTGCAAACTTTGAATTAAATTCCTAGCATTCCATCAATAGGATATAAGTTTAATAGGGAGTTAGTTGTTGTCTCACGATTCGTAGGGTAACTACGTGAAGCCTATTAGTTCTTAGTTTCCTGGTTAGTCACTACGAGAGATTAATATTTCATGATCATTTTGGGGAGGGCAATGTCTCACGAGTTATGGGTTGTTCGAACTAAGTTTGGTCATGATCTTATATTTGATGGAAGTTGCTTAACACCTGAGTAACTATGGATGTCGCACGAGTGGTGGTCCATATTGAAAGATAGGTGATGCAAAAACATTACTGAGAATTCCACTGAGTTGGAATTGGCAAGTTGTACCTACCTAAAGGCTTTGTTTAGGATGTCTCACGAGTCGTGGGCCCGAGATAAAGTGCTTGGGATCTCGGTACCCATTGCGGAAATGATTGTCCTCTAAGATCTTTTGGGAATTACAGATCTTCTAAATGTTGGGAAAAACTAGAACTAAGGCGCAACGGAATTTAAAACTTTTTCCCAAAAGCAAGATTTTGACTTGTGTAACGCCCCGATTTTCAGACAGTCAGGTACGCTCGACACGTGTGGGGTTCGAGCGTTAGGACCTTATTTTATTATTTTCGTTTATTTAATTTATATGTGTTATATTAATTTCTATAAATTATGTTCAACATGATTACGTGAAAATTATGTGATACTCATTTCGTTTGAGAATCCTTGTATGAATGGAATTTAATTGTTACATGAATTAATTGTCCAATTTGATTTAATTGCCAAATTGTCCATAATTGCTCATTTCCTTTTCTTTAAGGACTTAATTGCATGAAAATCTTTTGGACCCAATTGATCATTTTCCAAACTTGATATACTCAATTGCGTGACTTATAGAGTTGGAGGATTTAATCATAAATATTACATATTTTTCCCAAATATATCGGTATATCATATACATCTCTTCCACAACCTTCATGTTGATCATATCATACAATCATTCATCTCCATTGCTCTCTCTCTCTCGGTTCTTTCACCCAAGGAGGAAGAAATTGGGAAATCATCATCTTCAAGCTAGAATTCGCTAGGAAATTCATGATTCAAGCTCAATCATTCATGTTCATCATTTTCTTCCACTTATTTCATCCCAAGGTACCTTTGATCATTTATATGATTTCTTGATAATTATGCATGAAGCTAGGGTTAGTATTTAAGGTTGCCAACTTGATTATGTGATGTTAGGAATATGATTTCATGCTTTTAGCTTGAATTTATGTTTGAATTCTTAAAGAATTTGAAGTTATATGCTAAACTCAATTATAAGCTTGAAATGGATGATTGTGATGATCAAGGCATGAAACATGGGTTTATATTGTGTTTTATTGCACTTTAAACATGTATGTATATTTCCCTTCATGAATTATTGTGTTTGGAATTGGATTGTGTGAGTTTGTTGAGGATTGGAGGTGGTTTCGTGCCTCCCCTGTTTTGTCCCCTGTTCTTCTACAGCTTCTGGAAAACGGGAACGGCCCTTCCCGTTCCCTTTGTAATTGGGGAACGGCCGTTCCCATTGATTTGAATAAGATGCAGGCGGCGAGGAGGGGAACGACCGTTCCCACTTTGTCTCACAGACGGGAACAGCCGTTCCCATCTTCGGGGAGCATTTCGGGACTGGGGAACGGCCCTTCCCATTCTTGCACTAAAACCTGGAACGGCCGTTCCCAGGCTCCTGGAACTACAGAAATATTCTGCATAAAATTACATTTTTAACCCCTCGATCCAATGACATATTTGACCCCAAATTGCTATTATATGATTGATTATATGTCGAAACAACATGTTATCATGCTACATTGTTTATTGCTCGTTGTCTCGTGTATGATCATGCCGTGCGTCGTTATATGGAATAATGTGCTTGAATTGTAGTCTCATGCACGTACATCGTCCCGTTTCTTGTCCAGTTACTCTCCAGGGCGGAGATTGTGGATCATGAGCACGTTCACGCATTCACGAGTCGTGTGTCGCCTGTCAGGTGAGGTTTAATTTCTAGTTATATAGAACCCGTATAACCTCTACGTGGGTTTTGGCCAAAGGTAGTTATATTTATAGTTTTATGAAAACTCTTATTATTCCAAGCATGTTATTGTTCATGAATCGAGCAAGTAGGTTATGTTAGTGTGCATGAATCAAGCATTTCATGTCATGAAAGCAAGCCATGTGTTCTCCTGGCCAGGTCCTCCTTAGTGAGGGCGCTGGACCGGTTCTCGAGCCGGTGATTGTCCGTCCAATCACAGGAAGAACAACACCCTATCGTGTTCGTGTGTTCTCTTGGCCAGGTTCTCCTTAGTGAGGGCGCTGGACCGGTCTTAGAGCCGGTGGTTGTCCGTCCAACCACAAGAAGAACAAAGGCCTATCGTGTACCCGTGTTCTCCTGGCCAGGTTCTCCTTAGGGAGGGCGCTGGGCTGGTTTTCGAGCTGGTGGTTGTCCGTCCAACCACAGGAGAAACAACCCTATCATGTTACAAGCAAGCCATGTAGTGATTGCATGATCTCCATTCCATGAACGTGCTAATTGATTACACTATTGCACGATTGCACGATAATTGAATTGCGTGATCGCCTAATGATTATCGAGCAAGCGAGCATGATTATCGATTGCATGAAAAGAACAAGTATTTAATATTGATAGTTGTATTCTCGGGCGAAGCTACATTATTATTGAACTTATATATTTATCTTTTACAAATCTTTACCCGAGAATATAATTTGCATGTTATCTGCGCTAATATGTATTTAAACCCCTCACTCGGTCTTTACAGACTGACACCTCCACCTTTCAGGTTACTGCAGGTGCGTGCTAGGCGGGAGTTGAGTCGAGTCGAGTCCAGTTCATGTAGTCATGTCATCCGTGGTTCGTGTATTTATTTATTATGGAATTGCAGCTATTGTTATTGCTAAATTGGAGATGATAATGTATTGATATGATAAGTTAGAATATATTTTGTTTGGAAAACGAGAAAAGACATGAATGATAAATGGAAAAAAAAAATAGTGTTTACATTATGCTTCCGCTTTATCTGATTGTACGTTTTAGTTATCCCGCCTAGCTTGTCGAGTATTGCATTGTCACCCGTTCGCTATAGGTTGGTTCATGTACGGATTTGCCATTTCGTATGTGAATTGATCTATAGTGCGGGGGTGTGGCACCTCCACGTGTACGGGGTGTTACAACTTGCAATTACTATTCCTGATTCATAGAGTGCTAAGGAACTTACAAGAATAGTAGCTTTCTTGACACGTTTGAGCCTCGTACAAATATGCTTCAAGGGACAAGTCCCACGGACTCCTTCAAATCTTCAAGATTCCAAATTACCAGCCCTCTAGAGAATAGTCCAAAAAAACCTCGATCATGATCTAAACAGGAAGGATGCTGTGCTATGTTTAGTGTATAGGCTATGTAGGGGTTTATTTGATGTAATTTGGAAGAGAAGATTTTGCTATCACTCATGATGGGGTTCGAACCCATGCTTATATAGCTAGGGTGTTCGAACCCCTTTCCTATGTGGAGAAGGTTCCCTTAACCTTCTTTGTATAAAATTTCTTACTAGGTAAGAAAAGATTTTCTACTTTGACCAAAAGTCCTCTTTGATCAACTTGCCTTGCAAGAAACTCTATCTAACTCCCTTAGATATTTAATGAGATATTTTTATTTAGGAATAATTACATCCAACTACCTTCACGTTTGGCCTTATTACAACTTAGCCGCTATTCTTTGCATATCTACCATGTAGTCCTTAAACTCTACATTCCATTTGAGGTCCCTGACGTCCATTAGGGTTCCGTTAGGTTGGTTAGTTATCCTTCCTAAATTGCCTCTGAATTTATTACAAATACATCCCTACAGTTTCTTTTTAATAACAAAATGATCTCTGTTCTTTTTGGAATTTCAAAAGGATAATCGATCAACTTGATGGAACCCTAACAGACGTCAGGGACCTCAAACATAATGTAAAGTTTAGGGACTACATGGTAAATATGCAAAGAATAGGGACTAGGTTATAATTAGGCCAAACCTAAAGGTAGTCGCATGTAATTTTCCCTTTTATTTATTCATAATAAATAAATAGATGCTAATAATTTAATTAATTCACAATTAATTATTTGTTAAACTTTATTTCCAAATTAGGGCTTAACTAATAATTCGTAATTAAATTAAAACCTATTAAATAATTAAACTAATTTAATTATTGGGGAAAAGATATTTTGTCATTCCAACTTTGCCTCTTTTTGCAATTTGCCAAACCCAACAAACTTTCATTGCAAACCACCATCCAATCTTTGCATTTGTAACATACCGCCATCTAAAATTTCTTTTTGGTGGTTTTGGTGAAAATACAACTGACGTGTATGTTTTATAAGTTCAGCTTTAAGAGCACCATTCCTATCACTAAAAACAGTGGAGCAACATAGATTAAAGAACTAATATCATGCATTTCGTTATTATCCAACATGCTCACTAGTTCTCTATTTTTCCATTTAAGTCGTAGATTCTATGATTCTTTACGTGTTTTTAAACGGAAACTAAAAACCCTCTAGTATTTATGCTCGAGTAAAACAAGTTGACTTGTCTTAATTATTTGTTTCTAGCATTGCTCCCATCATCATTTAACTCCTTTATGCTAAATTTCAACATGAATCATGCGAATGCTAGTATAGCTGAGCTGATTAGTAAACTCGTGACTACTGAAAGTACAATAAAGAAGGATAACAAGGTTATGATGGTCACAGCTCCATTTTCTTCTAAGCCTTCCAAAGGCAAAGGCAAGAAAAACCAAAAGAAGAAGAAACCCCTTAAACCCAATGGAGGGGTGAAGAAGGGAAAAGGCCAAAAGAAGAAATGTGATCACAAAGAGGACGTTTGCTTCCATTGTGGCAAATCGGGGCATTGGAGAAGAAACTGCCAAGAGTACAAGATACTCTAAAGAAAGGTATGTTTCTCGTTGAAGTAAATCATTCTATTAATTCTAACTCTTGGTTACTTGATACCGGTTGTGGATTCCATATCTGTAATGATGTACAGATGCTAAGTGAGGTTCGGGAACTCAAAGGAGGAGAATGTATCTTGAAGGTTGGAGATGGCTCAAGGGTTGAGGCTTAGACTTTAGGCACAATTAGATTAGATTTAGGCAGTTTTGAATGAAGTCTTATCTATACCAAACATTATTCATAATATATTCCAATTCTAATACTTGATATTAAGCATGGTAACTTTTACATTTAGAAGGATGGTTCTTCTATAATACTTGTTATACTATCTAATGGACTTTATCTAACTCAGAACACTAATTTTTTGAATATACTACAAGAAAAGAAACATAAGAGGGATGATAAGGTTTCATCAACTTTGTGGCACGCTAGATTAGGGCAGATTTTCAAGAATAGGATTAGAAAGTTAACTAACTTAGGTTCATTCTTTGAAAATGAACTTAAACAGTTAACGTCTTGTGAAACTTGTCTCAAAGGAAAAATGCCTAAAACTCCATTTAGTGGATAAGTGGAACGTGCCTCTAAATTATTGGATTTGATCCATATTTATTTTGTGGACATCTTAGTGTAAGTATTCGAAACAAACCATCAGTATTTCATAATTTTTATTGACAATATAATTAATGAAGTATAAGTCTGAAGCTTTCGAGAAATTCTTAGAATTTCAAAAGGAGGTTGAGAACTAAGCTGGTCACAAGATTAAGACACTTCGATCGGATTGAGGTGGCGAATATCTAAATGATGAGTCCCTTACTCATATAAGAGATAGTGGGATTATCTCTCAGTGGAATCCTCCTGGAACTCCTAAATTAAATGAAGTTTCTAAAAGAAGGAATTAAACCTCACTTGATATAGTTCGTTCAATGATGAGTTTTACTGACTTACCACCTTCATTCTGGGGTTATGTGTTGGAAAACACAGAGTTGAAACAACGGAATTTTTAAAATTTTTCCAAAAGCAAATCGTGTTCTTGCAATATTCGTTTCAAAACAAAAAAAAATTTAATTAACTAACGGTTAATAGAAGCTTTCTAGTGATGTTTGATCTCGCCTATCAAACACCCTTCATGCGGATTGTCCCTCGATCGGTTCTCGATAAGATCCCAAAGTATGTAATCCTCCAAAGCTTATCCACACCAGTCCTAGATCACGATCAAGCTATTGAGAATGCTAGTTTTGTGTCTTGTGTTTTGGCTAGGAAATTTTTTTGAAAGTTTTTCTTTTGATTTTTCTCAAAAACAATTAACGCTTCAAGAACGTTGGTCTAAACCCAAGAAAGAGTCTCACCCCTTATATTTAAACAAGTGGGGTTCGAACCCCTTGGAGGTTTCCTAAACCTAGTGGGCTTTGATTTCTTGCTCAATAATTCACTAATTAATTAATATCTTTTAATTGAAATAAGATCTTATCTTATTCTCCAAGACATCTTAAGAAATCTCTTTCCTATTTAAGGAGTTTGACTATTCAATTTTATCTTTTAGAAAATTGAATATCAAATTCAATAAATAATTTAATTCTTAATTAATTATTTATTGGGTTGATTATTTTTGAGTTTGGACTTAACAATTAATTCATAATTAATTAAAAGACCAAAAATTAATTAATAACTTAATTAATTAAAAGTCTTCACACATGTGGCTCACGCCACACGTGTCAGTCACGTGCTTGACATGTGTCATGGGGCTCACGCACGTGTGGCCCCATTTGATCAATATTTTGATCGTTTAATTAATCCGATTAATTTTCTACGGAAATCCTCGTGACCTGGCATTGTGTGTCACCCTTTAGGTTTATTATTCGATTAACAGTGACACTAATTAATTAATTCTAATATTTAATTAATTAGTGTTGGGAATAGTGCCCTTGAAAGCTTGTATGCTTTGGGACTTTCCCTATATCACAAACAATCTTTGAATAATATACAAATGATTGTAATCGCAGGCGAACACTTCTTATGTGCCATTACGTGTTTTGAGTGTTTCCATTACGTGTGCATGTCTAGAACTCCCCTAATTCGATGAGGCTATTAAGAACTTTGTCATTATGGGAATGACACATGAAACAAGTTCTTAACTCCGTAGGCGAGGATTAGAAACTCTCCAAGTCAATTAGACCGACAGAAAGTGAGAGTATCAACTTTGCCTCGGTTGAGACTTACTTATGTAGTTGCGTCCTTATGAAGGATCATCCTGTTTCATGGGGTGTAAAGTGCATAAGTTGATGCGTACATAATACACAAGGGTGCTTGTTGCAAAAACAAGTTCAATGAGAGTGCCCCGCGTGAGAAGATTCCTAAATGAGAAAGGACGTTACTAGAACTTCCAGATTATGAAATATCTTACATAACAATGACGTGAGGAATTAATCCTTAGAATTGAGATTCCACATTGTCTCATATGAGCTAACTCTATAATCTTTGATATAGGCTCAAAAGGGTGTCGCCGTATAGACACCTGAACCACGGCCTATGTTGGGATTACACAAGTGGCATATGAGAATTATTGGAATCAATAAAGGACCTACACTTGCTGTAGGCAAGATGATCTCTTATTACACAAGTCATTCATGTTCCATCCTAAAATCCTTGTGCAAGGTGGTTAGATCAAGACATCAAGAAAATAAGGTTTTCTTGGATTGAGATCAAATGGAATATGAAGGAAACTTTGTTTTAAGATTAAGATTAGAAGGGCTCTCCATATTCTCATGCCCTAGATCTTAATCGAGAGATAGGATGGTAGGACGATCGTATCCCACATGATGTCATTGACTGAAAGGTTCTTTCGAATATACATTCACATTTCGGGTAGGGGTCACACACCTGTTGCTAGACCATGGTCGTGTAATCTGTGAGGTAATTAATTAATAAAGTGTATTAATTAATTAGGCTCACTGCTAACTGAAATTGAACCTAGAGGGTCACACACAAATACTGGGTTCAAAGGGTATTGTTAGAAAGATCAAATAATTGATCGAAACGAGACCACACCTGTATGGTACACATGTAGGAGTCAAGAGCGCGTTTGGACATGACTCCAATTACAGAATTGGATCATGTGTTAATTAATTACAGAATTAATTATTAAGTTCAAATATAATTAATAGGAAAATTAATTATAAATCCAAGATATAATTAATTGGAGAATTAATTATATAGCCAAAGTAAAATTAATTGGAGAATTAATTTTACAATTAATTTTACCCCGTTAGAATTAATTAGTAAATTGATTCTAAAGTCCTTGATGTAATTGATTGGAAAATTAATTCTAAGTATTTAATTATTTACTTGTTCTAATTTGATTAGAATAAAGAAATAAATAAATATGTTCTATTTTATTATTCTAAAGTATTAATTCTAATATGATGAGAATAAATATTATTGGGATAAGATATTTAATTATTACTAGAATAATTAAATGTTCCTAAATTAGTTAGGAGATCTTTTTCTAGAAAAAAATAAATATCTTATTTTAGATGAGATATGATTTACTTGGAGAAAAAGAAATAATAGAAGAAAAGTCAAAGTAGGAGACCATCTCCTACAAGGCTTTAGAGTTTCGAATCCTAGCCTATAAAAGGACTAAGGGGTTCGAATTTTTGAGCTTACACATGATTAGGAGATCACGTCCAAACTTCATGGAATTTTGGGGATAATTCTCTTGCTCTGTTTTTCTCGTTTCTATTTCTTTAATACACATGTTATAGTACTAGCATACTCACTAACATGATTTGAATCTAGGTTGGTATGGATTAGTACTCTAGAGGATTTCTACTTTGGAATCTCGAAGAAAGAATCAAGAAACGGGGATATTCATGCCGCATGAAGAACGTTTGAGGGCGGCTCAATACGTTTCAAGAAAGCTTCAATTCTTGTAAGTTTCTTGAAATCCCACATAGTTTTGAAACGAACATTGCAAGATTATGATCCCTTTTGGAAATTTTTTTAAACTTCCGCTTCTTTAACTCGGCTGTTTTCCAACAATTAGTTCATAGATCACACTGTCGTAATCTAACAATGGGTGTGTAACCCCTAACCGAATAACAAAATGAATTGAAAAACCTTTCAGTCAATGACAATCAGTGAAATACGATCCTCCTACAACTCCATCTCTCAATCAAGACATTAAGGTATGGGAATAAACTTAGAGCCTTGTTATTCTTGATCTTTAAAGTTAAGTTCGTTTCATATCCATTTAGATCTCAATCTAAGAAAATCCTATTTTTTTGATCTCTCGATCTTTTATCCACCTTGGCCATTTAATGGACTACGAACAACTTAATCAGTAAGAGACCATTCTTGTCCTTAACAAGTGTATGCCCTTTATTGATTCTACTAATTCTACATATACCACTTGTGCAATTCCAACATGGACCGGAACTCAGGTGTCTATATGACGACACCCTTTTGAGCCCATATCAAAGATCACAGAGTTAGCTCATATGAGATATTACAGAATCTCAAGTCAAAGGATTATTAATCACGTCATTGACCTGTGGGATATTCCCTAATCTAGAAGTTTCTGGAAACTTCCTTTCCCATTTAGGAATGTTTTCACGTGGGACATCTCAGTGATAAAGTTGTTGTAACAATCACCCTTATGTATTATGAACGCATCGTCCTAGGCACTTATCACCCCATGAAACCTAGTGATCCTTCCTAAGGACATAATCATATAAGCAAGTCTCAACGGAGTTAAAGCTGACACTCCCACTGTCTGTCGGACTCATCAACTTGGAGAAGTTTCTAATCCTCGCCTATAGAGTAAATAACTTGTTTCATGTGTTTTTCTCATTAGGACAAAGTTTTTAACGGCCTCATCGGATTAAGGGAGTTTAAAACATACAAAACATAGTCAAACCCAAACAGATATAAAATAAACACATAGAGAAGTGTTGCCTATAAACAAAATCATTTCGTTTATTACTCAAAGACTGTTTTTGATGTTACAGGGAAATAGTAAAGTCAAATAGCTGCTTTAAGGGCACTATTCCTGACAATCTCCTACTTGCCTGTCAAAGCTATCCAGGTACTATCCTAAGTCCCATCTTCTGAAGATGTCCTTCGAAAGCCTGCTGACTAAGAGCTTTAGTTAGTGGATCTACCATGTTCTCTGTCGATGTGACCCTTTCAATTTACACATCTCCTCTCTTGATTATATCACGAATTAAGTGATATTTCCTCAAAATATGATTGGTCCTTTAGTGAGATCTTGGTTCTCTCGCTTGAGCAACCGCCCTTGTATTATCACAGAACACTGTGACGGGGTCTTTAATGCTAGGAACTGCACCCAACTCGTGGATGAAGTTTCTTACCTAAACATCTTCCTTAGCAGCATTATTTGCAGCTAAGTATTTGGCCTCAGTGGTCAAATCTGCAGTGGTCGCTTGCTTTGAACTTTTCCAACTCACTGCTCTGTCTTTCAGGTAGAATATGTATCCCGACATGGATTTAAAGTCATCCATGTCCGATGCAAAGCTTGCATCACAATATCCTCTAATGAAAAGATCTTGCTGGCCTCCGTAAACCAAGAAGAAATCCTTAGTTCTTCTTAAGTACTTAAGGATGTTCTTTACACCAGTTCAGTGAACTTCACCAAGGTCAGATTAGAATAGGCTTGTCACTCTAAGTGCATAAGCTACATCCGGTCGAGTACATAGTATTGCATACGTTTGTTGGGATTAATGCCCTGAAAATCCAATTATATTGTAAATATTTTGGATTAATAAAACTGAAATTAAAGCAAGTTATGAGTATTTCAAAATTTTAATAATTAATGACGTGTGATGGTATTTTTATATGAAATGTGTTTCATAGGAAAAGACTTTAAATACCAAGAATCACGTGTCATTAAAGTTCTAGTCAGTATGATAAGAAGATGTTCTTATCAAGACTATAATGTGTTATATAAGATGATTAGTCTTTCGTCATAGGGAAATGGAGTTTCCAATTATGATACATTGATGATTTTCAATGAGATTGGAAACATCGAACTGGACCACTGAGATTGTTCATTTTATACTGCTATCTAAAATGAACAAAATCTCGGAAGCGTTAGACTCTTAATCCTGATAGTGTTTCTACTTTAGGCATGTAGTGTTAATCACTGTGATGTACTCAGAAGTGAGGTCTCGGTAACGGGTGGCCAAAATACTTTGTACGTTCGGTGATTGCATGAAATGTGCTAGAGAGAAATATTGATCAAGGAATCTGTAGCCTTGTTGGAAGGTTTAAAGATATCCATGAAATAGATTTGCAAAAAGTTCGAATTATAACTTTGGCCAAAGTACTTCGTGTGTTCATCACCGAAGTTGTATGTTGAATGTGTTTCAAATACAGGGAATTTGGACTTAAGGCAAATCAAGAAATTTCAGATTGGAAGTGAAAAATAAATGATAGTAGTATTGATTTATTTTTCATGGATATCTGTGCAGAGGAGTAAAATGCAAAATTATTCTAGATCGAGAAATTCGTGAATAATTTAATTAATTTTAGAGTTCAACAATATTTATTTAGTGGAATTAAATATTGTTAAACGGTAATCAATTATTGCCTTGGGATGATAATAGATTGACCCGTTTGGAGCTAAGATTAATTAGTCTTGTAGGTCCCCACGCAAGCCCCAACGAAGATCAAAGAGAAAATATTAAAAGGAGAGAGAGAAATAGATTTTCAAAGAGTTTGAAAATAGACAAGGTATTTATTTTGAGAAAATAAATTAAATTCCAAAGAGTTGGACATGCCCGAAAATTTTATTTTGGAGAAAATAAATTTTTTTCAAAAAAAAAATAATAAATTGCTGACGTGGGGCTGACAAGGCGCCGACAAGGCGCCAAGTGGCATGCCGCGTGGACGGCCAGGATCACGCCAAGTGGCGCGAGTCAACGGTCCGGATCAAGGGTTGGAACGGACCGGGTCGGAGTGTGGGTTCGGACACGGGTCGGTTAGGGTCGGTCAAGGTTTGATCGACCCGGACACGTGGACGAATGGAGATTCCCCACGTGGCAATCGGCCAGACCGCCTGAACCGACCGGTTATTTGCCGAACCAGTTTGAACAGTGAACCGCCGATCGGACCGGACCGGTTCAGCCACATGGCAGCTGCCTGTTGCTGCGTGCGTGCCACACGTGCCAAACACATAGCCGCCACATGGGTGGCGCGTGCGGGGCCCGTTCGTCGCGTGCTCAACGCCGCCGTGCTCGTGGCGGCGTGTTCTTCCACGTGGCATTCCCGTATTTGGCGGCCGACCTTGGAGTGCACGACAAAGTTTCGTTTTTTGACGAAATGAACCCTCAATTTAGCCTATAAATAGGCTATGCTTTCCTTTCAATTTTAGTACAATTTTAGCTTTCAGAATTCAGCTTCCGAAACTCTCTCTCCATAATATTGATTAATCCTTAATTAAGGATTAGTTAATTAGGTGGTTATATAATTAATATATAATCTACTTAATTATTAGAAAATAGGGATTTTCAGGTTTTAGAAAAAAGGGTTTTTCTGAAAAATATTTTCTCAAAGTATTTGGCGAAATACTGCCGGAGCCCACACTCCAATTTCTTAATCGAGGATATTGCGGTGAAGCTCTGCCGGTTTCACGAGAAGATATCGAGGTGCTGGAAAAGTGCCGTTGATAGCCAATTTTGCAGTACTGTAATATCGTTGTGCTGTCAAAATTATTATTTGCATATTGTGATTATATGCTAGGTGATTTAAAATTATGTTATCGATGCCTGTATATATTAGAGTTATGCTGCCCAATTTATTCCGCTGCTTTATTGAAATATTTTGGAAATATTTTGATAACGAGGTTATGGCGAAATTTTTTGAAATATTCTGTTGTACCGTCACTCTGCCTCGGGCCCGCCACACCAACAACATTATGCTTCCTATTGCTGATGCATAAGGAATTCTGGGCATCCTGGACTTTTCAAGTTCAGTCTTGGGACAGAGCTTCTTCGAAAGAACAGTTCCCGTCCCCATTGGAAGTTTCCCTCGTTTGGAATCTTCTATACTTAACCTTTTTAGTATTTTATCTGTGTAAATTGATTGTGATAATCCTATCAATCTCCTAGATATATCCTGATAGATCTTTATACCGAGAATGTAGGATGCATCACCAAGATCCTTCATCTCAAATTGGTTCGCTAACCAAAACTTTGTTACTTTCATGTCATCCTTCCCATTCCCAGTGAGGAGTATGTCATCTACATAAAGTATCAAAAATTGAACCGAGGTATCCAATTCCTTCTTGTACATGCAGGATTCATTCGGGTTTGTATGAAGCCAAATGATTTGACTGCTTCATCAAATTAAATATTCCAATTCCTAGAAGCTTGTTTCAATTCATAGATTGATCTTTAGAGTTTACAAACCTTTTGTTCGCTCCCTCTGAATGTGAAACCCATGGGTTACTCCATGTAAATGTCTTTGTTAATGTCTCCATTGGGAAAGACAGTTTTCATATCCATTTGCCATATCTCATAGTCATAATATGCAGCTATGGCAAGCAAGATTCGAATGGATTTTTACATTGCAACTGGGGAGAAAGTTTCATCAAAGTCTACACCTGGTCTTTGTGTGAAACCTTTAGCAACTAATCTTGCTTTAAAGGTTGCCATACTTCTATCTACTCCAAACTTTCGTTTGTATATCCATTTGCACCCTATGGGCCTGATCCCATCAGGTGGACCAACCAAGAAATCCATTTCGGATTTAATTGCTTCTTTTCACTATTCAGAGTCGAAATCTAACAGTGCCTCCTCATAAGTCAATGGATCATTATCCATTTGAGACGTTTGGTGGAGAAAACCATACCATCTCTCTGGTTGTCTAGGAATGCGTTCAAAACATCTTATTTGAGGAGGATTTGTGCTTGTATCACTCTTTTGGATTGGCTAAGGGATGTTTTGTTCAGAACTAGGTGTGGGGTCTTGGTTTCGATCTTCTTTGAGTTCTGCGATGTTGCCCTTCTTTTCTCTAAGGAATGATTTCTCAAGAAAAGTAGCATTTCGTGGCACAAATACCTCTTGTTCAATTGGATCGTAGAAATAATATCCTATTGACTCCTTAGGATATCCTACGAAATTACATAAGCTTGATCTCGATTCCAGCTTATCTCCCACTGTCCTATTCACATAATAGTTCTTAAGTAAGAATAATTAGGGATTTTGCCAAACCACATTTCAAATGAGTTTTCGGGTACAGATTTGGAAGGAACAAGATTCATAATCTTAACTGTTGATTTTGGGGCATAACCCCAGAATGAAGGTGGCAATTCAGTGAAACTCAACATGGAACGAACCATATCAAGTGGGTTTCTATTCATTCTCTCAGAAACTCCATTTAATTAGGGAGTTCCTGGAGGAGTCCACTGAGTGATAATTCCATTATCTCTGAGATGACTAAGGAATTCGTCACTTAGATACTCGCTACCTCGATCAGATCGAAGTGTTTTTATCTTGTGACCAGTTTGGTTCTCAACCTCCTTTTGAAATTTCAAGAATTTCTCAAAGGCTCCGGATTTATACTTCATTAAATACACATAACCAAAGCGACTAAATTCGTCTATAAAGGTTTTGAAATACTGATGATTGTTTCTAGTGCTTATACTAATCGATTCACAAACATCAGTATGGACTAAATCCAACACTTTAGTGGCACTTTCCACTTTACCTTTAAAGGAAGTTTTGGCTATTTTTCCTTTAAGACATGAGTCACAATACGTTAACTTTTTAAGTTCATTATCATTGAATAATCCTAAATTGGTCAACTTAGTAACCCTATATTTCGAAATATACCCTAAACGCGCGTGCCATGAAGAAGCCGATATTTTGTCATCTCTTTTGCATTTGTTTAATTGTTGTATATTCAAAATATTAGTGCCTTTGGTTGAGTAAAGTCCATTTGATAATGTACCAAGAATGACGGAAGTTTTATTCATCTTAAGGTAGAAATTTCCATTCTTAGTGAAAGTTTCATATCTTTCGTAATCTAATATTGGAATGGAAATAATATTACGAATAATAGAAGGTACATAAAGGACCTTTTTCAAAACCGAAATAAAGACACCTAAATCTAATCTAAATGTCCCTATGGCTTGAGCCTGAATACTTGATCCATCTCCAACCTTCAAGATACATTCTCCTTCTTCAAGCTGCCGAGCCTCAATTAGCATCTGTATATTATTATAGATATGAGCTCCACAGAGGGTATCAAGTACCCAAGAATTAGAATCAATAGATAGATTTACTTCAACAATAAACACACCTTTCTTTATGGTATCCTTGTACTCTTGGCAGTTCCTCTTCCAATCCCCTTTCTTGCCACAGTTGTGGAAAACATCCTCAGCGATGCGAGCAATAAGTCCACATCGAGTTTTTCACTCAGTGGCATATCCATGGAGGTAATCTTCTTATTCAAAGCAAGAAACTCGAGTCCATGCTCATGGATACTTGTACCTTTTTTCATTCTAAGATGAAAGAGCTTCTTAGACGTGTTGTACCTTAAAACACGTTCTTTGGGACGGTACAATTACTCAAGGTGGTCATAAATCTCCTAAGAATTTTCCATTTACTCGTGTTGCCTTTGCATATTAGGAGACATGTTGGCCAATATGAGGCAATGGCCTTAAAGGTTATCTTTATTCCACTTCGCGATCACTTCTCTTTTGGCCCGAGTTGGAGCCTCGCCTTCAGTGACAGGTTCCGCCTCGAAGAGAACATATCTTTTCAGAATCTAAAACTATCTTTAGATTTTAATGCCAATCAGAGTAATTGGGCTCGTCAACTTATTTGGTTCGAGGATGGATACTAGAGGGTTTTTAGTTTCCATTTCAATTGTAAAGAATCACAGAAACTACAACCTAAATAAAAACAGAGAAATCATGAGCATGCTGAATAATAAGGTTATACATATTATCAAGGTCTTTAGAAATATGTTCTCCCACTATTTTTAGAAGGTCTATAAATCCTAAACGACCTTAGAAGAAACTTATTTTCTCAGTAGGTACTAGGATCCCAAGCATTCTAAGTTTTGGACCCACGACTCATGAGATATCCAAAGGTCTAAGAATCTTTTGGAAGGTACGAAATTGCCAATTCCATCCCCATGGAATTCCTAGTAATATTTTTGCATCACTGATCTTTCAATCATGGACCCACAACTCGTGAGACATCCATATCTACTTCAGTGTTGAGCAGAACCCATCAATCATAAGATCTCAACCAAACTTAGTCCGGAATAACCCACGACTCGTGAGACATCGCTCATCTTAAAGTGATCAAAAAATATCAATGACCTAAGGCGATCAATTAAGAAACTAAGATTTAATAGGTTGCACTAAATACCCACGACTCATGAGATTGCAATTAGCTTACTTATTAACTCTTAAATCCTATTAATGGTGTGCTAGGAATTTTATTACCTTAATAGAATATCTATTTATTCGAAAGTTGCTCAATATTTTATAGGGATTTTCGAATTAACCCGAGAGTTATCCCGTATGACCTCACCAACATATAATGTTATCTAATTTTAATTATTTTTGTTAATGCAGTTTCACATAAAATGCATCACATAAGCAATTAGCAGATAACATGTCCTAGCATGATACTAATTATCAGATGATCATGGGTATCCTATCTTATACATAATTATGGGAATCACTTCATAATCACTAGTTCTAAACATTCATGCCACATAAACAGATATTTCACAAAAGGGTACAGAATTTAATGGAAAACCCTAATCTATTTCATTAATAGAAAACAACCCTCCCTAACATTTTGAAGGTTTCCATCTTGCTCCTTGGGTGCTTGTCTCCAAAAAGAAAAGGAAAACCTCACTTCCTAAGTTCTACACTCTTTACATAAATTAATATGGCTCAATCTTCATATTGGCGCCATCCGCCCAGTTGCGGGCCGGTTGGGCCTCGAGCATGCGCCGCGCAGGCAGCCCCGCTCGAGGCTGGCGCTGGGTGTCTGGGATGATGGCGGAATGAGGGCAGATGGCAGGCTCGTGGCCGCCCGGGCGCTACGCGCGTGGATGCAGACTGGGCGTGGGCGGAGTGTTGCCTTCCGAGGCGTGACGTGCGCTTGACCGTGCACAGCGGCGTGCAGCTATGCATCCCATTCCGATTTTATTTTCGTGCAAAGAATAGTTTTCAAAATTCAGTTTTGTTGAATCAAAATCGCAATTTAGAAAAATCTAGAATTAAACAGTTTTAAATCAGATTTAATATGAAAGCATTTTTCAATAATTTTCAAGAAAAACAGTTTAGATCCGACAGATTTGAAATACAAACAAATTCAGGAATACATAACTATCATCTAAATTCAAGAATTTTCTGTCAAAATTCAGTTCAATAATTATTTCGGAAAGAAAGTTGCAAGGTGGTCCTAATACCACTTGTTGGAAAACACAGAGTTGAAGCAGCAAAATTTTAATTTTTTTTCCAAAAGCGAATCGTGTTCTTACAATGTTTGTTTCAAAACAAAGGAAGTTCCAAGAACTTACATTTAATAGAAGCTTTTTAGTGATGTTTAATCTAGCCTATCAAATACCTTTCGTGCGGATTGTCCCTCGAACGGTTCTCGAAAAGATCCCAAAGTAGGTAATCCTCCAAAGCGTATCCATACCAGTTCTAGATCCCGATCAAACTATTGAGAATGCTAGTTATGTGGCTTGTGTTTTAGCTAGGAATTTTTTTTTGAAAACTTTTCTTTTGATTTTTCTCGAAAATAATTAATTGCTTCAAGAACGTTGGTCAAAACCCAAAAAAGAGTCCCACACCTTGTATTTAAAAAACTGGAGTTCGAACCCGTTGGAGGTTTCCTAAATGCGACCACGATAGAAATAAATGTGAATGAGTCACGGTAGCAAAACGGCTCTAGAATGTGGTTCTAACCTCCTTTCGCGGCCACGAGCCAAAGAGGCGTGGAGGGTCGCGGTCGCGATGTGCCTTCAGTCTTCATGGTTTGTTCCTCATCGCAACCGCTACCTTTTCATGCATAAATAGGTCGTGGTCGCGACCTGTATTCAGCAGCAACAGTAACAGATTTCTGGCGAAATAGGGGTTGTGCCGTTGCCGGCCTTCGGAGCCCGAAACTCACCCAAAACAACAACAAGCAACACATAAATATATATACCCCGTCGAAACAAGAATCAAAACATATTAACAATCACACCCCAATTAATATATATATATATATATATATATATATATATATATATATATATATATATAATCTATATTTATACGTAACATATATACACTTACAAGTATAGAGGCTTGCCGGAGTAGAGCTACGGTGGCTGGAGAAGGTCAGTGAGGAGTTGGACAACCTGATCGGTGGTGGAGCTTGTCGGATAGGGATGGTGTGAGAGATGGGGTGGCTTGGTGGGGTGCCAGGAAGAAAAGGTAAAAGAGAGGAGGGAAGAAGAATAAAGAAGAGGAAGAAAGGTGGCGGCTATAATGGTGCAGCTTGGTAGCCAACGATGGCTATCCGATGATGAGGGTTAACAGCTGAGGAGCATGTGTGGTGGTGTTGGTCGTCCAGGAAGGAAGAAGGAGGAGAAAGAAAAATAAAAAGGAAAATAGAAAGAAAGGGAAAAGGAAAAACAAAAGGAAGATAAATGAGAGAGGAGAGGGTATACCAGGAGAGAGAGAGAGAGAGAGAGAGAGAGAGAGAGAGAGAAGGTGGGGCCCTGTTAGATGACATATTTTTTTGATTGGAATTTGTTAGGTTATTTTCGGTAGATTTTAGCTCATTTCGGGTTAAATTAAATTACAGTTTGAAAAGGTAATGAGATCTGAATAAAATGAAAAAAGTATCGAAGAATTCGGGAGAATTCGAGAAATAAAGTGGCAAGGTTCGGGAATGCATATGTGTGCCCGTGTGAAAGATTGTTATTAAAGACAATCAAATAAATAGGGCACGTAATTCACGTAATAACAATTTAATCCACGTACTTAAATAAATTAAACGTATGACTAACAATTAAAACGTAAGAAAACACTTAACCATCAACCTGATCTCACTCGTGACGTCATATCTGACCGCTCTGGAAACACGGTGTGTCACAATTGACTTGTGAGATATTTCTTAATCTGGAAGTTTCTACTTCTAGAAGTAGAAACTACCTTTTCCATTTAGAAATCTTTTCACACGAGACACCTCAGTATACCCATTAAAAAAGAACGAACACCTTCATGTACCATGCAAACATCAGCCATGCACTTTACACCTCATAAAATAAGGTGATCCTTTTTAAAGGCGTGATCATACGAGCAAGCCTCAATCGAGTCAATTTGACACTCCCACTGTCTATTGAACTCATGTGGGCTAACTCCATTGTTGTTATTGTTATGTAATTTTTTATATTTAACCACTATCAAATATTCATATACTAATTTAAATAATTAAATACTTGTTATCATATATTTTAAATAAAAATATTTTTAAATATATAATTATTTATATTGTAATACATATTCCGTTAAAAATTTAAATATTCATTAATTAACTACATATCTCAAGTTTTAGTTATGAGATAAAAATATAATGTATATCAACTTAAGTATAACTTTTTATGACATACAAAAAAAAGGATGAAAGTTTTACATAACTAAATAATTAGATTTAATTGTTTTTTGAATAAAGAACTTTTATATTATATGAAGTGTTCACTTATACATTTGTATTATTTAGCAATCGTAATTGAATAACTTAATGAAGAATTATTTTGTTAATATGAAACATTTATATTTGAATTTGTAGAATTATATCTAAATATTGAAGAATTATTGTGTTAAATTCGATATAAACCCCAAACATGTATAATAATAATAATAATAATAATAATAATAATAATAATAATAATAATAATAATAATAATAATAATAATAATAATAATAATAATAATAATAATACTGTATATCAACTTAAGTATAAGTTTTTATGACATATAAAAAAAAATGAAAGTTTACATAATTAAATGATTAGATTTAGTTGGTAGTTTAATAAAGAACTAATTTTATGTCAATATGAAGTATTCACTTATACATCAGTAAAATAATATCTGCATTTTGAGAAACTATTGTATTATTTAGCAATCGTAGTTGAATAACTTAATGAAGAATTATTTTATTAATATGAAACATTTATATTTGAATTTGTAGAATTATATCTAAATATTGAAGAATTATTGTGTTAAATTCTATATAAACCCCAAGCATGTATATATATGTATATATATAATAGTAATGTATATCAACTTATGTATAAGTTTTTATGACATATAAAAAAAAGATGAAAGTTTACATAATTAAATAATTAGATTTAGTTGGTAGTTGAATAAATAACTAATTTTATGTCAATATGAAGTATTCAATTATACATATGTAGAACAATATCTGCATTTTGAGGAACTATTGTATTATTTAGCAATCGTAGTTGAATAACTTAATATAAAGAATTATTTTCTTAATATGAAACATTTATATTTGAATTTATAGAATTATATCTATACACTGAGGAATTATTGTGTTTCGCAACCGTACATTAGATGTTAAATTAAGAAGTTTTCTTTTAATATAATGAATTTATATTAAAATTTGTAGAATTAAATCTAAATATTAAGAAATTATTGTGTTATGCAACCGTTACACGTTAAATGAAAAACTTTTCTCTTAATATTAATGATTTATAATGTATATTATACACACATATTATATATATGTACGTATATTATATATAAACATATAATATTAATTATTATTTAATATTTAAGATATAAGATATATATGTCTATATATTAAATATTAAATAATATATATACATATATATAAATAACATTGTGTGTGAGTGTATATGTAGATGTGTATATGTTATTATAATATTATATAATATATATATATGATGGGTTCAGAAATGGGTTGATCCGAATCCGATCACTTTACGATTTGTATTTGTGGAGGAAACCACCGGAGCTTCGCCGGAAATGAGAAAGGGGTTCTACCTGTTGGGACAAGCACAAGAAAAGTCAGAAGGCCAAGCTGGGGGAACTGGGGGTGATACCCAGTTTGGCTCTCCGACGCTCAAGTCAGTTCAAGGTATGAGGCCCATATGAAGCTGATCAACTCGCCCTCGAGCACTTATGGCCCTGATTGGAAGGAGAAGTTTATCTTTGTCAAAGCTCCAGCAGAAGAGGGCTTTGGGGTGCCCACGCAATGGGGCTCGTTTGCAAAGAGCCGCTTGCCACCAGCACTCCCCAAAGATTGGGCCAAGAGCCTGGCAGCAAACCTAAGGGACGAGGGCCACCTCATTCAAGCGAAAGACTGGATAGACGATGCGGAACTCATGTTCTTGTGTGGTCTTTCCAATGACCCTTATTACCTTGACAACCCTCCGGCTCGTGATATAGAGAGAGACGTTTAGATTCTTAGGGCACTAACTTTAGATAGGAATGAATACTAACTGCTTCTCTGTACTTGTAACTTGCAATCTGAGTAGATGGTTTGATGATTTCTAACTCTCGAAATTTTCATTCTTGCAGGAGTTGCTATACTAGAAATGGCTGGAGGAATTAGACAAGCAGCTCGTTTCACCCATGCTAACCGGAACCAAGCCCCACAGGGGGACCAACAGCGTGAGCAACAGCGCCCTCGTAACCGTAACAATCGAGGGGACGCTCGTAGTGGCGCCAGTTCGAGCGCCAATCCTGAGGTCCAGCCCCCTCGTGGCCGAGGGGAGCGTAGATTGGTCCCGAGAGAGACCAGGGGGCGGTCAGAGAGAGCGGGAGATGTTCAACCCCCCACTCCTGCAGAACAAACGAGGCCAGAAACCACCCTGGCGATAACTGAGGTTCCCCCGAGCGCAAGTAGGCCTTCCCGCAAGAGGAAGAGGATGCCCGATTCTACTGCAATCAAGGGCAAGGGCAAACAAGTAGTCGAGGGCCCCAGGGGCGAGGGGGAAACTTCCTCTTCAGAGGAAGAACATCTGTGGGAGTTCCCCCGTCGAGGGGACAGAGACTTTACAGGCGCCACCGATGGTGGGCCAGTTTTGCTGAGGCCTGGCACGGTCGCTCAGGCTGTCACCGAGAATCTTTTCAGCAAAGCTCAATTCTCGGCAGACCACCGGCATCTCTACAGCGAGTCTGTGGAGAAAGTGACCCTTGATGCGGCCCACGCTCTAATTTCTGTAAGTCTTCACTCCTGGCTTCCTTTGTTTATTTCTGTAAATTATCACTTTTTTGGCTAACACTTCCTTTTCCTCCCACTTATGCAGCAAGTTCTTCCCCGGCTCCGGAACGTACAAATGCGAGCCTCCACTTACGCCGAGCGCAAGGCCAAGTACAAGAAGATGGCCCGCTCGAATGACCCGGCTCAAATCCAATCGGAGCTAGATGCAGAAATTGCCAAGTATGAATCCCTCAAGCATTTGTACAACAAAACTGAGGAGGAGCTGGGAAAGCTGAAGGAGGATTTTGTGGCGGTGGACGGCGCTCGAATTGGTTTGGGCAACCAGCTGGCCCAGGCTAACGAGCGGTGCCAGAAGGCAGAGGCGGAGAGGGAAAGCTGGAAGGCGAGGGCTTTGGAGGCCGAGCGGAAATTCAATGACGCCGTCAACGAGTGGCCTCGAAGCTTAGAGCGTGCGAACAAGGAGGCTCTAATCAAGTTCTGCCACTCCAAAGCCTTCAATTTCGCAGCCTCGCTACACTGCTTGGATGAGGCCCAAAATGCCTTCAACTTGGCAGTGGATCAGGGCATTCACAAGGGGCTTACCGATCCGGCAATGAAGGGAGCTGAGGGCACGGGGCTCATGTTTAACGAGCGCTGTGAGGAGGTGGATGAGGATCCCAACGACCCCGCGGACGCCATCGCTGAAATGGAGTACGACTTCTTGGTCAAGCTGATCCAAGATGAGTACACAGACGCTCATCGGGGAGGGGATGCGGCTCAAACTGCCCAAAACGACGACCCTGAAGATGAGCCACAAGCGCCCGTCGCGGAAGTTGCCTCGATCCCAATTGATGAAGGTGCCAACGCCCCTGCTCCAGGTGCCAATGAGCTCAACGATCAGCAAGCCCATCCGCAAGAGCCTGAGGGCCCAGTTCATGGCCCCGTGGCCCAAAACATCTTGGTGATCGTTGATGAGGATATCGCCCCAGCCGCCTGAAGTTTTCCCTTATAATTTCCTTCTGTATTTTCCTGTTTTTCTGCCTTTCTGTCATTTTCTTCTTTTGGAACAATATTCAGTGGCCTTTGAGCCCTTATCTTGTAAGATTTCTCCTTTGCAATGAATAAATTTTCATTTTTATGACTTTGTTCTTCTGTTCACTTATGAATCATATAATAAGACTGTGTAGCATCTCCGTGAATGTTTTATTTCTCTGACGCAATGAAAATTTGTCTAAGTCTTGAGCGGTCGTGAGGGTCTTACTGTGAGATTGCCCCCCTACTCAAGACTTGTATAAATTTCTGCTTTTGTGAATTTGTCTAAGTCTTGAGCGGTCGTGAGGGTCTTATTGTGAGATTGCCCCCCCACTCAAGACTTGTATAAATTTCTGCCTTTGTAAATTTGGCTAAGTCTTGAGTGTGTGCGAGGGTCTTACTGTGAGATTGCCCTCGTTCAAGACTTGTGACATTCCTTCCGCCCTTGGGGGATTTTGCTAAGTCTTGAGTGTGTGCGAGGGTCTTACTGAGTGGTGGCCCTCTTTCAAGACTTGTGCAATTCCTTCTTGATTCTGAAGCCATCGTTCGAGCGCTCTGGCTCTTGTCGTATTTCTGGCTCTGCAGGAAATCCCACTTTCGAGCGCAAGGCGTTTTAAGAAACGGCCAAGGCCTACTAGGATTCGCTCTTGTAGGAGGTCCCGTTTTCGAGCGCAAGGCGTTTTAAGAAACGGCCAAGGCCTACTAGGACTTTCTCTGTAGGAGATCCCGTTTTCGAGCGCAAGGCGTTTTAAGAAACATCCAAGGCCTACTAGGATTCACTCTTGTAGGAGGTCCCGTTTTCGAGCGCAAGGCATTTTAAGAAACAGCCAAGGCCTACTAGGATTTTCTTCATACTCTTCTTCCAACTTGCCTAATTGGTTGTGAGCGTAACCAGTCTATCCTTATGAGGGCGTCCCCCCATCCGGAGTAGAGTGCTGGCAAGCGTAACCCATTCGAGATAACAACATACATATTGGAATGAGTTGCCAGCCACGCTCGCAAAGACGAGGGACGTGGGACTTATTCATTTAAGCACCCAAAGAAACAGGAATATTAAAGAAATTAAAAAGATTATGTTACCGCTTACTTGTGATTGGAAGTACATAGAACCCGTCAAAGAGGGTTGTTACATCAGGGTTTACAAAGAGCCTTTAAACATAAAACCGCCGGAGGTTACATGCGTTCCAAGGGCGAGGCAAGCGCTCACCTTGAAGTGTCTCCAGGATGTAAGTGTTGTTAGCTCTGAGTTGTACGACCTTGAATGGGCCTTCCCAATTGGGGTCCAATTTGCCCACGTGCCTGGATACTTCCACTTTCTTTAAGACCAAGTCTCCCAACTGGAAAGTTCTTTCCTTCACACGCTTGTTGTATTGTTGGGCTACAGAGGCTTTATAGTGGTGGATCTTAGCCCAGGCCTTGTCTCTCCTTTCATCCAGCAAATCCAACTCCAAGCTCCTGTTGCCATCGTTGAGCTGAGGCTCGAAATAGCCTACACGAGCGGATTCATTTACTATCTCCGCTGGTATCATTGCTTCTGATCCATAAACGAGCGCGTAAGGAGTTTCTCCAGTGGCCGCTCGTGGGGTGGTGCGATAAGCCCAAAGCGCTCCTTGTAGCTCTTCAGCCCATTCACTTTTCTTGCTCTCAAGCATGGTTTTTAGATGCTGCAAGATGATTCTATTGGTAACTTCCGCTTGCCCATTGGATTGTGGATGTCCTACAGAGGTAAATCGCTGCTCGATCCCCAACTCAGAACACCATTCTCGTGTGTCAGCAGCTATGAACTGGGATCCGTTGTCAGAAATGAGCACCCTCGGTATGCCGTACCTGCAAATGATATTCTTCCAAATGAAGTCCCTCACAACCCTGAAAGTGATTTTTGCAACAGCTTCGGCCTCGGCCCACTTGGTGAAGTAGTTGACGGCTAAAATGACAAACTTCTTTTGTCCCGCAGCCATGGGCAAGGGGCCCACGATGTCTATTCCCCACTGGTCAAAAGGCCAAGAGACGTCTATTGGGATCATCTGTGCGGCTGGCAATTGGGGGAGATTTGAATGGAATTGGCATTTGGGACACTTCCTCGAAAATTCGATGGCATCTTGGAGAACTGTAGGCCAATAAAACCCACTTCTCAGAACCTTCTTTGCCAGGATACGCCCTCCGGAATGATTCCCACAGCTTCCATTGTGGATGAGTTCGAGCGTCTCCTTCGCTTGTGAGGGCCTCAGGCATCTCATTGGGGGTCCTTGAAATGATTTCTTGAACAACCTCCCATCGGGATCCAAAGCGAAACGAGGGGCCTTACTTCTGACTTTCCTGGCTTCCACCTTGTCAGCGGGAGTGACTCCATCCTTAAGGAAAATAACGACGTCGTCAAGCCAACAGGGCTCGTTTGGATCAATCATGGCGATCATCCTGGTGGCGACCTTTTCCTTGATCAAAGGTTCCTCAGTTCTAAGGAACGTAACAGAACGTTCGGAAGTGCCCTCTAAAGCTGAAGCAAACTTTGACAGAGCGTCCGCACGCTCGTTTTCTCCTCGCGGCACTTGAAGTAGATGAAATTCCTTGAACTTCCCAATGATTTCTCTGGCTTTATCTAAGTACTGTACCATGGTAGTTTCTCGAGCCTCATAAGTTCCTTCAATCTGGCTCGCTATTAATTGTGAATCCACATAAGCAGTGATTCTGGAGGCTCCATTCTGAAAAGCAATATTCAACCCTTGCACGAGGGCTTCATATTCCGCTTCGTTATTAGTGACTTGGAAATCCAGCTTGATTGCAAAGTCCAGCTCAATCCCATCGGGGTTTCTGAGGGCCACTCCTACTCCTCCCCCTTGAGAGGTTGAGGAACCATCTGTGTGCAGTACCCATAACCCCTCATTCTCCGCAACGGTGGGCTCGAAACCAAAGCGTTCAACCAAAAAATCCGCCACAACCTGAGCCTGTATCGCGGTCCTGGGCTCGAAGCATAGGTCAAACTGGCTCAATTCGATGGCCCACTTGATTAATCTACCAGATACGTCCGGCTTGGACAACACTTGCTTCAGGGGTTGGTCGGTGAGAACCGTTATGGAGTGCGCTTGAAAGTAAGGCCTTAGCCTTCTTGAGGCGTTAATAAGAGCGAACGCGAATTTCTCAATCTCCAAATACTTCTTTTCGGCTCCTTGCAATGTTTTGCTCAGATAATAAACGGGTAAGTGTTTCCGCTCCCGCACAGCGATCAGAACCGCGCTCGTGGCTTCGGGAGAAACGGAAAGATACATAAATAATCTCTCACCTTCGACGGGCTTAGTTAGCAGTGGTGCGCTCGATAAGTAAGCCTTCATATCCTGCAGCGCCCTTTCGCATTCCTCTGTCCAAGCAAAGTTACGTGCGTTCCTCAAAATTTTGAAGAAGGGAAGGTTCCTGTCCGCCGAGCGCGAAATAATCTGTTCAACGAGATGATTTTGCCTACTAGGACTTGCACTTCCCGCAGATTTCGAGGGGAAGGGATCTCCAGAATAGCCTTGATCTTCTCCGGATTGGCCTCAATTCCCCTCTGACTGACCATGTACCCTAGGAACTTTCCCCCTTGTACTCCAAAGGTGCACTTTGAAGGGTTCAACTTCATCCCATACTGACGCAAGATTGAAAAAGTGCGCTTGAGATCTTTCAAGTGGGAATCCTGGCGCTCGCTTTTGACAATCATATCATCCACGTAAACCTCCATGGACTTACCAATTTCCTTTTCAAACATCTTGTTAACGAGCCGCTGATACGTAGCTCCGGCGTTCTTCAGTCCGAAAGGCATGACTAAGAAGCAATATACCCCCAGATGGACAACGAACGAGGTTTTGGGGCGATCTTCCGGGGCCATAAAGATCTGATAGTATCCCTGGAAAGCGTCCATCATGCTCATGAGCTCGCAGCCAGCGGTCGAATCCACCAATTGATCAATCCGGGGCAGCGGGTAAGGATCTTTAGGACAGGCTTTGTTGAGATCGGTGAAATCGTTGCACATGCGCCACTTATTCGCGCTCTTGGGCACCAAGACGACGTTGCACAACCACTCCGGATACAAGATGGGCTCGATATACTGAGCCTCTAGGAGTTTATTAACTTCCTCTTCAATGACTTTTTTCCGAAAGCCATGTACATCCCGCTTTTTCTGCTTGATGGGTTTGAAAGAGGGATCCACATTAAGCCTGTGGACAATGACGCTCGGGTCAATTCCTGTGAGATCAGAGGCTTTCCACGCAAATACATCCTTGTTTTCCCTTAGAAAATCAATCATCATGATCTGAGAAGGCCCTGAGAGGTTAGATCCTATCTGCATAGTCTTATCCTTGTTTCCGGGTTCCAGCTCAATGGTAAGGAACTTTTCTGAGGGTTCGATCCTTACCTCAGGGCGAGGAAGTTCGAGCGCCCTCTTCTTTCCTGTCAAACGGTCACCGGATGCTGGTTCACCCTCTCCCTGCTCGTCTCCTTCTGAGGACGATCCCCCAACAGTTCCTGGTGGTGCACCTTCGAGGGGATTCTCCTCGTTGTTTCCCCTCATCTCTTTGTTCTTCTTCTTGTTCAATTTCGCCCTTTTCCGTGCTGGGCTGTCCTCATCTAAATTGGGGAAGTCCACTGACTTTTTGGTGGAACCAATTTGGAAGGTTTTCTCCGCTCTAGGCTTTCTGAGAGACAGCATGTAACATTCCCAAGCCTCTCGCACAATGCACAGTACTTCTCCCACGCCCTCGGAAGTAGGGAATTTAATCTTCTGGTGGTAGGTGGAGATGATGGCTTTGAAATCCACGAGGGCAGGGCGCCCAACTATGATGTTATATGGAATGTCAATCTCCACCACTGCGTACGTTACCAAGAGTGTTTTGCGCTGAGGGGCTCGGCCGAACGAAATAGCTAGGCGTATTTGTCCTCGCGGGATAACTTCCGAGCCTCCAAAGCCAATGAGGGTTGTTTTGAGAGGCTCGAGCGGAAGATCAACCTTCATCTTTAAGAATGTAGAATAAGGCAAAACATTAACGGAGCTTCCACTATCCACCAATACCCTTTTTACAACATGATTATGAACATCTAAACTAACCACCATGGGGCAATCTGAGGTTATACCCTCCCCATAGGGCGTTACAATATGTTCTAAATCCCTATCATCAAAGCCTATTACATCATTTTCTCGTGACCTATGAGCGCTTGATCTCTGGATGGCATAGATAGGTTTGGGCACTGCTGGGCGTTGGTTGTAGCTCCGGACGAACCTCCGTCGGGAGGCGTTTGAATCCCCCCCTGATGAGCCTCCTGCAATCATATTTATAACTGCGAAGGGCTCGTTTTCTTGCTCAGGGGCTTTTCCTTTATTGCCCCGGCGGCTGCTGCTTTCAGAGGGTCCCCTACCCCTTGGGCTCCTTGATCGGGACGGGCTCCTCCTTCTTCTTCCGGCGTGCTCGTTGCATTGCTCATCATACCGCTCGAGCACCCGGACAAATTCCTTCAAGTGGCCCCCCACGACGAGCCTCTGAATCTCAGCTTCCAACTGGCGGCACTCATCCGTGTCGTGCCCCCTCTGCTTGTGGAATGCGCAGTATTTGCTCGAGCGCCGGAGCGATTCCGTTTCTCTCATTTTGATGGGTCTCTTAAAGAGCTTTTTATCTGAGAGGTTGTAGACTTCTGAATTTGGCCTGGTGAGCGGAATTCGCTCGAATCGACGAGGGGGGTGGTGGCGACCTCCTGCGCTCTTGAGGGCGCTCCTTCTTGATAGCCACGTCCCGTCCCCGCTCGTGATGAGGTCGCTCGTTCCTGGCCGGGCTGTGATGCCGGGGACCATTCGTCCCATACATGTCTTCGAGCGCGAAGAACGGCTCGGCTATTTCTCTCAAGGCCATGAGGGTCCCAGACCTCCTTTCCACAATGGCATCAGCGAATTTTTTGCTCACATATTGCTTGTGATCCACAGCCTGAAAGAGCACTGGGATCAAGAAATCCATTGAAGGCCTTTCCACCTGTAGGATCTCCTTGTTGAAGCGGGCGAAGAACGAGCGCAGAGATTCGCTCTTGCCTTGCACCACGTTGTACAGGGCAGTGGGTGCAGTGACTGGCGCTTTCAAAGAATTGAAGTGGTTGAGGAAAGCATTAGCCAGTTCTTCATATGAGTGGATCGAGCGCGGCGGCAGTCGCTTGTACCACTCTTGAGCCATTCCTACCAAGGAAGTGACAAACACTTTTGCCCAGTAATTGCTGGAATGCTCGTAGAGGTGCATAAGATGCACAAAGTGATCCAAGTGTTCAGCTGGATCAGTTGTCCCGTCGTAACGGTTGATGGAAGTGGGGACTTTGGCCATACCTGCTTGGGCCATCAGAACTTCTTCTACGAGGGGTGAACCCCTCGCCAATGGGTGGTATTCATACGTGCCGAAGTTTTCTTCCGGCTCCTTGCGGCGGGGGACCTTTGGTAGTGGGTCCTTGGTGCGGGTGCTTCTGGCGTCAACCCGTTCATCCCGACTAGGGGAGATCTGAGTTGAACGCCCTCGTGAGAGCTGTCCCACAATATCCTTGAGACCCTGCAGCTGGTCTTGCACAGCCGCGAGGATGTCAGGATTTACGCCTACTTGCTTGTCTCCGTGCCTGGGGGCTCGTGAGCCCCTCCTGAAGACATGAGAGTCCCCTTCATTATCATTTACCCATTCTGTGGGCTCTTTGTTCCTGCCTACGGAGGGACGCTCGTTGCCCTCCTGCTGGGGCACTTCTCTGGCTGGTGGTGGTGGTGGTTGTGCCCTCAGGATAGCCTGGGCTTCTCTGAGGGGAAAGTTCTGTTGTCCGCCCAAAGGGGCTGCGATTTGAGTGGCCTGCCCAGAGGGAAAGTACATGGAATGGAACCTTTCCCATGCCCCCTGAGCCGCCTGAACCTCACACTGGGCATAGAGAGCCCTCAACTGTTGGGTGGTCAGTGGAGGTAACTCCACTCCTTCGATCTCCCTGGGGACCACCACCGGGAGCTGGATCTGGCCTGCATGAGACGGCTGGACCGGCGGCATCATAACAGACGGAGTGAGGGTGTATCCAGGTGGGGGCATCATGTAGCCCTGTATTCCGGGAATCACCTGGGGATGGACCCAGGGGTTCTGAGCATGTTGCGGAGGAGCAGAGAGAGAGACTCCTCCGGCGGCGGCAGGGGTCAGCAGTGCCGGCGGTGCAGGTGGAGGTACGGAAGACTCTGCTTGCGGAGTCACTCCTGCTGCGGGAGGTGCTCCACCAGCGGCGGCGGATGGAGGCGGGGCTCCACCAGTAGCGGTGGAGGGAATAATGATATTTGCATCCTGGGAGGCGTTATCTCCTCCTCCCCCAGCTCCAGATCTCGTAGCAACCATGACTGTTGAAGGTAAGGGTGTGCTTGCTTTTCTACCAACAAAAAGAAAGGAAGAAGATAGAGGACTGGTTTCCCACAGACGGCGCCAAAAATGTTGGGTTCAGAAATGGGTTGATCCGAATCCGATCACTTTACGATTTGTATTTGTGGAGGAAACCACCGGAGCTTCGCCGGAAATGAGAAAGGGGTTCTACCTGTTGGGACAAGCACAAGAAAAGTCAGAAGGCCAAGCTGGGGGAACTGGGGGTGATACCCAGTTTTGCTCTCCGACGCTCAAGTCAGTTCAAGGTATGAGGAAAGATGAGTTCAGTCACAGTTTCAGTGATGAAGAATGCTTACCAGTGTAGAATATGACTTTGGCTATTTATAATTGAGGGTCAAGGGCCCTTTGGTCATTTGCCTCAAGTGGTCCTGGCCGAATGTTGCCCTAACACGTGGCGCTGTGAGAGAGAAACCTAGGAGGAATCTTCTGCAAAAGCGGCCAAAAGTTAGTGCTGGCAACAGTGGCAGGTGCGCGGGCATGTACGTTGTGTCAGAGAGCCATTTGGGCGGTTGGTAACGAGGGCTTGAGAGCGCGCTCGTGACAACCTGGAGTACTGGAAGCCAAGATATCCGCTGAGGGGAATGAAGGCTTCAGTTCAAGTGACGAGCCAAAGGGGAGGCCACTCTGAGGGAGTGTGACGCTCGAAGAGGGCTCCCTTGGCACGTGGGCGTTCCAATCGTTTAGTTTGTAGGACGCTCGTGGGAGTGACAGCGCTCGTTGGGCTTAACTCCTAAAGAAGGAGGGCGCTCGTTGGGTTTAGCGCTCGTGTATTGATGGTGAAGCCTTGCGGAGACAGATGTCATCATCTCGGCGATGCCACGTGTCTTACGTGGGACGATCGTATTTTGACCCCATCATTATACTTATATATAAATAACATTGTGTGTGAGTGTATATGTAGATGTGTATATATATATATATATATATATATATAAACGTATATATATTATAAATATTTTATATTTAATTATACATAACATACGTTTGTATATAATGTTATATGTATTATAAATATTATATCTTTATATATAATATACATATGTATACAATATTATATGTATTATAGATTATATAATATTATATATTATATAATATATATACGATATATATAATATCAATATATTAAATATTATATAATATTATAATAATAATAATAATATATATTGTATAATAAATATATATATACATATATAAAAAAGAGAGAGCCTAGGATTGAACCCAGGACCTCATGAAAAGAAAATGAGCATCCAACCAACTTGGATACAATCCGTTAGTGTTTTGTTTCAGTGAAATTTTATTTGACTTTTAAATGCACTTAATGGTTCCGTCCAAAATTTAACGGTTGGGACAAAAAATGTAACAGAATAAAACCAACGGGACTATTTTTGTCTAATTCTAAAAGAATAGGACCAAAATTGAAAACGACACAATCCAATGGGACCAAAAATGTGATTTGCTCTATTTTTTATTATTCATTTATTTTTATTCCATATAGCAACGAAAAATCCGTCACTAAATTATAAATATTTTAATTTTTTTTATTCATATGTTTATAGCAACGGATTTTCCGTTGCTAATCTTTTTTATATTTATTTATTTTTATTTATTTTTATTTCTTCCTTATAGCAACGAAAAATTCGTTGCTAAATAGCAACAGATTTTCCGTTGCTAATATTTTAAATATTTGTTTATTTTTATTTCCCTTTTTCCTTCCATATAGCAACGAAAAATCCGTTGCTAAATTAGCAATGGATTTTTCGTTGCTAATATTTTTTATATTTATTTCTTTTTTTTTTTCTTTCATATAGCAACGAAAAATCCGTTGCTAAATAGCAACGGATTTTCCGTTGCTATTTAGCAACGGATTTTTCGTTGCAAATATTTATAAATATTATATTATTTTTTATTAGGTTTTTATTTTAGTAGCAACGGAATTTCCGTCGCTATATATACCAATTTATTTATTTTTTGTATTATTTAATTTTAGCAACGAAAAATCCGTTGCTATTTTTTTTCATAAATAGCAACGGATTTAGCAACGAAAAATCCGTTGCTAAAGCATTTTGCCACGATTTTTTTTTTCGTTGCTATATCCGTTGCTAAATAGCAACGAATAATTTCCGTTGCTATCGGGCGTTTTTCTAGTAGTGTCAATGACTTGTAGTGATTTCTAATTTTAGCTTTTATGATTAGGGCTCGTTTCATGAATCATTTCACCTAAATGATTGAGTCCTATAAGCTTGATAGATTAGAGGAGTTCTTATACATGCGTAGTTAAAAGTAGACATACAATCAACAAGAACATATAAAGAAGTATTGTCTTATGATCAAATCAGATTGTTTATTACTCAAAGATTGTCTGTGATTTACAAAGGATAGTACCATGTGGATTACAATATGGCTGTTAGAGCACTATTCCTAACACTGATTAATTAATAAGTGTATTAATTAATTAGGGTCACTACTAATCGGATAATGAATTTAGAGGGTCACGCACAAAAACCGGGTCATGAGGGTATAGACTTGATTGATTAATCGGATTAATTGAACCGACTAAACGTAGACGGAGGGGCCACACTTGTGTGGCACTTGTGGGGGTGTGAGTCACTCGTGTGGCATATGCCAAAGAAGCCAATAAATAATTAATTATGAATTAGTTTATTTATTTATGAAATAAATAAAAGTAATTATCCCACTTTAATTATTTATGAAATAAATAAATGATATTATCCCACTTTATTTATTTATGAAATAAATAAAGGATATTATCCTAATTTATTTATGAGACAAATAAAGGATAATATCATGACTTATTTATTTATAAAATAAATAAATAAAAGGATACCAGTATATTTATTTATGAAATAAATAAAAGGATAATATCATAAATTATTTATTTGAAATAAATAAAAGGATAATATTATAAACTATTTATTTATGAAATAAGAAAAAATAAAGTCATAGTTTATTTATTTATTAAATAAATAATGAGATAATATCCTAAAATTGTTAGGATAATGATATTAATTAATAGTAAGATTATTTATTAATTATATCATATTATCTAATGATGTAATTTGAGAGAAGAAAAGAGTTTTAAGTAAAGATAAGATCCTAACAGACGATAAAGATCGTTATTTTTCCTAGACAAAAGAGAAGAATTTTTTCTCTTTCTCCTCGACTGGCATTCATGAAGTGTTTTTCTCTATTTTGGAGAAAAGAAAGAAACTCGTTATTGAAAAAAGAAAATTCTCAAATCTTGACCCAAAATAAAAAACAAGCATTCTCCTTGTTTTGATCGTGATCGAGGTGGGTGTGGATACTTCTGGAGGACATCAACTTTTGAGTCTCGAAGAAGAAGAAAAATTCATCCAAATGAGTGGATTCAAGCCGTTTGAAGGACGTTCGATATTGGCGATCGAACGTCTCAAGAAAGACTAACTTAAAGTCAGTTTCTGAATCCCCTTTGGTTTTAGAGTAAACATTGCAAACTTAATGGTCATTTTGTTCCAAAAATTTTAATTTTCCTCTGCTTTACTCTCATGTCTTCCAACATAGACTCATTGGTCCCCCTCCCGAAGCTAGTGAGCTTTAGTTCTTTAACTCCACCACACTTCCCCGAGTGCGTAACACTCCGATACTTCACTTTGTTTGTTATTCAATTATACTTTGTAAGAGAGGTTAATATGATATTATTAATGAATAATGGAATCAAAAGTCATTTTCTTAATGAGTTTTTTAAGTATTCAAACCAAAATGAATTGGCTGACTAAATAATTCCAAAAAAAGAAAACTATAAGTATCACAGTTTAAAGTATTCAATATCATCTACATCAAAGCAAAGATCGCGAGAATAATTTGAAATGTGGTCTAGGAGGAGTCAAAGACAAATTTCATGTCGGGATAAAATTAGTGATAAAATTAGGGATAGTTACATAAATACGTTAGACATTTTATGCATTATTGTCCATCATTTAGAAGTACAATTTGTTTTTGAACCTTTTCAAATTTGATGTAGTAAGAAAATGATTAGAGTTCTGAGGGTGTTCTAAGGGGAGGTTTCTAAAATGATAAGTTAAAAAGGAGAATGGTGGGTCTGCTCCGCGACGTGCAAGAAGAAAAGGGTTAAAGTGTCAATTACGGGGTTTTTCCACCGTGAACCCTGCGACACTCAAGTCAGACGATGTTTCGAGGAAGGAAGAAGAAAAGAAAAGTGCAGAGTAAGGGCACAGGTAATAATTGTTGGTAATAATAGTATCCTAGAAATTCCGACTCGTCAAAATCCAGTTTGGGACTTTCCTTGCATCATGGGTAATCTTTGAACAATAGACGTATGATTATTATTAAGGGGCAAACACTTCTTTATGTGCAATTACGTGTTTTGTGTGTCTTCTATTACGTGCGCATGTAGTAGAGCTCCCTTAATCCATCGAGCTTTTAGAACTTAGTCATTCAGGGTAATGACTTATGAAATAAGCCCTAATATAAGCTGGATTAAAAATCACTCTAAGTCGATGAGCCCAACGAATAATGGGAGTGTGAACTGGGCTCACTTGAGACTTGCTTGTGGAATTGCGTGCTTAAAAAAAATCATCGTGTTTCATGGGGTGTAAAGTGTATAGTCGATACATACGGAATACACAAGGGTGTTCGCAACCTAGAACAATTATACTAAGGTGTCCCGCATGAAGAGATTCCTAAATAGGAAAGGAAGTAACTACTTCAAGATGTAGTGACTTCCAGATTAGGAAATATCTGACATGTCAATGACGTGATTCATTAATCCCAAGACTTGAGATTCCATTGATGTCTTGTGTGAGCTTAGTAGGTAATCTTAGACATGGGTCTAAAAGGGTGTCGCTTGAGACACCTGAATTACGACTTATGTTGGGATTGCAAAAGTGGCACATGGAGGCATGTGAGAATCAATAAAGGACCTACACTTGCTTTAGGCAATAAGATCTCTTATTGCATAAGTTGTTCATATGCCATCATGAAAACCCTTAGCCAAGGTGGTTGATCAAGACATAAAGAAAAGAGTTTCGTGGATTGAGATCAAATAAATATTTAATGAGCTTTGATTTAAGATTAAGATTATTAGAGCTCTCATTATTCACATGCCCTATGTCTTAATCGAGAGACAGGATGGTAGGAAGATAGTATCACAACAATATCATTGACTGAAAGGTTCTTTCGACTTAATTCGTTATTCGGGTAGGGATCACATACTACGTCGTGTAATTTGTGGACTAGTTAATTAATAAGTGTATTAATTAATTAGGTTCACTGCTAACTGAATGATGAACCTATAGGGTCCAAACAAATGCTAGGATGAGAAGGTATTGCCAGAGAGATCAAAAGAATTGATCAAAACGAGACTACACATGTAAAGTACACGTGTGGCTCGTAAGAGAGCTAATGGGCGTGTGGTCCATCTAGTTGAATGGAGCATGTATTAATTAATTGGAGTATTAATTAAAAAGCCCAAATATAATTAATTAAAGAATTAATTATGATGCCCAAGTACAATTAATTGGAGAATTAATTGTAAGATCCAAATATAATTAGTAATTCTAAAGTGCAATCCGGAATAAAAGGCCCAATGAATAATTAATAATGAATTAATTATTAATTGAAATATTAGTTTATTTATTTATGAAATAAATAAATAGAAGATAATATCCTAGATTATTTATTTAAGTAATAAATAAATAAAAAATAATATCCTAAAGTTGTCAGGATAAGATATTAATTAGTTTTTATTTATTTATGAAATAGATAAAAGATAATATCTAGTTTATTTGGAAAAAGACAAAGAAGTCGTTTACTTTATTGGGGAGTAATCCAATAAATTCTAATTAGCAAAATATAAAAATTGGACTAATTGCCCAAAAGACGAAAAATGACTTGTTTACATTAATTGTTTATGATTTGCTGATAACCCAATTTTGTAGCTCTCATTTACAATGTTGGGTTGTTTTTATAGATTACTTGTGAAATCTCAATTTTCTCCCTTTCTTAATTTTCGACTGAAGTTTGTCTTTTTGCATTCAAAATCTCAATTTCTTCTTTTCACTTCATACTCATTTTCATATCCCAATTTTGCTTAATCTATTCTTATAATTCGACCTAGTTCAGTTTTTTTGATTTGCATAGACTTATATTCAATAATAAAAAGCAATTAACAAGAATTAAAAAAGAAATCGATAACTGCACATTTCTAAATTGAAACAAAAGCAGTTCGTATTCATCAAATAAATAAAAACTTAAAAAATGTTACTTCCTAAATCTTACCCACTAAAAAAGTTCATTTTCACCAAATAATGGCAATTATGTATTAAGAAGCAAGTTTGGGTCAATAATGTTTTTTTGCCAAAGCTGGCAAGAAATAGGAAAACTAACAACGATATTTTCATGGAGCAAATATCTCATACTTATTCCTACAAATCTACCGGGCTTGCTATTAAATCACAGGTTCATCACCCATTAAAGTAAATAATTTATTATGGGTTGCAAAATAATCCACCCATCCTAATATATAGAAGTAAATGACTTCAAAGTTTATTTATTTATGAAATAAATAAACAAGAGATAATATCCTAAAGTTATTAGAATAAAAAATAATTAATTAATGATGGAATTATTAATTACTTATCTTAATTATCTCATGATATTAAAAACAGAAATTTTGAAAATATTATTACTTCTAGATAAGAAGAGAAAGAGTCTTCACTTTTCTCTATTTCGGAATTAAGAAAATAAAAGAAAAACTGAACTCTATGATATAAAAGAGTTGGAACATTTCTTTGAGGCTTATGCATGAGTTTTTTTCACGCATCAAACTGGGTTTCTACAAACGGGAAAATCTCTCTCTCTCTTTCTCTTTCTCTCGTTTTAGTTTATTTCAATACACAATCTATTGTGCTAACATATTCACTAGATTGATTTCATTCTAGGCTGGTGTGGATATATTCTAGAGGAATTCTACATTGAATTCTTGAAGAAAGAAAAAAACCATTCGAGAGGTGAGGATTCATTACCGCTTCAAAAATGATTGAGGACGGCTCAAATCGTTTCAAGAAAAATTATTTAAAAAGGTAAGGTTCTTGAAACCCCTTCGTTTTTGGAATAAAAATTGCAAGCTATCGGTCCTCTTATTGGAAAATTTTCATATTTTTGCTACTTTTGACTCGTGTTTTCAACAATAACTTACAGTTCATGAACATGGATGAGCTATTTATATAGTGCCTTTGGGAATATGGCGATGACTCAGCTTGTGGGCCCCCTCGACGGGGTACCGCCTGTCAAATGTGGTGGTTGATTAGGGGCCGCCTTTCCCTGGAATGACCATCTGATGTAAGCCCTAGGGGAATATCCATGTGGTCCTTAGATAGGTGGCCCTGGTGGGCATATAACAACCTTGCATTGGTTGTGAGGAGGTTTGTTCCCCCCCCCCCAAAAAAAAGGTTGGTACACAATGAAAACACCCTGTGTTGCCCAAAGTCTCTCATGACTGTCGTGGACCAGGATCCATGAATAGCATCTGGTTGAGAAATGGATAGTCTAGCGAGCTTGTACCTCGATAACATTAAGGGATTAGTCTTGTTGAAGTCTACATGGCTAGGGGGAATCCAACTTCGTCCTCACAAGGGACTTTCCCTTAATTGAGGGGTCTTCTTGCGAGTCAATGGACCTCTTAATATGGTCGTGGGATTGGAGGCCCGTGTTAACCTGGTCTATCTTTTCCCCATGTGGGGGCCACATTCGCTAAACACATGGTATGACGGAATTGTGTTACATCAATTTTTTTTTTCTTTTTTTAAACTCCTTGAAGGCTTTTTATTTTTTGGTTTAAACCAAAACATTTATCATCGACTACAATGACTAGCTCTCTCAAATGGTGGGATAACTAAACAGAAAATTCAAATGCATTTTGTCGAATGAAAAAGGTCAATCAAAATCCGATTTAAAATGAGACACAACCTTATATCTATTTTTGTAGTTTCTTAACACCAGTTCGGGCCTTTTAAGGTATAAATCTCCGTTTACTAATGACAATTGTATAGCTAGACTTGAAAACAAAATTCCTAATGGTACAATCCTATATCTTTTAATAAAAAGGTTTCGATCTAATTTTAATTTAATTTATTCTTAACGAATACAGGATAAATGGGACAAACTCGTTCCGTAATACAAAATTTAAAATCAGATTCCATTTTCTTGATAAAAATATAAATTTCTAATTTAGATTTAATTCAATTTGGAATCTTGAATTGAGAGTAAAGGAGTTCACTTTAATTATTTTTTGAAGGAAGGAGGCCCCAAAGGGGCCAATTTATTACAAATCAAAGTTCACAAAGTTCAAAGCGAACAACGAAATATCATAACAACCAACAGGTTGAAACCGTACGACAAGCTAAGCTGTAGGCGACCTTATCCGCCACATCTAATGGAAGAAAAATTACAATCACCAAAATTGGAACAAATATGCTTAATATAAGGAAGGATATTACCTAATATAGATAGGTTATCCTTTCGGGTCTTCAACTGACTTATCACTAAAATAATATCTCTTTCCAGATGACTTTGCTCCACCTGAAATTTCTTGCTAAACAGGCTGCCAACAAAGCTACTAATGTTTTCGCTACTCCTGGGTCAGCCATATAAAGCTTCCGATTGGTCTCCCATCCAATACAGTTGCCCTCCAAGTCTCATGCCACAACTCTGTTTCCAATTGCGTTCTCATCTTTGAAAACCGCCCTGTCAAAATTACGTTTCACCCATTTGGGACTCGGTTTCTCCTATTCTTAGACCACTCTATCTCCTAACTATATTTCCATACTTTGCTCCACACATGGAATAGGATTTGGATAAGCAAGTGTCATATCTACCACTTCATGTGGCTACTTCACCAACCCCTCAACCTTCCTTTAGTTTTATTAATACCAAAACGTCCATAATATTGTGACAATTTGTCTACCCTCATCAACATGGAGGTGTTCCAAAGTTCACTGTCATCTTAATAATGAAGTTCCAAGGCACATTGGCTAGAGTCCAAGTCCGTCATATTGTTAGACATAAAACCAAAGCATGCACCATATTTTCTCCATCTTATCCACAATTAACGCAGTTGTCTTCCACCTCACAATGCCTACGAATGAGGGAGTCAACTATTGGAAGAATCCCATGGCATGCACGCCATACGATGCTTTAATTTTTGGCACCACATCCAACATCTAAATCAGTTTCCAAACTCTGTGATTAATCAAGCTTGGAGAAGAACCTTTATTACACGTCGCCTGTAGCGCCCGGAACGGTGGGCCACCACATCCCCCGCACCTATACCCAAGCCCACATATGAAATGGACCTCCATACATGAGCCCAAGTCTAAGCGAACAGGAACCTACACGCACACACTAGGCTAAGGGGGCTAAAACCAACAGAGCGCGCAAAGAGTAAATCAAAAGCAAAAGGGAAAGCAACAAACAGGATCCAAACAAGCTCAGCTACAACAAGCCAAGTTTTTATGCATCAAACTCATGTAATAACTTGTCCCAACTACACTCAAATCATTAAACAAGACAAAAAGAGCAAGGAATCCATATATATGTATCATCCATCTTATGCAAGAAAACTTGAAGCTCATCAATGGTGAAATGCTACACACTCAACCATAACTAAAAATAGGATCATATAATCATATTAAAAGCATAAGAGATTATATACACATCTTCAAATCAAAGCATAGCTCCATGGATTGCAAGAGATCAACAAACCCTCACTAATCAATTCAAACTCCATATATTCATCAACCTTGGCTCAAAGCATGAAACTAATGGCTTAAAATGATCACACATGCATGTACATATCAAATATAGTCTTACCCCTTGAAGATGATGGAGGAAAATGGAGTTTTGAGCTCACAAACCCCTTGGTGTGAATAGTGACGAAAATGGAAGCTTTGTTCTCCAAGGTTGCTGCACTTTTCTCCCCTTTTCTTGATTGAACCGAGATGGAGAAGGAGAGGGATGGTCATGCATTGAGTTGGTGGAATGTGGGCCCAAGCTTTATGTGAAAAGGTTGAAAATTGAGGGACTAAAGTACAATTTAGTGAAAGTTAGTCATAAGGTCGCGAGGTTAGTTTCCGGTCGAGTTTCGGAGTATCAAAAGGCTTTAGAATTATAAAATGCTTAGCCCATTGAACCCGAATCGTCAAAATGAGTCCAACGGAAGTGACAAAATTTGAATCCGAATTCCTGAGCTCAAGTTACACAAACCGGAACCTAAGGTGCGCTAAAAACGTTTTAGCCTCCTTTTAGGTTCCAAACGAAATAAAACTCCAAAAGCTCAACAAATAGCCCGTTATCATAAAACGAGCATAGTCATCAATTCATAACATGTAAAACTCATACATAGCGAAACATCACAAAAATCGAAATTCAGATACAAACTCAAACGAAGAAATTACCAAAGAAAGAAACATAAACGTTTAAAGTATAAACTCAAATAATTAAAGAAAAGATAATTAACATTAATTAAACATCTAATTGTGAAATTAAGGAATCTAAACGCGCACATACGTCATACCTGTACTACCAAAAAATCGGGGTGTCACAATCTTCCCCCTCCTTAAAAAAGACTTGTCCTCAAGTCCGGTCCGAAGCAACAAACACATCAGGATATAACCCCTTCATCTTCTCCTCGGTTTCCCACATTGATTCCTCAGATTTCTGATCTCTCCAAAGTACTCTGACTAATGGAATCTATCAGTTTCTCAGCTCTTGCATTTTCCAGTCCGGAATTGCCACCGGATGTTTCTCTATTGTCAAATCAGGCTCTAACTGGATCTCTTCAACCGGAAGGATGGCAGACTCGTCGGGATAAAACTTACAAAGTTGAGAAACATGAAACACGTTGTGTATCCCGGTTAAACTTGGCGGTAAATCTAATCTATACGTCGTTTCTCCAATTCTTTCCAAAATATCAAACGGCCCAAGGTATCGTGGATTAAGCTTTCCGCCTTTACCTATTCGAGCGAAGCCCTTTCTCGGAGATGCTTTTAAGAAAACTCTATCTCCGACTTCAAACTCTAAAGGCCTTCTTCTCTTATCGATGTAGCTCTTCTGACGAGACTGAGCCGCTTTCATTCTCTGTTGAATCTTATGGACTTTCTCCATAGTGGCAACAATCTTTTCCTTAGGCTCTGCCCTTTCGAGTTTATTCTCTTCGGTCCATCTCCAATCCTCTATATCCCAAAACAGAGGAGACCTACATTTCCTCCCATACAAAGCTTCATATGGAGCCATCTTAATCGAAAACTGATAACTGTTGTTATAAGCAAATTCGACCAAGGCTAAATGCTCGCCCCACTTATCCTGCAAAATCCAGAGCACATGCTCTAAGCATATCCTCAAGATACTGAATTAGCCTTTCTGATTGACCCTCTGTCTGAGGAAGTGAAGCAGTGCTAAACTTTAGCTTGGTGCCCAAACACTTCTGAAGATTCTGCCAAAAGATTTAAGTAAACCGTGGATCCCGATCTGAAACTATACTAGCCGGAACTCCATGTAATCTTACAGTCTCCCGGACATACAACTCTGCTAGCTTCGGTACCTTATCAGACATTCGTACTTTGAGGAAATGAGCTGATTTAGTTAATCTGTCAACAATAACCCATATTCCATCGAACCCTCCTTTGACTCTAGGCAAGCCGGACACAAAGTCCATCGTCACTTGCTCCCACTTCCACTCGGCAATAGGAAGAGGTTGGAGAGTTCCTCCCGATTTCTGGTGTTCAGCTTTCACTCTTCGACACGTTAGACATCGCTTCACGACGTGATGTCCCTTTTAATGCCATTCCACCAAAATTTCTCTTTTTGGTCCTGATACATCTTAGTACCTCTCAGATGAATCGAGTACCCCGAGCGATGTGACTCTTCCAACATCAGCCTCTTAAGCTCGGTTGGGACACAAATCCTTGCTTCGAACCTTAACAACTCTGAATCATCCAATCTAAACTTAGAATCCGGTTCACCCTGAGAATGAGGTATCAACTTCTGAATGTTTGCATCCGAGGCTTGAGCTTCTGGTAACTGCTATTTCAACTCTGGTATAAATGTAAGATTAGCTAGAATCTCTAAACCCATACTCAAAGAAACTGCTTCCAAACTAGCCACACCCACCTTTCTACTCAAGGCAGCGGCTACCACGTTAGCTTTACCCGGATGGTATTGGATCTTACAATCATAATCCTATTGTAATTCCATCCAACGTCTCTGTCTTACGTTCAAATCTTTCAGAGAAAAGAGATACTTGAGACTCTGGTGATCGGTAAATACCTCGAAAGTCGTACCATAGAGATAGTGTCGCCACTTCATCAAAGCGAACACAACCGTAGCCAATTCCAAGTCATGGGTAGGGTAATTCTTCTCATGCTCCTTCAATTTCCTCGAAGCATAAGATACCACTCTACCAGGCTGCATCAAAACACAACCGATACCTTCTTTCGAAGCACCCGTATAAACTGCATAACCCTCGGTACCCTCGGGTAAGGTAAGAAACGGTGCTCTTCAGTCACATTTACTAAACTTAGCATATAGCTTATGTTCTCTTAAGGTTTCCAAGACAATCCGGAGATTTTCTGCATGCTCTTCAGTCAATTTTGAGTACACCAGAATGTTGTCTATAAAGATTACCACGAACTTGTCAAGAAACTGTCTAAATACTCGGTGCATCATATCCATGAACACGGCTGGAGCGTTAGTTAATCCGAAAGGCATCACAACGAACTCGAAGTTCCCATATCGGGTATTAAACCCAGTCTTCGGAATATCTTCCTCCCTAATACGCAGCTGATAGTAACCCTGCCTCAAATCTAACTTGGAGTAGACCTTAGAGCCCTGCAGAATGTCAAACAACTCCTCGATGTGAGGCAACGACTATTTATTCTTCAGGGTCAGCCGATTCAACTCACGGTAATCTATGCACATCCGTAACGTTCCATCTTTCTTCTTTACAAATAGAACGGGAGCACCCCACAGAGAAGTGCTCGGACGAATGTACCCGTAAGCCAGAAGTTCATCAAGCTGCGACTTCAACTCCTTTAACTCAGCAGGAGCCATTCTGTAGGGAGTCTTCAAAAAAGGCTCTGCACCGGGATAAAGGTCGATTACGAGCTTGATGTCCCTGTCGGGTGGTAAAGAACCCAACGTCTCAAGAAATACATCGGTATACTCTCGCACAACCTCCATCTCTTCAAGTTTGGCCTGATCCTTAGGTTTGTTCAAAAGATAGGCCACGAAACCTGTCGCACCATCCCGGACCAGTCTACTAGCCTCAACAAAGAAAATAAACGGGCTCGACTTCAACCTTTCGCCCTTAAACACCACTGCACCAAAAGAAACCTGCTTCTCCCGACAATCCATCTTAGCCCCATGCTCATACAACCAATCCATTCCGAGGGTCACATCATATTCTACATAGGCATCTCAATCAACTTGTTATAAGCAAATTCAACCAAGGCTAAATGCTTGTCCCACTTATCTTGAAAATCCAGAGCACATGCTCTAAGCATATCCTCAAGATACTGAAGTAACCTTTCTGACTGATCGTCTGTTTGACGATGTGAAGCAGTGCTAAACTTTAGCTTGGTGCCCAAACACTTCTGAAGATTCTGCCAAAAGATTGAAGTAAACCATGGATCCCGATCTGAAACTATACTAGTCGGAACTCCATGTAATCTTAAAATCTCCAGGACATACTACTCTGCTAGCTTTGGTACCTTATCGGACATTCGTACTTTGAGGAAACGAGCTGATTTAGTTAATCTGTCAACAATAACCCATATTCCATCGAACCTTCCTTTGACTCTAAGCAAGCTGGACACAAAGTCCATCGTCACTTGCTCCCACTTCCACTCGGGAATAGGAAGCGGTTGGAGAGTTCCTCCCGGTTTCTGGTGTTCAGCTTTCACTCTTTGACACGTTAGATATCGCTTCACGAAGTTTGCGACGTCCCTTTTCATGCCATTCCACCAGAATTTCTCTTTCTGATCACGATACATCTTAGTATCTCCCGGATGAATTGAGTACCCCGAGTGATGTGCCTCTTCCAATATCAGTCTCTTAAGCTCGATTGGGACACAAATCCTTGCTTTGAACCTTAACAACTCTGAATCATCCAATCTAAACTTAGAATCCGGATCACCTCGAGAACGAGCTATTAACTTCTGAATCTTTGCATCTGAGGCTTGAGCTTCTAGTAACTGTTGTTTCAACTCTGGTATAACTGTAAGATTAGCCAGCTAAATCCCTGAAACCAGAATCTCTGAACCCGTACTCGAAGAACCTACTTCTAAACTAGCCACACCCACCTTTCTACTCAAGGCATCGGCTACCACGTTAGCTTTACCCAGATGGTATTGGATCTTACAATCATAATCCTCTAGTAATTCCATCCAACGCCTCTGTCTTACATTCAAATCCTTCTGAGAAAAGAGATACTTGAGACTCTAGTGATCGGTAAATACCTCGAAAGTCATACCATAGAGATAGTGTTGCCACTTCATCAAAGCGAACACAACCGTAACCAATTCCAAGTCATGGGTAGGGTAATTCTTCTCATGCTCCTTCAATTTCCTCGAAGCATAAGCTACCACTCTACCATGCTGCATCAAAACACAACCGAGACCTTCTTTCGAAGCATCCGTATAAACTGCATAACCTTCGGTACCCTCGGGTAGGGTAAGAACCGGTGCCGAGGTCAAATTTACCTTCAAAATCTGAAAACTTGCTTCACACTTATCATCCCTCTCGAACTTCACCTCCTTCTTAGTTAAACGAGTCAATGGAGCCGCAATCTTAGAGAAATCTTTCAAAAATCGGTGGTAATATCCTGCTAACCCAAGGAAACCTCCGAAATCTGAAACATTTCTCGGTCTCTCCCAACGAAGCACGGATTCAACCTTAGACGGATCCACTTCAATCCCATTACCCCAGATGATATGACCCAGAAATACAACCCTGTTGATCCAAAACTTGCATTTACTAAACTTAGCATATAGCTTATGTTCTCTTAAGGTTTCCAAGACAATCCGGAGATGTTCTGCATGCTCTTCAGTCGATTTTGAGTACATCAGAATGTCGTCTATAAAGATTACCACGAACTTGTCAAGAAACTGCCTGAATACTCGGTGCATCATATCCATGAACACGGCTGGAGTGTTAGTTAATCCGAAAGGCATCACAACGAACTCGAAGTGCCCATATCGCGTATTAAACCAAGTCTTTGGAATATCTTCCTCCCTAATACACAGTTGATAGTAACCCTGCCTCAAATCTAACTTGGAGTAGACCTTAGAGCCCTGCAGAATGTCAAACAACTCCTCGATGTGAGGCAACGACTATTTATTCTTTAGGGCCAGCCGATTTAACTCACGATAATCTATGCACATCCGTAACGTTCCATCTTTCTTCTTTACAAATATAACGGGAGCACCCCACGGAGAAGTGCTCGGACGAATGTACCCGCAAGCTAGAAGTTCATCAAGCTGCGACTTCAACTCCTTTAACTCAGCAGGAGCCATTCTGTAGGGAGTCCTCGAAACAGGCTCTGCTCTGGGATAAAGGTCGATTACGAGCTTGATGTCCCTGTTGGGTGGTAAAGAACCCAACGTCTCAGGAAATACATCGGTATACTCTCGCACGACCTTCATCTCTTCAAGTTTGGCCTGATCCTTCGATTTGTTCAAAAGATAGGCCACGAAACCTGTCGCACCATCCCGGACCAGTCTACTAGCCTCAACAAAGGAAATAAACGGGCTCGACTTCAACCTTTCGCCCTTAAACACCACTGAACCAAAAGAAACCTGCTTCTCCCGACAATCCATCTTAGCCCCATGCTCATACAACCAATCCATTTGAGGATCACATCATATTTCTACATAGGCATCTCAATCAACTCGGAAAGGATGCGCACAGAGGGAGACAGGCAAGCACATAGAAGCAGCTATATCCGGGGAAATAAAAGAATAAGTAGCCCCGGGATCAAACAATGCATGCAATGTAGTGCCATGAATGCTAACAGTACCTTCGATCACGGCGTTTGGGTCGATCTCCACAGCTTCTTCTTCCTTACCCCCCAACGCATAAGCCCTAGCCTGAATTGCGGGCCTCTGATTGTCTTTCTTTTTTGGGCATCTGCTTACCATGTGATCTGGTGACCCGCAGAAGAAACATTTCTTATGTAGTCTGAAGCAATTATCCACATGATGAGGACCCTTGCAGAACGTGCATTGAACCTTAGGTGGAGCCGAAAGAGCCAAAGGTTGCTTGACTTGGCTCGGTCCCGTGGGTCAGAACTGTTTATTCTGAGGCTTAGTTTGTGGGAAAGCTTGAAACACCAGCTTATTCACAAACCTATTAAAACTTCCCGAGCTCGAACCCTATCCAGCATGAGAGCTTTTCCTCCTTAAAACCACTCTTTCCTCGACCCTCAAAGCTTTATCAGTCACCTTCGCCCATGTGCTCGTATTAGCCGCTTCCAGAGCATCTTTCATGTCTTCCCGAAGACCCTGAAGGAATTGCGAGGCTTTAGCTTTATCATCATTAGCAATGTTCGGAGCATAGAGCGAAAGTCTCTCAAATTCGTTCATATAATCAGTCACGGACATTCCTCCTTGTTTGAGGTCCACAAACTCCCTCAAACGTCAACTTCTAGTAGCTTTAGGGATATAGTTATTCTTGAATTCCCGCTCGAAGACATCCCATGTAATCTCCTCCCCAGAAGCTTCCAACTTGATCTGAGCACTAGACCACCAACTGTAAGCCTGTCCCTGAATCATTGTAAGAGTGCACTGTAACTTTTCCATTGGGCCACAAGGAATAAGGCCGCATATCCGGTTAGTTTGAATCAACCACTTCTCCGTTTGTACATCGTTCCCACCAATGAAAACAGGTGGATTCTGATTTTTAAACTCTCGAAGAATGGTAGTGATGGCACTCCCTCCATGATTCCCAGCCTGGGGGGCATTGTTCCTCTCCTGAGCTCTTTGTTCCAAGAATACGGCCAATCTATCCATAAAATTTTCAGGATCCATTTGGGGTGGTGGTGGTGGATTATTATTTTCTTGTTGCGAAGAGTGATCTCAGTGATGGCGATGTTCAGGAGATCTATCTCGGTGGTGGTGTCTTCATGAAGGTATGATTCTGCAAAATAGAAGTTTCCAATACGTATGCGTGCAAGTCAATACATGTTCATGAGCATGATTAACAAGAAAATGAGCAAATAATCATATAAATACACATAATCACATTGTCCTAAGCCGTACGAGCTAGACAGACTCAACACAACTCTAGAGCTCTGGTTTTGCAACCAGGAGCTTTGATACCACTTTAAGATGTAGCGTCCGGAACAGTGGGCTACCACATCCCCCACACCTAAACCCAAGCCCACATATAAAATGAACCTCCATACATGAACCCAAGTCTAAGCGAACGGGAACCTACACGCACACACTAGGCTAAGCGGGGCTAAAACCAACAGAGCGCGCAAAGAGTAAATCAAAAGCAAAAGCGGAAGCAACAAACAGGATCCAAACGAGCTCAACTACAACAAGCCAAGTTTTTATGCATCAAACTCATGTAATAACTTGTCCCAACTACACTCAAATCATTAAACAAGACAAAAAGAGCAAGGAATCCATATATATGTATTATCCATCTCATGCAAGAAAACTTGAAGCTCATCAATGGTGAAATGCTACACACTCAACCATAACTAAAAATAGGATCATATAATCATATTAAAAGCATAAGAGATTATATACACATCTTCAAATCAAAGCATAGCTCCATGGATTGCAAGAGATCAACAAACCCTCGCTAATCAATTCAAACTCCATATATTCATCAACCTTGGCTCAAAGCATGAAACTAATGGCTTAAAATGATCACACATGCATGTACATATCAAATATAGTCTTACCCCTTGAAGATGATGGAGGAAAATGGAGTTTTGAGCTCACAAACCCCTTGGTGTGAATAGTGATGAAAATGAAAGCTTTGTACTCCAAGGTTGCTGCACTTTTCTCCCTTTTCTTGATTGAACTGAGATGGAGAAGGAGAGGGATGGTCATGCATTGAGTTAGTGGAATGTGGGCCCAAGCTTTATGTGAAAAGGTTGAAAATTGAGGGACTAAAGTGCAATTTAGTGAAAGTTAGTCAAAGGTCGCGAGGTTAGTTTTCGGTCGAGTTTCGGAGTATCAAAAGACTTTAGAATTATACAAGGCTTAGCCCATTGAACCCGAATCGTCGAAAAGAGTCCAACGGAAGTGACGGAATTTGAATCCGAATTCCCGAGCTCAAGTTACACAAACCGGAACCTAAGGTGCGCTAAAAACGTTTTAGCCTCCTTTTAGGTTCCAAACGAAATAAAACTCCAAAAGCTCAACAAATAACCCGATATCATAAAACGAGCATAATCATCAGTTCATAACATGTAAAACTCATACATAGCGAAACAGTACAAAAATCGGAATTCAGATACAAACTCAAACGAAGAAATTACCAAAGAAAAAAGCATAAACGTTTAAAGTACAAACTCAAATAATTAAAGAAAAGATAATTAACATTAATTAAACATCTAATTGTGAAATTAAGGAATTTAAACGCGCACATACGTCATACCTGTACTACCGAATAATCGGGGTATCACATCGACATTCTTACAACAAGGTAGTATGCACTTTGAACCGTAAAACACCATCTTTTGAGAAATGCCAAATTAAAGTGTCTTGTCTTCTCAACTCACCTAACTGAATACCGAAACTAGTTCATACATCATCCTCTGCAAACGAGTTACAAATCAACTCCTCGTTCCATTTTCTTTGGTTGGGTTTCATAAGATCTGAGACCCACTCTGTAGATATTAAGGTCCCCGGTTTAAACTTAAGGTGAAAACTAGGTTCACACGGTAGCCACCTATCCCTCATACTTGTATACCCTCCATCTTGATCCAACTGCCAGTAGATATCGAGCCTGATGCAAGTTCCTCCATGCTAACGACGACGACCCTCCAAGACGAGCATTCCAAATATTAGATTTAGGGAAATACTAGCCTTATCGATGCGACCCAACAAACTATCTAGAGTCCGAATCACCTTCCATGACTGTTTAGCAAGCATGGCAAAATTAAATAGTTTAATCCTTCTAAACCCCAATTCCCCTTGCTCCTTACTTGTACAAATTGTTTGCCAATTGAGCTAATAAATTGTCTTATTCTGAGCATTATTCCACTAAAACTGACGAATCATTACTTCTATTTTCTGCAATATAAAATTCAAAAACAGGAAACAACTCATAGCATACGTTGGGATGGCTTGCAAAACCACTTTGATCAGCGCCTCTTTTCTCGCCGTTGACAAGAACCTTTCCAAGTACCCTTGCACCTGCCAACAGGGGTTGATCCAAGTGGTTCGAGGGTTATTTGTCGAAGGCAATGACCCAGGTTCAAATCTCTCTGATCACTTGGGGGTGTGTGTGTTAAAAAAAAATAATTAAAAAAAAAAAAAAAAAAAAACCCTTGCACCTTCCTTTTGATCCTCTCTACAAGGCCCGAAAAGACTTCCCTCTTTGACCTACCAATAATTGAGGGAAGGTCGAGATACATATCCAAAGTCTCCACCCTTCGGACAATAAGAACTCCCGCCAGCTCTTTCTGAACAACCCAGCTCACATTTCCACTAAAAACCATAGAAGATTTCTGAGCATTCATAATTTGGCCCGACACTTGATGATATTTAGTTAAAATCTTTCACGCACTCCACTGACTCCTTAGTAGCAACCCCGAAAATCGTAGTATCATCTGCGAAGAGTAAATGTGAAACTGAGGGAACCCTCGACAAACTGGTACTCCTTCCAACCTCTCTAATCTATCCTGTTCCTGTAACAATGCCGAAGAACCTCTGCTCACAAAAGAAACAAATAAGGTAAGAGGGGGTCGCCTTGATGGATACTCCTATCTGGGACCAGGTAACTAAAGTCACATCCATTAAGGAGAAAAGAAAAGGGAACAGTGGAAACACATTGCATAAAACGCTCAATAAGGATGCACAGGAAACTTAACCTGACCAAGACCTGCTCAAGAAATCGCCATTCAACCCGGTCGAATGGCTTGCTTATATCGAGTTTCAAATTAAAGAAACCCTATTTCCCCACATTCTTACTCTTAAGGAAGTGGGTTAATTTCAAAAGCTATCAAACGATTAGAGATAAAAGCTGATTGGCTCGGGGATATGATAGAGTCCAGGTGGGGTTTAATGCAATTTGCAAAGGTATTAGAAGCTATTTTATAAACTACGTTATACAAACTAATAGGGCGAAATTGTTACGAGTTCGGGTGTTTTGCAGTTAGGGATAAGAACCACATGAGTAAAGTTCAGTTTACGACTGAAACGACCATGATTCAAAAAAATCCAAGACACAAGCAATAATATCACGACCAATAATATTCCAGTAAGACTAAGAAAAATACGAGGGAAGGTCGTCTGGGCCTGGGGATTTTAGGGGATACATATATTTAAGGCTTTTAGTTACCTCTTCGAAAGTGAAAGGGTAAAGCAATTGCCAACTCGTATCTTCATCCACTCTATTTGGGACAACCTGGAGTACGTTCTCCAACTCTGAAGCACCACACTGACTCGTAGTAACAACTCCCCAAAATAGTTCTCAATGATCTTCCGAATACCTTCCTCAGAATTACATAATGAGGCCCGCTTATCCCTAAGTGCAATAATATAGCTTGCTTTTTCTCGTCGAGATGCTTTCGAGTGAAAATATTTTGTATTACGGTCCCCCTCCTTCAACCAGTGCTCTTTAGCTCTCTGCTTCCATCTTATCTCCTCCTCCTGAATAATAATTTCCGACTACTTTCTGATCTCCTCCTCCTCTCGTTTGGAATTAGGGGAGATAATACTCCCTGTCTTAAAGTTATAAGTTTTTGTTCAAGCTCCTCTATGTTCCGACTGCTATACTGCTAATGTTTCCGCCAATTCAACAAGCCCACCAGACACCTCTCCACACCTTTTAACACTCTATCCATGGATTGAATGCCCAAACACTGTTCCACGAATTCTCAATAACTCTGCTGCAATCTTCGAACTTCACCCAAATTGCTTCGAACCTCCACGACCTTGATTTCTTTTTTTCCCCGAAACCTCCCTTCTGAGAATGATAATGATAGGAGAATGGTTTGAACATGGAGCCGAAAGATGTATCACCTTGGCGTTCGGAAACATCATTCGCCACCAAACGGTCAAGTCTAGCACGAATAATATCCGGAACGACACGGTTTTTGGATTAACGGAAAACCTGTGAAGCCAAGGTCAGAGAATCCCGCATCCGCTAAAACTTCATTGAAAGCATTCATACATCCAAAAGATAGCTCAATACCACCTTTTTCACTATTATGCAATGTCACTTTAATCGTTAAAGGAGAAGGACCCCACTTTGTTTCTATCCCATTTCATCATATCTCGTCCTATTCCAACCGATATAAAATCAGAAAAAAAAAAAAGAAAACAGACTTAATCCTATTTTTTCCTAATAAAAAAGTATTAGTCCTAATTTAAATTAACCAAAATGAATAAACCACTACAAAAAAGATAATAAAAGCAAAAGATTTCTGTATTTATTATAGTTTTGATTATCCACACACACACACACGCGAAGTGTATTGTTAGATTAATCCCAAAAGTTTATGGTCCTTTAATCAGTGGAACAACTTCCAAAAAGCCCTACTTCAAAGACGAAAAGATTGACCCACTCAAGAGGACTAATCCAACAGCCAATCCGTATATCTTCAACGCAAAATCCAACGCTCCCCATCACTCCACGCTGACTCGAAATCCCATTCATCAAGATAGAGAAGAAAAAGAAGAAAAGTAAAAGGTATAATCTAATAATATTATCATCTGGAAGATCCTCTCTCCGTCTGATGCTGTTCTTTTGTGTACTCTCACCCTACTCTTGAATAGTTGAATGACTGGGTGCGAACAAGTTGGGAAAAAAAGCCAAAAAAACAAGTGGTGAGGAGAGAAAAGAAGAGCTAAATTTATGAGTTTTTTTTGCTGAATTTCTCTCTCTCTCTCTCTCTCTGCAGATTTGTATCAGTGAACATACAAATGGTACATGAAATCTTGCAGCAGTTCTTCGATGTCGGGAGTACTGCATGAGCCTGCAGCTAGTCGATATGCTTTCTCTTAAAATTACACTCACACCACACACTGAGAGAAACCCTAATAGCTAGTGGTCTGATAGCCTCTAATTGTGCCTCAAAATAAAGACAAGATCTCTTTTTGTTGTGTTCGAGGCTCTCAGAATAGTGATGCCGGAAAAGGGTTGGTCTTTGGTTTTGCAGATCTGACTTGTTTGATCATTAATCTTTGGTAAGGGATAAAGACTATACAATTATGCAAGAAAATTTCATGGGTTGCATTGTATGGTGAAAAAGAACAAGAAAAATCTTTGGGTTTTGACTGGAGTGATCAGAAAGAGAGAGAGAATTCCAGAGTTTGACAGAAGAGAGTGAGCACACGCAGGCAGTTGTATAGAGAGTATACCTTTGTGATGCGTGTGCTCACTTCTTTTCTGTCACCTTCTCTCTCTACCCCTTTCTGGTTTCCGATAATGTTGGTATTATCATTAATTAATTCTTGTTTGAACTAATATTTGTTTTTTTTTCTTAATAAATTATCCATACTCATCACCATACACATTTTGGTCTTTCTCTGCGCCGTTGCCTGCCACACCACTGACGCGTAGCCACTGTCATTTGCACACATCACTGGTGAGATATAAACACATACACATCCACACAATCTTATGTTTTCGTTTCTTTTTACTTACACTCAAGAGTCAAGATTTTTTTTTCCCCTTCTGCCTCTTCTTCTGGAAAATTCATCGCATATCATTAAAAAAATTTGAATCTTTTTTGGGTTACGTGATCATGTTAGAGCTGCAGCCTTGCAGTTGCAGGCATGTTTCTTGACGACATAGTTTCTCTGGTAGAGTTTGAGTTAATTTTCGTTTTCCCCCAAAACTGTTTCCTCATTATCCAACAATCAAGAAGTTCCATGATTACCTGATTAATTGCGAAAGCCGAGCAGACAAGGTGGGTTTGTGATTTATGAAGGTACGCCTAAAAATAGAAGTATTTCTTCTGGGTCTTCTACTGAATTTGATATTCAGGAGAAAAAAAAGAAAAAGAAAAGAGGGCAGCTATATAAACTTCGAATTTCTTTATTTCCCTTTGAAGCAAAAGAAAAGCAGTGATTTGCTGAAATCTGCAGCATTTATTTCCTGCTAGTGATGTTTCTGGTTTATACTGAACATGGATTGGATGTTTGGATGATTCCCTTCTTCATGCCCACTTAGATTGTGAAAAAATTTGATAAATGGGTTATATTTTATGTGATTAATTTGTTATTTATTTTTCTTGATTTTGGCTGTAGTATGACTGAGTTATTTTGCAGTGGAAGACCATGTTGAAATGACTGATTAGGGGAAAATTCGTGTTCATGTATAGGTATGGTCCGTAATCCGTATGTAAGCTGTTATTTCAATCAGACAAAATCTCCTATTTTTTTGGGGTAAATGCTTTGTCCATTGGTAAAATTTAATTAGTTGATTTATTATACAGAATGTAGTTGTTTTTTGGTCTAAAGCCTATTCATGGCTTGGTTTGCCATTATCTGCCTGGTCTTGTCTTCCCCAAGAATGCGGGTACTTCTAGAGATACTCAGGTAATAATTTTCTCTGCTAATAAATTTTACGATATATTTTGGTAAAATATTGATTTTATGTTAATTATTGTGATTACAGTGAAGTATTGTGCTCCTCTAATGTTCATTTGAAGGTTTCTTTGAGCCTGCGTTATCGTATTTCGGTGCTCTCATTTTTTTATTTTTTTGTATGTGTTTGAAAGATTTTTTATAGGAATAGTATCTGAGATTAAGATACCGTATAAGTTGCTAGGAGGCAGCGAAGTATGGACAAAAATGTTTCTCAACAATTGGGCATTGGATTATAGCACTTTTAAGAAGTGGGATCAAATCGTTTGGTTATATGGATTCTGGTTTCATATCCATATGAATTTGATGTCTATTCGTACCATCATCTTAGTGATTAGTTAAAATGTAGATGCTAGTCAAGCAATGTTTGTGAAATGGATTTCTTGATGGATGTGTATGATAGAAAACTTTGATATACAGCAAGTGGGATTGTATACTTCGCAGATTGATTGTAGAAAGATGCAGTAGGTAGAAGTTTCTTAGATTTGACATATTGACTAGTTAATGTCATATATTGGTTCTATATAAAGAGGAGTATGGTACCTTAGAATCTTTGGTATAGATATGATTGTGATAATAGTGATCATAGCTTACGAATTGCTGAACTTTTCATCTAGATTTAGTCCCCCGATGACACTAATTTTAAGTTTCGTAGAGATAGTCAAGTCTGCATTAGGAACCTTGCCAGATATGAAAGAAAAAAAATGCCAATGATAAGAAATATTAGATTATTCATAAATCCTTTGATGAATTAAGCAAGGGTGGATTGAATGGAAAACTGCTATGTGAGTTAAGACCACTTTCATGTAGATATGACTAAGAGAATAGTGTCCATAACTTACGAATTGCTGAACTTTATATTTGTATTTAGCCACTCGATGATATTAATTTTAAGTTTTGTAATTATAATCCAAGTTTGCATTAGGAATCTTGCCAAATATGAAAGGAAGAAATGCCAATGATAAGAAATATTTGATTTCAAATAAAATCCATTCTGACAAATTAAGCAAGGGTGAATTGAACGGAAAACTGCTATGTGCTTTACCAATATACTAAGACAATAGTTTAACAGGAAAGCACCACTTTGAACAATCTTTGCCTTGTCATTTATATAAGCAGTTATCACAATTGTGAAGATTTAATCAAAGTCCTGTATGTTAATAAGTCTCCTTTGGAAGAAGGGCTGGATGAACTCACTACATTTCTAGAGATGTAAATGATCATAACAAGTTTATGCTCCTACTAGGTAAATAGTTAGAAGTTAAACTCTCATGAAGTTGGGTAAAGTAGGTATATCTAAAGGATATTTCAAGGGATGTAAGACAGATATTAACTTCATCGAGTAATACCATTAAGCTTGTTAGTTTTTTCTATATAAATTGATCAAGTATTGTTAATCTGCACTTTGACTTTTGAATATCGTGCCAAAAATGTAACTTTTAAGCTCCACTATTGTTAGTGGGATGAGAATGTAGATTATAGGATACATATGTGGCTCAGACTTATTTATGAAAAAATTAAGTTTTCGTTTCAAAATTTTCTTTCCTCATGTCATCCTAGTTGCTTTTGTCCAACTTCTGTAAGACACTACCATTTTAGATGAACTTTTACAACTACTTGTAAAAACTAAGTCGAATATGTTTATCTTTTTTCAAAGACACTATAACATTAGTGGTAAATGCTCGTGCTACCGTGTGGAAGTACAATATAGGTTAAATATAATTAGCCTTAAAACCTTGGGTTTAATCGGGCATATTGATATATAGGGGATGATATAAAACTAAACATAGTCGTGCAAGAAATCTGTGTATGTGCCATTTCATGATTCTATGGCATTATCCCATGTAATATCTAAAGAATATATCTTCCTATATGTAAATGCGAAATGATTCTAAGTGATCTATCCAAACTAACTAGCCATGGTTTTGATGAAACAAATGCCAATTTATGTTATATTCTCATATCTAACCCTAAATCTAGTGCATTTTTCTTGCTTGTCCTTGTATTGTTAACATAAACTCGTGAACTACTATGAATCCCATCAAGGTTGTGATTTTTTGCGAGAAAGAACTTATGCCAATAGAAAACTTGTGTGTTATGTCATTAAATATAAGCATGCATTTCATATAATTAACCTTTAGTAACTTAACAAGTTTGTTCACAATGTTCAGCTTGTAAGTTAATGTCAAATCCTACTTATTTCAATACCAAGATTTATAGAGAACGAGTGGAACAACTTTCCTATTCAAAATTGATTCACTGAAAATTAGTTGCAGCAATTATAAAAATAATAGGAATATCCTGTTGAACAACATTAAAGTTGATTAATAAACGGCTCTGCCACATGTAGATGAATATTTCTAAAACTCTAGTTATTGGTTCAAGCAAGTAATAATATAGAATGTGATGTCATAAGATAAACTTTATACTAGTAGCATCGAACAACTAATGAAGGACTAATGTAAAGATATCATTGAACGAAAGACCTAGACTCCGAGAAAAACCCACTAAGATAAACAAAACTCTTATCGCCTTTAAAGGCTTATTCTCTAGGGTCATCCTAACCGAGAAAGTGAAAAGCCGCTTCAAACTCTAATTCTTAAGAAAACGATAGACTGATTAAAATAAATGCTTTCATTATATCTCTCTCCATTCACATGCAAATACAGAATAATATATGAACATGAAGATATTTTTTTATGATATCATATAAATAATTTAATAAATAATTAACCCTAATCTCTAGAACCATCAGGCATATGAATGTCAAACCAAATGTCCTTTTGACATGATAAAGAACCTAGTAATTGAAGAAATACACTCCACTTACCCTTCCATATAAATTACCTTAATGTCCTTTTGACATGATAAAGAAAACACACCCCACTTTTTCTTATTCGACTTTCTTTTCTTTTCTCTACAGTGCACCATGCATTTTTTGTAAAGTATTGTAACTCGCAATTGTGTAGTGAATTGCATTTTTCTCCTCATTCTTCATATTACTTTGCCCTTCTCATAAAAAATGTGAGAATGTACTACTCGGAAGTAATTATAGTAATAGGATGTTCTTTATGATATGAGGGTGTTAGGTAATAATTCTTTTATAAAACCCTCATGACTCAAAATTTTGACCTAGTGCTCCTTTCTAGTCAAAGTCCTTATGGCTTTTGTTAAAAGTGAAATAAACGCAGCATATGAATTCAGACATAGTATTAACTTATTCAAGATAATTACTAGGTTACTATAGATAGTGCCCCATCCAAAGAATCCTTAGGACCAAATAATATTTTACTCTAACCACACCACTTATACACATGTTTTACATTATACGCTTTAGTTTAACACTCCACACACATTAAGTTACACTTCTCGAAGCTGCCATCCTATTGAGTCTTGGTGATCATTAGACTGGGCATTCAAATGAGGTACTTTTCCATTTTGGACATGTTTTCTTGGTGAAAATAGCAGTCCATTTTGACGTGTTGTTTGCTCACAAAACATTGGATTACTCCATTTGAGTTACTGACATGATTACCACATATGAGCTACATTATTAGAGTTTGTCAAAATTAAGTCTCTCCAGAATATGTTTCAACAGGACCAGCTCGCTAGAATTAAGTTCAACACATGATTATGGCACCACTCTTTGCTTCTTACATTACTAGATCAAGTTCCTTCACCAACAATATAATGGACTAGACATTCTAGCAAGTTATGGATTCAATCTCATGAGCTTGATTCTTCTATATCAAACTCATGAGCGGTGACCTTTTTAATTACTTCCAAATCCTGATAACCATGTCCCGATGAGAGGTTTAAGGAGAGTTGAGAAATTGGCTAATTGTACTTGCTATTGAAAAAAGTAATTTGTAATTTTGGTCCAATCACTTTGGTACCCAACACTCGTTTACTTCCATGTTAACTTCCAAATAAGGAAAATTGTATGTCAACTTTTCACGCCCCATAGCTGTCCTTTGTAAAACTACCAAGTTGTCCGTAAGTTTGCTTGATTAACATACATTTACACCTAAAACCAAGTATTCCCTCCAAAATCCGATTTTAAGATCTGACCCAATTGTCCAAGATAGAAATAATTTTTTTCTTGAAACCCCAAAGCATAAAGGTCACGGTTCTAAAAAAATATACCGTGTGCTTTTGATAATCTTGACATAAAAAATAATGAAGGTAGGCAAGGATTTTTCTCTCGGGTTAAAGAGGCTAAGGTTTACTATTAAAGACCAAAAAGTTGTCGAAAAAGTGCTCCGACTTCTATTTGAGAAATCCTCCTTGTCATAGCTTGAGGTTGAATGCCTTAGAAATTGAATTTCAATGGGCAAACTCATTAATACCTGACACTCTGGTGCGGAACAAGTTTCTAATGTTCAACCATATAAATGAAGTTAGACTAACATCATTTGTGGTGTAGTTGTTAGAGTCGAGGGTTAGCCGAGAGGTGTACTTTCAAGGCAAGAAGCAGTGCCAAAAATGCCAACTTAGTAACTAACGCGATAAAATAATTTTTTTTGAAAAATATATGTAATGCAAAATACATTATAATATTAAAACATGTTATAAATGACAAATAACAATAATTCAATTTCTATGTCTGCCCTTGGCCTTGATCTTGAAATACTAGGACCACATACAGGACTTGATGTGGAAAATCGTAGTCTAGTGTTGAAGCTGGTTCCTCATATCCGCTAAATATTAATATCATGCCAATTTAAGCTGTCATCAAACATCTAATTGTACTTTCACCTTGGTAATCTTCACCCATCAACCATTCATTGCTTTCATGGAATATTGGAGCAATCGTGTATTATCTGTGAGAGGGGAAGCCTCAACCCCCACCCCCTTCAATTTTTGCTGCAAGTGTTACTTAAATCTTTGATTTTTGTGTACAAAATTGATATTAAACCCTCTCAAATTTTAAGATTTTTTAATCTTTCAATCCCCTTGTCCCAAATTCTCTTACTCAAGACAAATACTACAAAGATAAAGTAGGTTTGACTGTAAAATAACAATGCAAAGACTAAAATTTCTCATTAGTAAGTACATGAAAAAATTGAATCATAACATGTAAGTTGCATAAATATCAATTATATAATTAAAAATTCATACATTTGTCTCATTTTAATGTTTAATAGACGAGATTAAACTCATTTTTGCTCAAGATTTCTTTCATGACTCAACTTAAAGAGAAAATCATTATGTAAAATGATCAAGTGGGAAGAGATGAAATATGCGGTTCAATAGAGTCAAATAATATATATGTACGCTAATACACGTATCTTATTGACCATATAGAACTTATGTAATGTATTTTAATTTTGATCCCCATTTGTCGAGTTTTTTTAATTTTGAGAGGGGGTCAATGAGAAAATCAAATAAATATTTAACCATATGTATTTACATGCATACAACATACTTGAATGAAATTATAATTTGAGGGCGGTCAATTAACCCCCCCGGGCAAGCTCAGATACGGCAATGGCTTTAGTGCTCTATTGTACTTCACGTAGAGAGAATCATTCAACCTTCTCTGAGCCAACCTGTTTATCGACTTATAATGAACGTGTCAATTACCCATACCAACATTATTTGATTAAAGTAATAAACATAGAAAAATTAATATTTCAAACTTGAGAATTCTTAAAACTCATGTTCAAAATTGCAAAATCTTTCTGAATGAGGTGTAGATTCTCGAAATCATTTCCACGACTTATCTACAAATAAGATTTACTTAGTTGGTAAGTTTAATAGTGAGTTATAAATAATTTTATACATCGTATTTACACCTGATTTGTTTAGTATTCCCTTGCCTTTTGACCAGAGTAAAACCCCATCGGAACTTTAAAACCTCTTTAGTATGACAACTCATTAGTAGTAAAATTTTGAGTACGGGTATCCAACACTAATAGTTCAAGAGTCTTGTAGAACCCCGTCAATAACTTTGTCATTCTCAATACTCAAATTCCAATAAAAGTATAGAAAGTGGCTTGCTGCATGCAGAATGTACGAACTCTTCTAAAAATATCATTTTACAGTGTCGTGTCTTCTCACGTGGGAAATTCAAGAAAAAATTTGTGTTACGATATCCGTATCATGTCGTGTTCGTATCGTCGTATCCGTATCCGTATCCGTGCATCATAGTGTGTCGTGTATTGATGATCTCACAGCATCGTATAAATTTGTCCATGTCATTTTTAAAGCTCTTTGATATTCGATATTTAGTTAGTAACTTACTGCATGGAAATTTTAAAGCTCTTTGATATTCAATATTCGATATTTTAAAGCTCTTTGATATTCGATATTTTTAAACGTTTTTGATCTTCGATATTTAGTTATTAACTTTATAGTTGTAGCATTATTAGTCACTACGTGAACAACGTTTTCTTCTCCAACAAACTTTACGAACTCATCTATTAGGGAGAATTATGTTTGACTATCCTATATTTAGCCCTAATTACTATGCATCCATGATTATCGAAAAGTTACATAGTGAGGATAAAATAACATGATTTCATCATTTTATATTTTTACAATGACCATATGTCAAATCAAAAAATTAAAATTCGCGTTCATATTTTTAAATGTGAGAATTAAGAAATATTAAATCGTCTTAAAGCGAGAAATGCATACTAATTCGCCAGCGGAGAATTAAGTGTGAGTGCGTTGAGTATATAGGTAAAAGATGGCATATTTTTCCATTAGTAATTGTTAATTGTTTTTATTTTACTTAAAACAAAATTTCCAATTTCCTTAAATGCCTCAATTTTCTATTTTTTCTCATGTGTGTAAATTGGTGATCATTTCATTCTCAACTAATTAGTGTATGAATATATGTTGGTCCTAATTTGTCATCTAGGCGTTGGCCAAGCGACCAAACCACACAATTCCTTTTCCTTTTTTTTTTTTTGGCAAATTACACCAAGGTCCCCTGAGGTTTGACATAATTACAAATTAATTCATCCACTTCTGGAAATTACGGATTAGTCCCTATAAATACTGTTTCAATTGAGGTCCCTAGACACCGTTAGGATTCCGTTAATTTTGACAGGACTACATTGTTGATGTGATTTAGTTAAGGGGTCGTTTTGTAAGAAAATTCATAGTTCAGGGACTTTTTTGTAATGTTTTTCGAAAATTCAAATGTCAAAATTAACGGAACCCTAACGGTGTTTAGGGACCTCAATTGAAACACTATTTATAGGGACTAATCCGTAATTTCCAGAAGTGGAGGGATTAATTTGTAATTATGCCAAACCTCAGGGGACCTTGGTGTAATTTGCCCTTTTTTTTTTAAATATAGCTGTCTTTAGTCTTGGGGGAGTTATAATTTTTGAATAGTTGAAGATATATGCTTCAATGTGATATTAAATTATTAATTGCAGTAGTTTATATTCAATATTTGAAGTACAGAATTCTAAATCCATTCCTGAAACATCAAGGCTTAGTTGTACGTATCTACGGCATGTGGCAACAATTATACTCGGGGTTAGGAAGTGAACAGCATGAAAGTAGGAGCCGGAAGGAAGAACACTAACTAAACAACTACTTTATCTAAAAAAATGAAGTTATTTACGAGGACAAACCATAAATGTTTAACATGTAGAACACTTCAGTTCTCGTGTCTACGATCTCTTTTATGTAGGATAACATGTGGAACTCATTTTAATAAATGGTAATGGTGGATTCTAACTCTTAACCCCTTGTATGATTTGATTTGACACAAATTTATGTAGAAAATATGTAGTTAAATGAAAAGTTTTAACAAAAAAATGCAAAGAAAGAGTGGGGGTAGGAAATCTGTGAATGAAAGATTGCCCATTATTTATTGTTACAATTAATTGCTATCATCTAAAATGTAGAACCAAAAGGTTTAATTATGTCAAGATTTTAAACGACATAGAAATTTTGATTGCACCCAAGTGAAAATTAATAGGGAGAGCTCATACTAATTTTCTTGTCATAATAGATGCCAAAGGTTAAGCTAGAAGTGGGGAGTTTAATATTTGAACTCTAGAGGGTAGAGGCCCCTCCCGGCCACCAAGGGGCCAAGGTTTCTACAACAAATATACGCTTGAATTTTTTTTTAATTATTACAATAGTTCATGCATTTCTATTCTTCCCCTTCAAGATTGGGAAAGAGTGAGGTATCGGGGCTTGAATGCATTTGCCTTTCAATATAAATTTCTCACCCACTAGTATTATAAGTGGTATCGTAGTAAAAGAATTATCATGTTCGAAATAAAAAGACATAGCAACTTTCTTAGAAAGGAATTGTGCACGGGATAGATTTTTGTGAATTTTGATTTCATAAATGGATTAATTAAGTAATTGTCACTTAATTTTTATTTAATTGAAGTGTTGCAAGAATAGTACAATAATTATAAACATATATTTTTAGTAAAAACCTCTGGCAACTTAGTGGCAGGACGGCCTTAATTCCTACCATCGAAACTTCAGGGGTTTGATTCCCTACTTCAGCAACATTGAATTTTCTATATTTTTTGGGATTTAAATGCAGATTATGGAGATAACTTAAAGCCCTCATAGAACATGTCTGAGTAACCGGGGGAGTTAATCCGGTGAAAAGTCCGCGGAGTGTCAATTTCATAACATTGAGGACAAAAATAATATAAAGTCGCCAGAGTGACCATTTATGACATTTTCCTTGTTTTCTTTTAAAGTATGAGCAGGTTTACTTCACTTATAAGATCATACATGATAAATTGGGAAAGAGATGCTAGTTAGGGTAATAGTTAAGATTGTGCATCCCACATGATACCTCCTAGTTTGAACCTGTCTTGGTCAACCGAGTCACGATCAAGTTAGTCAATATCCAACCTAAACCTGTGAAGTACATGATCCCAATATGTTAAATTGCGTAACTTGATTTCTGTTGCAATATTATCATTTTTATCCACCAAATTTATACTCCGAAAGTTCATCAGCCTAATAGGAGTTAACATCCTTGTATTAAGCGAGAGTATTACTAGCACTTCCCCTCCTTCTGTGTTGGTTGCCATTAGTGAAAGTTAATAACCTGTCTCTTAATGTCAAGTTTTATTCTCTGAGTTCTCATATCAGTTAAAAACAGATAAAATCTTGGCAAAAATTATTTGATTGATCAAAATGAGTGAATAATGTGAAATGTAAATTCTAACCAAATTCTAGAAGAATAATGGCAAAATCTCAGCCAAACATGTAATCTGCAACCACAAGTTTTTCTTGTATGACCAAAATGTTCAATAATTTGGTCTTTGGATTACGGATGGTCAGAAGCTATATTATATTCCAGTCATTACTCTGGCTCCTTTTCTGCCATTTATTTTCTTGTAAAACATATATTAATTGGCTTCTAGTTGGGTAAATGTGCAGATACTGACGAATGGCGTACTTCTGTATTTATACTTGGTGGTATCTGTGGGCAAAGATGAAGTGAAACAAGTCTCTTGATTTGGTGTAAGAAGCAAGCTCATAGGTTTTGAAAGGGGTTTTTGCCGTTTTGTGGGGGAAGAAGTGAAGAACTGAGGAATATGGGAGATACAATCAGCAAAATTTCTGGTACATTTCCTTTTTTATGTTCTTCAACTTAACTCGTTTTTTATTTTTGTCCCATTTACCGCAAATTTTTTAATTAATCTTGTATGTTCTATGGTTTCTCAATATAGTCATTTCCAAGCGAACATCTTGACCAAAAAATACGTAAGCCATATAAGAGTTTGGGAGCAAATTTATCTCAACAACCACACAGACTTGTGATTTTTCAATCAAAATGCTAGCATAAAGGTTGAAAAGGACTATTGCCCCCTCAGTACTAACAGTAGCTTCAGTTTGAAAACAAATGCAAGTTATGAGAATTCATTAAAATGCAACCGGCTGTGGAACATTGAAGGTCATTTGATACCTTAACATTTTTATTCCATCTTGTTGAATTTAAGGGTGCAAGCCCTTTATTGAAGTTCTTATGGCTGTGTGAAAACTGTTTGTTTGAGAGTGCAAAGGTTCTTCATTTTGTAAATAGCGTTCATAATTAATCTCAAAACCGTTTGGTCAATTTGATATTTTATACAATAATATAGATAACTTATATATCAAAATTGTTTACTATATCATTTTATCTTTGTAAACAGTATAGTTATCTGTTTATGTCAAAATCCTTCGTCAGTGGATGAAAGTGCAACTTTTTTGCTTCATTTATTTATAGATGGATGTTTTCATTTTTGTACTAAATCTACCATATATTTGAGTTCCAGATATTCTTAACAATCCTGTCAAGAAAGAAATGAAAATGCATATACCCTTTAGGATGGGAAATGCAATTTTGCTTTAATTAAGTAATTATTTCTTTGTATGTTGCATGGAATTCACTTCCTTTTCTGACGAAAGATCAATTGAAAGTCGTTAACTTTATGATGATATATTACTCCTAGTGGGCCCATGACTTATTAAAATGTTACTTAAAATAATATTGCTTCAAAGCTACAAGTTTGTACTTGATCCTGGAAATACACAAGCAGAGCGATTCACTTGAAATTTTTCTCCTTTCATGACTTCTCGTGTAACATATACTTCTCAAAATTATCATTAATTTCGTATGAAACAATTGAAGAGTAAACCAATCTTCTATGGCACACTTTCTACAGTTTACAGTCAATCGGTTTTGTCTGCATGTGATATTTAACTGACATACTGATCAATTTCTTACTTGTGATATTAATTCTATTGGATATTGATAATTTAGGTTTAGGTTCTCATATTTTGGAATTTCTGATAGGATGGTTCGTGGAGTCTCCAATCTGGATTAGAAGACATTCTTCAGGTAACCCTACTTCCAATGGGAACATTCTTTTTACATGATTATGTAATTTTAAGGAAAAGAATAGTAACTTGAGCATTTCAAATGTAATTTGAAGTTTGAGGGATTCTTACATTTAAGATAGACCGCACCTCGGTGAGCCTTGAAATTATGCATTTTGCACTAAGTGAAACTGAGGCAAACCTATCATGTCCTCAAACTTATCTAATCGACAGATTATGTCATGTTGTCGAAATACTGAAGCGATGATGTGATGAGCAATTTTTGACAATGGCTGAGCCAAGACCCTCGGGTGAGGGGATACACCACAGTAAGCGGTGCATTAGAATCGAGAATACGCTACATACATCAGATGATATTAAAATCACCTATTTAGCTCCGCCCTGCTGATATTTGGTGCCTCTCGTGAAACCCATAAATGATTCTCTTCTTCCCCATCACATAGCTCGCAGCTCCACATCATTAAGCATGGATGAAGTTTTGAACAGTTGAGTTCGATGGCTACCCTCTTTTGGTAAGTTTTCTGCTCATATAGGTTAATGTAAACTTTTTTGATGTGACATTGTAGTTATGATACATTTGAGCTTTACTTTGAAGACAGGAGTGAAAAATAGGCATTTAACAGCATGATTAACAAAAGATATGGCATTTATTAATGATTGAGCTACGAATTATATAAAATACTACTGATTAGGGTTAATTAATTTTAGACTGACAGAGAAATCTGTAAGTTTAATCCCCATACGTAGACAATTACAGCCAACCTCTATTTATGCCCGTTTAGCATAGGTTGTCCAAGTGTGAGCCCCGTTAGGGGTATGACCGGTTTCTGCCCAGAAAAGTTGTTATCCATATTTATCCCCGAGGTAAAAAAAAAAAAGAAAAAGGCAGATATTGTTCTAGGTTTTCCTATTTTCAAAAACAAAAAATAAAAAGAAGAAGAAGAAAGGGAAAAATAGAAAAGTGCCATTTATGTATCTTCATTACAGCTAGGCCTTACATGTAGAAACATGAAGAGAGGGGCTGGTTGTAATTTCCCAAATGTGAGGACTAATCTGTGATATCACCTGTCCTCAGGTGGACTCATTTGTAATCAACCCTACTAATTATTTCATTATTTACAATCTCCATATAGTCAAGTATGCCGTTATGATTCTAGAAGTGCAGCAGAATTAAGTGTTTAAATTGGAGAAGCTGTTCATAAAACATCTTGAATTTTAAGTTTATGTTCCATAGTGTTGTAAATTTATATATGAACCAGGTGTTCATGGGGATATTCTCAGTTTTCATATGCCTCTCGCCATGTATATACATATATATTTCTCTTTCTTATGGTTGTGGTTTGGCTTTAGAAAGGAAGTATGGGTAACCTTCATCACTACCATTTTTATTTCAGCATTGTGGCTATATATAGTTGTCATTTGTTGATGTTTTGTATGTTGGTTTGGTCTTTGCCTGTGTCGTGTTTGTATCTTTCTGGTACTGTTGCACACTTCACGCAGTTATGGTAGCGATGGCGATTCTCACTTTCGATTGATTGTTAGATCAATTATATGATATTTAAGCTTGCTGTTGACATTTCTTCATCATCAGATATAAAAAGTGAAGCTTTTGATATGCACATTAATAGCTACGCCTACACATTTGTCTACCAGCATGTGAGGAACGCATGGCAGGGCTTCCTGAGCCTTAAGACAAGGCAGCAATCTGCAGACAAATGCACCCGAAACGCCGTCGCAGCAGGCGTTATGTGGCGAGAGCGGTGAAACTGAAAAAATGGGAATTGTGATTTTCAAAATTTCATGAGTTTAATTTTTTGTCTTTTTTTAATACGAGTTTCCAAGTGGCTAGAGCGATTTGACCCGTGTGGAGAAAGAATCCTTTAACCACTTGAACAACCCTTATTAGCAGTTAAATTGTAATTTTTAATTGGAAAATTTTGCATTTGATTACCCCGTATTCAAACTTAATTATAATGCAGTTCACTAAATTGAAAATTTACATTTTAGTCTGTTAGAACTATTGTGGTTCCTGACATCCATTAATTTGTGACTTTAGAAATTGTGTTGTTAAATTCATAATTTATAAGGATCGTTTTGTTATATATATTTATAAATTCTATTGATGATTTTGTAATTTTGGTTATATATTTAATGTGACACTTATACAAAATGTTAGGGACATAAGTATATTTTTCCAATATATTTTTTCAAATTCCATTAGTATCTCAAATCAAAGATTTATAAGGATTAAAATGTAATTTTTCGATTTAAAATGTAAATTTTCTTTTTTAATTTTATCGAGCGATATAAGCAATGGTGATGGAGCAGTTCCTGCAATACTTTGATGTTTCCTCATCTCATCAAGCCCTAATTAATCACAATTGAACCATCAAAGACTCAAAAAAACTTGGTTTCTTAATCGAGGGAAGTTTGCTTACAAGAAGCATATGGTGCAGCTTTACGAATGTGTACTTTTGCCAGTGTATTCTACAAGTCGAAATGTCCCAACATAACAAAAATTGGGATAATTTTCACTTTAGGTAAATTGTATGAACTCAGCCTAAAGTGTGTGTGTATGTTTAACCCTATTTTCCCAATTCGTTGTAGTTAATAAATTTTTTTTTTAAACACACGTACCTCCAAGTGGGATTTGAACCAGAAACATCGAGATGAAGAATGAATTTATTAATCACTTAGATCAATCCATGTTGGTATCGTATTTAATAACTTGGCACAGTTAGGGGTAGCTTATTTTGATATTTAATAACCCAATTGGTTTTTTTTAATGAAAATACTAGCATTTACTCAGTGCAATTTGAATTGAAACGTGACTAATAAAAAATTTCAGAAAGACAAAATTTGTGAATTTGTAGATAACAACTAGATAACCGGAGTCGGCCTATAATTTTTTTTTTTTTTTTTTTTTTAACCACCAGCCACACTGCTACTCAGCTAAAACAAGATCCGAAACGAAAACAGAAAAATTAGAAGAATCAATACAGGCCGAAGCCGCAATCCTAACTATCTTGTGGACTATTCTATTAGCACCACATTGAATGGAAGAGAACCTAACACACATAAAGAAAGTGAGAAGGTCACTGATGTCGGAGATTAAATTGTCAACCATGGAGAGATCCTCGTCTCCGCTTTGAAGTCTAGCAATCACATTTGAATTGTCTCCTTCGAAAATCACCCGTCTCCACCCAAAATCCCTGGCCAACCTAAGCGCCGACAACGCAGCCAAAGTCTCAGCTACAAAAGGATCAGAGATGTGAAGCTTTCTATCCATTCCCAACCAACACAATTCTCTCCGGAGTCCCGCGCAATTACCCTGATACCCGGGTCTTTAAAAACAGCCCCGTCAAAATTGAGTTTTATCCAATTTCCTACTGGTTTCCGCCATTTAATAACCTCTCTTTCGGTTATGTTGCCAAAGCAAACATCTGCAACAGACCTATAGGGAGTCACGTATCCATAGTTGCACTAACAAGCTGGTGGGCCTGTTTGCACTCCCCTTCCGCCAACTTTCTGTTATGATGATCCCAAATAATTCACATGAGAACCGCCATCTTCCTTCCCCCTTCAACACCCACGTCATCCAGCGCCTTACTCAGCCCATCATTGAAGTCACCGGTCAAAGCTGAGACCGTGTGCCAGGGGATGTTCGAGACAGCCTAGACTTGTCTCGTGAACGGACAAGAGACCAGGGCATGGTCCATGTCTTCGTTTGGATCCCCACAGTGGACGCCGATGCAGATTAGTTCCCGTAGGGAGGATATTTCAGCAGCACCGCCAAAGAAAATTATGAATCTTCTGCTTCACATCAACACTCCAAATCTGTTTCCAAACTCGGTTATTCTCGGGAAGAGAGGGGGACGCCCTTCCCCGATCAGCCAAGTAAGTGGTAAGCACTTTTAACCGAGAAGACCCCCGAGCTATTAGGCCACCAAATAATTGTGTCCTCTCTTCTACGATCGCCCAGCGGGATGCTTAGAATGGAGCTTGCATCCTCCTCTGAGAAGACTACCATTACTTTCTCCTCGTCTCAAGCTGAGAGACCATCCTTTAACAACTCCGAAAACCACTCTGGATACAACGAACTGCCTTGGACGAACCTCGGTTTGAATTCCGGCCCCTTCGGCATCCATCTATCTCTCCAATATGCACCTTAGAGCCATTCCCAACCCTCCATCGAGTGCCAGCCGCTAGAAGATAACGAGCCGAATGGAGGCTTCTCTAGATTTAAGAAGGAGACCGCCCAAGGGGAGCACCCCAGACTTCCGAATGCGGGAAGAATCTAGCTTTCAGAATCCGGCTAATGAGGCTATCCGGATACCGAATTAACCGCCAGAGCTGCTTTGCCAACATCGAGACGTTGAAGAGCTTGATTCTCCTAAAACCCAAGCCCCCCACAAACTTACTACGACAAAGACAACCCCACCAGAGCCAATGCAACTTCTTCCTGTACAATCATGCCACCAAAACCGAGTAATGGCTGAGTCAATCTCCTCAATGAGACAATCCGGCAAGAGAAAACAATTCAGAGTGTAAGACGGTGTTAGAATACACTATTTATGGTATGGTTGACTTACCATACTTAGATCCTAATCAATGTAATTAGAACAGATTTGTAGGGGTTGCATACTTAGGCCTATATATCTCTGTTTTAGCTGTGAATATTGTATCGAAGAATTTACACAGAAAACACAATGAATACAAGAAAATCTTCTCACAAATACCATGTTCTAACATGGTATCAGAGCAGTGTTAGAACCTTGGGGACTCAGTTTTAATCATCATCGTCCCAAACCAATCCCTACAATAACCTGCAAATCAACCACAATGTCAAACCCAACATAAATCAATCCAACAAAAACCCATCCAGACTTGCCAATTCAATTGGTCAGTTTACTGCGAAACAACAACCAAAACCCCATAACACAGAACACTGGAACTGGTTCTATGGAAAAATGCGAGACGAACGGGAGAGGATTTATGCGCTCAGAGGGCGCAGCCAGGATCGATGGTGGTGGCCGCCGTTCATGACCGCACGATAATAAGAAGAAATTAACCTGCGGTCATTGTGGAAAGCCCAGGCACACCACAGAGCAATGTTTCGAGATCATAGGATATCCGAAATGGTGGGTGGGGCTTCGCAAGAATGGCGACGCAGGGCAGACGGGTAAAATTGGGAATCGACGGGTCAACCTCACCGTCAGTGATGCGGCCATCGGAGGAGAGAGTGGTGCCGCTGCCGGTCAAGCGGCGCCATAACAGCGGCGACAGGCGTTGGTCAAGCGAAAATCGCCAGGGGAATAGGCGGACAGGGGAGTTGCGGCAGATCTCAAGGTAGAGGGTTTAGGGGTAATGACCCAAACCCTAGGTTATCTCCTTATAATACGTCTACTTTGCAAAATGGCCACCCTATTTGCGATCACCTGCAGTTGGGCCCCTAGAATTTTGAACAGTGTAGTCTTCACACCCAAACTAAATCTGAACCAACTACACTGTGGATTTTTTACTGTGGCGTGACGGATTCCATGACTTTCGACCCGTCAGACATTATTGATCCCAAGAAACCGACAAGATCCCACATTTCGAATGCAAGTGGGGAATTTATTTATGTTGAAAAAGAAGGCCCTGTTTCTATTTCCCCAAATCTTAAACTGAGCAATTGTTTTTATATCCCTTCTTTGTCATGCAAACTGGTGTCATTAAGTCAATTAACGAAGGAATTAAATTGTGTGGCCCTCATATATCCTCATTTTTGCATGTTGCAGGACATTCATACGAAGGAGATCATTGGACGTGGTACTGAGTGTGGTGGGTTGTATTATGTTGATGAAGTTGAAAAACAGTCCACAGCTCTTCTTTCACAAGGAACGGGAAACACACAACTCTGGCTCTGGCATCGGCGGCTTGGCCATCCCTCACTTGGGTATTTAAAAATGTTATTTCCTTCCCTTTGTCAGGACAATCAGTATTTGGACTTGTCATGTCAAACATGCCTTTCTGCTAAGAGTCATCGAACTTCATTCAAGTCGAACAACACTCGAGTTGAGTCTGTTTTTTCATTAATACATTCAGATGTTTGGGGACCGGCCCCGGTGACTAATCAGAATCAGTTTCGATATTTTATGCTGTTTATTGATGATTTTTCTCGCACGACATGGGTGTATTTTCTGCGAAATAAGTCTGAAGTTTTTGGTACCTTTGTGGCTTTCTTTAATATGGTACAAACACAGTTTGACAAGAAAGTTAAAGTACTTCGATCAGACAATGGATGGGAGTATGTTAACCAGGACATGCACAACTTTTTCCAGAAACAGGGCATTATCCATCAAACCTCTTGCCCAAATACTCCTCAACAGAACGGAGTTTCTGAACGGAAAAATCGGACCATACTTGAGATGACCCGTGCTTTGCTCACTGAAGCAAGAGTCCCAAAACATTTTTGGCCTGAAGCAGTTAGCACCGCCGTCTACTTAACCAACAGATTGCCTACCAAAATCCTGGCTCACAAAATCCCCTTGTCCATACTCCAAACCCAAACCACAGTGCCACCATATCTCACTCTACCACCTCGCATCTTTGGGTGTACGGTTTTCACTCATATTCCCAAAGCTGATCGAACCAAGCTGGATACATGTGCAGAAAAATGATTATTCATGGGGTACGCCCTGAGTCAGAAGGGATACCGGTGTTATAACCCCAGAACTCGACGATTTCTCATTACCATGGACTGCAATTTCGTTGAAACTGAGTATTTCTATGTGTCCCAGTACAGTGATCTGGGGGAGATTCATAGTGACGGATCTCTGAGCTGGTTGAACTATACTGATCTGATTGACTCTACGCCACCTGCTCCTGCTTCTGAAGATCTCAGTACCACACCTACGCCCAATGACTCTCCTCCGAATGATGTCCAAAATGAGGTAACTGATCCTTCCCCACTTGCTGTTGTCATTTATGATACATTTGATGTACCAAATGCTCCTAATGCTGTGACCGAGAATGCAGAAACTGAGAATGCAGAAACTCACAGGTACAACTTACCACAAAGAAGTACCAGGGGGATACCCCCACAAAGGTATTCACTCGATCATACATCCCGATCGGCTAAGTACCCTATGGGAAATATGGTGAGGGGGAGTCTGTCACATGAAGCAAAGGCATTCCTCAGCAGCCTGTACCGAGAAAAAATTCCCAGAACCGTACAGGAAGCTAAACAAAGTGAGGAATGGCAGAGAGCAATGGAAGTCGAAATGGAGGCATTAACAAAAAATGAGACATGATAGAAATGCGAATTACCTGGAGGAAAAAGAACGGTTGGCTGTAAGTGGGTCTTTACAATTAAACATAAAGTTGATGGCTCCGTGGAAAGATACAAGGCCCGACTGGTTGCAAAAGGGTACACTCAGACGTTCGGGATCGACTATTCTGAGACTTTCTCACCAGTGGCGAAACTTGATACGGTTCGAGTACTGCTGTCTGTTGCAGCCAATAAGGATTGGCCACTTCACCAGTTTGATGTGAAAAACGCCTTTCTACATAGGGAATTGAATGAAGAGGTGTACATGGAACCTCCACCAGGATTTACTGAAGAATTTGGCCAGAATGAGGTGTGCAGACTCCGGAAAGCACTGTATGGACTTAAGCAGTCTCCTCGAGCTTGGTTTGGCAGGTTCACCTTGGCTATGTAGCGCCACGGATATATCCAAAGCAACTCTGATCACACTCTGTTCCTAAAGAAACGAGGAGATTTGATCACGTGTTTGATCATTTATGTCGATGGTATGATCATAACAGGCAGCGACGAAGAAGAAATGAAGAATCTCAAGGAAAATCTGTCTAGGGAGTTTGAAATGAAGGATCTCGGAGGGTTAAAGTACTTCTTAGGCATTGAAGTTCTTCGGTCACAGAAGGGAATATTTATTTCTCAGAGGAAATATATCCTGGATCTGTTAGCAGAAACTGGGTTAGTGGATTGCAAACCCGTGGAAACTCCGATACAACTGAACCATAGACTCAAGATAGAAGAAAGTGGGAAAAGAACAGACAAGGAACGGTATCAGCATTTAGTTGGGAAACTGATCTACTTGTCACATACGCGACCTGACATCGCCTATTCCATAGGCATTGTGAGCCAGTTCATGCACCAGCCGCAGAAAGAACACATGGAAGCAGTCACCCGCATTATCAGGTATCTTAAGGGAATTATAGGAACGAGGATTATGTTTGGGAGACATGGTCATCTCAACATTGAGGCGTACACTGATGCAGATTGGGCAGGAAATCCGAACGATCGTAGGTCCACATCTGGGTTTATCACACTCGTTGGGGGAAATGTGGTAACCTGGAGAAGCAAAAAGCAAAAGGTTGTAGCACTTTCTAGTGCTGAAGCTGAATTCAGGAGAATAGCAAAAGGGCTCACTGAGCTCATTTAGCTCAGGAAATTGATGGTAGAAATCGGCATGGAGCAAAAAGGCCCGAGTCCTCTAAGGTGTGCAACAGAGCTGCAATCAGCATCTCAGAGAATCCAGTCCAGCATGACAGAACGAAGCACGTGGAGGTTGACCGACATTTCATTAAGGAAAAATTGAAGGATGGCACTGTCTACATTCCCTTTGTGAGGTCCGAATATCAGCTAGCAGACATACACACAAAGGCGGTTAGAAGTCAAAGCTTCCAAACGATATTGTGCAAGCTACGGATTGGAGATTCCATCACTTAGCTTGAGGGGGAGTGTTAGAATACACTATCTATGGTATGGTTGACTTACCATACTTAGATCCTAATCAATGTAATTAGAACAGATTTGTAGGGGTTGCATACTTAGGCCTATATATCTCTGTTTTAGCTGTGAATATTGTATCGAAGAATTTACACAGAAAACACAATGAATACAAGAAAATCTTCTAACAAATACCATGTTCTAACAGACTGGATGGCCTGAAGTACTGCTTTAATAAGCACTTCCTTGCCCGCCTTAGATAAGAACTTCTCCGAATAAAATTAATCTAATTGGTTTTAGTTTATGAACACATGTATATTTGTTAAATATTTAATTTTAGACTTGTTTGTGTGTATTTAGATGCTTTTAATTATCTCACCACATAATAACATGTAAAATCTTGTGTTATGCCTAAATATCAAGAAAAATCTTGTAATTTAAAAACTGTTATAGAAGACCCTATATTTTCAAAAATATGCATAGAAAACTCTCCGCTTGGCAATTGTGCCTTATGCGTAGGTTGTGTGATTTTTTGTTGAAAATTTTTATTTTTGTCTTTTTATAAATGGTCTTTTAGTTTCTATATTTTCAGTTTTGACTCCAAAGTTTATAAAATCTTTCAAAAAGATCCTGATATGCTCAATATGTTAATAATTGATATAATCTTTTTATATATTTTATAAAATTTTATTTTATTTTCAAGATTATTCATAATAATAAAATTTAATTCTTCTTAATATATTTCTAATTTTTTTTCTTCTTTTATTAATTCTTTTTGATATTCTATAAGTTTTTGTATTTTATTCATTATACCTATATCATTTTTTTTTTAAAAATAAACCGGCAGAGAGCCATAGGGTTATTACCGAGGACCCCACCTCATATATATCAACCAAACCAAACCAAGAAAACAATACAATTGTTCATGATCCAACGGCCATTAAGACTCGAAATACAATGGTGTCCTCTCTCAACCGAAACCTCCATAACAATCATGAGGACACATCTATTGACAAGGTTCAAGTGATTTCTATGTAAATTCCTCTGATTCTGGCCCCTCATGCTAGACGTGATGAACGGATCTTCCATTGGCCTCAAGGAGAGGCGCCCAGTCTTCCGGGCTACTTGGCAACGGTTGATCGCATGCTTAACGTCAGCGTCTTTAGGGCTACTCGAGACATTATAGGATTGGTGTCTGACAAGATGTATCAAGAAACCATCAATTCTATAGTTGCATACTGGCCAAATAACAAGACCATTCCAGCTCCAGTGCATCCAGTTCCTTTGCTGCTGCATAGACACACCCATCTCGTCTAAGGAAAGATTAAGTGAAATCATAGTTCTTATTTTAACAACCCAGATTAAAAAAACATGGTTATGAGAGATTTTGTTAAACTGTTCACCCTTCCAACTTCCCATACCGCCATGCTTATTAGTGGTATCATCTTCTTCTTCACTCCTGCTACTCTTATCCCATTTGTTGTTGGTAGTAATGAAAACCTGCAAACAAGAGCACATACCTTTCATCTTCCCAACTGTCGCATACCTGCAGTCCCAACATCGTTCCTTCCCCTTCATACTTTTTTTATCCGAAAAGCTGCTAATCCCCACTTATCAACTCTACAATACCCCATTAATTACTGCTCCATGTTGTCTTCCGGAAAGGCCCAATCATTTTGCATATCAGCTGTTCTTCCGGCCAACCAATCCGCCGTCGAATTCCCTTCTCTAAAAATATGGGAAATTTTAACTTCCATATTCTTCGTTAATTCCTTAATTTCTGAGATTTTCATGTTCAGACCAACTTCTCCGACATAGCCCCTCTTCAAAATATGGATCACCACCTCTGCATCGATCTATGTTCATAAGCGTTGACAGTTCATTCTCGCTGCCCTCTTGATCCCTACCGCAAAGCGCTTACTTCTGCCTCAATATTCGTAACCTGGCCTAACGATCTGTTGAAAGCGTCTAATACATTCCCCTCCTGGTCCCTTATAAGCCCTCTTATTCCTGCTATTCCCGGGTTCCCTCTTGACACCCCATCTGTATTAAGTTTGAGCCACCCATTTGGTGGACGTTTCCATGAGACCATGAAGCAACTTGCTGGCTTCGGCTTCTCTAATTGAACTCCCAAAGTTTTGGCCACCTGAACATCTCCTCTCCACTAGCTCCGTGGCAGCCACCTCAAACCATGCAAACGAGAAACATGTATTATAATTTGTCTGACAATATTGTAAACAAAAAAAGGTCTACTTTCATATTTACATAAATTACACTGTTTCCGCAAGTACCACAAAATTAAAATAGGTATTACCATACGGATGTGCTTATTCGAAGTATACATCGATGAAGAAGCCCAATGCTGTAGAGCTATAACCGATGACTCTGTCTGTATCTTGCTTACTCTGAATTTTTCTTCAAATATCTCCCAAACCCGTCTTGCTTTCTTTCCCTTAAAGAACAGGTGGCCGCGAGTTTCAACTTCCGCGCAACACTAGAATTTAGAAGCTAGGTACACTCCATTTCTTTGCAGCCTCTCCTCCACCGCTATCCAGTCATGCGGCAATCGCCAGATAAAAATTAGGATCGTTGGAGTCAGATTTGTTCCCCATATCCCTCTGAGCAACTCTGATTTTTCGTGTTTGCACCTGATGATTTCCCACACACCTTTGGTGGTGAAATTCTCGTCTCTGCTTCCTTCCTAAACCGCTAAGTCTTTGCATCCGCACCTTATCGGACGTCGTTCAATCTCGCTAGCCACCGCTTGACCGACCACTTCCCTCAAGTTATCCGTATCCCATCTTCCATCTCTAATAAAGCTAGCGACACACTCTGTTCCAGGTTGAGATTGCACCGCCTTAGCTAGTGTACGGTTATACAACCATCTATCTTTCCAAAACGATACCTCGCCCTCGCCGATTATCCACGAAACTAATTTCTCCGCTTCCACTCTCACACGGCACAATCTTTTCCAAACGTGAGAGTGCCGTCGCGAGCATGTGGCCTCCGTCGGATGCACATTACGATAATATTTCTTTAGCATAAACCTCGACCATAATGTGTTCCCCATCCTCAACCGCCACCACAGTTTCCAACTGAAAGCTTCCATTATATCTATGATCCTTCTGATGCCAAGCCCCCCCTCCTCCATCGGATAACACATATTTTCCCAACTGGCCCAACGCATCTTCCTTTTATTCGGGAATGATCCCCAAAAAAATCCATTCACCATTCTCTCTATCCTATGCAGCACCCCTTTCGGCGGATCAACAATCTGCAGAGTATGCATTGGAATTACGTAAAGTGTTGATTTGATTATTAGTTGCAACCTCCCGCCATGTGAAAGGATGCTATTCTCCCAACCATCAATTCTCGCCCTTATCTTTCCTAAACTTATTTCATTTAAAGGCACATATTTTTCATTTTTCGTAAATTTTTTATTTTTCTTTCTTGTATCGAAATTAAATATTTTCTTGTAAAAAATGATAATTTCTTGAATTTTTGTAATTCTTTTAGTAATTTTTCTTCCTTATACATTTTGCTTTCTATTTTTCTAAAGATTTTATAAGAAACGTCTTACATCTTTTATTCATACTAAGCATATGCTATTTGGTATGCTATATTACTACTTCTTTTTCATGTTTCTACAATTTTTTTCATTTTATATGTTACACTCATTTATTCGATATATATAAACTTATTTAAGTCGTCAGAGTTCTCTATGCAAGATTTTATAAAAATATCATTTTTTGTGCTACAATTTTGTGTAAAGAAGGAAATTTTAGTGTATGTGCATCACTCAGAGTGTTCAGGGTTCCTGGTGCATATTTTAAAAAATATAAGGTCTTTTATAACAGTTTTTGAAACATGGGATTTTTTTATGATAATTTATCATAACATAGGGTGATGGGTGTAATTTACTCATTATCTCACTCCACTGATTAGTTTATTTCAAAAGTTTGGTTGAATTCTTTAAATCTTAAAAGGTTATTAATAATTTTAGAGTTTCTTTGGGCGATAAAAAGTCATTAATAATGTTGGAGGCAACAATGTAAATTATATTATTGGGTAATAAATAAGTTAATTATAATTTTAAAATTTTGTAGAAAGAAAATTATGTCTAATTTATTGTACTTATCAGTTTTTTTTTTTCAAGACACGAGTAAAATAAATATAAGGTTAAACAACCACACACATGTTTTTCTGTAGTGACGCTTGGGTTCTTGATTGGTTATATATGAAGTGAGGATTTTGGTAAAAAAATTATGATAGCATGGATCAATTTTATTTTAAAAAAAACATCACACACAAAATAAGTTCCCTTTTGTTGTAGAAAAATGAACAAGCCAGCTGTAGCAGCACACAACCAAAAACAATTTGGCAATACTATTAATTTAGAGGTTTGGGGCATTGATAATTAATTTAGTCAAATGTTTGTTCGAGTCTCCAAGCATATGACCTGAAAGAAATGAAAGTTGGGAAAATTACAAAAATGGTATACCAACTCGGGCCATTTTTTAATTTTGGTACAAAATATTTTCCGGCGACATCAAAACCCCACAGCTCCAAAAATTTTGCAAAATCATGCAAAATTTCGCCGAAGCTGAAAATACCGACGGAAAACCGCTCCATTTTAATTAAACCGCTTCTGACGTGGCCTCTAGACCTGCGTGGGTCTAACGTGTTCGACACATAAGACTAACATTGCCCAACAAGCACATGATATGTGTAACACCTATTTTTAGAGTTTAAAAAAAAAATAAAAATTAAAAGACTAAACATTGCATCATTTCAAAAGGCACATGGTTCAATTTCTTCCCAAAATCATTCAATATATCTTACATACCTTTGATAACCATAGTGGTGAAGAACCCCAAATTCGATAATCTTAAACCCTAAATAACCACACTTAATCTCTGTAAGTTGTGCCGCATTTACTACTCCGGTGTGAATCTGGGTGGTGAAGAAGGTTGTCATGGTGGAGATTCGCAGCCACGCCAGGCGAAAGGAACCTAGGCCTGCATATGGTAAGTTACTCTTTTCCCAACTTAGAGTTTTTGTTCGTTTCTTGAGTTTTGATGTAGGTGCTGAGTTTCTTTATGTTTATGTGTGGAGAAAGTGGGGAACTTTTTGAATATTGTGTGGGTGTTATCTGCTTCAATGGTCCCCATGGTCCCTCTATGTACTGTTCCTTTTTTTGGAATGTGGTGGTTGATTGTATTAAAGAAATGGGTAAGGACTGAATAGTTTATTGTATCCCCTTTCTCTTTTATTATGTACAGATCCAAAGTCTTCCCTTTGGACATTGGCAATATATTATAATGGGAAACTAGAAACTGACCGTTATGTGGATGGTAGACAACGTAAGTTTGACTACGTCGACACTGATAAACTAAATTTTGACTCACTTGAAGAATATTTGCAAGATTTGTTTGTAGAAGGCACCAAAAAGTTGGTTTATACTCCTCTCATGGTTGGCAACAGACTCATCAAAACTGATGAAGATCTTAGGCGACATGGGAGGAGCTTTAAGTTGGGGGATTGGGATTATAGATTGTATATTGTTCATGAAGGGGTAGCTATGCGGGAAAAAAATATTACAAACAAAAATTGTGGGCAAGTTAATGATACAAATGAAACAGTAGATATTCAGGGCCTTGTACCTAATGAAAATGATGCTCCAGTTGAAGATAATGTTGCAATGGAACAACCTACTCAAAATGAGGAGTTCTTAGAGCCAATTGAATCTGTATCAATAAATGAATTTTTTAAGAGGTTTGACTACACTGATGAATGGCTAAATGAGTATGAACGTAGGTTTAGCAAGAAAAACCCTGGTAATCTACCTGAGAATGAATCTGATAGTGGTGATGTAGAGTTCTGTGTGGATGATGATTATAATTCTGCTGATGATGAGAATCTACAAAATGATGTTTATAAGGAATTTGAGAAAGAGTCTTCTTATACTGGGCATAGAGCTGTGGTAGATGGTAATGAGTTAGAATGGTTAAACTTTGACAGTGATGGAAATGGGGATGAAGATTTTGTAATACCTGATTCACCTAATGTGTTTGATGATGATAATCTCTTTAAAGATAATGTCAGTGATAATGCTGAGTTGGGAGAGGATGAACAAAATGATGGAGGCGATAATATGAGTGATATGGGGTATGAAGGTAAGGATGTGGTGGGTTGTGAGGAAGATGGGCTAAACATGAACAGAGTGTCTGATGATGAAGGTGAGGATGTAGAATCTTTTCCTGAGTTCAACGAGAAGAACAGATTTGATCCTGAATTTGATCTAGGTCAGACTTGGAAAAGTAAAGACAGTTTCGAATTTTGTGTAGACTCATATGCTATCAAGATTAGAAGAAGTTTACCTTATAGCAGATCTGATAGCAGGAGGGTCTATGTTAGATGTGTTGAAAGGGGATGCCCCTTCAAGATGAATACTATTAAAGTTACCAATACTTCACCAGACAATGAAGAAGCTTGGGTGCTTAGAGAGTTGTGCTTAGAGCACACATGTGAGGAAAGCTGGTATGTATCTAATGTTAATGTCAACTGGTTGGCTGAGAAGTACATTGCCTTGTTTAAGACAGATCCCAAAAGGGATGTACAGGGTTTTAAGAAAGATGTTGAGAAAGGCCTGAATGTTGAAGTTTCCACCATGAAAGCATATAGAGCTAAAGCTTTAGCATTGGAGAACCTACAAGGTGACCCTGATCTGCAATATACAAAACTTTGGGATTATGCAGAGGAATTGAGAAGTACTAACCCAGTATCCACAATCATTTTAGGCACTGATAATGTAGATGGTGAGTTGAAATTTGCCAAGTTTTATGTGTGCTTCAGTGCAATGATAGTTGGGTTCAAGAGCTGTAAACCAATCATAGGACTTGATGGGTGCCACCTGAAAGGGCCACATGGTGGAATATTGTTAACTGCTGTCAGTGTAGACCCTGATAATGGAAAATTTTCAATTGCATATGCAGTTGTGTCAGTTGAAAACAAGGAAAATTGGTCATGGTTCTTTACTGTGGTGAAGACTGATTTGGATCTTGGAAATGGAATGGGATATACCTTTGTTTCAGACAAGCAAAAGGGTCTGATTTTTGCAATGCCTGAGGTGTTTCCAGCTGCAGAGCACAAATTCTATGTAAGACACATGGTATTGAATATGATGTCAGCTGGCCACAAAGGAATTGTGATAAAAAATACAGTGTGGAAGGCAGCTAATTCCTATACTGTAACTAAATTTAAGACTGTAATGAGGGCTATTAAAGACAAGTTTCCAGATGCTGCAACATGGCTACAAGACAAACATCCATCAGAATGGTCAAAGAGCCATTTTCTAGAGTATTGCAAGTGTGATATGAACCTTAACAACTGTTGTGAGTCATTCAACAGTTGTATTCTTGAAGCAAGAAGCAAGCCCATTATAACCATGCTGGAGTGGATCAGAGAGTACTTAATGAAAAAGAGGAACTTGGTAAGAGAGACAGCTGAAACTTGGGAAGGTAATTTCATAGTATGTAATCTTACTTAATGTTCACTAATTTTACAAGTTTCTGACCTTATTTTTGTTTTCTCAGGTATAATTTGTCCTCAAATTTCTGCAATTCTACAGAGGAATGGGAAACATGTAGGTGGTTTCAGGCCCTTGAAATCATTAAGAACACATTACCAGATTCAATGCAGTGATGGTGGACAACATGCAGTTGATATGGAAGCAAAGACTTGCAGTTGCAGAAGCTGGCAGCTCACTGGAATACCTTGCCCACATGCTCTGAGTGCTATTAACCACTCCAAGTTGCAAGCTGCAAATTTTGTGGATGAATTTTATCATGTCAGCACCTTCAAGGAGGCTTATGCAGGAGTGATCATGCCCATCAGTGGTCAAAATGTTTGGGGCCAGACACTCTTTGTTCCTTCTATGCCACCTAATTTTGGTAGATAGGCAGATCGGCATGCAAGACTAAGAAGGAGGGGGATTGACGAGTCCAAAGATTCAAAGAAGAAGAAAAAAAAGAGGGCCAGTCATAAGAAAGCTTAGGAGATTCCAGAAGACAATTAAATGTGGCCACTATGGCCAACCTGGCCACATGCACTTTTCTGTGAACAACTTCCTGAGAGTGCAAAATGTAAAAGGGACAGAATCATATGAAGAGCTATGAGTGTAAGTATTTCATTTAAAAAAAATATACTTATAAGTTTATTTTCATGCAGGGTCCTGGTGAAACTTCCAATGCACATGCTGGTAATACAAGCTCCAATGAGGATGAAGGTCAAAGGGTTAATGAACAAGAACAGGGAGTTAACAATGATCATGCAGAGGGAATCAATTTAAATCAGGTAATATGATTTATATGTGTGGATCACATATAATATTTGGATGTACATTTGTAACTAACATTTACTGATGTAGGTCATCAATCCCTCATTGGTGGTTCAACAAGAAGAAATTCCTATCAGTCAACCTGTGCAGAATGATGCACCTAACTATAGGATCTCAGATGAACCCACTCTACAAGGGCCTTCTATGTTTCAACAACTGAGTATGGGCAACAATATAGAGAGAGCACCAAGAAAGAGGCAGTTATTTACAGTTGAAGATGTGCAAAGAGCTACTAAAACGGCTGTGAATAGAGGCAAGAAGGCAAAGCAAACCAGTCGGATTAAATTGAGAGTCCCTCTAAGCTTGGTTGATGAAGACATTGCACTGACTCAGCAGAGTGTTAGTGGTCCTATGACTACTAAAAATATTGTCATAGAGGGTGGGAAGAAGTTCTTGAGTTTGGTTTGATGATGTGGATTATATGTTCTGTGGATTATCTTTGGATGTTTCCTATGTTGTGGATGTTATATATAGTTAACTAGGCACTTTTGATGACTGAAAACTTTAGAATATGCACTTTTGCTGCATCTTTTGGTATGTACCTTTTGAAACACTTTTGATATATTTGCCTACTATGAATGCATTTAACCATAATTTGATTGATAAAAAAGGATTAACAACACAGGTCCTCCATTAATAACAAAAACAACAACAATGATAACTGCATTCATCTACAGAACAGGACTCCAACCAAGATACACAGAACAATAACGGCTGCCTTCAAACAACGTTCTTGTCTATCCATTTTCTTCTTCGCCTCTGCAAGACACACATCCATCTTCTCAACATCTTCCTCAAGTTTGTTGATTTTCTTCAACAATCCCGGTATGATAATCTTCGATCTCTCGCACATGGGTTGGTCAAAACAACGAAAAAATTTACAAACCTAAAGAATAAAACGGAAAAAAAAAAAATTTCCATGAGTATGAATTCCTTAATACAATTTTGCGGGCAAGGTTCTTACAACCAAGCAATTACCTGAGATCGGCATCCTAAGAAATGACGTCCTGGGTGTTCTCCTCTCCAAGCAGTCCGCATAGCAACTTCCCCCCCACAGTAGCATGAAACTCTTCCATGAGCTTGGTAGCAGTCCTGGGTAGCTGTGCTTGGAGATGCCATGAAAGTATAAAGAGGGGATGTAGCTAGGGTTCTAAAGATGTGAATAAAATTTCTTCCCAACATGTAAAGAAATTTAGGGCTAACAGACGTTTAATATATGCAGTTGATGGGATGGGAATGGGAGGGAAATTTCCCTCCCCCCCCCCCCCCCCCCCCCCAAAATGCTTTTCTTTTCTCTTTTTTAATTGATAGTAAAATTCATGTGTGCAGTGGTTTGTGACGTGTCCATAGTGGTTTTGCCACATTCTAAACATTCTGGCCACATAGGATGCCATGTCAGCTTTCCGGCGGTTTTTTCAGCTCCGGCGAAATTTTGCATGATTTTGCAAAATTTTTGGAGTTGTGGGGTTTTGATGTCGCCGAAAAACATTTTGTACCAAAATTACAAAATGGTCCGAGTTGGTATACCATTTTTGTAATTTTCCCATGAAAGTTTTATACCTTAATATTTCCATACAATTCGAACTCATAATAATTAGACTTATCATCATCATCATTATAATAATAATAACCACCGACAATTTAGCACAAATTTGAAAAATCGAAAAGAAAATAAAGTCAGCTATGCAAAGTTATGAATGGCTCCTATGTTCCCATGATACATGAACACGAATATAGAGTTATTATGGTCATGAGTATGGATACAATAACATGGAATTTTCTTAAATTTGTTGTATATGTGCGAGGTGTATAAGATGATGTTAGATAAACAACACCTCACAACATAGCAAAATATTACTTTTAGAAGTACCTGCACATCTTAAATTTCTACCCAAGATATTATTATTATTATGGGTAATTACATCTGACTATTATCACTTTACGTCAAATTACAACGCATGACCTCTTATTTTATTTATTACATATTAGTTCCTGGAGGACATGTTTGGCTTGAGGTTTCAAACGGAAAACGCAAAAAGACATAAATTGCCCCGACGAATTGTCTTCCTTTTTATTTTTTTTTCTTTTCAAAATAACTACATCTGATTACCCTGCATTTAGGACTAATTACAACGCAGTCTATCTAAATTTAAAAATTATATTTTAGTCCCTAACTTTGAGAACCGTTTGTGGTCCCTGAAGTTCGTTTAGGGTTCTGTTATGTCATTCCAAAAATACCCTTGATTTGTTGTTAAATTTATAATTTGTAGGGATAGTTTTCTTTATATTTGAAAACTATAGTGATAATTTTATAATTTTGGTCATATATTCAATGTAACACTCATACAACCGTTAAAGACATAAGTGTACTTTTACAAATTTCGTTGGAGCCCTATGTCCAAATGTACAGTAATTAGGTGTAAATCACCCTTTTATTATATGAAATTGTAAATGACATAAACCCCCATCCTTTACAAAGTGTATCTCGTACACGGGTAAAGTACATCAAAATTTTAATAACCAAATTTTTTCTAAAACCCTAGGAAAGAAATTTCTTCTTCTTTGAATCTAAGGTGAGATTTCGTCTTCTTTCCCTTATTTAGCTAGTGCGGACTCATTAATAGGAGGGAGATTACTTCAATTTTCAGAGGAAAGACGGGTATGTAAGTGACTTGCATCTCATGCACTTCAAACCCCCCCCCCCCCCCCCTGCCCCCCTCCTTCCCCCACCTTTTTTTTTTTTTTTTTTTTGGTTGTGTTTTTTTAAAAAAACAAAAATACTTTTAATGTCGAAATGACCATGTTGTTTGTACATTAGAGGCATGAAAAGGTAACAAAAAATATATATAGAAACAGATCAAACGGCTATAAAAAAATAAATTATAAACTATGCTTCAATATTACAGATACATCCCTACCTATTTTATTTTTTAACAAAACGAGCCCTCAATTATAATGGATCCAACAACATAGTTCTTGTGACGCCCCGTATTTTTCAAATCGTCTAGGTACGCGCATCGTAGGTGTGAGTTTGGAGCGTGAGAGTTTGGAGAGATAGGAATTTCCTTTCCCTTTATATGTGTATTTAATTTCTAATTTCCAATTATATGCTTATATGACTTATATGACTGCTATTTAAATTCAATTACAACATATTTACTTGTTAATTAAATGTTTTATTTCAGTTATGCACCTAATTGAACTTATATGAAATCCTTGGACTCGATTGAACTTTGAAATCGGACCCAATTGTTCACCTACCAAAACTTGGAGTCCTAATTGAAGCACTTAAATTCTTAAGGGACCAAAGTACAGAATCCCTCTTCTTCTCTCCATCTAAAACCGATGCAACCCCCCACCCCCCAACCCCACCACCCCATTCATTATCTTCTTTCATCATCTTCTCCCAATAAAACACCTCTCAACTGTCTCCTCCTTCAAGCCCTAATTGATCCACACACCAAGACAAGGAGACAAAGAGATTCAAGCCTACTCCCGCCATTACAAGCTCAAGAATCAAGCTTCCATCTTTCCTCTTGTTCTTCTTCCATTCTCCAATGTATTGTGATGGGTTTACGAATATATGTTTATGAATGTAAATTTTATGAACTAGGGTTTACGATTTAGAGTTCAAAGCATGATTCCTTGCCTATGTGGTGTGTATATACTTGAAATCCATGTGTTTACTTCAAGAACTTGTTAGTTGTTGGGTTTTATGTATATGCGTATAAATGTTGGGTTGTTAGGTTAGGGTTTATGAATTTATGAAGTTAAAGTATGTTGATATAATTGGTTGATGATTATATGTTAGAATCTATAAATTTAATGCAAGGAATTTGGGGTTGTTAGATGCATTTAGGAAGAGTATTGAATGAGGGTTTGGTTGGGTGAAAATGAATGATTCTTGCATGTTTAGTGTGTTTAAGCTTGAATTAAATGAGTTGTTTGAGTTTGGGATGTATGGTTTGGAATGGGGATGGCCCGTAGTCATCTCTGTTTTTCAGAATTCAAATTCTGAAGTAGAGGTCCCCAACCCCTTTTGGCCACTAACGACCGTTAGGCTCCAGGGGATATCCTGGAGGGCCTAATGGTCGTTACCCCTTTTTTTTTTTTTTTTTTTTTTGAGGGTAACAGCCATTAACCTCCCCCCCCCCCCCCACCAAACAACTATGTTTCGCCTTTTTCGTGACCAACGGTCGTTGGTCACTTTAGCCTCGTTTTCTCGCCCGTTTTCACTCGTTCTCGATTCCTTGTGTTTCTGGATTTTCATGCTTACTTGTAAATGTTTGAAAATGTGTTTTAATATAATGTATTTATCTCATATGCTCAATATGATTGATTTAAACATATTAATGTGTAATGCTCGATCAATGCTCATGATTATGAACTTAAATTCCATTTCTTGCTTATGTGGGACATTAATTGTGCACATGAACTTCTGCATGACAATTCATACTTATAATTGTACATCATATCATCCATTTCCCTTGTCATGCGTCATACGTGGTTCATCTCGAATCGAGTCTCACTTGCACTTGTCTCGTTCTTACACAGGTCGTGTTTCGGATGGCGTGGAGCCCGTTCAGTGAGGGTGCTGCTTGCTATTTATTTTTTAAAGTCAAGGTGAGTTTCTCTTCTACTAGTTAAATATGACCCCGAATCCTAATGTGTGAGTTTTAGGCCAAAGGTAATATATATCTATATATCGAGTCTTTCAAAAAGGGTTCAATGTTTTCATAGTCAAAATTATCGCTTTTCAAATGTATTGGCCATTTTATAAAACCAACTACCTAATGTTTTGGCGAGCAATGTTCACATTAATGAATCGGGCCCCAGAATCTGTGTATTGAGTGAACCCGGGATAGTGTGGGCCATCGGGCTAGCTCTTGCATGCATTCCTTTTGAGGTATCCACGCTTGACCCAGAAGTCGGGAAGACCTGGATATTCTTGAGCCGATGGTAACCCCATCGAAGGAGTGAGGAAGTCATGGAACCTCGTCTCAATTGATCACCCATTGGATGGCCGAGGCAAAGCCGTCCATCAAACCTGAGGAAAAATGTGTAATGATCGATTGATTGAGCACATTGATTGAATTATCAATGAATGTATTGAATGATCTGTTGAGCACCTAATGATCTAATGGTTGATTGCATGAACGAATGTTAAAATTAATCTAATGTACACGAGTCAGAGTAAAGTTGGAGAATTTGTTCTCTCGTCAGGCTCACTTAGTGCCTCACCTAATTAATGGAATTGTTAGTTTTAATTCCATAGTGATGCCTTGTCTTCTTACCCACTTGGGAAATATTTCCAAAACTTCACAATGGGATTATGACATGCATGCGTGTGTTTACTTTATTGCAAGTATTATATTTATAAGCCCCCATTTTATACCCACCAGTCTCCTATACACATTTCTTTTGCAAGTGCGGAGCTAGCTAGGCGAGAATTAGAGTCAGTTGTAAGTCTAATTAGTGTCTAGCTTGTACACATCGAGTCTCATATTATGCATACTGTAGCATACATTTTATATTCTTTTGTGGCTTGTGAGACTTGTATATATTTGTATTGATCATTATTGGGTCGTGTCGGCCATTGGTATCATATATGTTTAGGACTTCCCTTTGCTTTATTGGAGCCCATGAGCCCATTGTCTTGGTAAACATTTCATGTCTTGTGCTTCCGCTTTTATTGTTATATTTTGCATTGTTATACTTGATTGGTACATGGTTAATCCCACCTAACCAGGTTCTTGAGTCATGTCTCCCGTCTTCTTTGACCGGCCAAGTATAGGGACTTTCCATTTCATGTACGGGTTGGGTCTTAGAGCAGGGAATGTGGCATCTCGTGATCTGGGCACTATAGTCCTTGGGGTATTTTGGTAATTTTATAAATTAAAAAAAATAAAAAGGGTACTATGGGAACTACAAAATCAAACCTGAAGAAAGTCGAACGAAATGGAGGGACCTCAAATGAAATATAACGGAAAGGAACTAATATGTAATAAATTAAAAAAAAAAAGTTCTACATTGTATTTTGGCCTAAATTAACTATAGTCAGATGTAATTGTCCTTTAATATTATCGTCCTTATTCTTGTTGTGCATATTTGAGGAGAAAATTATTGAGAAAACTCAAGTAAGAGTATATGAAATCAAATTCGACCAAGTCATGAGATTAAACAAAGTACATAACCGAACGTGTGGATATTCTAAAATATTTCTTCGTCATTTAAAATTGCATTTATTTTTTTAATTAAAACCAATCAATACGATGGTGGGGCTATTATCGAGACTCTCCTTATATATAACTAATTGAAGATCAAAAGTACAAGTATAAATTCATGATCCAATGATCAAATAACACATGAAAACAAAAATGCCCAACAAAATAAAAAGCAATACAGCAGCGAAAAGGGTCATTACATAATATATTCCTCATACTATTGGACATTATATAAACAATCTTTCATTGGCCCAAATGTTGGGCATCCAACTTGATATCACCTATTCTAACCCCTACACGACTCTCTACTCCGGCTTGTGAGGCCTCAAGTTTTTATTAAACCTCATTCGGGCGGAATAAGACCTAGGAAGTTGTCAAACTTTAAAGGAGTATTGAGAAGTGCAAAGTTTTCGAATTGAGTGAATGATTTTATAAAATAGCCCAAGTGCAAGCTATGGTGAAGTAGTACACTAGGGGTCGAATCCCTGGGGAGTTGTATATTAATCAATTACGTTACATGTTTGTCAATCGATAGACCAAGCACCAAGGTAGGTGAACTACACTAAAACTCAACTAATTAAGCAAACTTATAAACAAAGCAAAAGAGAAAAAAAACTAAAGGAAGTAAGCAAGAGAGTTGACAAAGATTAACAAGATAAAGGGGAGCCGGGTGATAACACTTTCGTGAGGCCTTTATGTACGATTCATGCTCAACAAGTTGAAGTGTTCTTACAATTCTAATCACTCAAGTATGCACTAGCTTATCTCAAAGTCAAGCATGCGTACCTAACTTAATTAGAACAAAGTCTCTCTCGTGATCATTGAAACAAAAGTTAGGCCAAAAGCTCAAGATCAGTACCATTAACTAACTAGCGGCTTGGCATTGTTAATTAATAGTTCAATTGCTCAAATCTAAGTTAAATCTATTTAAACTTAGTCTTTAAGTGTTTAGGAAAATTTTACCAATTCACAATCATTTTCTCAATTAAAAAGTGAATTAAGATCAAGTATTAGTAGGTCACACTCATAAAAGTTTTTAGAAATCATTTTTCCAATATAAGAACAATTTTTAGTCACTGAGGCATTTCATCAAACACATAGCACTGTTGTGAGTTTTATTTAAAACAAATCGTGCAAGTGTACACTTTCGAAATACGCGTAGCACAACAGGATCGTACCCACGAGGAAGGGAAATCAATCACTACTCTATACTTATCTCTGATCTAAAGACCGATCGAATGTCAAGTTGGTTACCTAGACTACTAATTAGAAACTTAAACAATTACTTAAAGGAAAACACAAATTAAAGACTTAAACACACGGATTAAAATCAAAAGACAAACAAGGCCGGGGTGTAACAACTATGCATTCATGATTCAATACAATTCTCGTTTGACAAATGCAATTCTTCAACCTAGTCACTTAGATTCATACTATCCTCTTCCAAGGTCTATCCGAGTTTTAAAATAGCCATAAGGTTGTTCTCACAATCAATACAAATCAATTTAACCAATTTATCAAGACTAGCGTAATTATAATTCTAGCGGCTTGGCATGGAATAAAAATCACAAATTGTATAGATTAAGAATTAAGTCTCTACCATAAATCTTTCAATAATTAGGCAATTCTAAGTTATGCTATCGATAGTCAATCCGTTGCAATCAATTAAAACCAAGTTTTCAAACCTAAGAATTAGCACAAGTCATTCGAGCATTAAATCAAACACTTAGCATGCATAATTCATCACTCCCTAAGCCCTAGGAATTTACCTATGCATAATCGATTCAAAACTCATAAAAATAAAAGGAATTGCATTAAAGAAACTCATGTTCAACGAAATCAAACAAGTGTTCAAAATCCAAACCCTAAACATTCATGAAACTTCGAAAAACGATTAAACATTCAAAACGATTAAATTCTACGCTAGGAGGAATTAGTTTGATACGAAAAACAATCAATAAACCAGAACTAATGTAATTGTTTGAAGAATATCAATCCTTTCATCTTCTTGAATCTTCTTCGAGAACTCTTCTCTTATCTCCGTCTCGCTCCCAAGATGCTAGGTCACGAATCTCCAAAAACGAACCCTAAAAATAATGATTTCCGCACCTATAAATAGTTGTCCAAAATAATTCTCGCTAACAAGAGACACGAACGTGTCACCTTGCTGCGCAAACTCCTGACATGCCCGTTTCTAAGGAAAAAGCGTATCAGCGACTTTATAAGTGACAGGGGCCTTAACCATCTGTACTCCTACACGGGGTGTCAGATTTTCTTCTCCGTGTCTCCCTCGATTCCTGAATTCCAGACCTTCTGACCTCCGACACGGGCTTGTCCAAGTTTGTTCTTCCTTGGAGACATGGGCGTGTCTCCTTTGATCCTCCAAATCTCACCTTCTGACCCGAGACACGGGAGTGTCTCGGTTTGTACATGTAGGGGGACACGAGAGTGTCCTCCTTTTTGCAATACTTAGCTCCGAATTCGCTATTTTCCATCGTTTTGTAACTCCAACGTAAAGAGTACCTTAATGGAGCAAAATATAAGCATAAGCTCTTGAAACGGTATAATTCTACGCTCAACAAACTCCCCCACACTTGATTATTGCTCGTCCTCGAGAAATATGAAAATCATAAAAACACATCTCCGTCAAACCTAAACTCTAAAGCAATCATCAAACCTTCGCCTAAACAAGTCTAGTTTATCATATCAATTACTCATATGCACAAGATCATCAAAAATAGTATGAATAGTATGCTATTGTATAGTGTGTGAATTCGAACGAAACAATGTACAAAGACTAGAGTGAATAATTCATGATTTTCGTCTAAGTTCCAATCATCAATTTTGGGATACACTCTTCGCACCTATCTCCACTAATGGAGTTAATTCTAGACTCGTGATCTGTAGGTTTTTCGAGCTTGTAATGTAGGCTTTGGGTAAGGTTATGGAAGTTTTGGATTAAAATGACTACTCACCAAGCTTACATCGTTCAACCACTAAATTTTTCCCCCACTTTTAGATAATTGCATACAACTACTCTTCTTCCTTTCCACACTTTGCATAATTTTTTGTTTCTTTTCTTTCTGCTCTTTTTTTTTTTTTCTGTTTTTCTTTTTCCTCTCATTTGTTTTTCTCTTTTCTCTTCCTCTTTTTTTTTTCCACAAATTTCTCTCAGTCTTTCTTTCTTTTCATATATATCTTAATTTTACAACAAGAATAATCAAAAGGGGTCAAAAGATACACACTAAATGATCAAACAAGCAAGCCTTGGTGTGAAAAATGATAAGGGGGTTTATACTTTGTTATGCATTCGGCTTATAATGTGGCTACAAAAATTTTGCACTACAATTAGGCTCAGAGGGGTCAATTAGATAACGTTATTTAGTGAAAAACGGCTAAAAGAAAGGCTTATCCTCTGACAACGAATGCCTACTTCACTTTTCTAATCTATCATCAACTCAAAAATTTCGCCTCGATAGGACTAAAATGCACCTTAATCAACTCTCAGTCTCATTTGAAAAACATCAATTACTCCTTCTAAGCAAAGTACATTATCACCTTCAAATGTGCTCAAGGTATAAGGGCATACTAACACACTAAATTATCCAATCTCATGTAAATTTACATCAATTCAAATAACCTCACTCATTTTAGCAAAAGCTCAACAATCAAACCTCAAAGAAAAAGTTCAAAATGGGGGAAAATTTTCACAATTCTAAAAAATTTTCAATTCTCATCTTTCACAAGTTATAAAAATAGTACCCCCAAGTATCACAAGCATCTTAAAATGCAAATATCACATACAATTCAAAATCATAGCAATATCACACATTCACACCCCCCCCCCCCCCCCTTCTTTCTTTACAATGTCCTCATGCAAAATAAAAAGAGGTAAAGCATAAGAAAACTCCCTTAATCAAATGTAGACCCGACAATGCGCTAGCAAAGCTTCAGAAACCTGAAACACGTGACTAGAAAACATGGATCAAGTGCAAAAATAGCAAATGACAATCAACATGCATCCTCAAGTATAAACATAAGTCACAAATTTCAAGTCAAGGAATGAGCACATTAGCATAGAAATCAAAGAGGTCCTACGGACATCAACATAGAACAAGTAGTAAGAATATCAAGTATAGTATTTATTATAGACCCAAAGAAGGACCTTCTTGCTGTCAAAGCAGGATTCCAAACCTCGGCTGATTCGATGGATCCTGCTACTTCAAGAATTTGATTTGGAGATCCGAGATAAAAAAAAAAAAAAGGCATAGAGAATGTGGTAGCAGACCATTTGTCTCGATTGGAGTTTGAAGAGAAGGCTAAGGATCAAGAAGAAGCCATTACTCAGAAGTTCGCGGACGAGTAACTATTTAATGGCTGCGTGATCCGTATACACCACTGTCTTTGAACCTATCAATTAAGAACAAAATTTATCAAAAGCTTACACAATTGCTAACAATTCTTTTTCAGTGGTGGCATAATTTAACTGTGAATAATTAAGTGTTTTGCATTAATATGCGATAACATATAAACGTTTCTCCCTTCTTTGGCCAAGTAAAGCTCATATGGCCAAGTCACTCGCATCGCACATTAGCTCGAACGGTAAGTTCCAATCCGGTGCCACCATGATCGGAGCTGAGGCAAGCTCCTTCTTTAACCTGTCAAAAGCAAGCAAACAATCATTATCGAACACAAATTCAGCATCTTTTTGTAATAGCTTGCAAAGAGGTAAGGTAATTTTAGAGAAATTTTTGATAAACTGGCGATAAAATCTAGCGTGACCAAGGAAACTTCTAACTCCATTGATGTTTGTCGGTGGTAGCAATTTGGCAATCACTTCAATTTTTGCCTTGTCGACCTCGATCCCCTTTTCTGATATCCTGTGACTAAGTACAATCCCTTCTTTTACCATGAAATGGTGTTTTTCCCAATTCAAAACTAGGTTAGTCTCTTCACATCTTTGCAAAACTTGGGTTAGACTATGCAAATAAGAATCAAAAGAAGAGTCAAATACAGAAAAGTCATCCATAAATATCTCCATGGTACGCCCAATGAAATCATGCATCTCTGAAAAGTAGTTGGGGTATTACAAAGTCCAAACGGCATTCTCCTAAAAGCAAAAGTGTCATAAGGGCAAGTGAATGTGCATTTTTCCTGATCTTCTGGAGCTATAACTATCTGATTATAACCCGAATACCCATACAGAAAATAGTAATAAACATGCCCAGCTAATCTCTCTAACATCTGATCAATGAAGGAAAGGGAAAAGTGATCATTTCGTGTTGCAGTATTCAGCTTCCTATAATCTATACAAACTCTTCATCCCGTGACTATCCTAGTAGGGATTAATTCAATGTTTTTATTCTTAACTACGGTCATTCCCCCTTTCTTAGGTACAACCTAAACAGGGCTAACCCACTTAATATTTGAGATGGGATAAATAATCCCTGCATCTAGCAATTTTAGAACTTCAACCCTAACAACTTCCTTCATATTCAGGTTTAACCTGTGTTGGTGCTCTACAGAGAGCTTGTGCTCATCTTGTATCAGAATTTTATGCATGCAAATAGACAGGCTAATCCTTTTATATCAGAAATCATCCATCCTATCGCCTTTTTATGGTCCCTCAAAATTTTCAACACAGCATCTAATTGTGAATCAGATAAATCAGAAGTAACAACAACTGGCAAAGTTTCAGATTCACCCAAATAAGTATACTTCAAATGATTGGGGAGGGGTTTCAATTCAAGATTAGGAGCTTTCACAATCGAATGAGGAGGAGCGGGCTTACCTGTACCCAACTCTTCATAAACAAACCTTTGTCGAAACCGTACGAATGGGGTTACCTCAAGTGCTTTCATGTAGGCTGCAAGTTCTTCAAGCAATTCTTCTCCAACAATTCTGTTCTCCAATCCTCTCAAACACAACTCAAGAGGGTCATCATGTGGTTTGGTAATCAATGTTTGATCATGCTTGACATCCACCATGAAACACTTTTCCTCAACACTGGGCCCTTCACAGCTTTGAACAAGTTTGAATTCCACTTGTTCCTCTCCTACTCGAAGAGTTAGCAATCCATTCTTAACATCGATCAAGGCTCCTGCTGTGGCTAGAAAAGGTCTTCCTAGGATCAATGGCATCTCTCGGTCTTCCTCCATGTCAAGCACAATAAAGTCTACCGGAAGGTAGAACTCCCACTCTTACTAGAGCATTCTCCAACACTCCAGTTGGATATTTGACAGATAGGTTAGCTAACTGTAAGGAAACGGTAGTCGGCTTCAGAGCATCCAATCCTAGTTTCCTGGAAATAGATAAAGGCATCAGACTGACACTAGCACCAAGATCACATAAAACTTTATTGAAAGTTAAATTTCTAATAGTACAAGAGATAGAAAAAACTCCCTGGATCTTTAAGCTTCGGGGGAACCTTATGTTGTATGATCGCACTGCACTCCTCAGTAAGTACAATGGTGGCATATTCTTCCAATTTCCTCTTGTTAAAAAGGATCTCCTTCAAAAACTTGACATATGTGGGCATCTGAGCTAATGCTTCTGCAAATGGGATATTGATATGCAGCTCCTTGATGATGCTAAGGAACTTCTCAAACTGCTTCTTGAGTTTCTGTTTCTGCAATCTCTGGCGAAAAGGTACCGGTGGCACATAAGGATTCGGTGCCACCTTCTTGTTTGGCTTTGAAGAGAGGGCCTCATTCTCCACTTCCTTAGTTCCCTCCTCTTCACCCACTTTCTTCCCAACTCCAAGTTCAACTTCTTTCTCCTTAGGCATAGGCGGTCCCTCATATTCTTTACCACTCCTTAAGGTGATGGCCTTACACTGCTCTTTGGGATTTATCTCTGTTTTGCTCGGCGGCATACCTTGGCCTCTCATATTTAGGGAATTAGCAATCTGACCAATTTGGACTTCCAAATTCTTATTCTAATTTACCACCTGTTCCACTTGAGTCTCCGATTTCTGACATCTATCCTTAGATACAACAATGAATTTCTCAAGAGCTGTTTTCCAACCCTATTTTTGATTTGGTTGAGGTTGGTTTTGAGGAGGGAAAGATGGGTTTTGTTGTGGCATTTGGTATTGGCCTGGTGGTCTAGGTTGGAAATTTTGTTAGTATGGAGCTTGAGGTTGGGGAACTCCTTGGTTGTTTGACCAAAAAAAATGGGGATGGTTTCTCCAACCTGGGTTGTAGGTGTTAGAGTAGGGGTTGTTCACTGGTTTTTGATTTCCCATATAATTCACCTGCTCTTGACCGGCAACCACTTGTTCACCTGCATTGGTATAAGGACACACGTTAAATGTATGTGGATCACTACAAATTTCACAACTTACCTGCACAAGATGTGCTGGTAGAGGAGGTGTGACAACTGCATTGACAGTCAATTGGTCCAACTTCTTATTTAGTGCATCAGATTTAGCGTTGATAGCCGTTAATCCATTCATCTCAAGAACTCCAACAATGCCTTTGACCGGTTGAGGATTACTCCTCTCGTGAACATAGCTATCATTGATGGCCATATTTTCTAGAAGTTCAATGGCAAAATGACAACAACTTCAGATTTTACCATTAATGCCCCGCCAGCTGTTGCATCAATCACACCTTTCATATTTTGAGAGATCCCGTTGTAGAATGTCTACACTAAAAGCTAACCCGGAATGCCGTGATGTGGGCATTTTCTTTGCATCTCCTTGTATCTATCCCAAGCCTCGTAGAGACCCTCCATCAAACTATCGGAAGGTTGTGATGTCATTCCTGTATCTCATAGTCTTACTGGGTGGAAAAAATTTGGCCAAGAATGATTGAGAAAGAACCTCCCAAGTCTGAAGAGACTCACTAGGTAGAGAGCTGACCCACGAACGGGCTTTATCCCTCAAAGAGAAGGGAAATAGCCTGACTCTGATGGCATCACTAGAGACATTGTGGATCTTAAAAGTATCGCACACTTCGAGAAAGTGAGCGAGGTGTGCTGTTGAGCGGAAAATTCACATGAATTTGAGCGTTAATTAGAGTTAATTTTATGCCGTCTCTTGAGCTTATGTGTATATTTTGCTCAATTTAGGTACTGTCTGCGTTGGAGTTAAGAAACGAGAGAAAAATGCCAATTCGGAGCTAAGGATGGAAAAAAGTTAAATTTTGGCAGATTTAAGGAGACACGCCTATGTCCCACCCACAGAAGAAATCGAGATACCCCCACGTCTCGGTACAGGAGGTCGAGGAGACAGAAGACACGACCATGTCTCCTGGAAAGAAGAAATTGAGACATCCTCGTGTCTCGGTACAGGCGATTTGAGCTTCGCGAGATAGAGGTGACACGGTACGACCGTGTCACCCAGCATGAAGAAAAGGTGACATGCCCGTGTCACCTAAGAAAAGCGCCAACACGTTTTTGTGAGACACGGGCGTGTGCGGGATTTGTGAAGGGAAGAGACACTTGAAGTTTTCCTACAACAGCTATATATAGTGTGAGACTCATTGTGTTTGAAAAAACGCTTGGGAGATTGAAAACCTAACATCTTGGGAGCGAGACGGAAGAACTAGAGAAGGTTTCGGGGAATTTCGATAAGACGAAAGGATTAAATTCTTCAAAGAATTTCTTTATTTTCGATTTATTTATTGCTTTAATTCATCAAACTAATTCCTCTAAGTTTAATTTTAATTCGTTTAGCTTTGTTTTTCTGAATTCATGAATGTTTAGGGTTTGGTTTTTTGGAGATTCTTTTTGACATGATGAACATGAACTTCTGTAATGCAATTCCTTTGATTTTTGTGAGTTTCGATTTGATTATGAGTAGCTAAATCCCTAGTGCTACGGGAGTGATGATGAATGCATATTAAGTATTTGATATAATGCTTGAATGACCTGTGTGAATTCTTAGTTGTGAAAACTTGGTTTAATTTAATTGCAATGGTTTGGCCAACGTTAGCATAATCTAGGATTACCTAATAATCGAAAGATTGATGGTAATTGTGATGTTTTCGTAACTAGTGGATTTAGGGTTCAAAGAGATTTGACTTGTAATCCTACAACTTGTAATTCTTATTCCATGCCAAGCCGCTAGAGTTTGAATTGCACTAGTTTTGATCAAATTGGTTGAATTGGTTAATGATGATTGTGAGAACAACGTTGAAATTAATTGAACACTCGTTTATACTTTGAAAAAGGATAATACGAATCTACGTGACTAGGTTGTAGAATTGCACTCGTCGGACAAGTATTGTATTGAATTCTTGAAAGCATTGATTGTTACTCCCCGGCCTATTTCGTTTATTGATTTTTAATCCGCAATTTAAGTCTTGTTACTTGCTAGTTTTAGTTAGTTGTCAAGTTCTTTTAGTAGTAATTACTTAACCAACGTGATATTCGATCGGTCTTTAGATTAGAGTTAAGTATAGAGTAGTGATTGATTTCCCTTCCTTGTGGGTACGATCCTATTGTGCTACGCGTATATTCAAGGTGTACACTTAGATAATTGGTTTTAACTTAAAAATCTCAACATGTGTCGTGGGATCCTCAGATGCCAGCCCCCCAAACTGGTTTTGCTGCAGAAAGTTAATTGTAGCGGGCCTAATTTCAAAGTTGTTTGCTGCAATTGGAGGGCAGACTATGTTGTTTTGAATCGCTCCAGCATTTGGCATGTTGTAGTCTTTAAGTGCAGGAAGAGGTGCGGGTTGTGGGTCTTGAATTACCTGATCTCTTCCATTATTCGCGTTTTCAACCATTAGTTCTGGGGCTGATTGTCGGTCTTCTCTATGTTTTCTTCTGATAGCATGGAGTGTCCTTTCGATCTCAGGATCGTATGGTTCCAAACCTTGAGATCGCCGCATGCACCGAATACCTGCACAAAGGAAAGACAATCCTTAGTTCAATTCAACAATGGCAAGTGACGAAAAGCACAAGTTAAAATAAATGGTCTAAAGCACTAGATTTAGGTATTAAAGTAATATTGATTAACATGCCTTCCCCGGCAACGGCGCTAAAAACTTGTTGTGAGTTTTAATTAAAACCAATCGTGTAAGTGTATACTTTCGAAATACGCTTAGCACAATAGGATCGTACCCACGAGAAAGGGAAACCAATCACTACTCTATACTTATCTCTAATCTAAAGACCGATCGAATGTCAAGTTGGCTATCTAAACTACTAATAAGAAACTTAAACAATTACTTAAAGGAAAACAAAAATTAAAGACTTAAACGCACGGATTAAAATCAAGAGACAAACAAGGCCGGGGAGTAATAACTATGCCTTCATGATTCAATATACTTCTCGTTTGACAAGTGCAATTCTTCAACCTAGTCACTTAGATTTGTACTATCCTCTTTCGAGGTATAGTCGAGTGTTAAAATAGCCGTAAGGTTGTTCTCATAATCAATAAAAACTAATTTAACCAATTGATCAAGACTAGTGTAATTCTAATTCTAGCGGCTTGACATGGCATAAAAATCACAAATTGTATAGATTAAGAACTAAATCTCTTTAAGTTCTAAATCTATAGGTTAAGAAAACATCTCAATTACTATTAATCTTTCGATAATTAGGTAATTCTAAGTTATGCTAAGGATGGTCAATCCATTATAATCAATTAAAACCAAATTTTCAAACCTAAGAATTAGCACAAGTCATTCGAGCATTAAATCAAACAATTAGCATGCATAATTCATCACTTCCCTAGCCCTAGGAATTTAGCTATGCATAATCGATTCAAAACTCATAAACATAAAAGGAATTGCATTAAAGAAACTCATGTTCAACGAAATCAAATAGGTGTTCAAAATCCAAACCCTAAACATTCATGAAACTTCGAAAAACGATTAAGCATTCAAAACGATTAAATTCTACGCTAGGAAGAATTAGTTTGATACGAAAAGCAATAAATAAATGGGAGTTAATGGAATTGTTTGAAGAATATCAATCCTTTCGTCTTCTCGAATCTTCTTCGAGAACTCTTCTCTTATCTCCGTCTCACTCCCAAGATGCTAGGTCACGAATCTCCAAAAGTGAACCCTAAAAACAATGACTTTTGCACCTATAAATAGCTACCTAAAATTCTTCTTGCTGACAAGAGACACGGGCGTGTCACCTTGCTGCACAAACTCCTCACACGCCCGTGTCTAAGGAAAAAGCGTATCAGCGACTTTATTAGTTACATGGGCATGTCACCATTCCTTCTTGTTGGGAGACACGGGTGTGTCTCCTCTTTCTCTTCAAACCTTAGCCGTTTGAACTCCTACACGGGGGTGTCAGATTTTCTTCTTATGGGGAGACATGGGCGTGTCTCCCTCGATTCCTAAATTCCAGACTTTCTGACCTCCGACACGGGCTTGTCCGAGTTTTTTCTTCTCCTTTGATCCTCCAAATCTCACCTTCTGACCCGAGACACGGGAGTGTCTCGGTTTGTACATGTAGGGGGACACGGGAGTGTCCTCCTTTTTGCAATACTTAGCTCCGAATTCGTTATTTTCCATCGTTTCGTAACTCCAACGCAAAGAGTACCTAAATGGAGCAAAATATACGCATAAGCTCTTGAAACGGCATAAGATATACTCAAGTTACCGCTCAAATTCATGCGAATTCTACGCTCAACAAGCACTTACTATGTGTCATGCCCCTAGCTCTAAGCAATTAGCTCCTCATACTCAAGCAAACAAACAAAGGATCAAAGGAATTCAACATAAACGCATTCATATTCATTAAATTCAACTCAATCCAAAGCATTCAAGCCCAAACAAAACAAATTCTCCACAAAAAGTACATTGTTCTCAATGAGGAAAGGAAATAGACTAACTACTCAAGACAAATTAGGTAAATAGAAGGCTAAGTAAGAGAAATTGATACTAATTAACTTCCATCTTCAATTCCAAAGCTATGGCATGGAAGGTTGTCTTTCAAGCCTCCCAAGAGCAACTATCTAAATTAGGTTAAAGTACAAATGAGCTTGCAAACACCAACTCTCGGAAATAAGAAAAGAAAAGATAAAAGTCGCGCTCCACTTATACGGAACGACCGTTCACATCTTCTTCAAAAACCACCCGAACGGCAGTTCGGTTTGAAAGTTGCTAACACGATTTAGACAGTCGAACGACCGTTTCCCAGATTGTAGTGGCAGGGACGAACAGCCGTTATGCCATAGCCCTGCATATTTGTAACGATGAACGGCCATTCACCAAATTGCTCTGGCTAGGCTGAACTGTCGTTCTTCTCTGAACTCCTCTTCTGTGAGCTTGAACGGTCGTTCTGTCATTTCTTCTACCCAGGGTGAACGACCTTTCGCCCTTAAAATTAGCACTCACACAATTCGATTTCGCTGCGCTTCTTCGTTTTCTGACTCCGACACATTAAGTACCTGAAATGGAGTAATTAACAAATATAAACATACAAAACGACTTAAAATAAACATAATAAAAGGCTTAAATGGACGCGAAATTTACACTTATCACCGACCATCAAGACTTCAAAGCTATATATTTAATTGCATTTATGACCCATCTTAAGTCATCGAGTTTCTTTGTTCAGAGTAATAAAATTTAACTGTTTTTTTTTTTTTTTTTTTATCTCTCAGAGTTTCCCCCCACCCAGTTGAGTGAAGGACTAATCTCCCGAGGTAGCTGAAGGCGCTTATTGCGGTAAGTGATGGTTAGAACTTGATGAGAATACCTAATCAGTTGCTTTTTATTAAAAACTTACCAATTAAGTACAACCCTTAATATGAAAATAATATGATTGTTTCCCTATTTTGAATGTTATATTGCTTTATACAAATTACTTAATATTTTATTTCTTTTAAAATTTTATAATATATTGGACAAAATGGGTTTATGTAATATTTTTTGCCATTTAATTGAAATTTTATTTAGTATTTTCGTCCATTAATTATATTAACTATCATTTCTTAATCAATATGAAACAAAAAGTAGAATCATTAACATATAAATAAAGGGAAAAAAATTAACCTACAAAAATGGAAATTAGTAAAGAATCCAGTACCAAGATTTTGTGAATAAGTAGTATTTCCCTTCTCCCACCTACCAAGAACTAACAATTAAATCTTCAGAATTGAAATCAATCTCCCAATGAAAATACATTTAAAAGTTAAACTCGTAATCTATGAAGTTAAAATCAGTCACCAAAGAGAGGTTCATCAAACAATCTGCACGCCAAAAAGCTTGAAACCATTTTGAGCATTATTTGGTAAAATAGCCACATTTTCCTTCATTTCCTCATAAGATAGATCATTCTCTTCTTCATCTCCATTGGCATCCCCTTCAACTTCAAAGCCCAGTTGCAAATCAATTTTCTCAGTCTCATTACCTTCACTTCTAGCACCACCACGCTCATTATACTCCACGTCTAGTATACACAGTTTCTGATTGCCGCACTCGTACGACGAGAAAACAACCCGATCCAACGGTTTCAATCCCTTCTCCTTGGCAAACCTATTCCACCCCCTAGTAAACACAAAGCTCTGGCTGCTTTTCCAATAACAATACCTGAACTTCCACGACCTCATCGACCGATCGAAGAAAATGAGCTCCAAATCATCCACGCCGACGTTACCCTCCTTAAAATCGCAGATTCTTGGAAAATACTTCACAGCATACTTCTTAGGTATCACGAGGCGGTTAAGCTTGCTGACATCACTAGGTGTGAGCTCCTTCTGGAAAAGCTGCCTCAATTTAATCCCCGGTCCGGGATTACTGATCCCAGCTGCCAAAGAGGACCCAAGCCGGTTTTCAGCCCTAAGATAGTCGGAGAACTTGGAAAAGTACGAACCGTCTTTAATCATGGTTAAGATTGTTTCAGTTGTGAAGTTATTTTGGAAACTTGGCTCGTGGAGGGTTGTTTCGGTCCAGGGGAAATTTCTGTGTGAGCAACCGTTTCGTAGTTTGATTGCCGCGCTATCATAAGCTGTTGCAGCTTCTTTTTCCGACTTGAAAGTCCCAAGCCAAATGCGTTGGTGGTTGGCGTATATCTGTGCTCCCCAATGCCCATTTGGTTGGCACACGACGCCTTTGAATTTCGAGTTTTGTGTGGGATGGTGATGATGATGAATGCTGCTGTTGGAATTAGCAATGTCGCTGGACCGGAGCGTTGTGGCGCCGGATAATAGGCTCGGGTCTTCCATTATGATGATCTGGAAAAAGAATATAATAAGTTAAATTTATGAAATTGTTATTCCATGCAGATTACAAATGCATGGTCATGTATTGATTAAAAGGGCAAGAAATCGAAGTCTAAATTACCAACCGAAAAACTATTACTACTCCAGTCATTAATTCATACCTAATTTATATAAAAGTTCATATACACAACGATTAATTCCTTATTCTAGACAGAAAAGCTCCATATAATATACACAATCGATTAATTAGTCGTTAATAATTGTCGGCGTCGAAAATAAACCATATAATTAAGATAAACAAGAAGAGCTAATCGAAGAATAAGATGCATCACTGGTTTAATTATTCCAGCCTACTGCTATAGCAACGTACACTGTGGTTGCACGAAGCAGAAGTAGTTACTATACACATACAACACTATTCGAGGCCTTAAAATTCAGTAAAGAGTAGATGTTTGAGCATACCACCCAGAAAGGTTCGCAAAAAAGCCAACACACAAACTATAAATTATTAAACACAAATAGTCAGATATACAACACGATAAGTTTAGAAGCTAAATAACAGTTTCAAGAAAATCCATATTTCAATCATTTTTTTCTTAATCGATTGGAGATGCAGAAGAAATCTGGATCATAGTACATAACAACAAATGCGAACTTCAGAGAGTAAAAGAACATGAACAAAATGAAACTAAAAAACCCTTGAACATAGTCCGATCACTTTGATTACCTCTCATTGAACTTGCTAGACTACCAATAGAACGTTCTTTCAGAATGTATATATAACCCCATATTACTACAAAATGCAACAAAAATCATCTTAGGGAAAGGTTCATTCAACATAAAGATAATATATAACATTCAATATAAAGGATCTGAAATAAAAGAAGACTAGGTCTCATAAACTGGATATCCTAAAGAGACACCCGACGGATATCTCATAGTAAATTCGTAAGTGAATAAAATCCAAGACTTCGCATTGAAACATATACATAGTTTGAATTCAAACTTCGTCCAGAATGGAAAGGGGGGTAAAAGACAAGATACAACATAAATTCAAATCCAAAGCAATTAATTACAATCGCCTGAGAGCACCTAAGTTATTGTTTTTGAGAAATTGCTTTTTGCAACTAAAAGGAGAAGATCCCTCAAAACCTTCCATGTATGGAAATCTAAATTAAATTGTTTTATAGTGAATCTTTCTACAAATTCAACACCGCACACATTTTCAGTTGTGTGATAAATGGGAAATTGCAAAACTAAAACAATAGAAATTGAGTTATGGACTTTTCAAACAGGCAAATTTTGAAATGAAAATTTTCACCTGAGTAATTGAATTATTTTTGGCAAAACCATGATAAATCTCATCAGCTCACTCAAAAAAACATGACGCTGAATAAGCAGTTTTGAGCGAGCTGATGAGATTTGTCCCAGTTTTATCGTACCATGTCCCCAACTTCTCTATCATTTGAAAAACTGTCCCCTATTTTAAAATAAGTATTCAATTAGGGCCCCAATAGACCTCCAAATAACAAGATTACCACAGAGATGCAAAGTTCTCCAAATTTAGTTAAGCTAGTAGTCCAACCTATAGAGTAGATATTAGATAATGAACATGCACAATGATTATGCACACACACATATATATACATATAATCTTAGATAGAACTGAAATGTCTCATAAATATGTATACTCCATTCATGAAATTAAACCACACCATTTCATTAGAGTCTTAAACATCTTCTGAAGCTTCCAATATACTTTCTAACTCAAAATTTAACTTTCATTAGGGGCAAAATCAAAGATATTCATGACATGTGCACAAGACTATAGAGAATCACAGGACAAGCATGAAATATTTTCTTGAAAATTTCAAGCTTAAGTTTTGATAGCAAAAAACGTTTAGGACCCCATGTCATAATCAGTTCATAGGATGCAACAAACTACTTCATTTAAATTAGGCAGATACACATAAGCAAAACAACAAATTAAGCATTTGAAAGCAAATTCGTTCTAAGACCCATCTTTATATATGCAAATTATTCAAATTATCCAAATGAGTATCTTAGATTTCGGACAAGGATGATAGGAGCCGAGAGCACAACGCAAAATGGTCATATAAATACATTTGATTTGGCCAAAAGAGTTCAATCCTAATCATGTAAAGAATTCGTGTTTTCAAGTTAATCAATAACTTCCAGCAACAAGCAAGATAGGCCTTAATTTTTCTCTCAAAAGATGCATCTTTCTAATTCTAAATCCAACAAATTCACAAAAATTAAGCATTTCTCAATTTATCAGAAATCTACGACCATACATATGTTATTTGGTCAAGAGAAGCCTAACCACAAATTGAGTCTCATGATCATATTCCTAAAAAAAATTTTCCCATCACGAGAAAATCACAATAAATACTTGTCCGTCCTTCCGTATGTTCACAAATCTATAATTATGCCAATATTATCAAAATCCAAGAAAAACTTCTACCGAGTTATAACAATAGTTCCCTGCTCATTTAGCAATTTTAACCTGTACTGTACTTCACTAGTTCTTGAAAATCTAGATCCTCACGAAATTGGAAATTATTTTTCAGACCTACAAACATCATATATTACGATATCTATCACCTATATTTTTGAATTTTAACACAATTTTCTCGAGAATGTCAACTCTTTCGACCCCATTTTCCCTAGAAATCTTATATAATTCTCATGCACAACCACTTACCACTATATCATCAAACCGAAAAGGCTAATGTAAAGGGTTCACATCTTATTTCCTAATACAAAAACTCACAAAGGAAATCAAATTAAGGGCACATGATCTAATGTGTTATATGCTTAATAATCTTCTTATTAGCTAATTATTTGGGAGAATGGAAAGATTATACACAATAATCCAACAGAATTTGAAAGATTTGCAATAAAAAGATCATTTAGATGAGGTACTTTGCAATATCAACCTTTTGAACAAAAGGAAGAAAATCCAATACCCATTGGAAGTGGATTATTAGTTTAAAACTAAATAAAAATAAAACTGCATTCGTTAGGGGATTTTTTCTCTCCTATAAGTCCTTAATTTAAAAAAGGATACACTTCCAAGAATATAATGCAAACTTAACCATATTTATTCAAAGACAAATTATATGTTGTCCTCAAACGGGAAAAAAGAATGAATCTTTCTAATGTTTTTTTTCTTAATTCTCCCAACATATGACAACAATAATTAGAGTTTCTCCACTATTACCAACGGAAAAGATGAAATTTATGTTCCAAATCTCACAAGATAACATACAATAAATAATCAGGACCAAACATCCAAAAGATAGTTAATTAAAACACCATGGATAGATAGAATTAACAACTTCAATAATACATTTAATTAATATCAAACTATGCTTTCAAAATAATAACACAAATCAACTGTTCAAGAACTTGATAATACTTATATATACACACACACACACACACACAAACATATCACTCATCACCAAAAAAAAATCAGAAATTTTTGGATAAATAAAGAGTAACGAGACATAAACAATACCTGAGGGATCAAGTTTCAGTTAAGGGAGCTGTGTATTTTTCCCCAGCACCAATTAGCAGGTATTGCTGTCCCAAGAAATTATCGCATGAAGTAACTCAATAAACAGTTTTATAACAAAAAAAAAAAGAGGTATTTGTGTAGAAAGAAGATAAATAAATCATCAGGGTATTGCAAAAATCGAGCAATTCCTAACCTCTAGAAAGAAATTTTCGTTTTCTGATTATTCCCATGATTCTATGCGTATCAGCCCTCTGATGGAAACAAAAATCTTTCCTTTTCTGAATTGAATCCACAGCCATATTTTCCGCCATAAAGGTAATTTCTTGCACTCGAACAGAATACCAAAGTTACCATAGTCAAATCCAAGATAGATAAGCTCAACAAGAAAACCCATCTGTTTACTGTAAATAAAAAGTTCGCATGAAATATGACCAAGGTAATTCGAACAAGGATTTTCCAAGATAGCAAGAATAGAGTGCCAAGTATGAACCCCAAATTTCGAATAGAAAACAAACCTGGAGTTGTGGAGATTTTGAAAAACAACTGCATTTCCTTTTTTTGCAGAAGAAGAATGATGATTAATGGGGCAGAAGAAATATTTAAAAAAACCAAGGGTTTTCCTTTAATCAATATTTTATTCCCCCAAAAATATTTTCTGTTAAATCAGAGCAGTAACCAGGCGTACCTTCCCAAATCTTCGTCCAACATCAAAAGTCACGCCTCAGAATCAGAAGCAATAAATAAATAACTCCAATTACGCCAACACTTGCTACAAGATAAGGTTCTTTGCGTCGAAGGCGGAAAAAGAACACATTTTTTCACGAAATAAATTTATTTCAAGAATCAAGAATCAAGGGGTTTCCAAGTTTCAACCTTTTCCATTATCTGAGATGAGTTTTCCCCTCCTCCAGAGGATGGCCTCTGCACAAAAACACGTAAAATTCCTTTATAGTTTCCACACTTCTTTCGTTACAATTTGAAACAAATACAAGTGTGTGATTAAGAAAAGATATAGCGGCATGATGATCAAGATGAGCTTTGATTCTACAGCCGTATACATCCAAGTGAGATGCATCTCTCATGTGTAGGTGTTCTTTACTCTTTTACAGCTTTTTCGACAAAGGAAAAGGAAAACCCACAAATCCAAAACACTAAATCATGTCAATGTATATTGATGCAGTGAAGTATTAATGGTAATGACAAAGGGTTAGAGAGAGAAAGAAGGCTGTAAGCTGACAGAAAGAGAAGTGAGCACACGTATATGCAAAGGTATACTCTTTATACAATTGCCTGCGGGTGCTCACTCTCTTCTGTCAGTTCGATTCCCTCTCTTCCTGAATAATTATCACAAACACCACATCTGCCTCACAAACAAAACCCACAAATTCTCTCGACTGATTTTTCCTTCTTGACGAAAATTTATAGCCAAAAATGGCCAGATCTGAAAATCGGAGATAACCCATTTGAGGAAAGAGTGTTGAAAACAAAACTCAAGCCACTCTGAAACGGACCATATTAGGGTTTTTCTTTTTTTGGGATCAAAGCAATCATCATACAGTGTACTGTAGGTGGACAGCTGAAGACACAGCTTACAAAAATCAAGGGAAAATTGGTAATATTAGTGGATATTTTTTTCTCCATTTTCATTTCTTGCATGTTTGGAGCAAACAAGCAGTTGTTTTAATGAAGATATATTTGTGTCTAGTAGCCAAATTGCCAAAAAATGTCGGTTAAATTCTGCCATGAAAGAGAGTATAGCTTTGAGAAGGGTATCATGGCAATTGGCATGTGACTTTCCGATTTCCATGCCCACCACTTGTTTGATTTTTGGTCTCACATTCATTTCATTTTCTCTCATTTATTTGGAAGTATTTGACCCACTTTGTGGGGTAATGTCTCAAGGACTATATTATAAGTTGTTTTAATTTTAAACATTTCGTTTGGCTAATTGTTTAAACAATTAAACGACAATTAATATAATTTTATATGGAGATTTATATATAATAATTTCTTTTTCATATGCCCTCCCTACGAAATTATATAACTACAAGTTTATAAATTGTACCCACTTAAATATATTTTTATGATTTTAAAAATTAATTTCTTTAAGGATTGGGTCAATCCGTAATATAAAATTAAAAGTAAATATTATGATATTAAAATATATATAATTCGGTATTAAATTAAATTTCAAAATTAAATTAAAAGTTCTAGAATTTTATGATTAATTCTTTTTGTAGTTTTATTTTTTTAAAGTTGTCGATAAAAATGTAGTCTAGTTACAAAATTGGCTCTAATAAAACGAAAAATTTTGTAGTTTTTGACATTTATAGAAATGATTTTATAATATCAACATCTAAATAGGTATGAATTGTAATTATGTAAACAAAACAAAAAAATCCAATATAATAATATAAATTTTATTTTTGGACCAAATTACTTTGTCTTTTATAAATAAACTTTCAATCAAATGATTTTTTAAAATTTAAATCTTTTGATAGATTTACCTAATTTGTTTTTATAGATTAAACTTTAATTTTTTGGAAACGTATTATATTGTTAATTTTTCAGCTTTCAAAAAATTAGATATCTTTAAACTAGCATGGTTTGAAAGGGAAAAAAAAAACAATACGAAGATAAATAAATAGAATATTTCACTATGTTTTACTTTTGTTCTTTGATAGCCAGTTCATAATTATTATAACGAAAGTTTTGGCATGATTTAAAATGATCATAAAGTATAAGATTAATTAATTCAATTCTTGACTTTTAAATAGTTAGATTAAGGAGAAATTGATTTGGTAACAGCATGAAAGCTTAAATATCGTATATATGGATATGATAAAATATGAATATAATAATATAATTATTTTTAATTTAATATTCAAGAAGTATCGAACATAATATTTAATGAGTATTTGACACGATAGGATACAGCACGATAAATTAATATTTTTAGAGATGTTTGTATATTGAGATTGGTAACGTTATTGGGATTGGTGTGCTAGCGAGAGACTCGGATGGCAATTGCATTGGTTGGGAAATAGATAGAAGGAACAATGTTGTTGATCCGAACATGGCAGAGACTCTTGCAGCTCTATATGCGGCGCGTTTGGCGAGAAATTTTGGATGGACTAAAATCGTGTTTGAAGGAGATAACGCGCGAGCTATTCATCAGTTGAATACCCCGAGGATGATTAACTTCTCTCCCTTGGGGAACATTTTTCATCATATTAAGCTTATTTGTTCTAGCTTTTCGGAGTGTTGTTTTCTTGTTATTAGACGTAGCGCGAATATGATCGCCCACAATTTAACTCGTCATGAGGTTTCGGCCTGCGTTGGTTCTTTTGATATTTCTTCGTTTGCTCTAACTTTGTTAATAGTGATTTGTAATAAATTGAAACTTCGGGTACTTTGTCTTAAAAAAAAAAAAAAAGAAAAAAAGAAATGTTTGTATATTGTGTATCAAAAAAACGAAGTGCTTAAATTTAATCAAATTATCATATTATAATCAATTGTTTTTCTAGTCTTTACTCGAAGAGATCATTCACTACAAAAAAACAGTCATTTTCAGACAAACTTTTCCGACGAAAATTTTTGGTCTGAAAATTTCCGACGAAAGTCCGACTAAATTCGGACGAAACTAAGTAAATTTTACTTTTGTCATATGATGCAAAATTTCCGACGAAATTTCGACGAAATTCCGTCCAACTAAAAATTTAATTTAAAAAATAATTATATTTTATATTTCAGACGAACTTTTGCGACGAAAGTTCGTCTGAAAATTTTAAATTAATTTCATAAGTTATTAGTCAGACGAAGTGGTCTGAAATTCGTCTGAGATTTCAGACGAAACACCGACGAAAAAGTTGGTCTGAAATTGTTCTAAAAAATAATTATATTTTAATTTAAAAAATTATTATATTTTATAATTCAGACGAACTTTTGCGACGAAAGTTCGTCTGAAAATTTTAAATTAATTTTATAAATTATTAGTCAGACGAAGTGGTCTGAAATTCGTCTGAGATTTCAGACGAAACACCGACGAAAAAGTTGGTTTGAAATTGTCCTAAAACTGCGACGAAACTCAGACGAAAAAGTTCGTCTGAAATCATCACTACAAAAAAAAAAATGCTTTTCGGATGAACTTTTCCGACGAACTTATTTCGTCTAAATAATTTTGAAAATTATTTTTGTGAAACTCATACGAAATTTCGTCTAATAATATTGTGACATATTAATTAATTATTAATATAGTATTGTAATTTTTTTTTTTTTTTTTTTTTGTTCAACATACGTACTATTGTAATTACTGAAAGCTATGTAATGAAGTTTAATTAAAGGTTATGTTTCCATAAGATATAATATACATTATAAATCATTATGATGGTATACTTATATAGTGCTTTGATATTATATGATATGTACAATAATTTGAATTAGTAACATAAGATGTGGTATTATTTAAGATGCGCAAATGCACTTTACAAGTGATCGATATAATACAAGAACTATGATGGGGTCAAAATACGATCGTCCCACGTAAGACACGTGGCATCGCCGAGATGATGACATCTGTCTCCCCAAGGCTTCACCATTAATACACGAGCGCTAAACCCAACGAGCGCCATCCTTCTTCAGGAGTTAAGCCCAACGAGCGCTGTCACTCCCACGAGCGTCCTACAAACTAAACGATTGGCACGCCCACGTGCCAAGGGAGCCCTCTTCGAGCGTCACACTCCCTCAGAGTGGCCTCCCCTTTGGCTCGTCACTTGAACTGGAGCCTTCATCCCCCTCAGCGGATATCTTGGCCTCCAATACTCCAGGTTGTCACGAGCGCGCTCTTAAGCCCTCGTCACCAACCACCCAAATGGCTCTCTGACACAACGTACATGCCCGCGCACCTGCCACTGTTGCCAGCACTAACTTTTGGCCGCTTTTGCAGAAGATTCCTCCTAGGTTTCTCTCTCACAGCGCCACGTGTTAGGGCAACATTCGGCCAGGACCACTTGAGGCAAATGACCAAAGGGCCCTTGACCCTCAACTATAAATAGCCAAAGTCATCTTCTACACTGGTAAGCATTCTTCATCACTGCAACTGTGACTGAACTTACATTTCTTCATACCTTGAACTGACTTGAGCGTCGGAGAGCCAAACTGGGTATCACCCCCAGTTCCCCCAGCTTGGCCTTCTGACTTTTCTTGTGCTTGTCCCAACAGGTAGAACCCCTTTCTCATTTCCGGCGAAGCTCCGGTGGTTTCCTCCACAAATACAAATCGTAAAGTGATCGGATTCGGATCAACCCATTTCCGAACCCCATCAAACTATAAGTGATCTATTAAAATGATATAATACTTAGTCATAAGTCTGTTAAATGAATAATAGAACTATATATCTATTAAATAAACAATATAAAAATATTTACATTTACGATTATTATATATCATATGATATAATAATATCGAATACTATATAGACAACTATATATCGAATACTATAGATAGCTATAAGTTATATATATATATATATATATATATATATATATACACACACTAGTGTAATTACTGAAAGCTATGTAATGAAGTTTAATTAAAGGTTACGTTTCATAAGATATAATATACATTATAAATCATTATGATGGTATACTTATATAGTGCTTTGATATTATATGATATGTACAATAATTTGAGTTAGTAACATAAGATGTGGTATTATTTAAGATGCGCAAATATACTTTACAAGTGATTGACATAATACAATAACTATAAGTGATCTATTAAAATAATATAATACATAGTTATAAGTCTGTTAAATGAATAATAGAACTATATATCTATTAAATAAATAATATAAAAATATTTACATTTACGATTATTATATATCATATGATATAATAATATCGAATACTATCGAATACTATTGATAGCTATAAGTTATATACACACACACACACATATATATATATATATTATAAATGTAAATAACTTTATATATAATATTATTAAATATCATCATTATGCTAATTAATATATATAAAATGTAAATAACTTTATATATAATATTATTAAATATATAGCCATCATTATGCTAATTAATAGACTTTTATATATATATATATATATATATATATATATATATATATATATATATATATCATATGCTATAATAATATTATACTATTAGTGATAATGTAATACTGATAACTATTAAACCATAATATATATATATATATATATATATATCATATGCTATAATAATATTATACTATTAGTGATAATGTAATACTGATAACTATTAAACCATAATATATATATATATATATATATATATATATATATATATATATATATATATATATATATATATATATTAAGTTATGTTAAATGATATAATATCTAGGTAAATATAAAATTATTAAATACTATAACATATATCTTTCTCATTAATAATATAATACATATAAATTTATTAAATGAGATAATAATATTTATCATTTTATTAAATAATATAATACATACATATAAATTATATCAAAATATATAATATGCAATTATAAATATATTAAATAATATAATTTATAAGTGGATGAAATGATATATAATATATAAATTATAATATATTAAAAATTTTCAATTTCCCCCTAAAATTAACTTTGTTCACACCCATTCTATTGAAATATTTCATTCTCCCTCCAAATTAATCACATTAATCTTTTCCATCCCAAAATTAAACATATCATTCATTCTTCTCCCAATTTCCTAAAGGTAAACCCTAACTCTTCTTCTTACTCCCCATCCCGCATCTCTTTACAGCGGCGGATTTGAAGATGCCGTTCACCTCTCCGCCATATGAGGGCAAGGCCAAGGCGATCGTAGTCGAAGGTCCCAGGGGCACGCTTTCTCACAATTTCAAGCGCTTGAATCTCGATTTCCAGCTGATTACCGACGAGGAGACCGGGAAGCAGAAGCTGAAGGTCGATACGTGGTTCGGCAGCCGGAAAACCACCGCCGCCATTCGCACGGCGCTCAGCCGTGTGAGCAACCTCATCAGTGGCGTCACCGATTAAACCCACCCAAATTACTCTGAGGAGCGAATGGGTTGGCTTTGGCACTATATCCATCAACAACTTCTCACTCCAGTATTCTAATGGCAGACCCTTTTTCGCAAAACGCCCTCCCATCAATGCCTCACTTTCGCTCGCTCTTCTCACTGGGTAAATTTTCATCATTTCCTCTGAAATTGTGTTTTTGTTCAACCCAGATTTCGTGGATAAATTTTTTTTTTAAATTTTGTTAGTTGGGTAAATTTTCAATTTTTCATACAGGGAGAATAAAATATTTTGGACATATATGGCTCTATATATGTGTTTGTGTTATGTCGGGCCCTTTTTTTTTTCCCTGTTAAATTGATGCATATCTGCTCGAACTGATGAGTGTTGATGAAATGTGTGATGAATAAGCTTAAAAAGTTGTATACTTGTTGGGAAATTAACTCTGTGATGAAATTCTAAATTTTAATGATTGTTAGCAATCTTGATTTGCGTTGTCAATCCTGAATTACGTTGTGTAGACATGAAACCTAACTGGCTCTAAGCACTGAGTATTTTAACCTTATGAATGAAGTGGTGCTATGTGAAGAAGTTGATTTTCTTACTGAATTTGCATGGAGCCGAAGAAGTTTGCTGTCGTTGATAAAATTCCCAAGTGAGTTGAATTTGGATTATGTTTTCAGTTTTTGTTCTAAATTTCAGCCTTAAGAGTTGGATTGATGGATAATTATTCATGTCATCATGTTGGGGTTTATCTTAACTGTTATAAATTTTGTCTGAGTGAAACAGATGGTCAATCAAGGCAATGAGGGCATTTGCAATGGCTGAGTTGGAAGCCATCAGGGAAAATTCTCTAAAGATTGGCACAGATGCTCTTCTTGTGGGGCTCTTATCTGATGGTCGATCATTTTATTTCCTTTTCCATAAAAAAATACTGTTTTAATGACTTAATTAATTATAACATTTGTTTTAGTAAGAAAGAAAGTTGCTTGAAAACATTGGGTAACTATTGCAGGGACGAGTTTTGCCTCACAATTCCTGCGTGCGAATGGAATAACACTTTCTAAAGTTCGTGATGAAATCCTGAAGCGTCGCGGAAAGCTTAGTCCTGTAAATATTATGAGAAGATGCAACCTCATCAGTGGCGTCACCGCTACAAGATGCAATCTCTTTCTTTGTGGATATAGTGAGAAGCTGTTGATGTATTTTCAGGTACAAAAGGACCTAATCTCTTACCAGAAATCCAATTGACAGGTAATTCTTTCTTTGTTGTTGAAGAACATACAAATGTGAAAATTGGAAATTTTGCAACTAGTTTCAATATCGTTTTAGAGTTGAAACACAAGAACAAGCGCACTATTTGTTTCCCTCAGATGGACTGATCATTTAGTTTGTCACTAAATAATGATTAACGGGTAGTTTTTCCATTTCTTTTAAGAGTTTTGAGACGTCAGTTAAGTTCAGGTGGTGTATATGTAATTATCCAAACCTCGGAGTACGTTGCTGTATTAAACCACACTTTCAAGGGGTGTAGATGTAAGTTGGCTAGTGACACTAACAATCTAATGAAGTTTCAGTTTGAATACTTAAATTCTCAATCTTTAATGAATTGTAGTTTCAACCATGGCACTTTGTCAACATAGAGTGTTTCATTTCTCAGAGGCGGGTTGAATCTTTAATGAATTGTAGTTTCAACCATGGCACTTCGCCTGTGAGTTTCCAGCTTGCATTCGATTTGAAGCTAGAAATGGTATGCACTGCGTTGTGTTGCTGTGTATGTTAATGTATCTAGATATGCGCTTCCTTGATTACTAGTTTATGGGTTGACCTGGGTTGTTTTTCGTCGTTTAAATGTTTTATGTTCTGTTAAATTCGCTTTGTTATAGTCGGGCAGAAAAGAAACCGTGCTTGATTTGGCTAAATTAGTCGACAAGGGTGTTCCAATTTGATGTTTATTACTATTATTGTTATTACTTTTTCAGTCTTATATAACGGAGTGGGATTGACTTCATCAGAGCTGAAGATAGAAAATACCAGTTTTAAGAATTTTTCAATCTTATTTATTATTCTTTGAAATTGTGCTAATGTTATTAAAAGGAAATGAAGTTTTATCATGATGAAGTACTTTTGAGGGCAATTGAAAAGAAGATTCGGACTGTGCTGGGATTAGAGAACTATGTTTAAATGTGAATTGGTGTTTGGGATGATGATTGTACAATCATTTGTGTTTCTATAGATTAAACATTGACTTTGATAATTTGGTATGGCCTCTGTTGGGAGGCATTTGGTGAATGATATTGTCATTATCATTATATTGAAATGCTGTCGACGAATCAATTTTTAAACAATTTATGATCATCATGTAGCATCTGTACTGCATACATGTGATATAATGATTCAATTTTGATAGTGTACATTTTTTGGTCCAATATTCCAATTGATTGATATTAACCTTTGTAGGTTTAATGTTTTTGTTGACAGATCAGGCAATTCAAATGGCTTAAGTGGCAATACAACAGCACTAGGTAAATTTCAAATGGTGGAGAGAAATTTTCGCTTCATATCTAGTGTTGGGGTATTTTACGTAGTCTTTGCATAATATGGATTTATGTAATAGTACATGAAGAATTTGTAATTCGGTAGATTGTATCGAATTTCGTGTAGTCGGATTTGTTATTACAATATTGTTGGATTTATGGACATGATTGAATTTCTAAATTATTGTTGGTCTATTATGCAATATTTTTGAATTTTACGGTTTTTATTATTTTATTTTGGATATATAATTGCTGAAATACAGGTTCCAAATTCAAAAAATAAAAAATTGGAAAAATTAATAATATTATCAAAATTTGTGACGAAATTGCGGTGAAATTGCGACGAAATTGCGATGACAAAATTTCAGAATTTCCTATATTTTTTAATTTTCGTCTAAAAATGGTCTGAATGTTGGTCTGAAAGTTGGTCTGAAATTTCGTCTGAAAGTTCGTCTGAAAGGCTTTGAATTTCGTCTGAAGTGTAACACAAAACGACAAACTAAATTTTTTCGTCTGAAATTTGGTCGGAATTTTTCCTCGCAAAAGAATTTCAGACGACACTTTTTGGTCGCAAATTCGCCGGAAAATATACGAGATAAATTGCGCGTAGATCTTTTCGTCGTAAGTTTCGTCGCAATTTCGTCTGAAAATGAAAATTTGGTCCAAATAAAATCGTCCGATTTTCGTCGCAAGTTCGTCGGAATATGTGTTCGTCGGAAATTTTCGATTTCGGGCGAGGAAATTTTCGTCTGAGATTCGCCGGAATTTCGTCGGAAAATTAGTTCGTCGGAAATTTCGTCTGAAATTTCGTCTGAATTTAACTGCGACGAGGGTTTTTCCGACCAACTTCGGTTCGTCTGAAATTCGTCTGAGTTTCGTCTGAGACCTTGGATTTCAGACGAACACGTCCAAATTTTCGTCTGAAATCAGCTGTTTTTTTGTAGTGATTATCACGTCCATACTAGACAGCCCTCCTACACCTATCATATTTAATTTTACCTAATGTCAACAAAATTAAAATTATTCAAGAAACGTGTTCCTATTGTCATCTCAATTCTTATTATTATTTTTATTTTATTTAATGTGAAATTAGTTATATTTTTCATATACTTACAAAAAATATAGTTTCAGTTTACATTAATTTTAGTGACATTTGGCCTTTTGCCGAGCCCTTTGTTATTTCTGATAGTGTTGAGTACTAATGTTTTCTTTCTTTTATCTAAAAAAGACAAAAGCGTTAATGAATTTTGTAGTTTGTTTTTTAATAACTGACTATAAATTATATCTAATAATGAACTTTATATTTTTACCAATACATTTCATTTTCAATGTAAGTATGAAATTAGAATAATAGAAAATGAATTTTAATTTAGTGTTACATATTTAAAATTTATATTAGAAATTGTCCAATTTTAATTTAATTTGTGTTTTATTAACTTTCTTCTCTAATATTTAATATTTATATTATTTTATGATCTTGGTTATACTTTAAATTTTTTAAAAGTATATACTAGATATTCGACTAATCCTTGATATTAAATTGGATCCCGTAATTTTTACGAGTTAAATGTTAGTTTGTTAAGGAAGCGTTAGTTATGGTGTATTAGACCTTTTTATTTGATCTAATTCACTTAATCTTACGTTAGTTAAGTGATATTAGGTTATTCGAGTTTGATTAGGTGAGATTAACTCCCTACTAATATTAATTAGCCGCTATTAACCTTGATTAATATCTATTAGGAAGAAAAAAAAATAAGATTACAATTAGGTGAAATTATAATTCTTTGAAGGTAAATATAATCTAACATTTCTAACATAATATTAACTATAATTTATTGGAGCTTTTTCACAAACTCAAATATCAAAAAATAATATTGCATTACTAACACTTTCTTATTGCAATTCATAGTTAATTATGTTGAGCTATCTATACCTATGCTATAATTTTCTTTATCTGTCGGTTGAAAAAAAAATTTAGTTTAAACCTGATTTGAACGAATTCAATCAATTATAGCCGTAAGTGTATTATTACATTTATATTTTGATTTGTCATTCTTCCTAACTAAAATTTTCATCATTCACTTGACAAATATAAAAATATTTGTTTTCTCACTGCATCGATGTGGTGGATTAGATCTGGTTTAGGAGGTAATGATATGTACTTTTGGTTGTGTTTAGATTTCGATTATCATGCTATAATAGTTTGTATTTGGGTTATTGATGTATTCATGTTCTTAATCTAAGTTTTTGATTATATTTAGATATTGATTATGTTATAGCTTGTGATTCAATTATTAATGTAGTTGATCCTTCTTTAAAAGAAAAAAAACTTTTTCTTGCTACCACCAAAATGAATATTGTCAAATTAGTGATGTGAAAGCGAGTGGTCGCTATAGTTTGTCGTACGGAAATACTTTTAAAAATATTATTTTATTATATCGTATTGAATATTTGTGTTATATATACCGTATCTGATTTTTTTTATGTAAAAAAATTTTAAAAAAAATTATATATACCACCTTATCTGTATTATATTGTGTCTATATCACCATGTTTGTATTGTATATCATGGATTTGTAGAAGATTGAAAGTAATTATTATACATATAAATAAGTTATTAACACTATGATGTTCACTTATGTTGCATCTGCATGATATAATATGAATACGAGGATATCAAATTTTCAAAAATGATAAAATATGACACAATTACAATACGGTTATGATATTATATTAAACAAAAAAAAGGAAAATTTTCATTTTTAGTCCTCTAAAGATAGTTTTGTTCGTTTTTTGTCCCGAACTTTTCACTTTTCTCACATTGCATCCTTCATGTTTCAAAAAATCTCAATTTCAGTCCTCTTACTAACGGACGTTAAAAAATTGACGGAAAAAGGCGCGTGTCACTCACGTGCCACTCACATTGAAAGGGAAAATATAATTTTTGGTCCACTAAAGATGCTTTTGTTCGATCTTGGTCCTGATCTTAACTTTTCTCATATTGTATCCTTTTTTATTTCACATTTCTCAATTTTAGTCCTCCGCATCATACGTGGTAGAAATTTAGAGATTTTTTTTTCTAATTTTCCCTCCAAAATCTGAGTTGGCACGTGACGTGGATTATTAATATTTAAGAAAAAAATGAAAAATGCCATGTAATTATTGAAAATAGAAAATAGGTCGTTTCTCGAAGGAATTTTGTAAATGAATAGTGTAAATCGAACACTGCGACACAAGGAACATGATGACACATACGGTATTGAAATCTGACCAACAGTTTAAGAAATATGGCCGGTTAAACATGGCTGATCGCGACTCAAATCAGCACAAAATTTGAACTAGTCGTGCAGCCAGCTCTGATAACAGAAATTGGTGAATGAGGTATGAAAATTCATCTACTCGACGAGAACTACAACCTGGGAGTGGTTTCATGGCCTGAAACAGCCGGACGACGGAGATATTGGCTGGTAAAGTTGCGGCTGATGACATGTGCAACAAGCGCGGGTTTCAAACTTCGGTTCTGGCAATTTCAACGGTTTATCGGAGCACCCACGGCACGAGCATTGTAGTATGCTTCAGGATGAATCTATTGGGATTGGTCTTGAGGATTGACGTACTGTTTTGGCGGAGATATCGTCGGTTCAAGACGGCACGGTGGCGTGACTTTTAGGACCTCGAACGAGCGTTTCCGACGATGGAATGGGGTCAATAGGTACGCGTTTCGAACATCACAATGAGACGACTTGAACAGTGGGGGTCATATCGTCCAATTCATCCAGACAAGGAAACAACAACTGTAAAATAGAAATTTTGGGGTAAAATTAGAAAAAAAAAAACTATAATAGAGCTGTATTTTGTTAAATAAAAATAGTTTATATAATTACGTGGCTTTTTTTTTTTTTTTTAATAATCCACATCATATGCCAACTCAGATTTTGGAGGGAAAATTAGGAAAAATTCCCAAAATTTTGCCACATAGGGGAGGACTAAAATTGAAAATTTATGAAATATAAATTGATAAAATGTGAGAAAAGTTAAAAGATCAGGACCAAAATCGAACAAAAGAATCTTTAGAGGACCAAAAATGTTATTTTCCCATTAATATGGGTGGCGCGTGAGTGACACGTGCCTTTTTCCGTCAATTTTTTAACGCCCGTTAGTAAAAGGACTAAAATTGAGATTTTTTGAAGTATAAAGGATGCAATGTGAGAAAAGTGAAAAGTTTGGGACAAAAAACGAACAAGGCTATCTTTAAAGGACTAAAAATGAAATTTTCCCTACAAAAAAAATTGGAAGCATATGTCTGAACATTTATAATTGAAAATTAAATAAAGAAAGTACCATAAAATTATAAGTAAAATAACAATATTTGTATTGCTTATTGTGTCCGACAAAATATAAGTTAATTTATGTGTCATGACATTGGGAGGAGAAGTTCAAACTACAAACGAAAATAAATCTAATTTAGTATAATATCTCTTTCTCTCAAAATTTTACACTAAAGTTTTCTAATCTTTCCTATTATTTCCTGTATCGGAATGGTGTCCCCCACGTACTCAAAAATTTTATTTTATTTTATACAACATGTACCAATGTAATGTTTAAAATATGTCCAACACTACAAGAATCAAAATTTTAGAATTTTCGTATATCAGACATTCACTATTTCTAGTGTGTACTATTCTATCATGGATAGAAACGTCTATTCGGTATTTATATTGAATACATTTTATATTTTTATGTGATAAATTTTATATATATATATATATATATATATATATATATATATATATATATATATATTATAAAAAAAAATTATCGTATTCATATGGTATTTAAATTTGTATGTTCGTGTCGATATAACCTAAATTCTAATTTATTTTAAATGAAATCCAAATAAAAAACAATTACAAGAATCTTGATAAAGTAACGGGGAATTCCCGAAAACTCCCCAAATGATAAGCCCAATTCCTTTTAGCTCCCCATTTTAAAAAATGATGTATTAAAACTCAAGAATCGCGTATCTAAAACCTCAAATGATGTATTTGAAATACAAGGAAAAAATCATGTATCTAAATCCCAGAATCATGTATCCAAATCCCAGAATTGCGTATCTAAATCCTAGAATCTCGTATCTAAAACCCCAAATGATGTATTTGAAAATGGGGAGCTAAAAGGAAGTTTTCAAACCCATGGGGAGTTTTAAGCAATTGCCCCATAAAGTAATTGTTTATATTAGTGGGAGTAACATAGGGAAAAGTAAAAAAATTATGTTGACATGACACTTCTTACTACTAGGAGTCTAGGGCTACCTAAACTCAAGTTCAAATGATTAAAACAAGACTTACACAACATAATCACCAATTAATATTTGATTTCTCAAAGAAGGGAAAATCTTTAAATAATATCAAAAAGTTGAAAAAATTCCTTTTAGGTCCCCAGTTTTGAAAAAGTTCCCATTCAATCCCCAATTGAAAAACAAAATTCCTTTTAGGTCCCCACAAATAGTACATGTTCGTACATTGTCTTTAGGAATTGCGTACATTTTTTAGGGAATTGCGTATAAAAATCCCGGAATCTCGTATATACGAGATTCCGGGGTTTTTATACGCAATTTCCTAAAAATTGTACGCAATTCCTGAATTATTATACAACATTGGGGAGTGAAAAGAAATTTTGTTTTTCAATTGGGGAGTGAACAGGAACTTTTTCAAAACTGGGGAGTGAAAAGGAAATTCAGTTTACACTTGGGGATTTTTGAGGAATTGTCCGCTCAAAGAATTGGTCAAATCCCATAAGAGAGAGAGAAATAGAGGATAGTGTATGATTTGGTTGGTCGGGAGTCTCTGAAGAGTCGTTGTTAAATTGGTGTTATTTGATCAGATGTGACACCTCATCATTTCTCCAGTGTTTTTTTTTTTTCATCATTTCTCGACCGTTGATTTCCGCGTTTGGTGCGGTAGTTGTGTCATTTATTGGCTAAAAGACTATAAACTTTTGTTTCGGATTACTTCTATCTTTTTATTATGTTAGTCAAATATATATATATATATATATATATATATATATATATATTTCTAATTCAGGATACTGTAGTCTTGAAATATCCTTTAATTTTCATTTCCCAGCAATCTCAATTTTTCTTTTTTTTTTTTTTTTCTACGTACACCTCCGAGGGGGTCTCAATTTCTAACTCTCAACTTGATCCACCCGTCTAAATATCAAGTTACGATTGGGTGTTTTCTGATTCAAATCGATGGGGTCGGACTTGATAACAATCTGAAAAGAAAAGAGAAAAATGAATTGGATGCGGGTTGACCCGAAATTTCACGGGTGACCCACAATCCGAAACCCACACGACCCACTCGAAATTTTTTTAATTTCGGATTCAGGTCGAATTGGATCAGACCTGAAAACAATCTGAAAAGAAAAGAGAAAAATGAGTTGCGTGCGGGTTGACCCAAAATTTCACGGGTGACCCACAATCCGAAATCCATCTGGCCCACTCGAATTTTTTTTAAAAAATATATTTTATTTATTCAAATTAGATAAACCTAAATAAAATGATAATTTATTTAGAATTAGATATACTTAAAGAATAACAATTTATTTATTATTGAAGATAGTGTAATTTATAATAATAATATTATATAATTTGTTTAAATTATATACTTTTGTTAATTAGATAAACATAAATAATTGCACTAATAGTAATTCTGTCCATTCGATGTATGTGCCAAAAAAAATATTGTTATTTATATATATATATATATATATATATATATATATATATATGTTTAAAGAAAAAAAAACTATTATTAGTTAAATATATTAAATTAAATTATTATATTAATATAAATTTAATAATTATATATTAATAAGAAATAGTTCAAATATAAATTAAAAAATATGAGAAAGAAAAATAAAAAAAGAATGTGAAAATGAGAAAAGAAGTGGAGTGAGAGAAAATTTGGATTAATAGATAAATAATTTATTGAGACGCGTTTGACATGTGATGAAATAAAAAATAAATAGAAAAAAAAAGACCACATTTGTTTCTCGGTTAATATAATCACTACAAGAAAACAACCGAAAATCGACATGAAAAAACCGATGGAATTCCCAAGGCTAAGAAAATTTGCATTCCAACGGAAAAGTCGTCGGAATTTCGTCGAAAAATTTGGCTGAATTTTAAAAAAGATTGCGCCAAAACAAACCAGCGGAATATTTCTGTTGGAATTTCAATGAAATAAAAATTCCAACGGAAAATTCTTCATAAAAAAACCAACGAAAATTTTTTCCATTGGTTTTCCGTTGGAATTTCAATGAAATAAAAATTCCGACGGGAAATTCCCGTCGGTTTTTTTATTCTTCATAAAAAAAACCAACAAAAATTTTTTCGTTGGAATTTCAATGGAATTAAAATTTTCAAAGGAAAACAGACGGAAAAATCCCATCGGTTTTTTTGTTCTTCATAAAAAAACCAACGAATCTTTCGTTGGTTTTCTATTGAAATTTTCAATGAAATAAAAATTCCTTTGTTTTTCATCGGTTTTTCGTTGGAATATTTTCCGTTGGTTTTCCGTTGGAGTTTTCCAATCAAATTTAATTAGAAAAATAGAATTATAGTTAATACAAATAATTATATATTTAAAAATTATATAATATACAAATTATAAATTATTAATATAATATTTTATATAATTTTAATTATATACATTATTAATATAGTATATATATATATATATATATATAAAAGAATATTATGGAAAGATTTAATTTTATTAACATTCACAAATAAAGATATTAAATACTTACCGATGGTAATACTAGATGCTTTCCTTGTTAAATAGCTGGTAGAGTATTAATTAGTTACCATATATATAAAAATGGCAGAGGATTTATTAATTTTGGTAATTTTTTGTTGTTAAAATAATTAATTAATTACAATATTAATAAATATGATTATATTTAATTCAAATAATCATAGATTTAAAATTTTATATTTTAAATTAATAATAAAAAGTATTTAAATAATTAATTGAAATTTGTGTATAAATATTTAAAAACATAATATTAATAAGAAGTAACTTGTCCAAATTGGTAAGAGAGTCATTATTCTTCCTTGGAGACCCGAGTTCGAATCCCCGTTCACACAATTAACATTAAGAATTAATTTGAGGCATTCTAACAATGGCTCAAGCTCGTCCTAGGGGTTGTGTGATTCGGGTCTCACAAATAAAACTTTTAATGTTTTTTTAAGTTTTTTATTTATATTCTTTTTTCCAACGGAATACCAACTGAAATTCCGTTGGAATTCCGTCGGTTAGTTTAAAATTTTAATCAGTTTTGTTCCATTGGAAATTATTTTGTTGGAAGAATAATTTGTCCCCTCGGTACCCAATTTGTTGGAAATATAACGGAAATATCCCGTCGGTATCCAATTTCGACGATGTTTTATTCAACGAGCGCCATCCCGTCGGCTTTCCGTCGGAAAATCAGTTTTTCCAACGGAATTTCTGAAATTCCCATCGGAATTTGGCTGTTTTTTGTAGTGAATAACTAGCAATTCTTGCACACTCTATTCGTGTGCAAATAATAAAATTATTTGTCAACAGGAGTTTAGTAATTCCCGCGCACTCTATGCGTGTGCAAATACTAAAATTATTTGTCAACAGGAGTTAATCAAGTGGCTAATGGGTTCATTCTTCAGGGAAATGTTTCGGATTCAATTCCTGCTTGAATGTACGTGCGTAAAAAAAATAAAAGTAATAATAATAAAATTATTATTATTTAAATATATATTAAATTAAAATTTTTGTGTTAATATTAACTTTCTATTTATTTTTAATATAACTACGAATTGAAAAGATAATACAAATTAAAAATTAGAAAATATGGAGAAAGAATAAATATATATAAAAAAAAAGGGAATAAGGTGAAAAAGAAAAAGATAACGAAGTTAAGAGATAAATACACGATATGTAGCACCCACACGTAGGGCCACATCCCCCGCACTATAATCCAAACCCGAATACGAAATGGAATGTCCGTACCCGAATCCGAATCATAGCGAACGGGAGACCAAACACACACTCTAGGCTAGGCGGAGCTAAACAACCCGAATCAGAGTGCGCGGAAGCAATAAAATAAAAAACAAGTAGAATACCATCGCATAGATATGTATAGGTACCATCACATATACTCCTGTACAAAAGCCATCACGGCTCGAGCAAAATATAAGTAAGTATTTACAAGCCAAACTATACAAATACAAAATAAGAAAGTGCAAGTATGTAAATGCACCTAACGAGACCTAGACCGACAAGTGCATAAAGAAGACACACTTCTCCGCCTAGCTCACGCTCCAAAACCTGCAACTAAAAGAGTAAACGAGGAGTCAGTCAACTGACTGAGTGAGGGGGCTAACGCACACCCACACCCTATATATATAAAGCAAAGCACATAGCAAAGGGTGGAATTATGAACCGGAATAGGTTTTGCAAACTAAAACTTTCAAAATAAATTACATATACTCTAGAAGATCTTTCACAACACTATCCCGATTTATACTTCCCAAACATAACATATCACAATGCTCGGCGAGCACAAGCTTCCAACCTTTACTCCTCAGAACAAACAAAACAGAAATCATACATATCAACCTCTACACCAATGATGGAAGAGCCACCGGCGGCCCTAACCATCCATACATATACAGACTCACGAGGGGTAGCGAACCCACATCGTGCCCTCCCCGGTTTTTACGCCGAAGGCATCGAAATACCACACCTTCCCTAACTCCCGGGGGTCGCGTGTGATATATCGGATGGAGACTACGCACAGGCTTAACCTCGACGGCTCAAACCGTCCCGAGGGCTCCTTACCCGTAGCTCCTTGGATCCACAAACACAAATCATAACATATGCCAAATCTTTCATGGCCATCTCGCTAACGGAAAGATAAAGACTTTTCCAAACTTAGCTTATATATGCTTACATAGTATCTTTCCCAAAACAAAGTTGTTCACAAGGTCCTAAATATATTCTAATCAACACATACATATCTATATATACAATATATAGTCACATGCACGACTTGAAAACATCACATAAGGCTTTAGGTCACTTAACTAATAAAAGTCCTAAACCTCACCTTGTGCGTGAGAAAATAAGAGCAGACGTGAACAACCTACGCCTCGGGCTCGTCAACTGGAACCTCCTCTGAAAAGGAAACATAAACGCCCAAGACTTAGACTCTATATGAACCAAAGAGGACGTCCGGCAAAATGCATGATTCATGATCACATATAAAATATTACAATTAGGTCATATAATTCACAAATTATAGCACAACATAATTATTTACAATTTATTAAGTAACAAAAATCAAGTTATAACGATTAACATGCGAAAGAACAACAATTAAAGTCATAAAAAGGAATAACTTAAGCAAAAAGAAGCAGTGGCAGTTCCCAGGTTTCGGGAAAGGGTGGGAACGGCCCTTTCACTGTAGGGAAAGGCCGTTCCCACTCTCGCTCAAAGTTTCTGGAAGATGGGAACGGTCGTTCCCAGTTTGTACTGGGGACGGGAAGAGCCGTTCCCAAAAATCCCGAACTCTCCCCGCGCGTCTGTAATGTTGAACTAAAATGGTTTGGCCATGGGAACGGCCCTTCCCATTCCCAGTACAAACTGGGAACAGTCGTTCCCAATCTCGGCAATGACAGAAAAATGGCCCGGAAGGGCCGTTCCCAGTTTATAACTGGGGCGGGAACGGCCGTTCCAGCCTGGTTCGAAAAGCTGGAGCAGAAATAGACATTACAGAATCAGGGGAAGCTTCAATTTTTGCCAAAATGGCCAAAATCCCAAGCCTCAAAGTTGCCACAACCTCTCAAAAAGCACAATTAATTCATATAAATCATGCTTGACATAAAAGCACTTAAATAGCTCAAGAAAAACGGAATTTAAAAGCATGCTCCAAGGATACAAGAATCAAGCTAAAATCTTGATCATCAATAAATGCTCAACTACCAAGGGAAGATATGCAATAAATGTAACACATACAACATAAACAACTCATATAAGAAGCTAGAATTCAATAACATCAAGCATAGAACAAGTATTCAACAAAAACACCAAACCCTTACTATTCACGTAGGGAAGCCAAGGCATACCAAACTCACTCCAAACTCAGAAATTAAACCATAGAAACGACAAGCAAGACGAGGGGATTCCGAAATATACTTAAGTTCGAGAAAAGACGAAGAAACGAGGGAGATCTTGGCTTGAGAAGGTTGGATGATCAACTTGGGGTTTTCTTGGCTTCCTTGGAAAAAGCTACTGCTGTTGTTACGTGAAATGAAGGAAGGAGAAAAATGGTTCAGCCTTTAAGGCTGGACCGGTCGGTTCAGGGTTCGGTTCAAGGTGTTCTGGTTCAAGTTGGTTCAGTTCAACAATTACGGGTTCAAACAAGGTCAACTCAATTAAAACAAGTAATTCACATACAAAATTAATTCTAGTAAATTCATAGAAGTTCAAATAATTCATATAAGTTCATATACAACTAATTTAAAACGCATAAAATTTTAAATCACATAATTTACCTGTACCAACTATGAGTCAGTGTAGCACCCACACGTAGGGCTACATCCCCCGCACCATAATCCAAACCCGAATACGAAATGGGATGTCCGTACCCGAATCCGAATCATAGCGAACGGGAGACCAAACACACCCTCTAGGCTAGGCGGAGCTAAACAATACCAAATCAGAGTATGCGGAAGCGAATAAATAAAAGCAACAAGTAAACGATCATCACATATATACGTATAGGTACCAACCCACAACTATCCATATAGTATTTACATATAGGTACCAACACTTCAACCTGTACAAAAGCCATCACGGCTCGAGCAAAATAGTATTTACAAGTCAACTATACAAATACAAAATAATAAAGTGCAAATATGTAGATGCACCTAACGAGACCTAGACCGACAAGTGCGTAAAGAAGACACACTTCTCCGCCTAGCTCACGCTCCCAAAACCTGCAACTAAAAGAGTAAACGAGGGTCAGTCAACTGACTGAGTGAGGGGGCTAACGCACAGCCACACCCTATATAAATAAAGCAGAGCACATAGAAAAGGGTGGAATTATGAACTAGAATAGGTTTTACAAACTAAAGCTTTCCAAACAAATACATATACTTTAAAAGATCTTTTCACAAACACTATCCCGATTCATACTTCCCAAACATAACATATCACAATACTCGGCGAGAACGAGCTTCCAACCTTTACTCCTCAGAACAAACAAAACAGAAATCACACACCCACCTCTACACTAATGATGGAAGAGCCACCAGCGGCCCTAACCATCCATACATATACCGATTCACGAGGGGTAGCGAACCCACATCGTGCCCTCCCCGGTTTTTACGCCGAAGGCATCGAAATATCACACCTTCCCTAGCTCCCGGAGTCGCGTGTGATATATCGGATGGAGATTACGCACAGGCCGAACCTCGACGGCCCGAACCGTCCCGAGGGTTCCTTACCCGTAGCTCCTTGGATCCACAAACACAAATCATAACATATGCCAAATCTTTCATGGCAATCTCGCTAACGGAATGGTAAAGACTTTTCCAAAACCTAGCTTACATATGCTTATATAGTATCTTTCTAAAACAAGAATGTTCACAAAGTCATAAACATATACTAATCAACACATACATAGCTATATATATATATATATATATAATATATAGTCACATGCGTAGCATGAAAACATCAGATAAGGCTTTAGGTCGCTTAGCTAAACAAAAGTCCTAAACCTCACCTTGTGCGTGACAAAAAGCGAGCAGACATGAACAACCTACGCCTCGGGCTCGTCAACTGGAACCTCCTCTGAAAAGAAAACACGAAAGCCCAAGACTTAGACTCTATATGAACCCAAATAGGACGCTCAGCAAAATGCATGATTCATGATCACATATAAAATATTACAATTAGGTCATATAATTCACGAACTATAGCACAACATAATTATTTACAATTTATTATGCAATAAAAACCGAGTTATAACGATTAGTATGCAAAAGAAAAGCAAATAAAGTCATAAAATTGCATAATTGAAGTAAAAAGAAGCAGTGGCAGCTCCCAGGTCTCGGGAAGGGGTGGGAACGACCCTTTCACTGTAGGGAACGGCCGTTCCGGCCCTCGCTAAAGTTTCTGGAATATGGGAACGGCCGTTCCCAGTTTGTACTGGGGACGGGAAGGGCCGTTCCCCAAAAATCCCGAACGCTCCCCGCGCGTCTGTAAGGTTGAACTAAAAACTGATTTTGGCCATGGGAACGGCCTGGGAATGGCCGTTCCCAGTGCAAACTGGGAACGGCCGTTCCCACTCTTGGCAAGGAACAATAAATGGCCCGGAAGGGCCGTTCCCAGTTTATAACTGGGGCGGGAACGGCCGTTCCGGCCTGGTTCGAAAAGCTGGAGCAGAATCACATTACAGAAGCAGGGGAGCTTCAAATTTTGCCAAAAAAAGACCAAAATCCCAAACCTCAAAGTTGCCACAACTTCCCAAAATGCACAATTAATTCACATAAATCATGCGTGACATATTGGCACCCAAATAACTCAAGAAAAACGGAATCAAAGGCATGATCCAAGGAATGCAAGAATCAAGCAAAAATCATGATCATCAATAAATGCTCAACTACCAAAGGATTAAATGCAATAAATGTGACATATACAACATACACAACTCATATATGAAGCTAGAGATCAAGAATGACAAGCAAAGAGCACATATTCAAGTTTTTAGCCAAACCCTTACTATTCACGTAGGGAAGCCAAGGCACATAAAACTCACTCCAAACTCAGAAATTAAACCATAGAAATGACGAGCACGACGAGGGAAAACCGAAACATACTTGAGTTCGAGGAAAGACGAAGAAACGAGGGAGATCTTGACTTGAGAAGGTTGGATGATCAACTTGGGGTTTTTGGCTTCCTTGGCTTAAGAGTTGCTGCTGTAATGTGAAATGAAGAAGGAGAAAAATGGTTCAGCCTTTAAGGCTGGACCGGTCCGGTTCACTGGTTCGGTTCAAGGTGTTCTGGTTCAAGTTGGTTCGGTTCAACAATTACGGGTTCAAATAAGGCCAACTCACATAATTCACATACGCAATTAGTTCAAGTAATTCATATAAGTCATATACAATTAATCTAAAACGCAAATAATATTAAATCACATAATTTACTTGTACTGACTGTGAGTCGGGGTGTCACAGTCAGGGTGTTACACGATAACATGTTGAAAGAGTAATAAAAAAATAAAAAAATTAATTTTAGAGTCCAAGAGACCAAACCCGTTACTCTAAGGGTCTCTCATTTAATATAATAGTATAGATATAAATGATTAAATTAAAGGGAGTTTATTGAAAAAAAGAATATTATGGTACATAATCAAAATTGTTTTATTATTAGTTTATTAGAGGATAAATTAAGCAAATTATTTGATCTAAATAATGTTTATTTAGCTAATTTATAATTGACACAATTATCCTATCAATTATTAAATTTATATAGAACTTAATTAGAAATAGATTTCGAATTGGATTTTGATTGAGATTATATTAGAATTAAATTAAAGTTAGATTTAGATTAGATTATAAGCAAATTTCTATCTATATTTAAGTGTTAATGAAATTCTAATAAAAATTTATCGTACATATTATATCTTATATAATTATCTTAATTAAAAATTATTGAAGTTATTATTGTAAGGATATTTTCCGCGACCAATAAATTTTAAGAAACACAAAAATAAATTTATATTTTTATAATATAATATAGACTATTGCTAACTTATATATTTTTTAAAAAAAATTTATTTGACACTTTTTTATTATGTTAAAAATTATGTAATTATTTTATGAATGATTTAATTGCATTTTATCATGTATATTTGTTGATAAGAATTGTAGGGAAAAGAAAAAGGTAAAAAAATAATAAGGAGAAATCGGGTTGAGTCGGGTTGACAGATTAATCGAAAAGAAAATCAAGTTGACCCAAACCCACTCGAACCCAATACAATTAGGTTAGGATTCACTTTTTCGGGTTCAATTCGGGTTTGGGTTGGATTCGGATTGTGATTTTTTTTTTTAAATACTCCTACCTCAACCCGATCCGGACCCCCGATCCATCCGAATTGATACCCCTACCTCTGAGTAAAATTCAAACTTGAATCATTATCCTAAAAGATAATCCATTAACCACTTTTTTTTTTTTATTATTTATTATTTTTTGATTTAACACACACACCCCAAGTGGCCCAAGGGATTCGAACCCGGGACCTTACTTTCGAGAAAGAACCCTCAGACCACTTGACCAACTCCTATTGGCAATCCATTAACCACTTGAAATAACATCTCTTGACCCAACAATCTCCACCTTCAAATCTCTTTCTTTCATTTAAATTGAGGATAGTTTCTTTTCCTAAAGTTAATCATATAGACCTATTATTAATATATTACATAGTTGTTTTCATTTGAACGAATCAAAATATTCTAATTATTACCATCAGCATGAAATTTGTTCAGATAAATTTCGTTCCGTTTAATAAAAATGGTGTTCGTTGTCGACTCATAAAATATAATAGAAGCTAAATATCATTTTAGTATATATTGATTATTTAATTCACTAATTAAATATAATTTTTTGAGTTCAAGTATACTATTCTTCATTTGGATTAAATACGCAGTTTATTGTTCATTATATCATCATCTTTTTGAGATTCTGGATCTAATTAGGAGGAAGAAGGGGTTGTTACACTGTCACAACTCACATGAACAATTTATTTAATTGATTAGTGGAAAAATATACATAATACATTATTAGAGTTATTTCAATTTTCAAGGGCACATCAACTCAGCAAATCATTGTCAGGAGCCACGCGCCCCCATGCCAATGGGCATCGAACCAGCATAACTGCAGCCCAATCACGACCAATTAAACCGAATTAAGATTGTCAACAATTCAGATTAGCTGATTAGGACCTAATTTAGAAAATATAGATCTTAATCCGATTACAAGATTCGGAAACCGGTTTTCAGGATTCAAATTCTTCAATATTCCGTTGAGGAGTTAGGATTGTTTCTTCAATCGGGCTAAAAGTTTGCGGTTATCGGTTATTGTATTTGGTGGAATTACAACTGTTTTTGGGAGGAGGGAAGAGGGAATGGGAGGAGGGAGTGTTGTGAATAGCAGAAGAATTATCTACTATGGTCACTCGACTGCTGGTGGACCACTCAGCTGCAGTGATTAGGAACCGAGGCCCCAACAAGTCCGGAGAGAAGGGGTGCGTTGGAAGGGGGATAGTTGGGTAGTGAAACTCAATCTTGATGGGGCAGTATCGGAAGATAATCGAAAAATAGGGATGGGGGTGGTAGCGAGGAACTAGGATAACTCTTGCATTTAGGGGTGGGCGCGGGACGGGGAAATCGGGATTCGGGGAAATCGGGTTCGGGGAATTCGGGATCGGGGTGAAAAAAATGGATCCCGGTCCCGTCCCGAAAAAGTCGGGTGGGATCGGGATCGGGGAGCCCGCCATTTTTTGAAATTTTTTTTTGAACCCGACTTTTTCGGGATCGGGATCGGGATCGGGGAGCCCGCCATTTTTTGAAAATTTTTTTTTTAATTTTCAAACTTCCAATTACATAGCTTTACCTTTCACTTTCCAAATTCGTTGAAATTAAAATGCATAGGATATTAAACATAACAGAATGCCATACCTAATTGCCCATTATAGAAGTCAGAATCTATGATTTTAATTTTTAAAACTTAAAAAACAGTCGGTCAGTATATTACATATATCATATATGATAATTGATATAAAAATATTAAATCTTAAAAAGCAATAATTCATTAATTATTAATTTATTATCCATCATTTTTAAACTTAAAAAGCAACAACATATAATAATTTTCAAAACTTTTAGGCAACAAAGGCTAAACTTTTAAAAAAATAAATATTACGTAATACGAAACTATGATAAAATCTTTTACAATAACTTCTTAAGTATAATAAATAATTAAATATAGGTATTATCAAATATTGTCGGAAAGCAATATTAGTCAGTATGTTAAATATTAACTTCTTAAATATAAAACTAATATAATATAAATATAAATATGTTATTACATATTAAATATATAATATATGTAATATATATAATTTTTTTAATATGTCGGGGAATTCGGGTATGTTATTACATATTAAATACATAATATATGTAATATATATAATTTTTTTAATATGTCGGGGAATTCGGGTACCCGAACTCCCCGATCAGGTAGCAGTTTGAAGCCCGATCCCGATCCCGAACTTTTTGGTCGGGATCGGGTACCCGTCCCGAAAATTAAAAAGCCCGATTTCCCCGTCCCGATCGGAAAATACCCGATCGGGTCGGGACGGGCCCCGAATTCCCCGACCCGAACGCCCACCCCTACTTGCATTGAATGGAAAACAGACTATAGACGAACCATACTTGACTCAAAAGTGGTTGAGGTCACTGTAACCTTAACTGCTGTTATACTTGCTTGAGATTTTGGTTGGAGGAGAAACGTGGTTAAACGAGATTGTATGAATGCCAATAACCTGAGTAATAAAGGGCCAATGTGTGGCGCCCATACATGTATTTAGTCCTGCCACGTGTTCAACAGGAGTGTGGCTACGTCATGTCATGTGGTGTCACGACCCGATAGGTCACGACTAGGCATCGATACATATGTCGGCTAACTAGCATATTGAGTGGGAGCGGTAATGGCTCGAATGAGTTATTTTGTCGTCTAGGGGCCTTTTGTAGCACCCGGAACGCTAGGCACCACATCCCCCGCACTATAACCCAAATCCACATATGAAATGGTCAATCCATACATGAACCACATCTATAGCGAACGGGAGACAATAAAAAAAACGACAACAAAGCTAGGCGTGACTAACCCCAAACCAAACAATCAATTCAGAGTAATAAAAAGCGGAAGCAATATTTCATTCAATACTTATAGGTACCATATTTACATATCTACTAATAGGTACCAACATTATATATCAATACAATATCATCTACAAAAATAAGTAACAAGGCATGATACACCATACATAAAGTACCAATACATGAACAAAATGTGAGATGAAGTGTGCTAGACCCGAATTAAAGACAATCTAGACTCTAATTCCCGCCTAGCACGCCCTGCAAAACAACTGAAAAGTTGAGGTGTCAGTCCAACACGGACTGAGCGAGGGGTATAAATAAATATAAGCGCACATACATGCAAGTTATAATCTCGGGTAATAATTTGGGAAAATAACAATACAATTTAATAGAATAAGAGATACTACCGCCCGAGGTTACAACTAATTCAATTTCAATTTAACCAATTCAATACAATCAATTTGTGGCCCGGTGAGTGAGGGCAAATCTCCAACCTTACTCCGATTGTATACAATCAATCAATCAATTATTCAATAGTTAGGTGATCATGCAATTTATTACGGTGCACAATTAGCAGTTTCAATAACACCTTCTTCCTCCGGGTGATGGTGGGATTGCAAGGCCCCACCATCCAATCAATCTGGGCAGAGGGTACATGAATCCCTAAGCCCGGAACTCCTTCCTCCCCTAATCTCCTAGGGGGTTCAGGGGTCATCCCAATTTGGTGAGGATAGCTCTCGAGTTACCCGTCAGCCCATGCTTTCCCGGTTGGCTCGAGTCACTACCCTCGGGCCCACAGTGCAATACAATACTCGCTAAAACAATCAATCAATCAATCAATTCCTTCAATAGTTCGGTAAATCATTTGAAAACCAATCTCATTTGAAAACTATAGGTATATAGAGATAGGTTTTGGCTTAAAATTTTACATAGGGTTATACGGGTTCTAGGTATCTAGAATTAAACCTCACCTGAACGACCCAAAAACAACCAAGGAAACAGCTCACGGGGCCTGCTCCTTGTCACCAGGAAGCTGGTCTGTGCAGGAAAGACAAATGTCCGTGAGACACGACTCAAAATGTACCAAATAGGACGAAGGGCGAAAATGCGACGAGATGACGAGTATGATGGAAAGTACCATGAAAATATCTTGTTTTGACATGTATGCAATCATATAATAGCAATTTGGGGTCAAAGAAGCCGTCGGATCGAGGGGCTAAAATCGCACTTTTATGCATAAAGTTTTGTTCTGTCAGGCATGCGGGAACGGCCGTTCCGGCTTCCCTTTGTAATTGGGAAGGACCGTTCCCGTGGCCCTTCAAAACGCGCCAGCGTTTTTAAAATAGAAAATGCGTTTTGGCTAGGAACGGCCCTTCCGGCACACAGACCAAAATGGGAACGGCCGTTCCAGTTTTAAACTGGGGCTGGGAAGGGCCGTTCCCAAAATACGAAAGCAGCATAAAATGCAGAACAGAAGCAGAGCAGCAACGAAGCAACAACAACAACAACCCAAAAGGATTAAAACCAAGATGAAATGCATAAATTTGATGCAACACATATGCTAGCATACATATAGATCAATAACAACTCATTTAAACACTCATTTCCATGTTAGATCATCAAGAAATCATCAATCCAAACCCATATACTCACTCATGCTCCAAGTCCAAAATTCACAAGATATATGCATCAATCTTGAGCTCAAAGTTCACATACATATATCCAACAACCAATACACAATTTAACCAAGCCATTTCAAAGCCCTATCTATGCCATATATTCAAGGAATTCATCCATACTCCATAAATACCTCAATTGAAAGAAATGAGAGATGAGATGAAGAGATGATGTTGATGATGCTTCTATGATCCCAAAACCCACAAAAACTAGCTTGAATGGATGAAATCTCCCTACTCCTTCACAAGGGTTTGTCTCGGTTGAAAGGGAAGAAATGAGCAAATGTGTATGAATGTTTGTATGAAATGGAAATGTAATGGTACGTGATATGCTGCTCAAGAAAGGAAAGAAATGGCCAAATTGCTATTAAGTCCTTCCATTATTTAAGTCATGCAATTAGGTTCAATTCCATAACAATTGATCAATTAGGTCCAATGCAATTAAGTACTCAAGTTCATGAAAATGATCAAGTAAGGACGTAGAAGAAATTAACTCATGTTCGGGAAATTAATTCACATTGCAATTAAATTCAATTTAGGCAATAATTGTGATATGATATGAATTTCAATAAAAATACTTACAATATAATTTTATAAAATTATGTCGTGACAAGGAAAATGAATTAAATGATCAATTAATAATTAAATTACAACTCTCAAACCCACATGTGTCGTTCATACCTGAATTTCCGAAAGCTGGGGCGTTACACCTTTGATATTGTAGAGTCAGGCATGTTGTCCCGATTGAGTTCGCGGAGCTTGCTGCTAGTCTTGGACCTGATTAGGAGGCAAATCGAGGGTTTTCGAGAACTCAACTGGTTGGGGGCTATTGCCGCCTCCCTGATGAGCTCATGGCAGACCAAAACCGGTGTGGGATTGAAGGCTGTATAGCCATGCGGCGCAGAGATGATGCGCGAGTACTCCGACCTTGTGAGATGTGGTATCAGAGCGGGTGACGGCGCAAAGAAGTGCGGCAGTGCAAGATCACGACATTAAGTGTGACAGTTGCAAAAGCACGACATGTTGTTCGGTACGAGAGAGCCACGACACGATGTGACAGTTGGAGGGCATGACACAAAAGAGTCCATGAATTGATGCGCGGAGCACAAGAGACGGTCATGAGTAGGTTACGTGAGACGATACTAAAGGGCGGAGTCTTTGTTTCTCCCATGGCACGAGGGTGTTGCTATGATCAAGCGGGGGAGAATGTCACGACCAGACAAGTCGTGACTAAGCAACCATACATATATCGACTGATTAGCATATTGAGTGGGAGCGGTAATGGCCCGAAGGCGTTGTTTTGTCTCGGGACCTTTGATATTGTGAAGTTAGGCATGTCGACCCTGTAAACATATGGAAAGTAGATAATTAAGGGATTGATGTAATTATGTAAATCGTTAGCGTGATTTTCTTTCCTTTTCCTAGTCTAGGTGTACATGTATTTATTCTTCTTTGTATTTCGTTTCTTTACACAATAATACAGAATCCTTTTGCCCACAAACTATGAATCTCTCTAAGAATAACATGGTATCAGAGCGGGCGACGATCCAATAATTAGGATCCGAACCTTGCTCATCACGTACCGAACCTTTCCTGGCCATGGCCGAAGACAACAACAGCAACACCGGCAAAGGGTCGCAACAGCCCAGCTATTCCCTAGCCACCCAATTAGCCAGTATACTTAGCAACCTACAACAAATACAGACACCACATCCAGACACCAATCAGTCCAATAACCAAATACCTCAATCCATATCTATCAACATAAAATTGAATCAATTCAATTACTCTCTCTGGTCACGGCTCATGAAGATGGAGATTGGGGGGAGAGGAAAGTTGAATCATCTCACCGAGAACCCACCACCACCAGAAGCAGATTTACCGGCATACGCCAAGTGGGAACAGATGGACCTCATCGTATGTACCTGGCTACTGCACAATATAGAACTTGAACTAGTGGTTCTATTCGCCGAATACCCATCGACAAAAACACTGTGGGATGCTCTAAATTCCATGTACAGCCAAAGCAGAGATGGTCTTCAGATATTCGACCTTACGGTCAAAGCAAATAATTTGAGACAGGGGACGGACTATATAAATCTTTTGACAATATAAATGGTAAGATCATTAAAAACTAATTAAGTAACCCATTTAAACAAATGGATTAATAATATAAATAACATTTTAAGATTAAGAACAATACTTGAAGAATATAAAAGAGAAATTAAAAGTAATAAAGAAAATAAAGAAATAAAAAATAAAATAAAATTGTGTAAACAAAAAATAAGAAAACAAAAGGAAGAAGCCACAAAAAATTGGCAAAAATGGAGAAAATTATAAAACCAATAATAGAAAGTTATATAATAGGAATATTAATACATACAACTTTAATATATTTAAATTTTTGCTCAGATAAATGGAATTTAAATTAAACATATACAGAAGGAGGATATGAATACTACGATGAAATAGATTGGCAACTCGCTTCACCATAATGAATCATATTGAATCAGTTGCAAACGCTATAAATACATTATTAGAAGAAATAGTAAAATTAAAATCTGAAATAAAGAATATAAATACAGAAATCCAAGTTATTAGAATTGAAATAAAACAATTAAATAACCTTATTCAAGATACTATTAAAAAGACAAAATTGGATAAGAAAAGAGAAATAGAAAGAACAATAAAAACACCTACAAAGATTGTTACTATACCAACAGAAAAGAAATATGAAACTGGATCATTTGATGAATATATGTATACAATATACCTTCCTAGATTATTAAAAGAACAAGATGATAGAGAAAATAAAATTAAGGAAAAATCAAAATTAAAAGAAATTATAGAAGAAGCTAAACTAGAAGGAAATATTGAAAACAATTAATGAAGTAAACGATTTAATAGAAGAATTTGAAAAAATAAATCTAGATGATATAGTTGAATATGAAGTTAGAATGAATACAACTGGAGGACCTTCAGGAGTAACTAATGAAACTCCAGAATCCTCTATGGGTTCTAACGATAATTACCCTAAAACATATTATAGACCTAAGAGAAATAAAGAACAAAGTAAGAATAATATATCTTATAATCCTAAATACCAACCTACTCAACAATATAGTGAACCTATAAATCTCTAAGGGAGTAAATTAAATCTAGATTGTCAAGTAGATAATAGAAAAGCTATAGTAAAGTGGAAAAACGATATGATAGCTTTCTTATTAACCCAAGATGATATATATTGGGGAGCTAGTAAGAAGAGTGAATATATTATAACTACGTTTGATAGAATAGTTCTTAAATGGTGGGAAGGAGTATCTCCTGATATACAAAGAATAATGAAAGTTGGAATGGAAACTGGATTTGATATAGATATAAGAACATGAGTACAAAGTATAGTTGCAAATATATCTGACGAATTTTTAGGTGAATCATGGATAGCTAATAAAGAATTAGAAATAGAAAGAGAAAAAGATGAAGCAAGAAGTAATCTAATAAACCTAAGTATATTCTCAATGTGCAATATAAAAAATTATGTATGTGAATTTAGAGATTATTATTATACCCAATATTATAGTACAGAATCTCAAGAAATAATGCTAAATATGTTTTACACTAAACTTCCTTATCCATGGAATAATCACATGAATAAAGTATGGAGAGAAAAGAAAGATATGTATCCTCAAAATTTAGGAGGAAGAATAAAAGTATTAACATCAGAATTTAAAAGAATATGTGGTGAACAACAATTATATAAAAAATCTAAAAGAATAACTAAACTTTGTTGTGATACAGTAGAATTACCTACCCAATGAGGAAGTAATAGAAAAACATACCCTAAAAGGAATAAAAGAAAATTTTATAAGAAAAAATATTAAAAATATAAAAATTTTCAAAGAGAAAATATAAAACCTAGAAGAAAGTTCTTTAAGAGAAACAAGTATGAAAATAAATCTAATAAGGAAAGAAATAAAAAAATTAACTAAATGTCAATGTTGGAATTGTGGAGAAGAAGGTCATAAATCACCTGAATGTCCAAAACCTAAAGCTAAACATATTAAAAACATAGAAATTGAATTTTTAGAAATAAGAGATGAACTTGAAGAAATTTTTGATATGGAAAACTATTTTAGAAAAGAAATATATGTGGAAGAATCTGATATAACAGAAAATGAAATCTCTTCAGAAATAGATTCTGAATCAGAATGAGTTCTGAAATAACAGAGCTATCTGATGAAGAAATAGATATTTATGAAGGACCAGAAGGATATGCAGAACGCATTACCTTCAATAAAGAAACTCTAAATAAGATAAAGAAATTAAAATTAAATGCTATAAATCCCAGTCAAAGTATTTTCAAAGGGATATCTAGTCTTATAAAAAGAAAGAAAATAAATATTTATGATTACCATGAAGTAGAGAAATCCATAAATGTTGAACGTACTTCAGGGCAGGTTAAGATTAACTTGTTAACAAGAAATAGTATAAATCAAGCTTTGAACAAAATAAAAGATAAAAAGGAAAAGAGTAAAATACAGTATATATATTTAGGAAGAGTTCAATTCCTGATAAAATCACTGTTTAGAGAAGGAATAGATAGTCCTATAATACTTTCTCTTCATGATCAAAGATTTACAGATGCGAAGAGAAGCCATCTAGGAACTATAGAAGGAAATTTGTGTTATAAACAAATATTATTTGATTTATATCCTAAATATAGTGTGAATATAAATGATCATAATATAGATGAAACATTAAGTTTACATTACAAATTCATAAAAGATATAGGATTGAAAGATAAAAGTAAAGCTTTCTCAATTTACTATAGAACATTATATGTTCTAAGTAATAGTAATTATGGGAAAATTTATCAAGATAAACCACATTTAGAAATAGATGAAAAATGTAGGGAAATAGCTTCAGCTAAATTACCTCTTCTTGAAGACCCTAAAAAAATAACAAATTATGAATTAGAAATCTTAAATAAACCTTTGATAGAAGAAGGATCTTCTAGTAAAACTCCTCAAATAGAATTCGGAAAAAATAGTATAACTAGAAGAATTCAAAAAATGAATATAATCAGAACTTTGAGTATAAATAAAAATTTAGCCAATAAAACAATGATCATTTTAGGGGAATATTTTAATGGTCAAGAATATATTAAAGAATCAAAATTTTTGATAGATACAGGAGCAAGCGCAAATCACTTTGCTAAAATAAAAAATAAAGGGTTAATGATAGAAACCTTGAATGAGAATTTCTATTATGAAAACTTTGAAGGAAAGATAGTTACATGTAACCAACAAATATCTATTCCAATAAATATTGATATATCTAGAATAATTGTTAAATGTTATCTAGATAAAAATATGATGGGAAGTTCCTATGACATAATCTTAGGAAATGCTTTCCTAGATAGTTGTAATTACTATAAGATAGAAAAAGATGGAGTAACACTCTGTTTAGAAGACAAAGTCATATACTGTCCAAGAATAAAATAAAAGGATATAACTTTACAGTTAGTGTTTTCATTCAGGTAGGAATAAGAGAAACTCCTGAAAACGAAATAATAACTTGTGCCTTAATAGATACTGCATTTGAAATAACTATTTTCAAAACCTTCTTGATTAAAAAATGGAAGGAAGATGGGAAAATCAGAATTAAAGGTGTGACTGAAAAATCACAGGATATACATAGATCTGCTGTAGCACCCGGAACGCCGAGATGCCACACCCCCGCACTATAAGTCGATCCACATACGAAATGGATAGTCTGTACATGAACCAACCTATAGCGAACAGGTGACAATAAAAAAAAACAATCTAGCTACGCGGGACTAACCCTCAATTATAAACCACATGCATAACAATCAAAGAAAAGCATAATATAAGTCTATACCATCATCTTTGAAATTCATTTCCCATGATTCAATATACACAATTTCAAGTATACCAAGCTCTAGTTACAAAATACATATGCATCAATAATGTACATGAACTGTGCTAGACTCGAAATAAAGACCACTTGACTTAACTCGACTCCCGCCTAGCGCCAACCCTTGAAAACCTGAAAAGTGTGAGGTGTCAGTTTATGAAAGACTGAGCGAGGGGTTTATAAATAAATATTAGCGCAGTTACCATGCAAGTCATAGTCTCGGGTAAGGTTTTATAAAAGGGAAGCAATATAAGTTCAATAATAAAATACAGCTCGCCCGAGATTACAACTAACCAATTTAACAATACGACTGTTATCACTTCAATTCAATCAGTGGCCCGGCGAGTGAGGGCAATTCTCCAACCTTACTCCGACAGTGAACATTACCAATATTTAGATTATCAATGGTTAAGTGAGCATGCAAGTTATGACAGTGCACAATAAGCAGTTTCAATTCCCTTCTTCCTCCGGTGATGGTGGGATTGCAAGGCCCCACCACCCAATCTCATTGAGCATAGGGTTCATGAGTCGCTATGCCCGGAACTCCTTCCCCCACTAATCTCCTAGTGGGTTCAGGGGGCATGCCAAGGTTTGTGAGGATAGTGCAAGAGTTACCCGTCAGCCCTTGCTTCCTCGGTTGGCTCAATACACTACCCTCGGGCCCAAAGTGAACATGTTTTACTCGCCAAAACAATCAATCAATCAATCCGTTCGATCTGTGAAACCATTTGAAAATCAATAGATTTTGGAAAACTATAGATATATAGATACATTTTGGCTTAAATCATCACATAGGGTTATATGGGTTCTATATATCTAGAAATTAAATCTCACCTTTACCAATGAAAGAACTCAAGGATACACCCTACTGAGCGTGCTCCTTGTCACCTGGAAAGTGATCTGTGTAACAAGAACAAGTGTACGTAAGACTCAACTCGTATGAACCATTTACGACGTACGACAAAGTCATGATCAATATGTCACGCAATAACAATTAATGAATGTCAAATAAAAGCATAATTATCAATAAACCAAGTATATAACTCATATAATTCACATATGGGAGCCAAGGAAGTGAAAGGAATGCAAAAAGAGAGGTTATGGTGAAGTTTGGTAAAAATGGACAATTGTAAGAAACGTACATGCTGAGGGAAAATTAGAATATCTTGAATTCTAGAAATGGAAATTGGGTTTTGTTTGTTGGGAATGAAACTAGACACAAAGATCTTTCCGATGGTATATGTCTCGGTTTCTAGTTCAAAGCGAGGAGAAAATGGCATAAGCTTGAAGTTAATCGAGTGCAGTTTATCGAGAAAGTGGCGACACCTGAAAGAATTGATTATATCTCACAAACTAGAAAATATATTGCGATGATTCCAATTGGAGGTTATTCTAGACTTCAACAGGTTTCCAACGGTTCAAAATTAGGTCATTTGGAGTTTGGATGAGGGAGTACCCGGCCGGGTAAAGTTCAAGGGAAAAATTCCCTGGCCGGGTAAAGGGGTCCAGAAACTCTACGGGACAAAAGTACCCGCCCGGGTACCCTTCCAGAGCTGGAAAAAGGGGCAAAACAGGGCTTTCTTCGGAGGAGAAAGAAAAGGAATCGAAACCCAAAGCAAACTCAACCAAAATGCTCCAAAACATCATATATCATGCATATAACTTGGAGACATCATTAAGTTAACATTTAATCCAAAGAAACATGCTTAGATCATCAAAATTCATCATTCAAACCTTATATATATATATATCATGATATTCAACTTCCAAATAACTCAAGAATTAAGCATGGAATTCAAGGTTAAAGTTCATAATCAGGCTTCTAATCTCAACTAACCAAGAAATCACATCATATTCATCAAACCCTACTTTATATATATTCAAGAGATTCAACCAAGTTCTCCATCTATACCTTTAATATACAAGAAAGAATGGATAAAATGATGAAGAGATGATGATGCTTCCAACTTATGCAATATTCCTCAAGATCAAGCTTGCTATTGAGATGAAATATTTTTCCTTTCCCCCTTGGTGGTTTGATCGACATATATAGGTGTAAGTGTATGTATTTTTGTATGAAAATGATGAATGAGAGAAAAATGAGAGAGATGAGATACATATGATATAATATATCCTCCACTAAAGTGTATGAATCATCACTTTTTGTATTCTAGTCCCTCAAGAATATGAATGCATGCACTCAAGTCTAATTTCATGGAAAGTGAGTATCTAACTCCATTTAAGTCATGCACTTAAATCCACACATTTACATATATGAGCATTTAAGGTCATATAAGAGCATTTAGTCACATTAACAATTAATTCATAAAAGCTCATGGAAATATTATGCATCTAATGTTATGAAAAATATATAAAGTATCACATAATATCAATTAAACCCATTATTAATTATTTCATGTAAATTTCACGTTAAGGATAATTCACATAAATGCATAGAAATATAATACATATAATATTATGAAATGTAGATAAATTATCACATAATGCATAAATTGAAAACGGGGCGTTACAACTCTCTCCCCCTTAAGAGGACCTGGTCCCCAGGTCCATACTCGAGTTCTAAACCTTTAAAGCATGCGGTGAGAGAGCCCCGTCTCTCAAACATGCAAGGAGAGTACCCCGACTCTCACACAAGCGAGGAGAGTACCCCGACTCTCACACAAGCAAGGAGAGTACCCCGAATTTCACAAAAGTGAGGAAAGTATCCCGACTCTCACACAAGCAAGGAGAGTACCCCGACTCTCACAAAAGCAAGGAGAGTACACCGACTCTCACCAAAGCAAGGATCCCAAAAGAACACTTAATTAAACATTCATACAGAACTTCACGAAGTGAACAAGTAGAAGAAGTCAAATACCAACTAGTCTTACAAAAGCAATTAACAAATACAAAGAACCATACGTGGTGATAATAAAATGTACATTGCACGTGATATGCATGTTTTGGTGTACCGTTCACCATGGTCTTAGAAAACTTCAATGGCAGTGACTTGATTTAATACTTGATTCTTTGATCGGAACCCTTCTAACCAAAGTGCCATTCCTCGAGTGCCTGACGTATGTATATACTTCAGTAATTACACAATCTTCATCCCGTGATCCAACTTCCTATACTTTATACCACCATAGTTCGAAGATTCAATTCTTGAATATGCACTTGATAGTAATCCGACCCACTCATTCTTCTCACAATTTATAGTTGACCTCCTCCGATACTATTTAGTAACTCGAAGTCTAACTTTTATCCTTCATAATATTCCCGGTTCAAGTAACTCTCATGTGATCCCTTGCGATAAAGAATGTTCCCGTCAAATTGTTATTATCTAGCACCATGGTAGTAGTGTCGCCCTTCTTTGGTCACTTCGTGAAAATCTTGAATGATAGTAGCTTTCCTCGTAAAATTCTCGCCTTTGATCAAAGTATTCTCAATAAACTTATAGAAGTCATTATCTCTCCCCTTCCTTATCAAATTTCTTTTAATTTCCGCTTCGCTCAAGATAAGCCTCCTTATAGCTTTAGAAATCTCTATCAGAGAACTTTAAGCGCATGAGCTTTGAGATATTGTAGACTTCGTCCACATGGTTCTGATAGAGGGAAAGAAAAACCACTTTTCTTGAAGTTTCCCAGCCGACTCTCCCCCTTAAGAAAATAAAACACATACATATATGTTCTGTCTCATTTCTTGAACTTGTTCTACCATTTCTCAAATCAAGGAATCTCTTCTTCTTAATTCTCTTGAAGTACCTATGACCTCCAATCTTGTTCCCGAAAATTCCTCCATCCCGGTGGAAAATCGAAACGGACACAAAGTCCACCATCCCTTCTCGAATACTTACCTCCGGTTCTTGAATCACTTAACCTTTTTTGAAATTATTCTCATAAAAATTTTATCCAAATCTTGAAGGTTATCAAATGTCAAAATCTTCTAATTCTTTCCCTTCTTCCCTTTCCAAGAAATCCCATTGGTGCGACTCTTGAAATTGTGTTGCTCCTAGTAGAATAGCCCACTTACACAAAATTCCAAATTTCAACTCATCCCCAGTTGATTCTTCCTCTTAGACTTTCCATTCTTATTCATTGAGCTCGTGTATCAATTCCTAGTTTGAAGAATCTCAATTCTATCTAGTGTTTCCTTGATATAATTGATTCTAACCATGCCACTTGGCCGGAAATTTTCACGTTACTCTTGAGACGATTGACAAAGGTAACAACCCACTCCTATCACTCCAACTCCCGATTACTTCTCTGACCTCCAAATGGCTCTTCCTCTTTATCCTTACATCCCCATAAATTCTTTGTCATAAGTCGGTTATGTCTCGATTAAAGGAATGGTTGATACATGAATTGGGGAGAGTTCCTATCAAGAAACACTTAACAATGCATGTCGGGTTAATATGCCAATGCATGTGTCACACTTATAATTAATAAAATTCCACACATTGGAATAATTAAGCCTAATTAGGAATACACATATAAATAAAGAAATTTAAACACTTTAAAGTAGCGTATGATGCACGTGTTTATGGATGCATTGAACCTGTCACCGTAGTTACATCCTTTAGCTTGGCACTCGTTCCATGTTCGTTGAATTACAAGCTTGCCTTGCATTTGTTGGTCATTTCTTGTTACCCACGATCTTCCAATTCTTTAGAACTCTCTAGCGTTAACTGGTAACTATCCACTGCCCGAAATCGACATTTCTCGAACCCATCTCTTTCCCAATTATTGATCTTGAAGTGGTGCCCGAACCTTCACCTTAAATATTTCCTTGATCAAAACTTCCTTGTGCTGACTTGTATAATTTTATGGTCCGCGATTATGATTCTTGAATTCAAATTCTTCTATGCTCATGGAGTTGGTGTCTTAACTTTCTAGAGGAATTAATCTCCGAAGGTTGTCCTATTCTCCCCCTAGTTGTGACTTTGAATAAAGCTTCATCGATTTACTCTTTATGAATTCAAATAGTTAAATGAATTCACCTTCCGAATGCTTTACCCGTTGAACACATAATTTCCCTCTAAGCTCATGACCTTTCTTTACCAGTTCCCTTGTTGTTCAACTTTCCAATTTGTCACTCCCATGAACCCAAAATCTCTCTATTTCTTAAATTTTCCAAGTTACTCCAAATCCTACTCCAAGGTCCAAAATATCTCGATTTATCTCCAACTTAAATCCTAAATTTTCGACCTCGACCCAAATCATTTGATTCACTTCCCTCTCACATCGTGATTTTTGTTCTAACGAAATGAAAACCCTCACTTTGCTTACAAGTCTGAACCTCGACTCCTTGATACCCTCAAGACTTCCTTCATCACCCCCTTGATATAACGAGTCTCTTGATTCCGGTTGGTCGAATTCCTTTATAATGTGAGCTCACATGTTTATTTTGCAAGTTCTAAACATCATTCCTTGTTAATGGAAACCTCGAACCCAAACATCTTCGAGACTCGATTCATCTTTCTCCTAAGCGAATGTTCTTGTAGAATTCGGTTGAGAAACCTTCATACCGTGGCATACGTGTTGATCTTGTGAATGAAATCATTACACCCCCAACTTCCCTCGTAGGGTGGGTTCACCATTACTACCATAGTTTGCAACTATTCTCTTTTATCCTCTAACTTCGTAAAGCTTGTGAACTATTTCCACAATTCCTTCTTCTATCCCGGATCTTATCACTTAAATTATAACCCGAATAAGGAGGGTCATGGCTCTTGAATTCTTATATGAAATTCCCCGGTGCATTTCTTACAACTCCAAAGCTAGAGGGAGGAACTTGCGGTAGATTGATATTATCGGAGAAATTGGCCGTGGTTTGATATGATCTTTATAATCTACAAGTCAGAAATCAATTCAAAGCTAAATGCATGCGGTTAGTGCATGCTCATGCCACATAATTAGCACGTAAACACATATTTGATGCAAAATGTAATAATTAATTCAACTAAATTAAATAAAACACATTAAACATATAAATTCCAAGCCATAGAAGGTCAATTAATCATCAAGTAGTGACATGTATCAATAAAATGAGCAAGTTACCAAGTAGCTCAAGGATGTTCAAGTAAGTTCAAATAAGTTCAAGTAGTTCCAAATAAAATGTAGGACTCTCAATTTATCAATTAATCCTATGTCGTTCGACCTAGACTTACGAGACAGCGGTTTTGCAACCGGGCTCTGATATCACCTAAGATGTAGCACCCAGAACGCCGAGATACCACACCCCCGCACTATAAGTCGATCCACATACGAAATGGATAGTCCGTACATGAACCAACCTATAGCGAATGGGTGACAATAAAAAAAAAACAATCTAGCTACGTGGGACTAACCCTCAATTATAAACCACATGCATAACAATCAAAGAAAAGCATAATATAAGTCTATACCATCATCTTTGAAATTCATTTCCCATGATTTAATATACACAATTTCAAGTATACCAAGCTCTAGTTATAAAATACATATGCATCAATAATGTACATGAACTGTGCTAGACTCGAAATAAAGACCACTTGACTTAACTCGACTCCCGCCTAGCGCTAACCCTTGAAAACCTGAAAAGTGTGAGGTGTCAGTCTATGAAAGACTGAGCGAGGGGTTTATAAATAAATATTAGCGCAGTTACCATGCAAGTCATAGTCTCGGGTAAGGTTTTATAAAAGGGAAGCAATATAAGTTCAATAATAAAATACAGCTCGCCCGAGATTACAACTAACCAATTTAACAATACGACTGTTATCACTTCAATTCAATCAGTGGCCCGGCGAGTGAGGGCAATTCTCCAACCTTACTCCGACAGTGAACATTACCAATATTTAGATTATCAATGGTTAAGTGAGCATGCAAGTTATGACAGTGCACAATAAGAAGTTTCAATTCCCTTCTTCCTCCGGTGATGGTGGGATTGCAAGGCCCCACCACCCAATCTCATTGAGCATAGGGTTCATGAGTCGCTATGCCCGGAACTCCTTCCCCCACTAATCTCCTAGTGGGTTCAGGGGGCATGCCAAGGTTTGTGAGGATAGTGCAAGAGTTACCCGTCAGCCCTTGCTTCCTCGGTTGGCTCAATACACTACCCTCGGGCCCAAAGTGAACATGTTTTACTCGCCGAAACAATCAATCAATCAATCCGTTCGATCTGTGAAACCAGTTGAAAATCAATAGATTTTGGAAAACTATAGATATATAGATACATTTTGGCTTAAATCATCACATAGGGTTATATGGGTTCTATATATCTAGAAATTAAACCTCACCTTTACCAATGAAAGAACTCAAGGATACACCCTACTGAGCGTGCTCCTTGTCACCTGAAAAGTGATCTGTGTAACAAGAACAAGTGTACGTAAGACTCAACTCGTATGAACCATTTACGACGTACGACAAAGTCATGATCAATATGTCACGCAATAACAATTAATGAATGTCAAATAAAAGCATAATTAACAATAAACCAAGTATATAACTCATATAATTCACATATGGGAGCCAAGGAAGTGAAAGGAATGCAAAAAGAGAGGTTATGGTGAAGTTTGGTAAAAATGGACAATTTTAAGAAACGTAAATGCTGAGGGAAAATTGGAATATCTTGAATTCTAGAAATGGAAATTGGGTTTTGTTTGTTGGGAATGAAACTAGACACAAAGATCTTTCCGATGGTATATGTCTCGGTTTCTAGTTCAAAGCGAGGAGAAAATGGCATAAGCTTGAAGTTAATCGAGTGCAGTTTGTCGGGAAAGTGGCGACACCTGAAAGAATTGATTATATCTCACAAACTAGAAAATATATTGCGATGATTCCAATTGGAGGTTATTCTAGACTTCAACAGGTTTCCAACGGTTCAAAAATTAGGTCATTTGGAGTTTGGATGAGGGAGTACCCGACCGGGTAAAGTTCAAGGGAAAAATTCCCTGGCCGGGTAAAGGGGTCCAGAAACTCTACGGGACAAAAGTACCCGCCCGGGTACCCTTCCAGAGCTGGAAAAAGGGGCAAAACAGGGGTTGCTTCGGAGGAGAAAGAAAAGGAATCGAAACCCAAAGCAAACTCAACTAAAATGCTCCAAAACAATCATATATCATGCATATAACTTGGAGACATCATTAAGTTAACATTTAATCCAAGGAAACATGCTTAGATCATCAAAATTCATCATTCAAACCCTATATATATATCATGATATTCAACTTCCAAATAACTCAAGAATTAAGCATGGAATTCATGGTTAAAGTTCATAATCATGTTTCTAATCTCAACTAACCAAGAAATCACATCATATTCATCAAACCCTACTTTATATATATTCAAGAGATTCAATCAAGTTCTCCATCTATACCTTTAATATGCAAGAAAGAATGGATAAAATGATGAAGAGATGATGATGCTTCCAACTTATGCAATATTCCTCAAGATCAAGCTTGCTATTGAGATGAAATATTCTTCCTTTCCCCCTTGGTGTTTTGATCGACATATGTAGGTGTAAGTGTGTGTATTTTTGTATGAAAATGATGAATGAGAGAAAAATGAGAGAGATGAGATACATATGATATAATATATCCTCCACTAAAGTGTATGAATCATCACTTTTTGCATTCTAGTCCCTCAAGAATATGAATGCATGCACTCAAGTCTAATTCCATGGAAAGTGAGTATCTATCTCCATTTAAGTCATGCACTTAAATCCACACATTTACATATATGAGCATTTAAGGTCATATAAGAGCATTTAATCACATTAACAATTAATTCATAAAAGCTCATGGAAATATTATGCATCTAATGTTATGAAAAATATATAAAGTATCACATAATATTAATTAAGCACATTATCAATTATTTCATGTAAATTTCACGTTAAGGATAATTCACATAAATGCATAGAAATATAATACATATAATATTATGAAATGTAGATAAATTATCACATAATGCATAAATTGAAAATGAGGCGTTACATCTGCAATAGATGTTGATTTTGTCCTAGGAAGTAAAATAATAATGGTTCCTAGAATATATGAATATAATGAACTAGAAGTTAGTATACCATTAGTAAATGATTTCCTACAACAATTTCAATATTATATGGAAAATGCATATTCTATTGTACTTAAAACAAAGTGTGGTCATTTGTTAAAACTACCACGACTAAACCATCCTTTCAGAGTTCAGCCAGCTAAGCGTGGTGGACACTCCATATATGAAAAAATACAGATACCAATAAATAAAATAGTTATAAAAAGAATAAACTTAGAAACGGTTACTAGCAAGATAAAAGAAAATTATAGTGACCATCCATTGACTTTTTGGAAAAAAGATTACCCAAAAGCTAGAATAGACTTAACAGATAATATAATAATTAAGGAAAGACCCATGAGATATACCTTAAATGAAGAAGATGAATTTAAAAAACAAATTAAAGAACTTTTAGATAAAAGATTAATTAGGAAAAGGTTTAGCCCCTTTTCTAGTCCAGCGTTCATGGTAATGAACGAAGCTGAAAAGAAAAGAAATAAAGCAAGAATGGTAATAAATTATAAAAGATTAAACCATTTCACTAAGGGTGATAGTTACCAATTACCCAATAAAGAAGTATTAATAGACCTAGTAAAGAATAAATCATATTACTCAAAATTTGATTGTACATCCGGATTTTGGCAAGTAAAAATGGAAAATGATAGCATCCAATATATAGCTTTCAGTGCCCCTCAAGGACATTACGAATGGTTAGTAATGTCATTTGGATTAAAAAATGCTCCATCAATATATCAAAGAAAAATGGACGATATATTTAGTAGATATAGAAAATTTATGGTTGTTTATATAGACGATATTCTTATTTGTTCAAATACCATAGAAGAACATAGAAAACACCTTCTACTCTTTGCTAAATTATGTAAAGAAAATGGTATTGCCCTATCTGAAAGAAAAGCAGTAATAGAAACTAAAGAAATTGAGTTCTTAGGATTAAGACTAAGTGCTGCAGGTATAAAATTGCAACCTCATATATCTAGAAAAGTTAGTGAGTTTCCTGATAAATTAGAAAATAGAAAACAAATAGAAAAGTTTTTAGGATGTCTTAATTATGCCGAAGGTTTCATACCTGAGTTAGCTAAGAAAAGACATGAAATACAAAAGTTATTAAGAAAAAATAATACTAAAGATTGGACGCCAAAACATACAAAAATTGTCATAAAGATTAAGGAAGAATGTAAAACTCTTCCAGAATTGAGGCTTCCTGATAAAAATGATAACTTAATCCTTCAAACTGATGCATCTGATTTATATTGGGCTGCAATCTTGAAAACAGATCTAAATGAGATTTGTAGATATACAAGTGGTACTTTTAAATCAGTAGAAATAAATTATACAACAAATGAAAAGAAGTCATTAGGAGTAATAAATGGGATCAAAAAGTTTTCACTTTTCCTACTCCAAAAATATTTCATTGTTCATGTTGATAACACTCAAGTTTCAAGTCTTGCGAACAATAAACTACCCAGTGAACCAAATTATAGAAGGTTACATAGATGGCAAGTTTTCCTATCCCTATATAACTTCAAAATTATTCCAATAAAAGGAAGTGATAATTTCCTAGCAGATTTTTTATCCAGAAATATAGATTTTGATTCAAAATGAAGGGCAATATATGGGTATACTTATATCTAGTACATCTCAAAAGGTCGATGGTAAAGACAAATTCAAATCCGTTGATGGGTATGATTTCCCAAAAATCACTTATAAAGTTTTAGAAGACCAATATATGGGTTTGCATATATCTAGTCCATCTCAAACAGTAGATGATAAAGACAAAATCAAATCCGTTGGTGGGTGGTGATTTCCCAAAAATTACTTATAGAAAATTTTGAAAAGAATTTGATAAAACTTTCTCTCTTTTACAGATGGAGGATAAAATTGATATCTCACAAATAAAAGAAGAGATCTCATATATCAACAGTATGACAGAAGATCTCTATGAAGGAACTGTTGTTCTAGAACAATATCTGTATAAAAATCATCCTCCATTGATAGATTTGGTAACAGAAAACCTGGAGAAGGTAAATAAAGTGACTCAAAAGTTAGAAAAATATATTGAAAAATTTAAGTTAATAAAAATAGATGAGGCTGAGTCATCTAGTGAGAAAAATAAAGAAGAAGCTAAGAATAAAGTTCCCTCAGTCATTGAAATAAAACTGGAAAAGGAGTCTTCTCCAAAGGCGATAAAGATTGAAATAGAAAAATATGTTCCTAGCACTGAATGGGAACATTTATATGTTCATACATGAAGTATATAGTATGGAAAATACAGATACTATATTTTTCTCTAAAGGAAAAAATATATATCCAAGATTGACCTGCATCATGGGAGCATGTCCCGAAGCAGTTTATAGATATGCTTGTTTTGGGTTCCTTGATATAATCTACCCAAGTAAAGATCTCAAAGAAATTTCCAGATTTGATGATACCCTAAAATCTCAAATCAGTAAATTTGCCAGGGGAAGGCAGGTGGTTCTCAAGTTCTACACCATATCTCCAGAACCAGAGAAGCATATATGGCATGAAGCTTTCTTCATGATTACTGCAGACCACCTTTTTGACACCATAAAGATTGAGCAAGGAAATAAACCTTTAAGGAAGGTCCAAGTTACTAAAGAATGGATTGTCCAAAGGTGTGCCTTGGGAATAAAAGCTATTCACAGCGTTGCAGAAAATCTGTACAAATATAAGTTCGAAACACTGATTAGTAAAGGAAATTGGATTCTACTCACCAAAGGAGGAAAAATAAGCTCTCCTCTTTTACTAGAATTCATAAATAAATTTGAAAAATATGAATTTTTCTGCACTACAGAGACTAGACAAGAAGCTTGTAAGATGATGGGCTGTAACCATCAGTGATGTAAGCATATACATCAGCAAGGAAGTGACAAACGCCATGGCGTCATACTCCATTCATCAAGTGGCAAATAAAAGTGTTGGCAGCATCTCAACCATAGAAAAGTGTCGGCAAGATCTAGACCCTTGAAGGATAAAGCAGTGGATCTCAAATAAAAGTTTCAAGTCCGAACAGTAGAAAAAATATAGCCTATAAATAGAGTCCTCTTGTATGGTGAAAGATACCTTACCTTGAAATCAGAAAGTCATATGTAAAGCTACCTTTGAGTCTTTCAGTTTTTTGAGCTTTGAGTGTTGTATTTCCAGAATAAATCCTTTTTTCAGAATATATAATGTTTGTATAAACCTCTTTTGAAGGAAATAAAATTCTCCCTTTCATAAACACGAGATAAATACTTTGTTAAGAGTTTTATTATACCTTTTTACTCCACCATATTTCTACAAACCTTTTATTGAACCTGATAAGCCGTAGTGAGGTTTTCCGTTGGAGGTTGAAGTTTGTTTCCAGTTGATGTCCGTGAAAGCGTGGAGCTGTGAGGACTTTTGGAACAAGAAGGGCTAACCGAGGATAAACGAAGACGAGCCTTAGAGGATTAATAAAATAGAATTGTAGAAGAGGAAAGAGATAAAGAGAGGTAATAAAAATTTTACAAATTATTTGTGTGTTTTATGAATTATAGGATGAATTTTAGAGTACTTCTATTTATTAAGCATGATTAATTCCAAGTTCTATTCTTGCACTTTTGATATTATATATAAAATGATATTTTATATACTCATCTAAAAAATCTTAAAAGTCTTGGGGTCAATTTTATAAATAACATAAAGTATATAACAACAAAAGAAAACAATAAAAATATATAAGTGGAGTTGCAAAGAGCATCTACGACTCCCAGTAGAATATTAATGCTTTTATAAAAAATATTATTTTATTAATAAAATTAAATTTTAATACTATTTCTGCAAATGCCTCCTATTATATATATATAAATGTGTTTATTTGTTATTATATAATTTTTTCATTATAAATTTTTCTTAAAAAAATAATCATATGGATATATTTTATATTTTTTACTAACGTATTATAGTTTTCTTTTTATAAATTAAAATTTTTATTTATTTATTTGTAATGTTAATAAAAATATGTATACATGATATATTAGTATAGTAAAATAATTTTTTATATAAATTAATAGATTATTTTGTTTTAAATGTATAATAATTAATATATTAATTTTAGGGGCTTAAGTGAGAACAAGAAATTTCATAAGGGATAAATTGTAATTATCTTTATTTAATTGCAATTGATGGATAATTGGCGGTGGAATGAAATTTGCAAAGAAATAAGATAATACAGGATGAAAATTGACAAAATACTAATGGTTGAGATCAAAATTAAAAAGTGAGTGATTTATGGGACGAAAATAGCAATTTCCTCTAGAATTTATTTTGAAAATTTCAAATTAATGAGGGGTTTATTGCAATCAGCGAAAATTAATGAAATAATTTTCCCTCGACAAATATATCGTTATTATATTGGTATGTCCCTTTACTGTGTTCTTTAATATATATTTTGGTCTAAACTTAAAAAATATAATTGTCAATTTGCCAAAAGTAAATATATGATAAATTGTACAAATTAACGAAAACTTTGATCGGTAACTTATTAAATAGTAGGAAAATTCTTTTTTAACCATCCGTAAGAAATAAATTTTTATACAGACAAATCACAACCATTTGATTAATGATTAGCTCAGCTGTAATATTTGACAACATATTTGTTTATGGTTTTTCTTTTTTCTTTTCCTTATTTTTTTACTTAATTTATTTATAGCTGATTTTCAAATCCTAAAAAATTATGTTGTTACCGCTTAATCTTTTAAAACCATCTTTATCGACCATCTCCAATCCCTATGATTTTACTATTTGAAGGTACATTAATCTGAAAAATTAACTAAAGAAAATTAAAAATTTCAAATAGTGTAAATACATGTGAATGAGAAAATATAAATATTCTATAATATAAAGTTATTTTATAATATAAAATTTAGTGTTAATCCAAGCAACACTAGTTCACAAAACACGTTTGTTCTTCTTAAGAGACTAGTGAAATAAACGTGTGTTGCACGTTTATCATTTAATTTTATTTAAATAAGTTTATCTATTATGTTTATTAAATAAATTAAAATATTCAAAATATCTAATTTGATTAAATAAATATAATAATATTTTTGATGAACTATTTTGATCTTAAAAAATAACCGATGATTTTCGCTTCGTCGGTTGTCGGATTTTGATTTCGAGACCATTGTTGTGTTCCTTGCGTCGAGAGCTTCAATTTGATATATAATATCAACACACTTGAGATCAACTTTGTATAAATTTGCTTTGTTAAAGTTGGTTACAAGGGGTCAAGTGTGATATTTTTCAAAGGTTAGGAGGGAAAATGGTAAAAATCAAAGAATATAGGGAAAAGTACAACCCCTCCCCCCCAAAGGACAGGAGGGTGACCGGGATTAGCCCTATAAAAAATATAGATAAAAACCTAAAAGATCATATAAAATGCTTTTTTTTTTTTTTTTTTTTTTTATCTCTCATAGTTTCCCCCCACCCAATTGAGTGAATGACTAATCTCCCGAGATAGCTGAAGGCGCTTGTTGCGGGGACCTCTCCTAGGGTAGTTTTTTACATCCACAAGGTTCGAACCCAAGACCTTGCTTAAGTGAACTCAAGCCCCTATCCACTTGAGCCAACTGCCCATTGGTAAAATGCTATATTAATTATATATACTTTATTCTTTCTATTGTTTGGTTTTCTTTAATATAATTTGTGATTTATTTTTAATTTTCTTTATAAAATTTTGGAAAATCTTTTCGCTGCCATTCAAAATGTAAAAGTTATATTCACTTTCAAAGCTATGACTTTTGCACCTTATCTTTCTCTATAATTTCGATCTCGATTCCATCATTTAAAATGGAAATATTGTTTTTTTTTTTTTAATTCCATAATCTTGAGAAATTGTAGTTTGGGTATATCATTATCACTCTTGGGTTCCTTCCTAATCACTCTTTTCTCTCATTTTATCTCCTATTCTTTCTTATGTCTTTAATAATTCCTCTTCCCTTATTTATGGATATATATCAAACTCCTCTTAGTCACAATTACTCGTTCTCTTCTTAACTTAAATTTGTTCTTATCTTCAAACTTAGTTATGAGATATTTCATGGAATCTCATATGTGCTAACCTCTCTTGGTTTTACTCTCACTGGTTCGCCTCACGCTGCTTCCTCAGTTTGCCACCTGATAGAGAACTGACCAGCCTACTCCTTAAGTGAGTTGATCTTAGGTTTGGTTCCATTATAGGCCTAATGAGTATGTCCCCAACAGTCACTAATTTTTGTATAATTACCTTAAACTAAATATTCATCTCTCAAAACTGTGGGTTTGACATATCATCATTTTCAATATTACCTCATTTCCTAATAATCTTCATCTTCTTCTCCATAATTATAGTTTGATTTAATGAGTATTTCTATTTTTCTTTCTCCATCTTCTTTGTATTTTTCTATTTGATTTCACAATCGAAAAATGCTCATTGTAGTTTCAACTAAAGTTCTAGCTTTTGCACCCCCAATTAGTTCCTTAAGTTGTTTATACTTTCCATGCCCAAAATTCTATTAACCTACTACTTTAAATCATTTGATACATAAGGTGCGAACAACACATGTAATTTGTTGAAATTTAATTTGAGACCCAACGCCTTGCGGAACTTCTCAACCACACTTTGAATGCACTTTGCTCCATCCACGGTTAATTTGGCTCCCAATATTAAGTTGTCCATAAAAAGCAAGTTTGAGATGTGAGACCTTTTCTGACATAACGTAATTGGCTTCCAGGTCTAGCTGAAATGGTGTCCTCAATTATAAACATAAGTTGTTCCATGTAGAGTACAAACAAATAAGGTGAGATTGATTGCCCTATCTAATGCCACACATCCATACAGCCTTCGTCGGTTCACCATTCTATAGAATTTCCAATTGTATCCTCTATATTCTGCTCATAATGATATTGATGATTTCTTCGAAAATTTGAAGAAAATTAAAGTTTTTCTCAAAAAATTCTATCGAATTTCGTCGTACGCCTTTTCAAGATTCAATTTCAGCACCATACCCTTTTTTATCGTTGGAGTGATGTAGCATTCATAACACTTCTTTAGGCATCAAGATATCGTAATGAGTGTCTCGGTCGGGAATGAAGCTACTCTGGTTCGATCCCATAATTTCTTTGATATACGGTTTATACGGAGTGTAATCATTTTGGTAATCATTTTTGAGCAATAGATTAACATAAGGGCCCGAAACTCGTTTATTTTTCTAGAGCATTAATTTTTTAAATTAGGCAAATAAACAATCAATAATCCTTTTTCGGAATTGATTCTCTCTCCATGCAATCATTGATGAAGTTCACTATCGAGTCTCCAACTATATTCTAATAGGTTTTAAAAAAGTAAGTTTGGAAACCATCTACTCCCAGCGCTTTGTAAAGGTGCATACTCTTCACTATCCTCAAGATTTTCTCATTTGAGGTCATTCTTGCCAAGTTATTTTTCTGCTAACACCTTAGGGTTCGTTGGTGCAAGCTAATACCAAGATTATCACCTCTTTAATGGTATCTCCATTGAATATTTTGTTGTCGTACTCCCAAGTGTGTGGATTCATTTGGTCATTATTGGTTACCCATTCATTGTTTATTTTGAGAGCATTCATCAGCTGGTTCCTTATTCTTCTCGTTATGGTTGAGAGATGAAAGAAATTTGCATGTTTATCCCTTGAATTAGAGCCAGTTAATTCTCAACTCTTAAAATCAAATAATCTCTTCTTATTGTAATAGTTTGTTATATCCTGCTATCAATTCTTTCTCCAAATCTTTTGAATAGTTACCTTACTTGGCTCATGTATAATGCTCTGAATTTTTTTTGTATTTTCTTTTTATTTTTTTCGCTTTTTGAGAACATTGAAAACTGCTCAAGGACCTTTATTTTGGAGTAATGATCCCAAGTCAAAATGTCCTTCAAGTTTTGATTCGACCAATAAGTCCTGTATTAAAACTTTGGAAAATGTAGATCTAAATTGATAACTGATGTATCAATCTCATTCAAATTAAATTCAAAAATTCTCCATAGCGTTTCTTTAGCTGACACTCAATCTAACATCTTGAAAATTTTAATCTAATCTTCGAAATTTTGTTTACCATTGTACGTAATATTAATTCTCACTTTACCATGTCCTTTATAAATATATTTGTAAAGATATTTCACAATTGTCCTTAATTTTGGTTTGCGTGGGTATATACATTAAAATTAAGTATTTCTTTTTTTACTAACGATTCTTTATCTCTTTTTTATATTATCTTTGCCATTTGATCTTGCATTCCATTTTCTTATTTGTATTTCTCTAATGAGTATTATTCCAAATTTATGTTATTTTTTTTATAATTAAGTTTATTTATGTAGTACAAATAATTAAAAAAGTATATTTATATAAAAATTTAAGGAATGTTTAATCGAATACAATAAAAACTATTTATAAAATTAGATTATATCTTATTTTTATATGCACGCGCATTTAATCTCTTTAGGATTATTAATTTAAAGTAACTTTGGTCTAACGACCTGACATTCTAAATTGTGGTATATTAAGTCGTAAGAAACCAAAAATGCTATTTTTACCCTTACTATTTAATTTATATTCTATTATATAAACTAAAGGAAGATTATATGTGATGGTGCGGAGACTTAGAAAGTTGCTTTAACACCAAACACTTTAGATTTGTTTGTGGAAGGGAAAGACCATCATAGGCGCTTGAGCCTCAGGAACTGGGTTTCCTTTTGAGCGTGGGGTCTTCCAGCTAGGATAACACCAAAAGTGCAAAGTGTGATTAGGATGCAGCTGTGGTGAAGGTAATGCGGAGCTTAGGAAGATGAAGAAAAATGGAGGAAAGTATGCCCAGTTTTAGAATGCAATGTACTGTGTAGAAGATGACTTAGGGAAAAATGCATGGGTTTCTCCCTATTTATATGTTAGGGGTGAGGGTGCTTTGGGTATTTTGACCAAGTGGTTCCAAACCTGTGTTGCCCTAACACGTGGCGAACCGTGATGGTATGAAAGGGATGTCTCTGAAAAGTGGGCAGCGTGTCAGGTACGAGGTGTGCGCTGCCACTGTGTCAGAGGTTGTTGGAGAGGGTAGTGCGATGGGAGGCTCAAGATCTGTCATGCAAGCGTGCAGATGCCATACTTGGGGCAGATCTTATCCGAGCGCGGGTGATGCTCGAAGGGACGCACGAGAGGGTTTCCTCTGGCAGATGACCCACGAGCGTCAGATAAGTGAGCGTAAGAAAGAAAGTGCCCTCGTGAAGTGTTTCCCTGGGAAGAATGACCCTGAGGGGTTATAGTACGAGCGTTGAGTTTGACAATGGAACCTTCCGCTTGAACAGTGGGCCGAGACGCATGGGCCTGGATTAGACAACAAGTGAACGGGCCGGGTTGGTCCGCAAGCCCAGTAATGCGAGCGTCCTAGCTCTAAGTCAGTAGATGGCGACACGTGGACGGCTCTGATCCGAGCGCGGTTTTGGGTCTCATCATTTGCCCCCCAAATTCTGTAGTAGCGCTTGAGCGTACTGTAGAATTTCAGAGAAGTGAGCCTTGAATTTCTGAATACCCAAAGGTCAAGTTTCAGGAATGGAGGGACTGTTTGTCTTCTGCAACGACCCTCTTCTGACACGGCTATAAATGTAGTCCCATCCGCATTTAATGCGGAGTGGCAACGTGGGCGCGTGTCTCGCTTAGTGGGCGCGTGTACTCTGGTAAACGTGAGGCGGCTACCAAAAGTGGGAGTCTCCCAAGTCGGGAAATTATTGCAATTTTGAATCATCCAGCCCTAAGTGACGTAAAATCTTCCCCTTTAGATAGGGAGAGAGAAGGCCTTTGAAACTTTTCACGCCTTCAGTCTTCTTCAAGCAAAATCACAGCAAAAAACTCTGCAAATTTCTGCAAATTCCAGCAAGTTTTTTCCTTCAGTCCTTAGGTAAAATCCTCGTAACTTCTGATTTCCTGTACTAACTTTAGATTTAGGTTGTGCTTGAGTGATACGTTTAAGGGAGGAACCCTTTCCGTTGTTGAATCCGCACCAGAAATCCTCTTTCTCTCTGATCTCTTGTTTGAAAACCTCATTTCCAAGAACAGGAAGACATCAATGGTAGATAACATTGAAGAAGGTTATGTAAGGGGGATCGACGAGATGTCTGTGGGGAGTTCTTCTTCTCATGACGATATTCCTACTGCCGTCCCAATGATGAGGGCTTCCCTGGGTGACGCAATCCCCACTGCTATTCCAGTAGCTAGGGCTCCGATAGAGGCTGGGGATGAAGAGTTAAACGCTGCAGTTCGAGGGATGAACGAGCGTGATCCACAGGAGGTGGATTGAATATTTGAGGAGATGAATCTTGTGATGGAGATGCAGAGGCAAGGGGAGAGGGTACTCCCTGTGGTGAACAGTGCGGTGAGGCCACAAGATCACCAAATTACGGTAGCGATCGCGGCTCCCGAGGGTAGTGCAGGGCCCTCCGAGCGTCGGGCCGAGGGCGAACCTCCCCGGAAGCGCCAAAGGAAAGGGAAGGAGCCAATGACCTAGGTGAGGCAAAACAATCCCCACCAAACAGATAGATCCCCAGATGAAATTGAGAGTATCTTGACGCTTGAAGACCTGGCGGATATGAAGGCCAAGGTTTACTGGGATGAGGCGGTGTTCCCCATTCGGCTTCCTGTGGAGGGAGAGAGAGCCAACCGTCCTCCTCCGGGAATGATGACCGTCTACCTAGATTAGGTCTTGGCTGGGGGCCTAAGGTTTCCCATTTCGACCGTCGTTGCCAATATCTACAATTATCTCACCCTCAGCCCCTCTCAAATCCTTCCGAACGGTATAACCCTGATAAACACTTTTGTGATGCTGATGAAGGTCACGGGCCACGAGCCCTCCATAGACAATTTCAATAGCCTGAATCAAGTGGCCCGCTCGTCCCCTATAGATGGGTTTTACTATGCCCAGGCCAAGTCTGGTCTCAAAATGATTGATTCGCCCTCCTCTTCATACGACGAGCATTGGAAGGAGAAGTACTTCTTTGTGGGAGCGCCTGGGGGGATTTTTGGGGCGAATCAAGGGTGGATAATTCATGGAGAGGGACCATTGGTTCAAAATAGATCCCAAAATAAGCTCTTTGAGCATTGGAGAAAAAGCTTGGCCCTCATGATGAGAAATGAGACGAAATGGATAAAGGCGGAGGAATTGATGAAAGATGAGAAAGTATTATTCCGCTATGGGCTGGTTTACCCTCTTGAGATGGTGCTCAATCCTCCCGTTTGGACCAAGTTCCTCGATGGTTAGATTAGGAACTATCATCTCTGACACTTAGACTAGCATGAACACTTCATCCTTTGCCTTGTACAAATATTCCTTTAATATTTTGCTGATGCTCGTTTGATTCTCCAATTCGCAGGCGTAGACATACTCATGGCGGGAATTGACGTAGAAAGTATTGCTCAGATGATGCACACTCAGCGGGCGGGCGCTAATCAGCAGCAACAGTAACATCCCCAACCCTTAAATGCCCCAAGGGGTAGAGGCGCTCGGCGAGGAGCGAGGAGGGGTGATGGAGGCCGAGGTGCCCGCCGGGGCGGTGGAAGTGATGGCCTCGACGAAGGTCATATCGAAGACCTAATGCTCCCTGGCACCCACGAGGCTACTCTCCCGACTACTACCGAGGGGCCCATAGCGCTGAGTTCGAGCAGCTCCCGCAATCGCTCGGGGGCGGCGATCCACATACACGAATCCGCTCAAGGAAGAGGAGGCTATTGCCTGACTCCGTCCCTATCATCGGCAGGGGGAAAGAAGTGCTTGTGCGCCCTCATGGCGAGGGTGGTGATACCTCTTCGTCAGAAGAGGAGGACTTCTGGAAGATAGACTGCAGGGGGGAACGCTCGTTATAAACGCCAGAGGAGGGATGGCCAGGTCCTTTTGAAGAAGAGTGCAGCTACCGTCAACTTGGTGATGGAGACCGTCGGCAAACTTCAGTTCTCCGGCGATCACGATAAGTTGAATGAGCATGACACCGCTCTTGTTGCAGACGATGCTTGCCATGCCCTCTTGACAGTGAGTTCTCTTAAGATACTTTGAAAATTTTAACTTTTACAAGTATCCAGTATTAACTTTTGGTGCTGGTTCATCAGGAGGTGATTCCCAGGCTGAAGAATTTGCAGGGGCGAGTGCAAGCCTATTTTGAACACAAGGCCAAGTATAAGAAGCTGCTGCGGATTTCTGACCCTGGCCAACTGTAGGTGGACTACAACAATGTCTGCGCTCAACTTACAGTGTTTGAGCTCGAGCAGCAGAGGTTGAGGGAGGCTCTGAAGAATTATGATGACGCATACCTGGCTTTGGACGAGTGTCATAAAAAGCTCAAAGAGGAGCGTGACCAACTGAGGGTGGCCAATGGGGAGCTGGGAAATCAATTGGCCGAGAGTACGCACCAGAATAAGGCTGTTAAGAAGAATCTTGCCGATTTTCAGGGAAAGGTAACCGGCCTGGAGACGAAGGTTGCATGGGAAGCGGTGTTGAAGTTCGTGCGCTCTAAGGCTTTTGCTTTTGCAGCCAACCTTCACTGTTTTGACAACGCCTGACGATTCTTCTGGAAGGCGGTGGGCCAAATGGTGAGACTGGGGATGGCTCCTAAGAGCGCTCGGACTGATGAGCGCCTTTGCATGGATTTAGACGAAAACTTGGAGCCCATCGTCCGCAATGAGGACCCTTCGGAAAGCCTGACGGAACCTGAGTATCAGGATCTTGTGATTATACTCCAGAGGGAATTCATTGAGGCTAATCCCATAGACCCCGAGCCTATTCCGATAGAGGATGATGGTATCACCATTGATGCTCAGGATGGCGCGGATCTAGGCGACGCTCAAACTTCGAACGCCAATGTTCTGGCCCCAGTTCCTCTCTCCACTACCCCTCTTGAGCCCGAGAGTCAAGCCCAGTGACGCTCCTTTGTCTGCTGTTTCCAAACTCTATCTGTTCACTTCCTCTTTGCTGAGAACACTTAATTTTTGTATTTTAATTTTGGGCTTCTGAAGGTGTACTTGAACTTGTTCTCCATTTTGTTTGCGATGATGTTTCCGCCAACGCAGCTTGGTTTCTCTTAATATTGAATGTTGGGCACTATTACCACTTTTTGTTTGATGTTTGAATGCTTGTTTTTGTTGATATTTGAATATCTGTGATGGGAGTGTTTGGGCACGAGGGTATTTCTCTTAAGGGTACCCTGGCTGTCTTTCATCACGGACTTTAAGATTAGGACTTAGAAACATTTGAAAATTTGAGAGAGGGATATATAGGCGCGAGGGTGTTCCTTATGAGGGTACCCTGGCTATATTCACAGTGAGGCTCGAATTTGAACTTAGAAACCAACTGTAGGATTTGCTAAGAATGGGATTAAAACGAGCGCAGCTGTAGTGCTAGCGTTGTATTTAGGTATCCGTGAGAGGATTAGCCTAGCCTTAGCTATTTACCAGCATACTCATACCTAAGAGGATGAGGGTCATCGGGGGTTTACGAGCGCAAACTGGTGTGATCAGCATCCAGTCGGTGTAAACTAAGTATTTAGCATCCCACCTTTTCGACACGCTCATTCTTAGGGTTTACACGCTTATGAGCGTCGAACTCACTTATTGTGGAGGGTCTTTGACATACAGACAACGTTGACTTGAAACTAATTGTGTGTTCACCAAGCCGTTCGATGTGGAGGATGCTCGACACGGAGTAGGCTTTTAACGCAATTGATTACCCCAAACCGTTAATCAAAGAAAAAGCAAGTAAATGACATAATAATTGGTAGTATGTTTACTGCTATGTTTGTTATTTATATTAATAACTGTTATGCTTTTTGTCAAAAGAAAGTACAAGGTGCCACGAGCGGGCAATTAGAAAGGCTGACGTTTACACGTAGAACCGTTTAAGGTTACATGCATTCCACGGTCTGGAGAGATGCTCGCCTTGCAAAGTCACTAGCAGGTAGGTATTGTTCGCACGTACGTGAATCACTTTGAAGGGGCCTTCCCAATTGGGGTCCAACTTACCCACATGCTTGGAGACTTCAACTTTTTTGAGGACCAAGTCCCCTAGTTGGAAAGTCCTTTCTTTGACGCGCTTGTTATACTGGTGGGCTATGGTCGCCTTGTACTTGTGGATACGAGCCCAAGCAGCGTTTCTCCTCTCATTTAGAAAATCCAATTTGAGCGTCCGATTGGTCTCGTTGGTTGCAATCTCAAAATAAGCAACGCGTACGGATTCTTGAGCAATTTTTGCAAGTATCATTGCCTCAGAACCGTACACGAGGGAGTAAGGGGTTTCTCCTGTTACCGCTCGTAGGGTAGTACGGTACGCCCAGAGAGCTCCTTGAAGTTTTTCTGCCCATTCCTTCTTCTTACTTTCGAGCATTGTTTTCAGATGCTGAAGTATGGTTCGGTTGGTTACCTCAGCTTGACCGTTGGCCTGAGGGTGGCCTACAGAAGTGAAGTGTTGCTCAATCCCCAGTTCGTAGCACCAATCTCGTTTGTCAGCGGCAATGAACTAGGAGCCATTATCTGATATGAGGATCCTCGGGATGCCGTATCTGCAGATGATGTTCTTCCATATGAAGTCCCTCACCACTTTGAACGTTATCTTAGCAACTGCTTCCGCTTCAGCCCACTTGGTGAAATAGTCCACATCGAGGATTATAAATTTCTTCTGTCCGACCACCACTGGAAGGGGTCCCACTATATCGATGCCCCACTGGTCGAAGGGCCATGAAATGTCAATAGGGATCATTTGGGTTGCCGGTAGTTGAGGAGTGTTGGAATGAAACTGACACTTAGGACATTTTTTGGAGTAGTTGATGGCATCATGCAGTAACGAGGCCCAGTAGAACCCACTCCTTAATACTTTCTTAGCCAGAATTCGACCGCCAGAGTGATTCCCACAACTTCCGCCGTGTACATGCTCTAACACTTCCTTGGCTTGCGAGGGTCTCAGGCACCTTAATGGTGGACCCTGGAAAGACAGCTTGAATATTCGACCGTCGCTATCAATAGAGAAGCGAGGGGCCTTACTCCTAACCTTCCGTGCTTCCACTTTATCGCTCGGGGCAGGTTCCATCCCTCAGAAACCTAATGATGTCATCGAGCCAACAAGGTTCGGAGGGGTCAATCATAATCACTCCACCCAAGGGTCTCGTCTCGCGAATCAGTGGCTTCTCCGTTCTGAGGAATGTGACTGAACGTTTGCAGGAATCTTCCAAGACGGACGTAAACTTGGAAAGAGCATCCGCACGCTCATTTTCTGCTCTTGGGATCTGCAGAAGATGGAATTCTTTGAATTTGGAGATCACTTCCTTAGCACTCGCCAGGTACTGCACCATAGTAGCTTCTCGAGCTTCATAAGTGCCATCAATTTGACTTGCAATCAGCTGGGAATCAACATATGCAGTGACCCGAGCGGCGCCATTCCGAAGGGCTATCCTAAGCCCTTGGATTAGAGCCTCATATTCTGCCTCATTGTTGGTGACCTGAAACGCTAGTTTGATAGCGTAGTCGACTTCAACCCCTTGAGGATCTCTGAGGGTCACCCCGGCTCCCCCTCCCCCTTGTGAGGTCGAGGAGCCATCTGTGTACAGAAGCCATAGCCCCTCTTCCACCGAGGGAACAGTATCCAGGTTGAAGCGCTCCACTAACAGGTCTGCACTGCCTGAGCCTGTATCGTCGTTCGGGGCTCGAAAGCGATGTCAAATTGGCTGAGTTCAATTGACCATTTTATGAGCCTTCCGAAGACGTCCGGCTTTGAGAGTACCTATTTGAGGGGTTGGTCCATGAGTACAATGATGGAGTGAGCTTGAAAATAAGGCCTCAACCGTCGAAATGCGTTGACGAGCGCAAAGGTAAATTTCTCTATCTCCATATATCTTTTCTCCGCCCCCTGCAAGGTCTTGCTCAGGTAATACACCAGCAGATGCTTTCGCTCGCGTACAACTATGAGCACTGCTCATGGCTTCCGAGGAGACTGAGAGGTAAATGAATAAGTTTTCCTCTGGGTTGGGCTTGGTCAGGAGTGGGACGCTGGAAAGATAAGCCTTCATGTCGTGCAAGGCTTTCTCACACTCCTCGCTCCAGGTGAAGTTACGAGCATTGCGTAAGATTTTGAAGAAAGGTAAGTTCCTGTCCGCCGAGCGGGATATAAATCTATTTAGAGAGATGATCTTACCCACTAGCACTTGGACCTCTCTCACATTTCGAGGGGAGGGAATATCTAGGATCGCTTTAATCTTCTCCGGATTGGCCTCAATGCCTCGCTGGCTGACCATGTATCCCAAGAACTTGCCCCCCCGAACGCCAAATGTGCACTTGGAAGGGTTCAGTTTTATACCATAACGACGTAGGATGTTGAACGCTCGCTTAAGATCCTCCAGATAGGAATGTCGGCGCTAGCTCTTGACAATCATGTCATCCACATATACTTCCATGGAATCTCCAATCTCACGCTCGAACATTCTATTGACGAGGCGTTGATAAGTTGCTCCTGCGTTCTTGAGCCCGAACGGCATAAACTTGAAACAATAGACACCCACATGGACCACAAACGAGGTTTTAGGGCGATCCTCAGGGGCCATGAAGATCTGATAATACCCTTGAAAGGCATCCATCATGCTCATAAGCTCACAGCCAGCAGTCGAATCCACCAATTGGCCGATCCTCGGCAGAGGGTACAGATCCTTTGGGCACGCCTTGTTAAGGTCTGTGAAGTCATTGCACATGCGCCATTTATTAGTGCTCTTGGGCACCAGAACAACATTACAGAGCCATTCCGGGTATAAGATCTCCTCAATGTATTGAGCTTCGAGGAGTTTATTGACTTCCTCTTCGATGACTTGCCTTCGAAAACCATGGACGTCCCTCTTCTTTTGCTTAATGGGTTTGAAGGCTGGATCCACGTTGAGCCTGTGGACTATGACGCTTGGGTCTATTCCAGTGAGATCGAAAGCTTTCCAGGTAAATACGTCGAGGTTTTCCCAGAGAAAATCGATCATCATGATCTGAGAGGGACCGTCGAGGTTTGAGCCAATTTGGGTGGTTTTATCTGGATTCCCGGGTTCCAATTCAATGGTTAGGAACTTCTCAACTGGCTCAATGCGAATTTTAGGCCGTGGAGCTTCGAACGCTCACTTTTTCCCAATAAGCTTGTCATTATTCAAATTCGAGGGCCCTTCACCCTCGTTCTCAGAGGAAGATCCTTCGACGGCCCCAAGTGGGCCATCCTCAGCGGGCTGGGTCCCGCTCGAGGTCTTCTTTTTTGTTCTTTTTTTGTAGAGTTTGGCCCTTTTATGCTCGGGGCCATCTTCATCCAATTTGGGGAAGTCGACTGACTTTTTGGGGGAGCCTGCTTGTATAGTTTGTTTGGGCTTGTGGCTTCGAAAGGAAAGGATGTAGCACTCTCAAGCCTCTTTAACGTTGCACAGAATCTCGGTCGTTCCCTCGGGAGTGGGGAACTTTACTTTCTGATGGTATGTTGAAATCACTGCTTTGAAATCAACGAGGACTGGGCGTCCAATGATGATGTTGTATGGGAGGTCCACCTCTACCACTGCATAAAGGACGCTTAATGTCTTTCGCTGTGGGGCGCGACCGAAAGAGGTGGCCAAGCGAATTTATCCGCGAGGGACGATCTCGGAACCCCCAAAGCCGACAAGGGCTGTTCTGAGGGGTTCAAGAGGAATGTTTATGATATTCATTTTTTGAAACGTGGAGTAGGGGAGGACGTTCACTGAGCTTCCACTATCAATCAAGACCCTCTTTACAATATGATTATGAACGTCTAAGCTAACCACCATGGGGCAATCAGAGGTTTCACCGACCCCATAGGGTGTTACAATATGCTCTAGGTCATTCTCTGTGAACCCTACAATGTCATTCTCCTTCGAGCGTGAGGTTCTATTAACGGAAAGCACCGGCTTGGGTTGGGAAGGTCTCTAATCATAGCTTCGGACATAGCGGCACCGGGACGCTTTGGAATCTCCTCCCGAGGGTCCTCTTGCGATCATGTGAATGACCACAAAGGGTTGGTTTTCCACCTCGGCGGCTTTCTCTTTGCCACGGTCGCTTGTCCTAGCGTGATGGCGACGGGGGCTCCTTGAGCGTGACCGGCTTCTTCCCCTGGCCCTCGCTCGCTCATCACAATGCTCGTCATACTTCTCCAGTATTTTCCTGAACTCCTTCAGATGTCCTCCAGCGATAAGCCTTTGGATATCACTCTCAAGCTGGCGGCATTCATTTGTGTCGTGCCCTTTCTACTTGTGGAAGGCGCAGTACTTTCCCGAGCACTTCTGTGCCTCGGTTTCTCTTATTTTTAACGGTCTTTTGAATAGTTTTTTGTCTACCATGGAATATACCTCGGCGATGGACCTGTTGAGAGGTATACGCTCGAATCTACGAGGGAGTGAAGAGTTCCTTCGAGCGGGAGGGGGACTACGACGACGGTTCTTGTGGACTTCCCCCTTGTCCTGTTGAGTCTTATCAGCCCGTGGGGTACTGGCAAGCTTCTGGGCCCTCGCAATGTACATATCTTCGAGGGTGAAGTAGGAATCCGCAATGTCTCTCAATTCTGTCAAGGAGCGTGGCTTCTTTTTGGCTACTTTCTCAGCAAATTCCTCGATGACATAGTTCTTTGCGTTGATGGCTCCAAATAGGATGTGGCTCATGAAATCCATTAAGGGTCTTTCCACCAATAAGACCTCTTTGTTGCACCTGACCATAAAGGACCTAAGAGTCTCGTTCGGACCTTGCACGAGGCTGTAAAGGGTTGTGGCGGCGGGAGCTGGTGCTTTCAAAGAATTGAAGTGGCTTAAAAAGGTGTCAGTCGAATCATTGTACCCTCGAATTGAGCGAGGAGAAAGTTTCTTATACCACTCCTGAGCCATCCCAAAGAGAGAGGTGACGAAGACCTTAGCCAAGTAATGGCTGGGATATTCGTACAAGTGCATCAAGTGCACAAAGTGATCCAGATGCTCGGCCGGATCGGTTGTTCCATCATACCGGTTGACGGATGTGGGGATTTTGCCTTTCCCCGCGTGGGTCATCAAGACCTCGTCGATGAGGGGGGAAGCACCTGTCAAAGGCCTGTAGTTTCGGTCCTCGGGATCGTATTCTTCGTAGTCCACCTCTTTTCCATGGCGGGAGATCTGGCTGCATGGGTGGCGAGCGTCTCTGGCCTTGGACCTCTCACCCTCGACATGGGAGGCGTGAGACCTCGCACGAAAGAGTTGCTCCACCAATTCTGGAGTCCGATGAGTTGATCCTGCACAGCGGCTAATTGAGGGTCGCCGACATTCCTGCGGCTTGCCCTCCCGGTGGCCCTTAATTGGACCTCTTCATTTTCAGCTCCCCGTTCTGAGGGGCTCTTTCCTTTTCGACAGGCTGCTGCGCCTATGGGACCCTCGACGGGGCCTCATTATTTTGAGCTGGCGGCGGCGGTGATGGCTGGGCCCTTAACACATTTTAGGCCGCATTCAGCGGATGAATATGGAGTCCTCCCCCATTGGGGGAGCCATCTGAGCTCCTACACTCGTGGGGAAATAGGTAGAATGGAAGTAATTCTAGGCGTTCTGAGCAGCCTGCATCTCACACTGAGCGTAGAGCGCCTGAAGTTGTTGTTGGGTCATTTGAGCCATTTCCACTCCATGGATTTCAGCAGGAATGGAAACCGGAAGCTGTAGAGAGCCCATTTGGTATGGTTGAATCATGGGCACCATGCTGGGCATCATCCCAGACTGCATGTAACTATACCCCGGCGGCGGCATAGCCATGGGATCGACAGCGGGATTGACAGCAGTGGCGGTGGGAAAGAGTGTTACTGGGGGAAGAACGGAGCTAGTCCCTCCATCAGCATTTCCTCCGGTGGGAAGAGTTCCCACAACAGTTTCTTTGTCTCCCGCTCCACTCCCAACCACTGGTGGGATTGCACCCCCGGTAGGGGAGTTGTTCTCCATGTTTTCTTCATTAACAGGCGACAGAGCACCCCTGTTGCCTAAAATCCCAGATCTGGTTGCTGTCACCATGAGGCGAGCTGTTGGTGCTACTGTTCACTAGCTCCAAGAGGAAGAATCTGAAGAAGATGAAGATGCAGATGATGGTTTCCCGCAGACGGCGCCAAAAACAATGGTGCGGAAACTTAGAAGGTTGCTTTAACACCAAACACTTTAGATTTGTTTGTGGAAGGGAAAGACCATCACAGGCGTTTAAGCCTCAGGAACTGGGTTTCCTTTTGAGCGTGGGTACTTCCAGCTAGGATAACACCAAGAGTGTAAAGTGTGATTAGGATGCAGCTATAGTGAAGGTAATGCGGAGCTTAGGAAGATGAAGAAAAATGGAGGAAAGTATGCCTAGTTTTAGAATGTAATGTACTGTGTAGAAGATGACTTAGGGAAGAATGCATGGGTTTCTCCCTATTTATATGTTAGAGTGAGGGTACTTTGGGTATTTTGACCAAGTAGTTCCAAACCTGTGTTGCCCTAACACGTGGCGAACCGTGATGGTATGAAAGCAATGTCTGTGAAAAGTGGGCGGCGTGTCAGGTACGAGGTGCGCGTTGCCACTGTGTCAGAGATTGTTGATGAGGGTAGTGCGATAGGAGGCTCAAGATCTGTCATGCAAGCGTACGGATGCCTTACTTGGGGCAGATCTTATCCGAGCACGGGTGACGCTCGAAGGGACGCACGAGAGGGTTTCCTCTGGCAGATGACCCATGAGCGTCAGGTAAGCGAGCGTAAGAAAGAAAGTGCCCTCGTGAAGTGTTCCCCTGGGAAGGATGACCCTGAGGGGTCATAGTACGAGCGTTGAGTTTGACAATGGAACCTTTCGCTTGAACAGTGGGCCGAGACGCATAGGCCTGAATTAGCCAACAAGTGAACGGACCGGGTTGGTCCGCAAGCCCAGTAATGCGAGCGTCCAAGCTCTAAGTCAGTAGATGGCGACACGTGGACGGCTCTGATCCAAGCGCGGGTTTGGGTCTCATCAATATGGTTAGTTAGATTTAGATAATTACAATTATATTACTATATTAGTATTAGTTAATTAAAAAATATTATATTAGAATTAATTAATTTATTAAAAATATTTTATATAAATTATTCAATTATATTGTTTTGTTAATTAGATAAGTTTATGGAATTATAATATGATATTAGTTTAAGAAAGTTTATGAATTTAGATAATTAAAACTATGGACTTATATAATTAGATTTACATTAGGATTGATTTATTGAAAGTTATCTTATGCAACTTGTTCAATTTAAATAATATTTTATTTTACATAATTATAAAAATTTATTAAACTTTTTAAAGTGAATCAATTTGTTGTTTTTTGATTCGTTTTTAGATATATCTTATTATAACATTTTAAATTATAGACCTTAAAATTTAAAAATAGACAACTTATATCATAAAATTTGAATACAATTAATTGATACGTTAATATTAAAACAATACTTGTTGAACTATATATCTTTTTTTGGGTAAGTTGGAGATGTTTTAATTCTACTAAGAGTCCTATTTTAAGTTGATAAGTACTTTCTAAATATAGTTAAATTAATAATTTATAACATGTATTTACATTATTATCCTTGACTAATAGTTATTGACGTAATTATTGTGAGGATATTTTAGGCGATCCTTATTTTGTAAGAAACCAAAAACCCAACTCGTGCTTTTATAAGATATATAGATATATAGAATAGATATAGAAAAGGAAAAAAAAAAAAAAGAAAAAGAAAAGAAAAATAGAGAAGTTTAAAAGTAAAAAGAAACAAATAAGTTTATAATATGATTTATGCATGTATGTTGGTGTGAATTCTTATGAATTCTTAATTTACTTTAGATTTCGACCAATTCTTTCACAAGAAAATTAGTGATTATATATTTTCTTTTTTAGAATTTTCTCGACAAGTTTGATAAGTTTTATGAGAATCCTAACATATAGATTAGTTATAGTCTTACCTTTTTTAAACCCTAAAACGTAAGATGATAAACCTAAAAATGCACATATTTTATTTGGAGAAGTATGATTAACCCAAAATAATATATAGAAATGCTAGGAGTATACAGCCGGATGTTGTTTATAGCCGACAACTTCAACATAATAGTGTCAAATTAATAATTGGAGTTCCACTTTATATAAATCAATATTTATGGGAGAAGATAATTAATTATTTGTGAGAAAAAAGAAGATAATTAATTGTTTGTGAGAAAAATCTCACAGACGTTTGTGAGATAAGCAAAACCCTAAAACGTAAGATGATAAACCTAAGAATGCACATATTTTATTTGGAGAAGTATGATTAACCCAAAATAATATATAGAAATGCTAGAAGTATACAGCCGTATTTTGTTTATAACCGGCAACTTCGACATAATATTGTCAATAAGGGTTGGTTCAAGTGATTAAAGAGTTCTTTCATCGGGATAATGATTCAAGTTCAAATCCCTCTAACCATTTAAGGGTGTGTGTATTTTTTAGAAAAAAAAAACTTCAACATAATTACGTATGAATAGGAAATTTCTAATCAAAATTCGGTTCGGTCGAACCTAACTAATTAAAAGAGTAAATGTATTATACTTATTATTTGATTTGTCACTCTCTCTAATTTTTTTCACTCACCACACCGCTGGTATAAAATACTCATCCCGTCATTATATCGGGTTGGCCAAAACAGACTCAGACTAGACATTTTCAAATATGCTGCATATTCTGCAAAATAAAGTGTAACAGGCTAAGAATTTTTCCTTGGTTAAATCCTAAGTTTTTATTATATATATGAAAAAAGATTAGAAAGTTATCACTAGTAATTTTAGGAGACACATGGGCACATGGCCCTTTGTGCTGATTATCAAAATAAATTAAATTTATAAAAAGAGAAAGGTTGTGAAAAGGTTAAATTATAATAAAGCCTAATTATGATTAATTCAATCGATTGCCAATCATATTTGGCATGAGTGCGCTCATGTCATTGAAATATAATGTGTTTTGGTATTATTGTTCTCTAGGATCGATAGTCCGTACATCTGCCGCCATATAGTACAAGATTACATAAGTTAATTATGATTAATTACATTTAGCCCCCTTTAAAATTCCACATATTACAATTGGACTCCTTAATAGTAATTCTTTTATATTAAATTTTACCTTAAATAAAAATTTAGGGGTATAACGGAAAATTCAAGTTCCAAAATTTATGATAACTCCTAAGCTTAACATAAAACTGATCTAATATAATTTATAAATTTTAAAAATGACGTAAATATAATAAAATAACTAACATAGATCTAATTATAATATTTAAAATTGTAAAAAGTATTAAATGTAATTAACCCTTACCAAAAAAAAAAAAAAAGTGGTGATATCTGGTCAAGCCAAATGTTGAATCGAGAAGCTCGAGTGTCAAGTTGGCTCAACTACTTAGAATTTGTAAATTGTAGAGAATTTGTCGAGAGGTGGGGATACTTGTAGAAGAGAAGAAATTAAATGTAAGCTCGAGGTAACTCGGGACTGGAGGTGGTGTTACCCGGGTTGGCCTCCGACACTCAAGTTAGTATTCGAGTGAAAGAGGTCGAGAAGAGTGCAGTAATTGTGGGAGGTGAAAAGTTGTTACCTGGAGGTGTAAATGTAAGGCATTTATACCCAAGGGTGTAATGATGAGCTCGAATGACGTGAGAGTGTCTCAAATTGATGGCTGCCCCATTAGAATGGTGCATTTAATGCGTGGTCGGTCACTTCCTCTGGGAACTGTAAGTGACCACTTAGCCTCCAGTGTCGAGGGGCATAACCGAGCGCCATGTCCCGAGTAGAAGGTCGGGTGTTGGGCATCTTCAGGAGTCTCGAGGTGTGAGTTTTTGGTCAATAGAAAACGGGTCGAGTGCATAAGGGATTCCACGTGTCACGTATGCAACAGTCCATGCGGATCAATGGGTTCATGCCACGTCAATATCTAAGTAATCTTTTAGCTTCTAGTTAGTAGACCAAGTAAAATAGAAAGATTACAAGCACCATCAAATAGCAAATCGGGCCAAAGATTAGATTAAAAAACCATTTCTCTAGGATCGAGAGGCCGAAATTGTAAGATCGTAAATATTTATATATAAAACTAAAGGAATTATTTGAATATCAAAGTATTAATTTGAATGTGTATGAAACTTAAATAGTATGTGCCTTCTCTAATTCATTCTAAAAGGCAAATTATGATGTGAGAGTTATTCAAATATTATTAGGAAGTAAATAGTTAATATTTATTAGATGTGAGACAGTTAACACACTCTCCACACGTAAGACCCGATCAATCAAAAGTTAACATGAAACATAAAACTTGAACGATGGAAGGTCTACATAGACCGTAAAAACTAAATGCAAAATCTAATTTGCTTTAATACCATGCTACATGTTGCTGGGTGGTGGGTCCAGAACAGTAGGGGTACAGGACTACAATTTAAAATTTTCTTATAATACAAGTATTAAAATATTTCTAAAACATTTTAATACAATAGCGGAAGACTAGCCGGATCCACTCAAGTATATACATGCAATTGATAATAAATTTTAAATCACTTAAGCAGATAAATATCTAACATGCAATTAACACTTAAGAGCATATAATTTATCATGCATAAAATAATATAACTGTAAAATATTACCGTACTGCAAATATGGCTATCTAACGGTATTTTTCCAGTTCCTTTCCCTTTCGTGAGACCGGCAGAGCTTCCCTGCAATAACCCAGAGAAACCATCGGAGTGTGGGCTCCGAAAGTATTTCTCTAAATACTTAGAGAAAATAAAACTTTAAACTAGAAAACCCTTTTCAGGGTTTAATCTCCCGAAATTAGGCGTTTTATATATAAACACCAAATTAAAATTAATTCTAAAATAAATCGGAAATAACTAGGAGAAAAGGGATATGGTTTCAAAGTCGAGAACTCAGCCAAAACCACTCCCAAACTTGTGAGGAAAAATGAAGAGCCAAACCCCCTATTTATAGGGGAAAAACCGAGGGTAAAATGGTAATTTCACACCCCCACTTGCGTGCACAACTTGGACACGAATTCCAAGGTGACTACGTTGAAGCTCTCATCGTCACGAGTCCAACGCCGCCTAGAACGCGTCGATTGGCCACAGGACGCGCCCTCGGTGGTACGTGTGAAGCACCCGCGGCCTAGGGTTCAAATCTTTGAACCGGTCCGACCGAACCCGGTTCGGTCCGGTTCGACACGTAGCCTATCCCTGTTTTGCCACGTGTCCTGGCCGGTCTAACCCTATACGTTTTCGACCCGATCCGATGACCCGTTGACCAGTCCGATCAACCTTCAATCTGGGCCGTCCGTTTGTGCTGACGTGGTGCGATCACAGCCGCACACGTGGCGTGCCACTTAGCGCCCAGTCAGCGCCACCTCACGTTCGTCTACTGACATGGCATGCCACGTCAGCTGCCACATCATCGAACTTTTTTTTTTTTTCCGATGAAAATTTTATTTTCTCCAAAATAAAATTTCGGGTATTTCCAACTCGTGGTACTTTGATTTATTTTCTCAAAATAAATCCTTTGGCTATTTTCAAACACTTTGAAAATTTATTTCTCTTTCTCCTTTTAATGTTTTCTCTTCGGGTTTTCAATTTGGGGCTTGTAGGGGGACTTGTATGACTAATTAATTTTAGCTCCAAACTGATTAATATATTATCAACCCATGATAGTAATTAATTACCATTTAATAATATTTAATTCCACTAAATAAATATTGTTGCACTCTAAAATTAATTAAATTATTCACGAATTTCTCGATCTAGAATAATTTCGCATTTTACTCCTCTGTGTAGATATCCATGAAAAATAAATTGCAACTACTATCAATTATTTTTCTTCTCCAATCTGAAATTTATTGATTCGCCTTAAATTCAAATTCTCTGTATGTGAAACACATTCATAATACAACTTCGGTGACGTATCACGCGAAGTGCTTTGGCCAAAGTCTTAATTCGAACTTTTGCAAATCTATTTCAGGGATATCTTTTACCTTCCAGCAAGGCCACAGATTCCTTGATTAATATAACTCTTTAGCACATTTCATGTTGTCACCAAAAGTACAAAGTATTTTGGCCACCGGTTACAGAGAGCTCACTTCAAGTATATTAAAGTGACTAACACTACATGCCTAAAGCCGAAATATTATCAGGATTAAGAGTACAATGCTTCCTGAGATTTTATTCATTTCTGATAGCAGTATAAAATGAATAATCTCAGTGGTCCAGTTCGATGTTTCCAATCCTATTGAAAATCATCAACGTGTTATAATTGAAATCACCATTCCCTATGATGAAAGACTAATCATCTTATATAACCCCGTTATAGTCTTGACAATAACATATTCTTATCTTACCGACTAGAACTTTAATGACACGTGATTTCGGTGTTCAAAGCCTTTTCCTATGAAACACATTTCATATAAGAATACCACCACACGCCATTAATTATCAATATGTGAAAAACTCATAACTCGCTGTAAATTTAGTTTAATTAATTCAACAAATTGAATTTTCACGGCACTATTCCCAACAATCTCCCACTTGCCCTAACTTCAATTTAGCCACACATCTAAGTCTTATTTCTTTCACATGAGTGTCAAAACTCGTTTTACACTCTTTTGCGCCAATACTTTAGTAAAAGAATCTATTAGATGTTTCTCTGAGCCAACAACTAGGAAATCATGAATCCAATACATCTAACTGGCTGCTTCTCAAGCTACCATGTATTTAACTTCTATGGTGGTTTAAGCAATACAAGTCTGCTTAACATTCCCCAATTAACGGTTTCTCTTTCTAAAGTAAACACGTATTCTGATGTCAAACATCTAGAATACAAATCAGATTGTAAATCCAAATCTGTGTACTCTATTGAAATGAGCTCATCAATATGGTAGACTAGCATATAATATTGAGTTCTTCTCAAGTACTCCAATATACGCTTTTACTACTACCCAGTGTCAGATTCTAGGGTTTGACTAATATCTGTTGACTTAGACTTAATTCATAATAGACATCTGGCCTTGTACATAATATGACATACATAAAGCTTCTGCTGCGGAACTCTAATCATGTCTTCTATCTCTTCAGTTGTCTCAGGAAAATGATTCCGAGATAGATAAATTCCATATCTAAGGGGTAATGAACCTTTCTTGGAATTTGTCATATTATACCTTACCAACATCTTATGTATATATGCTGCAAGTGATAAACCAATCATTTTTATTCTTATGATCACGACGAAAGTCTGATCCTTATAATAGAATTGGTTTCACTTAGGTTTTACGTGTCAAACTGATTTGACATCCGAATCTTGATCACTGACAAAATTCTTGCATCATTCCCAATGAGCCGAATATCATTTATGTACAAAACTAACGTGTTACATTATATCTTGATATCATTTGTACACACATGATTCATAAGACAATTACATAAATCCAAAGAATTTAAATTGTCTCTTTAATTCTGATGTTTCATGATCTAGACGCTTACTTAGGATCATAAATCGATCTATTAAGCTTGCATCATATGCACCTGATTTTTTGCTGTGAAGCCTTTAGGTTGTACCATGTATCTCTTCTTCTTGAAGGTACCCGTTCAAGAACATAGTCTTTACATCCATTTATCTAATCTCATAGTCAATAATGAGATAAAATGGAGAGGATAATAGACTTAAGTATTGGTATAGGCGAGAAGACCTCATAAATGATTTCTTCTTTCTGGGTAAAATCCCTTGCCGTAAGTTTGCTCTAAAGTCTCTACTTTTTCGTCCATTTTCTTCTTTTATTTTCTTGTAGAACCCAATTGCATCTAATGGGTTTAATGCCTTCAGGCACCTCTACAAGTTCAAGAATTTTTTAGAATACTAAGATTCTAATTATGATTCAATAGCTTTCGACCAAACGGTCAGCGTCTATATCACCCACAACTTCATTACACGTGACAGGATCAAATACATTAGATTCAACCACTTGGGTTAATCTTAGGTACCTTGTCAGGTGTCCTGACAATCCTCCCACTACACTGATGCTCTCGTGTACACGTCTCTACATCATATGTTGTATTTGGTACATCACATGTATCTAATATATTTTCAGTTTATCACGGGTTTATGGAGATCAGTATCAAATACTGTTATTTTCTTTTAACACTATTTTGCTTCCATCCTTTGTGGTTATTTATGTAATCATCGTTGAAATATTCACAAACATCTTTTGTGATTTCTCAAATTAAAAAATATACCTCCCCTTGTTCTTCTAGGATAACCTTTGTTCTTTATTCTAACTCGTCAGGATCCATCCTTAACACGCGGACCAGACTATCTCAAATCCAAATATAAGAGACACAGGGTTTTCACCTTAGCTATAGATCCATCAGTGTTTTACAAACTGACTTAGATAGAACTAGGTTTAATATGCATTGTCGTTTTGAGCGCAAGACCCCAAAACGAACTTCGTAAGGTAGCATGACTCTTCATAAATCTTACCATCATTATCAGATTTCTATTTCTCCTTTGCAATACATCCTTGCTAAGACGTATCTCATATAGATAGTTGAGATCTAATCTCATTTGAGAAATTCTATTTATCTCTGAACATAGATACTTATCACTACTTCGATCCAATCAAAGTGCCTTGATATGTTTTCTAGTTTGACTCTTTGACTTCAGTCTTATATTCTTTGAACTCTTCAAAAATACAGACTTAAGTCTCATCAAATAAACATATCTGTATCTAGAGTAATTATTTAAATGAATGATGAAGTACCCAAAACTTTCTCTTGCTTGAACACTCATAGTATCATACGTCCGTATGAACTAACTCAAGCAAGTTCATGGCTTAAATACCTTTTTGTCTTAGAAAAGGCTTCTTGGTCATTTTAACTTTCTAAATAGGATTCGCAGATTGATACTATTTTCAAGTCAATAGGACTCAACAATCAGTATTTGGATCCTATTCAGATTCAATTGACCAATAGATAGGTGCCACGTAGAAGTTTTCCCTCTTAGATGGTAAGTCAAGCTTCTTAATGTTAAACTTAAATTAGGGTTATCATTGAGTATAAAAGACCATCTTTTATTGTGCCAGAGCAAATAAACCTTTTATTTTGTTTAATGGTAAACTTTTGTTCAAAACAAATGGTTGAACCATTAGTTATCAAATAACTTACAAAAATCAAATTTATGTATATATGGCACGTATAATATAAAACCCTATTGCCTAAATACAATACTACAGTCCCTACTGCTAATACAATTAGACTTGTATTATCCTTGAGCAGTAGTTGTGTGTTAGTCGTTTTTCAAACTTCCTGGTTAGTTTGAATCTTCGCAACGAATTGCAAATATGATTAGCTGATCTCAAATTCACACACCAGGGTTCTGGTGAATTTTCAACTAAACATACTTTCAACGTGTAAGATATCTTCATATCTTATCTAAATGGCGTAGCAAACAGACAAACTAAGTACTTTGGACAATTTTTTTTCGAATACTCACTACCACCGAAATAAAAATATTCTTTATTATCATATCTGGTTTTCTATTTCTGAACCTTAGATTGGGAACTTTTCCTTTTATTTTTCTTCCACTCACTGCCTTTCTAGGCCGTGGATATTGATGTCTGATTTAAGAGAACTTTTCCCTTAGTCTATATCACATTTTCTGCCATATTGAGGTCGTTCATTGGTTCAGGTTAGGTTTTTGAAAAAAAAATTATTTAAAATTAATCTTGAATGTTCAAACGACTTAGGCAGAGCCTATAGGATCGTCTCCCCTCTTTTAAGATTGTCTCTTTGAGAACGGAGGCTTTCAATCTCGTTCAGATTAGTTATCATATTCATAATATGATTCTGAACTAGTGATCCTTCAAAAATCTTTAACAAAAACCTTTTTCATTAACTCGTACATTCGTACAATCTTGTTTTCAAATTATGTTCGTATTAGTAGGCATCTCATGCATTTGATACTCACGAACATCTAAAACAGAAGTCAGGATATAAGACTAGCTAGATCATCACACTTGATCCATTTGGAATAAGCATCAATGTCTTTGTTATCCTAATTGACTGTAGTTTTAGAATTTTCTAGATAAGGTTCACTAACTCGTACATTCGTACAATCCTGTTTTCAAATTATGTTCGTATTAGTAGGCATCTCATGCATCTGATTCTCACGAACATCTAAAACAGTTGTCAGGATATAAGACTAGCCAGATCATCACACTTGATCCATTTGGAATCAGCATCAATGTCTTTGTTATCCTGATTGGCTGTAGTTTTTGAATTTTCTAGATAAGGTTCAGTTAGTACGTAAACTTTTGTGTCTCAACACGATGTCAAGATTCATTTCCTAGTCAGCATAGTTGAACCCTTACTAGCCTATTCCCTTAGAGACATATAGTTTGGAGTGGACCAAGAGAGATCGTTATTATAAAACTGAAATAAATGAATAAAAGCAAGTTATGATTATGCATTTCACTTTCTTCTGCGTCTAACCAATAAATGAAATCCACGTAAGCATTTTGGTCTACGCAATGGTGACTTAACTAACTACAGTTGACTCCCCGGAGGCGAGGTCAAAAACCGCTTAGAAAAGCAAGAACTATTCTTAATTAATGTGCCACCTAGGTAACTCTTACCAAACATTGTTAATCCACCATGTCAACCCTTGGCCTCTAAGTAAATGTAACAGATTTCCGAAGGGAGGTTAATACATTACTTAGTCAAGTGTGCACCATTACCTAGAAGTCTGTACGAGTAGGTCAAGACACTCCACGGAGGCGTGGTCGAGCTGACTTTCCCCGTATTTCATTCTATCCGAAGAAGTCTAATCTTGTATACTGCGAATATATACCTGCCGTAGGGAGTAGTATATATTCACTATACTATAAACGGGTAATGGAGGCCGTGAGCATCCAACTCTTTTCATCTCGCTCCCACTTGAATTTTTAAACAATGTGGATTATCTTTTATCATATAATCACTTTTGGCGTCTTATTGTCGGAAGTGATTAATCTTATTAATACGCTCCCACTAGGATTATTAAATCACATTTAAAATTCCTATAATATTTTAAGGCAATTTAATAACTATTTATTAATTAGGCCGAAAAATATTAGTCCAATTATGTATTGCATCTAACCTCTATTAAACATTATTTATCTAATCACATTAACTAAAATATGTATAATTGAAAAATAGCATAATATCTCATATTATCATGATCATGCCCTAAAATAAAATAATTGAGCATACTTTCATAAAATTATCACATAATTAACATGCTTCAAAATAAATGGCATAAAATAAACATGTTATAAATAAATTATCTCATAATTTAAATCATGTTTACTAATTCAGTCATTTTTTAGGGAAAGCAATTAAATTGTCTCCCAAATAAATACCATTTCATGTAAATTCCCAGGAAAGACTGGAGGGGTCACAAACGGTCCCACTTAAAAATCAGTCTCCTTTGACAGAATTTACGTGCACAGTAACATATTTAAAATTATGCACCGCATGCATCATATCAATGCATGTATATATCAAGAGCACGGCTCTGATACCAGTTGCTGGGTGGTGGGCCCAGAACAGTAGCGGTCCGGGACCACATTTTAAAATTTTCTTATAATACAAGTATTAAAATATTTCTAAAACATTTTAATACAATAGCCGAAGACTAGCCGGATCCACTCAAGTATATACATGCAATTGATAATATATTTTAAATCACTTAAGCAGATAAATATCTAACATGCAATTAACACTTAAGAGCATATAATTTATCATGCCTAAAATAATATAACTGTAAAATATTACCGTATTGTAAATATGAATATTTAACGACATTTTTCCAGCTCCTTTCCCTTTCATGAGACCGACAGAGCTTCCCTGCAATAACCCCATAGAAACCCTCGGAGTGTGGGCTCTGAAAGTATTTATCTAAATACTTAGAGAAAATAAAACTTTAAACTAGAAAACCCTTTTCAGGGTTTAATCTCCCGAAATTAGGCGTTTTATATATAAACACCTAATTAAAATTAATTCCAAAATAAATCAGAATTAACTAGGAGAAAAGGGATATGGTTTCAAAGCTGAGAACTCGGCCAAAACCTCTCCCAAACTTGTGAGGAAAAATGAAGAGCCAAACCCCCTATTTATAAGGAAAAAACCGAGGGTAAAATGGTAATTTCATACCCCCACTTGCGTTCATAACTTGGACATGAATTCCAAGGTGACTACGTTGAAGCTCTCACCTCCACGAGTCCAACGCCGCTGAGAACGAATCGATTGGCCACCGGACGCGCCCTCACGCGCCACCTGAAGGTGGCACGTGTGAAGCACATGCGGCCTAGGGTTTCAATCTTTGAACCGGCCCGACCGAACCCGGTTCGGTCCGGTTCGACACTTGGCCTATCCCTGTTTTTCCATGTGTCCAGACCAGTCCGACCCTATCCGTTTCCGGCCCGATCCGACGACCCGTTGACCTGCCCGGTCAACATTCAATCTGGGCTGCCCGCTTGTGCTGACGTGGCGTAATCATAGCCGCATACGTGGAGTGCCACTTAGCGCCCAGTCAGTGCCACCTCACACCCGTCTACTAACGTGGCATGCCACGTCAGCTGCCACATCATCGAACTTTTTTTTTTTCCCGATGAAAATTTTATTTTCCTCAAAATAAAATTTCGGGTATTTCCAACTCTTGGTACTTTGATTTATTTTCTCAAAATAAATCCTTTGCCTATTTTCAAACACTTTGAAAATTCATTTCTCTTTCTCCTTTCAATATTTTATCTTCGGGTTTTCAATTTAGGGCTTACAAGGGGACCTATATGACTAATTAATTTTAGCTCCAAACGGATTAATATATTATCATCCCATGATAGTAATTAATTACCGTTTAATAATATTTAATTCCACTAAATAAATATTGTTGCACTCTAAAATTAATTAAATTATTCACGAATTTCTCGATCTAGAATAATTTCGCATTTTACTCCTCTGTGCAGATATCCAAGAAAAATAAATTACAACTACTATCATTTATTTTTCATCTCCAATCTGAAATTTATTGATTCGCCTTCAATTCAAATTTTCTGTATGTGAAACACATTCATCATACAACTTCGGTGACGTATCACGCGAAGTGCTTTGGCCAAATTCTTAATTCGAACTTTTGCAAATCTATTTCAGGGATATCTTTTACCTTCCAACAAGGCCACATATTCCTTGATTAATATAACTCTTTAGCACATTTCATGTTGTCACCGAACGTACAAAGTATTTTGGCCACCGGTTACAGAGACCTCACTTCGAGTATATTACAGTGACTAACACTACATGCCTAAAGCCGAAATATTATCAAGATTAAGAGTACAATGCTTCCTGAGCTTTTATTCATTTTAGATAGCAGTATAAAATGAGTAATATCAGTGGTCCAGTTCGATGTTTCCAATCCTATTGAAAATCATCAATGTGTTATAATTAAAATCACCATTCCCTATGATGAAAGACTAATCATCTTATATAACCCCGTTATAGTCTTGACAAGAATATATTCTTATCTTACCGACTAGAACTTTAATGACACATGATTTCGGTGTTCAAAGCCTTTTCCTATGAAACACATTTCATATAAGAATACCACCACACGCCATTACTTATCAATATGTGAAAAACTCATAACTCGCTGTAAATTCAGTTTAATTAATTCAACAAATTGAATTTTCAGGGCACTATTCCCAACACATGTATGTGTTTTAACCTAGTTTATCTTTAGTTTATGAGGTAAGTGACACGGCACTCTCCGAAAGCACCACGTGTGTCACGTGGCATACTGACTAAGAAGTGACACATAGGCGGTACTCTCCATGTGGAGTGGCACGACATCACGACACATCACCTAAGAAACAGGTCGATGATTCTCGACCACCAGTTCTCCAACCGGTCGATGAGCTCTCCCAAGATACCACATCGACCAGACAAGGCACTCGAGTAACGCTCCCCAGTGGGACCTCTTGACCACAAGGGCCTCTCGACCACCTAATCTATCGACCCCACGAGTCGTATAGCTAGGTGTCCAGTATATGGTTAAGGGCTCAAGACACCTTGAAAGTACAAGCGGACCAAGTCTGACATCAAGGCACCGTACAGTACTTATTGTTCCCTAACAAACTGTCTAGAGCATTAAATGCACCTCCTGTGTATGAACAGATGTTACACACCTACCTTGAGCTTATAAATATCCTCAGCATTTATGGTATTGGTAAGCAAGTTCACTGTTCATTCGGCAGTCCCTACTTTCTCTACATTATATCTTGAGCAAGTACCTAACTTGAGCGTCGGAGTGCTAAATCTGGGATAAACCCCCATTTTCCCTAGTTTGGCCTTAGCATAAGTTTCCTATTCCTTTGCAGATTTCCCTCGAGAGTTTTCCCCTTTAAAAATTCTAAGTGATTCGGGCTCCCGGAATCGACCATTTTCGCCCGATCGATTTCGAGCACGATCATTTTGGCACCATCTGTGGGAAAGTCTTGAGCAAAATCCATCTTCTAGAAACTATGAGAATTAGAAGTGGAAGGACGTTTGACGCTAAAGTTCAAGAGCTTACAAACGCAGTAGTTGCCGCGGGAACCAGTACAGCCCATCCTCAGGCAGGAGATAACCTGATGGGGGTACATCTCCAAGATGATTTACTCTGAGCCTGAGCTAGAGGACTACCTGGCTCGATGTTCGGCGGAAGCCGTTGCAACCGCAGCGGAAGGAAGGGTGTTAGGAATAGTGCCCTAGAAAGCCGATTGTATATCCGCTTTGTACTTTTCCTTATTGTAATCACAGGCAATCTTTGAATAAAATAACGAATTGAGGCAACACTTCTTTATATGCTCTTGTTTGGTATGCGTTTACTTTAGCTGTGCATGTATGAGAACTCCCCTAATCCTGATGACTTTAGGACTCTACCATTTAGGTGAAATGGTTCATGAAACGAGCCCTATATCACATAAGTCATGATTAGTAAAATACTCCAAGCCGATGAGTCCTACAGACAGTGGGAGTGTCAACCTGACTCCTCTAAGGCTTGCTTATGGGATCACGCCCTTAAGAAGGACCACCTTGTTTCATGGAGGTGTAAAGTGTATAGTTGATACGTGCGTGATACATGAGGGTGCTTACTTTAATAAGTAAGTTCACTGAGGTGCCCCGTGTGAGAACATTCCTAAATGGGAAAGGAAGTTTCTATTTCAGGAAATGGAAACTTCCAGATTAGGAAATATCTCACGAGTCATTGATGTGATTAATTGATCCTTAGACTTGAGGTTCCTTGTCACTTTATGAGTTAACTCTGTAGTCTTAGGTATAAGCTTTAAAGGGTGTCGCCTTAGACAACTGATTCAAGGCTTATGCTGGGGCTGCACAAGTGATTCATGAAAGTGAATGAGAATCAAGAAAGGACCTACACTTGCATTTGCAAGGTGATCTCTTATTGTGTAAGTCATTCATATGCCATATGGAGTCCTTGGCCAAGGCAGTAGATCAAGACATCAAGAAAAGGGTTTCTTGGATTGAGATCAAATGGATATGAAATGCACTTAGCTTTAAGACCGGATTATTAGGGTTCTGATTATTCCCTTGCCCTAGATCTTGGTTGAGAGATAGTAAGTAGGAGGATTGTATCTCACATGAATCAATGACTTAAAGGTTCTGTCGAATCCGAACATTCCAATTCAGCTAGGGGTTAAACACCTGTTGCTAGACTATGGTCGTTTAATCTGTGGACTGATTAATTAATTAGTGAATTAATTAATTAGGGTCACTGCTAATTGAATTGAGAACCTAGAGGGTCACACACAACAACTTGGTTACATGAGTTGAGGCTTGAAAATGATTAAACGAGTTAATCGGACCAAGAGGGTTCCACACGTGTGAATTCACACGTGTGGCTCGCGTGAGTGACACGTGTCACTGTGACACGTGTCACACACGTGTGATAATATATATATGTGTTAAATAATTAATTAGTTAATTATTTAATAGACTTTGGTTTAATTTTGAATTAAAAAGAAAGTCTAATTTTGGAGAAAATGATCTAGTTAATTAATTACGAATTAATTAATTAGATAAAAATAAGTTATTTATTTTATAATAAATAAAGTATAAAATTATCCAAAAATAGTTTGGATATTTTTGAGCTCTCTTAAAAGTTGACTAGAAATAGAATTCAAAGTCAAAGTTGGAAAATACTTGATGATCAAGTAATAGGAGAGAGAGGAACCAAATCCTAGTCCAATATGGACTAGTTTCGGCCGTCCCTCCCCTTTCCTATATATAGGGGAGCTCATGCTCCCCTTTAGAGCTAATGGACAATTCTTGGTTCATGTGTTGAACACCTTCCTTTCTCCAAGATTAAATTAAACCCTAGGTTAAGCCTAAACACTAATTAGAGAACTAGCATCCTTACTAATTAGATTGTGATCAAGTTGGTGGACTTTCTCTAGAGACTTCAAGTTAGAAGTTTGAAGATTCGAGCTTTACCAAGGAGAGGGGATCAAGCCGCGAGAAGAGCGTTCTTGGGTGGCTTGAAACGCTTCAAGAAAGAATAAAAGAAAAGTAAGTTTTCTATCTTTACGAATTTGGTTACACGATTGCGAGTTCAAGGTCCTTTTGTTGGAAAAAATTTTTAAATTCCGCTGCTTTCTGATTCTGTTTTCCAACAAGTGGTATCAGAGCCACCTCGTTAATCGTGTTTCTAATTCGTCTCAATTATACTGAATTTGGTAGAAATTCTTGGGCTTGATGCGATTGAGTATTTGTAATTGTTTTAGAAAGCCTGAATTACGAAACTGTATTTTTCCTGAAAGTTTCTGAAAATTGGTTTTTATAAAATTTGATTTTGAAAAACAATTTTAGATTTGAAACTGTATAAACTGTTTTTGGATTTCTTGGATTGGTTTTGCTTTTGAACGAAAACACGAAACGAAAGCCCGGAACACGATGAACACGTGAAACCCCGCGCGCGAAGGAGTCGCGCGCGCGGGCTTCGCGCGCCACCCTCCCGCAACCGCGCGGGAGGCCCTCCCGCACGGCGTCCGCCCGTCGCCGCCCAGGCCTGGCCGGGACAGACCGGCCAGCCTCTCAGCTCCTCCCGCACGCCTGTGCGGGAGCGTCCCGGGCGCGCCTAGGCGCGCCCGCCCAGGGCGGCCGAGACTGGCCGCCCACCGCCCAGCAGGGCACGCGCGCGCGGGGCGCGCGGTATGCGCGCGCAGTGCGCGCACTCGCCTGGCCTTGGCCGGGCGCTGTGCGCGCCTGCCGTGCGCGTCCGCGCGCGCTTGCGACGCTGTGCCCCGTTTCGCGCACGGGTCCCGTTTTCGTGATCCGGCCTTTTCGTGTTTCGTGCAATCCAGTCCCAATTTTTTATTTTAATTTTAAAATTTTATTTTTGAATATTTATTTTAATTTTTGAATAAAACTTAAAATTGGGATTTTTTGAGAAATTGAAGCGGTTTATATTTTGGGAAAATACATCTTGATAAAATTATTAATTTTCAGAAATTAATTGGAATTTTATTTGTTTTGGTAATTTGGGATTTATTGAAAACTTTTATAAATAAAACTCGCATCAAGTCGTGTTTTAAGCTATTAGAGCTTAAAGCGAGAATTTTAATTTATTGGTTAAATTTCAATTCTTGCAAAAGCATGTTAGGTGATCATGGGTTTAGATCTATGTATGGTTTTAATTTATGCACATGGATGGTTTAAATTGGGGTTGGAGCCCTATAGTTGCGTTTTTCAATTGAGGTTGGAGCCTCACTTATGTGCGTACTGTTATGTGATTTATTATGTGGCTTTCCATATTACTGTTTTTGAGGCCGGGGTATGCCCCGTGTAATTGTCTATGGCCAATATGAAGATTGAGCCTTATTACTTTATGTCTTTTTCTTTTTATTGTAATTTGAGAGTAGAGATAGGTGGTGAGGTTTTATTTTCATTTTGGAGACAATGCACCCATGGAGTAAGATGGACCACATTCAAGTAACAAGGAGGCCATAAGTGAAGACCCCTCAAAATGTTAGGGAGGGGAATCTCAATTGTTAAATGTAATAGAGATAGGGCTCGTATTTTGTTACTGCTTTCCCTTATGTGATTTGAACTGTTTATGTGGCATGTATGTTAGAACTTGTGATTGTGGAGTGGCTCCCACATATCACGCATAAGATAGGTAGAACCCATGATCATTACATGTTAGTATCATGCTAGGACATGTTATCTGTTTATGTGCTTGTTTGAAATGCATTTAAGTGTACTTGCATTAATCAAGACTAATAAAATTGGATAACATATATGTTGGTGAGGTCGAACCGGACAACTCTCCGGTTGATTCGAAAATTCCCATTAAATATTAAGCTAATTTCGAACAAATAGGTGTTTAATTCGAGATGCAAGTTTTGAATTAAATTCCTAGCATTCCATCAATAGGTTTTAAGTTTAGTAGGTAAAGCTAGTTATTGTCCGCGAGTCGTGGGATAGCTAGTGGAGCTTATTAGTTCTTAGTTACCTAATTAATCATTTTAAATGATCAATATTTCGTGGTCAATTTTGGCAAGGGCGATGTCCGCGAGTCGTGGGTCGTTCGAACTAAGTTTTGGTCATGATCTTATGATTGATGGGTCTAGCTTAACGCCTAAGTAAATATGGATGTCGCACGAGTCGTGGGTCCACATTGAAAGATAGGTGATGCAAAAACAATTACTAAGAGTTCTAAAGGTGTTAGAATTGGTAAGTTGTACCTACCTAGGGTTCTTACTAAGAATGTCCGCGAGTCGTGGGTTCGAGGTAAAATGCCTAGGATCTTAGTACCCATTGGGAAACGTGTTCCTCTTAGATCTTTGGGAATTATAGATCTTTGAAAAACAGTGGGAGCTACATTAGATTAAAGACCTTATCTTTTGTATATCGTTATAATTCAGCATGCTCACTAGTTCTCTGTTTTACCATTTAGGTCGTAGATTCTGTGATTCTCTACGTGTTTTGAAATGGCAACCAAAAACCCTCTTGTATCGATCCTCGAGTCAAATAAGTTGACTGGTCCCAACTATTCTGATTGGCTGAGGAATCTAAAAATCATTTTAGATTCTGAGAAGAGAACTTATGTTCTCTTCGAAGGGGAGCCCACTCCTGAAGGGGAGGCTCCCACTCGGGCCGAGCGGGATGCGATTCAGAAGTGGAAGGATGATAATCTCCAAGCCCGATGCCTTATGTTGGCTAACATGTCTCCGGACTTGCAAAGACAACATGAGGCCATGGAATTTGCTTGGGAGATTTACGACCACTTAGAGCAACTTTACCGCCCTCATGAACGTGTTACAAGGTATAACACTTCAAAGGAATTATTCCACTTGAGAATGAGGGAAGGTTCAAGTGTCCATGAATATGGACTCAAGTTTCTTGCCCTTACTGAGAAACTTGCTTCCATGGACATGCCGCTGAAAGATGAGCTTTCAGTGGATTTGTTGCTAGCTTCGCTCCCACCATCATTCAACCCATTTGTCCTTAACTTCAACATGAATCATGCTGGTGCTACTGTAGCTGAGCTGATTAGTCAGCTTGTGACTGCTGAAAGCACGATCAAGAAGGACAATAAGGTTTTGATGGTGAATGCTCCATCTTCCTCTTCTGGGCCTTCTAAAGGTAAGGGCAAGAAAGCCCAAAAGAAGAAGAAGAAACCCCTTAGGCCCACTGGTGGCATTTCGAAGGGGAAGGTCCAAAAGAAAAAGCGTGATCAGAAAGAGGATGTTTGCTTCCATTGTGGCAAAGCGGGACATTGGAGGAGAAACTGCCCAGAGTACAAGGCTACTCTAAAGAAAGGTATCTTTCTCGTTGAAGTAAATCTTTCTATTAATTCTAGTTCTTGGGTACTTGATACCGGTTGTGGAACTCATATCTGTAATGATGTACAGATGCTAAGTGAAGTCCAACAACTCAAAGAAGGAGAATGTGTCTTGAAGATCGGCGATGGCTCAAACGTTGAAGCTCGAGCTTTAGGCACAATTAGATTAGATTTAGGTAGTTTTGAGTTAGTATTAAACAAAGTCCTTTATGTACCGAACATTATTCGTAATATAATTTCAATTCCAATATTAGATTGTGAAGGTTATGAAACTTATATTAAGAATGGTAAATACTTTATCAAACGGAACAACTCTTCCGTTCATATCGGTATTCTAAGTAATGGACTTTACCTAACTCAAAATATCAATATTATGAATATACAACGAGAAACAAAGCGTAAGAGAGATGACAAAGTTTCAGCTCCCTTATGGCACGCTAGATTAGGACACATTTCCAAGAACAGAATTAGCAAGATAAACACTTTAGGATCATTCTCTGAAAATGATCTCAAAGAGTTAACTTCTTGCGAATCCTGTCTCAAAGGAAAAATGTCCAAAGTTCCTTTTAAAGGAACCGTGGAACGTGCCACTAAGGTTCTGGATTTGATCCATACTGATGTTTGTGGACCGCTTAGTGTAAGCACAAGAAACAATCATCAGTATTTCATAACCTTCACTGACGACTTTAGTCGGTATGGTTATGTATACTTAATGAAGTATAAATCTGAAGCTTTTGAGAAATTCTTAGAATTTCAAAAGGAGGTTGAGAACCAAACTGGTCACAAGATCAAAGCACTTCGATCTGATCGAGGAGGCGAATATCTTAGTGAAGAATTCCTTAATCATCTCAAGGATAATGGGATTATCTCTCAGTGGACTCCTCCGGGAACTCCTCAGCTTAATGGAGTTTCTGAGAGAAGGAATAGAACCCTACTTGATATGGTTCGTTCCATGATGAGTTTCACTGACTTACCACCTTCTTTCTGGGGTTATGCCCTAGAAAGTGCAGCAAAGATTTTGAATCTTGTTCCCTCTAAGTCAGTCCCCAAGACGCCCTATGAAATGTGGCATGGTAAAATCCCTAGTTATTCTTACTTAAGAATTTGGGGTTGTCCTGCTTACGTGAAGAGGACAGTGGGAGATAAGTTAGAATCTCGTTCTAACTTGTGCTACTTTGTAGGTTATCCTAAGGAATCCATAGGATACTACTTCTATGATCAATCTGAACAAAAGGTGTTTGTTTCTAGAAATGCCACTTTTCTTGAGGAACCGTTCCTTAAAGAAAAGAAGGGCAAGATCATAGAATTAGAAGAAGTACAAAGTGACCCCACACCACCCACTGAAGAAACGTCCCACTCTGATCAACTACAACCAATCACGAATTTCGATACACACGAAAATCCTCCTCTAAAGCGTTCTGAACGTACTCCTAGACAGCCGGAGAGATGGTATGGATTCCTCCATGAAATCTCTCAAAAGGATAATGATCCTTTAACATATGAGGAGGCACTTTCAGATTCTGACTCTGAACAGTGGATAGAAGCCATGAAATCCGAAATGGATTCCATGAACTCCAACCAAGTTTGGACCTTGGTAGATTTGCCTGATGGGGTCAAACCCATAGGTTGCAAATGGATCTTTAAGAGAAAGCTTGGAGTTGATGGAAGCATTGCAGCCTACAAAGCAAGATTGGTTGCAAAAGGATTCACTCAAAGACCCGGCGTGGACTTTGACGAAACCTTTTCACCAGTTGCAATGCAAAAGTCCATTCGAATCATGCTTGCCATTGCTGCATATTATGACTATGAGATATGGCAAATGGATGTGAAAACTGCCTTTCTCAATGGTGACATTGACAAAGACATTTATATGGAGCAACCCATAGGTTTCACATTCAGTGGGAGTGAGCAAAAGGTTTGCAAACTCCAAAGATCAATCTATGGATTGAAACAGGCTTCTAGGAATTGGAACATTCGATTTGATGAATCAGTCAAAGCGTTTGGCTTCATCCAAATTTCGAATGAATCATGTGTGTATAGAAAGGAATTGGAGACCTCAGTGCAATTCTTAGTGCTTTATGTTGATGACATCCTTCTTATTGGGAATTCGAAAGATGACATGAAAGTGACTAAGTTATGGTTATCGAACCAATTCGAGATGAAAGATCTTGGTGATGCGTCCTATATCCTTGGAATTAAAATCTATAGAGATAGATCTAGAAGGTTAATAGGACTATCACAGTTGATGTACATTGACAAAGTATTGAAGAGATTCAATATGGAGTCAGCAAAGGTTAAGAACCTTCCTATGAGTGTAGGAACATGTCTTTCAAAGAAGATGTGTCCTAAGACTAACCTTGAGAAGGAAAGAATGACTCATACACCTTATGCATCAGCAATAGGTAGCATAATGTATGCAATGTTATGTACTCGACCGGATGTGGCTTATGCACTTAGTGTAACAAGTCGTTTCCAATCTGACCCTGGAGATGGTCACTGGGCTGCCGTGAAGAATATTCTTAAGTACTTGAAAAGTACTAAAGATTTATTCTTAGTTTACGGAGGTCAGAAAGATCTTACTGTCGAAGGATACTGCGATGCAAGCTTTGCATCTGACTTAGATGATTTTAAGTCAATGTCAGGATACATTTTCTGCCTGAACGGCGGAGCAGTGAGTTGGAAGAGTTCCAAGCAAACAACCACTGCAGATTCGACCACTGAGGCCGAATACTTAGCTGCAAATGATGCAGCTAAGGAAGGTGTTTGGATTAGAAACTTCATTCAAGAGTTGAATGTTGTTCCTAGCATGAAAGACCCCATTACTGTGTTTTGTGACAACACTAGGGCGGTTGCTCAAGCAAGAGAACCAAGATCTCACCAACGGACCAAGCACATAATGAGGAAGTATCACCTAATCCGTGATATTATCAAGAGAGGAGATGTGCAAATTGAGAGGGTCACATCAGCAGAGAACGTGGCAGATCCACTTACTAAACCCCTTAGTCGAGAAGCTTTCCAAGGTCATCTTCAGAAGATGGGACTTAGAATAGCTTTAGAATGGCTTTGACGGGCAAGTGGGAGATTGTTAGGAATAGTGCCCTAGAAAGCCGATTGTATATCCGCTTTGTACTTTTCCTTATTGTAATCACAGACAATCTTTGAATAAAATAACGAATTGAGGCAACACTTCTTTATATGCTCTTGTTTGGTATGCGTTTACTTTAGCTGTGCATGTATGAGAACTCCCCTAATCCTGATGACTTTAGGACTCTACCATTTAGGTGAAATGGTTCATGAAACGAGCCCTATATCACATAAGTCATGATTAGTAAAATACTCCAAGCCGATGAGTCCTACAGACAGTGGGAGTGTCAACCTGACTCCTCTAAGGCTTGCTTATGGGATCACGCCCTTAAGAAGGACCACCTTGTTTCATGGAGGTGTAAAGTGTATAGTTGATACGTGCGTGATACATGAGGGTGCTTACTTTAATAAGTAAGTTCACTGAGGTGCCCCGTGTGAGAACATTCCTAAATGGGAAAGGAAGTTTCTATTTCAGGAAATGGAAACTTCCAGATTAGGAAATATCTCACGAGTCATTGATGTGATTAATTGATCCTTAGACTTGAGGTTCCTTGTCACTTTATGAGTTAACTCTGTAGTCTTAGGTATAAGCTTTAAAGGGTGTCGCCTTAGACAACTGATTCAAGGCTTATGCTGGGGCTGCACAAGTGATTCATGAAAGTGAATGAGAATCAAGAAAGGACCTACACTTGCATTTGCAAGGTGATCTCTTATTGTGTAAGTCATTCATATGCCATATGGAGTCCTTGGCCAAGGCAGTAGATCAAGACATCAAGAAAAGGGTTTCTTGGATTGAGATCAAATGGATATGAAATGCACTTAGCTTTAAGACCGGATTATTAGGGTTCTGATTATTCCCTTGCCCTAGATCTTGGTTGAGAGATAGTAAGTAGGAGGATTGTATCTCACATGAATCAATGACTTAAAGGTTCTGTCGAATCCGAACATTCCAATTCAGCTAGGGGTTAAACACCTGTTGCTAGACTATGGTCGTTTAATCTGTGGACTGATTAATTAATTAGTGAATTAATTAATTAGGGTCACTGCTAATTGAATTGAGAACCTAGAGGGTCACACACAACAACTTGGTTACATGAGTTGAGGCTTGAAAATGATTAAACGAGTTAATCGGACCAAGAGGGTTCCACACGTGTGAATTCACACGTGTGGCTCGCGTGAGTGACACGTGTCACTGTGACACGTGTCACACACGTGTGATAATATATATATGTGTTAAATAATTAATTAGTTAATTATTTAATAGACTTTGGTTTAATTTTGAATTAAAAAGAAAGTCTAATTTTGGAGAAAATGATCTAGTTAATTAATTACGAATTAATTAATTAGATAAAAATAAGTTATTTATTTTATAATAAATAAAGTATAAAATTATCCAAAAATAGTTTGGATATTTTTGAGCTCTCTTAAAAGTTGACTAGAAATAGAATTCAAAGTCAAAGTTGGAAAATACTTGATGATCAAGTAATAGGAGAGAGAGGAACCAAATCCTAGTCCAATATGGACTAGTTTCGGCCGTCCCTCCCCTTTCCTATATATAGGGGAGCTCATGCTCCCCTTTAGAGCTAATGGACAATTCTTGGTTCATGTGTTGAACACCTTCCTTTCTCCAAGATTAAATTAAACCCTAGGTTAAGCCTAAACACTAATTAGAGAACTAGCATCCTTACTAATTAGATTGTGATCAAGTTGGTGGACTTTCTCTAGAGACTTCAAGTTAGAAGTTTGAAGATTCGAGCTTTACCAAGGAGAGGGGATCAAGCCGCGAGAAGAGCGTTCTTGGGTGGCTTGAAACGCTTCAAGAAAGAATAAAAGAAAAGTAAGTTTTCTATCTTTACGAATTTGGTTACACGATTGCGAGTTCAAGGTCCTTTTGTTGGAAAAAATTTTTAAATTCCGCTGCTTTCTGATTCTGTTTTCCAACAAAGGGCCCCAGTCTTCCTGGAGAGGCCCGACCAACCACGGTCACACAATTGATAGGCCCGACCCATTATGCTTCCGCATATAGCCCCCCAGTGATGTAGCGCCCCAGCGCGTGACACCACATCCCCTGCACTAAGACCCGACCCGCATATGAAATGGGTAATCCATACACAGACCAGATCAGAGTGAACGGGGACTCAACTCACTCATTATGCTAGGCGGGAGCTAACCTTCAAAACCAAATAAACAATAATCAGAAATAATAACAAAGTAAGGTAATATGAGCAGAAGCAAAATCATAACAATAACATATACAATGAGCTCACTGGCTCTAAATAAAACAAGAAGGGGTTACGAGTCCCAAACACTAACAATGAATGACCGACACGGCCTAATAATCAAACATTAAAGCGCTCACAAATGTTCATAATCATAAATGGCAATTAAATGATATGAGTGTAAGTGTGGAAGAAAATCTATACAAGACCGTAAGACTCTACAGACTCGAATTCCTGCCTAGCACTCCAAAACCTGCAAGAGAAAACTGAAAACAGACCGAGTTCAGTCTTTAAGAGACTAGTGGGTATAAAACGGGGCATAATACAATAATATTGCAGAATTTAAACACATACATGCAAGTTATAATCATGTACGAGGTTTGAAACATTTCCCAAGTGGGTGAAACAAGAAAAGCAATGTGTGGTATTATAACGATCAATTCCTTCATTCATTCTTTCATTAGGTCATTACATGAAGCCCGGAGGGTGGGCAAAGTCTCCAACCTTCTCCTCGTGTGTGCATTATTCATTCATTTATTAACGATCACACAACATTCTTTCATGCATAATCATTCATTCATTTATTCGTTCGTTCATTAATTCAATCAATCATTTACCCCTTTTTCCTCTGGTTAGTGGACGAACTCAGCCAAAGACCCGTCCACCCAATCATTGTGGCTAGTGAGGTTCATGACTCCCAAATGGTCCGGTTCCCATTCCTTTCTAACCTCCTAGCGAGGGCCGATATCGTTGTCATTGTTGGAACGTGTGCACGGGATCACCGTCAGCCCATTCTTTCCCGGATAGCCACATACACATTGCCCCAGGGCCCCCATTCAGTGCATTTGATCATGTCTCGCCAAAACATTAGGTAAGGATTCATTAAGAAAAAGCTTTAACGTTAAATCAATGACTCTTTAAAATGACTCGATATATATATATATATATATATATATATATATATAGTACTTTGGCTTAAAACTTACACATTGGGTATATCGGGTCATTATTTATCTAATAGAAGAGAAACCACCTGGTTACGCCTAGCCGAATAATACCAAGAAAAAATGAAGACTTGAAGATAGCCTATGAACCAGACATGTCTCTGCCCTGTAGAAAACTATACAAAAAGGCAACACGCTGCATTCGTGAGACTGAAGACTCCAAATGAACCATATATGACGTACGACAATGCATTAACATGATATGACATGCACGAGTAATAACAATGTGCTATGAAGATGTTCATGTGCACAATTAATGCTACGTAGACACGTAAACGAGCCAATCATTCATTACATTACTAAATCGTGTCCATTCATTATTATTCGTTCATTCAATATCATTCGTTCATTCAATATTCAATTCATAACACATTATAATACATGTTAACAATGCATAGAAATCAATTGAGGTGAAAGGAATCCATTAAACATATAAAGAATGCTGTAATTGCAAACAAGGTCACATTGTAGCACTTAAATTTTTCACACACGAAAGTCACGTTTACACCTCGTAAATCAAGCCATAAAATTCATAAACATATCATAACATATCATTTAATAAGCCATTAGTATCATAGATACAAGTTTGAGGCAAAAGAGATCAATTTAATTACATACGGAAGTCAATAAAGTGAAAGGAGCGCAAGAAAATGGATTTTGGTAAAAGCTGACAGTTTTTTGAATTTGGTAAGTTGTAGAAAAATGGGAATATCTCAAGTTCTAGGGGTTGAAATCAGGTTTTGTTTATTGGATATGAAACTAGAAAAACAGGGCTTTCTGATGATATATGGCTTGAACTTGATTCAAAGCGATTTGAAAATGGTGTAAGCTTGAAGTGAGGTGAAAACAGATTTTTAGCGAAGTGGCGACACCAAAATAGATCAGTTATATCTCACAATAAATGTATTATTTTAATGTGATTCCAATGGGATAATACTCTACACTTCAACGGATTTTTGTGGTTAAAATGTCAGGTCAAACGGAGCTCGTTTGGATAGGTAACGGCGAACAAAATGATACATATGTGCAGGCCTTGTCTCTCCTTTAGTGTAAATGCATACATGGATGTGGCTCAACACAGACGCAAAATCGTCTTATAGACATGGGTGTGTCTCTTTCCATGGCCAAAATAAGACACGGTTGTGGCTGAGGTCAGAAACTCAGCCTCAAGTTATTCTTGGAGGACACGGGCGTGTCCTCCTTCGCGCAGGTATGCAGATGCGGGCGTATCTGCCCTAATCCATCATCTTCTCCACGAAATTCCTGCATATTTCCCCTGTTTCTCCCCCATAACAACAACATCAATAGGGGCGTACGTGAAAGGAAGCAAAAACCATGCAAATACATCTCAAAATTCAAGTAATGTAGCCCTACACTCAAGTCATGTACATAGCAACCACAAAAATGCACATTCAAAATCTAAGTTTCAAGCTTTCAAGCTCAAGGTACATTAATGGTGGTTTAATATACAATCAAGCTCGATGAATTTCAAACACAATAATGCATAAAAGGAGCACAAAGGATCAATAATCAAGTCTTAGATGTTCAAACAACTCATGCTTGCCCATTGAATTCCAAATCTTCCATTTACCTAACTATTCACCATGCTTCTCATATAATATGAATCCATGGCCTAGAATAAGATATAAAAGGATGAAAATGTGCATAAAGAAGTGGAGAATTCAATCCTTATCTTATCTTGAAGAAATGAAGAAGTATAGTGGGTTCGAGCTCACTAAGGTAAGAAATGGCAAAGTTCTTCCCTTCTTTCTTGTTCTTGTTTTGCTATTGTTCATTGTGAAAAAAAGGGAATGAAAAGGGGTTGAATTTCAGCTAAAAATGGGGGTGACAAATGGGTCAAGAATGGGGATAAACGGGTAGGGTTGTGGTTATGGGTCATTTGGATAGAAATTTTTTTCGTCGGAGGTCCAAACGATATCAAAAAGGTACGAGGTCAGTTCCATTGGATCCAAATCATCGAAACGAGTCCAACAACTAAAGCGTATCTCAAATATGAGTTCTCGAGCTCAAGATATCAATTAAAATAGCTTAAGGTGTCCTATTTTCAAATAGGTCCCTAACCTTTCAAAAATGGTCAAATAGGTCCAAGACCTATTTTTCAATTAAGTCTTAAACATTTAAATAAATTTCAATCAAGTCCAAATCAAATATGATTCATTTAATTCTAAGAAACTAGCATGCTTGGCAACAAATTCATTTTATAACATTTACGGATATTCGATAATGGATCAATTTAAACGTTCTCGGGATAAGTTAGGCATTTAAATCAATTTATATCAAACAAATAGATTGAATAACACTTATAAATAAATAGATACCAATTAAATCAAGTTATAAATGCATAAATATAATTAAAGAAACGCAAATACGTGAAATAAACTCACACGTGACACAAACCTGTACGTACAAAGACCCGGAGCGTCACAACCTCTCCCCTTAAGAAGGACCTGTCCTCATGTCCGTTGCCTCGAGTTCTGGACTCTAAGCAAAACTTTCCCGTGTTCATCCCACGCGGGGTTAGCAACTCCCCGACAGGAATTAGTTCGGGTTAGGTTTTCAAGCAATAAAGGGGATCTTCATTGCACCACGATCACAATTCGATGTTGGGACACTCGAACCGTCCTTAAGAAGCATCAAGAATCTCCGTAGACATTTTGTAAAGGCGTTGCTTAGTCACCACCCTTGACTCACTGAAAACCTAAATACCAGAGATTCTAAGCTACCGCCAGAGGCAAGCTAAAACAGGTAACAAGCAACGACGAGAGAATCCCATCTCTCGAGCAACAATGAGAGAACCCCATCTTTCACAAACAACGAGAGAACCCCATCTCTCGAATAATAAAGCAAGAGAGTCTCCAATACTCCTGAGCACCTAAATCCAAGAGAACAATGTTCTTCGGACAACTAAGTTTGAGAAAGACTCGAACTCCTAAATTCAAGAAAATTCCAAATTCCTCGAATACTACTAGAAAGGATCCAACACCTCTCGACACATAACAAGCACCACAACACAAAATACAGTTACATCACAAAACAATCACATAAAAAGCAAGTAATAATTATCAATCACATCAGTTATCATTCGTACAAAAGCAATTTAATACAATTAATGATCAGGACACAAAGCACCATGAAATCGTCCAAATTAAAGTTGTATGTATGTATATGACATGAATGTTTGATGTACCGTTCATCGTAGAAATGGAATTTAAAGTTGGTAACTGTATAACACGATTGGATGGTCTGATCCCTGGCTGGCTCGATTCCCGACTTGTCTTTCATATCTTGAGTGTGGCGGTCTGGCTAAAAGGTAGACAGACCCTCAATTGACTCAATTCTCGATTTCTATTCTGATCCTTACTCATGGTTATCTTTTTTAGTTCATGACCGTCCACTTAGATTTAGTTCAATCAACTCGTTTCCTAAAACAAGTTAAAACCATCGATTCCCAAAGTTTAGATCAATCTTCTTGTGGATCCTTTCCCATCTTTTGTTTGAATTATCCCTTCATCCTCTTCAAGCCTTTGAGCGTGCATTCGGTTTCGGCCCATTCAATTCCCTAATCAAAGATAAAACATTCTTGATGATTCTTGAAGTTTGATCCAAGTCCTTCAATAATCACCCCTTTTGATTCATCTCATCGCGAATTCCTTCCCAGGTCATCATGGAAAAATGACTTATGACTTAGTATTATTTTGATTAGGGAGTGGGTCCAAGAACTGTTTTACTCCCCTGACAGGATCATTGAGGAGATCTACAATGTCTCCAACAAGAGTTGTTCAAAAACCTAAAACCCATAAAAAAACACCTAGAAAATACGGGACTCTGGAAAATATTACAATTTCCACCGATAGACCGGGCACAACAGGTCAAAATGTTTGCCCTGAAAGAAGAATTCGAGCGGCTGATCAAGGGAGGGAATCTTCAAGAATTCATCAATAAAATCGACGATCTAGCCCTTCGAGCAAAGGAAATGATCGAGAACAGCCCTCCGAGATTGAGGATCGCCAAGTAGCCCAAGGAGCGCGACCAGCATAACTTACCTTGCCATGGTCGCATTGATATGATAGCAGGGGATCCTGTTGGGGGCGATTCTAAGACCGCTAAAAGCACACCCGGATAAAGGCCCAGAGGAGCTACAATGGACCGAGAGAGGTGATGGTAATCGAACCTCAGGAATCCTGGGTTGAGAAACAGATCACATTTAGCGATAGGGACTTAGTTAATGAACCCCATTGGGAGGGCGAAACACCCAGTTGTCCGATGGTGGTAACCCTAGATATCGTAAACTTTGTTGTATCCAAAAATTTAATTAATGATGGAAGCTCCACAAACATTATCTTTTACTCGACTTTTGAAAAGATGAAACTCCATAAGTGCATTCAATTCAAAATTATTAGAACTTCTTTGACTGGTTTTGGAGGGTCGGAAGTTTACCCTGAGGGTCGAATTCGGTTGATCACCTCCATGGGAACACTCCCTAAGAGGACGATGCTAGAAATCGAGCACTTAGTGGTCGACCAACCATCAACATTTAACATCATCTTTGGACGACTAAGACTGATCAACTTCAGGGCGATAATTTCGACCTATCACCAACTGGTCAAATTGCCAACCCCGAAAGGAATAGGAAAATTAAGATGTGGTGTATCAACAGCTAGGGCTGCATGTTACTTAATATCCATCGAGAAAGTGAAATATCCCAACAAACAAGTGTTGTCTATGGTTTCTCTACCAACCTTGACAACGAGGATCTAGTAGATCGAGTCCTTCTTAACCCAGAGAGATCGCATAGGTAACTGTTGGGACTAATGCCCTAAAAATCCAATTATATTGTAAATATTTTGGATTAATAAAATTGAAATTAAAGCAATTACAAATTTAATAATTAATAAAGTGTGATGGTATTTTTATATGAAATGTGTTTCATAGGAAAAGACTTTAAATACCAAGAATTACGTGTCATTAAAGTTCTAGTCAGTTTGATAAGAAGATGTTCTTATCAAGACTATAATGTGTTATATAAGATGATTAGTCTTTCGTCATAGGGAAATGGAGTTTCCAATTATAACACATTGATGATTTTCAATGAGATTGGAAACATCGAACTGGACCACTGAGATTGTTCATTTTATACTGCTATCTAAAATGAATAAAATCTCGGAAGCATTAGACTCTTAATTCTGATAGTGTTTTGACTTTAGGCACGTAGTGTTAATCACTGTGATGTACTCAGAAGTGAGGTCTCGGTAACGGGTGGCCAAAATACTTTGTACGTTCGGTGATTGCATGAAATGTGCTAGAGAGAAATATTGATCAAGGAATCTGTAGCCTTGCTGGAAGGTTTAAAGATATCCCTGAAATAGATTTGCAAAGTTCAATTAAAACTTTGGCCAAAGTACTTCGTGTGTGCGTCACCGAAGTTGTATGTTGAATATGTTTCACATGCAGGGAATTTGAACTTAAGGCAAATCAAGAAATTTCAGATTGGAAGTGAAAAATAAATGATAGTAGTATTGATTTATTTTTCATGGATATCTGTACAGAGGAGTAAAATGCAAAATTATTCTAGATCGAGAAATTCGTGAATAATTTAATTAATTTTAGAGTTGAACAATATTTATTTAGTGGAATTAAATATTGTTAAACGGCAATCAATTATTGTCATGGGATGATAATAGATTGACCCGTTTGGAGCTAAGATTAATTAGTCCTGCAGGTCCCCCCGCAAGCCCCAATGAAGATCAAAGAGAAAATATTAAAACGAGAGAGAGAAATGATTTTTCAAAGTGTTTGAAAATAGCCAAGAAATTTATTCTGAGAAAATAAATTAAATTCCAAGGAGTTGGAAATGCCCAAAATTTTATTTTGGAGAAAATAAAATTTTTCGAAAAAAAAAAATGTTTTTTGATGACGTGGCAGGTGACGTGTCACGCCACGTCAGCGTGTCAGTCGCCAAGTGGCGCTGACTGGGCTCCACCGTGTGCGACACGTGGACGGATGAGATCTAACCATGCGGGCGCGAGTCAACGGCTCAGATGGGCTCCAAAACGGGCCGGGTCAAATCGGTTGACGGGTCAACGGTTCGGGCAGGGTCGGTTAGGGTCGGTCAATGTTTGACCGACCCGGACACGTGGACGAATAGTATGATGACACGTGTCCGTGGGAGGCCAGACCAAGCTGAACCGACCGGTTCACAACTGAACCGGTCTAAGGACTGAACCGCCCGGTTGGACCGGACCGGTTGGACCGGACCGGTTCGCCACGTGGCAGCTGCTCGCGCTGGCGTGCCTCTCACACGCGCCAAACGCACAGCCGTCACACGGGCGGCGCGTGCTGGCTCCGTTCCGCGCGTGCCAGGCGGCGTTGGCCTCGTGGCGGCGTGAGCACTTGCGTGGCACCCTTGGATTGGCGAGGCGGACTTGGAGTGCACGGCAAAAATCATTTTTTTGGATGAAAATGGCCTTGAACTTGCCTATAAATATGGCAGCTATGTTTCGTTTTAATTCATTCCTTTTTTGTGAAATGTATTGGCAGCTTCAAATGCCTCTCGGCTCTCTCTCTCATTTAGTTAATTAATCCTTAATTAAGGATTAATTAATTATTTAATTAGGTGGTTATATAATTAATATATAATCCATATAATTATTAGAAAATAGGGATTTTCAGGTTTTAGAAAAAAAGGGTTTTTCTGAAAAATATTTTCTCAAAGTATTTAGCGAAATACTGTCGGAGCCCACACTCCAATTTCTTAATCGGGGATATTGGGGGAAGCTCTGCCGGTTTCCCGAGGAAATATCGAGGTGCTGGAAAAGTGCCGTTGATAGCCAATTTTACAGTACGGTAATACCGTTGTGCTGCCCAAATTATTATTTGCATATTATGATTATATGCTAGATGATTTAAAATTATGTTATCGATGCCTGTATATATTAGAGTTATGCTACCCGATTTATTCCGCTGCTTCATTAAAATATTTTTAGAAATATTTTGATAACGAGGTTATGACGAAATTTTTTGAAATATTACGCCGTACCGTCACTCTGCTTCGGGCCCGCCGCACCCAACAGTAACTTCGGCCCTGGAAGCCAAGAGGAGAAAGTTGCTCGATGAAAAGATTGAGGCAACAGATGAAACCCAACAAATCGTTCTGGTTCCGGGTCAACCCCAGAAAACTACCAACGTGGGAGTGTCTCGAAAGGGCAAGGAGGTCGAGCACTATATGCTGATCCAATTTCTACAAGAAAATAGGGACGTCTTTGCATGGAGTGCCTCAGATTTAGAAGAGGTCGACCCAAGCGTGATCATGCACCATCTAAATGTCGACCCCACCTTCAGTCCTATCAAGCAAAAGCTCAAAAACCAAAGTGTGGCTAGAAACGAAATCATCGAGCAGGAGGTTAATAAGCTGCTCGAGGCAGGATACATTACCTCGAAAAAATATGTGGATTGGTTGTGTAACATCGTCCTGGTGGCCAAAATTAGGGGCAAATGGAGATTGTGTAATGATTTCACAATTCTTAATAGAGCTTGCCATAAGGACCCCTATCCCTTATCGCGAATCGACCAATTGGTCGACTCGACCGCAGGATGTGAGCTAATGAGCATGATGGATGCTTCTCAAGGGTACTATCAGATCTTCATGGCCCTGGAGGACGAGAAGACGACAACTTTCACAGTCGTAAAGGGTATATACTATTTCAAAGTTATGCCCTTTGGACTTAAAAATGTTGGGGCCACTTATCAGAGACTTGTCAACAAAGTCTTCGAGAAAGAAATTGGAAAGACTATGGAGGTTTATATTGATGATATAATAGTGTGGAGCAGAAAATCTTGCGACCATCTAGAGGATCTGGGTCGAGCTTTCGATCTGCATAGAAAATATCGATTAAAGCTCAACCCAAGTAAATGCATGTTTGGGGTCGATGGAGGAAAATTCTTGGGTTACATGATGAGCCATCGAGGAATTGAGGTGAATCCTGAAAAGATAAAAGCCATCACCTTGCTCTATCGACCCTAAACCGTGCGGGAGGTGCAATGCCTAATGGGAAGGATCATTTTGCTCATTCGATTCATTGCGAGATCGGCAGAAAGAAACCTTCATTTCTTTAAAATCCTAAGAAACATTAAGAATTTTCAATGGACAGAAGAATGTGATCGAGCCTTCGAGGATTTAATGGCATGATTGGTATGCATGAATGGAATAAGGTAGGAAATGAATGAATTTTGTAATGGAATGAACAAAGGAATGGAATGACTTTATTATGGCATTGCTATGATTGGTACGTCAAGTAATAAAGTTAGGAGTGAAACAAAAATTTTAAACTTATTTCATTAATATTATTCATAATAATAATAATAATAATAATAATAATAATAATAATAATAATAATAATAACTAAGTATATAATTAAAAATATTTTTATATTATATATATTTTAAATTTTTTTTATTGAGCAATAATATATTTTCATATATAAATATATTATTACCATTTTATATCGAATGTGTTTTATATATGACATTTATTTTATATACCATATATATGTGTGTATGAGTAAGTTTGTGACATATATATATGATAACGCCGGAAATTGGTCACCTTTGAAAGTGTGTAATCGGCTTCGAATCTCTGGTGAATCAATTATATGATAACGCCGGAAATTGGTCTCCGATGAATCTCCGATTGTTTGGATTGAAGGGAGTTGAGTCAAAAATTGGCAGAGTTTCGGTATGTAATTTTTGTGTGTCCCATTTTGGTAAAAGAAATGATATTTATACTCTCAGCTAGAGTAGGCTCCAGCTCGATCTGACTTAGTGGGCGCGAGAATTGCCGACCACATACTTAGATCATGGGGTGATTGGCGAGTGGGGACAACCGTCGACATTGGGCTCGTGCTAAGCGCTTACACGGCGAGCACTTACAAGCCGAGCGCTTCCCTTAGCCAATTCTTAGAGATTATGTCAAGCACTTACGAGCTGAGCCCTTGTTAGAACGAGGGCTTGACTTAGCCAATTTTAAGGGATATACTAAGCACTTACGAGGTGAGCACTTGGTATGACGAGCCCTTGCCTTAGTGAATTTTAAGGGATATGCTAAGCACTTACGAGGTGAGCACTTGGTGTGACGTGCCCTAGACTTAGCCAATTTTAGGAATACGAAGATCATGGATAGTCTAAAATACGAGGAGGTTACTTAGTCATTTTTCGGTACTATCATTTGCCCCCCACCTTCCCCCGCTCCTCGAGTACGAGACGTGCGAGGTGCTCGTGGAGTGAGAATGTCAAGTCCTAAAATTTCGAAATTTCTAAACGTTTTTCGCGTCGTTCGTTACCTTATTATTCCGCATTTTAGGGTTTTGACTTTTCAAAGAAATTTCAACTAGGGTTTTAGCTTTTCAAACAAAAATATTACCATAGTAATTTTAATTTTATTCACCCAGAAACACTGTTCATCCCTTTTGCCAAAGAACTGCTAAGCTGCGCTGTTAACTGAACAAAGGCTCGACGGGACATCCCTTACAGCGGTAGCAGCGGCGCGTCTTCTAGTTGACAGCAGGGCGTTATTCTCGCCGACGGCAATGCTAGTTTTATCTAGGCTTTACGGTGACGTTTAGCTCCTGGTGGTCACTTTCCACAGCCGAACATCTGGCGTCTCTATCATTTTTGCTAGGGTTTTCTTCAGTTCTAAACCCGCCGGATCCGAGTCGATATTCTGCTGAGCCAACAACTATCAGGTGGGGTTTGCACGGTGCAAGCACCCCTGTCCAGGTCTGAGTTCGTTGTCGAATTTCAGAGTGAATTTGTTTGAATCGCAACTCGAGCTTGAGGTTTTGGGAGAGAATCGCTCGGATCCGTGCGATTTTCTTATTTTTCCAACAGATCTGGGCTTGGTGTCGAGTTTGGAGTGTGGGCTTGTTCAAAGCTGTGCATTTTCCGGTGAGATTTCTATGCTTCCAGCGACTTTCCGTTTTCGGGTGAGCTTGGCTAATGGCGAATAATTGTTAATTAGGAAGTAATTATCAGCGGTAGTTTCATGGTGTTTGAACAACTTTCCATGGTTGCCAACAATTAATTTCCAAATTGCCGACAACTTTTCATGCTGTAGTGATATATTCCATGGTTGAAATCCCCAAATTCCATTTTCTTACTTCCATGCTGTGATGAGTACCATCATTATTGCTGAGTGAATAATGTATTAAGCTAAAGTCTACTTTGTGTTTGAGATTTTCCAAGACTTGCAATTTTCTTGATCTTGGAGCGACTGTTGCGGTTGTGAAATGCTCAAATTCTTCACTAATTTGTTGTAATCATAGCTAATTAATGCTTGCTTCCTATGTTGCTGCTTGTAACGAGTACAACATAAATGGGTGACATGTTGAACTTAAATTTCAACATATTAATTAATATATGCACAATGTTTATCGGGTATAAGCTATAATATTAATTAATATATAAGATATATTAATAGACGTAAGAATGATGAAATGCCCCTAACTAAACCTTATTCAACTTGGTCACAGGTTTAATTGTTGGAGGCAATAATTGAGGCGGATAGTTATACCTCGTTGAATATGTTGTTTTGAATTTGAGTCTTTGCTCAATTTGCAACCATCAACTCGTGAAGTTGCTGGTCGAACACCAAGAGGCTTGGGATTGAGAGCTGAAGTTACTCGGATTAGCTCGAGAAAAGAGGGGGTGCTCCTCGAATTTTCAATACTATTGAGGTAACTCCCGAGCTCCCTCCTTGAGTTATTTTCCTCGAATTGCTTGGATTGGGTTTTGTATGTCAAGGTGCTTTCCGTACCGTAATCACTATTCATCAAGTTGGAATAGTGAAGTTGATATGAGTGACGAGCGGGGTGCTCCAATTGAAGGAGCTATTGAGAGCTCGAGTGTAGGTGTCAAGGCTGTCAGGGCCGAAGTGGACACCGCAGTAGAGGCGACAATTGAGGCCATCAGGGTCGATTGTATTGTGGCTAGTAAGAAAGGGGTCTGTTTCAACCCATCTGATATGTCGTCGAGCATAAGTGACTCGAAGTTTGACGAGCTAAGGAGTTTGTTTCATATTCCTGATTTCTTTGAGATTATACGACCATTGCCTCACGAGAGGATTACTTCACCGCCCGATGGCACTATAGCGGTATATACCGATGCATTTACCTGCGGTTTTCGACTCCCGATTGGGCCGGGGGAGTTAGTCTGAGCCAATTGGCACCCAAACTGTATGTGATAATCCATTGCTTCATCGTGATCATGGCGTGCCTGGGAGAAGTACCCTCGGTGGCAAATTTTGCAAAGTTTTATAGGACTCAGCGGTCTAGTCGATTGGCTGCCGATGGGACAGATGCTGGATACCTTTATATTACGCCTCAGAGTGATGCTCCTCGTTTAGATGCTGATACTCTATATGACAGGACTTGGAAGAATCGCTTTATTTATTAGAAATACGAGGGGTGATTCGTGGGGTCTACCCAAGAAGTGGGTTATTCCTGGAAAACGAGCTAAGAGAGCTCGAGCTGGATCTGTCGAAGATGATTTGAGTGCGATCTCAAGTGACTCGATAAAGACGTGGAAGGAATTGGGGTGTTTATCTGTCGTTAAACTGTTGGCTGAGCGAAATCTTTCTTGGGCCGGTATATCTCCCATTTCGATTGGCTCCGAGCCATTAGGTAGCTTTTATTATCTTATAGCTTCGACCCTTATCTCTTGTCTGTTGTTATACTCCAGCTTTTGAGTACGAAAATTCTAAGTATCCTGTTCGTGCTAATGTGTTCTTGTTTTGCGCTTTTCAGGCATCGATGACTTGATGAATGCCCAGGTGGAACATGCGCTTGCTCAGGCGGTTGGAAGGAACAAGGTCATTCGGCACAAGCCCGGGAAAAAAAAGTGGGCCTCTTCGGATCAACAACATCCCAGCTCTGAAAGCACATTGGAGCCGATCCGAGAAGAACCTATGGAACTTGACCCCCTTGTCGGTGATAACGACGGACAATCTGTCCTCTCGTGCCTTCTTCAGCTGATCTTGTTGCCAAGGGGTCCAACACAAAGCACCCTAGAGTGGATAATCTTGTTGAAGAGAGGCGTTTGAATCATCGTGCTAGGGACGTCGAAGTGATTGTTGCTTTGGATAATTTTTTGCCTTCTACGAGCACGCCGACAGCATCGGGCACCTCCACACCTTTGAGGGGTGGAGCTAGTAGAGGAGAGGCGCCTATCAATCAAGATTTGGTGGAAGCTTCTGACTCAGACAACGAGAATCATCTGCCTGTTCATGACCAGCCCCGCGAGGTGCAAGGACTTTCTGATGCGATATTTAACTCGGAGCAACTAGAGCATGATCTCCAGCGCTTGGGGCAAGTCGATTTTCGAACCAACCAGCTAGCTATAAGAGAGGGTGTCACGGTAGTTTCCATACTTAGTCATTTTTGTCATTTCAATTTTTTTTTTTACTTACGTTGATAAGGAGTAACGCGCTGAACCCTTATACTTGGTATATTTTCAGGATCTTATGCTGAGGATCGAGCACTCTTCTCTCTTAGCTTCTTGATATAATAGCAGGAAAATCATGTTTAAGCAGCTATATAAGCGAGCCAAGACCGATCTCGATGCACAAACCAAGGCTTTTGAGAGCCTTCGAGGCAGGTTCGAGAAGGCGAGGGAGACTATTCAGACGCAAAAGAGTTAGTGTGCGAGGACCCAAGCGCTTCAAGACCAGGTGTCGGAGCTTAAGAAGGTGATCGAGGAGATGAAAGAGAAGTCGACGAGTGACGATCACCTATTGGTTTTATCCAAGGAAAGACTTGATGGGAGTGAGAGGGCGCGTTTGGAAATAAGGGTGAAGCTTCAGGAAAGCGAGAAAGAGCGCATAGAGTTGAGCGCGAAGCTTGAGGAGTGCGAGCTTGACTCCGCTGCTCGAACACGTTCGGATGTAGACGAGGGGGTGAAGCGCTTCATGAGAAGTCCCGCATTCGATGTTGTTTGTGCTCTCAACAATGCTGATGGATTCCGGGCTGCTTTTGAGCGTGCTTATAACCAGCTTAACCACTTGCGTGCCATTCATGAAGACGTCGAGGTTGATGAGATCGGTCTTGATAAAGACGACAAGATGAGACCAATACTTGGCCGCGTGAGCGGATAGGATTCGACCTCAGGGGGTGCTAATGACGATGAGTTTGGGTACGCCATTAATGAGATTCATGCCATAGTTGCTGAGAGGAATGCTGCTAAGCCTGGGGGCGATGATGTTCAAACTGAAAGAGAGGCTCGAGGCGAACACGAGGTGGCCGTGGCTTGAGGCGAGTGCGAGTTGGCCGAGGCTCAAAGCGAGCACGAGGAAGTCGAGGCTCAAAGCGAGCGCGACGCCGAGAGTGCCATGGTCAAGACGACCGAGTGGGCGGATAGCAACTATCAATGTACCGAGGATGACATCAAAGGTGCTGAACAAATCATCGGCGATGTTATGGATCACATTAATGTAGATGTTCCTTAGTATGCTTTGTTTACTTCTTTACGTTTGATGTATTTCCGAGACCTTTGTAGCTTAGTCCATCTTACTTTGTTTTGAGAAGTGAGCCGCTCGAATTTGCTATGTAAAGGGCCCCTTGAACTTTGTAAAGCCACTGGAATGAAATGCAAGATATGTGCTCGACAAGCTAATTTGAATGTTTGATGTTTGTTCTTAGCTTTTATGCATGTATTTGAAGATGTATGCAATTTGTAAGAAAAATATCTAAGCATTGTGGTCATACTTTGACATGTAACTCATATAATTTGTATTGGGTAACGGAAATTTGGCTAAGTGTTGTGCTTCAACATTGTGTATAGTGCTCGGATTTCATGTGTTTGAACCTTGTTACCAAATTTTGTGTTTGACAATTTTTTTGTATCGAAGGGGCTTGGCTCCCCCCCTCGAGTAGGCTTTTTGAGGCGAGGTCATATTGTAAGAAAATTTGCTAAGTGTTCAAATACGAGATAAAACGAGCAAAGTTGCGAGGTCTTCGCTTTTCATTGAATCAAACTGAACCGAACACTTGTGCAAATACAAATGTCTTTCTTTCCTAACATAAGCTGAATGCAAACTAAACTGAATGTCAAAGAAAATGAACATCATACTTAGAATAAAATGCAACAAATCTTACGCGTAGAACTTTTTCAAGTTGATCGCGTTCCAAGGCGTAGGCAGGGGCTTATTCTCCGCGTCCGCCAAGCGATAAGCATTGTTGGCGAGCACTTTGATCACCTTGAATGGACCCTCCCAGTTCGGCTGGAGCTTGCCGACGTGTTGGGAAACTTCAACTTTTCTAAGCACCAAGTCTCCAAGTTGAAAGTTTCACGGATTAACGCCTTTGTTATAGTGCTTGGCCATTGTTGCCTGATAGCACTTCATGCTTTGCCAAGCCCTAATCCGCTTTTCCTCAAGCCAGTCGAGTTCAAGCGCTCTGTTATCCTCATTGATAAGCGGTGCAAAGTATGCAACCCGAGCGGTCTCGTGGAGAATCTCAACTGATAGAACCGCCTCAACTCCGTAGACAAGCGAGAAGGGGCTCTCATTCATGGCGTTTCCAGGGGATGTTCGGTATGCCCAAAGAACACGAGGAAGCTCCTCGGCCCATTTGGTCCTTTTCCCATCGAAGACAGTCTTCAGATTCTTCAAGATGATTCGGTTAGTTATTTCGGCTTGCCCATTTGATTATGGATTGCCAATCGAGGAGAATCGTTGTTCAATTCCGAGCCCATAACACCAATCCACTGTTCGCTTACTGATGAATTGGAGCCCATTGTCCGAGACGAGGACTCTGGGTACTCCGAAGCGACAAATAATGTTTTTCCATATAAAGTCCTGAACAATGGAGTCAGTGATCTTTGCAACGGGTTCAGCCTCGGCCCACTTCGTGAAGTATTCAACTGCTACAATCGCATACAGCCTTTGAGCCTTTGCCAATGGGAATGGCCCAATGATATCGATTCCCCATTGGTCGAAAGGCCATGAGATCTCGTGACTCACCATTTCCGCTGCGGGTTGGTGGAGAACATTCCCGAACTTCTGACACTGAGGGCATTTGCGAGCATAGTCAATAGCGTCAGCGAGCAGGGTTGGCCAAAAGAAACCTGCCCGGGCTATCTTTTTTGCGATCGCTCGTCCCCCAGCATGATTCCCACAAGTATTTTCTTCTTGGCGAGAATGAATATGTTTGAGCGCTTCCTCGGTTTGTGATGGACGAAGGCATCTCTGGTCAGGCCCAAAGAATGACTTGCGAAATAATCTTCCATCTTCATCCAAAGTGTACCGGGTGTAGCGGTACCTTATCTGTCGAGCCTGAGTTCGATCCAAGAGGAGTATTCCGTCCCTGAGAAAGATCACCAAAGGGTCGAGCCAACAAGGCTCGGCTGAATCGAGGGAGTGCACTTCTTTGCGACCTTCCAAGGCGATCGTGGGATCCTTCGCGGTTAGAAAAGTGATTGCATGATCCGAGGTGCCTTGCATACTGTTCGCGAATTTGGACAAGGCATCCGCCTTTTGATTTTTCTCCCTCGGTATTTGGGAAAGGCTGAAGGCTTTGAACTGGCCACGGAGTTCGTTGACCTTCTGCAAATACTGGATCATGGTTTCTTCCTTCGCTTCATACGAGCCTTCCACTTGGCTTACCACGAGTTGAGAATCAGTAAATACCACCAAATGTTGTATTCCCTTTCGTATCGCCAAGTTGAGTCTGGCCAAGAGAGCCTTATATTCTGCCTCGTGGTTCGTGGCTCGCCATCCAAGTCTTATTGCAAAATCGAGCTCTTGACCATCTGAACTCCTTAGTGAGATCCCTACTCCACCTCCTCCGTTTGTCGAGGAACCATCGACATGGAGGGTCCATGGGAGTGCAACCTCTGCTGGGACGATCTCGTTGGGAAGATCACTTCGTTCCAACAAGAAATCCGCTAACACTTAGGCTTGTTGAGCGACTCTTGGTTGATAGGTGACCTCGAACTGTCCAAGTTCGATCGCCCACTTTACAAGTCTCCCCGAGACATCCGCCTTGCTCAACACTTGTCTCAATGGTTGATCCGTTAAAACAACTATGGAGTGGGATTTGAAGTAGGGCTTCAACTTCCTCGATGCATGCACAAGAGCCAGCGTGAACTTCTCAATCTCCAAATAGTTTAACTCTAGTCCGTGAAGCACTTTACTCAAGTAATATACCGACAAATGTTTCCACTCGCGCACGACCACCACCACCAAACTGATTGCTTCTGGAGAGACCGTAAGATACACGTACAATGTTTCTCCTTTGTTGGGTTTTGCCAGAAGAGGAGCTAATGCGAGGTACGCCTTGAGACTAGCGAGGGCCTCATCGCACTCTTTCGTCCATTTGAATTGTTTCATGTTCCTTAGAATTTTGAAGAATGGAAGGCTCCGATCAGCCGAGTGTGATATAAACCTGTTGAGCGAAATGATTCGCCCAAAGAGCACTTGAACTTTCTTGATCGAATCTGGAGGTTGGATCGCTTGAATGGCTTCGTTCTTATCCGGATTTGCTTCAATTCCACGCTGGCTAACTACATAGCCCAAGAACTTTCCTCCTTCAACGCCAAACATGCACTTGCTCGGGTTGAGCTTCTTTCCGTACTTTCTCAAAATCGAGAAGGTTCCTTTAAGATGCTCCAAGTGATCGGATGCCTTAACACTTTTAGTGATCATGTCATCGACATACACCTCCATAGTGTCGCCGATCTCGGAAGTAAACATCTGGTTCACTAGCCTTTGATAAGTCGCGCCCGCGTTCTTGAGGCCGAACGGCATAACTTTGAAGCAATATATTCCGTTCACAACTACGAAGGTTGTTTTCGCTCGATCATCGGGAGCCATGAAAATCTGATAATAGCCCTGGAACGCGTCCATCATACTCATGAGTTCGCACCCAGCTGTGGAGTCAACGAGCTGGTCTATCCGAGGAAGTGGATAGGGATCCTTACGGCATGCCTTGTTCAAATCCGTAAAATCATTACACATAAGCCATTTGCCATTTACCTTAGAAACGAGGACAACATTGCACAACCATTCTGGAAATTGTATAGGCTCAATGTAATCTACGTCAAGTAGTCTATTCATCTCCTCGTCGATAATCGTGTTCCATTCATTCCCTAACTTCCTTGCTTTTTGTCGGACAGGCTTCACAGAGGGATCGATCTTGAGTCGATGCACAATCATGTTTAGATCGATCCTTTTGAAGTCCGAGGGCTTCCAGGCGAATATGTCTACATTTTCGCGTAGGAAATCAATCAACATAACTTGTTTTTTTTCCTTTGAGTTGAGCCCCGACCTTAGTTGTTTTTGAAATATCACCTGGGATGAGCTCGATCTCTTTGAAATCTCCAGTGGGCTTCAGCCTTGTTTCCTTGGGCTCAATTTGTTGAGCCTCTAACTTGCGCTTTTTCGAATGAGGAATCCCCTCCATATCGGGCATTTCGTCTTCCTCTTCATGAGGCGCTTCCAACGGTTTCGGAGTTTCATGAATTGGCTTAGACTTCACAGTTGAGAGCAGGTAGCACTCCCAAGCTTCTTTTAATTGACAATTTACTTCTCCGATTCCGTTGGGAGTTGGAAACTTCATCTTGTGGTGGAACGTTGAATGAATGGCTTTAAACTTCGCAAGAGCGGGTCTCCCAAGGATCACATTATATGGGAGGTTAACCTCGAGCACCGTATAGATCAATGGGACCGTGGCTCTTCTTGGGGCGCAACCTAAGGAGCTCGCCAATCTTACTTGGCCGAGCGGGTATAGCTCTGATCTGCCAAAGCCGAGGAGAGCGGTCTCTACGGCATCCAGCGTGACATCATTCCCACATAACTTTTTAAAGGTGGAGAGTGGTAAGACGTTCACCGAGCTGCCACTATCTACCAATACCCTTTTGACTTGGGTGTTGTAGATGTCGACATTGATTACCATTGGACAATCCGGGCACTCACCATCCTCGTCGACCACGATATTATCAAAATCTCGATCTGTAAAACCCAGGACCTCGCCTTTCTCAATATGGAAGATGTGTTGAGCAGGAGTGTTAGGCTCTTGGCTAAATCGGTGCCCTGCTTTCTTTCACGAGGTCTTGGTATCACCATTTGTTGCCCTTCCGGAAATCATATTAACTACTCCACGAATGGGCATGTTATCATCAGGCGCTTTCTTAGTGCCCTTAGTCACTCGTCGACCGCGCTGAGGGCTACGCGAGCGCGAATGAGATCTACGAGGACTGAGTGAACGAGAGCGTGCTCTGCCTCCTCGCCCTTTATAATGTTGATCCATGGACTTAACAAATTCTGATAGTTTGCCACCAGCTACCAAGCGTTGGATCTCCTTCTCCAAGCTGACGCACTCATCTGTATCATGTCCGTTCTATTAGTGGAACGCACAATACTTGTTGGAACGGGAGTTTTTCTCGCTTTGGGGCATCGGACGAGGCTTTCTGAAGATCTTTGAGCCGGCAATGTTCAAGGTCTCGGAGTTACGTTTGGTAAGTTCAACTTGTGGTCCCCCCGGGAGGGATCCTGCTCGCCGTTCTCTGCGCTCCTCCCTATTTGAGCTTCTTAAAAGTCTATCCTGGATATTTGAGCTTCTTGGTAGTCTATCCTGGATACGCGCTCGTTTCATGAGAGCCATGTCTTCCTGCTCCATGTACTCGCTTGCTATCCTCCGGAGATGAATCATGTCCTTAGGTCTTTGACGAGCAATAGCATCTCCACATTCCGTACTGATCTTGGAGTTATTCAGCCCTTGGTAAACCGCTTGCCTCAAGAAATTGCCAGACGGACTTTCAACCTTGGTTAGTTCAGCACCAAAACGAGCAAAGAATTCCCTTAAAGTTTCATTAGGACCTTGCTCAACATTCCAGAGGTATGTAGTAGGCAACTTGGTCTCCTTTAGAGGGTTGAAATGGCTATCGAATTATTCGTACAAGTTATCAATGCTTCGAATCGAGCCCGGTGGAAGTCGCTTGAACCAATCATAGGCTGTTCCTGAGAGCGAAGTAACGAAGATTTTGCACCAGAAGTCTAATGAATGTTCATACAAACACATGAGGTGCTCGAAGGCTGTTAAATGCTCCTCGGGATCACTCGTACCATCATAGCGAGGAACGTTAGTGGGAGCCTTAGAATTTCCTGCTCGCGCCATCAATATCTCCTCGCAAAATGGTGAGGCTCGCTCAGCCCTCGATCTTTGAGGTCCTCTATTCCTCCGACGAGGAGAGAGTTCGATGGGTCTCTCCCGATCGCCTTGTACTGGACGACATCGGGGCTTATCGACCACTTCCTCGTCCCGATGCCGATGATGAACTTCCTCGTCTCGACGTCGCGTATGTCGATGATGGACCTCTTCTTGGTCACCAACCTGAGACCCTTCCACGATCTTGCTCAGGGCAGCACGCAAGTTCTGGTTCTCCTCTTCTAACTGAGTGAGACGGTCATTCTCTTTCTCCCCTACTCGAGTTTTTGAATGCTGAGCGGGATTGAGAGAATTCGGTTCCTCCTCGTCTTCCACCATAGTCTGTTTCCCGTCGCGCCACACAAATGGGACTTGGTCATCACCGTTCGGAGGTGGGATAGGGTCTCGCACTCGGCTCGGTCCCCCTACCATTGGATTTGCCTCGGTACGAATGGGTGGGGGATTCGTTCGAACGGGCGGTTGGCCGTGCATTCCGCTCCCCTCGTCAAAATGGTAGTACGAGGTGGAGCAATGGTGGCCTGGACTCCTCCAATCTGGGCTTGCGCTCCACCTTGAAGCCCCTATACTGGGTTGAACAACAATGGGATCAGTAGCAACGGGTTTAAACCTACTGGAATGTTAAGTGAATTTTGGCCTATTCCGGTACCGAGAGCTTGCATGGGTTGCACGGGCAGATTAAAACCCACGGTGGCTCCGGTGCGGTTTCTCTTATGCGGGAATACCGGCGGCAGGTGGCGTAGCACGTCGATGTTCGCTTGACTCACGTTGATGTTTGCTTGACTCACTCGGGCTGGGGATAGTCGAGGTGGCAAGCTAGAGTTGCGCTTGTCATGACCTCTAGTTTCAGATCCTGTCATCTTCCAAACGAAATAAAGAGAATAGCTTTGAGAAAAGATTGGGAAATCCGGTGGATTCCCACATACGGCGCCAAACTGATAACGCCGAAAATTGGTCGCCTTTGAAAGTGTGTAATCGGCTTCAAATCTTCGACGAATCAATTATGTGTGGGTTTTTTTACCAAATCCGATTGTTTGGATTGAAAGGAGTTGAGTCAAAAATTTGGCAGAGTTTCGGTATGTGATTTTTGTGTGTCCCATTTTGGTAAAAGAAATGATATTTATACTCTCAGTTAGAGTAGGCTCGAGCTCGATCTGACTTTGTGGGGATGAGAATTACGGACCACGTACTTAGATCATGGGGTGATTGACGAGTGGGGACAACCGTCGACGTTGGGCTCGTGCTAAACGCTTAAGGGGCGAACGCTTACACGCGGAGCACTTACAAGCAGAGCGCTTCCCTTAGCCAATTCTTAGAGATTATGTCAAGCACTTACGAGCTGAGCCCTTGTTAGAACGAGGGCTTGCCTTAGCCAATTTTGAGGGATATACTAAGCACTTACGGGGTGAGCACTTGGTATGATGAGCCCTTGCCTTAGTGAATTTTGAGGGATATGCTAAGCACTTACGAGGTGAGCACTTGGTGTGACGAGCCCTTGCCTTAGTCAATTTTAGGAATACGAGGATCATAGATAGTCTAAAATACGAAGAGGTTACTTAGTCATTTTTCGGTACTATCAATATATATATATATATATATATATATATATATGTAGCACCCGGAACGCTGGGCCACCACATCCCCCGCATTAAAGCCCAATCCGCATACGAAATGGAAAATCCATACACGAACCAAGCAGTAGCGAACGGGAGACAGACAAGACCCGACCTAAGTTAGGCGGTATCTAGACCCTGTATAACAGATAAAACAAGAACCTGGAAGCGGAAGCAAAGTAAAGAATACGAATTTACAAAAATTTAAAACATCAAACATATCAATTACATCATTATCAACTGCACGGGTTCAAGTGATCCTAGAAGCCTGTCCCGAAATAATCATAAACAATCCAGTGCATAAAGTAAATACGGGTTCAACTGGCCCTAGAAACCTGTCCCGAATTCCAAACATACAATTCATAAGCATAAACCTGTACAGAGTATATACATTTACAAGTTACAAAAATAACTCAAACAAAACACTTAACAACCTGCACTTGCAAACTAAAAACATAGGTGGGGTGAGGATCAGTCCACTGACTGAGTGAGAGGGCTGAACACACATACACGATACATAGTATAGAGCAGAGCACATGTCAAAAGAAAGATTATGAACCAGGAGTAGGGTTTTACATAGCAAAGCTATTTTCAATCAAACATATATTTATACTTATTCAAAACATAACAAACTGAACATACTCGTATCATATCAAAAGAGAAAGCTCATATCCCGTTTCATAATCAACATAACAGAACAAATTCTAATACCCGACGAGTACGGGTTTCAACCTTACTTCCATATCATATTATCATACGTATCAAAACTGAAAACAAACATATATCATATAACAATCCAACCCCAACACCAAGGTAGTTCGGAGAGCAAACCCTCACTACTAAATACCAATACACAAGGGGTATCTAACCCACATTGTGCCTTCCCCGGTTATCCACCAAGGGCTCAAAGCACTACGCCTCCTCAAACTCCCAGAGTCGCGCGTAAGTACTTCAAATGGAGAATGCGCACAGGCCAAACCCGACAGCCTTTGCCATCCCGGGTGTAGCGCCTCCCCTAGCACTACAACCCCCGTACCGTAATACTCCCCAAGTGGAGGTTAAACCTAACACTCAGGAAATACTACGGCGAACGGTCTGGTACTTTAAATAGAGCGCAAGTTTAAATGCAGCGGAAGATAGAAGGATTTAAAAGGTTGCCAATAAACGAGGAGGATAACATATAAGAACAAGGATTAAGAACAAGGATTATCATTATTGATCAAAATAGTTCGCGAAAGAGTATAACAGGATGGCATGCAAGGGTGAAGTATAAGATAGCTTATTTATAAAGTGAACAGGCTCAAAGCTATGTATCTTTAGAATCAGTTATGTTCAGCTATATATGACACCGTAATGCTTCAAGATACCCCTAGATGTCGTTCCTCGATCCCTGAAATCATGCATTTTAAAGTAGGCAAGGAGTTAGTCAAAGTGACTAAGTGAAGAGGTATAATAGTCTATAGATATATGTCTATGTATGTATATTTATATGATCAAGAAGATCTTGATCCAAAATAATAGCAATAGGATAAAGCAAATATGAAACGGTTCATGATAAATGTTAAAATTGGGATAGGGCGAATTTGGAATATTTGTAGAAACATGAACCATCTGTAATAAGAACTTTAATGCCCGCAAGCTAGGCCTCTCCATCCGTAACTCCTTAAATATTTAGTAAAATAGTAACGGAGTTGATCAAGACACCGAGACTTCAATAAAACCAAGTATGATAATACCTCCGCTACTCCTTAGTGTCAATAGGGGAGCAAACCCTAGAGATCATGAACACGAATCGGGAAGTAGTATTCCCTTAATCTCTTAGCGTGGAGTAGCTAACCTCCAGCTAAACCACCACCAAGAGTTGGTGGCAGTCCGCAGCACCAATAATACCCTCGGCCCGATACCTTCCGGGGTAATTGCTCGCCACGGATACAGCCGGGGTCCATATGAATCAAGAACAATATTTTACTTACATAACCCGGAATCAACGTTTGATAAAGTGTACTTAATATATAACGTCCTAGTAAAACGTTGATTCTGGCATGAAAGTGTTTTCCCTTTAAAAAGGATATGATAATATGGTATTATGTATATAGGATGATAAATCATAAATAATAGGTAGACTTGAAAATATTTTTTTTATGTATAGATACATATGTATAGGCATGATTCCAATTGAAAATGTTTTAACCCTCACCTAATATCGGTAGTCAGATATAGTCGTGTGGATTCCACTGCTTGGTCCTAATTTCGTCTGAAAGTATTAACTACTACAGGCTTAGGACTATCTTTCTTATTATTCTAATCAAATATTCACATAAGGTACATAATATGTAACACGTTAGAGAATTCCCGGTAAACCCTAATTGTACTCGTTTAAAGGGAATTTAATTAATTAATCAGGTTTTATGAAGTCTTTCACTAATCAAATATTTATTATTCACATTATGATCCTAATTATAAGTTTTAAAATGAAATTTAAGGTTTAATTTGATAATGTAGGTTATATTTTGAAATTATTTTACAATTTACTGATTTTTGGAAAATTCGGATAAAATCTTTCCTTAAAAATTCTGAAACCTATTTTATAATTATTTTTATATTAATTTCGAAATATTAATGTCAAATGTTGACCAAAAAGTCAAAATTACTATTGAAAACATTTACTATTCAAATTTCTAAGAATTAAACACTTTCTAACATAAAATTGAACACACACACTCACACACTATCGAGCGTGCACCTTGTTTCAATTCATAAACATTATGAATATGTTCTTAGACTTATGAATGTGGTCATATTAGTTCATGATCATAATTAATGAATTCTAAGTTCATAGCATATAATTAAACTTAAATGTAGTACTTTATGTAACTTTAATTATAAAATTAATTCTAAATAAATTATTCTAAGCATGAATTTAATCAAATAAGATCATAAATATTTAAACATATACTCAGATTATATTATATCCTAATTCATGCATTTAATTAAATAAAATTCATAATATAAGCACATTGTATATTAAACTAACAATTTAGGCATACATTTCATAAAATAAAATTCCTAAAGGCATAATTTAATTAAATCTAAGCATGTTATATTCATATTACCCTAAGAACATCTTGTAAAACATGAAATAATAAAAGAACAAGACTCATACCTTAGAGAGACATAGGGAGCTCGAACTAGGGAGAGAAAATGAGTGATTTTGGTGTGATCTGGTAAATGAATTTGGGGTGGTATTTATAGGTATGGTTTTGGGACACAAGAGGTATTATTTAATTGTTAGGTTAGTGACCAAGTCTCCTAGGGTAGCAAGGTGTATAGTTATAGGGTGTCAAGGTGTTATGCTAGGTGTATAAGTGATGTATGTGCATATGTATTCATATATTATGTAATAAATACATCACAATAGAATAAATCTAAAATAGGATTAATATAATAATAAAAACGTAGAAGAATCTCCAAATTTTAGTTTGAAATAAGAAAGATTGCAAAAGAAAGAGAATCGAAAGAGATTTCCAATGGTTATAAACACTTATCGTTTAAACGTATAAAATTAAAGTAGTAGGTGTTTGGAATTTTGAAAAATAAGAGAAAACTATTAAAACGGATCTAGGATGTGAATTAATTTCCAAGAAGGTGTTCATCATTCATAAAATAATTTAAGAATTATTTTGAGTATAATATTGGATATCAAACGCCATACGGTTTAAAAGTTAGTTTTTACGGTGGGAATAGTACTTTAGGAAAAAAAATAGGAAAAATTTATAAAATGAGCTAGGACTTAAATTAGAGTTTGTAAAAAGTCTTAAAATTCATAAAATAATTCAAGGATCGTTTTGGTTACAATATTGGATAGGAAAAACGTTGAATTTCGAAAATCTTCAAACTAGGGTTAAAGTACGGTTTTTGCCCGATTTTGACTACTACGTGAGCTAAAATGAGAATTAGGGTTCGGGAATGATATCATAATTCATAAAATTTCGTACGGATTCATTTGAACCCAATATTGGATAGGTAAAAATATCCAGGAAAATTTCTACATTTAGGAATGAATAGTAACTAGGGACCTAATGGGAATTTTTGCTAAACAATTTTCAAGGTAGGTTTTGGAATAACAAAAGCTAGGATATGAATCTGTAAAATGTGAAATCTAATTTTCTAAGTTTTCATAAGGAGTATGTGAAGGTTTAGGGTCAGTGAATAAATAGTGATATGAGTTTCAGAATAAGATATTAGCAAAATCGAGGCATAAAAGCACGTAGTTCACATAAAATGCAATGCATAATGGTTTGGGGCTTTCTTCTAACCCTTTATTTACCTATTTCTTCTTGGCTCCGAAATCCGGGATGTTACACCGGGCATTCCTTACCCACGTCTTCGGGGTCCAACAAATCAGAACAGAGCATATCATATTATAACTCGCTACAAATCATACTTATCATATTATAATCATAACTTACGTACCTTATCAAACATACCTTACCTTGCAACTTAGCATATTCTATAAACGTACCTCTCTGTGTCATCCTAATCCTTAGCTGGCATGAAGGCACACGGTTTGGAGCATAGCCTCATTGCAAAACATTTCAAGCTTACATACGCTCGTATATATAGTTCAAAAACTTTTAATCGTATAACAAAGTTATAAATGTATCGTATAAACACATATCTATTATAATCGAATAATCGCATGCAGGCTTGAAAAGGAGCATAGAAGGTTGTAGGTCGCTTTAACTAAAAGAAAATATCCTAAAACCTCACCTTATACTAACGAGAACGGAAAACACGAGCAAGGAAGTCCCACTGGAACCCAAACAGCTGATAAACACTCCCTGAAGAACCCCTGAACGACTAAGCACATAGAACACAAGACTCAGACTCAAACCAGAACCACAAAGACGCACAACCATGCTCACGAATACAAATGATGCAACATATAATCCACATTTATACAATCAAGTCATTCATAGCATATTACAATTCACTTTACATATCAAGAGATGCATAGCTTATAAAATTCATAACATCAATTACACAAAACAATTCAAGACATTATGAATTTAATTCTTATCATGCACCAAGTCTTGAAAGGATGAACGCGAATTACATAACAATTTTTATACATAATTACATATTGGCATATTTCACAATATTCTAACAATTAGCATACTTAAACAATTCATATAAATTAAGTATAACTTATCCTTTCATAATTTATTTCTTATGATTCATATAATTACACAAATAATTTAGTTTCCAAGAATTACACTAACACCCCTTAAAAGTAAGAAACATATATAAGAAGCAGCATAAACGAGGCAATTAAATTCAATAAATCAAGAATCAAGCCTTTCATACATCATAACATATTTCCAAATATCATACAACTCATAATTTCAATTTATCGTACATACATGATCGAATTTTACAATTAAAAACAATTAACGAATAAAAATTATGATAACTTCAAAAAATCATAACAAATCAACCGGACATCTGATTGATGAACGGAAACTGGCGTTGGATTCACCACAATGAAATGAATCTGCTGTCTGAAGGGCGTCAGAACGCCGTCGGGGGAGCTGGCCAAACCGCCACCGCAGCCGCCGAACCACCACCTCCGGTGGCCGGAAAAATCCCCGTGAACGGTGAATCATACGTCTCAGCAAGCATAGTAAAAGTCCTCAATCAATTTCTGGAAATATGGAACCCACCAGATTCAGATAAGGAAAAACCGATCCAATTCAACAATTGAATCCCAAAAGCAAGGAAATGAAATGAAATCCAAACCGCTCAACGAGAATGAAATCCGAGCATACTGTTGGAAAGGCCTTGTTGAGTACTTCGAAACCCCTAACTTAATTAACGGAAAAAGACGCTGGAGCATTGACCGCTATGTGCTGCCACCAAATCGACTGGATTTTGAGTCGGGCGAATGGAAAAAGGTAGGTCTCGTCGTGCTGAACAACTTTCATGAAGAGTACATCACTAAAAGACCACCTGAAAAGGGCCCCGATGGCTGTCGAAGTTTCTACCGCCGCTGTCATGTCCAGAACCACCACCTACGCTGTAAATTGGGCCAATCTGATGCCGGAAATGAGACCAGGGGGTCGAAAAACTTAAGGAACCACCAAAACACCTACGCTACTGTTCACGTGTCGTCGCGGTGTGAAGTTCAGGTGGCGCGTACGCTGCCGTTTGGCATCCGATGGCCGCGCCACCAACGCCAAAAGTTTCGTCAGGCCAATCCGCAAGGTGCCACATCGACTAGACTAGGAACTCGAGTACCGCTCCCAGTAGGACCTCTCGACCACCTAATCTATCGACCCCATGAGCTGTACGGTTAGGTGCCCGATACGTGGTTAAGGGCTCGAGACACCTTGAAAGTACAAGGGGACCAAGTTTGGCATCAACGCACAGAACAGTACTTACTGTTCCCTAACAAACTGGCTAGAGCATTAAATGCACCTCTAGTGCGTGAACAGGTGTCACACACCCACCTTGGGCCTCTAAATAGCCTCAGCATTTATGGCATTGGTAAGCAAGTTTACTGTTCATTCGATCGTCCCTACTTTTTCTACATTATATTGAGCAAGTGCCTGACTTGAGTGTCGGAGTGCCAAATCTGGGATAAACCCCAATTTCTCCCAGTTTGGCCTTAGCTCACATTTGCTATTCCTTTGCAGATTTCCCTCGAGAGTTTTCCCTTTTACAAATTGTAAGTGATTCGGATTCCCAGAATCGACCATTTTCAGCCAACCGATTTCGAGCACGATCAGTAAGAATTAAGTAAATAATTTAATATTTATTCAATACGATACAATCAAATAGAATGTACTATCCTACTCCCCTTGGGAACAATTGTCCAAAAGGCAAATGGATTCGATTTTTCATTGTTGAAATAGCTAAAATTGATAAGTTTGGCATATTTTTGCAATCCTTTTATCCGAGTGATTTTATGCAATATTGGAAAAGATTCTTTTTTTTTTTTTGGATGAATATTGGATAAGATTCTTATTTCATATTTTTCTTGTCTTGCTGAATATTCTTGGATTGGTTCTTTCAAGTTGTTTTATCAAGTTGTTTCATTACTTTTTTCTTCTTTGAAATAATTTAGGTCCAGAGAGTATATGTGAAAGATCTAGACATATGATACATTGGAAATATTAGATGGGTCACCCATGGGTTGACCTGAAACCTATATTAAGTAAATGTGTTGGTGGGAGAGTTTGAATTTGAAAGGAAAGTTATTAACTTCCGTCAAATAAATAAAGAGAAAATCTTTCCCTCCACAGATTAGAAAAGACGAGAAAACACAATACGCACACAAAAGAAATCTGTAAAAGAGAGAGACCGAATTCTGGAAAAAAATCTGACAATTTCCTTTTGAGAGAGAAGAGTTTGGATTCCCAATTAACACATATCCAAAGAGTGAGCATTTAAGTCGGGACACATAAGTTTGCTTATTTTGGGCATACTTGGACCGCTTGCACGTGAAGAACTAAATTTGAAGTATCGATAAATCATCTCAAACGATCCGAAAAGTTTAAGATAAGTTTGAAATTTTATCTATTTTGTTGTCCGCTTTATAAATTTTAATCTTCTTGATAACGTATATGATATATTGCAATAGCTTTTTAAATATATTCACAAACTTGTGTAAGATTTCGTTTTTCTTAGTAGAAGGATGTTTTAACACTACAACAAAATTTGGTTATTGGGACACAAGAAAGTATCCTTATATGGTACATATTGAGGCACCTTTAATTTTAGGGACACTTAATATAAATGTCGCATATATTGGTGTCGCATAAGGTTTTGGGACACTTAAAATGTCTCAATAAGTTATTTTATTGAGATACTTATATTTGTCTTATTAATGCATTTATAAGACACAAATAAATTCCCCAATAATTAATGTTGGGACACTTATTTATTTCTTCAATTTATATATATTTTTAATTATATATTTTTTTATTTTTGATAATTTCTTTCGACAAAATGTCACTTTTTGTTATTTTTTCTTCCTGCACTCATAACATGCTAAGAAATTACACTTTAATTTTTTCAATTAAAACAATGAAATAATGGACATCCAATAAAAAAATAATTTCTTTAACAAAACTCGTCAAAACAACAATAATTTTATATTACATTAGAAGATTAATCTGTGTACGGGAAAATTATTCTAACTCTCTAATATTACAAAATTATTATTAGGGAAAATTATTGTAACTCCCTAATATTACAAATTCAATTTCTATACTTTGACGTCTTAGTCTGGATTCTCGACAAGATCTAACATAATTCACCAATGTAATTTGTCAAGCAAACAACTTGCATTCACAAAATATACATTAATCTCTTTTGTAAGAATATATGTATAAAAATAATTTTTATACAACACAATTTTAACTTACCTAGTCGCTATTAAGGAGCATAATCTGTAAATTGAGAACAATCATATATTACTTCCATAAGAACAAACAATCAAATATTCAATATAATCAGTTCATATATAAACAGAAAAATAATTCAAAATTACCCAAATTATGTCCCTGCAATCCTTCATCTATATATCATCACCAACACCTTTTCTGAAAGCCAAAACAACTCTTAATTCTTTGCGTAAGATAGAAAAAATGAGAGAAAATTAATAAACTAAAAATATAAGTATTAAAATGATGATATAATTTATGCACACAACTTTAATCTCAACATATATAATATTATATCAGTTAAAGTTAAAATTCTTCGCTTTTGGATTATTCATAGAAGAATCAAACATAATAAATATAATGTGTAGTAATCTTTCATTGGGATTGAATATTCAATTCTAGAATTTTAGATCGAACCTATTTATAATATATTAAAAAATTAAAAGTGGAAAGGAAGATATTAATGAGAAATTGAGAATAGAGATTAAGAAGAGATTACCTTGACACGAATAAATTGAATAATTTGCTTGGTTATGAGAAAATTGATCTACCAATCTGTTTAGAAAAGAAGAAGAGGGAGAGAAGAGTGGATTGTGAATAAGAGAGAATAAGCGTAGAATAAAAATAATAAAAAAGAAAGAAGTGGTGAGAAGTTAGAGAAAGAGAAGTGGTGAGAGGTTGGATTCCTCCCACGATTAATTAAATGGTTTTTAACGATAACTGTCTCTAGTAATATATTTATTAGGACACAATTAATTAAGTATCCTAATATCACACTTTTGGGACATTAATAAATAAATATCTCAAATTAAGTGTCCTAATATTTATATTTTGTTGTAGTGTAAATGTTTTTCACTCCATTGGATTGGTCATAACAAGGTAATAAATGATTTTCACCATCAATACATGTCCGCTTCACATTGATCGAGCCAAAAATCGGTTCGAAAGTGTCGAGTGTCATTTCTAGATTGAACAGTTAGAATTTGTAAGTAAGGAAGCCTGTTGCCAGGTCGATTATCTGAGAGAGAGAAGAAAACGTGAGCTCGAGACCAACTTGGGACTGGAGGGGGTGTTACCCGGGTTGACACTCCAATACTCAAATCAACGCTCGATTGAATAAGGTCGAGAAAGAGTGCAGTAAATGAGGTAGGTGAGAAGTTGTTACCTGTGGTATAAATGCGGGGTATTTATACCCAAAAGGGTAATGATAAGCTCGAACGACGTATGGGTGTCTCAAGCTGACAGCTGCCCCACTACAAGGGCACATTTAATGCGTGGTCAACAACTTCCTCTGAGAACCGCAAGCGGCCACGTGGATTTTTGGATCGAAGGGAGGTCGAGTAGCATGATCGGCTGTGAATTATCGATCGTAATGTCGAGTGCTTAGGCCATCAAGGTGCACTCTCGAGGTTGAGGTCGAGAAGAGGGTATGTCGAGCTAGTCTGTGATCCACATGTCAAGTCTGCATTAGGCCACGCGGCTCAGTGGGTCCATACCACGTAACACATGATATCATTGATAACGTTAGTGGAGCTCTTTTTTTGGTAAGAATAACATTAGTAGAGTTACATCTTGAAAATTAGTAGAAGATGAGCAGCCAAATATCCCAAACTTCGTATTGATAGTGTTTAAATCTGTCGAAGATGTATTGGACGTTGAAATAGCCACTTATTTAAAAATTTGTATTTATTGGAAGATTTGGATCTGCTTGAAGGTTGTAAACAACGACAAGCGTAAGTTCAAAGCCTAAAATAGGAGAAATAGGGATTATGTCCCGTTTTGACTTTTTAACGCTCAAGATAGTCAGGTCGCTCAAGTGAATAGTAAGAGGCGGGCTAGAGAGTGGAATAAATAACTTACCTTGTGCAACAAGTGTATTTATAAGTGGGAGTCTTATGCGTGCTCAATATACATAGCCAAAGGTGCATTAGATATGGTATAGATAAGCTGCAACATGGTTTTGCGTACCTGCTATATTAGAGAATTTGCAAGAGGATCGCAGACTTTAAATACAAATTCAAAAGAAATGTCTTGCATTAAATACTATCTCTGTACATGACACTATCTCGACCATCCACTTGAGGTGTTATAAGGTTGAGAGACCAATGACTTGAGGATGGTCGGACCAAATTAAACATGCAGTTTAAGGTAACGTTCCACACTTGAAATCAAGAACTGAGAACAGAGTGAAGGGTCGATGTTGGTTTGTGGCTCAATTAGATGCCCCATATTGAATATGTTAAAAGATTAGAACCAATCTCGGGATTGATATAGTTGCCTTATATAGGAGATTTGCTTTCCCTGGTTTGTAGGGAACTTACGCTATTTATCTTTAACCGTGTAATCAGTTTGATTCATTCATGAAATACAATTCTAAATCTTACACTTAAACATGGTATCAAGAGCAGAGTTTCGATCTATGAGACTCAGTCAAACATCATCGTCTCCAACCTTTTCCCAAACCAATTAGCCTAAAACCAAGAAAAAAGCACTGCAAAACCAAAACCATGGCAGAAGAATCAGGAGCCAAAACCGAACCAACCAACACAGATCTCTCAATCCAAATTGCAAATCTGTTGAAAACCAATGCCCAACCACAAACAAACCTGTCCAATTTCGACAATCTGTCGATTGGCTTCAAGTTAAACAATGACAACTATCCCGTATGGGCAAGGCTGATGAAGATGGCCATTGGGGGAAGGGGATGCCGCTCACATCTAACCGGAATTCCCGATCCTTCGCACGAAACAGACCCGGCATATGATCAATGGCAGCAAATAGATCAAAATGTATTCACTTGGATTATACAAAATATTGAAGTAAATCTAGTGAATAATATCTTACATTACGCGACAGCAAAAGCCCTATGGGACGGACTTGCAACCACATATGGGAGTGGTTCGGATCCGTTACAGGTCTTCGATCTCCACCGACGAGCAAACACACAGAAGCAAGGGCAAGATAGTTTAGAGGACTTCTGGAACAAGCTACAATTGATATGGACCACAATCGATCGGAAACAACCAAACCCCATGAAGTGCCCCGAGGACATCACCATCTACAACCGGATCACCCAAGAGCATCGCCTTTACCAATTTCTGACTGGTATTGATGAAAAGTTCGACCCCATAAGGAGAGACCTCCTGAAACAGGAAACGAAGCCCTCGCCTGAGTCGGCCTACGCCACCATCAAACGAGAGGCGGCCCGTCTCCAAATTATGAAAGCAGCAACCTGCGGCGAAGGCGGCTCCAATGGCATCGGATTTGGGCTTGCTGCAAAAAAAAGTAAAACATGGAAGGTTCGAGAAACAGGGGCGCTCAAATTTCACGGGACGTACCGGAGACACCGACCGGAGAAACTCCTCATCGCACGAAGACCGAGAACAGATCGTGTGCGGGCACTGTGGAAAACCCAAGCACTCAATTGAAGAGTAATTTGAGATTGTGGGATATCCCGATTGGTGGCCGGGAACCAAGAAACCCATCACCGGAACAGCGAAAAACGGAGGCAACAGAAAGGCCCACATTGCCATCTCTGAAAATCGGACAGACGACAAGGAGGGAGATAAGCAACACGGCAGCTCCGCCGCCACCATAGGCGTCATCGGCCGTGAGGGAAACGCCGGTGCGGCGACAGCCGGAGCCCGGCGAGCCAATTTGGTCAGGCATGATGCAACGGCGGAAATGGAGTACCGAAGTAGAGGTAATGGGTTTGGGGGTAATGACCCAAACCCTAGTGATTTATGTTTTAAGTCTCCAAATTCTCCCTTAATTACAAAACAGCCCCATAAAAAGGAAAATTGCATTTGTACCCCACTTTTCACTATTTCTGACAAAAGGGCCCTCCTCACTCAAAAAATATCACCTTGGATAATTGATTGTGGTGCAACGAACACGATGACATTTGATTATTCAGATATTCTTGAACCCTGTGCACCCGAACAATCCTATATACAAGCAGCCAATGGAGCCCGGATGGAGGTTAAAAATGAGGGGAAAATTTTATTTAACCAGAAGATAACATTGAATAACTGTCTCTATGTGCCTTCATTATCATGCAAGTTGTTGTCTTTTAGTCACCTGACAAGTGAACTCAATTGCACTGTTCTGATATATCCTCACTTCTGCCTTATACAGGACATTCATACGAAGGAGATAATTGGGCGTGGTACTGAGCGTGATGGACTTTACTACATTGATGAAGTGGATATCCCGTCCAAAGCTCTCTTAACCAAAGGCACCCAAGACACTCAAATTTGGCTCTAGCATCATCGACTTGGACACCCATCCATTGGGTATCTTCGATTGTTATTCCCTACTTTATTTCAGAATAATACGCATGTTCATTTTCCTTGCCAAACATACTCAATTGCTAAGAGTCATAGGACCACTTTTAAACCCACAAACACTCGGGTTCAGACAGTTTTTTCCTTAATTCATTCTGATGTTTGGGGCCCCGCCCCGGTAACTAGTCATAATCGATTTCAGTATTTTGTGTTATTTATTGATGATCATTCTCGCATGACTTGGGTTTATTTTTTGAAACACAAATCTGAAGTCTATGAAACATTTGTGAGATTTTTTAATATGATCCAAACCCAGGTTAAACATAAAATCCAGATTCTTAGATCAGACAATGGGAGGGAATATATTAATCAGAAAATGGGGGATTTTTTCCAAACACATGGCCTTGTTCACCAAACCTGCTGCCCAAATACACCACAACAAAACGGTGTCATTGAACGAAAAAACCGGACCCTACTTGAAGTATCCCGGGCCCTTATGACCAAATCCCAAGTACCAAATCACTTCTGGCCCGAAGCCATAGCCACTGCCACATATCTTACTAACCGGCTGCCCACTAAAATTCTTAACCACCAAACACCCCTATCCGTCCTAGAGACACAAACACTAGTACCACCTCATCTCACCATGCCACCTCGAATCTTTGGCTGCTCAGTGTTCGTACATATTCCCAAACATGAAAGGTCCAAACTTGACCCGTGTGCAGTTAAATGTGTCTTTGTTGGGTATACCTAGGGGTGCGTTTCAAGCCGAGTCAAGCCGAGTTTGGTCAAAAAAACCTAGCTTGAGCTTGAGCTTGAAAATTATTTATATAGCTTGAGATTGAGCTTGAGATTGACGAGTTAATTTATTGAGGGCTTGAGCTTGGCTTGCCCAAATCTCGAGACGAGTCGAGTTCGGCTTGACGAGCCAATAGATATTTACGCAACGTTTTTAAACTCTCATTCAAGTTTGATAATTCGCCATAATTTAATAACAAATCATTAAACCAATTCAAATTCCAAATAATGCACTATAAAACACTGACCATGTTATTTGCAGAACTACTCTATATACACATCACACACACACACGCATATATATTATTAAAAAAAATATATAGAACAAAATACATATTATATATATATAATTATTAAATGTGCAGTATATTATTGAATCATATAAACCTATATAATACTCAACATATTTATATATATATATATATAAAATAAAATTTAAATGTGTTATCCCAGCTCGCGAGCTACGAGCCTCGCAGCAGCTGGCTCGGGATTGACTCGCTGATTAGCTTGAGCTCGTCCAGGCTCGGCTTGAGCTTGATTCAACTCGAGCTCAAGCCGAGTCAACTCGGGATTGGCTTGTCTGGCTTGCGATCCGGCTTGGCTCAGAGCACACCCCTAGGTATACCCCTAACCAGAAGGGATATCGGTGTTATGACCCTGTGACATGCTGAATCCATGTCACGATGGACTGTGAGTTCCTAGAAACGGAGTATTTCTATCAAAATCCTCAAAGGGTTCACGAGGAGATGAGGATGATCCCTTTGTCTGTTTGGATATATCAGACACTGCTGTAGAACTGCCACAAATCGAGCTCAGTACCATCTCCAATGACCCTCCTTCGAATGATGTCCGACCTGAGGTAACGATATCTAAGAACCCTTCTTCTGATTTCGATAATATTGATGATAACTCAGTTGCAGTTAATCCTGTTTCTGATGACACAGAAAGCCACAGGTATACATTGCCACAACGGAGTAACAGGGGTGTTCCTCCAACTCGTTATTCCCCTGAGCATGTGTCTCGAAATTCCAGATATCCAATGGGTAACATGATCAGAGGGAGTATGTCCGAAAGGGCAAAGGCGTTTATAGTGACTCTTTACTCCGAAGAGATCCCCAGAACAGTTACAGAGGCCATGAAAAAAAGAGAATGGTCTGAAGCCATGGAGACTGAGATGAGCCCTGATCAAGAATGGAAGTTGGAAAAAATGTGAGCTACCACCGCGAAAGAAACCAGTGGGGTATAGGTGGGTGTTTACAATTAAACACAAAGCTGACGGGACAATCGAAAGATACAAAGCACGTCTAGTAGCAAAGGGATATACTCAGACGTACGGGATTGATTACTCAGAAACTTTCTCACCAGTGGCAAAGATAGATACGGTTCGGGTTCTTCTGTCAGTCGTAGCAAACAAAGACTGGCCTCTTCACGAGTTTGACGTAAAAAATACCTTCTTACATGGAGACCTAACCGAATAAGTGTATATGGAAGCACCTCCAGGATTTACAGATGGCTTCAAAAAAAATGAAGTGTGCAGACTTCGTAAATCATTGTATGGACTCAAGCAGTCCCCACGGGCATGGTTTGGTAGATTCACGGTTGCAATGCAAAAGTATGGATACAGGCAGAGCAACTCTGATCATACCTTATTTCTCAAGCAGAGGGGAGAACTGATCACGTGCCTAATCATCTATGTGGATGATATGATCATAACGGGGAGTGATCAGGAGGAAATCGAGAGGCTCAAAAGGAACCTATTCCAAGAATTCGAAATGAAGGATTTAGGGGGTCTGAAATACTTCCTTGGGATAGAAGTTATGCGGTCCAAACAATGGATTTTCATTTCCCAAAAGAAATATGTTCTTGACTTGTTGGTTGAAACAGGAATGATGGATTGTAAACCAGCAGATACTCCTATTCAAGTGAACCACAGACTCAAGTTGGATGAAGGCGAGGAACTAGCAGATAAAGAGAAGTACCAGCGGTTGGTTGGAAAGCTGATATACTTGTCACATACCAGGCCAGACATTGCCTATGCAGTGGGGGTAGTTAGTCAATTTATGCACCAACCACAGAAGAGTCACATGGAAGTCGTAACGAGGGTCATACGGTATTTGAAAGGCACAGTGGAGACAGGAATTCTGTTTGGGCGACATGGTCACCTCGACATTGAGGCCTATACGGATGCAGATTGGGCAGGTAACCCGAATGACAGGAGGTCCACCTCGGGATACTTTACATTAGTTGGAGGAAATGTGGTAACATGGAGAAGTAAGAAACAAAGAGTTGTTGCCCTCTCGAGTGCAGAAGCTGAATTCAGAGGCATAGCCAAAGCTGTGACAGAGATAATTTGGCTCAGGAAGTTGATGACAGAGATTGGGGAGAACTCGCGAGGTCCGAGCCTGCTAAGATGTGACAACAAGGCCCCAATTAGTATCTCAGAGAATCCTGTGCAACATGACAGGACCAAGCACGTGGAAGTTGACCGACACTTCATAAAGGAGAAACTCGAGGATGGTACGGTGGAAATTCCATTCGTAAAGTCAAAGGATCAGCTTGATGATCTCTTAACAAAGGTTGTTCCCGTACAAGCATATCTGAAAGCATTGAGCAAGTTAAGAATCGGCGATATCATTTCTTAACTTGAGGGGGAGTGTTAGAAGATTAGAACCAATCTCGGGATTGATATAGTTGCCTTATATAGGAGATTTGCTTTCCCTGGTTTGTAGGGAACTTATGCTATTTATCTTTAACCGTGTAATCAGTTTGATTCATTCATGAAATACAATTCTAAATCTTACACTTAAACAGAATAGTTAGTTTGTGGCAAGTTTTTCTTGTTCCACATTGGAGTTTTTCAATAGTTTAGGGATAAGCTAAAACTATAAATAGGTTTCTCCCATTTCTAACTTTTGGATCTCAAACAAAGTTTTCCTCTCACTTTGTAATTTTCTTTAATGAAATATATTTTGAGTAGTGATCGAGAACGTAGGCTAAATTGATCGAATCTCGTTAAATTTTGGTATTTTTTCTTTATGTCTGGTATTTTTTACTTTATGTCTTTTAATCTGCAACAATCGAGGCATTCATCGACAAGCGAATGTCTAGGGAAGCCTCCAAATACCTCCAGATTATTGCTACGAACTGTTAAGCTCGAGATACTCCCCATTAGATACTATATACATACAAAAAATATTGTATACATAAAAATAATTTTAAAACTAAAGGAGGACAACCAGCATGATGACGCCTCCGCAGCTTATTGATAGCCATATTTGATAGGTAAGAATATTTGAAAAAATATATGTGTTCAAATTTTAGGACTCAAGAATTATGGAGGCCGACACCAAATATATTTATTAACTGCTAAAAATATCATAAAAATGTAATTTTTCTTTCAAAAAGCCTAAACAAAAATAGGATTATTTTTTACGGGGAAATTCCTTTTTTATTGCCATTAGGTTGAGAGAGGGGAAAAATTAGTCTCATAAAATTCATAAATTTAAAATTCATCTCATAAGATTGAAAAAGTGAATAAATTATATTTTTCTATTAACTTTTACAAAATTGAGTCATTTGTGCCGTTTGGGTTTTAGGGGAAAAATTGATAGTTTTTTTAGATGATTTTGGTAGGAAAATATACCACTTTTCATCCTATAAATATCGCACGTTTTATGCACAATCTGCACAACATAATTAAATTTTCCGATAAAATTATGCTTAATTACATTTTGCATATAATAATTAAATTTAATTATAAATAAGATGATACAACATGTGCTAATAACAATATGTTTTGACCAAAAAAGAAAAAGAGAGAAGTTAATAACAATATGATTCTAATAAATAAAATCAACAAAAAACATTACTCAACAAATGTAACTTAAATTTACCTATTTCATCAACAAAAAATGATATATATAAAGTTATTCATAACATTAATAGTACCAAGTGAAAATTTAAAATCATCAAGTTGTCCGTTGATGATTTAACAGACAAAATCTAATCCAAAACATTAAATGATCATTCTAATTTTAATAATTTTTGTATTGTCTTATTTTGTTAACACCTTGGTCATTTGTTCGGACATCATAGTTTTTTTCATCCTTTTTTACTATGTTAGAAATATTCCTTAGTTTTTATGTTCGGATCGGAGATAAATTTCAGGACTGCATTGCATAGTACTGTATTTGTCTTAGTGGTACAAATGATCCACTCAATAACCTAAGTATTTAATCTTTCACAAATCGATGACTTTATCGGATTTCTCTAATGATTTCCTTGGTGTATATCCCTCACATCATAATGTGAGAGAGAAGGGTGTTAGAGAATTTTGAGTTTTGGGAGACTTTTCGCTCATCTTAAAACCTAAGAGATTTTCGAGGAGATTTTTTTTAGAGATTTTGGGAGAAATTTTTTTAATTAATAAGTATTAAAAGGATCAAACAAAAATGTAAGTTAAATAACCAAAATAATGTTGACTAACATAGATGTAATTAATACATGTGATTTGGTTTTAGTTTTTAACAAAGGGATGTAATTTGTCCACTCTTTCAATTTTATGGGATGTATTTTGGATTTATGAATATTATGGAACTAATTTTTTCTCACTCCTAATCTAATGGGACTAAAAAATAAATTTTCCCATTATTTACTTTTCAAAATTGCTTTTTTTTTTTTTTTTTTTTTTTTTGAAACATTTCAAAATTCTTATGATGCTCGGGTATTGATATAACACGATACAGATACGACCATACAAATAATAGATTTTTCGCATAAAAAGTATCTATTATAATATCAGTTACGAGTATTCAACATAATATGACATACAAAATAATATTTGAAAAAATATCACCTTGGGACGCCATCCCCTCAATCTAAAATTTTGTGGACCAAAAAAAAAAAAAAAAAAAAAAAAAGGACGACAATTGTTCAGTCAGCTACCTGAATTCTCAAAGCAGTAAGACGGACTAGACCATATATTCCTAGAAGTTGGGCCAATAGTCCATAAGAAGCCTTTCATACAACTAATTGATTGCCATAGCCCATAAAAAAGAATCTACTTTTACAACAATTAACTTTTTTTCTTTTTTCTTTAAAACACATACACCAATCGAGATTCGAACTCGGGATATTGCCTTAGAGAATAAACTCAGTAACTACTTAGACCTACACCCATCGACAAGAATTAACTTGAACATATTATACTACTAAAAAGCATGTTAAATAAGCTAAGCAAAATCTTCATAGAAGATCGTTACAAACTTAATTTTCAGCAATAACTCCTTATTTTAGCTTAATACAAGAACTCATATGCTAAAGTCATTCGGTTATACATGCTTGGGGCTCACTTATACATATGTTTATAAAGTTTTAGCCCATGGTGTAGGAAGGGGTTGGCAAGTTAATTACAGTGCTCTTGACCTTCGTCATCATGTTAATACTGTTTGTAATACCCTGTGACCCGATTCCACTATCCTTAATACCCTGCACCAAGAATACCATACACATTTGTCTTAAATTTCCAATATTGGAATGTGAATTCTATACAGATTCATGAACTGAATTGGTGTTAAAACTTATAAATAATGTCGGGTTTTTGGTTAAGCTCTAAAGAAATTACCTGGAACGGAAAATGATCGGGGCCTCGAGCTGGAGCCGAGTTAATCTGGACCGTCCCGGTCTCCATGGCATCGCTTATCAGCATTGCCTTGTTGATATCTTTGGTGAAGACACAACCCTGCAATTAAGTTTTTCAAAATTAAAATCAAGAATATTAGACCAAAGTCGTTTTATTCAGTAATAACTGCAATTTTGTCCCTCGTAACTAGATTCGTTTGCGCTAATTTCCATTCTTGGTTTCAAATACCTTTCAGTAAGCTCTTTTAAATACTTTAAGATCTTATAAGCTCCTAAACAAGTTATAGGCTGAAGTGTCATGGTCCTTCAAAAGTGTTTCGTAATTCCAAACATAAGAAGGGAAGTTCGTGTAATTAACAAAGAAAAAACACATATATGTACTTGTACCTGTAGGCCAAAGTTGCTTGCATTGCAGTGATGAATGCCTTCCTCAATAGAGCCGATCCTAATGACGGGCAAAACGGGTCCAAATGGTTCTTCCCACGCTATTCTCATATCAGGGCGAACATGATCCAACAACAAGGGCCAAATGAGGTTGCCTTCCCTCTTGTACTCTTGGCAAAATGTAGCTCCTTTCTCTTTAGCATCCATCACAAGTCCCTCTATGAAGTTTGCCGATGATTCAGAGACCACTGCAGTGATGTCACAATCGTCCTCAGGTGGGCCAACAGTAAGTTTCGCCACTTTCGCCTTCACTTTCTCGACGAGCGAGTCGGCTACTGATTCCATCACCAGCACCACCTTCACGGCCGTGCACCTTTGACCACTGTCGTGAAATGCGGATGGTGTTGTCAATTGATGCATGGAATTGGGTTAATATCACGTTTAGTGCAATAAATACTGAAAAGACCATTTTACCCCTGATTCATACCTATAAGAGAACCCTCCTTTGATGATGTTTGACGCCACCAAATCCAAATCAGCATCCTCAAGCACAATACAAGCATCTTTTCCGCCTAGTTCCATCTGTAGAGGAATCATGCCCGCTTTCTTCGAAATAGCGATTCCCGTGTCACCACCAGTAAAGCTGATGCAGTTGACTCCCGGATGCATTGTTAGGAAGTCGCCGATCTCAGAGCCTTTTCCGGTGATGCAGCTGATTAGTCCCCTTGGGAAACCAGCCAGGTGAAAGCAGTACACCATATGAAGGCAAGCCACTGCACCCTAGAGTGCAATAAAACAAAATCAGCAAAAATAAACAAATTATGATAATTCATTTGAGCTTTAGTGTAATATGATGAGTAATTTTTTTTCCCAGACATCCATTATTCATGCAAAAATACTTGAGTCGGTGGCTTTAGGACAATGGAGTTTCCAGCAATGAGAGCTGGCCCGATTTTGGAGACAGCAAGATTGACAGGATAGTTGAAGGGAGGGATAGCCAAAACAACTCCAAGTGGGATCTGAGAAAAAAAAAAAGTGCAGAGATATGAGTAAATATTATGTTTCCATACACCAAAACAATCGCTTGTTAACTTTCAACTCACAAAATCTAAACATCACTACATTGCACAATCAAGAAACATTACTAATATACCATTTTACAATTAATTATAAACACTAGAAGAAATCAGGGATAAAATGGTCATTTAACAGACCTCTTTTCAGCCTCTTAGCAAAAAGTTAGATCAGAGGTTTTCTTGATGAGAACTCTAGCGATCTAAGTGTATTTAATCCTATAAACAGCTATAGCCAACACTTGGTCAACAATGTAAAACAAGATGGGAGTAAAATAAAGGGATAATCACACCAACATGCCCTGAGATTTAACATGATTACACAAACTTCCCCCGAGTGTAAAGAAATTACATAAAGTTCCCCTGGAGGTTTGTCTAATGCATGCGAATAGAGTCTTTAATTTAAATTAAAATGTTGATCAATAACTGTCAAGGGAAAAATAGAGCATTCATAAAAAATTAGAGATAACACCATCGACATTCAGCGATCCGGATGTAATTTAAATTTTTTGATAAGGGAAGTTCTTGTAATTTTTCTCAAATCTCAAGGGAAGTTTGTGTAATTACACCAGATCGCAGGGTACATCCGCGTCATCATCCATAAAACTAGTGCTTACCTTGGACGTGAGACAGTATTTGGTTCTCTCGTTGCCTGGAAAACTATCCGACACCAAGAATGCTCCCTGTCCCAAAATTCTAACTCCTTCTTCAGCAGTATAAGAAACCAAATCTCCAGACCTCACAACCTGAATTAATTCCACACATCATTACAACTAAGAACATGATCCGTGCTACATTAAAGATTCTTAAGATTTATGGTCTACCTCAGTGACGGCATCCTTCGCCGGTTTCGCAATTTCCTTGACTAAAGCCTCTGCAATGGGGGCTTTATGTTCTTTAAGGATTGCTGCAGCTTTGTGAAGAAGCTCTGCGCGTTTCCAGAGGGGGGTTTTGGCCCACGCTTTTTGCGCGGCTTTCGAGATCTCCATAGCCTTATTCACCTCTTCTTGTGTGCAAGCTGATTAGGATCACGAAAATGGACATTATAATTGTGCATCTGTTAACAAACACTGAAAAAAATGTAATAAATGGGACCAAATAACTTAAGACTCAAACTCCTCCGAGCATCTTGAACCTGATAAATGAATGATGCAAGAAATTCCCCATTTCAGCATTTTCATTACAGTAATCTAGAACTCATGCAAATCCCATGTAATTACTGAGGAAATTAAGGAATTCCTTGGTAGAATTCAGGTTCCCAATTAAGATATCAACACACACACACACACACACAGAGTGCATAAAACCTGAAACAGAGATATAATCTACACACATGTAATTACAACCTGAATGATCAAACATGAAATCACACACAAACACACACAAAAACATGTAAATTACCTTGAACCTTGTACTGGGTCTTCCTCGTAGTGGGATTAACGATGGCAACAGTCTTCCCGGAGGAAGATTTCTTCCACTCCCCATCGGCGTAGTACTTAAACGCATCCCCATCAATAATCTCACTGAAAACACCACTGCCCGCCATTGATGAACCTCTACAGAGAGAAAACTCAAGCAGCAGCGATGAAGAGTGAGAGAGTCGAGCTTTCAGTGAAGATGGGCTCGCTGTAGACCGCTGTATAAATACTGGTTTTTCGTGGAGAAAGGTCAGCCACCAATTGTTCATCCGACAATTTGGAACATATGTTTTAGTTGCAAGAATTAAATAAAATCGAAAATAATATGTTGTTTTTCTCGTAATTTTGTTACAGCCTCTGAAATTTGGACGACTTTTTTTTTTTTTTTTTCTCGCACTGGCTTGCTTTGCCTCGGCTCTCCCACGTTCTTGGTAAGCATAGACACGCGTGAGAACGACGAGTATCGCATTTTTTTTAAATTGGGGAGAAATTTTATATAAGTTGGACTTTTGGGACTTTAGAATAATTTTTTGTTTAGTCCCCGATTCTTGGGAATTACTATTTGCCACCTGTGGTGAGCCGTAAGTCTTTTTTTTTTTTTTTTTTTTTTTTTGGGTAATATTCAATGGAATATGCTAGGGATTTTAGCAATGATGAAAATGATAGCTCTCTTTTACTTCTTTTTTTTAAATATTTTTCCCTTCACCAAAATCTAGGGTTTTAATTCGTGATTAAGTCAAAAAATCCGTAATTAACGTTTTTAAAAAATATATCAAAGTCAAAGGAAGATCGAAACTTTAAAAGCCAACGAAGTCGTTTCAAACATTTTAAGTTTAAGCAAATTTTGTTGGAAGAGTTAGGAAACAAAATTAGAAATTGTACCTACTTTCAGTCGAAATAATAAAATTCATTTGTGATAATTTTCACGTTTAATTATTTATGGAAGTGTGTTACAGGGTTGATTTTGTCGTTGTTAAAGTTTTTACTTACGGCAAAATCTCGGTTTAGGAAACTTCACTTATTATTATTATTTTTTGGATTAATTACGTGAACCTTAAATGCATTTATTGTAAAAGGTTGTATTTTGCTCCGAGTCAACTTAACAACTAGTTATCCTCCAAAGGGTCAAACTTTGTGGAAAATACCTGATTAGCATTTCAAAGAATATCTCCTGAACGCATGAACCAATAATCCTTTCTACATAAATGATCCTACTACTTCGTTGTAATTGAATTTGTTAAGTCACACTTTAAAAATATTTATATTACCTAAAGATACTCTCGATCTTATGATAAATCTTCAACTTATCGAGACAAAGATGATGAGGATTGAAACTAGTGACTATCAACGTATGATATTTCTTAGTACTTTTGAAGTAGAAAGTTGTGCTTCCTTATTTAATGTTTTCTTACCTGAATATCAATGTTTGATGTAATCTTTTTATTTTGCCATTTTTTCTAATAAGAGGATGGGTTTTCAATAAATTCTCCGCATTTTAATTTTTTTTTCTAAACATCTAATTGTGTAGATTCACGTGTCACACTCTTGTCCTATATTAGGGGACTGAGAAATTGTTTATATAGATGGAAATTTGGTATATTATTTAAATAGTTTATCAATTTAAAACGTTTACTTTGTTAAATTATCGATCTTGCACTACAAGAAATCCTGCAAATTCCGACAATTTAGTTATACATAATAGCAACTCTCAATTAGAGTTGCTATTTAGCCAGGTTGAATGGGTAAAAAATGATATTACAACTCGCAGTTAACAATTTGGAGAAATGACATCCTCTTCTCGTTCATGGAGGGTGGCAAAATTGGGATTTCACTCAAGTCTATTGTGTAAGCATACATAAGTAAATGAAAATTAAGAGAAAAAAATCATGAGAGTTTATGCTCGACCTAACTTATTTTAAAAGGTAACTAATGAAGTGAGGGTTATTTTGCATTTTTTAATTAGTACATGGTTTTATTTTTTTCTAATGTGGGATGCTAATTTCGCTCAAGTCTATTGTGTATAGCATACTCAAGTAAACGAAAATTATAAAAAAAAAAGTGTGAAAAAAATTGTGAAACCTTTATGCTCGATTTAACTTATCTCAAAAGTTAGCTAATGAGGTGAGGGTTGTCTTATATTTTATAACTAGTAGATGAATTTGATCTTTTTTAAATGTAGGATGTTAGCAAACCCCCGCACGCCCAGATCTAAACAATCGGAAATCTAAGCTAGAACATGAAATCCAATTCAATTCAATTCATTTTCAACTTTTCAATTCAATTTATTTTCAATTTAACAGATGCGTCCTGATCTGATATCATGTAAAAGTTGATGTTCAATTTAACATACTTCAAAAACTATCTAATGAGGTATGAATTGTCTTGCATTTATTAATTAGTAGAAGGTTTGATCTTTATTCGATATGGAATGTTAACAAAAAAAATTATATTGTAGGGATGCACTTGCAATCCAGCAAACAGAACTCCTGATTAGATAAATCTAAAGTATACGGCGTATTTTAGGGGCGACTCTAGGATTGTCAGATAGTGGAGTCAAAACAATTGAACTATTAATACAAAAAATATATTATTCAAAAATAAAATATTTTATTTAAAATATTTATTATTTCACAATTATCCTCTATAATTTTTTATTTGCACTAATTAAATACATCCCTCTCTAATTAAGGGGATGTTTGCAAACTATATTCCATAAGTAAAAGTCAAAACAAAAGTGAAAGGGAAAAAAAAAAACTGATAAGCACAAAAATAATAAGTGTAAATAAAAGTGGACAATCACTTAAACTTTTATATAGTTTTTTTTTTTTTTTTAAACGCACACACCCCAAGTGATCAGAGGGATTTGAACCCGGGTCATTGCCTTCGAGAATCAACCCTCAAACCACTTGGATAATCATTGTTGGCAAACTTTTATATAGTTACTAATTTACTCTAAAATACTTTCAAACATTTGTGGATATTATAATATGAATTAAGTATTTTATTAATATAAAAATTATTATAATTTTGTATATGATTATTTATAATTAATTAACATAGAATTATTCTATATGTACCCTTATTTATAAATTTATAAAAATTAAGAAAAGAGAAAATTTATCTTGTAATTGGAGATTTTTTTAGTTATGACACTCTTTGAAATTACGAAATTATGATGAGAAGAGGAAAAACAAAAATATAAAGAATAGAAAAAAAAATGTAACAAAGATATAAACCATAGAGATGTATTTGTATGTCAAAGGTTAATTTAAGAATATTAATTTTTTAATTAGAATATTATTGTCAAAATAGAATTTTAAATAAATTTATATAAATATAATCTAAAAGCATGGGTTGTTTCTAGATTCTAGCTTATTTTTCATTAATTTAAGTAGAAATTGATTTTCCAAATATTCCAACACTATCAAAAATAATCACTTATCTCGTAACTCATAAGTGCTTATTTTTAAAATTTATAAACACTCCAAGAAAAACTATAAAGTCTATATTATTTAGAGTTCGTTAATATTTAGAATATCATTAAATAGATTTTTATTTTTATTTTTCCGATCATGGATTCCTTTTTAATTATACAAGTTTCAAATTTAAGGGTTCAATATAATTTTTTTATTTTTATGTGGGGTCAAAAAAACTATTTTAAAATAAAAATATATAAAAACATATAAAAATCTGGATATACATAACTAATTTTTTTTCTCAGTGGGGTCAATTGACCCCAATTCTCCGGGAGTAGTGTCGCCCCGGTTGAAGTAAGGTACTAGATATACATAACTAATTTTTTTCTCAGTGGGGGGAGTAGCGCCGCCCTTGTTAATACCTAGATCGATACTAATATTTGATTAATCTCTATTAGGAATCACGGAGAGTGAGTGTAATTAAGTGAAATTACAATTTGTTAAAGATAAATGTAATCTAACCTATCTAACATAATATTAACTCTAATTCATTAAAATCCATCGTATCTAACATAATATTAACTATAATTTATTAGAGTGCATCCACAAATTAAATGATTCAAATTAAATCAAAGTCCTAACTAAATAAAACTGATCGAGTCTGAATAATGAAACCAACAAAACAAAAAAGTAGCTGCAACTTTTTATCATGTCCACAACCAACCCCAAGAGGTTGGAACTGCATGCAACCGCATTCTTTAAACAATATGGGAGATCTGTACAATCCATATTCCATACCTTTATTTGTCAATTTGTTATGGGACTTGCCATACCTATATTCTGAAGCTTAGCTTTTCTTTTATTTTTTCATTTTTCACAAGATAATATTTTAGATAATTCTACACATATATATATATGTGTGTTGTGCCCTCAATCATCCTCCCTCAGTTGGGATTTACAACACCTTACAAAATATCTCTATTTCAAGTTGCTTATTAAATCGTTGATCAGCATGGTCTCTCTCTCTCTCTCTCTCTCTCTCTCTCTCTCTATATATATATATATATATATATATATATATATATTTATTTATTTATTTATTTATTTTTGGGTTAATTACATCTAGACCCCTTCCAAGTTTAGTATATTACAATTGGACCCCTGTTAGTCATTTTATTACAGTTTGACCCCTTCTAAAATTTCGAAATTACTAAACGGTGAAGAAAAGGTACGATTCCGTTAAATATTTCACTTTATATTCCAAATAATTGCGTTATATTCCAAATAATTGTGAAAATGACCATTATGTTTGGTTCTAAGATCATGTTTTGTAAAAGTAGGAAAAAAAAATCGCGTCTTTTTAGAATAAATAAATGGTTAAACAAACAATTATTTCACAATTATTTTGAATATAATGGTTATTTCACAATTATTTGGAATATTCCGTGAAATATTTAACGAAATTGTATCTTTTCTTCAGCGTTTAGTAATTTTGAAATTTTAGAAGGGCTCAAACTGTAATAAAATGATTAACAGGGGTCCAATTGTAATATACTAAACTCGGAAGGGGTCTAGATGTAATTAACCCTTTATTTTTTTAACACACGCACACTCAAGCGAGGTTGGAACCCATGATCTTACCTTCGAGAATAAACACCTTAACCACTTGAACAAATCTCTATTGACCTCTAAATAAATATATATATATATATCGGCAACAAGTAGAAGTTCGTATATAAAATGATGTAATTTAGTGATTTTATGTTATGTTGATTAAAAATTTTGTATTCGAGTTCCTAAATACGCAGTTAATATTAGGAGAAAAATCTTTACGCCTTAATAGTTCGATCAGACTCGACTCATATAAATAGACAATAGAAAAAAAGTTATATATTACAATTAAATTAGCTGAAAATTGCAGTTTTATTAAATTTTCAAATAAATCTTTACAAAAATAAAAAAAGCACACGTCCGGCCAATATTCAATGTATAGGTCATCCCACGAGTCTAACGTGGCTAACAAAAATATTAAAAATTCTTACTACTTAAAACACTCGTGTCTTGATAATAAAAACATTCGTGTAGGTAGGTCCAAAAATGAATCAACCCACGAATTGCATGTATTTTTTATTATCCTAAAATGGGAACTTAATTTTTAAAATTGAAGATTTATTATACGTTAAGGACGACTTACATCTTATTACTCTTTTCTTTATAAATTATATTTTAATCCTTATAAATCTTATTTGGTTTGAGATTCTTTAATGAAATTTATAAAAGTATACTTATACCCCTAACGATTTTATGAGTGTTACATTGAATATATGATCAAAATTACAAAATCATCCATAAAATTTACAAATATAAACAAAACGATTCTTACAAATTATGAATTTAACAACAAATTAGGGTTATTTTTAGAATGACATAATGGAACCCTAGGGACCACAAACAATTCTCAAAGTTAGGGACTAAAATGTAATTTCATAATAATGATGGATTGCGTTGTGATTAGGCCTAGATACAAGGTAGTCAGATATAATTATGTATATACATTAATTTATTTATTGTTTACACACGCACCCCCAAACGGTGATTCGTACCCAAAATCTTGTCTTAAAGAATGAAATCATTAACCACTTGTATCAACCCATATTAACTTCTATATAGTAATTTAAATACCCTTAATTCGAAAGATTTTACATGAGCATTACAAATGTGAGGAGCTATATTTTCTCAAATTAAAAGAATTAATTTAATTTCATCCGATTTGAAGAGAATCAGATAGAATTCTTCCCAAAAAAAAAAAAGAACAATCACCATATGATTATCAAACTTCAAGAATCTGTATTTTAGAGTCGGAGTCATCATGATGATCGAGTTTTTGGGATCAACCTCTCTAAAGTTGTTTTGACCACGGGCCACGTATGCCTTGTGAACAACATAATGTCGGAAAATTCTAATTCAAATCCGATTCGATTGAACCCAACTAATTAAAAGGCAAGTGTATTACACTTGCCATTTGATTAATCATTCTCCCTAAATTTTTCACTAACCACACGGCAAATATAAAACACTTGTCACCTCATTACACCGATTTGACCGAATCAAACTCGGTCTAGAATTACCTCATAATCTCAAATATTACAAGATATTTGATCATACTTAAATTAATGCCACAAGATATACGTCATAACTCATATGCATGTTAATTATGCCATTTATTTCAACACGAAAGACATACAAAACTAAAAGCATCCCTATAGTAGATTGTTGGAAATACATAAATTTTTCATCAAACAAAATTGAGAATTGTGGCAAATTTAGTTTGTCTTTAAGTGCATGCATGCTGTAAGAGAATGAAGTTATATATTGTGCCAACTGCCAACCATGATTGTGTCGACAACCTTATCTTATAAATGTGGAAATTTAATAATCCCTTCCTATATTTATTTTTTTAGTTAAATAATCTGTAAGGCACTATTGTTATTATTTTTTTAAGCTAAACAGAGAAATCTGAAGGCACTATTTTAATTCAACAACTTTTAGCGTCATTTGGACAAACATGCGCTTAAGCGGCTAAGCGTCTCCCGTCTGATATCAACGACGTCGTTTTATATTTCTATTATTATCATAAGTATCGTTGTTGTTATTATTATTAATATTTTATAATTCATTTATATGGTTCGAGAGTCGAGTCAAGTGTTGCGGAAGCGGCGAACAATATTTAGAATTAAAAAGTCTAAAATTATACAAAGGAAAAATTAGACAAAATAATAACTAAATATAACCCAAAAAAGACTATTAAAGGCGTAATGAAAAGAACACCAAATATAATGAGGTTCGGCCAAATTAGCCTACGTCCTCGGGCACTACTCAAAATATATTTCACTCAAGAAATATTACAAAGTAGAGAGAAACTTTGTTTGATGCACTAAGCTAGAAGGGGGATGGGGCCTTTTATAGTGTTAGCTCCTCCCCAAACTATTCTAAAAAATCAATGTGAAACAAAAACACTCTTGTCCAAAACTAGTCTTTCAATGTGAGATACAAATTGACCACAAACTAACAAATCTCCACCTTTGCACAATTTCTGATCCCACCAAATACAAACGACTCCATCTCTCAAACAAATTGTAGTGCCTCCAAATGCGCCCGCAGGCGCCAACTCAAAAGTGCATGATATTAACCAAGTCTAAACAACGTTTAAACTTGGTCTTTGTCACCACCTTGGTCATCATATCTACAGGATTCTCCGTAGTCCGAATCTTCTGATGAACAATCTGCTCTTCTTTGAGAATTTCCTGTACAAAGTGATAGCGAACATCAATATGCTTCGTTCTTGCATGAAAAGTTTGGTTCTTCGCTAAATGAATAGCACTCTGACTGTCACAATACACCGCGAGGTATTTTTGACCAACTCCCAAATCTTCAAGCAGTCCTTGAAGCCAAATTGCTTCCTTCACAGCTTCTATAACGGCCATATATTCTGCCTCTGTCGTAGACAATGCCACCGTTGACTGTAAGGTTGACTTCCAACTAACTGGCGCCTTCGCTAAAGTGAACAAGTAGCTAGTTGTAGATCTTCGCTTATCCAAATCTCCAGCATAGTCAGAATTACAGTATCCAACTATGGTTTGACCAAGTGTTTCATCCCGCTCAAATAATAAATCAACATCTGCAGTATCTTGAATATACCGTAGAATCCATTTCACAGCTTTCCAGTGAGCCTTTCCAGGATCATGCATATATTTGCTCACTACGTACGGCTTGTGAAATATCCGGTCTTGTACACACCATTGCATACATCAGGCTACCAACTGCATTCACATATGGGACTTTTGCTATATATTCTCGTTCTTCTTCCGTCTTTGGAGATAACTGACTGCTAAGCTTCAAATGAGGGGTAAGCGGAGTACCTACAGGTTTTGTATCTGGACATATACCAAACTGCTGTAGTACTTTGTTTAAATACTGCTTCTGAGTCAGCTAAAGCTTGCCTCTTTGCCGATCCCTACTTATCTCCATTTCGAGAATCTTCTTGGCTTCTCCCAAATCCTTAATCTCGAACTCTCTACTCAATTTCGCCTTCAATTTGTCAATTTCATCTCGACTCTTTGATGCTATCAACATATCATCAACATATAGGAGTAGGTAGATGTAGGTTCCATCTTGTAGCCCACGTAAATACACACAGTGGTCGTATTTGCTCCTTGTGTACCTTTGACCCAACATAAACTTATCAAATCGTTTGTACCATTGTCTCGGCGATTGCTTCAATCCGTATAACGATTTGTCTAGTTTGCAAACCCAATTTTCTTTACCAGCAACTTTGTATCCATCTGGCTGAGACATATAGATTTTCTCTTCCAAATCACCGTGCAGGAACGCGGTTTTCACATCTAGTTGAGCTAGCTCTAAATTCAATTGCACTGCCAAGGCCAACAAAATTCTAATGGAGGAGTGCTTAACAACTGGAGAAAACACTTTATTGTAATCAACTCCCTCCTTCTGAGCATAGCCTTTAGCTACCAACCTTGCCTCGTAGCGAACATCGTCTTTGTTAGGAAATCCTTTTTTCTTTGCAAATACCCATTTGCATCCAATTGCCTTCTTTCCCATCGGTAGTTGTGCTAACTTCCACGTCTTATTCTTCTGAAGAGATTGCATCTCTTCCTCCATTCCGTCTTTCCATCTATTGTTTTCTGAGCTCCGGACAGCTTCTGAAAATGTAGATGGAACATCATCAACTACGGGAATTGCATAGGCTACCATGTTGACAAAACGAGCTGGTTTCTGAATTTCTCGTCTCGTCCTTATAATTGCAATTGGCTCTAGTTGTTGTTGAGGTTCTTGGGTAGTAACCTCCTCCTCATCCGACTCTTCTTTTGCCGTATAAGAATCATTGATAGTGTCATTTGCTGGACTCACCACTATCTTCTCAAACTCCACCTTCTCTGGTGTATACTCCACTTGTTCTGGTGCACGCTCCACCTGCTTCGGAGTACCATTGGTCCCTTCTTGAGTTACCTTATTCAAAATGGCAGATTCATCGAAGGTAACATCCCTGCTTATTATCGTCTTCTTTGTCTCCAGACACCAAAGACGGTATCCCTTAACCCCAGCGCAGAAGCCCATAAAGAGCGACTTCCTTGCTCAAGGATCCAACTTTAATTCATTCACACAATAGTATGCGGTAGAACCAAACACACGTAAAGAGTCATAATCTATTGCAGGCTTTCCAGACCAAACCTCCAAAGGAGTCTTCCCACCTATTGCAGATAATGGCAAACGATTTAGGAGATGTTGAGCGTATGTCATTGCCTCAGTCCAAAACTTCCTGTCTAATCCAGCATTACACAACATACAGCGAACTTTCTCCACTAATGTCCTGTTCATACACTCTAACACCCCATTCTGCTGCGGAGTTTCTCTTACTGTGAAGTGACGAACTAAGCAATGTTCTTGGCACACCTTCTGGAATGGATCGCTCTTATATTCTCCACCGTTGTTTGATTGGAGAATTTTGATCTTTCTTCCAGTCTGGTTCTCAACTTGAGTTTTCCACTATAGAAAAACTCCAAGCACTTCACCTTTGTTCTTCATAGGAAACACACAAACTCTTCTGGAAAAATCATCGATAAAGGTGATAAAGTAGTGCCTGCCTCCAAGTGACGCCGTCTTGGAAGGTCCCCACACATCAGAGTGCACATAGTCCAAAATACCCTCGGTGTTGTGAATAGATGTGCCAATTTTCACCCTTCTTTGCTTTCCCAGAACACAATGCTCGCAAAACTCTAATTTGCAAGTCTCCGCACCTTTCAACAAACCTTGCTTAGCAAGAATTTGTAAAGATTTTTCTCCAGCGTGACCCAAACGCATATGCCATAGCTTGGTTGCCTCAGCATCCTTCTTGCTGCTAGAAGTCGTTGCTGCTACTACTGTCACAACAACTGTATTACCTTGGTAGAAATACAAGTTGTTCTTCTTCTCACCCTTCAACATCACGAGTGCACCCGAAGTTACTTTAAGAACTCCATCTCGCATCGTCACAACTAGAGCTTTTGACTCCAAAACCCCCTAATGAGATGAGATTCTTCTTCAAGTTGGGCACTAACAGAACATCTTTCAAAATTCTAGTGGATCCATTGTGATTCCGTAGCTTGACTGAACCTATTCCAACTATTTTACATGTCTGATCATTTCCCATGTAAACAACTCCTCTATCGAATTCTTCAAGGTCGAAGAACCACTCCTAAACCCGAATCAAATGTCCACTCGTCTGAACTTAGCGTTGAATGTGAAGCCACTAAAGGAAACATCTGACTCTACGTCGCTTTTACATTCGGCTACATTGGCGTCTTGCAGAGTCTTTCCTTTCTCCAACTTTGGACAGTCTTTCTTCCAATGTCCTTTGTTGTGGCAAAAGGCACACTCATCTTTGGCCACTCTGCTCCTTGACTTTGATCTCCCTCTTCTCCCATTTGACTGGCTTTGCTGACGACCTCTCATAACTAGGGCTTCTATTGCTCCATTTGTGCTTCTTTTCTTGTCCTTCCTCCTCAATTCATAACTGTATAAGACTGTACACACTTCGCTTAGCGAAACATCAACCTTTCTATGGAGTAGGGTTGTCTCGAGAAACTCGAACTCATCCGGAAATGATCCCAACAACATCAGCGCGAGGTCCTCGTCTTCAAAAGCCACATCCAAGTTCAATAAATCAGCCACCAACTAATTAAATTGAGTGATGTGCTCATTCATCGTGGTACCGGGAACATACGTGAAGCAAAACAGTCGTTTCTTCATATGCAGCTTGTTCTGACTATTTTTCTTCAAGAATTTCTCCTCCAATGCCTTCCATAACTTGCTGGTAGAAGTTTCCTTGCAGAAAGTATACTTCTGTTTTCTGAAGAGACACGAGCGAATTGTACCACATGCCAAACGGTTGATGGTCTTCCAATCTTTGTCATCAACCTCTTCTGGTTTCTTCTCTTCAATGGCGAGATTAAAAATGTCAAACGGGCCGGGCCGACCCACTAACCCATGAACCAGCCCGGAATAAAACCAGCCCAAGCCCAGCCCATAATTACTATGATGTGGGCTGGGCTGGGTTAGGGGTATTATGTTGGGCCCCTATTGGCCTTAATTTTTAAGCCTAGCCCAGCCCGTAGCCCGGCCCACTTGAACCCATAACCAGCCCGTAGACCAGGTCCAGTTCAGGACCAGCCCAGGCCCGTTAATTCATAAGTTCATATATTTTTTTATTTGTATTCACTAACCCAATTAATTATAATCCACTTGCCCAAGTATAAAATATTTACTAAAAGTCCAGCCCAATATTAAATTAATTGCATCATTCAATGAATTGAAATTGGCTTTGGCTTCAAGTCTTCAACGGGTGCCTATGCTATGATTTGACAGTTAACAAATTTGCATTAGTATTTTTAAGACTACATGCTGCAGTTTATCACCTTACACACTTTTACACTCAACCATCCCCTACAGTGCAACGGTAAGTTTACAACTGTAAGTTTATATTTTATTATTATTTTTATTTAATTCTTCTTCTATAAATACCACAATATTAATCTCATTTCTCCAACAAATTCTCAATTCTATTTCCTATCATCCTCAATTGCTCTCAACTTTCAAAGTTCATAGCACTCAAATTTATTTCTTTAAGTATATATTATATTATTTTATTAACTATCAATTATCATAAATATATGTTATTATTTTATCTTCAATTCAAATTATAGTAGGAAATTTTCTTGGCAATTCACGTTGGAAGATCATTCGGGCAATTCGTGTTGAGGAACTCTCGAATCAATTTCGGTAACATCTTTTCTTTATATCATATTTATTTACTTGCAATATTTTTATTTAAAATTATTTGTTGTTTATAATTAGTTTGAATTCCTAAGTTTATTAAAATTAAAAATGAGTACTAGAGATACTAGAGACCCCCCTCTTATGCCTCACACTAATATTAGAAGCACTAATTTTGCCCAAAATTTATTAGATGAAGAGCATGAACTAATTCATGAAAATATAAATAAACCCGATGTTCATTCCGTAAATTTAGAAGATGAAATTCCAACTCCATCTAGTAGTAAGCCACCTAATAGAAATAAAACTAGTAATGTTTGGAATTTTTTTACATTGGAGCGAGAACGTGACCTTGCTATATGTAATTTGCGTAAGAAATCTTTTAAATTTGCGAAAAATAGTGGAACGGGCACATTAACTAGACATTTAACTAAAGATCATAATGGTTGGGATACTATTGAAGGGTCATCCGGTCCATCACAACAATTTTTGCATCAAACTAAAAGTGATGCTATTCAAACTTTTCAATGTAATCAAATGGAACAAAGAAAGGAATTTGCTAAAATGGTTGTTGGAGCGGAATTACCATTTAATTTTGCCGAAAATAATTACATGCATAGATGGGTAGCTAGAACTTTACAACCACAATATAAGAAAATATCACGAAATATTTGTTATAAAGACGGTTATAAACAATACGAAGAAGAAATAATGGCATTACGGACTCATTTTTCTACTCCTTCAAAATTTTCTCTTACATCGGATTTATGGAGAGGTAGAGATAATTTACATTATTGTTATGTAACTAGGGGTGTTCATAAAAACCGAAAACCGAAAAACCGAACCGATCGAAAACCGAACCGAACGGAACCGAACGAGGAGTGTTCGGTTCGGTTTTCGATTTGCCCATTTTGGATTTTCGGTTTTTCAGTTTTTTTGGTTCGGTTTCATAGTTAAACCGAACCGAACCGAAAACCGAATGCCATTTTCTTTTCTTTTTTTAATATATATATCATATATTTTGATTAATATATACATATATTTTAATTATTTGGCAGAGATATATATGTATATATATATATATATATATATAGGGCGAATTACATTTAGGTACCCTGAGGTTTGCCCTAATTACAAATCAGTCCCTCTTGTTTCGAAAATTACATATTAGTCCCTAAAAACACTGTTTCAATTGAGGTCCCTGGATGCCGTTAGGGTTCCGTTAATTTTGACATTTGAATTTCCGAAAAATATTATAAAAAAGTCCCTGAACTATGAATTTTCTTACAAAACGACCCCTTAACTAAATCACATCAACAATGTAGTCCTGCCATTGTTGATGTGATTTAGTTAAGGGGTCGTTTTGTAAGAAAATTCATAGTTCAGGGATTGTAAGAAAATTCATAGTTCAGGGACTTTTTTTATAATAATTTCCGAAAAATATTATAAAAAAGTCCCTGAACTATGAATTTTCTTACAAAACGACCCCTTAACTAAATCACATCAACAATGTAGTCCTGCCAAAATTAACGGAACCCTAACGGCGTCCAGGGACCTCAATTGAAACTGTGTTTTTAGGGACTAATATGTAATTTTCTAAACAAGAGGGACTGATTTGTAATTAGGGCAAACCTCAGGGTACCTAAATGTAATTCGCCCTATATATATATATATATACCATATATTTTAATTATTTGCCATTTAGGTTGATTGAAATTTTTACATTTTTCACAAAATCTCAACTCCAAAATTTTTTTTTTTAAAATTATATTCAGTTTTTTTTTTTTTAAATAATATTAAAGTTTCGGTTTTTCGGCAGAAAACCGAAACCGAACCGAAAATGTTCGGTTAAAACCGAACCGAACCAAACACCATTCGGTTCGGTTTCGGTTTAGGTTTTTCGAAAACCGAAAGTTCGGTTAACCGAATCGAACTTTCGGTTTGGCCGAAAAACCGAACCGTGAGCACCCTTATATGTAACGGCCCATTGGGTTAATGAAGATTTTTATCTAGAAAAAAGAATTATTGAATTTGCATTGCTTGAGCATCCGCACACCGGTAATCATATTTATCAAGCTACAATGGATTGTTGCAATTATTGGAATATCGGTGAAATTTTTTTATCTATGTCTTTTGATAATGCAACAAATAACACCAAAGCTATTGATTATTTAATTCGAGATTTGAAACCAATGTTTAATGGCAAATGTTTTCATGTTAGATGTATTTGTCATATTATGCATCTTTGTGTTCATAATGATATGGCTTGGGTTGCACATTATGTAGATAAAATAAGATCCGCTTTATCATACATTATGTCGGCATCAACTAGAACACAAAAATATAGACGTTTAGTTAGAAAAGCTAAAATGGAATTTAAAGTTCCATATCTTGATATGCCTACTAGGTGGAATTCAACTTATAGAATGTTAAATGAAGCACATCCATATGAAAGTATTGTTACAAATTTAGTTAATCAAGAAATGCATAATGAACATGGTGGTGAATTTATTACCGAAACCGATTGGGATATTATTCATGTTATTGCACCTTTACTTGACGTATTTCTTGATGTTACTAATATTATGTCCGGAACGTATTATCCTACATCTAATATTACGTTGCCTAATTTAGTTAGAATTGTTAAATTATTTAATGATCATAGAAATGATGATAATGTTGTCAAAATTATTAAAAGTATGGAAGAAAAGAGGTGCAAGTATTATACAAAACTTCCCAAAATATGTGTTTTATCTTGTGTCTTTGATCCTAGATGTAAATTAGAAGGTTGCATTTTTTTGATGGAAAAATATTATTCTTATCTTAATTGTGATTCAATAAATATAGGGGAAGAAACAAATGAAGTTAGTTCCATTGTTTATGCATTAGTTGATATGTATTCTACTAGTTCGTGTATGGCACAATATGAAACATCTTCTACACAAGCGACATCAAGTAAATCCGGTGGATCCGTATTTTCTTTATTAAGTTCAATCAAAAGAAGTAGAACCACATCTAATAGGCAAACATATGAATTAACACATTACTTGCAACTTCCCTTATTAGACAATGTTCCGGATGAATTTGACATATTAGAATGGTGGAAAATGGAACAAAAGAATTTTCTGATTCTTTCTTCGATTGCACGCGATCTACTAACATCTCAAATGTCTACCGTAGCTTCCGAAAGTGCTTTTAGTGCAGGTGAAAGAACTATTACCGATAGAAGGAGCCGATTAAGCCCAAAATCCATCAAATTTTGCATATTATGGAAGGATTGGTTAGATCAACAATATAGACAAGATGAATTGCACCGGTTGGGAGAAAGATGGATACCACCACAAAACTATCCTTCGGACGACGAGACCGCATTTGAAACAACCACCATTCCCGATAATTCTTCAACAATTACTTGATTTTGAAACAACCACCATTCCCGATAATTAAAAAGATTATTAAATTTTAATATAAAAAAACCCTAAGAAAATAGGCTCACTATTCAAGCCCGCTAAATTTAATAAGTCAAGCCCAACGAACCCATTAAGCCCAGCTCATTTAAAACTAGCCCAGGCCCAGCCCAGCCCGATTTTAGTGGGTTCTTGGGCTGAGCTGGGCCACTATAATTCAAAACAAGCCCGGCCCAGGACCAGCCCACTTCAAGATGGTCCTGGGCCAACCCAGCCCGCTACAGTGGCGAGCTTAGACGGGCCTGGCCCAGCCCAGCCCATTTGACATCTTTAGGCGAGATCTAAACCTTGCTCGAATAGAGCGTCTAGAACTTCGCTTTGCCACATGCCGAAATGACCGGATCCATCGAAGATCTCCACCCCGATTCTCGTATTTGCCATTCCAGTCCTTGTCAAGTTGAACGAGCTGGAAGCCGAGGTGGAAGCTGCCTTTGCTTCTTCAGGCGTGATCTCATCCTTCGTCATTTCTGCTACACCTTTCTTTCAATAGCCACCAACGCGCGGTGCTGACCGAGCCTGCCAATGCGCGGTGCTGATCGAGCCTGTCGATGCGTGATGCCAACCGAGCCTGCCGATGCAAGGTGCCTGCTGAACGCTGATGCATGATACCTGCCGATGCTCGTCGATGCGCGATGTCGACCGAGCCCTCTTCGTCCGTTTCTGATGTGGAAGATCTGACTAAGCTGCAACCACAGAGCATACTTCGACACCTTTGGCTCTGATACCACTTGTTGCGGATGCGGCAAACAATATTTAGAATTAAAAAGCCTAAAATTACACAAAGGAAAAATTAGGCAAAATAATAACTAAATATAACCCAAAAAAAGCTATTAAAGGTGTAATGAAAAGAACACCAAATATAACGAGGTTCGGCCAAATTAGCCTACATCCTCGGGCATTACTCAAAATATATTTCAAAAAACTATTCTAAAAAACCAATGTGGGACAAAAACACTCTTGTCCAAAACTAATCTTTCAATGTGGGATACAAATTGACCACAAACTAACATCAAGTTGGATCACTAAGGTATAAAGCTCTCATTGTCAATATAGTAGCTACATACCCAGAGACTCGAACGCAAAATATCTGATTAAGTTAGTAAGATAAAAACATTTTAAATAACACCTAACTTACTTATATTATTTTTTAAACACCATGCTGCCTCCTTTTTAATTTTTCCCCATTGATTAATATTTTCTTTTTACTAAAGTGCCTCCAAATATTTTAAGTTCATTTACAATTTTATATTATGTACGCTTTATTTTTCTCTCTCAACTAAAATTTTTAACTAAAACACTTTGAAAGGAAGCTGAACATCGGAAAAAATATGAGGAAACAATCGATTAAAGGCGAAAATATGAAAGAGTGTAAAATAGATTTTAAACTCATTCATTTAAACATGAAGGATGGGTAAAATAGGTTTTAAACTCAAAAAAAGTAAGAAAAAACGGAATAACGACACAGTCAATGCGACCACCGCTATACGAGGGGTAAATATGCTTCTTTTTTAAAAATTTGGTGGAGTTTTATGCTATTTAATTTGTCAAAAGGAGATAATTTGATAATTATTTATTTTTACAAGGGGCCCCAAAGATTTTTTCCCTTAAGTTAGTATAGTGTCGAATTGTTAAATTATACGAGGTGGTGGTCTTATTGTTGTTGTTGTCTGATGAGTAGATAGAGCAAATAGCAATAAATAGGGGACTAACCTGCGAACATAGGAGAATGGGAATTAAAAGCGTACCTATTTTCATCTGAATGTGGTAGGTGTGTTTATTTGTGGCTGCGATCTGGCGTGATTTGTTAAAAGAGATGAGAACCACAACCTCAAAAGAGCCCATTTCAAGCCCAAAACATGGGCCCACCAAATGTCAGTAAGGACTAAGGACCACTACTCTAATGACTACGAAAGTGGCCCATGGGGCCATTAGGTGATCCTTCGAATCTTGTTTATATACTTTTGAGGTCTAATTAAAAAAAGTTTCAAAAAAAAAAAAATAATAATAATAATAAAGAGAAATAAGAAAAAAAGCAGAAAAAGAGTGTGTTGTCTTGGATCATCTTTTTTCAATAAAGTTTAAATGAGCTGTAGGTTAGAACTTAGAAGCAGCTAATACATGATTTGTTTACTTCTAAGTTCTTGTATATTTAAATATGGGCAAAATTATTGAACTTTTGGTTCTATTTTTATAAAAAATTGATAACCAATTTAGTCCAAATTTCATATATTGGACCAAACTTGCAATATTGTATATACTATGGGACTTAAAATTAGTTATTTCTAAAATAGATGGACTAATATTGGTAACGACAATATTAATGGACCAAAAATACAATTTCTCCTATAAAATGACAAGTACTTGTTCAGAACTATACTAGGTATTAGAAGTTCATACAATGTTTATTACTGTCAATTGTCAGCAGAATGCTTTGCCTCAACCATCTAAGAATAGGTAGTCATACAAGCTCATACAATGTGTATTATTGGGACCTAATCTTGTTCGGATTTACTAACTAAGATTAGGTTTATTATTCCACTGAATAAATTCGTGTTTGATATTAACTATGCTCCAGGTTAGTCTTTATTATCTCATGTCATGTTTGGTTAATTCGATTAACATAGATTACATTGCAAATTTATCATTTTGCCCCCCATTTTTTGTTTATAGTACAAAAATATATGCCCTTTCCTCCAATTGATAAAGAGATCTATCGAGTCCGAAATATGATGTATAGAGTGATTACACAATACTTCTGTAACGATTTCAATCCAATATAAAAAAAATGAATGTTTTTGGATTAAATACGTAGTCTGACTTAAATGACATTAAACATAGTAAAATAATAGGTCCAACAAAGCAACGTTCAAAAATACGAGTTTCTAACATATTCTCCTAGTACACATTCCATCATCACAATAAAAGAACAACATAGCCACATACCTAGTTTTGTTAAACAAGACGACATGTTGTAAAATGCTCGGAGATAAAAAAAAAAACAGCAAAGTCACATACATAGTTTTGGTAATAGACTCTGCATCTTCTCAGTCATCCAAGTTGATAGGAGTACTAGAATTCACTAGGTTATTGTCATTATGCCTCCTTCCACGACTATTTCCTTCGTTTTTTTATGAATTCAGTAGTCAGTTAATTGCGTCGCCAACATCGACCGATTAGTTTCTAGAAGCTCTATCAACTCCGAATAGCATATTCCACCCGTCAAGATGCGAGAAGGACTTCCCACAAACAAGTTTGACACCCTCTTTTGGCGTACAATAACATCGTTGTACGTTCTGTCTAAGGCCCCGAGACATCCCTGTGATTTTGGGTAAATCTTGAATAATGAGGTGTATGTAGTGTGATCGTGCACAAAAAATTATTATCTTTGTTCACAATATTTTAAATTCTTTCCGAAAATGTTTACCATTCCTGTTGCAGCTTATAGTAAAGATAATTGACAAATCAATATTTTCGTTTCATTGAACTGTTTTCCAGCTTAGTCATTGAATATTGCACAAAATTTCCATTTCATTGAACCGTTTTCCAACTTAAGGATATATAGAGATGTGAAATATGCAACAAAGACTAATCTAATCAAAAGCTTTGCACAAAACTTGAGAACTCTCGTTTTATGCAACAACAAATGCTCCTAGATATATCTGGTTTTGATGGCATCATTAAAACAACATGAACTGTGAAAAAAATAGAGCAGAAAATTACGTCAACATATATTGCACTCTCAAAGTCGAGGACTTCCATGGATACTATACAGTGATACATAGCAACAAGATCACCTGATAATGTATTAGCTGGCAGACTATTTGCTGCAGAGGGTTGAAAATTAAGTGCATTAGCAAGAGGCCTTTCAAGAGGTGGTCTAATTAAAATAACTTGCCTATAAATCACAAATTCTCATGAAATCAGTTGTCCTTTCTGCAGCACTAATTATGTGTAGTGTCAGAACCAAGATGAAAGACATCAATAACTGATTAAGTTAATACCACAAAATAAAACAAGCAACAAAAGAAGTACATGATGGGCATAAACCTCAAAACAAGATAAAGTTCTTAAAAAAAAAAAAAAAGTAAGCGATCATATTACTAGTAATAATACATGGATGGACACTAGCGGGCTTGAGCAGGGCTGAAGATTAAGTTGTGTCTGCCCGACTCTGGTAATCTCGCGTACCAAACGCGGATTAAACTCTGCTAAAATGGCTTGGGACTAATGAACCCTACCAAACACTTTCTAATTATTTATCAATTAATTTCGAGAGTAAGACTCCCACTTGATCATCACCATTGTCGTCGTCATAGGTTATCCGTATTATTGTCGGAGCAATAGAGAAAAGGATGCTGCTTACGAGCCGCCTATGAAAATCTCCCTCGCCTTCACATCAAGTTGCCTATTACTAAAAGGGTGAGGTACCAATATTATGTGTGCTTGTTTACCTCGTACAGTTCAAATTATTATTCAAGAGAAGTTACTTTGTCACCCTGTAACTAACAATTAAGCAACCTGCTACGAAGACGAGGAAGATTTTCACGACGAGAATGAGTTTATTGCACCAAAACCCCTGTGATATACCTAATTAGCACTCAGAACCCTGTGATTTGAAAATTCTCAAAACGAACCCTGTGATTGTAATAAATTAGCACTCAATTAGAATGTCAAACCCTACAGCCGTGGTTGTAGGGTTTTGTGTGCTAACTTTAATACAATTACAGAGTTTTCAGTGCTAATTTATATAATCACATGGTTCTCTTTGAGAATTTTCAAATCACAGGGTTCAGAGTGCTAATTAGGCATAACACAGGGGGTATCCAAGTAAAAAACTCTGACGAGAATACTCAAGGACTATCCAAATCAAAGTCAGCATCCTTTCCAATATTCTTGAAATGGGATGTATCAATCTTATATGAACTCAAAGTAAAATATTGATTAAGAAGAATCAATGGTAAAATAGTTTTTTCATTAAAAAAATTACAAAAACGTTATCAATTCAAATGTAATGCAAATTTTTAAAAGGGGCGAAGTTTCTATTACTATATAGACCTTGAGTAAGTCCTTATAAATTATTCGTCTGATACTAAATGATGGTTTCAATAGAAAACAATTGTGTCGAAAAAGATTGATTCTCATTAATCAACTTGGTGGTATTTAAATACAATTACAAAACTCATTTAGATAGATTTTTCTACATAACAAATTAGATAATAGATAACTAACTATGTAACAACTCAAATAACACTTATCTACATCCAACAACTCAAATAAAACTTATCTACAATTCATACTAAGCTAAATATTAACAACTAAACTAATTAGGCGGGTAATACCCCCCGAAAGCCATAGAGTACACATTGAGTAATCCCAGTTTGAGAATAAAATCCTTGAAGGTGGAAGTTTTTGTCAGTGGGAGAGCACACATTGAGTAATTTCCACAATCTGGAGAGTACACATTGAGTAATCCTACATTCCATGAACTTACGAAGCACATTGAGATTCATTGTCACCTAGTTCGTGAAAAGATCTCTACAGGCATTGTTAACTTCTTCCAGTCAAATCTGCCACTGCCATCTATTTTTTTTGTAATGTCAGCAAGTTGGTTGACAGATTTGACTGAAAAAAGCTTAACAATGCCTATAGAAACCTTTTCACGAACTAGGTGCCAAAAAAATCTCTGTATGGTTCGTATGTTCGTGGAATATAGGATTAGATGCGATGTGAAGAGCTGATTGATTATCACAGTATAAAGGAGCAGGGTGAGAGTGAGGCGTGTTAAGATCATGAAGAAGATAGAGCATCCATATATTGAATCTTAGAAATAGCATTGGCAAGAGCTCGATATTCAGCCTTGGAAGAAGAACGTGAAACAGTCTATTATTCTTTATACTTCGACCTGATAAGAGAAAAGCCAAGGAAGACACAAGATCCAGTGACAGAGCAACGAGAGTCAGGACATCCAGCCCAATTGGAGTCATTGAAACCTTAAAGTGTCAAGTCTGAAGTGGAAGAGAAAAAAAATCCTTAGCCTAGAGTACCCTTGATGTATCGAAGGATACGGTAGGGAGCTTGTAAATGATCAGAAGTCGGAGCAGAGAGGAATTGACAAAAGTTCTGCACAAAAAATGCAATATCAAGGCGAGAAGTGCATAGAGAAAATAGTCCAATGAGGCGATGGTAAGAAGCGATATCTTCCAAAGGGGAACCAGAATTCTTGATGAGCTTGACATTATAATTTATTAGGGTAGCTACAAGTTTAGACTCTAGAAAATCGGAGTCGGTCAGAATTTCCAGAGCATTTTTATTTGGGATAATATAACGCCTTCAGGTGAACGAGCTATCTCGAGAGCAAAAAAGAATCGCAGCTGACCAAGATCCTTGATTTAATAGGAGTCATCCAGAAAAAACTTGATGGAAGATATTTGTGACAAATTATTTCCTGCAAGTATCACATCATCAACGTATGCTAATAAAGCAGTAAATGAATTTGATGACCATTTGACAAATAATGAGTCTTTAGACTGAGAGTATCCTCGAGAGATCAAGGATGATGAAATTTTTGAAAACCATTGACAACTCGCCTCTTTTAAGGCATATAATGACTTGTGGAGGCAACATGTTAGATATATTGTAATTTCATAGACAAAACCGGATTATGAATTATGCAGCGGAATCGAATCGTAGCCATTGCTAATTTCTTATCTCTTAGAGTTACCGAATTTTGCCGGAAAAGCCTTGAGAATTCCCAATCCCGATGTGCCACTCGGAGTGTTCTTCTAAGCACTCAAAACCTCACAATGTGATGGAGTAGAGTAAAGACTTGATACTTTTGTGCTTAGGGACCTCCTCCATACCCCCTTATTTATACACAAGTCTTCCCATCAAAGACTATGTGTTGGGAGGTAAGTTTGACTTAATAGATAAATTACATGATTCTTAGTTAATCAATAAAGGCATGAATCATGGGATTGATCAAAGAACCAATTTGGTCCAAGAATCACGTGATTGATTTACTCAATCAATTAATATGATTCTTACATTCCCCCACTTAGTCTGAATGATCCATGTGTGCTTGACTAGAAATACAATGCATGAATCATGGCGATATTTTCTCTTTACACTGTGAGTAGTATCTTCCATGTATCACGATGTATTATGTTTCTAACCTTTCCCAAGTTTCTTGATGAATAAACCCTATGTTTATTCTAGGTCCCTACTTTAAAGATATTTCTCAAACAATCAATAAATGTGTACACAAAACTTAAATACGAGAAATATCAACTTAAATAGAGTCTCATTTATTGCATAGTGGAACCAAGTCCCATTGTGACTACATGATCCTTAAATTTCTGTGGTGGCATGCCCTTAGTCAAAGGATCAGCAAACATAAGTTGCGTGTTGATGTGCCCAATGACCACTTTCTCATTTTAACACGCTCTCGTATAGCTAAATACTTGATATCGATATGCTTGCTTCGACTTCCACTTTTGTTGTTTTTAGCCATAAAGATAGCAGCTGAATTGTCACAATATATCCTTATTGGCTTAGATATCGAATCCATAATTCTAAGCCCAGTAATAAAACTCTTTAACCATACTCCATGTGAGGTAGCCTCAAAACAAGAGACAAGCTCAGCCTCCATAGTAGAAGTGGCAGTTAAACTTTGCTTGGCGCTTCTCCGGGAGATAGCTCTACCGGCTAACATGAAAATGTATCCCGATGTTGATTTACGAGAATCAACACAGCCGGCGTAATCAAAATCGGAGTAACCAACCACCTCTAAGCTATCTGATCGTCTGTACGTAAGCATGTAGTCTTTCGTTCCTTGAAGGTATCTCAACACTTTCTTTGCAGCTCTCTAGTGGTCAAGACCTGGATTGGACTGATACATTCCCAACATTCTAATTACAAAAGCTATGTCAGATATGGTGCAAACCTGAGCATACATTAAGCTTCCAACAATAGAAGCATATGGAATGTCCTTCATTTGCTCCATCTCAAAGTTGTTCTTCGGGCATTGGCTCAAACTGAACCTATCACCCTTCACAATTGGAGTAACGCTAGGTGAACAGTCTTTCATCCGGAATCTCTCCAAAATTTTATTGATATAAGCTTCTTGAGATAGACCTAAAGCACCTTGATGTCTATCTCGATGAATCTTGATGCCAATGACATAAGATGCATCACCCATATCCTTCATATCAAAATTTTTGGAAAGAAACTGTTTCACCTCATGTAGCATATCTCTGTCATTAGTTGCAAGGAGAATATCATCTACATATAGAACGAGGAAACAAATTTTGCTCCCACTAACCTTCTGGTATATACATTGATCCAAAATGTTCTCAACAAATCTAAATGATGAGATAACATTATGAAATTTTAAATACCACTGACGGGAGGCTTGTTTCAATCCATATATAGATTTCTTTAACTTGCATACTAAGTGTTCAACTTTACTAGAGGAAAATCCTTCAGGTTGTTCCATATATACCTGTTCCTCTAGATCACCATTAAGGAAGGCTGTTTTCACATCCATTTGTTGCAATTCAAGATCAAAATGAGCTACCAATGTCAATATTATGCGCAAGGAATCCTTTTTAGACACGGGACTAAAAGTCTCAGTGTAATCAATTCCTTGTCGCTGTGTGAACCCCTTTGCAACGAGTCTGGCTTTATATCTCTTTATGTTTCCAAATGAGTCCCTTTTAGTTTTGAAGATCCATTTGCATCTAATGACCTTTAGACCATTAGTCAACTGAACGAGATCCCAAACACCATTACACTTCATGGAATTCATTTCTTCTTTCATGGCATTATACCGCAACTCTGATTTATCGCAACTCATGGCTTGCGAAAAGGATTCCGGATCATTCTCAACATTGTAGTCAGATTCTTGAAGATATACAACATAGTTTTTAGGGATTGCTGATCTCTTTTCCCTAGTAATTTTCTTAATGTTGGGGCAACATTTTCCTGAAGGATATGTTGCTCAACTTGTTCAATAGTTTGCGAATTATCTTGAACAACTTCATCTACTAGGTCATTTTCAACAGCCTGTGGAATCTCATTGATTGGTTGTTCAATAACCGGTTGTACCTTAGGGTTGTTGTAAACAATAACTAATCTCTCACTTGAAGAAGGATATTGACTTGTCACAAGGTTATCCTGAATAAAGTCACTCCCACTAATTGAGTTATTTTCAAGAAATTTTGCATTTCTTGATTCCACAATCCTTGTGCTATGTGATGGACAATGAAATCTGTATCCCTTAGACCTTTCGGCATAACCGATAAAGTAACCACTTACGATTCGAGGATCCAGCTTCTTTTCTTGTGGATTGTAAACTCTTACTTCACATGGGCATCCCCATATGCGTACATGTTGTAAACTCGGTTTCCAACCCTTAAATAACTCAAATGGTGTCTTAGAGACAGCCTTGGTTGGAACCCGATTCAATATGTAAGCTGTTGTTTTAAGAGGTTCAACCCATAAGGACTTAGGCAGCTTTGAACTGCTAAGCATACTGCGCACCATATCCATTAAAGTTCGGTTTCTTCGTTCCTCAACACCATTTTGATTAGGGGATCCCGGCATGGTGTATTAGGCAACTATACCGTTATCCCGAAGAAACTTCGCAAATGGACCTGGTGCTTGTCCGTCTTCTATATATCTACCATAATACTCACCACCTCGATCTGTTCTCACAACTTTAATTTGCTTACCGCGTTGTTTCTCTACTTCAGCCTTGAATGCTTTAAAGGCTTCCAAAGCTTTATTTTTGTGATGAAGCATATAGAGATACATATAACGTGAGTAATCGTCTTTAAAGGTGATGAAATATTTCTGACTATAAACATCCATGTCTGGGTAACAAATATCAGAATGGATGATTTCTAATATGGCAGAATTTCTCTGGGCACCTTTTTTAAACTTGTTAGTCTGCTTTCCCTTTATGCAGTCTATACAAGTATCAAAATCAGTAAAGTCTGAAATACGAAGTATTCCGTCCTTTACTAATCTTTTAATTCGCTCAATAGAGATATGTCCCAATCTCCGATGCCATAGAGTAGAGGAATCCTCATTTATAACACATCGTTTAGTGCCAACTTGAACATGCATAGCACTATGAGTGACATCATTTTGTAATTTAGTGGAATAAAGACCATCAATTAATAAACCATTTCGAACAAGTTCAGATTTATAATATAAATTGAAATTATTGTTCAAAAAACTGAAATTGTATCCCAAAGGAGCAAGTCTTGATACAGAAATTAAATTCCTCGAAAAACTGGGAATGTAAAGGTCTTTTCCAATGTTAAAACAAAGCCACTCTCTAGTACTAAGTCACAGATCCCTATAGCCTCAACTCTTGATTGCATCTTATTTCCTAAATAGATGCATTGTTCAACTTCCAATGGGTCCCGCAGGTTTCGTAATCCCTGTAAGAAATTTGAAATATGGATTGTAGAACCCGAATCAATCCACCATGTGTTATAAGCAACATTAACCATATTAGATTCATAACAGACAAGACAAATTGAGTTACCTTTCTTCTCAAGCCATTTTTTGTATTAGACACAATCCTTCTTCATATGTCCCTTCTTTTTACAGAAGAAACACTTGGATTCTTTCTTGATGTCAGCTTGGGGGCGTAACTTCTCATGTCCCATCTTCTTGACTTGAGCCGATCCCTTTCCATGAGCCAATAGTGCACTTTCTCCCATTTCAAGTACCAAACGGGCCTCTTCCTGATCACACATGGTCAATAGATCATCTATTGTTCAGTTGTCCTTATGTGTATTATAGGAAATCTTGAATGACCCATACTGACTTGGGAGAGTGTTCAGTATATAGTGCATCAGAAAGAATTCGGACATCTCAAGCTCAAGTGCCTTGAGTCGTCCCGATATATCACGCAACTTATTAATGTGATCTCGAACACCTTTCACACCAGTGAGTCTTAGTGATGTGAATTTCGTTATGAGAGTACTGGCCAATGACTTTTGAGAAATTTTGAATTTCTTTTCAACAGCCGTCAGCAATTCCTTAGCATTCTCAATATGCTGGACAGAGCTACGGATGTCAGCAGGGATTCGACTCTTTATGAACATGAGACTTAGGCGGTTAGACCGCTCCCATTTTTCATAAAGAGCATTATCAGCCATAGTGTTGCTATCCGTTACGATAGGCTCGTCTTTTCTTGTAGCATAGTCAATGTCCATGTATCCCAAATGAAGGAGAACACTTTCCTTCCAACTTTGGAAATTTTCACTAGTTAAGACAGGGATTTCTACTCGGGTATCAGTCACAGAATTGAAAACTGCAAAATACAACATACATGCTTAACTTAATGTTTGAGGCAAAACTTTAAACATAATTTACCAATGCAATTATGAAAATAATGAATCTAGCTACATAAAAATTGCCTGTGGGCTAAATTTTCATTTCAATTAGATTCATTCTTTATGTATAATTTTATTACCAAGTTCAATTCCATAATTCCTATAGGTAATTACAGAACGACACCCAATAATTTTATTGTAATATGCAAGTGACCGATTATGCATATATATATAAATGTCTATTTCTTAAATGACCAAATCTTTAAAATTTTAATCAAAGATGTTGTGACTACTCTTTTACTTAAAATTTATGAATCATATAGACAAAATGTAAAACCGAATGTCTTCATACTTTATGTGATTTCGGACAAAAAATTTTATTCAATTTAGGTTGTTGTGGCTAGACCCAATCAAATAAAATTACTCAAATCACTTGACATTATATCAACTGCCCATTACTATATGCAATTTTAAAAAAAAAACTTTGTATACAACCCAAAAGCAAACACACACGGACACATATTGTGTGAAGCACATAAATATGATAAATTAATCTCAATGCTTCGAATTATTAAACATATACAGTGCTCGTCCATAAGGTTCAAACAGAATTAATTATAACAGATGATATGTTATCAAACTCGAACCTTTTTTCTAACATAAATCACCTAACAAAGGTGTCCCTTAGTGCAAACAATAAAACAGATTGATGAGTTTCCAAATTCCAAATGTATGACATCACAGATATTAAGGAAACTATAATCTGCATTAAAAGCTCAAATCATCATCATTAGCTTAGCCTTCATATTAGTTCAATCATGGATACTGTATTGTTGTCCAATTTTGAAAATCACGATTGACTATTGTTGTTCCCAAATCTCAATCATTATTGACTTATCTCATGATCAATATTCATCATTTTCGAGAGTTACTAAGGCATGATTCAGCATATCAATAAAGGAGCATAAAATTATTTCTCCATTATAAATCAAACCGTCAATGAACATAAAAACACAGATGAATAAGTATTATTTTCACATACAGTTTCACGGATTGATTTGCCCAAATAAATCACAATATGCAAGGCGGAGATAAAACAAGCTCTGATACCACATGTTAGATATATTGTAATTTCATAGACAAAACCGGATTATGAATTACGTAGCGGAATTGAATCGTATACTAACCTCCAGCCATTGTTAATTTCTTATCTCTTGGAGTTACCGAATTATGCCGAAAAAGCCTTGAGAATTCCCGATCCCGATGTGCCACTCGGAGTGTTCTTCTAAGCACTCAAAACCTCACAATGTGATGGAGTAGAGTAAAGACTTGAGACTTTTGTGCTTAGGGACCTCCTCCATACCCCTTTATTTATACACAAGTCTTCCCATCATAGACTATGTGTTGGGACGTAAGTTTGACTTAATAGACAAATTACATGATTCTTGGTTAATCAATAAGGGCATGAATCATGGGATTGATCAAAGGACCAATTTGGTCCAAGAATCATGTGATTGTTTTACTCAATCAATTAATATGATTCTTACACAACAAACTTGAGAAGGGGAATCGGATGTAGAACTTGGTAGAAGACTCATGTATACCTCCTTATGCAAATCACCATGGAGGAACACATTGTTACGTCCATTTGGTATAAATGCCATTGATTAGCCACGACAAGAGCCAACAATAACTGAACCGTGGTCATTTTAGCTACCGATGAGAAATTATCAATGTAATCCATTCCCTCTTATTGTGTGTAACCCTTAGCTACTAAACGAGCTTTGTACCTCTCTATACTCCCATCAGATTTATACATGATTTTGAAAGCCCACTTATACCGAATTGAACTTTACCAAAAGAAAGTTCAGAAATAGTCCAAGTATGATTTAGCTCAAGAGCAACTATTTTTCTTTTTGCATGGCTTCCCTCCAAACATCAAATTTTAAAGCTTGTTTATATGATTTTGGTTGGATGATAGAGGAGATATTATGAGCAAAAGATTGATAATTATGGGAGAGATGTGCATAGGAGAGAACGAAGGAAATAGAATGAGAAGAAATTTTACCTATTGAAGATAGATTGGCAGTAGCGCTAGGGAGCGAGAAGTGATAGTCTTTGAGGTAAGATGACAGTTTCTTCGATTGTGAGGATATGTGGGTAGGTGAGGAGTTGAATGTGGATGAGGGAGATATAGGACTAGAATTTAGTATGGGATGAAGGATGGAAGATATGTTATGTGATTAGGTCATCTTGATACATGACATTAGCATTGAAAGTGTGTATCGTAGTTAGGTCAGAAGAAGACATGCCTACAGTAGAATAGGGAAAAATATGTTCCAAAAATTGGACATTGCAAGAGACGAAGAGTTCTTTGTTGGTGATGTCATAGAGAATGTATCCTTTGGTCTCCGGCTTATAGCTAAGAAAAACATACTTGCAAGCACAGGGATTGAACTTCAGGGGGTGTTTGTGTAAGATTTTTAAATGGAGATTGATTTGCTAGGAGAGGAGAGGGTAATGTGTTGATGAGGTAAGTGGCATGAGGATGACAAACGACCAAAAAATTTTTGGGAGAGAAGCCTGAAAGAAAATAACACAGACTATATTGAGTATGTGTTGATGCTTAGCTCAGAGATGTCATTTTGTTCAGGGTCTCAGGACAAGATTTTTGGTGAATGATGCCTCTGTTAGCATAAAAGTCAGTCATTACAAATTCAGGTTCATTATCTGACCGAAACATTGAAAAAGAGTTCTTACATTAGATTTATCTTTCATTAGGTAAATTCAAAGATGCCAAGATTTATCATTTACAATCATGAGAAAATACTTATGTCCTTGGATAGATGAGTTAAAAAAAATGGTCCCTAAATATCAACATGGATTAAATCAAAAATATTTTGAGAAACTGAAGAACTATTCGATAGTGGAAGTTTTTTTTGCTTAGCAAAATGACACACATCACATGGCTTTTGTTTTCAATGATTGCATGTAATAAATGGAAAAAAATTGTGAAACAACTTTATTACAGACTTTAAAAGATGAACTAACCTAAGATACCAAATATCAGGAGATACATGAGAATGTATGGATTGTGTTGTATGAAAGTAAGATGAAGGAAATTTTGCTGGTATACTTGGAATTTGCGACATGTAGAGTCCCCAGGTAGCTTTAGCGGTACCAATTTCTTTGAGCAAGTTTTGGTGCAAGATGCAATCCTTAGACTCCAAAATTAACCAACAATTTTGAAAAATTGGATAATTTCGTAACAAAAACCAAATTGAATGTGAAGGATGGAATGTAAAGAGCATATCTGCATATGGTAAGCTTGAATTGTGGTACCATTAGGCAAATGAATTGAAATAAGTGAGATAACATTTGTAGAAGGCTAAAATTTATGGCCAATAAAAATATAACACGTGTAAATTAAATATATATTAAATATCAAAATTATATTTTCTATTTTAATTTTAAGGAAATAAAATTCCTATAATTAAATAGTCAATTAATTGATATTTTTATTATATATTTAAATATGTCAAAATTCATATTTGGTAATGAAATCATATCTTGTCAAATGTAATATTCTCATAATCAAATCATATCTTGTGATTATGGGAAAATATTACAGAATTAATGAAGGACCAATCAAATTGAAGTATTCTTTCGTTAACCAAGGTAAGGATTCACCTCCTACACCTATAAATAGAGGCCTTTCACAAGCCAAAGACACAATTCACACAACTCAGAGATACGAAGGAGCAAGCAACAAAGCAAGGAGAAAAGAAGTTCTACGGCGTTCTTCAGCATCTTCGGTGTTCGTTGGCATCTTCGATGGCGTTCTTCGTGAGATTCAACATATTCGGCGTTCAATCTGGAATCGAAGCATCAAAGTAGTGTGTAGGCGTTGCTCTCCTCAAACGAACTCATGTCAAATTCAAATCGATCGAAGCTCTTAGGCGTTGCTCTCCTCAAACGAACTCAAGTCAAATTCAAATCGATCGAAGCGAGGTTCAAGTCGTTCTTCGCGTTCTTCGTGGAAATCAAAAAATCAAAGCGTCTGATCCTCAACAAGGTATCAAGTCCGCGAATCCGGTGTTTTCTTCAAATCAACTTCTGAGGTGCACCAAGCATGTTCTTCGGTATTCTTCATGAAAATTAGCAAATCAAGGTGTTTAATTTGCGATCGAGGAATCAAATTCGTATTCTGATATTGCTTCTCAATAAATCCATGTCAAATTCAAATCTACATCAATGGTGTCCGATGGCGTTCTTCGACGTTCACCACAAATCGAGACGTTTAATTCAAGATTAAGTCGAAAGACCTACGATTAACTTTTCGAACGAAGCAAAATCAAGTTAAGGAAGATCGAAATTCCTGAGTCAACGAAGGTGTTTCAAACCTTCCAAATCACAACAAATTATTGTAGGAAGAATTAGAGGAGAGCAAATAGAGATTGAACCCACATATTGAATCAATCAATAAAATTCATTTGTGATTATTTTTCGTGTTTAATTATCTAATTATTCACAAAAATCGCATTACAACATTATAAGATAAAAAAAATTGTAAAGAGTTACAATTGTTATATGTGGCTCTTATATCAATGATCCAATTGGAAAGGCATATACCTGAAGGAGCAAAGACCGAAGTAGATGGGGAACTACAAATTTGATGGGTAGAATGTGAATTGGAAGTAGAATTTAATGACTTGATCTAAGTGAGCCTGGATAAGAGCACGTAGGAATTAGGCTGTTGTATCCATGGGATTCTATCTAGGTGGAACAGATTGAATTATGAGCATTTTATCGTCCAGCAAACTTGTTTTTGAGTTGTGGGTCCACCGTAGTGGTGGCGACATCCATGATGTTCCATGAAGCTCAAAAAAGAGAGAGAATTGAGTCTGAAAGAATTTTAAAACAACTGATACCATGTAGAAAACGATTTAATCGAAACAGATTGAAGTACAAGACTTATTTAGATAGACTAATCTACATAGCAAGCTAGATAATAGATACCTAATAACTACGTAACAACTCAACTAAAACTTATCTATAATTAATACCAATCCAAGTATTAATAACTAAACTAAGTGAGGCAGGTAATAACTTCAAATGCTTAAATTTTGATTGTAATAATATACACATAGGTATGATTTTCAGAAAGTTGGTGGATCAAGTGCCAACAGGTGCAACCTTCATCATCCTCGCCGATTCTTGCCACAATGGTGGCTTAATCGATAAACGTTGGCTTGCTGGCTTCCCTAGGGGGCGAAATAAGAAGGGCAAATCCTAACTGCTGTAAAATCTATTAATTAATCTATATTCATTGTTTATCTAGATAAGTTTTTATTAAGTATATTTTACGGTTCATTTCTTTATATAGTTCAAGAATTAGCATTATTCACGCATAAGAGAGATTAAAAGTATCGTATTAATTGTAATCCATGAACTAAGTCCAAGTTCATATCTAAAAATTCTTTTAATTGTAATAGTCATTTTTCATAAATCATTGTTTATGAAGTGAATTAGAGTCTCTTTTCTCCACGTATGTTTCGTGAATTTGAGTGTTGAGCATATTTTGCACACCAAATATCTAATATGAGCTATCCCAATGTCAATGTAGTCAAGGCACTCTTTCAGACTTTCTCAATATCCTTTCAAGATGGAGAGTAATAAGATCTCACTACAAATCTAAAGTTATCCTGTACGAATCCCGTTTGCTTAACCTTTCCTATGTAAGAGACGACCTCAATGACACAATAGACAATGCAAATTACAGCTGGCTTGCCATTATCGGGAGATATGGGACCCAGCTACATATATGTGGTTGTCGGACCCCACAATATTTATATTAAGGATGAAATGTCCCGCAACTTGGTATCCCACTCTACATCTGAGGCTTCATCCATTCCCATAAAGATATCAAACGGGCCGGGTCAGTCCACGAACCCGTGATCCAACCCGGCTTTGAACCGGTCCAGACCCAACCCATGAATATTATGAGGCGGGTTGGGCTGGGTTTGGGGTATTAGGCTGGGCCCCTATTGGGTTTGATTCTAAAACCCAGCCCAACCCGTGAATAGGCCCACTTAAACCCATAATCAGCTCGTAACCCAGGCACAGCTCAGGACCAGCCCAGGCCCGCTATTCCCTTAGCACAAAATCTCCCAATATACTATTCAATGTGTTCTTTTTTCTGTTTTTTCTTTTCTTGGCCCCATTCATACAAATCCAATATTTTAATTATAAATTTACAAATACAAATTAAATAAGACAAGCCCAATCTATATATATTTGGACTAGCTATTTAATTACACATTTGTAATAAAATTGAAACAATTATTATATTAATTATATATAATCATTAGGTTATTATGTATGTAATTAGAACTGTTTATTAAGAATATAGGATGAAGTATTAATGTCTCTTTAAATGTTTTTTTGGTATAGAAATATAACATAAACTTAGATAAATAATAACTTGAGAAAATTTTAATAACAAAACAACAAAACAAAAGCAATCTTATAATTTTATAAATGTAATAAAATAAAAAATCATTAATATAAAGTAATAAAAATCTTAAATTTTAATATAACAAAAGGATAAAAAAAAAAAATGAAAAGTTGACCCACAAATTTAGCCCATCAAAATTAATAGACGAAACCCACCAAACCCATTAGGCCCAACTCGTCAGGAACCGACCCAGACCCTGTCCAGCCCATTATTTGTGGGTTCATGGGCTGAGCTGGACCACTATAATTTAATTCAAACCTAGCCCGACCCAGCCCATTTCAAAGGTGGTCCCGGGCTAACCCAACCCGTTACTGTAACGGGCTTAGACGGATTGCCCAGCCCAGCCCAGTTGACATCTTTACATTCCCACATGATGCAATGGGGGGAAAGCTAGTCCTATGAGGTGGGACCCATCCACGTATGCAATATCACATCAAGTTGCCTAAACGGCCAGGTCATGAAATTTTATTGAGTGCTTAGTAGTCGGGTAAGGTTGCCTAAACTCTCATAGAAATTCTTACATACTTAAATAGTACTTTTTAAATTTATATGATATACTTTTATAATTTTAAATTTTATTTAGTTAACAAAAATCTAAAATAAAAAATTAATTAAATGCACCTAAGATCACGTGATTTCCTAAAAATTGCTTAAAAATTGAGTAAATGGCACCGGAAAGCCCGTGTGACATATTAAAATAGAATGACTAATTTAAAATTATATGTCATATATATAGATTTTTTTTTTAAAAAAAAATTCATCTCAATTAACAACAATTTAAAGCGGTCCTTCATGCAGCGGATCATCTTCTAAACGTCAAATAATACATTAAATCGAGTATAATATTTATTTATTTATATTTTTTGATACTTGTAGATTTAGCACCATTAAATTTGTGAAGAGATGATAATATCAAAGTAACTCAAGTACCTCAACTATCCCCAACCCGAGTAACTCAAGCGAACATCGACGTGTTGCGCCGCCTCCCACCGGCGTTCCCACATAAGAAAAACCGCACTGGAGCCATCGTGGGTTTCAGTTTGCCCGTGCAACCCGTGCAAGCTCTTGGTACCTGAATAGGCCAAAATTCATTTAACATTCCGGTAGGTTTAAACCCATTGCTACTAAACTCGTTGTTGTTCAATCCACTTTGGGGACTTCAAGGAGGAACACAAGCCCAGATTGGATGAGTCCAGACCACCATTGCTCCACCTCGCACTACCATCATGACGAGTGGAGTGGAGCGCACGGCCAACCGACCGCTACAATAGGAACTATCTCACCTCCGACCACTACAAGAGAAACTTTCCCCCACCCATTCGTACCGAGGCAAATCCGACGGTAACGGGACCTAGCCGAGTGCGAGACCCTATCTCACCTCCGGATGGGGATGACCAAGTCCCGTTCGTGTGACGCGATGGGAAACAGGCCATGGTGGAAGATGAGGAGGAACCGGATCCTCTCAATCCCGCTCAACATGCTAAAACTCGAGCAGGGGAGAAAGAGCATGACCGCCTCACTCAGTTGGAAGAAGAGAACCAGAACCTGCGCACTACCCTGAGCAAGATCGTGGAAGGGTCTCAGGTTGGCAATCAGGAAGAAAGTCATCTCCGACATGCACGACGGCAAGGCAAAGAAGTTCATCACCAATTTGAACGGCGTCGGGGCGAGGAAGTGGTCGACAAGCCCCAGTGTCGTCCAGTTCGAGGCGATCGGGATAGGCCCATCGAACTTTCCCCTCGTTGGAGGAATAGACGACCTCGAAGACCAAGGGCTGAGCGAGCCTCACCACTTTGCGAGGAGATATTGATGTCACGAGCAGGAAATTCAAAGGTTCCTACTAATGTTCCACACTATGATGGTACGGGTGATCCCGAGGAGCACTTAACGACCTTCGAGCACCTCATGCATTTGTATGAACATTCATTGGACTTCTGGTGCAAAATCTTTGTTACTTCGCTCTCGGGAACCACTTATGATTGGTTCAAACGGCTTTCCCCAGGCTCGATTCGGAGCATTGATGACTTGTACGAATAATTTGATAGTCATTTCAGCCCTTTGAAGGACCAAGTTGCCCACTACATATCTCTAGAATGTTGAGCAAGGTCTCAATGAAACTTTACGGGGAATTCTTTGCTCGTTTTGGTGCTGAACTAACTAAGGTTGAAACTCCGTCCGGTGATTTCCAACCAAGTCTTTGACCAGGGAACGGGAGAATTCCCCGGTTTACCAAGGGTTGAATAACTCCAAGATCAGTACGGAGTGTGGAGATGCTATTGCCCGTCAAAGATCCAAGGATACGGTTCATTTCTGGAGGATAGCAAGTGAGTATATGGAGCAGGAGGACATGGCGCGCATGAAACGAGCGCGTGTCCAGGACAGACTATCAAAAAACTCAAATCAGGAGGAGCGTAGAGAACGGTGAGCGGGACCCTACCTCGGGGGACCACGAGTTGAACTAACCAAACGTAACTCCAAGATCCTGAACATAGCCGGTTCCAAGATGTTTAAAAAGCCACGCCCGATGGCTCAGAGTGAGAAAAACTCTCATTCCGATAAGTATTGTGCTTTCCATTAACAGAATAGGCATGATACAGATGAGTGCATTAGTTTGGAAAAAGAGATCCAGTGCTTGGTAGCCGGGGGTAAACTCTCAGAGTTTGTTAAGTCAATGGATCGAAATCACAAGAGGCGAGGTCAAAGGGCCTGATCCCGCTCGCGTAGCCCTCGCCGACCCCGCTCCCGTAGCCCGCATTACGATCGACGAGTGGGTAAATGCACCAAGCAAGCACCTGATGACAATATGCCCACACGAGAAGTAGTGAACATGATCGCGGGAGGAGAAACAAATGGCGATACTAAGACCTCACGAAAGAAAGCAGGGCGGCAGTTCAGCCAGGAGCCCAACACTCCTACTCAACATATTTTCCACATACAGAAAGGCGAGATCTTAGGTTTCACCGAGCGTGATTTTTATAATGTTGTGATTGATGAGGATAGAGAGTGTCTAGATTGCCTGATGGTAATTGACGTCGACATCTACAACACCAAGGTCAAGAGGGCTTTGGTAGATAGCGGTAGTTCAGTAAATGTTTTGCCACTCTCCACCTTCAAGAAATTGTGCGGCAAGGATGTCGAGCTTGAAGCCATTGAGACCCCTATCCTCGGCTTTGGCGGATCAGAGTTGTACGCAATTGGCCAAGTAAAACTGGCGAGCTCCCTAGGATGCGCTCCGAAAAGAGCCACGGTCCCATTGATATACACGGTGGTCGAGGTCAACCTCCCATACAACGTGATTCTTGGGAGACCTGCTCTTGCAAAATTCAAAGCCATTCATTCTGTGTTCCACCGCAAGATGAAGTTCCCAACTCCTAACAGAGTAGGATAAGCAAATTGTCAGCTGAAAGAGGCTTGAAAGTGCTACATGCTCTCAACCGTGAAGCCTAAACCTATTCAAGAAACCCCAAAGCCGTTGGAAGATGCTCACGAGGAAGATGACGAGATGCTTGATACGGAAGGGATCACTCATCCCCAAAAACGCAAGTTGGAAGCCAAACAAAGGGAGCACAAAGAAATGAGGTTGAAGCCAATCGGAGACTTTACAGAGACTGAGCTCATCCCTGGTGATAGCTCAAAAACAACTATGGTTGGCGCTCAACTCAAAGGGAAGTAACAAGTTATGCTTATCGCTTGGCGGACGCCAACAATACGCCGAGCCCTAAACCATAGAACGCAATCAACTTGAAAAAGCTTTGCACGTAAGGCTTATCATATTTTATTTAAGTATGCCGTTCATTTCATTTAGCATTCAGTTTATCTTAGCTTTAAGCTCACGTTAGCAGTTCAGTTTTTAGTGTTCAACTTGTGTTAGGAAACAAAAAACATTTATATTGCACAAGTGTTCCGTTCAATTTTATTAATGAAACGCGAGTATCTCGCAAGTCTTTCCATTTTACTTTCAGCTTGAACACTTTATAAAATTTTATGTTAAATTCTCGGCTCAAGAATCCACCTTCGAGGGGGGAGCCTAACCCCTCTGAACGGATTCGTACTTAGAAAATTTTCATTGAAAATTTACAAACTCAACAATGCTATGATTTGAAGGGCGAAATGTGATACTTATTTAATTTTCCATTACTAAGTATAAGTCATGTGATTTACATGCCAAAATTCGAACGCAACACTTAGAAATTTTGCACACAACTCGCATACAATCTCATCCACAAATGCTATAAGTAAGACATACATTCATTCATACAAATGCTGGTCAAATATATGTTCTTCATTACAAAGCGCTGGCGTTACAAAGTTCAAGGGGCCCTTTACACAGCAAACTCGAATGACTCCCTTCTCAAAAATAAAAGTTGAACTAGTTATGCTAAATGCCTCAAGATACCTCAATGAGATCCATAACATCACCGACAACAGATTCGGCATCATCATCGTTCCTCTTGAAGCGTTCCGGAACAACAACCGCTCCCTCAGTCGCATCAGTAAGGACTCCATCATGGACGGCGCGCTCCCCGCGAGCCTCGTCGTCTCTATCACCCCCAGTCGTATCAGCAATGACTCCATCACGGATGGTGCGCTCCCCACGAGCCTCCTTGTCTCTATCACCCCCAGTCGTATCAGCAATGACTCCATTACGGATGGTGCGCTCCCCACGAGCCTCCTCGTCTCTATAATCCCCTGTCGCATCAACGGTGACTTCATCACTGACGGCGCGCTCCCCGTGAGCCTCCTCATCTCTATCACGCTCCCCTTGAGCGTTCTCTCCAGCTGAACGCCCTCACCCGCTATGTGAGCGGTTCCCTTGGCGACAAGTATGATGTTGAGCTCGTCCAAGGCAAGCCTAAACTCGGGTTGCTAAGATCATCGGCGCTGGGCCATGTTGCGCCCCCTTGGCCAAGAATAGGCCTCATCTCACTATCCGTGTCGAGGCCAATATCATCAACATTCACATCCTCATGAATGACCCCTATGTGTTCAAGTTGGTGATAAGCGCGTTCAAATGCCTCCCGAACCTGAGTATAACTGTTGAGGGAGCTTACGACCTCGAACACCGGGCTCCTCATAAAGCGCTTAATCACTTCAGCATGAGCCCTGGTCAATGCGCCATGTTTGGACTCTTCGAGCTTCGCGCTCAACTCAGTACTAGCCTACTCGCTCACTTCAAGCATATTTCTCTTATCCTCAAGTCTCTGCAACCTTGTCGATCTCGCCCTGAAGGACTTCCTTCTCAGCTTGAAGGCGCTCGATATGCTCATTATGACAAGAAGCAAGAAGGATCCTACAAAGGAATACAAGCATATAGATCGATATCGAAGCATCTTATAAAATGGATGAAGGGAACGGACATATAATGTCAAACGAATGACTATCCCAACTCAGGAGCGCCCTATTACTCCACGATCATCTCGATCGTTTGATACTCGAGGAGTGGGGAGGTAAATGATAGTGCCACAAAATAAGCTAAGGGACCCGTTCCTCTTTGGCACACAAACATTACGCTCTGCTTTCATGCGCTCCCCTCTAGCGCTCAAGCATAGCGTCCCCTTTTGGAGCTCAAGTCTCGCGTTACCCTGTTTTGCGCTCAAGCACTCCCTGCTCATTCCTAAAGCACGTTCCCTCTTATGCAAGTTCATGATAGTGCTAAAATATTTTTAAGTGTTAAGCTCCACCCTTTCGAGGTCTGTAACCTTCACGCTCAACCTTCGTGTTCCACCTTCGCGCTCAACCTTCGCATTCCACCTTCTCCACCCTAAGCGCGTTCCACTCAAAGCGTGGCCCCTCAAAGCGGAGCTCGAACGCATCCTGTACCTGGTGCACGGTGGTTACCCACGTTCTCACACCACTCCACCACTCAGCGCCCGACCCCACGATATTCGCACCCACTACACCCGCTCAAACATGACCCTAGCTCAAGCCTAAGGTATAAATTCCCCTTTTTTCTTCAGAACTGAGGTACACACACTTTTATATACTGAACCTCTGCCCAAATTTCCGGTCATCTTTCCTAAGGCAATCTCACTGTCTTGAGCGTCAGAGTGCCTACGCGAGAAACACCTCCCGCCTGGTATTCTTACGTCTTGTTGATCTTAGCAAGTCGAAGAACCCATTTTTGGCTGATTTGTTGGAAGTTTGGAGCTGATTCTGTTCAAATTCCGACAACCAATTTTCAGCATCATCAATATTTAAATCTTGAATTTTCCGAGGGAATTTCCGAGGGAAAACTCCCTCGAAAAAATAAAATTTATTTAATTTCCGAGGGAAAACTCCCTAGTTTCTGAGGAATTTCCGAGGGAAATATTCCCTTGGAAATGTTGATGGTGCAGAAACTTTGAAGGGGTTTAAACACCAAACACTTTAAGATTTGTTTGTGGAAGGGAAGACCATCACAGGCGTTGAGCCTCAGGAACTGGGTTTCCTTTGAAGCGTGGGTTCTTCTAGCTAGGATAACACCAAGGGTCAGAAAGCAGTATGGATGTAACAATGGTGTGTATGTGAAATGCAGAGCTTGAAGAAGAAGAAAAATGGAGGAGAATGCCCAGTTCAGTGCAGGTGAGTTTGTAGAGAAGATGACTTAGGGGATGTGTGTGTGAATCCCATATTTATATGTTAGGGGCAAGGGTATTTTGGGTAATTTGACCTTGTGGTCCCAAACCCTGTGCTACCCTAGATATGTGACATCATGTGATAGTGTGAAAGTGAAGGCTCTGAAAGCCCGTGGCGTGCCAGGTACGAGGTGCGCACTACCACTGTGTCAGAGGTTGTTGGAGAGCGACGAGCGTGGAGATACTCAACAACGCTCCTCGCACCTCTGAGAGTGCCCTCAAGAGGGACTCTCCACTAAGGTGGGATTGACCCTCGGGGCGAATAATGCCTTCTGACACTGAGCCCGAGCACTGGTGACGCTCGAGAGGAGTCCCTCTGGCGGATGATTACGAGTGCTAGGGGTACAAGCGTAGAGCGTGCGAACCCGAGCGCAATGACAGTAGGGGTCTCTGGTGTAGAAGAGTGGGGATCTGGGCGTGGAGCGACTCTTGGGACCATAATGTGAGCATCCGAGGGGATTAGTGGAAGGATCCCGTGCTCGCGACTTGGGCCGAGGCTCGCAAGTCTAGATTAGATATGTGATAAGGGAATGGGCTGGGTCAATTCCGCGAGCCCATTACCACGAGCGTTAAAGCTCTGGGTCCTTCAAATAGCGACACGTGTGCGGCGCTGATCTGAGCATGATTTGGCCTCATCATTTTGCCCCCCAAATTCTGTAGTTACGCTTGAGCGTACTGTAGAATTTTGAAACCGGAACCCTGATTTTGAATATATGAGGGTCAAGCTTTTGGAGGGAAGTGAATGTCCACCTTCTGTAACGGACATCCTCTGACAAGTCATTAAATAAAGTCATGTCCGCATTAAATGCTGAGTGGCGATGTGGGAGCGTGTTCTGGGGAGTGGGCTCGTGTTCGTTGGGAGGCGTGCGACGGTTACCAAAAGTGGGGGGGTTTCTAAGGCGGGAATGATTGCGGTTTGAATCCCAAACCCTAATTAAATGCAGGTTCTCCCCCTATAAATAGGGATTTGGAGGCCTCTTTTCATTCTTTACACATTCAAAACCTTCTTAGAGCAAGTCAGCAGCAAAGTTCTCTGTTATTTCTTACGATTCCCGGTAAGCTTTCTTTCAACTTCAGGTAAATCCTCTTAATTTCTTATTCTTTTTGTGCTAACCCTAGATTTAGGTTGCCTTGAGTGTTGTTCTTGTGTGAGAAAGCTTTTTTAGCCATTAAATCCATACCAGAATCCTTCCTCTCCGCTGAATTTCTGTTGAAAGCTTCATCTTCAAGAATAAAGGCCAGTAATGGCGGAGAATATCGTAGATCAAATGGTGAGGGAGATAGATGAGATGTCTGTAGGAAGCTCTTCTCCTCATGATGACATCCCGCTCGCTGTTCCGCTGGGGGCAGTCCTGGAAGACCCTAAGGATGAGGAACTTGACGCTACGGTTCAAGGGATGAACGAGAGTAACCCCAGAGGAGTAGAACAGCTTTTTAAGGAGATGGACCTTTCCCTTAGAATGCAGCAGCAAGGCGAAAGGGTTTTCCTGTGTTAAATAGCGTTGTTAAGCCCCAGGACCATCAGGTTACGGTGGCCATCGCTGGACCCCAAGGAGAAGAAGGGCCTTCCGAGCGTCAAGTAGGCGAGGAGCCTCCTCGTAAACGCCGTCGACAGCGAAAGGAGCCAGTAACCCAAGTGAGAAAAAATAATCCCCACCAAACAGATAGATCTCCTGACGAAATAAAGAGTACCTTGACGTTCGCGGAGTTAGCAGAGGTGAAGTCCAATGTTTATTGGGACAATGTATACTGGACTCGCCTCCCTGCGGACAGAGAGAGAGCCAATCGCCCGCCTCCGGGGATGATGACAGTTTACCAGGATACTGTGCTAGCGGGGGGTTTGAGTTCTGATTCCGGCCCCAATCGTCAACTTGCTGAATTCCTTAAATCTATGCCCTTCTCAGATTCTGCCTAACTAAATCGCTTTGATGAATGCTTTTGTGATGCTGATGAGGGCTACGGGATATGAGTCCTCGTTCGATAACTTCAATAATCTTATCCAAATAGCCCGTTCTCCCCGCTCATCTCCGAGGGACGGATTCTACTATACCCAGGTCAAGTCTGGCTTAAAGATGATAGACTCGTCCTCGACTTCGTATGGAGAGAATTGAAAGGAGAAATTCTTCTTCGTAGGAGCTCCAGGTGGTATCTTTAGGGTATCTCGAGAGTGGGTGATACACGGGGAGGGCCTCATAGTTAAACACAGGATCCGAGATAAGTTTTCGAGCATTGGGCGAAGAGTCTGGCCCTTGTGATGAAAAATGAGAAGAAACTAATTAAGGCTAAAGACTTGATGAGGGACGAGGAGGTGTTATTTCGTTATGGGCTTGTGTGCCCTCTGGGGATGGTGGTCAACCCTCCCGCTCGAATCATGAACTGCGACGGTTAGATTCTAGGAAACTAACACCTCTAACACTTAGAGTAGAAACACTAACTGCTTATATTTTACTTTTTTCGCCACACGTTTTTTGGACAAACCCTTCTGACGCTCAAATATCTCTTTGTTTGCAGACGTAGACATTCTGATGGTGGAAGTAAGTGCAGAGAGCATCGCAGCCATGATTCGCGCTCGCAGAGCGGGCAGGAACCAACAGCAACAGCAGCCCAGGTCTCCAACTGTGCCACGAGGGGGCCGGGGCATGAGACGAAGATCAGGCGGCCGAGGGAAAGGTCGCGGAGATGGAAGTGGTGGTCGCGGAGATGGCCATATTGAAGACCTAACAGTTGGGGACGCTCGCGGAGCCACCCCTCCCAGTCGGGAGCAAGTACATGTGCCCAATGCTCCCCGTAACCGGTCGGGGATAGTGATGAGGGTCCTAGATGAGGAGAGGTGTGACACCCCGCCTCTTCGGCATTCCAGGTATGGCATCACGAGTGAGTTTAATTCTGTAATTTATGTGAATTATGTGATTAGCATGTTTACGTGTCAACGTGAGATTTATTTTAATACGTGTGCATTAGAATTTAATTAAATGTCTTGGACTCAAGTGTCCGATAATTGTAAATTAGGATACCTAATTTTAATTAGGACGTTTGAGCCTTCGTGGCTATTTGAGCTCGGGAATTCGAATTCGAATTCCGACCCCGTCATTTGATTCGTTTTGATGAATTGGATTTAATGGAATTAACCTTTTAATTTTCTAAAGCCATTTGATAGCCCTACCGTTTTAAAATCTAATCCGTTTGGATCGGATACCGCTTGACCGACCCATTTGCCCGACCCGTTTTAGCCTTAAAGGCTGAAAATATCCCCCTCTCCCTCACTTTTCACGTTCAAGCAAGGGAAGAGAGAAGAGAAGAAAAAATTTCCCCTTTTGGCACCCATGGCTTTGAGCTCAAGCTTCCGACGATCCAACCGTCCGATCAACGACCCAAGGTAAGATTTGTGACCCTTTCATTACGTGTTTTGATTTAATATCCCTTTCGTTCCTTGGATTCGTGTTATATGGCTAGTTGGAGAAGAAGATGAATAGTATTGGGTTAGGGTTTTATGTGTTCGAGTTTGTTTCGAGAGCTTTTATATGAAAATATGTGACCTACGTGTTATATATGCTTCGTGGTATGAATTTCGTGCGATTCGGTGTTGCATGGGTTCGGATGAGCATGGGGTTTGTTCCCATTTCCGCCATTGTTACTGTTCACGCATTTTTCTGACAGAACGTAGCCAAAAGCCCGTTTCATGTCTCAGTTCATTTTCTAAACGCCTGTTTGGCATGCAAAAAATCGTTACAGAAGGGTACGACACGGGAGTTTGACCGTACCTTAAGGTCACGACAAGGGAGTTTCGGAAGCTACTGTGTAAAATGTGATTTTTCAACTTTTGTGGTTCGATTCCTTTGCTTCCTAAATACCTTTGTATGTCCTTTTGAGTGTTAATTTGCTACTTTCATGTTTCGTTCTTGCCGAGTGTTTTGTTTATGCATGAATTGGTTAGTATGCGTTCATGAGCACCTTGTTTGTTCTTAATTGGACTAATTGAATACATGAGTGTTTTCTAAGCATTATTATGACTCCTTTACATTGTGAGACGCATACGTTTGCATGAGTTTGATTTGTATATGAACTTTGCCTACATACTTGCATTCTTTAAATGCGTAAACATAAGTCGTGCGTCAATGTGGTTCATTTGGAGTCTAAGCTTTGTGTTTTGTCTTCAGTTGGTTCAGGTGCACCCGGGGTGGTGTTTCGTGGTCCGTTCTGATTCCGGGGTGAACCATTTGTCCGGTTTTGGTTTCTTCTGTGTAAGGTGAGGTTTAGGTTTGTTTTTTTGTAGATATTACGACCTACAACCCTACGTGCTCGTTTTCAAAGCCCGCATGTGACTATACTATTAAACTTATATAATAGATATGTGCTTATAAGATACGTTTATGATCTTGTTACAAGCTCAAATGATTTTGAACTATATGTACGAGCATATGTGAGCTTGAAAATGTTTTGCAACGAGGTTATGCTCCAAACCGTGTGTCTTCAAGCTAGCTATGGATTAGGATGACACGGAGAGGTCCGTCTATAGCATATGCTAAGTTGCAAGGTAAGGTATGCTCCAATAAGGTACGTAAGTTATGTTTATTTATGTAGCGAGTTAAGTGAATTAAGGAGATAATTGGTTGTTATTGGGCCCCGGAGACGTGGGTAAGGACACCCGGGACGGCAAGGGCCATCGGGTTAAGCCTGTACACGGTCTCCATTTGAAGTACTTACGCGCGACACTGGGAGGTTGAGGAGGCGTGGTACTTTGAGCCCTCGGTGGATAGCTGGGGAAGGCATAATGTGGGTTAGCTACCCCTTGTGTATACGTAATTAGGTGGAGAGGGTTTGACTCCCGAAACACCGTGGTTGTTGGGGTTGGATTGGTTTACGCTTAAGTTTTCTGTTTTCATACGTATATTGATAACTGAGGAGTTAGAGTAAGACCCGTACCCGCCGGGTATAGGAATTTGTTAAGATATGTTGATTATGAAATGGGATAAGAGATTTCCTTTATGTTATTATACGAATATGTTAAGTTTGAGATGTTTTGATAAGTATAAGTATAAGTTTGGTATGGAAAAATGGTTTTGGTATGCAAAACCCTATCCTGGTTCGTAGTCTTTTGTTTAATACGTGCTTTGCTCTATATGTATATATGTGTTGGTGTGCGTTAGCCCCCTCACTCAGTCGAGTTGTAGACTGACCCTCTCCATTTCCAATCTTTTAGTGTGTAGGTCTGCTTTGGAGTTTGGAGCTAGGTGGAGTTGAGTAGAGTCTTTGAGTCGGTCGGTCTGAGTCAGTTTAGTTGGCATTTGCATTTGTATTATTTGAATTCGGATCAATATGTAAGATACGCATTTGTTATTTTGAGTTGGCCTTGCCGGGTTTTGTAATTTGTTGAAAAGAGGCCTGAGGAGCCCAAGTCTGTTTATGAACCGTGTGTTTAATTTCTGTAGGCCTGTGGCCAATGCATATGTTTGATATTTTATCTTCCACTGCTATCTGCTTTGTTGGTTGGTTTTGCTTGACAGGGTCTACGTTCCGCCTAGCTTAGGTGTTTGTTTCGTTTGTCTCCCGTTCGCTACTGTTTGATCCGGGTGCGGACTCTCCATTTCGTTGCTCGGGTTGGACCGTAGTGCGGGGAATGTGGTGCCTCACGTGCGGGGTGCTACAAGAGGGCCCAACAATCACGGGAGAGGAAAATGATGGCCGATTCAATCCTCATCTCTGGCATGGGGAAAGAAGTAGTGGTGGGCGCTTGGGGAGAGTAAGGCGACACTTCATCCTCGGAAGATGAGAGCTTCTAGAAGTTTGAGCGGGGCGGAGACGCTCGCTACCAGCGCTCAATGGAGGAGGGCTCTGTGCTCTTGAAGAAAAGTTCATCCACCCGGAATCTGGTTACGGGGATCATCCACAAGCTCCAATTCTCCGGTGACCACCAGAAATTAAATGAGCAGGATGTCGCTCAAGTCGTAGACGACGCCTGCCAAGTCCTCCTGAGGGTAAGTGTATTAAGTTTCTTTCCACAGCTTTAGTCTTTCTCAAGGTAGCTTTGTACTAAACGAAGTTTCTGTTGTTGTAGGAGGTGATTCCCAGGCTGAAGAACCTGTAGAGACGCTCGGAAACCTACTCTGAGCGTAATGCCAAATATAAGAAGCTGTTACGCATCTCTGACCCCGGCCAACTGTAGTAGGACTACGACATGGTTTCTGCTGAACTCACAGCCCTCAAAATTGTAAATGATAAGGTGAAGACAGCGCTCAAAGATCGAGAGGATGCATGGCTGAAGTTAAACGAGCGGCACAAGGACTTGAAAGAGGAGCGAGACCGGCTGAAGGAGGATAATGAGCACCTCACCCAAGCTCTAAACGAGCGTGACCAACAACTGGGGTCGGTGAGGAAAGATCTTACTGACCTCCAAGGCAAGACTGCAGACTTGGAGTCGAGGGTAGCCTGGGATGCGGTCCTCAATTTCGTGCACTCCAAGGCCTTCGCCTTCGCTACCAACCTTCACTGCTTCGCCAACGCCAAATGGTTTTTCTGGAAGTCAGTGGGCCAACTGATTAAGTTGGGAGTGGTGTCCCCCAGCACTCGTAATGGCGCTCACCTATACGTGGACGTTGATGAAAACCTAGAGTCGGTCGTGCCAGATAGGGATCCGACCTAGGACTTAACAGAGCCGGAGTATAATGACTTAGTTATTATGCTCCAGGATGAATTTATGGCGGCCAAACCCCTGGATTCAGAGCCCATTACGGTTGAAGAAGATGCTGATGAGGATACCTTGGATGAAGAGGGCCAGGGTGATGCTCATCCTGCAGATTCCAAGGTCCTGGCCCCGGTTCCCTTGGTGACTGCACCTCCTGAGCCCTAGACTTCCCAGGTGCCAAATTCGAACGTCGGAGGTGACTCTCAATAAGCTTCCTGAAGTCAGCCCTCAAGATCCTGTTCGCTCCTGTTGCTTATCATTGATTCCTGGTGCTCATTTTCCCCTATTTCCGCTATGAACATCATTGAACTCCTTTTGAATTCTTTTAATTAATTCCTTTGTTTTTGCGAAGTACTCTGCCCTACCTTCAGTATTGTTTATTTATCCTTCTTTTAGCAATAGAAACTGTTTTTTCTTCAGCTGTGCTAAGCTTTGAATGTTGTTTGTTGATTTATTTTTGATGCTTAGATGTTTGTGATGTTTGAACGTAAGGGCGCGAGGGTAAACTATGCAAGGGGTACCCTAGCCATTTTCGACATAAGGCTCAACTTTGAACTTAGAAATCCATTAGGGGACTTGCCAAGTGCTGGCTTTTGATGAGAATTTGTCTAAGCGTTGGATAGTAATGAGCGTAACCATCGTATGAACTTTGTACTTAGAAACCCATGAAAGAATTTGCCAAGTGTTAATTATCTACGAACGTACGCAGCAGTAATGAGATGAGGGTCTCTAAGGGGTTTACGAGCGCGAACTAGAATGATCAGCATCTAGTTGGTGTAATTAAGCATATAGCAACCCCCAATTCTGACTCGCTCGTTTTAAGGGTTTATGTGCTTATGAGCGTTAAGCTGTCCAATGTGGAGGTTCCTCGACACACCGATATCGTTGGTTTGGAGAGGGGCTTGCTCTTTTAAGAGTTTGGCCCGGTTGGGCATCAAGCCGTTCGACATGGAGTACCCTCAACACGTAGTGGGTATTGATGTAATTGAAGATGCAAAACATTAATTGAATCAAGTAAATGACAAATAATGAATGGAGAATACCTACTGATGTATTTACATTTCTATCAAAAGAAGATACAAAGTGCCTCGAGCGGGCGTTTACAAGGGTTGCAATTACACATAGAATCTTCTGAAGTTACATGCATTCCACGGTCGAGGGAGACGCTCACCTTGCAAAGTCTCTAGCAGGTAGGTATTGTTCGCTTGTACCTGAACGATTTTGAAGGAGCCTTCCCAATTGGGGTCAAACTTACCCACGAGCTTGGATACTTCAACTTTTTTGAGGACCAGGTCCCCTAGCTGGAAGGTCCTTTCCTTGACACGCTTGTTGTACTGATGGGCTATGGTCGCCTTGTACTTGTGGATCCTGGCCCAAGCAGCATCTCTCTTTTCGTCTAATAAGTCTAACTCAAGCGCTCGGCTACTCTCGTTCGCTGCAAGCTCAAAATAGGCAACATGTGCGGACTCTTGAATGATTTCCATAGGGATCATAGCCTCAGAGCCGTAAACAAGGGAATAAGGGGTCCCACCGGTTGCTGCTCGTGGGGTTGTACGGTACGCCCAGAGGGCTCCGTGAAGCTCTTCATCAGCCCACTCGCCTTTCTTACTCTCGAGCATCGTTTTCAGATGCTGGAGTATGGTTCTGTTGGTGACCTCAGCTTGACCATTGGCCTGAGAGTGGCCCACGGAAGTGAAGCGGCTCAATGCCAAGTTCTAAGCACCATTCTCGAGTGTCAGCAGTAACGAATTGCGAATCATTATCTGAGATTAGTACCCTCGGGATGCCATACCGGCAGATGATGTTTTTCCAAATGAAGTCCCTTACAACCTTGAACGTGATTTTTGCGACCGCTTCAGCCTCAGCCCACTTGGTGAAGTAGTCCACAGCGAGGATCACGAATTTCTTTTGTCCGACCGCCATTGGGAGGGGTCCCACTTGTTAGGAATAGTGCCCTAGAAAGCCGATTGTATATCCGCTTTGTACTTTTCCTTATTGTAATCACAGATAATCTTTGAATGAAATAACGAATTGAGGCAACACTTCTTTATATGCTCTTGTTTGGTATGCGTTTACTTTAGCTGTGCATGTATGAGAACTCCCCTAATCCTGATGACTTTAGGACTCTACCATTTAGGTGAAATGGTTCATGAAACGAGCCCTATATCACATGAGTCATGATTAGTAAAATACTCCAAGCCGATGAGTCCTACAGATAGTGGGAGTGTCAACCTGACTCCTCTAAGGCTTGCTTGTGGGATCACGCCCTTAAGAAGGACCACCTTGTTTCATGGAGGTGCAAAGTGTATAGTTGATACGTACGTGATACATGAGGGTGCATACTTTAATAGGTAAGTTCACTGAGGTGCCCCGTGTGAGAGCATTCCTAAATGGGAAAGGAAGTTTCTATTTCAGGAAATGGAAACTTCCAGATTAGGAAATATCTCACGAGTCATTGATGTGATTAATTGATCCTTAGACTTGAGGTTCCTTGTCACTTTATGAGTTAACTCTGTAGTCTTAGGTATAAGCTTTAAAGGGTGTCGCCTTAGACAACTGATTCAAGGCTTATGCTGGGGCTGCACAAGTGATTCATGAAAGTGAATGAGAATCAAGATATGACCTACACTTGCATTTGCAAGGTGATCTCTTATTGTGTAAGTCATTCATACGCCATATGGAGTCCTTGGCCAAGGCAGTAGATCAAGACATCAAGAAAAGGGTTTCTTGGATTGAGATCAAATGGATATGAAATGCACTTAGCTTTAAGACCGGATTATTAGGGTTCTGATTATTCCCTTGCCCTAGATCTTGGTTGAGAGATAGTAAGTATGAGGATTGTATCTCACATGAATCAATGACTTAAAGGTTCTGTCGAATCCGAACATTCCAATTCAGTTAGGGGTTAAACACCTGTTGCTAGACTATGGTCGTTTAATCTGTGGACTGATTAATTAATTAGTGAATTAATTAATTAGGGTCACTACTAATTGAATTGAGAACCTAAAGGGTCACACACAACAACTTGGTTACATGAGTTGAGGCTTTAAAATGATTAAACGAGTTAATCGGGCCAAGAGGGTTCCACACGTGTGAAATCACACGTGTGGCTCACGTGAGTGACACGTGTCACTGTGACACGTGTCACACACGTGTGAATATATATATATTATATATATATGTATTAAATAATTAAATGTGTTAATTATTTAATAGACTTTGGTTTAATTTTTGAATTAAAAAGAAAGTCTTATTTTGGAGAAAATAATCTAGTTAATTAATTACGAATTAATTAGATAAAATAAGTTATTTATTTTAAATAAATAAAGTATAAAATTATCCAAAAATAGTTTGGATATTTTTAGCTCTCTTAAAAGTTGACTTGAATTAGAATTCAAAGTCAAAGTTGGAAAATACTTGATGATCAAGTAATAGGAGAGAGATGAACCAAATCCTTGCCCAACAAGGATTAGGATCGGCGCCCCTCTCCCTTTTCCTATATGTAGGGGAGATCATGCTCCCCTTTAGAGCTAATTGGCAATTCTTTTGGTTCATGTGTTGAACACCTTCCTTTCTCCAAGATTAAATAAAACCCTAGGTTAAGTCTAAACACTAACTAGAGAACTAGCATCCTTACTAAATAGATTGTGATCAAGTTGGTGGACTTTCTCTAGAGACTTCAAGTTAGAAGTTTGAAGATTCGAGCTTTACCAAGGAGAGGGGATCAAGCCGCGAGAAGAGCGTTCTTGGGTGGCTTGAAACGCTTCAAGAAAGAACAAAAGAAAAGTAAGTTTCTTAATTCCTTCGAATTTGGTTACACGATTGCGAGTCCCAGATCCTTTTGTTGGGAAAAATTTTTAAATTCCGCTGCTTTCTGATTCGTGTTTTCCAACAAGTGGTATCAGAGCCACCTCATTAATCGTGTTTCTGATTCGTCTCAATTATTCTGAATTTGGTAGAAATTCTTAGGCTTAGATGCGAATTAGGTATTCATGAGTTCTTTTAAAAAGCCTGAAATACGAAACTGTAATTTTTCTTGAATTTCTGAAACTGCTTTCTTAAAATTGTGTTTTTGGAAAACCGTTTTGATAGAAATTAATTTAATTCGTGTTTTTGAATTTTGCATTGTTTTGGTTTTTAAACTGAAAGTACGAAACACGAAACCGCGTTACGAAAACGCGAGCCTGGACGTGCTAAGGCGTAGCACGCCAGGCCCGCGCGCCCGCCCGTCCAGCAGTCCCGCAACCGCGCGGGACTGCCCGCCGCTGCCGCCCGCCAGTACCTCCCGCAACCGCGCGGGAGCCTTTCCCTCGCCCGCCTGCCTCCCGCCTAGGCGCAGCGCGCGCCTTGCGCGAGAGAAGGCGTGCGCGCTGCGCGTGCGTGCCGGCAGCCTTGCTGCTGGCGTGCACGATGCGGTGCGCGCGCGCTCGCGCACGATGCGTGCTCTCGGCCTGGGCTGGCGCGCGGGCGAATCCGGGCCCTTCGTTTCGCGATCTTGATTTTCGTGTTTAGTCCAATCCAATCCCGATTTAATTTTTCTGAAAAATTTTATTTGTTAAATTTGAATTATTTTTGAAATAATTGTTTAAATTGGGATTTTAGAAATTTAAACGATTTAAACTTTGGAAAAATTACAATCTTTATTTTCTAAAAATATTGAAAGAATAAAATTATTAATTTTCAGAAATTAATTGGAATTTTATTAGTTCATTGTTTTTTCGGGTTTTATAAAAAAAGGGCTCTTGAACAAGAATTGCATCTAAGTCATGTTTTAAGCTATTAGAGCTTAAAACGAGAATTTTAATTTATTGGTTAAATTTAAATTCTTGCAAAAGCATGTTAGGTGATCATGGGTTTAGATCTATGTATGGTTTTAATTTATGCACATGGATGGTTTAAATTGGGGTTGGAGCCCTATAGTTGCGTTTTTCAATTGAGGTTGGAGCCTCACTTATGTGCGTACTGTTATGTGATTTATTATGTGGCTTTCTATATTACTGTTTTTTAGGCCGGGGTATGCCCCGTGTAATTGTCTAAAGCCAATATGAAGATTGAGCCTTATTACTTTATGTCTTTTTTCTTTTTATTTTAATTTGAGAGTAGAGATAGGTGGTGAGGTTTTATTTTCATTTTGGAGACAATGCACCCACGGAGTAAGATGGACCACATTCAAGTAACAAGGAGGCCATAAGTGAAGACCCCTCAAAATGTTAGGGAGGGGGAATCTCAATTGTTAAATGTAATAGAGATAGGGCTCGTATTTTGTTACCGTTTTCCCCTATGTGATTTAAACTGTTTATGTGGCATGTATGTTAGAACTTGTGATTGTGGAGTGACTCCCACATATCACGCATAAGATAGGTAGAACCCATGATCATTACATGTTAGTATCATGCTAGGACATGTTATCTGTTTATGTGCTTGTTTGATATGCATTTAAGTGTACTTGCATTAATCAAGACTAATAAAATTGGATAACATATATGTTGGTGAGGTCGAACCGGACAACTCTCCGGTTGATTCGAAAATTCCCCTTAAATATTAAGCTAATTTCGAACAAATAGGTGTTTAATTCGAGATGCAAATTTTGAATTAAATTCCTAGCATTCCATCAATAGGTTTTAAGTTTAGTAAGTGAAGCTGGTTATTGTCCGCGAGTCGTGGGATAGCTAGTGGAGCTTATTAGTTCTTAGTTACCTAATTGATCATTTTAAATGATCAATATTTCATGGTCAATTTTAGCAAGGGCGATGTCCGCGAGTCGTGGGTCGTTCGAACTAAGTTTTGGTCATGATCTTATGATTGATGGGTCTAGCTTAACGCCTAAGTAAATATGGATGTCGCACGAGTCGTGGGTCCATATTGAAAGATAGGTGATGCAAAAACAATTACTAAGAGTTCTAAAGGTGTTAGAATTGGTAAGTTGTACCTACCTAGGGTTCTTCCTTAGAATGTCCGCGAGTCGTGGGTTCGAGGTAAAATGCCTAGGATCTTAGTACCCACTGGGAAATGTGTTCCTCTTAGATCTTTGGGAATTATAGATCTTTGAAAAACAGTGGGAGCTGCATTAGATTAAAGACCTTATCTTTTGTATATCGTTATAATTCAGCATGCTCACTAGTTCTCTGTTTTACCATTTAGGTCGTAGATTCCGTGATTCTCTACGTGTTTTGAAATGGCAACCAAAAACCCTCTTGTATCGATCCTCGAGTCAAACAAGTTGACTGGTCCCAACTATTCTGATTGGCTGAGGAATCTAAAAATCATTTTAGATTCTGAGAAGAGAACTTATGTTCTCTTCGAAGGGGAGCCCAGTCCCGAAGGGGAGGCTCCCACTCGGGCCGAGCGGGATGCGATTCAGAAGTGGAAGGATGATAATCTCCAAGCCCGTTGCCTTATGTTGGCTAACATGTCTCCGGACTTGCAAAGACAACATGAGGCCATGGAATTTTCTTGGGAGATTTACGACCACTTAGAGCAACTTTACCGCCCTCATGAACGTGTTACAAGGTATAACACTTCAAAGGAATTGTTCCACTTGAGAATGAGGGAAGGTTCAAGTGTCCATGAATATGGACTCAAGTTTCTTGCCCTTACTGAGAAACTTGCTTCCATGGACATGCCACTGAAAGATGAGCTTTCAGTGGATTTGTTGCTAGCTTCGCTCCCACCATCATTCAACCCATTTGTCCTTAACTTCAACATGAATCATGCTGGTGCTACTGTAGCTGAGCTGATTAGTCAGCTTGTGACTGCTGAAAGCACGATCAAGAAGGACAATAAGGTTTTGATGGGGAATGCTCCATCTTCCTCTTCTGGGCCTTCTAAAGGTAAGGGCAAGAAAGCCCAAAAGAAGAAGAAGAAACCCCTTACCACTGGTGGCATTTTGAAGGGAAAGGCCCAAAAGAAGAAGCGTGATCAGAAAGAGGATGTTTGCTTTCATTGTGGCAAAGCGGAACATTGGAGGAGAAACTGCCCAGAGTACAAGGCTACTCTAAAGAAAGGTATCTTTCTCGTTGAAATAAATCTTTCTATTAATTCTAGTTCTTGGGTACTTGATACCGGTTGTGGAACTCATATCTGTAATGATGTACAGATGCTAAGTGAAGTCCAACAACTCAAAGAAGGAGAATGCGTCTTGAAGATCGGCGATGGCTCAAACGTTGAAGCTCGAGCTTTAGGCACAATTAGATTAGATTTAGGTAGTTTTGAGTTAGTCTTAAATAAAGTCCTTTATGTACCGAGCATTATTCGTAATATAATTTCAGTTCCAATATTAGATTTTGAAGGTTATGAAACTTATATTAAGAATGGTAAATATTTTATCAAACAGAACAACTCTTCCGTTCACATCGGCACTCTAAGTAATGGACTTTACCTAACTCAAAATATCAATATTATGAATATACAACGAGAAACAAAGCGTAAGAGAGATGACAAAGTTTCAGCTCCCTTATGGCACGCTAGATTAGGACACATTTCCAAGAACAGAATTAGAAAGATAAACACTTTAGGATCATTCTCTGAAAATGATCTTAAGGAGTTAACTTCTTGCGAATCCTGTCTCAAAGGAAAAATGTCCAAAGTCCCTTTTAAAGGAACTGTGGAACGTGCCACTAAGGTTTTGGATTTGATCCATACTGATGTTTATGGACCGCTTAGTGTAAGCACTAGAAACAATCATCAGTATTTCAGAACCTTTACTGATGACTTTAGTCGGTATGGTTATGTATACTTAATGAAGTATAAATCTGAAACTTTTGAGAAATTCTTAGAATTTCAAAAGGAGGTTGAGATCCAAACTGGTCACAAGATCAAAGCACTTCGATCTGATCGAGGAGGCGAGTATCTTAGTGAAGAATTCCTTAATCATCTCAAAGATAATGGGATTATCTCTCAGTGGACTCCTCCGGGAACTCCTCAGCTTAATGGAGTTTCTGAGATAAGAAATCGAACCCTACTTGATATGGTTCGTTCCATGATGAGTTTCACTGACTTACCACCTTCTTTTTGGGGTTATGCCCTAGAAAGTGCAGCAAAGATTCTGAATCTAGTTCCCTCTAAGTCAGTCCCCAAAACGCCCTATGAAATGTGGCATGGTAAAATCCCTAGTTATTCTTACTTAAGAATTTGGGGTTGTCCTGCTTACGTGAAGAGGACAGTGGGAGATAAGTTAGAATCTCGTTCTAACTTATGCTACTTTGTAGGTTATCCTAAGGAATCCATAGGATACTACTTCTATGATCATCTGAGCAAAAGGTGTTTGTTTCCAGAAATGCCACTTTTCTTGAGGAACCGTTCCTTAAAGAAAAGAAAGGCAAGATCATAGAATTAGAAGAAGTACAAAGTAACCCCACGCCACCCACTGAAGAGACGTCCCCTACTGATCAACCACAACCAATCACGAATTTCGATACACATGTAAATCCTCCTCTAAGGCGTTCTGAACGCACTCCTAGACAGCCGGAGTGATGGTATGGATTCTTCCATGAAATCTCTCAAAAGGATAATGATCCTTCAACATATGAGGAGGCACTTTCAGATTCTGACTCTGAACAGTGGATAGAAGCCATGAAATCCGAAATGGATTCCATGAACTCCAACCAAGTTTAGACCTTGGTAGATTTGCCTGATGGGGTCAAACCCATAGGTTGCAAATGGATCTTTAAGAGAAAGCTTGGAGTTGATGGAGCATTGCAGCCTACAAAGCAAGACTGGTTGCAAAAGGATTCACTCAGAGACCGGGCGTGGACTTTGACGAAACCTTTTCACCAATTGCAATGCAAAAGTCCATTCGAATCATGCTTGCCATTGCTGCATATTATGACTATGAGATATGGCAAATGGATGTAAAAACTGCTTTTTTCAATGGTGACATTGATAAAGACATTTATATGGAGCAACCCATAGGTTTCACATTCAGTGGGAGTGAGCAAAAGGTTTGCAAACTCCAAAGATCAATCTATGGATTGAAACAGGCTTCTAGGAATTGGAACATTCGATTTGATGAATCGGTCAAAGCGTTTGGCTTCATCCAAATCTCGAATGAATCATGTGTGTATAGAAAGGAATTGGAGACCTCAGTGCAATTCTTAGTACTTTATGTTGATGACATCCTTCTTATTGGGAATTCGAAGGATGACATGAAAGTGACTAAGTTATGGTTATCGAACCAATTCGAGATGAAAGATCTTGGTGATGCGTCCTATATTCTTGGAATTAAAATCTATAGAGATAGATCTAGAAGGTTAATAGGACTATCACAGTCGATGTACATTGACAAAGTATTGAAGAGATTCAATATGGAGTCAGCAAAGGTTAAGAACCTTCCTGTGAGTGTAGGAACATGTCTTTCAAAGAAGATGTGTCCTAAGACTAACCTTGAGAAGGAGAGAATGACTCATACACCTTATGCGTCAGCAATAGGTAGCATAATGTATGCAATGATATGTACTCGACCGGATGTGGCTTATGCACTTAGTGTGACAAGGCGTTTCCAATCTGACCCTGGAGATGGTCACTGGGCTGCCGTGAAGAATATTCTTAAGTACTTGAAAAGTACTAAAGATTTATTCTTAGTTTACGGAGGTCAGAAAGAGTTCCAAGCAAACAACCACTGCAGATTCGACCATTGAGGCCGAATACTTAGCTGCAAATGATGCAGCTAAGGAAGGTGTTTGGATTAGAAACTTCATTCAAGAGTTGAATGTTGTTCCTAGCATGAAAGACCCCATTACTGTGTTTTGTGACAACACTGGGGCGGTTGCTCAAGCAAGAGAACCAAGATCTCACCAACGGACCAAGCACATTATGAGGAAGTATCACCTAATCCGTGATATTATCAAAAGAGGAGATGTGCAAATCGAGAGGGTCACATCAGCAGAGAACGTGGTAGATCCACTTACTAAACCCCTTAGTCGAGAAGCTTTCCAAGGTCATCTTCAGAAGATGGGACTTAGAGTAGCTTTAGAATGGCTTTGACGGGCAAGTGGGAGATTGTTAGGAATAGTGCCCTAGAAAGCCGATTGTATATCCGCTTTGTACATTTCCTTATTGTAATCACAGACAATCTTTGAATGAAATAACGAATTGAGGCAACACTTCTTTATATGCTCTTGTTTGGTATGCGTTTACTTTAGCTGTGCATGTATGAGAACTCCCCTAATCCTGATGACTTTTGGACTTTACCATTTAGGTGAAATGGTTCATGAAACGAGCCCTATATCACATGAGTCATGATTAGTAAAATACTCCAAGCCGATGAGTCCTACAGACAGTGGGAGTGTCAACCTGACTCCTCTAAGGCTTGCTTGTGGGATCACGCCCTTAAGAAGGACCACCTTGTTTCATGGAGGTGCAAAGTGTATAGTTGATACGTACGTGATACATGAGGGTGCATACTTTAATAAGTAAGTTCACTGAGGTGCCCCGTGTGAGAGCATTCCTAAATGGGAAAGGAAGTTTCTATTTCAGGAAATGGAAACTTCCAGATTAGGAAATATCTCACGAGTCATTGATGTGATTAATTGATCCTTAGACTTGAGGTTCCTTGTCACTTTATGAGTTAACTCTGTAGTCTTAGGTATAAGCTTTAAAGGGTGTCGCCTTAGACAACTGATTCAAGGCTTATGCTGGGGCTACACAAGTGATTCATGAAAGTGAATGAGAATCAAGATAGGACCTACACTTGCATTTGCAAGGTGATCTCTTATTGTGTAAGTCATTCATATGCCATATGGAGTCCTTGGTCAAGGCAGTAGATCAAGACATCAAGAAAAGGGTTTCTTGGATTGAGATCAAATGGATATGAAATGCACTTAGCTTTAAGACCGGATTATTAGGGTTCTGATTATTCCCTTGCCCTAGATCTTGGTTGAGAGATAGTAAGTATGAGGATTGTATCTCACATGAATCAATGACTTAAAGGTTCTGTCGAATCCGAACATTCCAATTCAGCTAGGGGTTAAACACCTGTTGCTAGACTATGGTCGTTTAATCTGTGGACTGATTAATTAATTAGTGAATTAATTAATTAGGGTCACTACTAATTGAATTGAGAACCTAAAGGGTCACACACAACAACTTGGTTACATGAGTTGAGGCTTTAAAATGATTAAACGAGTTAATCGGGCCAAGAGGGTTCCACACGTGTGAAATCACACGTGTGGCTCACGTGAGTGACACGTGTCACTGTGACACGTGTCACACACGTGTGAATATATATATATTATATATATATGTATTAAATAATTAAATGTGTTAATTATTTAATAGACTTTGGTTTAATTTTTGAATTAAAAAGAAAGTCTTATTTTGGAGAAAATAATCTAGTTAATTAATTACGAATTAATTAGATAAAATAAGTTATTTATTTTAAATAAATAAAGTATAAAATTATCCAAAAATAGTTTGGATATTTTTAGCTCTCTTAAAAGTTGACTTGAATTAGAATTCAAAGTCAAAGTTGGAAAATACTTGATGATCAAGTAATAGGAGAGAGAGGAACCAAATCCTTGCCCAACAAGGATTAGGATCGGCGCCCCTCTCCCTTTTCCTATATGTAGGGGAGATCATGCTCCCCTTTAGAGCTAATTGGCAATTCTTTTGGTTCATGTGTTGAACACCTTCCTTTCTCCAAGATTAAATAAAACCCTAGGTTAAGCCTAAACACTAACTAGAGAACTAGCATCCTTACTAGTTAGATTGTGATCAAGTTGGTGGACTTTCTCTAGAGACTTCAAGTTAGAAGTTTGAAGATTCTAGCTTTACCAAGGAGAGGGGATCAAGCCGCGAGAAGAGCGTTCTTGGGTAGCTTGAAACGCTTCAAGAAAGAACAAAAGAAAAGTAAGTTTCTTAATTCCTTCGAATTTGGTTACACGATTGCGAGTCCCAGATCCTTTTGTTGGGAAAATTTTTTAAATCCCGCTGCTTTCTGATTCGTGTTTTCCAACACCACTATGTCAATGTCCCACTGCTCAAAGGACCACAAAACGTCGATTGGGATCATTTGGGCTGCTGGCAGTTGAGGGGTGTTGGAGTGAAACTGACACTTGGGGCATTTCTTGGAGTAATTGATGGCGTCCTATAACACCGAAGGCCAATAGAATCCGCTCTTTAATATCTTTTTGGCCAGAATATGACTTCTGGAATGATTCCCGCAACTTCCGTTGTGTACATGTTCGAGCACCTCCTTAGCCTACGAGGGTCTTAGGCACCTCAGTGGTGGACCTTGAAACGACTGCTTAAAGAGCCTGCCCCCATGATCAACCGAAAAACGAGGGGCCTTACATCTAACTTTATGCGCTTCCACTCTGTCGCTTGGGCAGGTACCATCCCTTAGGAATCTGATGATGTCATCAAGCCAACAGGGCTCGGATGGATCAATCATGCTCACTTTGCTAAAGAGTTTCTCCTCGCTTATCAATGGTCCCTCTGTCCTGGAGAACGTGACTGAACGCTCGCAAGAGCCTTCGAGAGCAGATGCAAATTTAGAGAGGGCATCAGCACGCTCATTTTCTGCTCGTGGAACCTGCAGTAAATGAAACTCTTTGAATTTGGCGATTATCTCTTTAGCCTTTGCCAGATATTGCACCATGGCGGTTTCTCGAGCCTCATAAGTGTCGTCGACCTGACTAGCAATCAATTGAGAGTCAACGTAAGCAGTGATCCGAGAGGCTCCATTCTGAAAGGTAATTTTAAGCCCTTAGATGAGGGCTTCATACCCAGCCTCATTGTTGGTGACTTTGAAGGCCAGTTTGATCGCGTAATCAATTTCAATTCCTCGAGGGTCCCTGAGGGTCACTCCGCTGCCCCCCCTCCCCCTCCTTGAGAGGTCGAGGAACCGTCTGTGTGCAAAACCCAAAGACCGTCATCTGGCGAGGGTGTAAGCTCCAAACAGAATCTCTCCACCAAGAGATCGGCCACCGCCTGAGCCTGAATAGTTATTCTAGGCTCGAGGTTGATATCAAATTGGCTGAGCTCAATGGACCATTTGATTAGTCTGCCTGAGACATTTGGTTTTGAGAGTACTTGTTTGAGCGGTTGATCCGTAAACATAGTGATGGAATGAGCTTGGAAGTAAGGCCTCAACCTTCTGGAGGCGTTGACGAGGGGAAAAACGAACTTCTCTATCTCCATATACCTCTTTTCAACCCCCTGCAAAGTCTTGCTCAAATAATACACTGGTAAATGCTTACGCTCACGAACGGCGACGAGGACTGTGCTCGTGGCTTCTGAGGAAACAGAGAGATAAACAAACAGATTCTCTCTGGGGACCGGCTTCGTTAATAAGGGCGCACATGAGAGGTACTGTTTCATGTCTTGTAATGCCTTCTCACATTCCTCGGTCCAGGTAAAGTTGCGAGCGTTACGTAGAATTTTAAAGAAAGGCAAGTTTCTATCCGCCGAGCGGGAAATGAACCCGTTCAAAGAGATGATTTTGACCACCAGTACTTGGACCTCTCTAACATTTCGAGAGGAAGGAATGTCTACGATCGCCTTGATTTTCTCTGGATTGGCCTCAATACCTATTTGACTAACCACGTACCCCAAGCATTTTCCCCCTTGAACTCCAAATGTACATTTCGAGAGGTTTAGTTTCATACCATAATAGCGTAGAATGTCAAAGGCTCGCTTGAGATCGTCCAGGTGGGAGTGTTGGCGCTTGCTCTTGACGATCATGTCATCCACGTATACCTCCATGGATTTTCCGATTTCGCGCTCGAACATCCTGTTGACGAGGCGTTGATAAGTGGCTCCTGTATTCTTGAGCCCAAACGGCATGACCAGAAAATAGTAGACTCCTACGTGGACCACAAAGGATGTCTTGGGGCGATCCTCGGGTGCCATGAAGATCTGATAATAGCCCTGAAAGGCATCCATCATACTTATAAGCTCACAACCCGCCGTCAAATCTACTAGCTGATCAATCATTGGCAGAGGGTAGGGATCCTTGGGATACGCCTTATTGAGGTCCGTGAAGTCATTGCACATGCGTCATTTGTTAGTGCTCTTGGGTACGAGGACCACGTCGTAAAGCCATTCGGGATATAGGATCTCTTCAATGTACTGGGCCTCGAGGAGTTTGTTGACTTCCTCCTCGATAACTTGCCTTCTGAATCCGTTAATGTCTCTTTTCTTCTGTTTAATAGGCTTGAATTCTGGGTCGACGTTCAGCCTGTGCACTATGACGCTTGGATCTATGCCAGTTAGATCAGAGGCTTTCCAGGCAAAGATGTCCAAATTTTCTTGCAAAAAGTCAATCATTTTGATCTGAGAGGGGCCGTCGAGATTGGAACCTATTTGTGTGGTCTTATCAGGATTTCCAGGCTCTAATTCGATGATCAGAAAATTTTCGGTGGGCTCAATCCGGACTTCTAGCCTTGGGCCTTCGAGCGCCTGCTTCTTACCAGTTAGTCGGTCGGTTGCCCCTTCTGAGGTCCCGTCCCCCTCGCTGTCCGAGGAGGACCCCTCCTACGGCGCCCGGGGGATGGTTTTCTACACCCTGGACGGCGCTCGCCTCTCGCCTCTTATTCTTCTTCTTATAGAGTTTGGCCCTCTTACGCTCAGGGTCGTCCTCATCCAACTTGGGAAAATCCACAGACTTCTTGGTGGACCTCACTTGGATTGCTTGCTTAGGCTTGTGACTCCTTAGGGATAGAATATAGCACTCCCAAGCCTCCTTGACATTACAAAGTACCTCACCAGTGCCCTCGGGGGTGGGAAACTTAACCTTCTGATGTTAAGTTGAAATCACAGCTTTGAAGTCCACGAGGGCCGGCGTCCAATGACAAGGTTGTATGGGAGATCCACCTCGACCACTGCATAGAGAACGCTCAAAGTTTTTCGCTGTGGGATGCGACCAAAAGAGGTGGCAAAGCGAATTTATCCGCGAGGGACGATCTCGGAAGCCCCAAAGCCAACAAGGGCTGTTCTGAGGTGTTCTAGGGGAATGTTTGTAATATTCATCTTTTGAAATGTTGAGTAAGGGAGAACATTCACAGAGCTTCCATTATCGATTAAGACCCTCTTTACAACATGATTGTGAACATCTAAACTAACTACCATGGGGCAGTCAGAGGTTTCACCGACCCCATGGGGTGTTACAATGTGCCCTAGGTCTTTTTCAGTGAATCCCACCACCTCATTCTCCTTCGAGCGCGAGGACTCCTCCAGAGCATACACTGGTTTGGGCCTTGAAGATCTTTGGTCATAGCTGTAGACATGGCGACGCCGAGAGGCGTTGGAATCTCCTCCCGAGGGTCCGCCAGCAATCATGTGGATGACGATAAAGGGTTGGTTTTCCATTTCAGCAGCCTTCTGCTTGCCGCGGTCGCTCGCCTCAGCGTGATGGTGACGGGGACTTCTTGAGCACGAGTGGCTTCTTCTTCTCATCCTGGCCCGCTCGGCGCAGTGTTCATCGTACCTTTCCAGCACCTTCACAAATTCTTTGAGGTGTCCCCCAGCGATGAGCCTCTGGATCTCGCTTTCCAGCCGGCGGCATTCATTCGTGTCATGCCCCTTTTGCTTGTGAAAAGCACAGTATTTTCCCGAGCGCTTTTGAGCCTCGGTTTCTCTCATCATGGGTGGCCTTTTGAATAGCTTTTTATCCGCCATAGAATAGACCTCCGTAATAGGTCAATTGAGGGGAATGCGCTCGTATCGGCAAGGGGGTAGAGAGTTTCTTCGAGCGGGCACTGGGCTGCGACGGCGGTTCTTGGACTCTCCTCGGTCGTCCGGGCCCTTATTGGTTCGAGGGGCATTTGCGAGTTTTTGTTCCCTCGAGATGTACATGTCCTCGAGGGTGAAGAAGGAGTCAACTATGTAACGCCCCGAATTTTATTAATTACATTCTTACGTTTATTATAATTTTATAAATTGTATTTTATCAAACTTTCATAAAATCTCATGAATTTATATTAAAGTTAGAATTTATTTTATAACTTGAAAATATTTATTTCACGAAATCAATACCGAGAGTGTTTTAATTTACCAAATTGTCCCTAGTTGAATATTTCTTTAAATTCTGGGGACTTAATTGCATAAACTTTTAGGGACTGAACTGATCACTTTCAAAACCTACTTATACCTTATTGCATAACTTAAACAATTGAGGGAGTAATTGGCAAATTGAGCAATTTCACACATTCCCATGGGATGAATCACGTTATACCCTTTCCATGAGCTTCCATTAACTCATTTTTCATCCAAAATTGCCAAACATATTTGTTCTCTCTCTCGGTTTCAAAGGAAGAAAAGGAAAGAGTGATCTTTTGCATAAATCATCAAGATTTCAAGAAGTATCTCAAGAAAATTAGGGAGATCATCATCATCATCTTCCTCTTCCTCCATTTCTTAGTTTCAAGGTTGGTATTTGCTTGAATTGATAAGCTTGATCATATTTGGCATAACTAGGGTTTGAGTTTGATGTGCTAGATGAATTAAATAGAGTTGGAAGCTTGATTAAACGATCATAACATGAATTATTGCATGATTTCTAGCTTGAATCTTTGAATATTTGGCATGAATGATCAAGTTGGATCATAAACTTGAAACTTGGAATTCTTAATAATATTATATGCTTTGAGTGTTACATGTTAGGATATCATTTCTTGAGTATATATGCATGTTTATTTACAGAAATCATGATTTAGGGATCAAAATTGGATTATTGGTGATTGCTTTGTTGCTTCCCGTGAGCATCCCCTGTTTCTGCTCTGTTCTTCAAAGTTTCAGAAACAGGGAACGGCCGTTCCCAGCCTTAAGGCTTTGTGGGAACGGGCGTTCCCACCTTTCAAAGGAAATTAGGCGGCCGACCGCGGGAACGGCCGTTCCCATTTTGGCCTTGAAGCCGGAAGGGCCGTTCCCGGCTAGGCGCGTTTTAAAAATGGAAAAACGTTACCGCGTTTTCTGGGCAACAGGAACGACCGTTCCCATTTTACAAAGGGACCCGGAACGGCCGTTCCCACCTGTAATACAGAACAAAATATTCTGCATAAAATTACGTTTTTGACCCCTCGATCCAACGACTTCTTTGACCCCAAATTGCTATTATATGCTCTAATATGAACCAAAACAACATGTTATCAAGCTACATTGCATTTTCCTTGTCATCTCGATACGTTCCCGCCGTTCATCATATTTAGGCCATTTAAAGTCATATCTCACATGTCTAAGTTCATTTACACAGATCGGGTTCCCCGTAGCAAGGAGCAGGGCCATAGGCAGTGACCTACTTGCATTGTATCAGTAAAGGTGAGGTTTAATTATTAATTGCAGGAAACTCGTACAATCTCGCATGAAACTCAGGTCAGGTGGTACCGTGTTGCAAATCATGTACCATGTTACCGTGATTGAATCTTGATCATGTTATCGTGTTATCGTGAATGGTGAAGGCTCGCAACCTTCCTGTTCTTGGAGTGATGTAGTTTATTGGAGTGATGTAGTCATGGAGTGATGGAGTTATTGGAGTGATGTAGTCATGGAGTGATGGAGTTGTTGGAGTGATGGGGTTCATGATATTGATACGGTTGCCGTGTAACTGAATTGCATGTTTACATATTAGCTTCTAAATTGTGATATTGATAATTATAACTTGCAGGATATTGCTCTAATGTAATTAAGCCTCACTCAGTCTTCCATGGACTGACACCCCACCTTTCAGGTACTTGAGAGCGGTCGTGGCTAGGCGGGAGTCGAGTCAGGTCGCACCTTCCACAGTGTCTGGCATTTCATATTATGTACATAACTTTTGGTATCATGTTAGGACCGTTACTATCACCTATTGGAGATTTTGATATGAACAATATGCAAGAGATAATAATGTATTGATATATATATATATTGTCTACCGATGAATTATTCGGTGCTTCCGCTTCATGTTATCGCATATATAGTTTAGTTCCCGCCTAGCTTGTCGTGTATTGCATTGTCACCCGTTCGCTATAGGTTGGTTCATGTACGGATCGCCCATTTCGTATGTGGATTGACCTGTAGTGCGGGGGTGTGGTACCTCCACGTGTCCGGGGTGCTACATCTAAGGTGGTATCAGAGCCCGGTTGCAAAACCGAGGTTCTAGTGTCGTGTCGTGTCGAGTTTAGGTCGAACGGCATAGGGTTAGTTGGGAATCGTGAATCCTGCATCTTATGTGAATATACCTGAATCTAGTTGAATTCATGAATTATGTGAAGAACGTGTTTCATTGTGCTTATGATTTAACTATGTCCATTAGCATCTATTAATCCAACATGCATATCTAGTGTTTTAAAGTTACAGGATGCTTCGAGGTAGACCTCGCCGTGAGCATACCCCTGGGCATAGGAGACGTCATCATGATTATTCTCCTCGGGCTACTCCACCCCCTCCTGCTCAGCCACAAGATTTCATGAATGCCGTGGTTGGGCTAATAGATCAGAGGCTTCGAGATTATGTGCCTCCGGCGCCACCAGCACCACCAGCCCCAGTGGAAAATCCTATTTCTACTATACTTCGGGAATTTCAAAATCAGCGACCTCCCAAGTTTTATAAAGGCAATGACATTCAGGCAGAAATGTGGCTAAAGGAAGTGGATAGAATATGGGAGCTTATTCCTTGTGACCCTCAGGAGAAAGCTCGTTGCACTCTTACTCTAATTCAGGGCGAGGCTTACTCCTGGTGGGAAAGTACTCAGATCGTACTGGAGTCTGCCGGGGAAACTACCACTTGGGAAGTGTTCGTTCGGGAGTTCAGAAATAAATTCATTCCACCGGCTTCGCGTACTCGCAGGTTAAGGGAATTTACCGAGTTAAAACAAGAAGGAAGATCCGTCGGCGAGTACATTGCAGAATTTGAGAGATTGTCTCGTTACGCTCCCAATATAGCGAACGATGACTTCCACAAAGCAACACAATTCGTGCAGGGACTTAGGCCAGATATCCAGGATGCCTTAAAAGCTGCTAATACGAGTACCTGGGCTAAGGCCACCACTAAAGCATTGAAAGTTGAAGATTCAGACAATGCAAGAAGGTCGAGAGCGGTTGAACCGGATTCAGTTTCAGAATATGGACCGGACCCTGTTATTATGAAAAGGTCCAATGCTGCTTCTATCTTGTCTTCCCAAGAAAATTCAAAAAGGAAAAAGTCTCAAGTTGATCATCTAAATTCCAAGAAGAGCGTTGTTACGGCGTTACCATCACAGTCAGGGAAGCCCCTCTGCGCTTGCTGTGGACGTGATAACCATACGGCTGAGACTTGTAGAAAACGTCTAAACTTGTGCATGCGATGCGGGAGCAGTGAACACTTAGCAAACATGTGTCCCAAGCAATGGAGAGTGCCAGTCGGGGGTGCTAATCTGAATGTGGTAGCCGAAGGTACCAATTATATACATGACACAATCAACGGTGAACGGTACACCTAATCATGCATATCATGTGCATCACGAAATTTATTGTTGTTAAACTTAATTTTCATCAGTATACTTGGTTATGTATATGATCAAGATGATTCTACTTGTTTATGTGACATTTAGGTGCCTGTTTCCATCATCCATTCCGTGTGCATAAGAAACAGAGTTGCTCTTATTATTCAGGGGACGGGGTTCCCTCATTGCTTGTCAGGAGACGGGGTGCTCTTGGTATTCCCGAGAAACGGGGTTTTCTCACTTTCTGTTGAAAGACGGGGTTCTTTCATTTCTGTTCAAGAGACGGGGTTCTCTTATGGCTTGTGCATCATTATAAACTCGACAATGGACCTGGGGACCAGGTCCTTTTAAGGGGGGGAGAATTGTAACGCCCCGAATTTTATTAATTACATTCTTACGTTTATTATAATTTTATAAATTGTATTTTATCAAACTTTCATAAAATCTCATGAATTTATATTAAAGTTAGAATTTATTTTATAACTTGAAAATATTTATTTCACGAAATCAATACCGAGAGTGTTTTAATTTACCAAATTGTCCCTAGTTGAATATTTCTTTAAATTCTGGGGACTTAATTGCATAAACTTTTAGGGACTGAACTGATCACTTTCAAAACCTACTTATACCTTATTGCATAACTTAAACAATTGAGGGAGTAATTGGCAAATTGAGCAATTTCACACATTCCCATGGGATGAATCACGTTATACCCTTTCCATGAGCTTCCATTAACTCATTTTTCATCCAAAATTGCCAAACATATTTGTTCTCTCTCTCTCGGTTTCAAAGGAAGAAAAGGAAAGAGTGATCTTTTGCATAAATCATCAAGATTTCAAGAAGTATCTCAAGAAAATTAGGGAGATCATCATCATCATCTTCCTCTTCCTCCATTTCTTAGTTTCAAGGTTGGTATTTGCTTGAATTGATAAGCTTGATCATATTTGGCATAACTAGGGTTTGAGTTTGATGTGCTAGATGAATTAAATAGAGTTGGAAGCTTGATTAAACGATCATAACATGAATTATTGCATGATTTCTAGCTTGAATCTTTGAATATTTGGCTTGAATGATCAAGTTGGATCATAAACTTGAAACTTGGAATTCTTAATAATATTATATGCTTTGAGTGTTACATGTTAGGATATCATTTCTTGAGTATATATGCATGTTTATTTACAGAAATCATGATTTAGGGATCAAAATTGGATTATTGGTGATTGCTTTGTTGCTTCCCGTGAGCATCCCCTGTTTCTGCTCTGTTCTTCAAAGTTTCAGAAACAGGGAACGGCCGTTCCCAGCCTTAAGGCTTTGTGGGAACGGGCGTTCCCACCTTTCAAAGGAAATTAGGCGGCCGACCGCGGGAACGGCCGTTCCCATTTTGGCCTTGAAGCCGGAAGGGCCGTTCCCGGCTAGGCGCGTTTTAAAAATGGAAAAACGTTGCCGCGTTTTCTGGGCAACGGGAACGACCGTTCCCATTTTACAAAGGGACCCGGAACGGCCGTTCCCACCTGTAATACAGAACAAAATATTCTGCATAAAATTACGTTTTTGACCCCTCGATCCAACGACTTCTTTGACCCCAAATTGCTATTATATGCTCTAATATGAACCAAAACAACATGTTATCAAGCTACATTGCATTTTCCTTGTCATCTCGATACGTTCCCGCCGTTCGTCATATTTAGGCCATTTAAAGTCATATCTCACATGTCTAAGTTCATTTACACAGATCGGGTTCCCCGTAGCAAGGAGCAGGGCCATAGGCAGTGACCTACTTGCATTGTATCAGTAAAGGTGAGGTTTAATTATTAATTGCAGGAAACTCGTACAATCTCGCATGAAACTCAGGTCAGGTGGTACCGTGTTGCAAATCATGTACCATGTTACCGTGATTGAATCTTGATCATGTTATCGTGTTATCGTGAATGGTGAAGGCTCGCAACCTTCCTGTTCTTGGAGTGATGTAGTTTATTGGAGTGATGTAGTCATGGAGTGATGGAGTTATTGGAGTGATGTAGTCATGGAGTGATGGAGTTGTTGGAGTGATGGGGTTCATGATATTGATACGGTTGCCGTGTAACTGAATTGCATGTTTACATATTAGCTTCTAAATTGTGATATTGATAATTATAACTTGCAGGATATTGCTCTAATGTAATTAAGCCTCACTCAGTCTTCCATGGACTGACACCCCACCTTTCAGGTACTTGAGAGCGGTCGTGGCTAGGCGGGAGTCGAGTCAGGTCGCACCTTCCACAGTGTCTGGCATTTCATATTATGTACATAACTTTTGGTATCATGTTAGGACCGTTACTATCACCTGTTGGAGATTTTGATATGAACAATATGCAAGAGATAATAATGTATTGATATATATATATATTGTCTACCGATGAATTATTCGGTGCTTCCGCTTCATGTTATCGCATATATAGTTTAGTTCCCGCCTAGCTTGTCGTGTATTGCATTGTCACCCGTTCGCTATAGGTTGGTTCATGTACGGATCGCCCATTTCGTATGTGGATTGACCTGTAGTGCGGGGGTGTGGTACCTCCACGTGTCCGGGGTGCTACATCTAAGGTGGTATCAGAGCCCGGTTGCAAAACCGAGGTTCTAGTGTCGTGTCGTATCGAGTTTAGGTCGAACGGCATAGGGTTAGTTGGGAATCGTGAATCCTGCATCTTATGTGAATATACCTGAATCTAGTTGAATTCATGAATTATGTGAAGAACGTGTTTCATTGTGCTTATGATTTAACTATGTCCATTAGCATCTATTAATCCAACATGCATATCTAGTGTTTTAAAGTTACAGGATGCTTCGAGGTAGACCTCGCCGTGAGCATACCCCTGGGCATAGGAGACGTCATCATGATTATTCTCCTCGGGCTACTCCACCCCCTCCTGCTCAGCCACAAGATTTCATGAATGCCGTGGTTGGGCTAATAGATCAGAGGCTTCGAGATTATGTGCCTCCGGCGCCACCAGCACCACCAGCCCCAGTGGAAAATCCTATTTCTACTATACTTCGGGAATTTCAAAATCAGCGACCTCCCAAGTTTTATAAAGGCAATGACATTCAGGCAGAAATGTGGCTAAAGGAAGTGGATAGAATATGGGAGCTTATTCCTTGTGACCCTCAGGAGAAAGCTCGTTGCACTCTTACTCTAATTCAGGGCGAGGCTTACTCCTGGTGGGAAAGTACTCAGATCGTACTGGAGTCTGCCGGGGAAACTACCACTTGGGAAGTGTTCGTTCGGGAGTTCAGAAATAAATTCATTCCACCGGCTTCGCGTACTCGCAGGTTAAGGGAATTTACCGAGTTAAAACAAGAAGGAAGATCCGTCGGCGAGTACATTGCAGAATTTGAGAGATTGTCTCGTTACGCTCCCAATATAGCGAACGATGACTTCCACAAAGCAACACAATTCGTGCAGGGACTTAGGCCAGATATCCAGGATGCCTTAAAAGCTGCTAATACGAGTACCTGGGCTAAGGCCACCACTAAAGCATTGAAAGTTGAAGATTCAGACAATGCAAGAAGGTCGAGAGCGGTTGAACCGGATTCAGTTTCAGAATATGGACCGGACCCTGTTATTATGAAAAGGTCCAATGCTGCTTCTATCTTGTCTTCCCAAGAAAATTCAAAAAGGAAAAAGTCTCAAGTTGATCATCTAAATTCCAAGAAGAGCGTTGTTACGGCGTTACCATCACAGTCAGGGAAGCCCCTCTGCGCTTGCTGTGGACGTGATAACCATACGGCTGAGACTTGTAGAAAACGTCTAAACTTGTGCATGCGATGCGGGAGCAGTGAACACTTAGCAAACATGTGTCCCAAGCAATGGAGAGTGCCAGTCGGGGGTGCTAATCTGAATGTGGTAGCCGAAGGTACCAATTATATACATGACACAATCAACGGTGAACGGTACACCTAATCATGCATATCATGTGCATCACGAAATTTATTGTTGTTAAACTTAATTTTCATCAGTATACTTGGTTATGTATATGATCAAGATGATTTTACTTGTTTATGTGACATTTAGGTGCCTGTTTCCATCATCCATTCCGTGTGCATAAGAAACAGAGTTGCTCTTATTATTCAGGGGACGGGGTTCCCTCATTGCTTGTCAGGAGACGGGGTGCTCTTGGTATTCCCGAGAAACGGGGTTTTCTCACTTTCTGTTGAAAGACGGGGTTCTTTCATTTCTGTTCAAGAGACGGGGTTCTCTTATGGCTTGTGCATCATTATAAACTCGACAATGGACCTGGGGACCAGGTCCTTTTAAGGGGGGGAGAATTGTAACGCCCCGAATTTTATTAATTACATTCTTACGTTTATTATAATTTTATAAATTGTATTTTATCAAACTTTCATAAAATCTCATGAATTTATATTAAAGTTAGAATTTATTTTATAACTTGAAAATATTTATTTCACGAAATCAATACCGAGAGTGTTTTAATTTACCAAATTGTCCCTAGTTGAATATTTCTTTAAATTCTGGGGACTTAATTGCATAAACTTTTAGGGACTGAACTGATCACTTTCAAAACCTACTTATACCTTATTGCATAACTTAAACAATTGAGGGAGTAATTGGCAAATTGAGCAATTTCACACATTCCCATGGGATGAATCACGTTATACCCTTTCCATGAGCTTCCATTAACTCATTTTTCATCCAAAATTGCCAAACATATTTGTTCTCTCTCTCTCGGTTTCAAAGGAAGAAAAGGAAAGAGTGATCTTTTGCATAAATCATCAAGATTTCAAGAAGTATCTCAAGAAAATTAGGGAGATCATCATCATCATCTTCCTCTTCCTCCATTTCTTAGTTTCAAGGTTGGTATTTGCTTGAATTGATAAGCTTGATCATATTTGGCATAACTAGGGTTTGAGTTTGATGTGCTAGATGAATTAAATAGAGTTGGAAGCTTGATTAAACGATCATAACATGAATTATTGCATGATTTCTAGCTTGAATCTTTGAATATTTGGCTTGAATGATCAAGTTGGATCATAAACTTGAAACTTGGAATTCTTAATAATATTATATGCTTTGAGTGTTACATGTTAGGATATCATTTCTTGAGTATATATGCATGTTTATTTACAGAAATCATGATTTAGGGATCAAAATTGGATTATTGGTGATTGCTTTGTTGCTTCCCGTGAGCATCCCCTGTTTCTGCTCTGTTCTTCAAAGTTTCAGAAACAGGGAACGGCCGTTCCCAGCCTTAAGGCTTTGTGGGAACGGGCGTTCCCACCTTTCAAAGGAAATTAGGCGGCCGACCGCGGGAACGGCCGTTCCCATTTTGGCCTTGAAGCCGGAAGGGCCGTTCCCGGCTAGGCGCGTTTTAAAAATGGAAAAACGTTGCCGCGTTTTCTGGGCAACGGGAACGACCGTTCCCATTTTACAAAGGGACCCGGAACGGCCGTTCCCACCTGTAATACAGAACAAAATATTCTGCATAAAATTACGTTTTTGACCCCTCGATCCAACGACTTCTTTGACCCCAAATTGCTATTATATGCTCTAATATGAACCAAAACAACATGTTATCAAGCTACATTGCATTTTCCTTGTCATCTCGATACGTTCCCGCCGTTCGTCATATTTAGGCCATTTAAAGTCATATCTCACATGTCTAAGTTCATTTACACAGATCGGGTTCCCCGTAGCAAGGAGCAGGGCCATAGGCAGTGACCTGCTTGCATTGTATCAGTAAAGGTGAGGTTTAATTATTAATTGCAGGAAACTCGTACAATCTCGCATGAAACTCAGGTCAGGTGGTACCGTGTTGCAAATCATGTACCATGTTACCGTGATTGAATCTTGATCATGTTATCGTGTTATCGTGAATGGTGAAGGCTCGCAACCTTCCTGTTCTTGGAGTGATGTAGTTTATTGGAGTGATGTAGTCATGGAGTGATGGAGTTATTGGAGTGATGTAGTCATGGAGTGATGGAGTTGTTGGAGTGATGGGGTTCATGATATTGATACGGTTGCCGTGTAACTGAATTGCATGTTTACATATTAGCTTCTAAATTGTGATATTGATAATTATAACTTGCAGGATATTGCTCTAATGTAATTAAGTATACAACTGTACTCATGTTTTTTTAAATTAAGTAAATCAAATTTCGTCTTTATATATTTTTTGGAAAAGAATTTTTATTTATTTAATTTAATAACAAATATATTTCATGGTATTAAATTGAATTTTAAAAAACTCGTTTTTTTAAAAAAAAATATTTTTTGTGCAAATTTCGAAGGAAAGTGGAAATTCCCTAAAAAAATGCTATAATTAATTTTATAGTTAAACTATAATTTAGTAATTTATAGTTATTAATGTGTAAACAAACATCATTTGATAACTAATTGCATTATTGAGTGAGTTATTAGAAAAAGAGGTGGGGGCGTAAACCCCAGCAGCAACAAATTGAGTTATTAAGTGAATTAAAAACGTGTGTTTAGCCAATTATCAAGTGAATTAAAAACGTATGTTGTTAGCCAATTATTAAGTGAATTAATGAGTTTCTTTCAGCGAATCAATTGAAAGGATTGGTCCCAAAATTTGACAAATTCGTTGAAGAAGCCTAGACTGACCTCCGCCCCAATGCTAATGGTCATCGTCTCCGCGCCATCGCATCCTCGCCGTTGCCGCTGCACCTAGCCCTCTCCTTTTCCCTCCGCCATTGCTGCTGGTTCTGCTCAAGATTTATCCTCAAACGTGCCATTGCCATATCTGCCAGTTCTAGATTCGTGTGCCATTGAATCAGAGAAAACCACACTTTTCTCATAGGTAGACGACGACCTCTTCCGCTGCAACGTCGGCTGTAGAAACGGTGATAAGAGAAGGAGATTGAGAAGAACAAGCTTGAACGAGAAAGTTTAAGGGCAGCTTTGCCGGATTAAAGAAGAATTTCTTTCAGTAAACTTGAGAATTTTTTCCAAAAAATTTTAATGAAAACATTTTTTTTTTTTTCTTTTTATTTTTGACTTTCATGTTGTCAATTCTTGTTGGGTTTTTGTTAGAAGTACCGAGGAAGTTGATCAATTTTTCCGTATTCTTTCATGGATTTGTGGCTTTTTAGAACAAAAATTGGGTTTTCACAGAGATACATTGATTTTCTCAGGTGGACTTCCAGTTCCACTGTCACCAGCTTCAATTAACATTTAAGATTCGATAATCGAGAAAATTAGTTCTCTTAAACAATTCATTAAAGCAATGAAATACCTGCAAATTCTTTTAGTTTGGTTCTTCATTTTGCTGATATGAGATTTTGGGTGAAAATTGATTTGAGTCTGATCGTGTCAATTTCCGGGCGGCTGAGGTGGCTCGAAAATGTTTGACCTGACCACTTAGAATTTTTTTGGTGGAGAACCTCGAATTAGTGTAGATCTATCAGATGGAGAAACAAACGTGAGCTAAGGCCGACAAGGGACCGGAGGGGGTTCTATCCTTGTCGGTACTCCGACGACCAAGTTATATTCGAGTAGTTGAGAGCTTTTCGAGTAGTTTTAGACGTAATAAATGTGCGCCTCCAAGGGCATTAATGAGTGAGTATTTATACCTGTGGGGATAATAATGGTTTCCTGTACTTGTGGCAGGAGCAATAAATGCACATCAGGAACAGTACGAATGTCACTTCTGCATTTAATGCTGGAGATGGCTACGGGGACCCACTGGTGTGGGGCGACACAATATCGGGTTATTCTGAATGGGTTGAACTGTACCCGACTAAGGTTCCTGGCTGGAGGAACGCCGACCTTGATCCTAGTGAGTCTACCCGGAAGCTTCGTACTGGGCAACGCGACACCTTTGACCAGTCTGCCTTGGTGGGAAGACATGTGGCGGGCAGCTATTGGGCTACATGATGCCCACGTGGCAGTATGGTCTTGGCCCACGTCAGTCTATTGGGATTGCTCGAGTACTGAATTCAACTTGTCGATATCTTTTTGTTTTATATTAAGAGTTTGGTTGTGTCTCTTTGGTTCTGGTGTATAAAGTAGTAAAATATATGTGATATACTTTTTATGGGATTATCAAACGTTTATAGGCTTTAGACTTGTGGGTTTTTGCGGGGGACGGGGGGTTAAGATATGAAGAAATAGAGATTATCTCTAAACCGACATCTTTAACTTGGGATACTTCCTTAATGGAAATGTCTTTAAATATTCAGGACAAAATTATTTCTAAAGTATTACAAGAGTGACCAATAAAATGCTATGAGGACCTTAACTCCATGAATGCTCAACTTCGAGCAGCTGCCTAATTTGATTATTCGCATATTTCAGCTTATAGAACACGGCAGTCTCGTACACTTCAATAGTATATAAATGAATATATATGAATACACACATATATATATATATATATATATATATATATAGTCAGACAAAGAAGATCATTCTCCATATAGTTAAAGCAGATTTCACTAACCAAAGACGAGGAAAGATGCTGTCATCTACGTTTTAGTCATAACTCTCCTAATTACAATGAATTCAGATCACTGCCATCATTTTGCTGAAGCAAGAATTTCAAACTTCGTGGCCATGAAAGGTGTGTGTTCATTTATATTTTGGGAAATTTTGTTTTTAAGTTATAAATTTGGTTACTATTAATTTCCAATTTATTTCAGCATCTCTCTTTTTGCCTCCGGAAATATAAAATAATTACAGAAGCAATAACTTTTAGGTTTAAAGTGAAGTAATTACTAGTGGGAACGAATATACAAGGCTATCACCTTCTTTGACTAGATCTTCAAATCTTTTCATAATTATAGTTCACTACGACCTTTGTTAGAAAGTAAAGGGGTAATCGGCGTACTCTGATCAGTGGGGGAAATCTTTGGCTCTATCGAACATACATGGAATTTGAGGTAGAATTCTACTTATGTCAAGTCATGGACTGATTTTTTTAGCCCTTTTTCTATGTGTTGGTGTTCTATATGACCGAGATAAGACTAAAAAAATTTTGGATTGAGGTATGTGTTTGTGAAGGTTTGTGGTTTATATAATTATGTACGTGGTTCTTGATTAAATAAGACTAACCAACATCCTAAATAATGATATTATTCATTTTTAATAAAATATTACAATTAGTGTATTGTGGGACAACACAGAAAAAGAACATGAAATAAAGTGACGCAATAAAGATCTCAAATTTGAGAGAGTAATGATTCCCCAAGCACGCCCAGTTAATGACCTTCGACAATTCCCTTTAACCACAATCCACTTTTAATCAAAGTTCCGAGCAAGTATGACCACAAGAAAGGCTGTAGTGATCTTAACCGCTTCCTGATTCGGTGTGCCCCTTTCTACGGTCACTTTCCTATCCCATGCAACAACCCTTTAAATTTGTTCACTCCCACCCCCGCACCTAACTCCCTACTATCTTCGAACACCACCCAATCAAAGTTAAATTTTACTATCCCGCAGTCCGAGGCCTTCCACCACACCCTCTCTCCCTGAAATTATTCGGTCCTCGATTCCTAACTCACCGCTGGGAGTGATATGCCAGCATCCCAGTAGTCATAGGCGATAACTCTTTTGAATCTCTGATTGAGATTGACAAAATCACCTTCATATGTAATGTTTAGTGATTTCCATAAATTTGGTATGTCGTTACGTGAGAATTTAATTCGTGTTTTTGTTATTCAATTCATTTTTTTATTTTATTTAATAGAAATGAAATTCGGTGAATTATGTGCTAAAGTGAAAACTTTTGGGGTCTTTATAAGGAAGTTAATTTGGACTTAATTGAGCTTATTTAGAAATTAGGGGGAACAATTGTTTAACATACCTTTTAGAAGGGTTCAATTTTAATTAAGAGAGAATTTGGCTGATTTCATCCCTCCTCTACTCTTGCAGTCTTGCTCCCAAAGCACGAGCCACCACCTCCCTTATTTTTCCCTTTGCTCCTCCATCGACACTACGCCGCCGCCGAGACCACCACCATCTCTCATTTCTTCTAATTTCTTCAAGAATAGGTAAAGGAATATCCCCGTCCGCCTTCTTTCTCTTCGATTAGTGCTGATATGGTGGTGTATAATCATATACTGATCTGTCATTTGATAGGAATTTTGTTAGGGTTTTTGCAAATTGTGTCCGAATTGAGGATCTAAAGTGCTGCTAAATAGGATATATATGCTTAAAGTTGCATTTAATCATGTTAATGAGTAAGTTTGTTGAAATTCTTGGGAATTTTTTTGATGGAAGATTGAAAATAGAAAGGCTGGGCTGACTTTTGCTGGAATTTAATGCTTAAGGTATGAAGTTCGCTGAATACTTATGTGTTTACATGCTGGAAGTGAAATTGTGTGGTTATATTTGTGATCTCTTGCTTATTGGAAGAAATTAGGAATTGAGTTCGATTGAATAAATGGTTCATGATTGAATCTATTATGATTCTCGAAATGAAACTTATATACAAGAATAATTCAAAGCATGAAAGAAGTTAGGATTTCATGAAATTTTTGGAGTTCCTTTAATTAAAATTATGCAGGGAGTATTCTGATTAAATTTGACGAATCTTTGGTGGATTTAGGCATGGAATTGTAGCTAAACATGTGTTCTAAAATGCTTGGTGAAAATTTATGATAGAAATTAGGATTCTCTTGAAGAAATTGTGGGTCCTTGTTTGTTTGAAGTTTTGAGAAGTTGGGTTATGTTTAAATTTATGTTTTTTTTGTTAAATTGAGGGTTTAGATAGCTTAGAAGGTAGTTATATAATCTAAATATGATTGGAAAGCATGTTAGAATCCTAGATTAGTGATGATTCCATGAATTCTACTTGCTTGAAGCTTTGAGTGGTGATGAAATCCATGATAGAAGCTAGATTCTTTGATGAATTGATGATTTTGAATGAACTTGACGCTATTTAATGAAATTAGGGAATGAAATTTGCTGGAATTAAATTTGTATCCTCAAGGATTAGTTTAAAGCATAATAGAGGATAGCTTTCTATGAAAACTTTGGCCCTTTTCTTGATGGAAATGGAGCAGGGCATATTTTACGTACATTTGGTGATTTTGGATGTCTAAACATCATTTGCATTCATTATGCGCCTGGCATCATATGTGGTTCATATAGAGTTGAGTCTTACATGTCCTTGTCCGGTTTGTACAGACGATCACCAAGAAGGTGACAATCCAGCGCAGTAGGTGTTTGTGGCGGTCACCAAGAAGGTGACTATCCAGCTCAGTAGGTGTTTGTGCCGTATCCTTTTGGTTCTTTTGTCTACTTAAGGTGAGGTTTTCTTTTTGTTTGTTAGTTAAATAATTGTATATCGATATGTATGACCCGTATAAGCCTGATTTCCATTTGTTAAGCCCGCATGCTTTTTCTATATGTAATAATACGCGTGGCCTATTATTATTTTCCATGGCTTTTCGAGTTGAAATGCTTTTCATAACTTTCTACCTATAAGTATCCAAAATCCATTTTGTTTTGAAATAAGTCAGTCCGTGTAAATCCGTTTTGGGTGAAATCCGTTTAAGTGTGTTATGTGGGTCGTGAGATGGGGATCCTTTGCACATTTCCCTTCCGCAGGGGGATATCCCGAATCTCATCGGAGGTGGTGGGGCTAGGGTATCCTCCGCAGTAGGAGTCATGAATCTATCGTCTCTGTATGTATGTATGTATGGATAGGTCTTGCATACCTACTGTTATCCTGAGGCATAAGGTTTGATATGTTTATGATTTCCGTTTCCCGTATGTATGTGTGAGGGGATTTGTAAGGTTAGGACTTCGATTGTACTGAATCTTATGTTGTAACTGATTGATTTTCTGATCTGCCATTTTTTTTAGCTATAATTAGTGTATATATTATCTGCTATATAGGTATCATCGGAATGAACAAAGGAGGAGCAGGCCTTGGAGGTGGCGGTGGAGCTGGTGGGCCAACCTCCGCTGCAGCAGCTGCCGCCGCGCAAAAACAAAAAACCCTTCTACAGAGAGTTGATGCGGATGTCGGGAATCTTGTCGATAATTTCGGATTCATCGTTAACGTTGCCCGGGTATGCTCAGAATCATTGCTATCCAATGCTGTGTTTCTTCAATTGTGTATGCAAAAACTAAATTGTGCATTTTTCTCTTTAATGAAAGGGAAAAAATAGTACCTTTTTTGGTAGGTTTCTTGTTTTGCTAAGTAAGCTTCTCTTGATAAATAAACCAAGAATTTGAAGTGAAAACTGGACAATTTGATTAAAACTTTAGATGGCTATATTTTGTGAAGCCTTTTTGCGAAGTTAGGTATTATGCAGATTGCAAAGTGTTTCTTGTGGATGCTGGAAAGTTGCCTCATATCTGAGGCTTTTACCTATAAAATTCTTTACCAAGGCATTCAACTTGGGGGGTGGGCGCCCCCAGCCAGAGAAGTGATATGTCTATTATTACTTGTATTACCAGAGAAGTGATTATTGTATGCGATCGACACTAGTCGACATGTTACGAATATTTTCTAAGTGTGGATTGTGTGTAACACCTGTTCTGTTTGTTTTAAGACATTTTTTATTTGCCTAATGCCTGATGGTTAATGGCAAAAGAATGGCGTTTCGAAAGGTGCTGTTACGTTTGTAGCCTGCTTAATGGATATCTTTGGCTCCAAAAGCATCAATGTTGTATTAAACTCTTCTGTGCAAATGAAGGGTTCAGGCAGGGAAGATCCTTATGCATCCTTTTGTATGTGTCTTATCCTGTTTCGCTACAAATGTTCAGGTGAAAGAAATGAAGATTAGTTAGTAACTATGATACTTCAACCATTGGAACATTCTGATATGAACCCTAGTGTTCTTTTTTTAAAAATTCAATATTCATCGCATCAACGAGAGCATCTGCGATGTCAGAAATGTTGAAAATGTTAAACGAGTTTTGGTGTTCCACATAGATGGGAACAGTTGGAAGATGAAGATTGATAACTCGTTTCTTCTTTATTCATGAATCATGAAATGCATTGTCTTCTTGCTTGAGATTTGCTTATTCTGAGTATATTCTCGTCATTTTAACACTGAATGGTTATCTGATGGGAGAACTATATGTATTTAGGTGAATGATCCACCAGTTCGAAACTCCCAAGAATCCTTCATGATGGAAATGCGTGCTGCAAGAATGGTGACATATCCTTCTTCTTCTTGTTGTTGATATTATTATTATTGTTATTGATGTATGTTTTGGCTATTTGAACGAACGAACAAACAGGTTCAAGCAGCTGACTCTCTGCTGAAACTGGTGTCGGAACTGAAGCAGACAGCAGTTTTCTCAGGATTCGCATCTCTGAACGATCATGTTGACCAAAGGACAGAGGAGTTCAATAAACTGGCAGAAAATACAAATGTAAAACTGAGTAGAATTGGAGAAGAAGCAGCTGCCAGCCTCAAGGAGCTGGAGTCACATTACTACTCTTCCACATTGAGAACTAGTGTTCATCATGAGCCCTTAGAATAAGCAATCTTGATGACATAATTTTGACTTCTCTTTGATTAAATTTCACTTAGTAGTTGTCAATAGTTTTATCTGTGTATATAGCGATGAAGATTGGCAACTTCCCAATTTTCACTTTCCCATGATTAAACAAATTCAATTTTCAAAAGTCCATGTAATTTCTCAAATCTCATCTAAGTTCGAGGAATTATGCAAAACAGAACAGCTGGTATGTTAGTGTAGTTCTTTTCGTGGAATTGAATTCTATGGAGTCACCTTGTGTATTCCACAATGTGTGTTCCACTCAACTATACAACAACTTAGTGAATTTATAATGCATTACTTTGATTGTTCTATTGGATACACGTGTTTTCCATCTAGCCAATTTGAATACAAAACATAGAACCCTTTAAACATTGGACTAATTACTATTGGCATAGAAAGTAATCCTTAATCGACAAATTTACCATTTTCACTTGATTTTGGGGAGTTGGGGTGTTGAATTCTTGCTTGAATGGTTGTTTAGGGCCGACTCATGCACAAAATTGTTTAGATTTCACATCATTTGAACCTATGTTTTAAAACTTGAATCGAACCGGGACGGTCGGACCGGTTCATGTGATCGGTTGCTTCTCCGGTCTAAGTCGGACCATAAAATCAGTCCTTCGGTGAATCAGTCTGAACCGGTGGAAACTAATTTAAATTCGATTAAAAGATCAGACCGACCCGCTCAATGAACCAATTGAGTTGGATGTTTTTTTTAAATTGCAAAAATATAATTTTATGGAGCATGAAAAATAATCTCATCAAATCTTTAGATTATATTTAAAAATTGAGTTTTCAAAAAATATTAATTATTATAATAAATATTATAATTCATTGTAAGATTCAAGTTGAATTAGATAAAACAATGTGTAGTATTTTACTTTTTATAATTTGTAATTAAGATATTATATTGGTTCAATCAATGGTTCGATTGGTCGAATCAGTAAAATCAGTAACCAGTAAAGATTTTGGTTCGTTGTTTGGTTCGGATTTCAAAACATAGATTTGAACCATTGAACTCATATACAAAAGACTAAAAAGAGCAAGTAAGAATGTAGACGAATCAAATCAACTTGAAAAATGTTCACACTCAAAGTCAAACTTGAAACCATTGAGTTAAGTAGTGTTTTGACTTGGCTTGTGGTATCTGTGAGCTTAACCTGAGCGAAGTATTTCTTATTTGATGGCTCGGGAGCCGCAGAGTAATTTAAATATGTATGTACGAGCCACAGATTAATTTAAGAGAAAATTACATTTTTGATCCCATAGGAAATAGGTCAATTTTTTTTTGGTCCCATAGTTTTTAAATCGTCCCGCACTTTTAGTTTTTTGACAAATGTAGTCCCAAAGTGAAAAAATTGCAATATTACTCCCAAAGAATTTAGAAATATATATTTATAATATTTTTTCTTAATTAAAAAATACATATCAAATATTAGGAATAATTTAAAAGAATAGCATGATATGCATTTTATTTTTATAATAAATAATAAATTATTACATTTTAAAATATATTTACTACTTTAAAATAAAAAAATAAAAACATTTTACATAATAACATAATTAATAAAATAATCTTCTTTAGTTAAAATATTTAAAATAAAAAATTGAAAAATAATTAATATTTATAATATAATTAAAAAATTAAAAAGTAATTAGTAACCACATATATTTAATGAGAATTAAAAAATAAAATCAAAATTTTAAAACACTATAATAATATAAAGTACAATTATAATAATTAATTAATTTTTAAATTAATATTATTTTATTGAATAAAATATATATAAATTTTCAGTTATTTTCAATTTTAACTAAACCCAACGTTAATTATTTTAAATAAATACAATGTTATATATATAAGAAATATTTAAATATTATAAATATTAATTATTTTTAAGTTTTTATTTTACATATTTTTAACTAAATACAATGTTATATATATAAGAAATATTTAAATATTAATTATTTTAAGTTTTTATTTTACATATTTTTAACTAAATGCAATATTGAAGATTATTTTATTAATTATGTTATTATGTAAAATGTTTTTATTTTTTTTATTTTATAATTTTAAAGTAATACTTATACTTTAAAATTTAATAATTTATTATTTATTATAAAAATAAAATAAAATGCATATCATGTGGCGGACAATTCCTCAAAAATCCCCAAGTATAAACTGAATTTCCTTTTCACTCCCCCATTTTGAAAAAGTTCATGTTCACTCCCCAATTGAAAAACAAAATTTCTTTTCACTCCCCAAGGTTGTATAATAATTCAGGAATTACGTACAATTTTTAGGGAATTGCGTATAAAAATCCCGGAATCTCGTATATACGAGATTCCGGGATTTTTATACGCAATTCCCTAAAAAATGTACGCAATTCTTAAAGACAATGTACGAACATGTACTATTTGTGGGGACCTAAAAGGAATTTTGTTTTTCAATTGGGGATTGAATGGGAATTTTTTCAAAACTGGGGACCTAAAAGGAATTTTTTCAACTTTTTGGTACTATTCAAAGATTTTCCTATCATGTGATTGGTATTCTTTTAAATTATTCCTAATATTTGATATGTATTTTTTAATTAAGGAAAAATATTATAAATATATATTTCTAAATTTTTTGGGAGTAATATTGAAATTTTTTCACTTTGGGACAACATTTGTCAAAAAACTAAAAGTGCGGGACGATTTAAAAACTATGGGACCAAAAAAAAATTGACCTATTTCCTATGGGACCAAAAACGCAATTTTCTCTTAATTTAAATAAATAAATAAATATATATATATATATGTGTATATATAGGGTAATATTGGATAAATTCTCAATTGGGCATCATATTTTTACTTAATTCTCAATTGACCATTAAATTTTTATTTTACTCCCCACGTGTAATAGGAATCTGATATAATGCAGTATTTAGATTCTATTATATTATATAAATTTTCACCACTTTCAAAATATATTATATAATTTTTATATAATATAATACTAAAATATTATAATATAATATTTATATCCTATTATGTAGTATAAATTTTCGGGCAGTAAAATAAACATGTTCAAACTAATAATGGGGAGTTTTTTCTGCTATATTTTATTTCTAGACTCAAAATTTGAAGTAAAACCTTCAAAACACTAAAACCCTATGCTCTATCCGCACGCTACCACACCGTCTCTCCACGTCCCCACCGCCCGTCACCCCGCCGCACAACCTACCACGCCACCGCGCAGTCCACGCATGCGACGTGCTGCCGCGCCGCCACTCTTGCGCTGCGCCACCGTTTCTCTGCGCTACAACCGCCCTTCCACCGTCCTATTGCACCACCCACCATCGCGACTCGTCCACTCCAGGTTGGCTACCATATTCTTGTTAATTTTCTTTCTTTTGTTTTAAAAAAATTCTTTTCTGCAATAATTGAGTCAATTGATACTCCTATCTGTTTTTCTTTTTTGTGGAATTTGATATTATATGTTATTTCCATGACTTTGAAATAGGTATTATGTGTAAAGCTGCCTGTTTTGAACGACAATTGAGTATTTCAATCGATAGGGGTTTTGGGCAGTTTAGTTTTTAGATGATACTTCGGCCGGAAATGTTAACAATATTGTTGCATTCCAATTTTCTTTAAAAATAAATATAAAATTCTGCCCAGCTACAGTCTACCGAGCCGAGCCGAGCCAACCCCGTGTCAGAAAAATGGTCTGTGTGCTGCCTAAATCCCCTGCCCAAGTTGGGCTTGGTATGATCTGATGATATAATTTTAGTTGTTGACTTCTGATTCGTCTACTTTAGCAGGGAAGCTGAAAGTTTGAATCTTGGTTTTGATTCTTGTCAAAGTTAAAACTGATTATGTAGCTGTTACACTTGGAACCATCTGAGTTCTCGTCTGCCGCTGCCCGTAGCTCAGTTGAATTGCTCAAGAGGTACCCATTTCATCTGTTTTATAGTTTATAAAATGTGCGATTTTTCAATATCCTTTTTTCGTATTGCAAATTTATGTCCTTGAAATGGTTCAACTATGCTTGCAATTTGATGGGAATTGGTAACTTTTCCTGGGTTCATGAATTCTTGATTCTGGTGGATGGCATCCAATATGGTGGCAATGGTTTTCAATGCTTGATGCTTCGGTGATTATCGAGCTTGAGCCAGAAAAAAAAAAAAAAAAAGGAAGGCTCGTTTGCATGCCTAACTGGAACAACCAAAATTATCATCTAAGAATGCAAATATGTGATTATTACCTGTTTTTGAGTTTTTAGCCAATGATGAAAACCACTGGCTCAAAGCCATTATCACATTTAAACAATTACATTTTCTCATCAGGTTGGTTTTGTAGTTAACTCCAAGTAGTTGACTAGAATATTTGACATAAATTATATAGAAGGTCTCCCTCATGGATGTCTATCATAATCATGCTTCACTTAATTTCCCTTCCTTCCACTCATGTTAGATGAAAGATCTTTACATTTATCAATTTATGAATCACCATTTACCGTGCAAATATAATCACAAGTCGTCTCTTCCATGTTAACGCAGTTTTTCTTATTTCACACTGATAGGAAACTGAGAATTATATTGATCTCCAATGCCCTTACTTAAACCTCCCCTTCCAAGGGTCCTCCTCAACAATGTTTCATGCATGAGAAATGCCCAACAAATTCTCCGACATGTGAATGTCTCCATCCATGATGGTGGTGCCCTTGTCCTAACAGGCACAAATGGCTCAGGAAAAACTACTTTCCTTCGCATGTTAGCCGGGTTTTCCAAGCCATCAGCGGGTAAAATACTATGGAACGGTCATGACATCACTGAATCAGGCATTTTTCATCAGTACAAGCTTCATCTGAACTGGCTCTCCCTCAAAGATGCAGTGAAGGAGAAGTTCACAGTTCTCGACAACGTGCAGTGGTTTGAAGTTCTTGAAGGGAAGCAAGGGAAGTCGCTGCCGGCTTTAGAACTCATGGGATTGGGAAGATTGGCTAAGGAGAAAGCAAGAATGCTTTCCATGGGGCAGAGGAAGAGGTTGCAGCTCGCGAGGCTATTGGCTATTGATAGGCCGATTTGGTTGCTTGATGAGCCATCTGTGGCTTTGGATAATGATGGGGTGAAGTTACTCGAGTATATTATCAAGGAACATAGGAAGAAGGGTGGTATTGTCATTGTTGCCACGCATCTGCCTATTGCCATGGATGATGCAATGATTTTGAGATTGCCCCCTAGGTTCCCGAGAAGGATGACTCTGGTTGATATGCTTGATCGTGGTGGGTTGGATTGAATTTGATCATTGATCTGACGGCCGAGAAACCAGTTGGGTATGGTAACATCAAATAAACTTGGCATTCCTTAAGGTCGTCAAACGAGATTGATTACCTCTTTAGGCAAGTGATTTCAAGTGGATCATCCTCTTGATGTGGATTACCTCTTGCAAAGTTATGTCAAGAGGATGGATTAGCAGTGTTGGTGCGTGTTATCTCGCTTTGAGGATTTGGACTGATGTTTGTGTTATCTCGCTTCAAGTGAGGGTTTGGACTGTACCACGGAATGCTCCACATCTCACAATTGATGCCGTCTTGAATTGAGTTTCTTACCTGCATTTTTGTGTTATTTTTCAAAATTTTGCAGTTATAGTCTCTAGTGTAAGCTAGAACTTAGAAGGTGGAGCGAATCACTCACTATACATGCTTTGGCCTTTCATTTCGGGACGAAGTACGTAGAAATTCTTGTTCATTGTTATCTGGTTGAGATTTTGCTGAAAGTGTGAGCATGGAATGGTATGCTTCCCTGGGAATTCTTCACAACTATAGGTTATGAAATGTTCTTCTGTCTTCAATGCACTCTATATTGCTCAGAATCATACAAATTGGAAAAAGCATTTGTTACTTGTATTTGTTTACTACTGCAATTTGTTGTAATTTTAGTCTCTACTTCTTTCAAACACTTGTTATTTCTATTTGTTGGTTACTTCAATTTTTATAATTTTGGCTTCTACTTCTTTCAGAGGAGGAGTTTTGCAAGGATACGGCTATGGAGTTAAAAATAATAATAAAAAACTCTTTTCACTTGGTACAATACAATATTTTTAGCTAGGTATAGATATTATAATCCATACTATTATATTAAGCCAGAAATTTAAGTTTGGTCTCTTGCATTTTAATTTTTTTTTTCTATTTATTTATTAACTTTTTGTTATTTGGTTTTATTTCTTGTAATTGTTTTTTTATTTAGATTTATTTATGTTTAAATCCCAAATGAATTTTTAAATAACAGAACATTCCTATATTTAGATTTATTAATATTGAATATTAAAATAAAATTTTAAATTACAAATGACCTCTTTTTCATTGGAAAACTCATTTAAAAATTACTCATTTGTAGGAATGTTCTGTTATTTAAAAACTCATCTAAAATTTTGACGAAATTATCAAGAATCCTAATGTAATTCTAAAATTTATTTAGTTGTCCCATGTTATTTAATTTAAATGTGGGGTATGTACTCATTTGGGTCTAGACATAAATTACTCTTTTATTTATTTATTTGTTTCATAACTCCAATCAGACAATCTTTTCTTAATTTTTCTTTTCTCTTTCCTCACTTTATTATTATTATTTTTTTATAAAATTTTTATCATTTTTCACTTATATTTTTAACTTTTTATTTTAATTACTAATATGATACTGTTCTATGCTATAATTATAGAATATTTATTAATATTTTTTTAAATTTTAATATACTTATATAATAATAATTTTTTGTTTGTCGAATGTGAAAAGTTGCTGGTTTATAATTAAGGCATAAAGCATTTGTAATGGTAATAAAACATTTCTATTGGCATAAGTTGAAGTCTGTGTGCTGCTATGGAATGACCAAAACACCCTACCGATCAAAACCAAGAGTCAAGACCAAACCCCAAAGACATTCATTCAGATCTGCAAACATTGCGAAATCCCAACTCAAGAATGAGGCAAGAAAGGGAGATGGGATTTTCATGGGTGGTTGTCCCTCTCTTCTCGCCTTTGATTTCTAAGTTCTAAAATGTATAATATTAGAAACAAAATCAACAACCCGTTTCTTCTTACAGTCACCCAGGGGGTGTGTGTGTGTAACTCTGTGAGAGTGCTGTCTGTTTCCTGGGAAAAGCTTTTAGCTGCAAAGTTCATGAAATGATACCACATTCTTGATCAATCAATCATCAACTGCTTCTCTTTCTTCATGGAATAATTGTCAAAAAAGATAAAATAAAAAAATGAAGGCTGTGATGATGAGCTTTTTTCGAGTTGGGTCGGGCGTGGAGAAAGATCTGAACCGTATCTTGGCGGGGCAAACCCGGATGGCCGTGGGCTCTTGGCTTCATGCAACTGGGGTTTGCAGCCATGGCGGTGTATGTTTCTCTTTGCCTGTATTTTCAGATCTGAGCCTCAAAGTCAAAACTTTAGCGTTTGCCCCTAAAGAAAATTAATTGCAATTCTACAAAGCACAAGCTTTGTGAGTATATCTGCTTTCTAGAAATCCCAAACAAAAGTTAGGTTGATTCAGATAAATAGAAGAAAAGAAAGATTAGATCAACGAAATGTCTATAACTTAGAACCCAGAAACCAAGAATGTTTTTGGCATCCTGCTCGAGAATGAGGCAGTGGAGAAAGGGGATTTCTTTAAGGGTGGTTGCCTCGTCTCCACGCCCATGATTTCAATTTCTAAACTCTAAAGCAACAGCCCTTCTCCTTTCACTTTCCTCACATTGAAACATAGAGAAAATTTGTTTCTAAGGGACTGCCGATGTCTTTTTTTTAAGGAAATAACCCTCAATTTCTATCCGAGGTTTCTGCATCTGTAAGGCTGTGATGATGAACTTCTATCTTTGGAGCAGGAGAATATGGCACTTGGTGATCCAACGCGTATCTTGGCGGGGCAAACCAGATGGCTTGTTTGGGTAGAAGATGCTGATTTTGTTCGTTTCTTCCCCAAATGGAACTGCTGCTGATTTTGCAGCCATGGCGGGGTTTGATGCGCGTGCCAGTTCAAGACTGATCTGAGCCTTTAATCAGGTTACAACCCAATTTCACCCTTATCTCTAGAGACCTAAACCTTCTCTTTTTTTCCCTTAGCAATTCCTCTGATACTTTCTCTAGTTCATGCAACAATTAACTTGTATGTTTCTTGTTCTTGCTTTGGGTTATTGCTAAGTAAAATCTACTGGTCACCCAAGAGGTGGCTGATTTTTTTAGGATCAAGAATTTTACTCCAATTATTGCAATGAATTAGAGGGTATTTCAGCTAAAGCTCATCGTTCTGTATCTGTGAGGCTATGATGATAATTTTTGCTCTGAAATCAGGCACTGCTCAATCCAATCCATATTGGCGGGCAAACTCTACATGGCTTATTTGGGTGAAGTAATGAAATTTTCATCTCTCCCCATTCCCCAAATGAAGCAGCTAGTGATTTGCAGCCATGGCGGTATCTCTTGTGCAGTGCCATTGGAAGCCCAAATAAGGAATGAGGCATTAGCTTTGATGCATGAGCACTTCTAGAGCACAATTTTCTCATGTCGTAGACACTTCTTATTAAAAAAATCTGTCTCCGCTGTGTCTTCTGTTGTGCATCATAGGCACCAAGGTGATAAAAGGGATTTCTTCAAGGGTGATTACCCCTCCCTGTTTTGCCTGTGATTTCATGATATTTTTAACCACTCTTAATCCCAGAAAAATTGCATTTCCCCATGAATTAAATTCATGATTATAATAGAATGCATTAGGTCAAACTTGATGGTATATAAGTGGAAGTTTTTGTAATTTCTCAAACCTCGGGGGAAGATTGTGTAATTTTGCGAAACCTCTGGATATGCCAGTGTAATTATCCCTAATAATAATACAATTGAAGGAGGCTGTGATGATATTTCGACTGATTCCACCTAGAAATGATATCGAGCAAAAGGAAACCCAAGTCGTATCTTGGCAGGGTAACTCAGGATGGCATGTGTGGTTTACACATGCAACCTGTTTTGCAGCCATGGCGCATTTGGATTGTTTTGCCCCTTCACAGATCTGAGCCTCGATTGGGTATGCTCTAGAAGTTTATTATAATACTCTTGTGCCTTTGCCAAAACCACGACAAGTTTCCAATCTCTTGCCCGTGTCTAGGGCAAGAAGTGATGTGTGGAAAAGCTCAGAAGAGAAGAATGAGGGTTGCAGTGAGTAATGGGGGTTTCTTAAGGGTGGTTGCCCATCTCTCTACACCCTATGATTCCTTCCATTAAAATCCAAGAGAAAAAAGAAACAGCCCTTGATAAGAAGACATTGAAATGGTACGTACGTTGTTGAGTAACTGGTAAGACTACGGGTTCGGTCCGGCTTTTGAAAACATTGATGCTATGATCAAATATTCTTGAATACAGAAAAAGAATGAGGCAGCAGAGGGATAGTAGGGATTTCTTTAAGGGTGGTTGCCCTCCCTCTGCTTTTGCCCATGATTTCGCTATTATTTAACCAACAGCCCTTTTTTATGGAGAAATTGCAAACATACCCCTGAGATTTCAGTTGAAACTGAAATGACACTGAAACCGACTTGAAAGAGGCTGCAACGATTTGTGACCAAAATTATAAAAGAAAGGCTGTGATGATACCTTGAAGAAGTTGGCTCGGACACGGACTATATGGCCCGTATCTTGGTTGGGCAAACTGGATGGCGAGCGAGTTAACTTGCTTGCAGCCGGGTATTTGCAGCCGGGGCGGGTTCCATCACCAATGTCCGACACCACACGGATCTGAGCCTTATTCTCATAAATTTGGGACTACTTGATATCCAGTGATGTAGTTTGTTTGATTTCAGAATTTTCTTTGCAAATGTAGTGTTCTGAAGAAATTTGTTCCATTTTTCTGCAAGTTTGTATTTATTATGTTACAAGACTTCATTTACTCTTAGAAAATGTACTTAACTAGATAGGCTCGAATAGTTTCTTAATGGTTTTGGCATAAAATGAAGTGATTTTTCGTTTGAGCTTAAAATTATCTTGTGAAATGTTTGTGCTCGATTGAACAACTACCATTCAGATATAATACTAGAACTCGACAATTATTGCTCTCTTGATCATTTCTATTTTAAAATAACAACAAAAATAATTTAAATGTTGAGAATAAGTTATAGCTCAATTACATAAATGTATAGAAGAAAAAGTCGCTCATCAAATTAAAACAATTATGTGCTGCTACTGTCAGGAAAGGCAAACGTGATACGATTACAGAATTAGGGCTGTCAACGGGTCGGATTCGGACCGGATCAGGATATTTCGGATCCGAATCCGATAAGAAAATCCGACAACCGGATCCGAATCCGAATCCTATAGGATTCGGATTCATTGTTTTTGAATCCATACATAATCGGATCGGATTAGATCCGATAAAGATCCGACCCGATTAACAATAAAATTCGTTTTTTTAAATAACAATTTTGATATAAAAAAATAAATATAATTACATAAGATTTAATAAATAATAATTATTTAATGGTTTATTTGATAGTTTTGTTTATATTTATTTAAAATAGGTTAATTTAAACTTATTAATAAAAAAAATATATACTTTTAGAGTAAAAAAATTAAATTTTTATTATTATTTAAACTGATAAATATGTGAAGATTTTAATTTTAATCATTTTACTTAATATTATGTATTAGTAAATAATTTATTTAATTAAATATTATATATATTATCGGATTTGGATTCTTAACGGATCGGATTCTTTAAATCCATATTCGCTCCATTTATTTCGGATAACGAATATTTATAATCGGATATGATCCATCGGATATTTTTATCGGACGAATATGCTAAAATTCGGATCGGACTCGGATCGGATTCGGATTAAAATCCGACCCATTGACAGCCCTATACAGAATGAGAATAACAATGAGATAGTTATGTGCTATGATGTACGAATATTTCTAAAAATATCATTTTGCCGTGTCGTGCCGTGTCGGACACTTGTGTCCGACACTCCCTACGCGGGAAATTCAAGAAAAAATCCGTGTCGTCGTATCCGTACCGTGTCGTGTCCGTGTCCATGTATCATAGGTTATGTGTCAAGTGTCTCAATTTAGATAATATAAATTAAACATTTTGAAATTCCAAATATTTTCTATATACTTGATCTCTTAAAATACTGGTGATTGAGTAGATTATAAGAAATAAATTTTATTTGATTCTTTAAAAGATTAGGAGTTCAAAACTTACTTGTTCAAAAAATCTTTTGTGGAGAACTTTATTTTTATCCGATTCGATTCCAGTTAAATGAGATCTAAACATAAAAAAGTTTATGTTTGTGATTATTTACAATGATAAACTAAACTTAATTAATTGTATGATTAAAAATAAATAAAAAGAGAAAAATATTAATGAAGGCCGAATAGATAGGATATAGGAGGGAGAAATACAAATAAAAATAGATAATTAATTTTGTCCATCTATTGTTAGAAAAAGAGGATGTTTAGTTGTTTACTGTAGCCCCAAACATTTAGGGCAAAACGCAAAAATAAACAAAAAATATATAAAATGGACTTTTGCAATATAAAATGGAGCCTGAGGTTAACATATAATCTATTCAAAACGTAGTTTTGGCTTGCTTAGATTTTTTCCGACATTTCAACTATTGTCGAGTCTCTTGTATTTTTTCATTTGTTGATTAATATAATCTATTACAGCCATCTCTGTAATATCCCAAAATTTCTAAATAGAATAGATATATACACATTTGGATTACGTGAACAAAACGGAGAAAAAGAGTATTAGAACGATGCTGCAAATTAGTTATATATACACACATCATATGTAGTTCGATCCTTTTCCCTCAAAAAGCTTTTGCAAAATTTAGTCAAATTATGTAAAGCTATATATCGTTCCCCTCGTATTATCAAGATAAATGCAATCGTACTTTTGAGTTTTAGTTTCAGCCGACGTAGCATAAACTTTAAATTTCGGGAGGTCGCAAAAGAAGGTTATAGGGAGATTTTAGTTCAAATCCTTGGAAAAGAATAGTTTGAACCAACTAATATTAAATTTGGAGATAAGGTGAGGGTTTCATGTTCTTTCTCTGAAAAGCAAAAATTTGATATTCCTATCATCTTTTTTATGAATTATTTACCAATTCCTTTTATATTTCCATTTGAGATCTGTTGATTCAACTTCATTACTTTTAGCTCTGTAGCAGCCGTGATGTCCGGCACCACATCCCCTGCACCATGAGTTAGATCCATATATGAAATAAAATAATCCATACATAAACCAAATTCACAACGAATGAGAGACAATGAAAAGATTATTCTAGTTAGGTGGAATCTAACCATGTACCAAACAATCACGAAAAACGACACATACAGTGCGGAAGCGAAAATATATCAACAATCAAATCAATGGGCTCACAGGCTCCCAATGAACAACAATGGACTACGAGTCCTAAACATAAATAATAATCAATCAAATCAACATGCAACTTAACAATGGGTTTAACTAAGCATGCAACCTGTCTCGAATTCAATATCCATCAATCAGTAAGTGGCTCTCAAGCCCAAATAGATAAATTGATACAATTAAACAATTACTAACACAATTACAATAAGAATTATGACGTGAGTGAACAGTGGTAGACTCGATCTAGCACGACCGACAAAATCCGCCTAGCAACCACCTGCAAAGAACTAGAGGGGAAGGAAAGAGGGACCAGTCTCTAGAAAACTGAGTGAGCAGGAGTTGTACATATATATAAAACATGTACATGCAAGTCTTGAATCCCGAGCAAGGTTTTAATGAAATTATTTCCCGAGAGGGGCTAGAAAAATAGTTACTCAATGCTCGAATTCTACGACTATTCTAATTTCCAATCATTTTCTATTTTCATTTAAGATGATCAGTGGCTCGGCGAGTGAGCGTGTGCAATTCTCCAACCAAACTCTGATCGTATACAATGTTTAAAGTTTTAATTAACAAGAATGTGATCATGCATTTCAATCAGCCATTAACTTTCATTAATCATTCATTCCAACCTTTTTCCCACGGGGTGATGAACAAACTTGCAGACTCGAACTATCCAATACAATACATGTTGAGACGGGGGCTCATGAATCCTATCCGCTCCTTCGATAGGGTTACCATCGACTCAAGAATAACTCGTCTTCCAATCTCCTCAGTCGCGCAAGAGATTCTCCAAGGTAGTACGTGTAAAGGTTATTTTTGAAGGTCCGATGCCATTCTGGCCTCCAATCCCACGTTCTCCCAGGGTCACAATATAATGCAGTGCAATTCTTGCCAAAACAGTGGGTTACAATAGAGCATTATAATTGATTTCATTGGAAAAGGTTTATTCTTTGAAAAGAGTTTACTCGATAACCTTACTTCTGAAAACAATATAATAATACAATAGGTTTTTGGCCAAAATTTATCACACAAAGGTTGTAGGGTTTATATACGTAGCTAGAACGAGAACACCCTCACCTGAAACACGACGAGACAAGAGACACGAGCAATACAGATGCCTACTCGATTTAGAAGTCTCTATCCTGGAGACGAACTATACAATAGAAGGAACAATGTGCACTCATGAGAAACGACTCAATATGAGACCAGGTAGGACGCACGACAATGATATGATGTGTCGTGGATTGACACGAAGTGATATGACATGCATACAAGAATTACAGAATGATGTGATATGTCATGAAAGTGATCATATGCACAATTAATGCCCCACGTAGCAAGTAGGCATAAAATTTAAGTGTATGTGTGATACATGGTCATTAAATTCCTATAAAACATAATTAATTAACGACATATACAAGGCAATCATGCTCAGCAAATAAACGAGTAATTTAATTCATATAAGCACTCAAAGCACTTAAACAATCCACAACGTACCAAACAATTCAATTAATACTCGATTCAATCAAATTAACATCGAACAAGCCACGAAACGAGTACATAAATCAATTAATGTCATATAGGCCATGCATAACAATTTTACAAACAATTAGACAACTAAACAACTAGCACTTGATGCTCAAATCAAGCACCAATCGAGTTACATAACAAGAGAAACCTCCCAATGAATTCAATTCATAACACATATATGACAATTAATTAAACTCAATCAAACACACGACATATAATAAAATACACAAGCAATTAGACAATTAAATACATATTCAAGTCACATAATTCATGCACAAGGTCGGGGAAAAGGTTGGAGAAAACAAGGACAAAGATAACAGGACGAGAAGTACCTCAAACAACAACATCAAAAGTGTTGTCAGATCCACCCGACTCGGTGCATTTCAAGCACAAAATCACCCCGGTCGGGGTGACCTTCCAGTGCCATTCCCTGCCCAACTCACCCAGCCGGACGAGTTTTACACTAAGCCCTTCCCTGGCCTAGGAGACTCTCCAGCAGCGAAACATGGCGACATCCAATAGGGCAGCAGTGACGGGGCTTCCGAAAGCGCCGACGGAGCTCCAAGCTTTCCCGAAAAGACAATAACCAAATAAATAATTATACACCACTGAAACAAGAATCGAAACACATTAAGATAGAAACCCAATTATTAAATATAAATATACATACAAATTCATGCAATATATATATATATACACACACACACACATATATATATATATATACTCATATACATGTTTGAAAGGATGAGGGGAATTACTGAAACTTGAACGGGAAGAAGGAAGAGGATAGTTTGGGATGGTGATGATGGCCACCACAGATGCGCGGTTCGGGGTTCCACCACGACGGAGGGGGGATCAGTAATTTACCCTAAATTATAGGTTAATTTATTCCTGGATTAGATTATGCTTTAATCCTTGTTAAAGTTTGTCTTTATTTGATGTGATTCATTATCTCATGCCCCTCGGTAGTCAGAAAATTCAGATGGTAAATTATGATTGTTGAGTATGAGATTTATATGTTAATCTTAATCAGATTATACGTTCTCTTTATCTGCAACTGTGACAACCTATAAATCTGTTGTGAGATTATGTGTTAATCTTTATCTGGAATTATGTAAAACCTAATCTGTGATAAGCATGCTGTTGTCAGTTTTATTAATTGTTAATCATCTGTTAATTAATATGCATGCTCCACGATCCCCCTTCCATTGTGGCGGAACCTCGAACCGTGCCTCTTTGGCGACGGATTCTGACCCATACTGTCTCTGTGGTGGCGACACAACTCCACGATTTAAACCTCACGAATACGAAACCATTAATCTCCGACGTTTCCGCCCAAAATCAAAGTACAGGGGACAATCCGCCCCAAAGGCCAAAGGACGGGGAGGAATCTGTAAGACTGTAACACGTATTCTTTCATGACGGAATATTCCAAAAAGATACCGTCGGAAACGTTGTAAAGGAAGAAAGTGTAATAATTATGAAAGATTAGGGGACAAATCGTCCAAAATCAAAATATAGGGGATAATCCGTCCCAAAGGGCAAAGAAAGGGGAATCTGTAATCAACCCTTAAAATTATAGTAAAGTACTATAGAATAAAGTACTGTAGAAGTTAAACTGATGTGAGTTCAGTAGACGGTTCCTATTTAACACCAACAAAAAAAAAAAAAAAGTAGACGGTTCCTACTTTCTTAAAAAGAACTTGGACGTCCCTTGGGCCCTAATTCTCTCCTCTCAAAATCTGCAAACATTACGAAATCCCAACTCAAGAATGAGGCAGGAAAGGGAGATGGGATTTCTAAGGGTGGTTGCCCCTCTCTTCCCGCCTATGATTTCTAAGTCCTAACATCTGTTTGGGCATAAATATAATGTTCAAAAACAAATCCAACAACCCGTTTCTACTTGCACATTGTTGATCAATCAATCATTCATCAACTGCTGGAAAAAAAAAAAAAAAAAAAAAAAAAAATCATTCATCAACTGCTGCTTCTGCTTCTCATTCTTCATGGAATAATTATCAAAAAAAAAAAAAAAGAAAAAAATGAAGGCTGTGATGATGAGCTTTCTTCGAGTTGGGTCGGGCGTGGAGAAAGATCAGAACCGTATCTTGGCTGGGCAAACTCGGATGGCAGTGGCCAGTGGGCTCTTGGCCTCAAGCAACTGGGTTTTGCAGCCATGGCGGTGTGTGTTTCTTTTTGCCTGTATTTTCAGATCTGAGCCTCAAAGTTAAAACTTTAACTTTTGCCCCTAAAGAATTCTGCTTTCTAGAAATCCCAAACAAAAGTTGAGTTGATTTGATATATACAAGAAAAAGAAATTGAGGGTCTCTGGGAAAAGAAATTGAGGGTTATATCCCTAAAATAAGTCTTGGGCGTCCCTTGGGCACTAATTGTCTCGGGTTACTTTCTTTAAAAAAAAAAAAAACTTTGGAGGATCCTTGGGAACAAATTCTCTCATCCTGCTCGAGAATGAGGCAATGGAGAAAGGGGATTTCTTTAAGGGTGGTTGCCTCTTCTTCTCCACGCCCATGATTTCAATTTCTAGACTCTAAACCAACAGCCCTTCTTCTTTCACTTTCAATGGAAACATTAACATACATACATGCATCTTAGAGGGTACTTCGGCCGAGCCTATTTTTCCCGAGTTTTCTGTATCTGTAAGGCTGTGATGATGAAATTCTATTCAGGAGCAGGAGAATATGGCACTTCGTGATCCAACCCGTATCTTGGCGGGGCAACCCAAATGGCTTTTTTGGGAAGAAAATGCTGATTTTGTTCGTTTCTTCCCCTAATTGAACTGCTGCTGATTTTGCAGCCATGGCGAGGTGGATGCGCGTGCCAGTTCGAAATAGATCTGAGCCTTTAATCAGGTTAATTTCCGCCACTTACATCGAGAAACCCTAAACCCTAATCCCTTTTTGTTTAGTTCATGCAACAATTGACTCAAATAGGGTTTCTTGTTCTTGATTTGGGTTATTGCTTCGTAAAATCTACTGGTCACTCAAGAGGTGGTTGATTTTTTTAAAATCCAGAATTTCACGTCAATTTATTAGAGATGCAATGAATTAGAGGGTGTTTTCTGCCAAAGCTCATCTGTTATGATTGCATCTGTGAGGCTATGATGATAATTTTTGCTCTGAAATCAGGTATTGTGTAATCTAACCCTGTATCTTGGCGGGGCAAACTCTATATGGCATATTTGGATGAACTAATGAAATCTTCACTTCTCCAAAAATGAACCAACTAGTGATTTGCAGCCATGGCGGTGTCTCTTGTGCAGTGCCATTTGAAGCTCATTTAAGGAATAACGCATTAGCTTTGATGCATGAGCATTTCTAGAACACAATTTTCTCATGTTGTAGACACTTTTTAAAAAAAACCTGTGTCCGTGTTTGTGCATCATAGGCACCAGAGTGATAATAGGGATTTCTTGCTACCAAAAAAAGATAATAGGGATTTCTTCAAGGGTGGTTGCCCCTCTCTGTTTTTGCCTGTGATTTCATTATATTTTAACCAACAGCTCTTAATCTCAGAAAAAAATGCATTTTCCCCATGAATTTAATTTTTGACTGTAATAGAATGCATTGGGGCGAACTTCGTATACCAGGGGAGGTCTTTTTAATTTCTCAAGCCTCGTGGAAAGTTTGTGTAATTAGGCCAAACCTCAGGGTATGCCAGTCCCTGATAATAATGCAATTGAAGGAGGCTGTGATGATATTTCAAATGATTCCATTGAGAGATAATATCGAGCAAAGGAAGCCCAAGTAGTATCTTGGCAGGGTAACTCAGGATGGCATGTTTACATGCAACCTGTTTTGCAGCCACGGTGCATTTGGATTCTTTTGCCCCATCATAGATCTGAGCCTCAGTTGAGTATGCTCTAGGAAATTGTTACAATACTTGTATGCCTCCAATAAGACCACGACAAGTTTCCATTCTCTTGCCCGTGTATAGGGCAAGAAGAAGTGAGATGTGGAAAAGCTCAGAAGAAAAGAATTGAGGGTTGCAGTGGGAAATGGGGGTTTCTTAAGGGTGGTTGCCCATCTCTCCACACCCTATGATTTCTTCCACTAAAATCCAAGAGAAAAAAGGAACAGCCCTTGATAAGAAGATATGGAAAGCACGTTGTTGATTACTGGTTCTTCCTCCTATTCGGGTTTTGAAAACATTGATGTTATGGTTAAATTCTTGGATGCAGGATAAAGAATGAGGCATCAGAGGTATAGCAGGGATTTCTTTAAGGGTGGTTGCCCTCTCTCTGCTTTTGCCCATGATTTCATTATTATTTAACCAACAGCCCTTTTTCCTGGAGAAATTGCAAACATATCCCTGAGGTTTCATTCGGTTCTGAACTGGTACTGAGGCAGACTTGAGAATGGCCGTAACGATTTGACCAAAAATATAAAAGAAAGGCTGTGATGATACCTGGAAGCAGTTGGCTTGACACGGATTGTATGGCCCGTATCTTGGCCGGGCAAACTGGATGGCAAGTGAGTCAACTCGCGTGCTGCCAGGTATTTGTAGCCATGGCGGGTTCCGTCACCTATGTCCGACACCACATGGATCTGAGCCTTATTTCTCATAAATTTGGGAATTCTTGATATCCAATGTAATTATTTGAGTTCAATTTGTTTCCTCAACAAATGTAGTGTCCTGAAGAAATTTGTTCCCTTTTTCTGTTAATTTATATTAAGACTTCATTTACTTTTTGAAGATGTATTTAACTTGATTTATTTATAATCACATGGCTGAACCCGAATAGTTATTAATGTTTTGACATAAAACAAAGTGATTTCTTGCTTTCTGAGATGTTTTTCTCAATTGATTTCAAAACAAGTGGGAACCAAAGGTGAAAACTCAAAATATCAGCCCTAGATCGGCCGCGACAAGCAACAATCTGTCAGCAAACTTGACCAAAATGTCGAAATTTATAACCAAGCAAATAAAGGTTTGCCAAAAGAACAACCAGAGCTCCATGTAGTATCCACTATCCACGATTAAAACCTGCATTAAGAAACTATGAAGATTAAGAATTGAACCCACAAGCATCACCCAGATATAACATCAGTTCCCAAAAACAGCCTTATATTTCTAAGAATTGATCTCGCCTCAATCTTAATTATTGACGTGTCACATTGATGATTTTTTTGCAGGATATAAGCTTCCCGACAAAAACTTCAGTTATTTTTCTTAGCACTCAGAGCTCAAGCTTGGCTCCTGGACCGAGATCGAGTCCGAGTCCGAGTCCGAGCTCAAGCCTAATTCTTAAGAACCGAAGCTCGAAGCAAACCCAGACACTACGATGCGCTTACAGCAGCCAACGTAAACTGTAACAAGGTATTCTCAAGTCAATTTCCACCTTTTTCTTTTTGTTTTTTAAACTAGAAAATGTTTACAAACTGTGTGCTACACCTGAATGACCAAATTACCCCTTATGGGTGAAAGGACTCAAAACTCAAAACCAATGCCCAAACACCAAAGAAATTCAGCACTGCAGACAAAATCCCAACTCAAGAATGAGGCAGAAAAGGGAGATGGGGGTTTCGAAGGGTGGTTGCCCCTCTCTTCACTCTTCTTGCCAGTGATTTCAAACATGCAATATGATCTCAAATAATCAACAACCCTTTTGCGCATACTTTTGCCTTGGAACCTGTACCTACTTCTGCTTCTTTCTTGCTTTCAGTTTCCAGTTCTGAAAGTTATGTTTCCTGGGATTCGAACCAAAGACCTTCATGGATTAATTGTCAAAAAATGGAAAATGAAATTGTGAGGCTGTGATGATGAGTTTCTTTGAGTTGGGTCGTGCATGGAGAATGATCCGAACCGTATCTTGGCGGGGCAAACCCGGATGGCAATGGGCTTGTGGCCTGACGCAACTGGGTTTTTGCAGCCATGGCGGTGTGTGTTTCTCCTTGCATGTATGTTCAGATCTGAGCCTCAAAACTTTTAATTTCTTTCTTTGATTTGTAATTTTCTTTTTCTTGGTAATCAAAAAAGTGTGCTTGTTCCTTCAATTTTGCTATTTTCTGTGTATTCAGAAGTATAAAAGAATCTATGTCCGGGAAATTTAAGAAATAGTAATTAGTGTGGATTTGTGAAACTGTAATAGTAAAAGTAGGACAATTGGTAGAAGTAAGAGAAAACATTAAAACCAGAAAGAGTTTTGACATCCTGCTCGAGAATGAGGCAATGGAGAAAGGGGATTTCTTTAAGGGGTGGTTGGCCCTTCTTCTTCTCAAAAAACATAAATCAACAGCCCCTTCTCCTTTCACTCTCCTTCTTTCCATGAGAGTATGTATACATACACACACATGCATTGACATCTTTGGAGGGTGTTTTGGCTGAGCTTTCTGTATCTATAAGGCTGTGATGATGAACTTCTATCTTTGGAGCAGGAGAATATGGCACTTTGTGATTGGACTGTATCTTGGCGGGGCAATCCAGATGGCTTGTTTGGGTAGAAGATGCTGATTTTGTTCGTTTCTTCCCCAAACGGAACTGCTGTTGATTTTGCAGCCATGGCGGTCTGTGGTGCGCGTGCCAGATTAAGACCGATCTGAGCCTTAAAATCAGGTTACAGCCCAATTTCCTCGATGGTCCTTAGCAATTCCTGTGATGCTTTGTTTAGTTCATGCAACAATTGTCATCAAATGGGGTTTGTTCTTGATTTGGGTTGATTGCCCAGTAAAATCAACTGGGCACATAAGATTGGCTCAATTTTATCCAAACTTTCACTTCAATGCATAGTTTGTCGTGGTGGTTGTGGGGAGTGGAACAGAGGCCACCGGTTTAGTTCCGTTGCAATGTCGTGGAATGGTTGCGGCAAAATTGTGGTCACTCCTGCAAAAATTCTGCAAAAAAGTTGAGAATAATTTTTCAGATAAAAAAGTTGTTCAGTCTGCTATCAAGCTATTCCAGTCCGTTTCCAGACGCATTAACGCCGTGGAACGCCATTCCAGCCATTAATCGCAGTGCTCCACCCCGCCACAAGCTTTCCACAGGTCCACTCCCTCAAGGTGGAACAACAGTGATCGTTCTGGAATGCCGGTTCCAGGTGTGGTAATTGTGGTGTTCCGGTGATCAATTGGAAATTCAAGTAAAGAATTGAGGCATGAGAGAGATAAAGGGATTTCTTCCAGGGTGGTTGCCCCTCTCTACTTTGCCTATGATTTCTTTATATTTTAACCAACAGCCCTTAATCTTTTCTTTTCTTTGACAGAAAGGGATGATTACACTGACATACCCCTGAGGTTTGGTCTAATTAATTACAAAAACTTCCCCTGGCATATTCTAGATTTAGCCTTATACATGCTTTTATAGTCGTGTATAATGCATTCGAAGGAGGCTGTGATGATATTTCGGATGACTCCTCTGAGTTGATGATGTGGAGCAAAAGAAAACCCACCCGTATCTTGGCAGGGCGACCTGTTTGTTGGCAGCCATGGCGTGGTTGGATTCTTTTGCCCCATTACTGATCTGAGCCTCAATTTTTTGTTTATAGGAAATGGCTATAATACCTTTACGCCTTTGTGATGTGTGGAAAAGCTTAGAAGAGAAGAATGAGGGTTATAGCGAGCAATGGGAGTTCTTAAAATGTGGCTGCTCCTCTCTCTCTATCCCCGATGAATTCTTCCATTAAAAAATCAAAGAGAAAAGCAACAGCCCTTGATGAAAATGCTGGGAAAGATGTTAAGACTGTTGAGTAACTAGTAATGCTACACCCTTTGAGGAGTCTACAATTTAGTTCGGGGATTGGTCACTTCGTTTGATGGTGTATGCCTGGTTCTAAACCAAAAAGGAAAAGGAAAAGTAAGACTACCGGTCCTTTGTCTTGTCTGGTTTTGAAACCATTGATGTTATCATGGTCATGAATTCTTGAATACAGAAAGAATGAGAATTTGAGGGATGGTAGGGTTTTGTTCAAGTGTGGTTGCACTCTCTCTCTCGTTTTGGTTGCCCTTTATGGAAAATTGCAAACCTACCCCTGATGTTTTCGTAGAAGTTGAAATGGTACAGAGACTTGAGAAAGGCTGTGATGATAAGCCGGAGCAATTGCAGCCATGGCGGATTCGACTACCTCGTTCCAACCACACACAGATCTGAGCCTCGTTTCTCATAAATTTGTTCCTACATAGTAGTCAAAGTTGTAGTGTAGTTTAGTTGATTTCACCTTTTTCTTACCAACTGTAGTGGCCTGAAGATATTTATTATTTTGTTTATAAACTTGTCCCATTTTAAGTCAAATAAAGTGTTACTAGGGTTATTACATAACCTGTTTGAAATATCCGATTGGTATTTCTCCACTTAATCTCATTTGTCCAATTCCTTGTTGAAAAATTCTAATGAATACCCAAAAATTTAGTTGTTTTTCTTACTTCCTAACGATATATTTCTTCAAATTATTTGTTGTACCAGACCATCAAATCCCTTGCGAGTGCAGTTAGTCAGAAAAGGAAGTTCAGTATATGTTCTGATTCTGTGTTAAATGTTTCCCTCCTTGCAACATCTTGCTTATTGGCTCCATCACATTGTCTTCAAGCTGCATTCATACTTGCTGACATTCAGCTTACCACCTTTCAACTGTTATCAGAAAACATGCAAGAAAATCCTAGTCGAATTATCGATTTTTTTTAACTGTGCAGTGCCCTTAGGATTTACAAAGGTCCAACTACTATTATTAACCAAAAACCAGCAATAGAAAGTCTTGAGAACACAACATTTGATCACCCTTTATTCCATAAGGAGGTAGATGTAATAAAATGAAGATCTATTTAGTTTAATATGAATAAAATCTTAAATAAATATTTATAAAAGTTATTGGCGAGGCTTCAACATCATCGAATAAAATTCTCCATTCGATCAACTGTTGAACGAAAAATGTATGCCACATGGCGAATATAAATTAGAAAACTCCTAAATAATTAGCAAATTTCGAAGATTAAGTGAATAAATTAGAAGAATCAAACCTAAAGCCTCTCAAGAATTATACAATTCTTTAAATCTTCTATTATGATGCATGAGTATTTTTTAAAATATTATTTTATTATATTATATGGTATCGAACACTTGTATCGACCCTTTATCTCACTCGATCTATTGACTTTCTTTGAGACAACCAAAGCGATTAAATTAAATCCATAGAAGGATTTAAAGTACCTAGGCGGATTCAATAACTACCTAAGAGCCTAGTTGTCCAATTCCTTAGACCGAACAAGTAGCAATTCCCTGCACTCCGAAGAATAGCCTTCCATTAATAGCCTCTCTTTCGGACTCTTCTATGGGAAGATTTGAAGTCGTTGGCATTCCCCTAGTCGAGACAGGACATTGTATTCGATATTCCTTACCTAAAAAAATTCATATCTTTATATTCATATCTAATCGTATCCTAGTTGTATACCTAATTCATATTCCACCTTCCTCAATCCACCGGTATGACTTCCCAAAGTTGGTAATTTTTGTTAAAAAGCATGGTAACAGATTGCCCTCAATTCTTCTACAAACTAATCGTACAAGCGAAGGGCAAAATAGAGAAACTGGTTCCACTGCAGGCAATAAATCAAACCCTTGAGTGCACAGCAATGGAGATCAGATTGAGAGGGGATTGAAGCTCAGAGGAAATAGATGTGAGGGTAAAGGGAGGATCTTGGATTTCCTCTAGGGTGGTTGCCCCTCCCTTTTAGCCCCATGATTTCCCTCTCCCTTCTTCAACCAACAACCCTTACTGTGTGTACTTTGCACACTGATAAGAAAGAGATGGTTATATAGATACATCTCTTCTGCAAGAATCATCATCCTTGATTTGCTCTACATACAAACCTTTGCTCTTGTTGTTGTTGTCGTCGTCGCCGCCTTCGCTGTATCTGCATGTGAAGCTGGTTGCTATGACTTCAACTTGTCAGTTTCCTAAATGGTGAAAAACACTGTGATTTTGATGATAATAATAATGATAATAATGATGGGTTTGAAGGAAGAGGCTATGATGATGTTTGAAGTAATTCCTCTGAGCAGGGGCATCAGGAAATCGACCCGTATCTTGGCGGGGCGACCAGTTTTGCAGCCATGGCGTGGTCGGAGCCTCTTGCCCCATTACAGATCTGAGCCTCAGTTAGTTGTGTTCTTGATTAAATATGGTTGCCCTGGCTTATGTAGAAACTGATCCTGGAAAAATGTGCTGAAACTATGGGTAAAAATAGAATCTTGACACTTTTATAGTAATGGGAAAAAAAAAGGGCAAGAATTGATGGATGCGTGGAAAAGCTCAGAAGAGAAGGATGAGGGTTACAGTGAGAATGGGGAGTTTCTTAAGGGTGGTTGCCCCTCTCTGTAAACACTATGATTTCTTCCATTAAATCAACCAGAAAACCAAACAACCCTTGATGAATCGCAGGCAACAGCTATTAAGGAAGCTTTGGTAAGCACTCTCTTGAGCCAGACACAGCCCTTTACATTATGCAGTGTCCTTTAAACCGGACTGGACATATGCATCTCTCTCTCAATACCTGAGGTTTGGCCTAATTAATTACACAAACTTCCTGATGTTTAGAAATTACAAATACTTCCCCTCACATACGGAAGATTTAGCCAAGCGCGTGCTACTATAGACATGGATAATGCACTTTGAAGGAGGCTGTGATGATATATCGGATGACTCCTCTGAGCTGATGATATGGAGCAAAAGAAACCCAACCCGTATCTTGGTGGGGCAACCTGTTTAGCAGCCATGGCGTGGTTGGATTCTTTTGCCCCATTAAAGATCTGAGCCTCAATTCATTGTGTTATTGGAATTGACTATAACATCATTACGCCTTTGTGATGGGTGGAAAAGCTCGGAGGTGAAGAATGAGGGTTGCTCCTTTCTCTCTATGCCTGAAGAATTCTTTCATTAGAAAATCAAATTGAGAAGCAACAGCCCTTAATGGAAGTGCTGGGAAAGATATTGAGGCTGTTGAGTAACCAGTTAGACTACACCCTTTGAGGTGTATACAGTTTAGTTACGGGATTGTTCACTTTGGTTGACGGTGAGTTCCCTGGGCTAAACTGAAAATGAAATGGAGAAGTAACACTGCCGGTCCCTTTTTTGGTCTGGTTTTGAAAACGTTTATGTTATTATCTTCATAAATTCTTGAATACAGAACGAAGAATGAAGCATCTGAGGGATGGTAGGTGTTTCTTCAAGGGTGGCTCTCTCGTGTTTGCCCGTGATTTTCATTGTTATTTAACCAACAGCCCTCTATGGAAAATCGCTAACATACCCCTGAGGTTGTGGTAGAAATTGAAATTGTCGAGACTTAGGAAAGGCTGTGATGATAAGTCAGAGCAATTGGGATTGGGGGTTGGACTATTTGGCCCGTATCTTGGCTGGGCAACTCGGATGGCGAGTGAGTTAACTAGCAAGCAACCAATCATTTGCAGCAATGGCGGGTTCGACTACCTCTGTCCAACCACACACAGATCTGAGCCTCATTTCTCATAAATTTGTACGTACATAGTAGTCAAGTTGTGGTGTAGTTTAGTTGATTTCACCTTTTTTCCAACTGCAGTGGCCTGAAGGTGTTTCACTGTTTTGTTTATAAACTTGTATAGCGTTACAAAAATGCTCTGCACTTGTGAAGGTGCCGCTATCTGGGAAGTGGGATGCATCTATATTGGTGATTCTGTCGGCAGCAAAGTTAGAGCACCATTGATTACAGAGAAATAAAGATGATATGAAATTGTATCATTTTACCTGACTTTCTTCTTTATTTTTGAAATGAATACAGTTAGCTTTCTATTGGAAAATACAGTTAAATTGATTTTCTATATGAGTTCGATTAGTTTTCGGACTCTTTCTGATATAACATAAAGTTGAGTGTTTAGTTGGTTTAATTTGTATTTCGAAGTAGATATGTTAAAACTGGAAAGTTCATTATATAATACAACACAATGAAAGTTCAAAGTTATGAATACTAGATCTATTTGGATTTTTTTACAGAATATTATGCAAAAATCAAAACTATAGAGGTTATGCGAAGAATCTCGGCTTTGGCATGAAAGCTTCACAAGTCAAAAATTGGCTCGGCTCATTAATCTCGTGAATGGTTCACGAATTATACAATTCTTGAAATTTCAATCTTTGAACTAAGAAATAGTTAATAAGTGTTGATTCAAGTTGTTAGTAAGTTCATTTTCCAGGATAATGTATTAAGTTCGAATCCCATTTAGACGCGCAAAACAAAAATTGTTTAAATCTAACGTGTGTTAAAAAAAAAACACAAACTTTGAACGAGGAATCTAATGGCATTATGGATTTATGGTAATATGTCGATTGTCCAAGTATGAATTTCCCCAAGTTGCTCATTTTAAATGGCATGGTAACGGATTTACAAGATTGCCCTAAATTCCATCGGCAAACCAATAGTTCAAACGAAGGGCAAAAGAGAGAAAACGATCACACCTCAGACAATAAATCAAAACCCTCGACTGCAAGACAATGGAGACTAGATTCAGAGGGGATTGAATTCGATGCTCAGAGGAAATAGATCTGAGGTTAAAGGGAGGATCTTGGATTTCTTCAAGGGTGGTTGCCCCTCCCTTTTAACCCCGTGATTTTCCCCTCTCTTCTTCAACCAAACAACCCTTACCGTGTGTATTTTACACACAAATAACAAAGAGATGGATATATAGATGCATCTCTTCTGGAACAACCTTGTTTGCATTCCTTTCGTCCTTGTAATGTTACATGCATGGCTGTGGTTGCTGTTGTTGCCTTAGCATATCTGCTCTGCAGAGTGAAAACAGCTATGATTGTGATAATAATAATAACAATAATAATAATGATGGGGTTGAAGGAAAGAGGCTGTGATGATATTTGAAGTGATTCCTCTGAGCAGGGGTCGAAGGAAACCGACCCGTATCTTGGCGGGGCAACTCGTTTTGCAGCCATGGCGTGGTCGGATCCTCTTGCCCCATTACAGATCTGAGCCTCAATTCATCCTTTCTTCTTGGAATGACTATATTACCCTCAATTCTTGGTTGAAAAGAAGGGCCGATCCTGGAAAAATGTGCTAAACCCTGGGGTAAAAATTGAATCTTGATGGCTATATAGTGATGTTAAAGGGCAAGAATTGATGGATTTCTGGGAATGCTCAGAAGAGAAGAATGAGGGTTACAGTGAGAAGGGAGTTTTCCAAGGGTGGTTGACCCTCTCTGTAAATCCTATGAATTCCTCCATTAAATCAAAAAAACCAACAGCCCTTGATGAATTGCAGCAACAGGCAGTAGCTCTTCAGGAAGCTTAGCCAAATATCCTCTTGAATTCAGACCCGTTGACATCCCTATGTTTTTAAAACCGGACTGGAAATATGTATATATCTCTCTCTCTCTCTCTCTCTCTCTATATATATATATATACCTCTCTCTGTCTGCGCATAGAGGCTGTGATGATGATTCTTTTGATTTCTTCTGAGCAAATGGATGTGGGCAATGAGAGAAATAGACCCGTATCTTGGCGGGGCGACCCGGATGGCATCATGAGATGCAACCGGTGGTTTCGCAGCCATGGCGTGGTTGAATTCTCTTTTGCCTCATCACTTTACCCACAGATCTGAGCCTCAGTTTCAGCTTTCCTCTTCTCTCGCGATTTCTTCATTTTTATTAATTTTTTATTTGTATTTTGATTACTGTATAATTTGGCTTGTGAAGAAGAATGTTGGTTCAGTTGTTATCAGATGATTAATTAATTTAATGCCTTGGACATGTTCCGAATGGAGATCTATATTTTAATTTTGCAAATTTAATTCAATGAAAATTTATGATTTTCTTTTTTAAATAATTAGATAAACATCAAAATTTTTTGTTATTTTCTTGCTTCATCTCCCCTTTATTATGGGGCGTTTGTAAGTTTTAAAAAGGGTTAATCTTTCTTTGCACCCCAACCTTTGGGGTTTATTGCACTTTAGTACCCAACTTTTGAAACGTTGCACTTTGATACTCAACCTTTGAATTTTGTTGCACTTTAGTACCCAAGTGCAGACGTGTACCCCCATGGTTGGTACCGCGTGGCATTTCCTCATTGGTAAGTGCAGACGTGTACCCCCATGGTTGGTACCGCGTGGTATTTCCTCATTGGTCGGGGTACTAAAGTGCAACAAAATTCAAAGGTTGGGTACCAAAGTGCAACGTTTCAAAGGTTGGGTACTAAAGTGCAATACACCCCAAAGGTTGAGGTGCAAAGAAAGATTAACCCTTTTAAAAATACGGAGAATTACTCAAAGGTCCCTAGTATACCTCAACACTTTTCTTAAACCCCCAAATTATTTTTTACATATTTTAAGGACCAAATATGCATGAAAGTTTTCCTAAACCCCTTATTTCGCTTAAAAAGACTAAAATGCCCTTAATAAAATATGAAAAATTACCCCAAATATCCTTTTTTTTTTCCCTTCCCCTTTTTCTTTTTCTTTTTCCTTTTTTTTTTTTTTTTTCCTTTCTTCTTCCTTTTTTTTGTGTTGAACACGCAGACACAGCTGCAGGCTGCACCACCACCGTCTCCGGCCACTTTCCAGAGACGGGACCTAGGTGTTTTAACTAATTTCGACGCCGCGACTTCATTGGTATCAACTACGTCTATTGAAAATGGCCGGAGAAGGCGCCGGGAGGTCCGCCGGAAACCTGCAAATTTCAATAGAAAATGGGTTTTTCGTCCGGCGCTTTTTTCCCACAAAAATGGTATGGATCTTGAAGTTCTCGACATGATAAACATATTGCACTGAACGAATTCGATTTTCGTCAAGCGGTTTGTGAGTTATCGTCATTTCTTTTTTAGATCTAAAATTTTTAGATTTGAAATTTGGGACAAATGGATTCGAATTTTGAAAAACTAACCGAAGATATGGAACGAGGACGAGAAGTACATGCTTGGTGAATTTTTTGGGAATTTTTGGACCACCTCCGGTGGTGGTGGCGGCGGCGCTCCGCCAGCTTCAAGGTTGAAGATGATGATGAAGAAGATGATGGTGTGGAAGAAGTAAAAATGGAGTGGAAAAAGTAAAAAAATAGGGGTAAAGTAGACTTTTTAAGTGATTGGGGGGTTTAGAAAAAATGTTTTGTGTATTGGGGATTGTAAATGTATAAAAATTGAATTGGGGGGTTTTGAATAAGTATTAGGGATTGTTGGTCCTTTTAAAAAATTGGCCCTTAAAAATAAGTCCAATGAAACAAAACATTTATTTTAGCAATTTTGGATTGTTTGAAAAAATGTTTTTGCTCGAGTCTAATGGAACAATACATTTATTTTAGCAATTTTGGATTTGTTTGAAAACCTCATTTTTGTTTAAATTAAGCAAAAAATAAGTTAGAAATAGCGGTTGTAACTTGTAATAGAGATTGGTCCAAGTAAATAATGGAATCATTCTTGAGGGTAAGGTCACGCGTTCGAATCCCAATTGGTGTGTGTGTGAGTTAACAAAAAAAAAAAAAGTTAGAAATAGTAACGAGTTGGTTCGAGTGGTTAATGATTTGGATGTGTATGTTTGAAAAATGAGGTTCAAGTGGTTTGGGTGTGTATATTTAAAAAAATATCAGAACTTATAGCGATTATCAGAATTTTGTATAGATGATAATATTCCAATAAAATATTAATATCTTTATCAAACTTATAATGGTTATCAAAATTTTGTATAGATGATAATAATTCCATTAAAATATTAATATCTTTAATTAACTTTTGATATGAAAAGGCGAAAGAAATGAGGTTAATTCGGGATAGGATGGGAATTTATTCGAGGTTGGCATTCCGATACTCAAGTCAACCCACGAGTGATGGTTCAGAAAAAAGAGGTCGAGTATGAGTGCAGTAAATATAGCTTACCTACCACAGTAATATATGAGGGTATTTATACCGTTGGCCGTAGTGGAGATGGTGGCCGCTGTGGGCGGTGCTCCAACTGTCAGCTAGGGATAAATACTCATAATATCTGGTTCATAAAGTTTTAATTAATAGGCAATGTTTTCAAAACCGGACCGGAGGCCAAACCGGTAGGCTTACTGGCCATCGGTTCAATCACCGGTCGAATCGGTATGACGTAATAAACAATTTATTATTGTTTTAATTAATTAAATATATATATAAATATATAAAATAAATTTATAGTGTTCATTATATTTAAAACAAAAAATAATATTTCTACACACAATATAAAAAATATATATATTTAAAACACATTTTATTTTTTCTTTACACCATACCAACTTCTATTTTTTTTTTTCACTTTATTAGGGTTTGCTCTCTCGCCACCTTGACGGCGATGGAGGATCTTCAGCAACCGGCTGGGGCTAAACCGTCGGAAAAGCTCTCTTATGCTAGGATTGCAGCGACTAAGTCTTGGGACTTTAAAATTCCGGACAAAATCGTTAAACTCAAGTCTTTTGATCTTGAAACGTTTACCCCTCTCGGACGTGTTACGGAATATCGGGGACGACCCGCAATCGTCTTTTCGGCGGAGGAAGAGGAGGAACTTTGTGAAGATTTCAAGTTCGCTCTGGTTGGAAAATTCACGAGAGGATACCTTGCGATGCAATATCTCAAATACTGCTTCCAACAAATGGCTTTTGCGAAAGAGGAGAAGCTAAGCCTTCTGAACAGAACGCATGTTCTCATTAGATGTGAAGACCACGATGACTATGCGAGACTTTTCTCGGAAGACACCTGGTACTTCAAAGACTTCCCGATGTGCATATTGAAATGGACACCGGATTTCGACCCAAATGTGGAATCGTCCATAGTTCCCGTATGGGTCTCTTTCCCGAATATCAAAGCATAGCAAACTAAAAAGAAGGGCCTTTACACTATAGCCTCAACGATTGGAACCCCACTAAGAGCTGATGAAGCCACGGCACGAGAGAACAATACGTCGGATCCTAGGGTTCTAGTGGAACTGGATGCTGCGCGACCATTACAAAAATCAATCTATGTGTGGTCAGTGAATAGATATGTGGAACAAGAGATTGCCTATGGCCCAATTCCAGAATACTGTAAGAGGTTCTCTCGACTCTACCATAAGACAAAACAATGCCCTTTGAGAGATGGTGAACTTAAAGAAGGGGAAGACCCAGAGAACCCATGTAGCACCCCAGAGCGTAGGGTCACCACATCCCCCGCACTCTGACCCGACACATATACGAAATGGGAAATCTGTATACATGCATAAGTCAAAGTGAACGGGAGACAGACAAACACTCCTAAGCTAGGCGGATTCTAACCCTTACGAAATGTACATTCAAGTATCAAATTAAAAACACATGCGGAAGCGTAATATTTCAAAACGATTTACACACACGAGCCCATCACAGGTTATAACTGAGCAAATATCCAACATATACCAAGTTTATTCCAAAAGTTCCATCCCGACAGTGGCAATTTAAAACTTAACATCTATGCTGGTAAGGCCACAATATGTACATGAACAAAATGTAGAGTGTATGCAAGTACAACCCAAAGACTCGACTTAGACGAACATGAACTACTCAATGCTCCGCCTAGCTCGACCAAAGCATACCTCGACTTCAAGATGGTTGACTCCAAGACGGTTATAAGTCAAGTTCAAGAGTTGCAAATAATAATACATGATATGTTGGCCGAAGGAATGCAACTCAGTGAATCTTTCCAAGTGGCGGCCATGATAGAGAAACTTCCACCCTGTTGGAAAGATTTCAAGAACTATCTTAAGCATAAGCGCAAGGAGATGGAGCTTGAGGACTTAATTGTTCGACTTAGAATCGAAGAAGATAACCGAAAGTCCGAGAATAAGCCCGGGAGGCTACAATTGGAGGCAAGAGCTAATCTTGTGGAGCCAGGCTCAAATGCTAACAAAAAGAGGAAGTTGAATTCGGGCAAAAGTCACAAGCAACGCTCGGTTAAAAAGTTCAAAGGAAATTGCTACAATTGTGGAAAACCGAACCATATAGCCAAAGACTGCCGACTTCCTAAGAAAAGCAAAAATAAAATTCAAGCAAACATGACTGAAGTAGTGCGAAGTGTGCCGGTTGACATGGATGAACTATCACTTTCAGCTGTGGTGTTTGAAGCCAACATGGTGGACAATCCTCGCGAGTGGTGGGTCGACACCGGAGCAACTCGTCACATTTGCTCGGATAAGGAAATGTTTTCTACCTACACTCCGATCAATGGACGTAAGTTGTTCATGGGCAATTCGGCAACTTCACCAGTCGTTGGCTTAGGCAAAGTGGTGCTTAAGATGACTTCAGGCAAGGAGCTAACTTTGATCGATGTCCTGCATGTTCCTGATATTAGGAAAAATCTAGTGTCTGGATCTTTGTTAGTAAGGAGAGGTATGAAACTCATGTTTGAGTCTGGAAAAGTTGTATTCACTAAGAACGGCCAATTCATAGGAAAAGGTTATCTAGAGAAAGGCCTGTTCAAAATGAATGTAATGACTGTACTCCGCAACTTTGATGCTAATAAAATTAAAGCTTCTACTTACTTGTCTGAGCATTCTAATTTGTGGCATGTTAGATTGGGACATGTTAATTTTAATACTTTGCAAAGACTCGTAAGGTTGGATTTGTTGCCTTCAATTGAAATTGAAAAAAGTCACAAATGTGAAGTATGTTGGAAGCTAAACTAGCTAAGTTACCATTTCACACGGTTGAAAGAAACACCAAACCTCTAGAACTAATCCATAGTGACATTTGTGACTTAAAATATGTACAAACTAGAGGTGGGAAAAAGTATTTTATAACTTTTATCGATGATAGCTCAAGGTATTGTTATGTATTTTTACTGCGAAGTAAAGACGAAGCCTTAGAAGCTTTTAAAGTCTATAAGACTGAAGTCGAGAATCAACTAAGTACACGAATTAAAATAATTCGTAGCGATAGAGGTGGAGAATATGGAGCTCCCTTTGAAGAATTTTGTTCTGAAAATGGAATAATTCATCAAACAACAGCTCCGTATTCACCGCAATCCAACGGCACTGCCGAACGAAAAAATCGCACTTTAAAGGAAATGATGAATGCAATGTTAATAAATTCTGGATTACCTCAGAATTTGTGGGGGGAAGCAATTCTCTCGGCGAATCATATCCTAAATAAGTTACCACACAAAAATAAGGATGAAACGCGGTATGAAATTTGGAAAGGTCACAAACCTTCCTATAAATACCTTAAAGTGTGGGGGTGTTTGGCAAAGGTAGAAATACCTAAACCTAAACAAGCTAAGATAGGACCTAAAACTATTGATTGTATATTTATAGGATATGCTCTTAATAGTAGTGCCTATCGTTTCCTTGTTTATAAATCAGCAATTCCTGAAATAAGTGAGAATACAATTCTTGAATCAAGGAATGCTATATTTTTTGAAGATATATTTTCTTGCAAAGAAAGGAAAGAGGAAGGTTCTAGGAAAAGAACTTATGAAGATGCGATTGGCGATAATCAAGTTGATGAAAATCCAAGTGATGATCAACAAGTTGATCTAGGACCAAGACGCAGTATAAGGGCGAAAAAGGCAAAGACTTTCGGCCCAGACTTTCTAACTTATATGTTAGAAAATGAACCTAGAACAATAAAGGAAGCACTATCAAGTCCAGATGCTTCGTTATGGCAAGAAGCCATAAACAGTGAAATAGACTCTATTATGCAAAATCATACTTGGGAATTAGTAGATCTTCCAACTGGTTGTAAACCGTTGGGATGTAAATGGATTCTCAAGAGAAAGTACAAAGCTGATGGGTCTATAGATAAGTATAAGGCTAGATTGGTAGTCAAAGGTTACAAGCAAGAAGTAGGACTTGATTTCTTTGATACCTACTCGCCGGTTACAAGGATAACATCCATTAGGATGCTAATTGCGATAGCAGCCTTAAATAACTTAGAAATACACCAAATGGATGTTAAGACCGCCTTCTTAAATGGTGATTTAGAAGAAGAAATATATATGCAACAACCCGAAGGCTATATAGCTCCGGGACAAGAAAAGAAGGTGTGTAGATTAGTTAAGTCCTTGTATGGACTTAAACAAGCTCCAAAACAATGGCATGAAAAGTTTGATAAAACAATGCTATCAAACGGATTTCGAATCAATGAATGTGACAAATGTGTCTATATTAAAAATGCACCAAATGCTTATGTCATAGTTTGTCTTTATGTAGACGATATGTTAATTATGGGAAGTACTCATGACATAATCATAAGTACTAAAAGAATGTTGACAAAGCATTTTGATATGAAAGATATGGGTGTTGCAGACGTTATACTTGGAATTAAAATAATAAAAACGTCTGATGGGATAACTCTTTCTCAATCTCACTATGTAGAGAAGATATTGAGAAAATTTGATGCGTATGATAGTCCTCCAGTGAAAACTCCAGTTGATTTAAGTTTACATCTAGTTAAGAATCATGGTCAACCAGTTTCTCAACTAGAATACTCTCGAATCATTGGAAGTTTAATGTATATCACCAATTATACTCGACCGGATATTGCTTACTCGGTGAATAAACTAAGTCGTTTCACGAGTAATCCAAGTGAGGATCATTGGAAAGCCTTAAGAAGAGTACTTAAGTTTTTAAGATATACATTAAATTATGGACTACACTATACAAGATATCCTGCCGTGTTAGAAGGAAATAGTGATGCAAATTGGATATCTGATACTAAAGATACTAAGTCCACAAGTGGTTACATATTTACCATAGGTGGAGGCGCCGTATCATGGAAATCCTCTAAACAAACGTGTATAGCTCGATCAACGATGGAGTCTGAGTTCATAGCTTTAGATAAAGCTGGAGAAGAAGCCGAGTGGCTTCGTAATTTCTTAGAGGATATCCCGTGTTGGCAAAAACCCGTGCCTTCAATAGCTATACATTGTGATAGTCAAGCTGCTATTGGAAGAGCACTAAGTGGTATGTATAATGGTAAGTCTCGACATATAAGAAGGAGACATAATACCATTAGGCAGTTGATCTCCAATGGAATTATATCAATTGACTATGTAAGGTCAAAAGAAAATATAGCGGATCCGTTGACAAAAGGCCTACATAAAGATCAAGTATACTGCTTGTCAAGAGGAATGGGATTAAAACCCACTAATTAAAGTCCAAGTAATGGTAACCCAACCTTGTTGACTGGAGATCCCAAGATCTTGGTTCAATGGGACAACTAAGTTATGCGGACTAGTTGAGCACTTAGGAAATTATTTCCAACTCATTCCTAGGACAATACAAGTGCTGCCTGCAAAAGGGTAAGAGGTTAAGCTAAGACTTTTAATGATTCCTTGACCTGTAAGGTGGAGTATAGCAGGATACTCTTCATTAGGAGATCACCTATGTAAGTGTGAACATGGCCGGTTCAAATGAAAATGAGAACCACAAGTGTTAGAATGATTATTGTGTGAGTATAATTGTCTTGGTCTACACTAACGGCTGAACAGTTCAAGACATCACGTTCACTGATTAGCCAAGTAGATCCGATTATATATCACTACGGAAGGTTCAAAGCCACAAGCTACCTATCCCGATGCAATAATTGTTCGTATGAACTCTCTTATGCGTCTGCATTAGTCATGTGCATATCTTCAAAAGGGTTAAAAAATTTTCATTCATGTGGGGGATTGTTGGAATTTGGATAAATATCATATGTATATATATGTACTTATATATTTATAAAATCTAAAATCGTGATGAATGAAAAAATTGGAATTAATAAAAGCACAATTATATTAGTGAGACGTTGGGCATTGTGGCACTGGATAAATTAAGATAATCATTTATCTTAATTAAGAAAGGAATCAAAAGATGCATTCAAATAATGCACCGCTTCCAAGTTGGTGACTTTTTAAATTTGCACTAAATGCAATTAACGAAACAGTGCCTCCAATTCATTTGATGCAAATGTTCAATTTTGCATTGATAAAGTCTGAATTAATGCCGAAACGGTGCGTGGATCATTTACTAAATTGTGAAACAAATCAGAAAGTTGCGATGATTCACAAATCGGAAATTTACGATACAATTGTGAATTGTTTCGTAATTTTGGAGCAGTTTTAATTGTGTTCTATTAATTATTCATGAAGAGTTGCAACCCTTTGAAGAGGCACGTTAATATATATAAATAGGCCACCATACCTTGCATTTTCATTCATTAAAAAAATCATATTCCTTAGATACATAACATACTAGAGCTTATTCTAACATTTAAGTTCAAGAGAGTTCAAAACACTTAGAGTTCGTGGGTCTCGTAATTTGTAGTGCTACTATTACGAGAAGTGGTCGTTGTATCTTGGGAGACGATTGCCGCTAATCCGTAAGCACCTGAGCGGGGCAATTTCGTCTCAAGGAAAGTGAGTCGAACTCTTGCCTCGACCTACGCTTTTGTCATAGTGAAATCACGCCCTTGTTGCTCAAATTATCCTACATATCTCACTCTCCAGAATGAATTTTGACAAGCCGTAAAAAGGAGAGTGTCCTAGACTCAACTAAGTTTCAGTGGTTACAAATTCAGGAAATTCTAAGATGTTTTACATAGGTAACAGACGCGAGAAATTCACTGCAGAAACTGTGAAACAGGGCAGAACAGGGGATTCACTTGTGGGTTCGGTTCCTACTTGTTCCAGGCCTCAAAACTTGAATATCAGGTCCATAAATCATACATAAAGCATCTATAATTTCATGTAAGGTAACATGCTGCAAATAAACTTCACTTTATGCAAGTACTTGCAGTTTGTACAATGTAAAATCACTTAAAGGTCATCAACTTTCAGCAAACATGCAAGAGCTTCAAATTTCTAACAAATTCCTACTTATAGCTGAACTCATAACTCCATGGCCACAACTTAGAAGCTGAACCTTACTGAAATGGAAGGATAAAGATGAGGAGGGATCTTTCTATTACCTTCCTTGACTGAAAACCGAAGTTGGAAGTAGAGGGATAGCTTGTTTCTTCACTTGTCTTCAATGAAGTCTCCAAATTTTTGCAAGAAGAAAAGGGGCTGTCCGTGAGGGGAAAAGAAGAAAATAGATGTGTATGGCTGCTGCTCTTTGCCTTAACGTGAGGGGAAATAGGGAAGCAAGGAGGTGATGATGCTCTTGAAGTTAGGAGTTGCTGCCACATGCTTTAACGTGAGGAATAATTGGAAGCAAGGAGGTCATAAGGTGCTGAATTTAGGAGGAAAGAGAAAGAAGCTAGTAGGTGACAATTCTAGGTTCAATTCCAAGAAAAACCGGTTCATGTGGTCCAGTTTTAGGGTGTCGGGGTAGCAAACGGTCTCCGATAATTATGAAACTAATGTCATTCAACTCAAAACGTCAAAACGAATCTAATGGCTAAGACGGATCTCACAAAGCTCATCCCGAACTTAGGTTAATTCAATGAAATTTGAAAGCGATCTATTGTCGTTGTTATCCCGAACTAGCTTGCTAGGGTTACATTTCTTCTAACGGATTCTTAGTTCGAACTTCCCACGACCCTAACACTTGCTAAACTAAACCTTTAGACGAACGAGGCGTCACAACCTCCCCCCCTTAAAAGAACCTGGTCCCCAGGTTCACTGCTCTGACATGAATAATTCCGGATACAACTTCCTTATCTTTTCTTCAGTTTCCTAAGTGGCTTCTTTAGACTTCTGATCTTTCCATAACACTTTAACCATTGGGATTTGCCGACTTCTTAACTCTTGCATTTTTCGATCCATGATTCTCACTGGTTTCTTCTTGATGGTTAGGTCCGGTTCAAGCTGTACATCTTCAATTGGGAGAATAGTTGATTCATCGGGATAATATTTCCGGAGCTGTGAAACATGGAATACATTATGAATCCCGGTCATGTTCGGAGGTAAGTTCAATCTGTATGCAGTTTCTCCAACCCGTTCGAGGATTTCAAAAGGTCCAAGATAACGGGGATTGAGCTTTCCACCTTTACCAATACGGCTGAACCCTTTCCTTGGAGATGCTTTCAAGAAAACCTTATTTCCGACTTCAAATTCCAGGGGTCTTCTCCGACGATCGGCGTAACTCTTTTGACGATCTTGGGCCGCTTTCATACGTTGTTGAATTATTTGGATTTTCTCAATGGCTTCTTCAATAACCTTTGGAGATCTAGCTCGTTTAACACCACCTTCCTTAGTCCAACGCCAATCTTCCAAATCCCAAAAGAGAGGCGATCTGCACTTTCTTCCGTACAATGCCTCGTATGGGGCCATGCCAATTGATGATTGATAACTATTGTTATAGGCAAATTCCACTAAGGGTAAGTGCTCGTCCCAAGATTCTTGAAAGTCCAAAGCACAGGCCCTGAGCAAGTCCTCAAGATACTTGATAAGTCTCTCTGATTGGCCATCCGTTTGGGGATGCGATGCAGTGCTGAAATTGAGTTTAGTCCCCAAACTTCTTTGTAGATCTTGCCATAAACTAGCTGTAAAGCGAGGATCTCGGTCTGATACGATACTAACTGGCACGCCGTGAAGTCTCATGATCTCTTTACAATACAAGTTGGCTAACTTTTCAACTTTGTCGGACATTCTAACCTTGAGAAAGTGAGCTGATTTGGTTAAGCGATCCACAACTACCCAAATCCCGTCGAATCCTCCTTTGACCCTCGGTAACCCAGATATGAAATCCATAGTCACCTGTTCCCATTTCCACACCGGTATAGGAAGTGGTTGTAAAGTTCCTCCTAGCTTTTGGTGCTCAGCTTTCACCTTTTGGCAAGTGAGGCAACTCCTTACAAAGTTAGCAACATCTCTCTTCATACCGTTCCACCAATAGTATTGCTTCAAATCTCTGTACATTTTAGTTCCTCCCGGATGAATAGAATAGGCTGAACGGTGTGCCTCTTCAAGAACGAGACGTCTAAGTGCTTTTGGAACACAAACTCTGGCCTTAAATCGAAATAATCCCATATCATCGACCCTAAGTTTCGATTCTGGATGATCTCTTGCCCGTAAAATTTACCTCTGAATCCACGGATCTCTGGCTTGAGTATCTAATAGCATTTGTTTCAACTCTGGTTGCACGGTAATGTTTGCTAATCGGACTTCTGAAATCAAAATCCCGGAACCCTGACTTTTTGGACTAGCCTCGATGCTCGATATATTCACTTTCCTGCTCAATGCATCAGCGACCACGTTAGCTTTGCCTGGATGGTACTGAATGGTACAATCATAGTCCTCAAGAAATTCCATCCAACGTCTTTGCCTCATGTTAAGTTCCTTTTGTGTGAAGAGAAACTTGAGACTTTTATGGTCAGTGAAGACTTCAAACGTAGCGCCATAAAGATAGTGACGCCACTTTGCCAAAGCAAACACAACAGCCGCAAGCTCAAGATCATGAGTAGGGTAGTTCTTCTCATGCTCTTTTAGTTTCCTTGAAGCATAAGCCACTACTCGACCATTTTGCATTAGAACGCATCCAAGCCCTTCTTTAGAAGCATCCGAATACACCGCATAACCTTTGGTACCCTCGGGTAAAGTAAGAACAGGTGCTGAAGTTAATTTTTCTTTCAGGGTTTGGAAGCTCCCATCACATGCATCACTCCACTCAAACCGGGTCTCTTTCTTTGTTAATCGGGTCAATGGGGCTGCGATCTTCGAAAAATCCTTCACAAATCGCCTATAGTATCCTGCTAATCCGAGAAAACTTCGAATTTCGGAGGCATTTCGCGGTTTCTCCCACTGCATAACGGATTCCACCTTTGATGGGTCAACTTCCACTCCATTACCTGAAATGATGTGACCCAGGAATGCAACCCTATCTATCAAAAACTCGCATTTACTGAACTTCGCAAACAACCGATGCTCTCTGAGGGTTTCTAGTACTCTTCTTAAATGTTGCACATGCTCTTCTACGGACTTTGAATACACTAAGATGTCGTCAATGAAAATAACCACAAACTTATCAAGAAACAACCTGAATACTCGGTGCATCATGTCCATGAATACCGCTGGAGCATTCGTCAATCCAAAAGGCATAACTATGAACTCATAATGTCCATAACGGGTGTTAAATCCCGTCTTAGGTATGTCTTCCTCCCGGATACGCAACTGATAGTAACCTTGCCTCAGATCAAGCTTTGAATAGACCTTAGAACCTTGCAAGGGATCAAACAATTCCTCAATGTGTGGTAGTGGATATTTGTTCTTGATAGTCATCCGATTCAGCTCACGGTAATCGATACACATACGCAAGGACCCGTCCTTCTTTTTCACGAATAACATTGGGGCACCCCATGGGGATATGCTCGGTCGAATGTAACCACAAGCTAAGAGCTCATCCAGTTGCGTTTTCAACTCCTTCAATTCTGCAGGAGCCATTCTATATGGAGTCTTCGCAAACGGTTCTGCACCGGGATGCAAATCGATAACAAACTCAATATCTCTTTTGGGCGGTAGCGAACCTAACTGCTCAGGGAACACATCGGGAAACTCTTTCACAACCTCTGTTTCTTCTAGTTTATCCTGATCCTTCGGTTTGTTGAGAAGATAGGCCACATAACCTCTTGCTCCATCCAGTATTAACTTATTTGCCTCCATGAAGGAAATGAATGGACCGGGCTTCACTCTTTCACCCAAAAATACCATCGAACCCAAAGAAATCTTCTTCTCATGACAATCTATGAAAGCTCTATGACGATGTAACCAATCCATTCCTAAAATTACACCATATCTTTTCATCGGCATCTCGATCAAATCCGCCAGATAGGTTTTACCTTCAATACTCACCGGGCACTCACGAAAAACTCTATCGGTCACCAAGCTTCCTCCAAGAGGAGAGCTAACCATATACATATGCTCGACACATAAAGCAGGCAAGGATAATGAAGCAGCTATATCCAGGGCAATGAATGAATGAGTTGCCCCGGGATCAAACAATGCATGTAATGTGATGCCGTGTATGCAAATCGTACCTTCCACAACAGCAGTAGGATCAGGGTCGGCGGCGTCCTTTTCACTTCCCAATGCATAGGCCCGTGCATGAATTGTAGCCTTTTGATTCCCAGAGGGTCTGGACTCTAAGCTCTTATGAGGGCACTGATTCAACATATGGTCCGATGAGCCACATTTAAAACATTTCTTAAGTCTTTTCCTACATTCCTCTGCTGTGTGATTCGGACCATGGCAATATGAACATTCCGGTGGAGCTGGGGTAGACACTGGAATAGGCCCTGGGGGTCTAGGTTTCTTGCCCTGGGGTCTTCGGTGCTGGAGCTGACTGATACACTGGCCTCTTTCCAAACTTCAGAATGTGACCCGAACTCGATGCCGGTCCCGAATGATATGCCCTTCTTCTACTCACAACTCTTTCTTCAACCTTTAAAGCTTTCTCAGTCACCTTGATCCAGGTGCTTGTATTTGCAGCCTCAAGAACATCCTTCATATCTTCCCGAAGGCCCTGATAAAACTGGATTGCCTTATGTCGATCATCACTCGAAATGTTCGGAGCATACCGGGCTAACCTGTCAAACTCATTAATATACTCTGTCACAGTCCGGTTGCCTTGCTTCAGGTCCATGAACTCTCTCAACCTTCGGTCCCGAGCCACTAGTGGAATGTATTTATTTTTGAACTCCCGAATGAACACCTCCCAATTGATTTCTTCGCCCGAGGCCTCCAACCTGGTTTTTATGTTCAACCACCAACTATAGGCTTGCCCTTGAATGAGTGAGATAGTACACCGGGCCTTTTCCTGGGAACTGCAAGGAATGAGTTCCCAAATTCTTTCTATTTGAGTAAGCCACTCCTCCGCTTGCATATCATTCCCTTCTTCAAACCGGGGAGGATTCTGGTTCCGAAACTCCCGATAGATGGCTGTGATTTGCCCCACTTCATTAGCTATGAGAGGAGGAGCAGGAGGATCTGGCAGACGAGGCGAACGATCCCGATTATTCCTACGGCCTGGAGACCTGTCACGGTGATGTCTACGCTCTGGCAACCTGTTACGATGATGTCTACGGTCTGGTGATCTATCACGATGATGTCTACGGCCTGGCGATCTGTCAAGATGATGTCTATGGTCTGGCATATCTGGAATACACAAATGAGAAAAGAGATAGATGCATGTTCGTTAGTGTATGTTTATGAATGCTAGTAAATAAAAAATTAAATAGGCAAGAAATAAAATAACATCAAAGAATGGCACAGAGACACATAATCCTAAGGCGTACGACCTAGACGAACTCGACACGACACTAGAGCTCTGGTTTTGCAACCTTGAGCTCTGATACCACGCAAGGATGTAGCACCCCGGAGCGTAGGGTCACCACATCCCCCGCACTCTAACCCGACACATATACGAAATGGGAAATCCGTATACATGCATAAGTCAAAGCGAACGGGAGACAGACAAACACTCCTAAGCTAGGCGGATTCTAACCCTTACGAAATGTACATTCAAGTATCAAATTAAAAACACATGCGGAAGCGTAATATTTCAAAACGATTTACACACACGAGCCCATCACAGGTTATAACTGAGCAAATATCCAACATATACCAAGTTTATTCCAAAAGTTCCATCCCGACAGTGGCAATTTAAAACTTAACATCTATGCTGGTAAGGCCACAATATGTACATGAACAAAATGTAGAGTGTATGCAAGTACAACCCAAAGACTCGACTTAGACGAACATGAACTACTCAATGCTCCGCCTAGCTCGACCAAAGCATACCTGTACCTGCGAAACTAAAAGATGGAAAAGCAAGGAATCAGTCCACGACTGAGTGAGGGGTTAACCCACGCACGCTATAGATATAACAGAGCAGAGCACGTATCAAAATTCGAATGTTCATGAACCCAAGGATGGTTTTTGCATACCAAAACATTTTCTAAAAGCCAAAAGATACATACGTATTCAAAAGAAATTAAAATCCTATTCAGTCCATCCTTGTTTCACAAACTCAAAATAGAACAGAGCTCGGCGAGTATGAGCTTTCAAACCACATCCGTCAACACGCCTCAAAAATACAGGAAAAACAGAAATCAAAACACAATCCCGCCATCACGCCATGGAAAGGAAGGGAGTGCACCCCAATCCTTTCAGAAACACGTATACACATCGAGACGGGGGCTCATGACTCCTACCCGCTCCTTCGATGGGGTTACCACCGGCTCAAGATAACTGGCATGTACCAAACCTCCTGGAAACAAGCAAGTAATCTCAAATGAAGACTATGCACAGGGTACGATCCTGACGGCCCAATACCGTGCCAGGCTCCCTTACCCATAGCCTCCGGGCCCAATCCACAAAGCATACATAAGTATCAGGAATTCACTTACCATATCTTTCAACGGCTTAGCTCGCAAGAGTACAGATATCACGTTTTATCACTTTCAAGAGTTACCACTTTTCAAGATCAAGGCATACATAGGCCCAAAATTATACACATATCAAATAAAACCTTCAAGAGTGCAAATATCAGAAGTATAAGTACATATACAACCTTAATACATAGCTATTCAGGCTGGAAACAATCATATAGGGGTATTAGGGCATAACTAAAACACACCTAACCTCACCTTTGACAAAAGAGTTCCAAAGAACGACACCGGGCACGGAAATGAGACTAACCCTCCGGATCAAACTCTCCTGGGATCACCTCTGAACAAACAAAGAGCAAAACATGACAAAGACTCGATCATGAACCACTTAGACGCACGGCAGTGAAAAATGAATGCAATGGAATGCAAGAATTGAAACGCACTTGAGCAAGGAGTTCATTTAGGCATCCCGGGCTACGGAGATCAAATCACGGAGCATATTTTCAACTCATATCATAGCACCATAATCTGAACAGTACATAATTACATAATTTAACATGTTAGGAACAAGTTCGGTATGGAAAAATCACGAAAGAAACGGAAGAGAAGCTCAAACGAGGCTTCGGTTGCAATTCTAGTAAAAGCTGGCAGTTTTCTGAAAATGACCAGGCTGTAGGAAAATCAGAATATCTTAAAATTTAGAAGTCCAAATTCAGTTTAGTTTTTTGGAAATGAAACTAGACACACACACCTTTCTGACCATATATGGCTCAATTTTTTATTCAAAGCGGATCAAAACAGTTTATTTTTTAAAGTTGGCTGAACGCAGGATTTCGGCAGACTGGCGACACCATTTTGTATTGGGCATATCTCACTCTCCAGAATGAATTTTGACAAGCCGTAAAAAGGAGAGTGTCCTAGACTCAACTAAGTTTCAGTGGTTACAAATTCAGGAAATTCTAAGATGTTTTACATAGGTAACAGACGCGAGAAATTCACTGCAGAAACTGTGAAACAGGGCAGAACAGGGGATTCACTTGTGGGTTCGGTTCCTACTTGTTCCAGGCCTCAAAACTTGAATATCAGGTCCATAAATCATACATAAAGCATCTATAATTTCATGTAAGGTAACATGCTGCAAATAAACTTCAGTTTATGCAAGTACTTGCAGTTTGTACAATGTAAAATCACTTAAAGGTCATCAACTTTCAGCAAACATGCAAGAGCTTCAAATTTCTAACAAATTCCTACTCATAGCTGAACTCATAACTCCATGGCCACAACTTAGAAGCTGAACCTTACTGAAATGGAAGGATAAAGATGACGAGGGATCTTTCTATTACCTTCCTTGACTGAAAACCGAAGTTGGAAGTAGAGGGATAGCTTGTTTCTTCACTTGTCTTCAATGAAGTCTCCAAATTTTTGCAAGAAGAAAAGGGGCTGTCCGTGAGGGGAAAAGAAGAAAATAGATGTGTATGGCTGCTGCTCTTTGCCTTAACGTGAGGGGAAATAGGGAAGCAAGGAGGTGATGATGCTCTTGAAGTTAGGAGTTGCTGCCACATGCTTTAACGTGAGGAATAATTGGAAGCAAGGAGGTCATAAGGTGCTGAATTTAGGAGGAAAGAGAAAGAAGCTAGTAGGTGACAATTCTAGGTTCAATTCCAAGAGAAACCGGTTCATGTGGTCCGGTTTTAGGGTGTCGGGGTAGCAAACGGTCTCCGATAATTATGAAACTAATGTCATTCATCTCAAAACGTCAAAACGAATCTAATGGCTAAGACGGATCTCACAAAGCTCATCCCGAACTTAGGTTAATTCAATGAAAATTGAAAGCGATCTATTGTCGTTGTTATCCCGAACTAGCTTGCTAGGGTTACATTTCTTCTAACGGATTCTTAGTTCGAACTTCCCACGACCCTAACACTTGCTAAACTAAACCTTTAGACGAACGGGGCGTCACAACCCATAAACTGAAAATATGAAAAATGAGAAAACAGAGGAGAAACAGCCTCTCGTTGATCGTAGAGCAAAATCTAAGAAGGCGAGACAAGAATGGACAACAGGTAGACGAAGAATACACAAGTATCAACAAAATAAGGCAACACAAGCACTAAACAGGCCAATAGGTTTGAGGTCCTGTCGGAAACCGAAGCTGATGCTGAGCAACTCGGCGAGGAAGGGGAGAAATCGGAACAAGGCAGTGGAGAGAAACTGGTTACCCCAGAAGATCCGAACCTACGTGTGGGACAAAACCCAAAAGGGAAAGAAACAATAACAACAAACAAGTCCCAGATTAGTGGGAAAGATGATAACGGGATGGCACTACAGATTGTACAAACATCGGTGCCTGTGGGAACAAAGGAAGATGAGGAGATTCGGCAGGCCCTTGCAGAGAGCTATGCAGGAATAGGACTCCTAACTACAGATGGTGATGACCAGGAAAATAGATCCCCTAACTACAAACGATGTGATAACCTTCTCATGGAAGATGATCCCGAGACATTGAAAGAGAAAGCTCTCCATCGACGATCTTCCTCAAAGGATAAGGGGAGGAAGGAAGATCCTACAGGGACACAAAAACGCAAGAAGAAGCTGCCCCAGAATCAGACAATGAATGATCAGGCCACTAAAAGGACCCTTCGATCGGCCTTCCCCAACGGTCCCCAATGATAGTTAAAAGCTTGATCTGGAATGCCCGGGGGATCTGCAATAAGAGAAGATTTCATATCCTCAAGAGATTGTGTAAATATTTTATAATTTTTCTTTTGTCTCCGTGATTAAACCCATGATTCAACTTGACGCTGTAGCTAAGTGCTGCACACTTAAGTTTAAGTCTGTTGTGTCCAATATTTCAAATCACATATGGTTCTTCTATAAAGATAACTTGCATGTGGATGTGCTTGAGTATAATAGACAATTCCTGTATATGAAAATTGCTTGTGATGAGTGGGTGAAGAGTATCTTTGTAACTATTGTTTATGCTCAGTGTGATACTGTCCTTAGACGTGACATTTGGAATTACTTTCATGATCATAAACCAACTAATGAACCTTGGCTTTTAGGTGGAGATTTCAACATTATCTCCAAATTGGAAGAACGTAGAGGAGGGCAAGGGGTTCCAGATTTTCGAGGAATAGAGGACTTCAATGAATTCATACAAGATTGCAACCTCCTTGAACCTCATTTTCAAGGTTCTTTGTTTACCTGGACTAATAACTCTCTCTGGGAAAGACTAGATCGTGCACTCATCTCGGCAGAATGGAATGAGCTTTTCCCCATGATGAATGTTCGACATCTAGTCCGAAACACCTCCGACCATGCGCCTTTGCTGATTACTTTTAATGATGGATCTGAAAGGGTGCCGTCCTCTTTCCGATTTCAGAACATGTGGTTGAGGCACCCAGATTTCGAGAGAACTGTCAAGGAAAATTGGAGTTACCTAGTTGCGAATCGCGGTATGTAGGGCCTACATCAGAAGTTGTTCCGACTTAAACATTGTCTTAAGAAGTGGAATAACGAGATCTTCGGTAATGTATTTGACCGTGTTAAAGAAGCGGAACAAGAGGTGTAATCAGTGGAATGTGACTATGATTGCGAACCATCGAAGGCCAAGTTGATGGTGCTTAATGAACGCATAGCTAATTTCCAACGTTGCTTAGCCATGGAGGAAGACTTCTGGAAGCAGAAATCTTCTTGTCGCTGGATTTTGGAGGGTGAAAGTCCAGTATTGAAGAGATCAAATGTGGTGAGGTGCAAGACCTGCCAACAACTTGGTCACAACAGAAGGACCTGTCCTTCTAGACTCCAGGTGGTTTTGTTTAGAACATTTCACTGTCTTTTTTCACGCATGAAGTTTAACTCACTAAAAGTACTGTATTGCAGCAAACTAGTGAGCAAAGGATGAGTGATGCAGGTTATGAAAATATAGGGCTAAATGATCAATGGGATGAATCACTATTGGATGAAGCATATGCCAATCTGGATGATCCAGTGAACCAGGGTTTCCATCTTGATAATGATGTGCATGGGATGACAACAAACAAAAAAAGGAACATATCAGAGATCAATTCACTTGATGCAGGTATTATTTACGTGTAATTGTGAAATAAGTGTAAGGTAATTGTGTAGTTTACTAGCTGTGATGTTTGATGTTTGAACTTTGTTTAAGTAAGTTTGAATGTAATTCTAATTTTTAATGTTCCAGAACCAATGAAGAGGAAGAAGACAGTTCCAATGCAGAAGCAACATAAGAAGAACAGACCTACTGGTAAAGGTCTTCATATTCAAGAGCCATCTGCTACCTAGCCTCCAGCATCAAACACTTGCATCAACACAGGGAAAGGAAAGGCCAAGATGGTGCTCTCTCAACCAAGTAACACAGAGAAGGTTATGGCAAAATTCATCAGGGCTGAAGGTTTGCCATCCTTTGGACAACCAACTGCTTCCTCATTGAGAAAACATAGGGAGACAGCCGATTCTTCACAGAGCTCTACCAACAAGAAGCTGGACCTCATTTCATCACAACTGAAACGTTTATGGAAGTTCTAGAGTGTTTAATTACCGTTAACTTGGTCAATATTAATTGAACCATTTCTTTTTGTCTAAAAAATGTCTGTCATTTTGTGTGGAGTAGTCTAATACATTATTTTGCTGATTTGTGTATCTGTTTTGGGGTTGAAAGTTGTTGCCAATTCACTGTTGCCAAGAGCAATAACAGTGAAGTTGATGCTTGATTATTCATTGTATTAGCACAAACAATAACAGTTAAGTTATGAAGTTTTATTCAAGGATGGACTGAATGTTGCCATATTACATTACTCAAACAATTTTATTACATGGATGAACAAGAAAATAGCTAGCAGGCAAAGGTTAAAGATTACAAGCTTATTTAACACCATTACATTAGCCTTAACCTCTCCATTGGGAATTGATCTGGAAGAGGCACTCGTAGATTCTTCTTCATGACAAAATGGTTCTTCAATGGGACGACACCAATGTGAGAATCCATGCTCGTTGCAATAATAAAAAAGATTGCCTTTGTTTGCATTATCCTTCTCAACAACTTTGATGGTTGTCCAAAGATTACAATTTGGAGCCCTACACCTTTCTTTTCGATACTTCAAAGCTGCCGAACGAGTGCTTATAGAGCTGCGTGAATTTGGCATGATTTTTCTGTGTAAAATGGGTTAAAATGCAGCACATATATATAGAGGGCCAATTCCAACGGCAATAAACAGCTAATTTACAATAGCTAAAATTATTACATCCAAGTCCCTGAGTTATTAATACACTTACAGAACGAGCCCTGAGGTATACCACATCAACAATGTAGTCCTTGAGGGTATTTAAGTCATTTCGCCCATAAATAGAATATTCCAAATAAATCAAGGGAATTTTCGGAAATTCAGGCCTGAAAATCAACGGCGCACTAACGGCATGCAAGGACCTCAAACGGTCCGTCAGTACCAGGGACTAATATGTAATTTCTGAAACAAGAGGGACTGATTTGTAATTAGGGCAAACCTCAGGGGACCTAAATGTAATTCGCCCTTAATCTTATGTTATGAATATGAATTTGTTCAAAATGGTTAAGAAACCCTAAGAACATTCAAATAGGAATAAGAACATGTTCTTGGTATTCTTGAACTGTGTGTGTGTGTCGTGTGTATAATGTGTGTAAGTGTATGTTTGATCTAGCGTTTAAAGGTGTTTAAATCCCCTATGCTTAAATAGTAATCGTTTTGAATATTAACTTTGACTTTGGACTTTGAATAAAGACTTTGACTAATAAAATTATGTAGTAAATTCAAGAATTAAAATAAAATAAAATTTGGGATTTTATTTAAGACTTTATTTTAAAGATTTTCAAAAACGGGGATTAAATAATATTTTTAAAATCAAGTTCTCTTTTATTAAAAACAAACTCGATTTATAACATAAGAGCTTATGATTAGGTTCATAATTTGATTAACACCTATTCGGTTAGAAAATAATTCAATAGTATCACTTAAATTATAGAAACTAACCTAAATGTTTAAATTTTAGATTATCGAACTTTTCTTGATTATTCTTTGATCATTCATACTTTATTAGATTAGTAGGAACTTAGCCCTAAGCCTGTAGTAGTTACTACTTTCAGGCGAGGATAAGGCCGAGCAGTGGGATCCTAAGGACTTTGCCTAAATTCCGAACACTAGGTGAGGGTTAAAATATTTTTAACTGAAATCATGACTACATATATCAAAATGTTTTCAGACTACTCTATTATTATTTGGTTTTATCTCCCTATATATATATAAATAATGTTATCCCTTTTGGGGAAAACCGTTTAATATCAAATTATATTATTCTAGTATACAAAAATCAAAGATTTTACAGTGAAGTACTTAGTACTACACACCCATTAATTGTTTCCTCAATATGCAAGTAAAATATAATTTTTCTTTGGGCTTGGTGGTATTGGTAGAAGTAGTAGTCCAAGAGGCAAGGGCCGAGGGCTACTATTATACCAGCCGCCAACTAGATCTTAATGATGATCTAACCGGAGGTTGATTATTCCACATTAAGTGATGGAAAAAGGTGCGTCCCTCCCAACCATTGTTAACCGTCACTAGGGTTTGATTCCCTACATGACAAAAAGGAGTGAATTTGGTGTCGTTATGTTTGGTTTTATTAAAGTACCGACACCCTGATCAGTATGACGCCTTGGAGGTATCTTGAACATTTAAGGTGTCACATCTTAGTAGAAGTCAGGATTATACCGAGAGTGCATAATCCTGAGTATATATATATGTTTCAATAAGCTGCTCTCACGATTCACATTGTCATATTGCTGTTTTACTGCACTTAAATTACTTTATCTTATAACATTGTGTGTTGGTTAATGCATTTCCTTATTCATGTTTAAAAAGTTTAAATTTTACTATCTTCGGCTGCATTGTTTCTTTAAACTCTTTTATCATACCGTCTAGTCCGTTCGTCGAAGTGTCTCTCGGATACTAAGTCTCACATCCAATCGAGAAATACTACGGTGCGAGATTGTAGTGTTTAGGGGAGTTACAGGTTCGAAGTCAAGAGGTGGTCAAGGAGCATTGTCGAGTGCCTTTGTTCGAGTTGTGGTTCGGGCCGAGGAAGTTCCATCTGAGGCTGGTGAAAATTCTCTCCTCGAGCCATAGGTCGGAGGAGGGAAAGGTCAAGAAAGGTAATAGATCTACGTGCCCGCTGGAGAACACGCCACATCGCCGAATTGGGACGTGTCGTGTTATATTACATATTACTAAAATCATGAATAAAGATTTATAAAGGTTATTCTCGGGGCTTCAACATCACCAAATAAGATTTTGTATTGAATCAACTGCTTAAAGAAAAATGTATATTTAAAGGTTTTGGTCTAAATTCTAATGATGATGGCTTAGGTCCTAAAGAGAAGAAATTTATTTGATTTTCTATAAGGTTAAAAGTTCAAAACTTAGCCGAAAAACTCTTAGGGAGAGCTTTACTCGTTATTTGGCCAAAATTTACTTATTAAAAAAATTTCTTAGAAATAATTATACTTGTCACTCGACTCAAACTCAATTAATAAAATATAGAATCGAATTCAAACCAAAAAAAGGAAAAATATATGCCATATGGCAAATAAAAACCAGAGTAACCCTAAATAATTAGCAAATTTCGAAGATTAAGTGAATAAATTAGACAACCATTAGTCTATTAGGCATTATAAGAACGAAGCCTAAAGCCTCTCAGGAATTATGCAATTCATTAGATCTTCCACAAACTCCTGGAATGCACGGACACGACCAAAAATTAGCCCGTGCAGTGTCCGACACGATCGGACACGGTTGAAATGTGTTCGAAATAAAAAGATTAAAAAAAAGTAAGATACGGTATCGGACACGACGGAGGGAAATATCCGGCACAGATTGAACACGGAAGGACATATTTTATATTTTTATACGTTTTTTAATATTTTTAGAATTTTTTAAGGAGTAAACTGAAATAACAAAACTTATTTGAATTTTTAATATTACATACTTTTTTATTTTTCATAGATTATACTTATAAAATATTTTTACTTACATATAAAATATATTTATCTATCTAAAATATAGTTGTGTCGAAACCATGTCGAATGATAAAATTTTTTTAAAAAAATTATCGTTATATTCATATCGTGTCGTCTTATGTTCGTATCTCCGTGTCCGTGCAACATAAATCCACACTAATATCTAAGCATGACGTCCCCAAGTTACTAATTTTTGTTAAAAAGCATGGCAACGAATTTACAAGATTGCCCTCAATTCCTCTGCAAACCGATTGTACAAGAGAAGGGCAAAATAGAGAAAAAGTTTCCACCGTAGAGGCAATAAATCAAAAGCATTGGCTGCACAACAATGGCGATTAGATTCAGAGGGCATTGAATTTTTAGGCTCAGAGGAAATGGATCTGAGGGTAAAGGGAGGATTTTGGATTTCCTAAAGGGTGGTTGCCCCTCCCTTTTAACCCCATGATTTTCCCCTCCCTTCTTCAATCAAACAACCCTTACTGTCATGTGTGTATTTTGCACACAGATAAGAAAGAGATGGATATATAGATGCATCTCTTATGCGAGAATCATGATCTTTGTCTTGGCTGTAATTTCACTTCGTTCTTGCTTTTGCTTTCGCTGTTGCTGCCTTCGCTGTATCTGCATGTGAAGCTGGTTACTATGACTTCAACTTGTCAGTTTCCTAACTGCTGAAAACAACTATGATTGTGATGATAATATTAATGATGGGCTTGAAGGAAGAGGCTGTGATGATATTTGAAGTAATTCCTCTGAGCAGGGGCATCAGGAAACCGACCCGTATCTTGGCAGGGCGACCCGTTTTGCAGCCATGGCGTGGTCGGATCCTCTTGCCCCATTACAGATCTGAGCCTCAGTTAGTTGTGTTTTTTATTAAATTCGATTTCTATTTTATGGTTGCCCTGGCTTATGTAGAAACTGATCCTGGGAAATGTGCCCAAACTATGGGTAAAAATTGAATCTTGACACTTTTATAGTAATGTGCTTGATTTTGTGTATCTTTTTTGGATGTAAGAAACTAAGAATAGTGCTTTAATCTTTTCAACAATTTATGTAACTTATGGGTATACGGATGGTTGTGTAATAAATTTGAGGTCTTTCCTTATTATCAGTTCAATGTTGAAGGATTTCAGTGCTTCAATGGTATTATGTATTGTGCTTTCTGTTGAAGGGGACAGAGAAACAAAGATCAGCTGGGACTGGAGGCGAGATTACTCTCATTTTGTAGTATGAAAACGGAAAACCGTTTCGTTTCGCTTGATTTTCTGGATTGTTAATAAATTGTTTGAGAGTTTATATTTAGTAATCAGTAATTGTTATGATATTTTAACACATTTTAATCACAAAACAAACGAGGCCGTAAGGAAATTTTTTCTCAGAAAATGTATTTGAGTTGATTCTTTTATAAATTATAAGGATAGTAGTTCGAATGATTTCAACTCTTTTGACATAAATAAGTCTGAGTATATAGTTTGACGTGGCACGTATCTGCTGTCGAGTTGGACCAATCACCTTGCTCCACGTGTGTGATCGATGGTCATGTCCCGGTCGCGATTCGATCGGAGCTTACCTCTCGACCATCGCGCTCGAACACCCATTTACCCCACATAAGTTACCGCGTACATCGTCGACCTGCAGTCGGGCCTCCAGACCGCTACGGGCGACCCAAACCCCTCCACTGGCAGGAAAGTGGCCGACCATGCATTTAATGCACGGTCTTAATGGGACACCTGTCAGCTCCCCACGCCAACACGTCGAGGCGGTAACTTCTCTCTCCTCACAGTATAAATAGTCCCTCCTCATTTATTGCACGGTAAGTTTTCCTACCTAACTCTGGTCACCACTCAATTATTTCGACCCTCTTCATCGAACCTGACTTGAGCGTCGGAGTACCAATCCGGGTCTCACACCCACCTTCCCCGAGTTGGTCTCGTAGCTTACGTTTTTCGACCCATGCAGATTTTGAGTGGTCAGACGGCAAATTTTCCCCTTCAACAAATAAAGTGATCGCGTAGGACCTCTCGATCGGATCTCAAGTAGGGTTTTTGGCTCGATCATTTGGCGCGGTCTGTGGGAAACGCAACAACAAGCCATCGAACATGACTACTCGCAATATCGCCAGCAATCGCCTATTCGACGAGAACGGTCAGGAAGTCATCCCTCAAATACCTCTGCAAGTCGCTGTTCCCACCACCATCTTGCCACAGCTAGTCTACTCGACGCCCGAGATAGATAAGTACTTAAAAGCTTGTCGAGATGAGGCTATAGCGGCTGCTGCGGAAGGAAGATAGCCTCGGATGCCAGAATGCCCGCAAACTCGCCCGATGGAGATTCTACAACCCCAGATGAATCATCCTGGGTATGTACATCTAGGGCTGCAAACGAGCCGAGCCGAGCCGAGCCGAGTTTGGCATAAAATAGCAGGCTTGAGCTTGAGCTTGATGTTTTTTAACCTGACTCGAGCTCGGGATCGAGCTCGTCAAGCTTGGCATTCTGCAGCTTGAACTCGACTCGCACCTAGCTCGGAATCGGCTTGGTAAGGCTTGAAGTTTTTTCCTTCCCTTTTTTTTTTCTTTTCCTAATAATTCTTTAGTTATATATATATCACATAATTATATAATACAATAATATATTGTAATATATATATATATATTATAATTTCATTAATTAAATTAAATTAATTAATCATATATATTAATATTATATTATTAAATAACATTTATTAAAATTTTATCACACAAAAATATAAAATATATAAGAATATATATGATGATTTGGTCAGTTATTAAACTCACATATGATATAATATAATATGAATCTATTATAATATATAACATATTTTATACGTTATCTTTATTAGATAATATCATCATATACATTAGTAAACTAAATATTATTAAGATTTAAGATATAATGTATATTTATCATATATATTACGTTACTAAATAAGATACATTATCAACTCATATATTATTAATACATATACATATTTTATTATAATATATGATACATAATTACATACCACCTCGTTAAATCATAATTGTTAGTACCATACATGTTAGTAAATTATATATGTAATTAAGAATTTGCACACAGTTATAAACATATAAAATACATGAAATATAAAAAACACATGTACACATATATAATATTGATTTAACCTATTAAGATGTATAAGATATAAATAAATATTAGTTTAATTATTAAATCAAATACATTATTAGCTCATATATTATTAAGGAACACATATAATACATGAATGATATTATCTTGTCAAATTATATACATTGATAAATTATATATTTTTAAGATTTTAAGACATATATAATATATTATATGATAGATAAATGTACATTTACATAATACAATATTGGAATTTGAACCATATATAATTAATAAAAGGATTATTTATAAGTATATATTATATATATATAACATAAAATATATATTTACATATAATATAAATCTAATATACATATATATATAAATAAATAAATAAATAAAAAAAAAACCATATATATGCCCAGGCTCGCGAGCCTAGACACATCAGGATCGAGATCGACTCGATAGCACGATCGAGCTCGTCAAAGCTCGGATTGAGCTCGTCCAACTACGATCTCAAGCCGAGTCAGCTTGAGCTCGGCTTGTCAAGCTCGCAAGCTGGCTCGGCTTGTTTGCAGCCCTATGTACATCCCGTGCAATACTAACCACCTGTCACATATTGGGCTGGAATTGGGCAAAATGTACAACCTCAACTTCAGCATCAACAACCATTGCCCGCACAAGGGGGTGCTCGAAGGCCAGTTCAAGATCGATTATCATTCCACCCGAATGATGAGGTCGATTCTAGGACCCCCACCGACACCAGAATACATCGCAATGACAGTCGTCGGGGGCAAGGTGTATCCCGGTAAAAATCTCGACTATCCCATTCTCGAGGAAAGAACAACGACCGCGTGCGGTGTGGACCTTGAAGGGAAAGAAGCCCTTCCCAGCGCGATTCATCCCCTCACGATTCGAGTGGAGTATTCAGTTGACGCGGGCCCTACGGGCGAGTCAGTCAAATCCGGAGATCGAATAGAGGGCATATTGTCAGATCGAATGACCTTCAAAATCAGATACCACCCCGTTCAGGTCGATCGGATAGTCGACACAAGACTGAGAGTCAGGGGTCGCATAGCCATTCTCCCAGCCGATCTCGCTCAACTCGGCGAGAGCGGTCTAGATCACCCCGGCGTACACCGTCGATCCCCCGATCAGCCCGACCATGGTGATATCGCAGCGAGAGAGAAGCTCAGTCTCCGTTTTGTGATTCCATCATCGAGTCCACCACCGACGAAAAGATCCCCGCTGGGTTACCCACGTATAACGGGTCGACTGACCCTGAAAAGCATGTGTCACGCCTCGAGATGCAACTCAGCATGTTTGGTCACTCACCTAACATTTGGGTTAAACTCTTTATCACAACTCTTGATGGCCCGGCTCTGGAATGGTTCTCGAGACTCCCCCCTCGATCCATACCTTCCTATAAGGTCTTGGTGGATCGATTCAAAGCTCAATTCTCTGCCATGAAGGGAGACAAGCTACCTCCGACCTACCTTTATACTATTAAACAAGCTCCTAACGAATCACTTCGAGATTTCTTCACTCACTTTTCACAAGCAGTGGTCAAAACAGAAGAGCCAAGCATCGACCTTTTGAGACCCATTGTTCACAAGGCACTGGTCAACATCGAAGCTGCTCGATATATCTTCTTGCCAAAACCAAAGAATTTGGCCGACATCTAAGCAGCCGCTTGCGATTGGATGCAACTTGAAGAATTGGAGAGTTCTCAGAGGAGTCCGATTCCCAATCGAAAAACAGATGTTAATCGACCCATCAAGCAAGACGTCCGTCCCAAAACCGAGACACCGGCGGGGTCCCCCGCTCGGAAGCACTACACACAGTTGACACGCCCGCTCGATGAAATCTATAATGTCATCGACCCAGCTCTTCTGAAAAAACCTAAACCGATGTGAAAACTCCCAAGACTCGAGAGAGCAACAAGTTCTGCAACTTTCACCAACAGAAGGGGCATAACACTTCCGAGTGCAATGCATTGCTCGAGGAGATCGAACGTCTGATCAAGGGAGGTCATCTCCAAGAGTTTGTGAGGAAGATGGATGACAATGCTCGGAATCGAGACCTTCTCGATAGATCGCCCAAGCAAAGACAAGCCAAGCCACCGACAGAGCGCGACCCCCATAATCCACCATGTCTCGGTCAGATTGACATGATTTCGGGAGGACCTTCTGGAGGAGATTCAAGGTCCGCTCGAAAAAAGACGCGACGAACAGCTGCTCAGGGCTTCTATGGACCTCGAGAAGTTATGCACGTTCGACCGGAAGACGCTTGGATCAATGAAGAGATAGTATTTAGCGAGAATGATGTAACTGATGTACCGGGACGCTCGAGCGAGACACCTAGTTGTCCTATGGTCGTCACGCTCGAAGTCGCCAACTTTGTTGTATCCCGCACCTTGATAGATAATGGAAGTTCAAGCAATATTATCCTTTACTCGACTCTTGTTCGCATGAATTTACATGATAAATTGCTCCTAGATCCCATTCGAACCCCTCTTACAGGATTCGGAGGTGCAGAGGTTTACACCAAAGGTCAAGTACGATTGATCACATCCATGGGCTCGTTGCCCCGGCGAGCCACACGAGAGGTCGAATATCTCGTCGTCGAGATGCCCTCCGCATAAAACATCATCTTCGGTCGACCGGGTCTCATCGATTTTCGAGCAGTCATATCCACTTACCACCAAATGGTAAAATTGCCGACCCCCTCCGGGATTGGGGAATTAAGGTGCGATGTATCGACCGCTTGGAGTTGCTATTCCATCTCATTGGAAAAGCCCAAACCATCCGCAGGGAAACATGTGCCCCCGATTATTGATAACCCCATCATCGAGGATGAGTTCGTAGACCCGGAAGCAATCGATCCAGAAAACTCTAAAAAAATGAGTTCCTCTCATGCCGCAAAAAGAAAGAAACAAGAGGATAAAAAGCTCGAGCCCATAGAAGAGCTTGAAGAAATCCAATTAATTCCGGGACAAACTGAAAAAATTACACGTATTGGGGCCGATCGAAAGGGAAAGGAGCAATGCATGCTCATACAATTTCTCCGAGACAACCTCGATGTATTTGCTTGGAGCGCTTCCAACCTTGTAGGAGTTGACAGGAGAGTGATCGAACACCACCTGAATGTCGACCCATCCTACAAACCGATCAAACAAAAGTTACGGTCTCAAAACGACTCCCGCAATGCCATCATCGAGGCCGAAGTTAACAAACTCCTCGATGCAAGATACATCATGCCGATCCAGTACGTCGAATGGTTATGCAATGTGGTCCTTGTACCCAAACCAGGAGGAAAATGGAGAATGTGCAATGATTTCACCGACCTAAATAAGGCCTGTCCGATGGATCCCTATCCATTGCCGCGGATCGACCAACTGGTGAACTCCACAGCCGGGTGTGAACGATTGAGCATGATGGACGCTTTCCAAGGCTACTATCAAATCTTCATGGCCATCGAGGATCAACCCAAGACTGCCTTCATAGTTTTCAATGGCATTTACTGCTTCAAGGTTATGCCATTTGGGCTTAAAAATGCAGGAGCGACGTACCAACGGATGATGAACAAAGTCTTCGAGTCAGAGATCGGAGATACCATCAAAGTGTATATCGATGACATGCTGATCAAAAGCGAGAAGGCCATCGACCATCTCGACCACTTGAAGAGAGCTTTCGACCTCCTCCGAAGATACAATTTAAAGTTCAACCCAGCTAAGTGTACTTTTGGGGTCGACGGTGGTAAATTTCTCGGATACATGGTCAGCCAGAGGGAATCGAGGCCAACCCCGCCAAGATAAAAGCTATTCAACTTCTACCGATCCCCAACTCGATCCGCGACGTAAAAAGGATAGTGGATCGCATAATATCACTCAATCGATTCATAGCCCGATTCGCAGAAAAGAACTTGCCATTTTTCAAAATCTTACGAAATATCAAGGATTTTGAATGGACTCCAGAATGCGACCAAGCTCTCGAGGATCTAAAGAAGTACCTGACCTCCCCACCTCTGCTTGCTAAACCAATCGATGGGGAAATCCTGTATTTATATCTAGCCGTGTCGAAGGAGACAATTAGCTCGGTACTGGTTACCGTTCGGGACCGGAAACATCTCCCTGTGTACTACGTGAGTAAAATTCTCCATGGACCAGAAGTTCGCTACCTCGAGATGGAAAAGTTTGCTCTCGCAGTAGTCCATACTTCCCGCAAGCTTCGACCATACTTCCAAGCACACCCTATCATTGTCCTCACCGATCAACCGCTGAAAACCGTCATGGACAAACCAAAAGTTTCGGGTCGACTCACAAAATGGGCGATCGAACTCGGACAGTTCGAAGTAACATATCGACCACGGGTGGCGTATCAAGCACAAATCTTAGCCGATTTCTTGGTCGAGAAAGACCCTCACTCGACAATAAAGGTTGATCAAACCATTTGGACCCTATCGGTCGATGGTTCCTCGACCGCTTCCGGGGGAGGGGCCGGGGTATCCCTCGCCAATGCGAATGGGCAACAGATCGAATACGCCATCGCCCTCGAATATCCTGCAACAAACAATGAGGCTGAGTACGAAGCTCTCTTATCAGGATTGAAAATTGCAAAAATGCAAAACATCGGAAAACTTCGAGTCCTGACCGATTCATAGTTGGTTGCCGGTCAAGTCACTGGCGAATATGAGGCTCGAGAGGAGTCTATGATCAAATATCTCGCCTTAGTCAAGAAGGTCATCTCCGGATTCGAAGAATTCGGAATTTCACAAGTTCCTCGAGAAGAGAACGTTCGAGCAGATGCACTTTCTAAATTTGCAAGCGGATCGCTAGGCACACAGGATTGGACCATAACCTTCATGGCATCATCTATTCGATCAATAGATCCTACTCCTTCCGAGATCCACCCCATCGACACAGTTGAGCCTTGTTGGCTCGATGATATAGTCTTATATCTGCACGATGGCACTTTACCCGAGGACTCGGTCGAAGCAAGAAGACTCAAGCAACGCGCACTAAGCTATGCGCTAGACCAAGAGGGTCGCTTGTACAAACGTTCAATCATCGGTCCGACAAAATGATGTCTCCGACCATCACAAGGTCGAGAAGTCTTAGCCGAAGTCCATGAAGGATCGTGTGGGAACCATGCCGGGGGGCGGTCATTAGCCCTGAAGGTATCTCGATCTGGATTCTTCTGGCCTACCCTATGCAAGGATGCACTCGAATTTGTGAGAAAGTGCGATCGTTGTCAGAGACATGCCAATTTGACCCATCAGCACCCTGCTGACATGATCCCGATCGAGTCATGCTGGCCTTTTGAGCAGTGGGGAATCGACATAATTGGCCCTTTTCCGATAGCAACTCGACAAAGGCAGTTCATCATTGTGGCGATCGATTATTTCTCTAAATGGGTCGAGGCTTTAGCAGCTGCAAAAATCACCTTTCATGCGCTACAAAACTTCCTTTGGAAACACATCATCACTCGATTTGGTGTACCTCGAGTCATAGTATGCGATAATGGACCCCAGTTTCGAAGTTCAAGTTTCAGAGCCTACTGTTCGGACTTCAAGATCAGCCAAAGGTTCACGTCGGTCGGACATCCTCAGGCTAATGGGCAGGTCGAGGTTACCAATCGAACCATCATACAGAATTTGTGTACGCGACTCGAAGCTATGAAGAGCCATTGGGTTGATGAACTTGAAGGTATCCTATGGGCATATCGAACTACCCCTCGAATCCCAACTGGTCAAACACCCTTTGCCATGGTGTATGGCTCGGAAGCCATGATTCTGGCCGAAATTATACATCAATCCCCTCGAGTGGCTCATTTTCACCACCACCGAAACGACGAGCTAAGAGCCTTTGATCTCGACACAATAAGCGAAACCAGAGAAAAAGGTAACATGAAGATGCAACAATATCGAACCACAACCGCTCGAGCCTTCAACAAAAACTTGCGACCACTTCACTTTCAAGTCGGAGATCTGGTCCTTAAAAAGGTTGAGGTCACTAAGCATGTGGGCAAGCTCGACGCTAACTGGGAAGGACCCTTCCGTGTTGTCGAGATAGGCAAGAATCGAGCGTATCATCTCGAAGATCTCGATGGACAGCTATTGCCTCGATCATGGAATGCTCACAACTTGAAGAAGTACTACTTGTAAACATATTTATGTAAATCTTCTGGTCGAAAAAGTAATAAAGTTTTCTTTTGTCTTTCGACGCTCGTGTTATTCGATCATATACTTGTGTTATACGACGCCCGTACCAATGTCTTATATGTCTCGAAAGATTAAAGCAGTTTGCCTCAACATCTTCTCGATCATAGCTATCGATTAACATGAAAAGCTAAACATCAAAGAATTCGAGAGAATACTTAAAAACAATCATTAAAACCCAGAAGAGAACTTACATAATATATTTAAAATAAATGCATCGATCACAACTTTTCGATCACACTCTTACAGATTTGGATTTTACGAACGGGAGCAACAAACGCTCGGATTCCTACCTATTTACAGATGAATCTCGAGCCAACAACTACAAAAGTCCGACCCCAACAGTCGAAACTTTGAAAATTGAATTCCACTCAGCAAAAGATTTCTGAGTACAGAGATAGGGCTAGTCCATTCTCTCCGACTCACTCCTCGGTTGCCTAGGGTCCGGTTCCCTCCTCGATCGGAACAATGGCCCCATCCCCAAAATATTCTGGGCACATGTCCTTCGGGTCGAACGAGGCGTCAAGATCGAGCTCATGGGTGACTATATCGTCTGGCTCTCCCGCCGCCCTAGATCGAGCCAACTTCACGGCGAAGCCAAACTCATCATCATGTTAGGAATAGTGCCCTAGAAAGCCGATTGTATATCCGCTTTGTGTTTTTCCTTATTGTAATCACAGACAATCTTTGAATGAAATAACGAATTGAGGCAACACTTCTTTACATGCTCTTGTTTGGTATGCGTATACTTTATCTGTGCATGTATGAGAACTCCCCTAATCCTGATGACTTTAGGACTCTACCATTTAGGTGAAATGGTTCATGAAACGAGCCCTATATCACATAAGTCATGATTAGTAAAATGCTCCAAGCCGATGAGTCCTACAGACAGTGGGAGTGTCAACCTGACTCCTCTAAGGCTTGCTAGTGGGATCACGCCCTTAAGAAGGACCACCTTGTTTCATGGAGGCGCAAAGTGTATAGTTGATACGTGCGTGATACATGAGGATGCTTACTTTAATAAGTAAGTTCACTGAGGTGCCCCGTGTGAGAACATTCCTAAATGGGAAAGGAAGTTTCTATTTCAGGAAATAGAAACTTCCAGATTAGGAAATATCTCACGAGTCATTGATGTGATTAATTGATCCTTAAGACTTGAGGTTCCTTGTCACTTTATGAGTTAACTCTGTAGTCTTAGGTATAAGCTTTAAAGGGTGTCGCCTTAGACAACTGATTCAAGGCTTATGCTGGGGCTGCACAAGTGATTCATGAAAGTGAATGAGAATCAAGAAAGGACCTACACTTGCATTTGCAAGGTGATCTCTTATTGTGTAAGTCATTCATATGCCATATGGAGTCCTTGGCCAAGACAGTAGATCAAGACATCAAGAAAAGGGTTTCTTGGATTGAGATCAAATGGATATGAAATGCACTTAGCTTTAAGACCGGATTATTAGGGTTCTGATTATTCCCTTGCCCTAGATCTTGGTTGAGAGATAGTAAGTAGGAGGATTGTATCTCACATGAATCAATGACTTAAAGGTTCTGTCGAATCCGAACATTCCAATTCAGCTAGGGCTTAAACACCTGTTGCTAGACTATGGTCGTTTAATCTGTGGACTGATTAATTAATTAAGGTCACTGCTAATTGAATTGAGAACCTAGAGGGTCACACACAACAACTTGGTTACATGAGTTGAGGCTTTAAAATGATTAAACGAGTTAATCGGGCCAAAGGGTTCCACACGTGTGGGTCACGTGCATGACACGTGTCCTTCATGGACACGTGTGCATGTGCGTGAATAATTATTTTGGTGATTAAATAATTAATTTGTTAATTATTTAATAGACTTTGGTTTAATTTTGAATTAAAAAGAAAGTCTTATTTTGGAGAAAAAAATAATCTAGTTAATTAATTATGAATTAATTAATTAGATAAAATAATTTATTTATTTTAAATAAATAAAGTATAAAATTATCCAAAAATAGTTTGGATATTTTTAGCTCTCTTGAAAGTTGATTTGAATTAGAATTCAAAGTCAAAGTCAAAATTACTTGATGATCAAGTAATAGGAGAGAGAGAGACCAAAATCCTAGCCCATTAAGGACTAGGAATTTCGGCACTCCCCTCTTTATAAATAGGAGAGCTCGAGCTCCTTATGGAGCTAATTGGAAATTCTTTTGGTTCATTTGTTGAACACCATCCTTTCTCCAAGATAAACGAAACCCTAGGTTAAGCCTAAACACTAACAAGAGAACTAGCATCCTTACTAGTTAGATTGTGATCAAGTTGGTGGACTATCTCTAGAGAGCTTCAAGTTAGAAGTTTGAAGATTCGAGCTTTACCAAGGAGAGGGGATCAAGCCGCGAGAAGAGCGTTCTTGGGTGGCTTGAAACGCTTCAAGAAAGAATAAAAGAAAAGTAAGTTTTCTATCTCTACGAATTTGGTTAAACGATTGCGAGTCCAAGGTCCTTTTGTTGGAAAAAAATTTTAAATTCCGCTGCTTTCTGATTCGTATTTTCCAACACATCATCCGAATTTGGCTCAGGAGTAGGAGGTCGAGTAACCGGGTCGATGGGCCGGGGTCATCTTGAAACAGGCCGACCTTTTCTTGATCATAATCCATCGGGAGGTATTTGGCCGCTTGCACTTGAGCCAGACACAAGTTGAAACCCTCATCGACGTCTTTGAAGCTTGCGATCGACACTGCCTTCTCGTAAGCTTTGGACTTCATGAACCTGTAAACGCCTCGACGCTCGAGGTCGTTCACGGATTCGGCCAGGCCCCTCTTGCATCAATCCAGGGCCAGCTTTGCACCTTTCCTTTCCCCCTCCGCTAAGCCGCGGGCCCTCGCGTCGGCTTCTTCTTGGATCGACCTCGCCACCCGTCCCTCGGACGTCTTCAGTTTCTTCTCGACCTCTGAGAGATTTTTGATAGCTTCCAAGAGATCGTGATCGAGCTTCTCCTTGTCCTTGTTGGCCTCAGCCAACTTCTTGTCCTTTTCCTCTAGCTCGATCCTCAACCTCTCGACCTGTTGCTCAGCTCTCGTCCTCAACTGCCGGTGGACCCATCCCCTCCGAGCCACCTGGAAGAAGTCCTGACCCATCTGCAAGGAATCATCGACCCTCAGTAACTTCGATCCAATACTTGAGAAAAACACAATTTTACAAGCATACTTACAGCAAAATACTTCTGGACCCACGACGCTTCGATCTCGTCATCGGAGAGCGCCATCCTTTCCTTGTGGTTGACTGTGGTCTGGATCGAACTGTAATCCTTGGGCGCAGTGCCGATCCGTCTGGGCTCACCTTTGTCGTTGACGCTCGAAAGGCCACAAGGAAAGTGGGGTTCCTCGAGGACCGGGTAGTCGAAGAACATCTTCTTCTCCTCGTCGCTGGGCTTCCACGGCACAGCGGTCCCCGATGAAGATCCAGTCGGAGGCCTTCGCACCCCTGATAAGTTACTGGCGACGTTTCGGGGAACGATGGCCCCCCGACCCTGGTTTGGAGGAGTTGAGAAATCTCCGGCCTGGACCTCGATGATCGGACCAAGCGTCGGTGGCATTAGGAGCATGGGGGGGTCTTCTCTCGACCTTTATTCTTGTCGGCTCAGACCCCTGACTTCGGTTGGCCTTTGGTTTTTTACTTTTTGGACTGGGGGACTTCCGGGTCTTCGACCCCCGAGGAGGCTCTTCCCCTTTTCTCAGGGGCATCACTCGTCCTCATCGAGAGGACCCTGGGAAGCGCATCGATCGTTGCGTCGGTCGCGGCCGCTATTTTCGCCTGGGTCGGCGGAGGCATTTTCTTCTTCTCGGCCGCCTTCTTGAGCTCGGCCATCTCCTTCCTCCTCGCGTTCAAAGCGGCCGACATGATGTATTGGTCTGCAATAAGAACTACACTCGATCACAGAGTTGTACAAAACAAAAGAAGAAAAAACAAACAAGACAGCAAAAACAAGTAGATATAACACTTCGAGGGATGCGTTCAAGATACCGGGGTCGAAATGGTTCCTGACTCCTGGTGCGAGCCCTAGCTCGATTAACAATTGTGGAGTGATCATATCTTCCGACTCCACACTTCCTAACATCCTTAGGGCTGCCATCAAAATGTTCGGCCAGCCCGGTGGCCCTCTCGGAAGATTCGCTCTAGGAACCCAGCTCCATCCCGGATATTTTAGACCGGGCCAACCCTTCTCGCACTCGATGAAAACAAACCTTTGTTTCCATCCTACCCCGTTCGATGAAGTTGGCGACCTAACGACCCGGTAGTTACTTTTCGATTGGAGTTGAATATATCCCGGGCCAGACTTCGAGGTCTCGGTCGTCAATCCCGCTTGAAAGATCTCGGAGAAGCAATATATGTTGGTTCCCATCCCCAGACACCTCAACAAAGCCCTCAGACCATTTACCATTACATAAGAGTTGGGCATCAACTGCAGAGGACTGATTCTAAGGGTGTTGAAAAAGTCGATCATCTCCTCGGAAATGGGCACCCTAAATCCATTCTTGACCGCCAAATAGTTGATCGCGATGCAATTCTCTGGCGGGTTAGTCATCCTATCTCCGACCTTGGGCCTTATCACTCGATAGCCCCCATACTCCGGAGCACCTCCAAATAGCCAATTTTGGATCTCCCCAAATTTCTCCTCCGATATTGAACAAGTAATAGCCCGAGGGTCCTTCACTAGTCGACCCTCTGGCTCGAGGTTTTCCACCTCCTCTTCTTCTAGTCGACCGGAAGTGGATGTCACCTCCCCCGATACCCGAGGTACAACTACCTCCCTTGATTCGACCTCGGGCAACGGTTCTGACACCTCCACGACCTCGACGCTCTCATCCCTCCCCTGGGGATTCGTCGACCTAGTTTCTACAGTGGCTCCCGAGTCCGATGTGGAACACGACCCTGCACTTGTATCCGCCACTTCCTTCCCCTTAGGGCCAGCCTCCGCTCGATTTGTTGACATCCTACAATGATAGAATCATGTTTTATTATTTAGCTCGGATACGAACAAATCGAGAGAGAGGAAGCCTTCGAAGAGGGAAGTGGTGCACCTCTCCCTCGAAGCGATCGAGAATAAAAATAAAAAAGCACAGAGAGAGAAGATCGAGCTAAAGATCGAGAGTATTACCTTTTGTTGTCTAAAAATGCGAAGATTGTCCTCTTCTACAACGAGCGACCCAGAAATTCGACACGCAAAAATGCTTAATCGATCGAAAATAGCTCGGAGCTCTCTTCTATTCTCACACGCAAAAGTAACAATTGAATTTACAGAGGGAACTATTTATAGGAGTGAAAATGGGCGGGAATCGAGAAGATGAAACGACGCAATGATTACAGCGGGTCCCACTCTTGGGATTTGAAACATCACTGCCACGTCAACCCTAGCAGATGATGTTTCGGGGGGCTTATGACGTGGCATGTACCCGCTGTCGAGTTGGGCCAATCACCTTGCTCCACGTGTGTGATCGAAGGTCATGTCCCGGTCGCGATTCAATCGGAGCTTACCTCTCGACCATCGCGCTCGAAGACCCATTTACCCCACATAAGTTACCGCGTAGATCGCCGACCTGCAGTCGGGCCTCCAGACCGCTACGGGCGACCCAAACCCCTCGACCGGCCAGCGCACTGTTCCACTGGCAGGAAAGTGGCCGACCACGCATTTAATGCACGGTCTTAATGGGACGTACACCTGTCAGCTCCCCACGCCAACACGTCGAGGCGGTAACTTCTCTCTCCTCACAGTATAAATAGTCCCTCCTCATTTATTGCACGGTAAGTTTTCCTACCTAACTCTGGTCACCACTCAATTATTTCGACCCTCTTCATCGAACCTGACTTGAGCGTCGGAGTACCAACCCGGGTTTCACACCCACCTTCCCCGAGTTGGTCTCGGAGCTTACGTTTTTCGACCCGTGCAGATTTCGAGTAGTCAGACGGCAACTTTTCCCCTTCAACAAATAGAGTGATCGTGTCGGACCTCTCGATCGGATCTCAAGCAGGGTTTTTGGCTCGATCATAGTTGATTTAATTTTGTTTTTAGCCTAGATATGATAAGAATGAAAATTGAAAAGTTCAATTTCTGCACCACCACAGTAGAAGTCATTAGATAGACTGATAGAGTGATAGACCATCGATCGAGTCGAACAGAAAAAATCCAATAATTAGCAAATTGCGAAGATTAAGTAAATACTTATACAGTAGACAACTAGCACGCACTATATGCGCCAAAGTGCCAAACCTAAAGCCTGTCGCGAATTATGCAATTCTTGAAAATCCCAATCTTTAATTCCTCCACACCCAGTTATTAATTTTTCCTAAAAAGCAGGTAATGGGTTTACAAGATTGTCCTCAATTTGTCCGCAAATCCACAGAACAAGCGAAGGGCAAAACAGATAAAAAGGCTCCCTCGCAGGCAATAAATCAAAACCCTTAGGACTGCACAACAATGGAGACCAGATTCTGAGGTAATTGAGGCTCAGAGGAAATAGATTGGAGGATTAAGGGAGGATTTGGATTTCCTCAAGGGTGGTTGCCCCTCGCTTTCAATCCCATGATTTTCCCCTCTCTTGTTCAGCCAAACAACCCTTACCGTGTGTATTTTACACACAGATAAGAAAGAGATGGATGGATAGATACATCTCTTCCACAAGAATCATCATGCATATATCTTCAGTTCTTTACATTTCTTTCTTTCTTCGTACATGCACTGCTATCTGCTTCCCAGTTTGCTAGTTATGATTATGATGATTAACAACAATAATAGACGGGGTTGAAGGAAGAGGCTGTGATGATATTTGAAGTAATTCCTCTGAGCAGGGGTAGAAGGAACCGACCCGTATCTTGGCGGGGCAACCCCTTTTGCAGCCATGGCGTGGTCGGATCCTCCTGCCCCATTACAGATCTGAGCCTCAATTCATGGTTCCTTCATGGAATGACTATACTACCCTCAATTCTTGGCTAAAAAGAAAAGCTGATCCTGGAAAAATGTGCTAAACCCAGGGGTAAAAATTGAATCTTGACGGCTATATAGTGATGTTTAAGGGGAAGGATTGACGGATTTGTGGGAAAGCTCAGAGAGAATGAGGGTTACAGTGAGAGAAGGGAGTTTTCAAAGGGTGGTTGCCCCTCTCTGTAAACCCTATGAATTCCTCCATTAAATCAGAAACCAACAGCCCTTGATGAATCGAAGCAAATGGCAGCTATTCAAGAAACTGAACCAAACATCCTCTTAAGTTGAACCCGTTGACATATATATCTATATCTATATATATATACACCTCTTAATCTATGCGTAGCGGCTGTGATGATAATTCTTGATTCTTCTGGGCAACGAGAGAAGCGACCCGTATCTTGGCGGGGCGACCCGGATGGCATTACGAGATGCAACCGGTGGTTTCGCAGCCATGGCGTGGTAGAATTCTCTGAGAAAATTTGTCTCCAAGGGACATCCGAAGTCTTTTTTAAGAAAATAACCCTCAATTTCTTTTTCCTTTTGCAAGTTTGGGATCATGACCCGATGGTGTTTGTTTGGGGCTGTGATGATATTTTAACTTGAATTCTTGTCTGGGCTGATGAATCGGGCTCTGAGAATTCCGACGCGTAGCTTGGCGGGGCGACCCGGGTGGCGTCGGCGGACGCAACCGGTGAGTTTGCAGCCATGGCGTGGTTCGCTTCTCTTTTGCCTGTTTATAAAGGTTCTGCAGATCTGAGCCTCTTCGATTTTGTATCGTCTTTCTATATTATTTATTTATATTTAGTTTTTGTAATTTCCAATTTCTAACTGTGATGAGTTTGGGATCTGTTTAATTTTATTGACGGAATGTTGCAATTCGTAATTCTTAATGCAATTTAACCCTTTACCTTGTGCTTATTATCACAACACTGATGGGAAGCCCTTTTTCAAGAAAGTAAACCAGTTGCTCCCCTCAAAATTTCAAATATACTTGCAAAAGATTAAGGTGGACGTGTAACTCTACGAATATGTTTTGTATGTTGGATGCTGATACATAATTATACGAGTAAAATTTAATTTATTGATATCTGAAATATTTAAAATATCTTCTTATAAAAAAATATTTTAATTAGATATTTAAAAAAATTAAATTCACTTAAACTTTTATTCTAATTTTATATTTTTAAAGCCAAAATGATCTTTTATATATTAATTAGGTTTAAATTAGTATTAATATTTTTAGGGAAAATATTATTTTTGGTCTCACACATTAAACCAAATCTAATTTTGGTCCCAATCATTACAGGGTTTTCAATTTTGGTCCCAAATATTACAAAAATTCTCAGCGTTAGTCCCCCGTTAACTCTTCCGTCATTTGACTAACGGTTAACCCAAAACTCCATTTAAAACACGTTAGTTTAGCCTTAAAACACGAATTTGGGGCAAAATGCTCACTTAGACCCTAAAATTATCTTCCAATCCCTTCAACCCCTTTTTCTTCTCATCGTTTTCTTCTCAATCGAAGCAAATGCAACATAAGTTATAGAGAAACGATTGCATTGGAACGCGTAGGAAAAGGTCAGAGACATGGCTTTGCGAGATTCAAGTCTAAACAAGGAGCCTCCTCCCTATTACCCGTAAGTTATTCCGATGCTCTTGTCTTGTTTGGTAAATTATGGACAATATTCTCATGGGAGGATCCATCCACACAAAAAAAATACCACAACCCCCAACAATGTTAAAGCAATTATAGAAGACATCTTCATTAATTCCCGTCGAAGAGCTCGCCGCGGTTGACATCTTCACTTCTCTCTAAGCTTCGCCGCTGATGATGAACAATGTGAGAATTGGGTGAGAATGAGATATTAGGGTTTAATAATGATGATTTTTGCCCTAAATTCGTGTTTTAAGGCTGAACTAACGTGTTTTAGACAGAGTTTTAGGTCAACCGTTAGTCAAAGGATGGAAGGGTTAATGGAGGACTAACGCTGAGAATTTTTGTAATATTTGAGACCAAAATTGAGAATCCCGTAATGATTGGGACCAAAATTAGATTTGGATTAATGTGTAGGACCAAAAATTATATTTTCCCATATTTTTATATTGACCACATATTTGTCTTATTTAACTAATTATCTTTTATTTATTTTTATTATTTAAAGCAATATTCTATTTGGTGTGGGCCTATTTGCTAATTAATTAAATGAGAAATAAAAGAAGATATTACGTCGTGAGAAGAGAAGAGGTTGAGAAAATGGAGGAAAGAAAGAGTCAACATAGAACGTGGTCGTTGATTTTGAATTCAAGAGAGTCCCCATATGCCTAAATCTTAGGGGAAGCTACAACCAACTTCTGAAGATATAAAAGAAGATAGAGAGAGAGGTTATTCAACTTAACCTACAGAAAGTCCACATTTCTAGAATTCTCTGAAGATTCATTCTTCGGTAAAAGAGTCCCAATAGTTCAGCAGTTTTCAACTTCCTTTTCCCTTTGTCATAATAGATTTCTCTATCCATTTTTCTCTAGATTATCATTTTATATCAATTATTGAGATTATCTTCCATAGTCTTTTCAACACTTATCTTTTCAACACTTATCTAGATTATCTTTTCAATTATTGAGATTATCTTCCGAAGTTGTGGCGGTGGTGGGAGGCGGCGTGAGAGGGTGGGTGGTGGGAGGCGGCGAGGTGGTGGCTTTGTGTTGTTGATTGGAAAACTCTTGCGTCAGGCGAGGGCCGCTAGGTGGTGGATCTGGCTGGATTTTCGCCTTTGGGCGATTGAAAGATGAAAGAATTGATTATGGCTCTACCTAAGGGACCTTTAGCGGGCTGAAACTGAAAATTGGAATGAGAATAAATTGGGCCTTAGGGTTTTATTTACCATATATATGCCTTCCACAGCTCGTAGCTCGCAAGTCGGCTCGTGAGCAAGGATAACTTTACAAAAATATAAAAATATACATAATATATATATTATATAGAGCTGTGGAAGGCATGTCTCGGGCTTCGGTCGTAGACTTCACGAGCCGAGCCATCGAACCCAAGCGTGAGCTTTAACCGAGCCAGCTTGCTAAGCTCGTGAGCTGACTCGTCTCGTTTACATCCCTAGGTACATCATCACGAGTGAGCTAAGTGTGCTTTTGAATTATTTATTTATGCGATTACGTGTTTATTTTGATGTTTAGATGCTTATTTGAATATTTGTTTGAAGTAATTGTTGAATTTGATTTGTGGAATTGAACGTTTTTGCCCCGTTTGATCCCTTTCTTGATTCGTTTGATCCCGTACTTGTTCTTGATATTTGTGACTACGTGATATGCATGAAATACGTGTGTTACGAACTCGATATTTATGGAACTTGTTTGCTTCTCTTGTTGCAATGTTCGTGGTTAGCTTTGAATCACTCAGTGTGACATGTGTAAGTGTTACACATCCATTGGAATTAGGTTGTAATTTGTTAAAGAACAATAGTTGAGGATGCAAATGTCGACTTTTTATAGTTTAGGATGAAAACTCCAAAAATCACAATAGTACATGATGTTCAAGATATTATCCCAAAATATTATCATACATATAAATAAAAAAATAATTTAGAGTCGAATTTTGACTAATTCATAAAGTAAATTTTAGTGTATTTATCTTTATTTTATAATTCAAAATGTCCAAAAGAAAATGCAAATGAGCGATGCATCGATCATAAAATCGAAGCGTCGACTCATTTAAAGAATCTGAAAGAAGAAAATCACTTATCCAGACCTTCATTCAGTAATCGACCAACGCCCGTTTCCTTTTCTGGCTCCGATTTTCCTCAATTAGTCAGAATTTGATTGAAAAAATATATTTCATTCAAATTCAAAACTACAAAACAAAAGGTTGCGAAAGATCGATGCATCAGTCAATTTGTCGAATCACCCTAAACCCAAAAATTGCATTAATCTACACCTCGATTATGCTGTCGAATCGTCGATAACATAATCGAGAACCCTCTCGTGAGGCTCCACTAGATGGAAAGTAAAGCTGGGATCCAAATATCGAGCTGCCCCAAGAGAATGTAACTCCCCTTGAGTCATTGTGCTTTGAATTTAACTTGTAGATTTCTCTATGGCTAGCATCCCCAAGCCCACCAGAAGTTTGGGTTCTCCTTGGCTTTTTGGATCTTCCTCTCGAAGAGCTGGGCGCTGCCAGAACTGCTATGTCCTGAGGATTCTGCCTCGAAGAGCTTATAGTCACTGGAGTGGTTGTGGCTTGCAGATTGGGCCTTGAAGAGCTTACCGCCGCAGGGGCTACCACGGTTTGATATCTAGACCTTGAAGTGCCTTCTGCCATTAGGACCATCGTGGCTTGGCGTTCAACAACATCTATATAGTAACACTCAGTCCAAATCTTCATCCTTTGAGTCTCCAAATAGATCTTCGAGAGTTTGGTGACGATAGTCAGGGGTGCGCTTGAAACTGTTAGAATCACCTATTTCACTCGTTTTTCTGGTGAGGTTGGCCGTCCTTTTGTTTGACATGGTGCAAAGATGGCTGGAATGTTATTGGAAACAAGTCCCAAGGGATGCCTACTCTAGTGTTAGTTACAAAAGGTTAGAAGAATATTGTAACAGCCCTAACCTGGGCCGAGTCGGGAGAGGTAAGTAAAGGGTTATTCAAGAAGCGTTTGCAATCTCGATCCTTATTTACTCTTTCATGCATTGCATTCTTATGTGACTTATGTGCTATAGTTTAATTAAAAGTTCGTAATTTAATTATTTCCTTTATCGAGCATGTATCTTGAAACTTTTCTCATAAGGATCTTAGAACTCTAGTATACATCCCTTCCAGCACCTAAAACCCCTTCATATATTTCAAAACCTATTCCTACAATTTTAGGTTAGAAATTACGAAAATACCCCTACAGCCCTAGAATTTTCCTACATTCCCCGAAGTACTTTTACCACCCAATATTGTGACCAAAAGAATCCTCACATTATTTCGAGGATCTTGACACTCTCCATGAACCATGATTCCCATCCTAACTCTAGTAGCATAAAAAACGGGCAAAACCCTAGCTTATATTTCGATCGTAAATAACTCTTTACTCATCTACTTTTCGATATTCAATATTATAGTCAAAACGACCCTTGAATTATTTTATGAATTTTCATACATTTACCAAAACTCGATTCCACCCATAGCATATTTTATAAATATTTTCCTTTTTAAAAATTGTCATTTTATTTTAAACAATTAGCTTTCATTCAACATTCGAAATTTTATTTAAAACGTTTCTTGAATTTTTCTCTAAAATATGATAATTTTTATAACCTTTAAACTTCATCATAGCTTCGTTTATATAATTTTCTCATGATTTTCATCATCTTTAATATTCATAGTTTATAAACGAAAACTCTAAATATTCCACATTTATAATCATAACGAAGCTTATTTTTCACTCGTTCTTTCATTAATTTACTACTTCAAGTTTTTACCTCTCGACTCTTAAATAAATTTTATATCATTTTATATTTATTTTTATCCAACATGACATCATCCATGACAACATAGCCTTCTAGAAAGTTTAAATAAATGAATATAATTTCTCCACATTTCCTACATAATTACCAAGCATATGTTTAAGTTATAAGACAACCACATCTCTTAAATAATTACCAAGCATTTGTTTGAATTAGGAGACATCCACATCTCCCTTAAACTCTTATAAATTGCTCAAAGACCCCTCATGACTACCTATAAATACCCCTCCACATTCATTTCCAAGAACACACCACAATCTCACTCTCTCTCCCTACCTCACGCCATCCTCTCTCTCTCTAAGGTATGAGACTTGTTCTTTTATTATTTCATGCTTTGTAATACATTCTTAGGGTGTTTATGAGTATAGCATTCTTAGGGAATTTTATTTTATGAAATATGTGCATAATTGTTAGTTTTAAATACAATGTGTGCACATTATGAAATTTTATTTAATTAAATGCATGAATTATGATATGATATAATGTGAGTATGTATTCAAATGATTATGATCTTGTTTGATTAAATTCATGCCTAGAATAACTTATTTAGAATTATTTTTCATAGAGAATTTATATATTTTGCTATATTATGCTTCAAATCTTATGTTATGAATATGAACATGATCTAATATACCTAATATGTCCTATGAATATAGAACATGTTCTTGATGTTCTTGAAGTATGTGTGTGTACCGTGTGCTAGTGTGTGTAAGTGTGTGTTTGATTTTGTGTTTAAAAATATTTAATCCCGTAAGGTTAAATAGTAACCGTTTTTCAATAGTAACTTTGACTTTTGACTTTAAATATGAACTTTGACTAATAATATCATGTAGTAATTTCAAGAATTAATATAGAATACAATTTGGGTTTTTTTTTAGAAAGGACTTTTATCTAACGATTTTAAAATCGGGGATTAAATAACGTTTTCAAAACCGGGTTCACTTTTATTAAAAATAAAACCTTAACTTGGATTCATGATTTGAATAAGAATTTCTTGGTTAATTCGGTTGTATGACTTTGGTATCAGTATGTTTTACAATAATATTTCAATTCTAAATTACCAATTTCCTGTACATTTACTGTTACTCCTTGTTACAACATGTTTTAATTGTGCTCATTCATGTACCACCTTAATATAGAAAGAACTTAGTTCTCTAAGTCCGTAGTAGTTCACTACTTTCAGGAACTAGGTCTGGACAGTGGAACCCTGAATACTTTACTTGATTTCATACTGTAGCAGGTGAGGTTAAAATATTTTCAACTGGGATCATGAGTCTACATATAAAATATTTTATTATTTATCCTAATAAGGATTCAGTCTTATTTTCCCTAATTATAGTATTATCCCCTTTCTGGAAAATATCTGATATACGGATGCCTATTATCCTATTATACAAAACAAAATCCTTGTTTAAGTATAAGTTACAAACATATCATACTCAAGTCCGTTTTGGCGAGTATTGATATAATGTAACTCCATTCTATATTTAAAATGCAAGATCTGTATCTGTTGGGCCCGGTGGTACGGTAGAACTAATAGCCGGGTGGCAAGGGCCATCGTCTATTACTATACCTGCCGCCAAATCTGATCTTAATGATGGTTTAACTGGAGGTTAGTTATTCCACATTAAGTGACGGGAAAGGTACGTCCCTCCCTCTGTCTGTATCTGGATCTCGAGGGGTTGCTCCCGACAGATCATGGAGGAAGAAGGCTGGATTGATTCTGTTATTTCTGATTTTGTTCTGTTTAAGGAGTAAAGGATGGAGAACGCCTACTTGCAGGGCATTAATACTTTATTGTCGTATGGTTCATATTTTCAAGAATCTGATACCCAATCCCTTATTTCCCTTTTTATCAAAATAAATATGAACCAAATATTTGTATTGATTATTATTTTACTGATTTCCAGTATAATACTATCAATCTATTATTTTATTAACAGTTTCAAACTCCAACTTTTATAGTCAAACACCTTTTTCAAATATACCTATACGTATATATGTAGTTCCAACTACCCCCTCACTTAGTCACTTTGACTAACCCTCGTACTTTATAAATCAGGGTTTCAGGTTCAACAGACGTTTACTAGAAGGTATCTTGAAGCCTAGTGTGTCTTTTCGTTTGGCATGACAGTTCAAGGTTCTTTAGAATAAGTTATGCTCACGAGCTTGTAATTACCTATACGGCCATTACATGGTCACTACCTTTGACATCTATACTATGCCATCACTGGCTTGTTTATTCCCCTATCATAGTTTCAAAAGTTTTAAATTATCAAAATTTCCGCTGCAATGGTTTAATACTCTGATATGGTATAGCACTGTCCGTTCGCCGGAGTGTTTCTCGGGTGGTAGGCCTCACATCCACTCAGGAGATGCTACGGTACGGGGTTGTAGTGTATAGGGGCGCTACAATTATGGTTAGTATAATATCTAAGAGGAGGCTTAAAAATATAAAAGTGGTTGAAGACTTGATCGCCGGAGCTCTAAGTGTGTGAAAAGTTGTTGAAAATGCAAAGTGTGAATAAGGAGATGACCTCCTATTTATAGGGAGATAAGTTGGTAAGATTTGGTAATAAATTCAAAAGGTGCCATCATTCCCACCTAAAAGATCGCACTACTTTAGTGAAACGTTGCACACGTTCCAGAGCAACGCGCGTCCTCCCCTATTTTCTTGCACCCAAGCGCCTCCTTTTAATTAATTACGCAGCCATCGACCGATCCTCGAGATTTAAAATTAATTCTACACACCACAATTGTGTTGCTGCAAAGTTTTTTTTTTTTTTTGGGGGGAGGGGGGGGAATGATTTGGTCCAAATATAATTTGGACATGCTATTGGTCCAAACCCCAGCCGGAGCATGACGCATGGATCCTCAGTCCCCTTCGGACCCACCAAAATTGCAAGATGAAAACCATGAAATAAATACATTATTCCCCTCGAGCCCTAAGAGGCTTGACACCACCAAGGTGTCCCTCGAAGCGGCTTGCCTGGCAACACACCCTCGAGCTCTAAGAGGCCTGACACCATTTAGGTGTCCTTTGAGCAGCTTATCCGGGAGCAAAACCAGGGATACAAAACTCTCTCAGAAGGGCTGCTTGTTGGAAAACACGAATCAGAAAAGCAGCAGAAATTTAAAATTTTTCCAACAAAAGGATCTTGGACTCGCAATCGTGTAACCAAATTCGTAGGGATTAGAAACTTACTTTCTTAATTAACTTTCTTGAAGCGTTTCAAGCCATCCAAGAACGGTCTTCTCGCGGCTTGATCCCCTCTCCTTGGTAAAGCTCGAATCGACAAACTTCTAACTTGAAGCTCTCTAGAGAAAGTCCACCAACTTGACTACAATCTAACTAGTAAGGATGCTAGTTCTCTAGTTAGTGTTTAGGCTTAACCTAGGGTTTAATTTATCTTGGAGAAAGGATAGTGTTCAACACATGAACCAAAAGAATTGCCAATTTTTTTCTCTAAGGGGAGCTCGAGCTCCCCTATATATAGGAGGGGAGTGGCCGAAATTCCTAGTCCTTATGGACTAAGGATTTGGTCCCTCTCTCCTATTACTTGATCATCAAGTAATTTTGACTTTGACTTTGAATTCAAATTCAAATCAACTTTCAAGAGAGCTAAAATATCCAAACTATTTTTGGATAATTTTATACTTTATTTATTTAAAATAAATAACTTATTTTATCTAATTAATTAATTCATAATTAATTAACTAGATTATTTTTCTCCAAAATAAGACTTTTTTTTAATTCAAAATTAAACCAAAGTCTATTAAATAATTAACAATGATAACGCCGGAAATTGGTCGCCTTTGAAAGCGTGTAATCGGCTTCGAATCTCTGACCAATCAATTAAGTGTGGGTTCTTTTACCAAATCCGATTGTTTGGATTGAAGGGAGTTGAGTCGAAAATTTGGCAGAGTTTCGGTATGTAATTTTTGTGTGTCCATTTTGGTAAAAGAAATGATATTTATACTCTCAGTTGGAGTAGGCTCGAGCTCGATCTGACTTAGTGGGCGCGAGAATTGCGGACCACGTACTTAGATCGTGGGGTGATTGGCGAGTGGGGACAACCATCGACGTTGAGCTTGTGCTAAGCGCTTAAGGGGCGAGTGCTTGCTCACTGAGCACTTACAAGCCGAGGGCTTCCCTTAGCCAATTCTTAGAGATTATTTCAAGCACTTACGAGCTGAACCCTTGATAGAACGAGGGCTTGCCTTAGCCAATTTTAAGGGATATACTAAGCACTTGCGAGGTGAGCACTTGGTATGACGAGCTCTTGCCTTAGCCGATTTTAAGGGATATACTAAGCACTTACGAGGTGAGCACTTGGTATGACGAGCCCTTGCCTTAGCCAATTTTAGGAATACGAGGATCACGGATAGTCTAAAATACGAGGAGGTTACTTAGTCATTTTTCGGTACTATCATTTGCCCCCCCGCTCCTCGAGTACGAGGCGTGCGAGGTGCTCGTGGAGCGAGAATGTCGAGTCCTAAAATTTCAAAATTTCTAAGCGTTTTTCGCGTCGTTCGTTACCGTATTATTTCGTATTTTAGTGTTTTGACTTTTCAAAGATTTTCAACTAGGGTTTTAGCTTTTCACTATAGTAATTTTGAATTTCAATTTACCGCAGGTACTGTTCATACTTCTCCCAAGAGCTGCTCGGAAATTTCTTGTCCTAAGCCAGGACTCAAAACTTCACCTGCATAGTGGTAGCGCCGGTGGACAGGCCCGTTCATCGCCGGTCGTGTGCCTGTTTTCCGATGACTTTCTCGTTGTTCTAAGATCGTCGGTGACTTGTTCATCTTCAAAGCTTTGGATATTCAGTTGCTGCCATTTGTTTCAAAGCTGTGCCGGCAAATTCCCATTTACAGATCTGTTATCTGCCCAGGCCGAGGTCGCGTATAGCTGCGCTCTTGAGTGCCGACGACTCGTGTCGTCTTCTCCGGCGAGATTTTGGTGGGTTTTGAGGAGTCATCAGTTAATTTTCAGTAACTCACCTATCACTCGGTTGGGTTTAAATTGCACGATTTTTCGGTGAGCTTGGCGCAGGGTTGGCGTGATCTTCGACTAGTTTGGAGGGACCAGATCTGCACAATTTCCTGGCGAGATTTGCAGATCTCCGACGATCCACTCGCAACTTAGAAGCCGCAGGCCATTCGCTTAGGATTCCCGACGGTGGTTGCCTAGATCTGGTGAGTTTTCCTCGAGATTTTTCAGAATCTGGAGTTTTGTTTTGCTCCATAATTTTAGCCATAATGGTTTTCGATATCTCTGTCTTTCAGAGGTGATGTCTTCGACCGCATTTCAGTTCCATGTGGAGATCCCCAAATTCATTTTCTTACCTTCACGCTGTAATGATTACCATCATTATTGCTGAATAAATAATGTATAAGCTAAAGTATTTTTTGAAGATTCATGCAGATTTCTGAGTGTGGGATATTAGTGGCGGTCCCCACTTCACTTGTCTGTTGGGAGAAAATGGAAAAGGTTTGTTAAATTTCCTTATGTATTCCATTTGCAAATTCTTTGGTATGCTCCGACATTGAATGAAAAGTCTTGTTCCTTCAATTTTGTGCAGCTGCAATGGGTCAGTTGACTCGAGTTTAAGGAATTTGCTTGATTCTGGATAATACGACAGAGTTCCCCTTCTGCCGAGCTGTCCGACTTTTCGACTTGAGGGAGTGAGATTGCTTGAATCTTGGTTTGGAAAATAGGGCTGTTAGGATCTGCTTGAAAAACGAGGGGTGCTGCTCGAATTTTTAATAATATTGAGGTAACTCCCGAACTCTCTCCCTGAGTTAATTTCCTCGAATTACTTGGATTGGATTTTGTATGTCGAGATGTTTTCCGTACCACAATCCCTATTCGTCGGGTTGGAGTAGTGAAGTTGATATGAGTGACGAGCGGGGCGCTCGGGTTGATGGAGCAGTTGAAAGTTCAATTGTTGGTGTCGAGGCCGTCGAGGCCGAGGTGGATAACGCCATAGAGGCGGCGAATGAGGCCATCGGGGCTGATTGTACCGTGTCTAAGAGGAGAGGGGTTTGCTTCAACCCGTCCGAAATGTCGTCGAACATAAGTGATTCGGAATTTGACGAGCTAAGGAGTTTGTTTCATATTCCAGACTTCTTTGAGATTATACGACCATTGCCTCACGAGAGGATTACCTCACCGCCTGAGGGCACTATAGTGGTATATACCGATGCATTTACTTGCGGTTTTCGACTCCCGATTGGGCCCGACGTGCTTGAGTTATATAAGGCGACGGGGGTTAGTCTGAGCCAATTGGCGCCCAAGCTTATATAAGGCGACGGGGGTTAGTCTGAGCCAATTGGCGCCCAAGCTGTATGTGATAATCCATTGTTTCCTCGTGATCATGGCGTGTTTGGGAGAGGTACCCTCGGCTGCGAATTTTGCAAAACTTTATAGGACTCAACGGTCCAGTCGATCGGCTGCCGATGGGGCAGATGCTGGATACCTTTGTATCACGCCTCAGAGTGATGCTCCTCGTTTAGATGCTGACACTCTGTATGACAGGACTTGGAAGAGTCGGTTTGTATTCATTAGAAATACGAGGGGCGGTTCGTGGGGTGTGCCCGAGAAGTGGGTTATTCCTGGAAAACGAGCTAAGAAAGCTCGAGTGGGATCTGTCGAAGATGAGTCGAGTGCAATCTCAAGTGACTCGATAAAGACGTGGAAAGAATTGGGGTGTTTATCTGTCGTTAAACTGTTGGCTGAGCGAAATCTTTCTTGGGCCGGTATATCTCCCGTTTCGATTGGCTCCGAGCCGTTAGGTAGCTTTATTATCTTACAGCTTCGACTCTTATCTCTTTTCTGTTGTTATACTCCAGCTTTTGAGTTCGAAAATTCTAAGTATCCTGTTCGTGCTAATGTGCTTGTTTTGCGCTTTCCAGGCATCGACGACTTGATGAATGCTCAGGTGGAACTTGCGCTTGCTCAGGCGGTTCGAGGGAACAAGGTCGTTCGGTGCAAGCCCAGGAAAAGAAAGCGGGCCTCTTCGGATCAACAACATCCCAACTCTGAACGCGCATTGGAGCCGATCCAAGAAGAACCTATAGAACTGGCCCCCCTTGTCGGTGATAACGACGGACAATCTGATCCTCCCGTGCCTTCTCCAGCTAATCTTGTTGCCGAGGGGTCCCACACTACGCACCCTAGATTGAATAATCTTGTGGAAGAGAGGTGCTTGAATCATCGTGCTAGGGACGTCGAAGTGATTGTCGCTTTGGATAATTTTCTGCCTTCTACGAGCGTGCCGACAGCATCGGGCACCTCTACACCTTTGAGGGGTGGAGCTAGTAGAGGAGAGTCGCCTGACAATCAAGATTTGGTGGAAGCTTCCGACTCAGACAACGAGAATCAGCTGCCCGTTCATGACCAGCCCCGCGAGGTGCAAAGACTTTCTGATGCGATATTTAACTCGGAGCAGCTAGAGCACGATCTCCGGCGCTTGGGGCAAGTCGATTTTCAAACCAACCAGCTAGCTATGAGAGAGGGTGTCACGGTAGTTTCATACTTAGTCTTTTTGTCATTTCGTTTTTTATACTTATGTCGATATGGAGTAACACGCTGAGCCCTTATACTTGGTGTATTTTCAGGATCTTATGCTGAGGATCGAGCACTCCTCTCGCTTAGCTTCTTGGTATAGTAGCAGGAAAGTCATGTATAAGCAGCTATATAAGGGAGCCAAGACCGATCTCGATGCACAAACTAAGGCTTCTGGGAGCCTTCGAGGCAGGTTCGAGAAGGCGAGAGAAACTATCCAGACACAAAAGAGTCAGTGTTCGAGGACCCAAGCGCTTCAAGACCAGGTGTTGGAGCTTAAGAAGGTGATCGAGGAGATGAAGGAGAAGTCGACGAGCGACGATCGCCTATTGGTTTTATCCAAGGAAAGACTCGACAGGAGTGAGAAGGCGCGCTTGGAACTAAACGTGAGGCTCGAGGAAAGCGAGAGAGAGCGTATGGAGTTGAGCGCGAAGCTTGAGGAGTGCGAGCTTGCCTCCTCTGCTCGAACTCGTTCGGATGTAGTCGAGGGGGTGAAGCGCTTCATGAGGAGTCCCGCATTCGATGTTGTTTGTGCTCTCAACAATGCTGATGGATTCCAGGCTGCTTTTGATCGTGCATATAACCAGCTTAACCACTTGGGAGCCATTCATGAAGATGCCGAGATTGATGAGATCGGTCTTGATAGGGACGACGAAATGAGGCCAATACTTGGCCGCGTGGGCGGACAGGATTCGACCTCAGGGGGTGCTAATGACGATGAGTTTGGGTTCGCCATTGCTGAGATTCATGTCATAGATGCTGAGAGGAATGCTGCTCAGCCTGGGGGCGACCATGTTCAAATTGAAAGAGGGGCTCAAGACGAGCGCGAGTTGGTCGAGGCTCGAGGCGAGCGCGAGTTGGCCGAGGCTCGAGGCGAGCGCGGGGAAGTCGAGGCTCGAAGCGAGCGCGAAGACGAGAGTGTCATGGTCGAGACGACCGAATGGGCGGACGGCAACTATCAATGTACCGAGGATGACATCAGAGGTGCCGAGCAGATCACTGGCGATGTTATTGATCACATTGACGTAGATGCTCCTTAGGATGCTTTGTTTACTTCTTTTGCATTTGATGTAGTTGGGGACATTCATAGCGTAGTCTGTTTTGCTTTTGTTTTGGAAGGGAGCCCCTCGAATTTGCTATGTTGAGGGCCCCTTGAACTTTGTAAAGCCATTGGAATGAAATGCAAGATATGTGCGCAACAAACTAATTTGAATACATGTATGTTTGTACTTAGCTTTTTATACATGTATTTGAAGATGTATGCAATTTGTATGAAAAATATCTAAGTATTGTGATCAAACTTTGTCATGTAACTCATATAATTTATATTGGGTAACGGAAATTTGGCTAAGTGTTGTGCTTCAACGTTGTATATTTGAACCTTGTTACCAAATTTTTGAGAATTTTGTATCGAAGGGGCTTGGCTCCCCCCCTCGAGTAGGCTTCTTGAGCCGAGGTCATACTATAAGAAAAATTTGTCGGGTATTCAAATACGAGATAAAACGAGCAAAGTTGCGAGGTCTTCGCTTTTCATTGAATCAAACTGAACTGAACGCTTGTGCAAATACAAATGTCTTTCTTTCCTAACATAAGCTGAATGCAAACTAAACTGAATGTCAAAGAAAAAGAACATCATACTTAGAATAAAATGCAACAGATCTTACGCGTAGAACTTTTTCAAGTTGATCGCGTTCCAAGGCCTAGGCAGGGGCTTATTCTCCGCATCCGCCAAGCGATAAGCATTGTTGGCGAGCGCTTCGATCACCTTGTACGGACCCTCCCAATTCGGCTGGAGCTTGCCGACGTGTTGGGAAACTTCAACTTTTCTAAGCACCAAGTCTCCAAGTTGGAAGTTTCGCGGATTGACGCCTTTGTTATAGTGCTTGGCCATTGTTGCCTGATAACGCTTCATGTTTTGCCAAGCTCTAATCCGCTTTTCCTCGAGACAGTCGAGTTCGAGCGCTCTGTTATCCTCATTGGTAAGCGGAGCAAAGTATGCGACCCGAGCGGTCTCGTGGAGAATCTCAACTGGTAGAACCGCCTCAACTCCGTAAACAAGCGAGAAGGGGCTCTCCTTCGTGGCGGTTCGAGGGGATGTTCGGTATGCCCAAAGAACACGAGGAAGCTCCTCGGCCCATTTGGTCCTTTTCCCGTCGAGGACGGTCTTCAGATTCTTCAAGATGATTCGATTAGTCACTTCGGCTTGCCCATTTGATTGTGGATTGCCGACCGAGGAGAACCGTTGTTCAATCCCAAGCCCATAACACCAATCTACTGTTCGCTTGCTGATGAACTGGAGCCCGTTGTCCGAGACGAGGACTCTGGGTACTCCAAAGCGATAAACGATGTTTTTCCATATGAAGTCCTGAATAATAGAGTCAGTGATCTTTGCAACAGGTTCAGCCTCGACCCACTTCGTGAAGTATTCAACTGCTACAATCGCATACAGCTTTTGAGCCTTTGCTAATGGGAATGGCCCAATGATATCGATTCCCCATTGGTCGAAGGGCCATGAGATCTCGTGACTCACCATTTCCGCAGCTGGTTGGTGGAGAACATTCCCGAACTTCTAACACTGAGGGCATTTGCGAGCGTAGTCAATGGCGTCAGCGAGCAGGGTTAGCCAGAAGAAACCTGCCCGGGCTATCTTTTTTGCGAGCGCTCATCCCCCATTATGATTCCCACAAGTGCTTTCTTCTTGGCCAGAATGAATATGTTTGAGCACTTCCTCGGTTTGTGATGGACGAAGGCATCTCTGGTCAGGCCCAAAGAATGACTTGCGAAATAATCTTCCATCTTCATCCAAAGTGTACCGGGTGGAGCGGTACCTTATCTGTCGAGCCTGAGTTCGATCCGAGGGGAGTATTCCATCCCTGAGAAAGATCACCAAAGGGTCGAGCCAACATGGCTCGGCTGGATCGAGGGAGAACACTTCTTTGCGACCTTCCAAGGCGATCGCGGGATCCTTCGCGGTTAGGAAAGTGATTGCATGATCCGAGGTGCCTTGCATACTATTTTCGAATTTGGACAAGGCGTCCGCCCTTTGATTTTTCTCCCTCGGTATTTGGGAAAGACTGAAGGCTTTGAACCGAGCACGGAGTTCGTTGACCTTCTGCAAATACTGGATCATGGTTTCTTCCTTCGCTTCATACGAGCCCTCCACTTGGATTGCCACGAGTTGGGAATAATAAATACCGCCAGATGTTGTATTCCCCTTCGTATCGCCAAGTTGAGCCCGGCCAAGAGAGCCTCATATTCCGCCTCGTTGTTCGTGGCTCGCCATTCAAGTCTTATAGCAAAATCAAGCTCTTGACCATCCGAACTCCTTAGTGAGATCCCTGCTCCACCTCCTCCGTTTGTCGAGGAACCATCGACATGGAGGGTCCATGGGAGTGCAACCTCTGCTGGGACGATCTCGTTGGGAAGATCACTTCGCTCCAACAAGAAATCTGCTAACACTTGGGCTTGTTGAGCAACTCTTGGTTGATAGGCGACCTCGAACTGCCCAAGTTCGATCGCCCACTTTACAAGTCTCCCCGAAACGTCCGGCTTGCTCAACACTTGCCTCAATGGTTGATCCGTTAAAACAACTATGGAGTGGGATTGGAAGTAGGGCTTCAACTTCCTCGATGTATGCACAAGGGCAAGCGCGAACTTCTCAATCTCCAAATAGTTTAACTCTGGTCCGTGGAGCACTTTACTCAAGTAATATACCGGCAAATGTTTCCGCTCGCGCACGACCACCACTACCGAACTGATTGCTTCTGACGAGACCGCGAGATACACACACAATGTTTCTCCTTTGTTGGGTTTTGCCAGAAGAGGAGCTGATGTGAGGTACGCCTTGAGACTAGCGAGGGCCTCATCGCACTCCTTCGTCCATTTGAATTGTTTCATGTTCCTTAGAATTTTGAAGAATGGAAGGCTCCGATCAGCCGAGCGTGATATAAACCTGTTGAGCGAAATGATTCGCCCAAAGAGCACTTGAACTTTCTTGATCGAATCTGGAGGTTGGATCGCTTGAATGGCTTCGATCTTATCCGGATTTGCCTCAATTCCACGCTGGCTAACTACATAGCCCAAGAACTTTTCTCCTTCAACGCCAAATGTGACTAGCGAGGGCCTCATCGCACTCCTTCGTCCATTTGAACTGTTTCATGTTCCTTAGAATTTTGAAGAATGGAAGGCTCCGATCAGCCGAGCGTGATATAAACCTGTTGAGCGAAATGATTCGCCCAAAGAGCACTTGAACTTTCTTGATCGAATCTGGAGGTTGGATCACTTGAATGGCTTCGATCTTATCCGGATTTGCCTCAATTCCACACTGGCTAACTACATAGCCCAAGAACTTTCCTATCTGGAGGTTGGATCGCTTGAATGGCTTCGATCTTATCCGGATTTGCCTCAATTCCACATTGGCTAACTACATAGCCCAAGAACTTTCCTCCTTCAACGCCAAATGTGCACTTGCTCGAGTTGAGCTTCGCGTTGAGCTTCATTCCGTATTTTCTCAGAATCGAGAAGGTTCCTTTAAGTTGTACCAAGTGGTCGGATGCCTTAAAACTTTTAGTGATCATGTCATCGACATACACCTCCATAGTGTCGCCGATCTCAGAAGCAAACATCCGGTTCACTAGCCTTTGATAAGTCGCGCCCGCATTCTTGAGGCCGAACGGCATAACTTTGAAGCAATATATTCCGTTCACAACTACGAAGGCTGTTTTCGCTCGATCCTCGGGAGCCATGAAAATCTGATAATAACCCTGGAACGCATCCATCATACTCATGAGTTCGCACCCAGCTGTGGAGTCAACGAGCTGGTCTATCCGAGGAAGTGGATAGGGATCCTTAGGGCATGCCTTGTTCAGATCCGTAAAATCATTGCACATACGCCATTTGCCATTTGCCTTAGGAACGAGGACAACATTATACAACCATTCTGGAAATTGGATAGGCTCAATGTAATCCGCGTCAAGTAGTCTATTCACCTCCTCGTCGATAATCGTGTTCCGTTCATTCCCTAACTTCCTTGCTTTTTTTCGGACGGGCTTCACAGAAGGATCGACGTTGAGTTGATGCACAATCACGTTTGGATCGATCCCTTTGAAGTCCAAGGGCTTCCAGGCGAATATGTCTGTATTTTCGCGTAGGAAATCAATTAACATGACTTGTTCTTTTCCTTTGAGTTGAGCCCCAACCTTAGTTGTTTTCGAACTATCACCCGGGATGAGCTCGATCTCTTTGAAATCTCCGGTGGGCTTCAGTCTCGTTTCCTTGGGCGCAATTTGTCGAGCCTCTAACTTACGTTTTTTAGGATGAGGAATCCCCTCCATATCAGGCATTTCGTCTTCCTCTTCATGAGCCGCTTCCAACGGTTTCGGAGTTTCATGAATCGGCTTAGGCTTCACAGTTGAGAGCATGTAGCACTCCCAAGCCTCTTTAATTGACAATTTACTTCTCCGATTCCGTTGGGAGTTGGAAACTTCATCTTGCGGTGGAATGTTGAATGAATGGCTTTAAACTTCGCAAGAGCGGGTCTCCCAAGGATCACGTTATATGGGAGGTTAACCTCGACCACCGTATAGATCAATGGGACCGTGGCTCTTCTTGGGGCGCCACCTAAGGAGCTCGCCAATCTTACTTGGCCGAGCGGGTCTAACTCTGATCCGCCAAAGCCGATGAGAGGGGTCTCTACGGCATCCAGCGTGACATCATTTCCACATAACTTTTTGAAGGTGGAAAGTGGTAAGACGTTCACCGAGCTGCCACTATCTACCAGTACCCTTTTGACTTGGGTGTTGTAGATGTCGACATTGATTACCATTGGACAATGCGGGCACTCACCATCCTCGTCGACTACGACATTATCAAAATCTCGATCTGTAAAACCCAGGACCTCGCCTTTCTCAATATGGAGGATGTGTTGAGCAGGAGTGTTAGGCTCTTGGCTAAATCGGTGCCCTGCTTTCTTTCGCGAGGTCTTGGTATCACCATTTGTTGGTCCTCCGGAAATCATATTAACCACTCCACGAATGGGCATGTTATCATCAAGTGCTTGCTTAGTGCCTTTACTCGCTCGTCGACCGCGCTGAAGGCTGCACGAGCGCGAACGAGACGTGCAAGGACTGCGCGAACGAGAGCGTGTTCTGCCTCCTCGCCCTTTATGATGTCGATCCATGGACTTAACAAATTCTGATAGTTTGCCACCAGCTACCAAACATTGGATCTCCTTCTCCAAGCTGATGCACTCATCTATATCGTGTCCATTCTGTTGGTGGAACGCACAATACTTGTTGGAACGGGAGTTTTTCTCGCTTTGGGGCATCGGACGAGGCTTTCTGAAGATCTTTGAGCCGGCAACGTTCAAGATCTCGGAGTTGCGTTTGGTAAGTTCTGTTGGGTATAAATTGCTTTTGTTGATTCTTTTTATTATTCTGCTTTCCATTTATATCTTGTAGGAATGGTGACGGTAAGTTCCAGTCAATCTCCAAGATTGGTGGACCAAAGGATCAAATCTTCAATCACATTATTCTAGGAGAACCTTCAGCAATCAAAGCAACATCCTACATGGCAAGAAGTAACTTCCAAACGGCTAGTATGTTCAAAATCTCATTATATAAAAGAAGACCTCAAGGCAGCAAGATAACAAGTCTTTTTGGCCCTTCTGAGCAAGACTAAAGCATTAGTGCATTCATACGAATCCGAGTGGTTCAGTTGTATTTTTGTTAGAATCCGAGTGATTCAGTGTTTTGTGAGACTTTGCTCTCTAGTTTGCACAGTTTGTATTCTCTGGAACCATCTTCTGTTAGTTCCAGAGATAAGGTATTATCTTCCTTAGTGTGTGTAGGTGAGATTGATAAGTGCGTGAGACTTATTTATCTCATCGTGTGTTGGTGTAAGAGATCACAAGGTATTTCTTGTAATCTCCAAGTACTTAATTTAAGCATCTTTGAAAACTCCCAAGCTCACAACTTGGGGACAGGAGTAGGCTTGCCGAACCTGTATAAATCGCACGTGTTACTTTTATTTCTGCCGTATATTCCATTCTTACAGTTTTTAAGGTTCTAATTAAGCAACTGGAACTATCGCTACTGTGTATCAATTGGTACCAGAGCAGGTTTTTTCTCAAAAAACAAAGGTTTAATCACCTTTTCGATCCAAATCCGCTGTTAAATGGAATATTTTGCTGAAGCCCCCTCACACACACGTGCACCACTTTTTGATGGTACTAATTACTCTACTTGGAAGAATCGCATGGAAGAATTTTTCATGGGACTTGATTTCAAACTTTGGAAAATTGTCACCAAAGGTCCAGAGATCCCAATGAAAGAAGTTAACGGACTACAGGTTCCAAAAGAGATGGATGAACTTGATGAGAAGGATGAAAAAGCCTGGTCACTAAATGCACGAGCAAAAAATATCCTTTCAGTAGCACTAACCAAAGAGGAATACAACCGAGTCTCAACCTGCAAAACAGCTAAGGAGATGTGGGATATGCTACAAATCACCCACGAAGGAACTGAACAAGTCCGAGAAGAACGAGTGGCAATTCTAACCACTCAATACGAAGCATTCCAGATGATTCCAGGAGAAACCATCAGCCAAATGCACACCCGATTCACAGCCCTTGTCAATCAAATGTGTGCCTTAGGAGAACCTCTGTCTGAGGGACAACAAGTCCGGAAGATCCTACGATCCCTTCCCAAGGAATGGACACCCAAAGTCACTGCCATCACTGAAGCCAAAAAGCTAAGTACTCTTACAATTGCTGAACTCATTGGTTCCTTAATTTCTCATGAACTCACCCTCCTGAATAAGGGAGATAAAGTAGATGTCCAGAAAAATATTGCCTTCTCAGCAGACAATAGCCTCAACCTTGAGGATCAAACCGATGATGAGTTGGTACTCCTATCAAGAAGAATCAGGGAAATTGCTTCAAATCGGAACAGAAACCGAAGGTTCCAGCAGCCACAAAACAACAACTTTCAATCCAACCATTCAACTCAGCAGTTCCAGAATCACAATGCTCAGTCATCCAACTCATCCCAGCAGTTCCAGAACAACAGAGTTGTATGTCATGAATGCAGGAAACCAGGGCACATTCGACCGAACTGTCCACTACTGAAAAAGCAACAGGAGAACGAGAATAGGCAAAGCTCTTATCTTGCTAACTGGGATCTCGAAAGTGAAAGGTATCTGTTTGACACTGAGGAGGATTGCATTGCTCTCATGGCGTATAATCAAGTAAGCTCCTCTTGCTCCTCTCTAAACGAAAACAATGACTTTGAAGGCATAAATGTAGAAAATTTGCTTGAAACTTGTTCAAATCGGATTGAAAATCTCCTTATTAGGAATAAAAAACTAGAAGAAATTTTGTTGAATACCATTAAAGAAAAACAAGACATGGAGGGTAGATTACTTCAAGCCATCGATCAATTAAAAATAGAAAAAGAGTTTTTGGAAAAAGAAAATGAGCACATATCCTTAGAACATTCACGTCTCAGTGAAATTATACACAAGATGGACAATGGTAAGAAAAAACAAAGGCACTTTCCTAGAAAAAGATGCTATAACTGTGGAAAACTCGGTCACATTCAATATGCATGTCACAGTTCCAGAAGCACAAAAATTAAACAAATCTGGGTTCCAAAAGCTGGACAGATGGTTCCAGAAGCACACACTGCACTACACTCTAACAAAGAAGGACCCAAGAACTATTGGGTACCTAAAACCAAATGACATTTACAGGAAATAACCTCTGGAGCATCCGGGAACAAAAAGTGGATTCTCGACAGTGGATGCTCTCGACACATGACAGGTGACAAGACCAATTTTTCTGAAATTCAGGCTTATGAAGGAGGTAATGTTGTATTTGCTGATAATACCAAGGGTAAGATAATTGGTAAAGGGGTCATTGGTACTAAAACTGGTCAGTGCATCGAAAAAGTTTGGCTTGTTGAGGGTCTGGAACACAACCTTATAAGCATTAGCCAACTATGCGACAGTGGATATGAAGTTAAGTTCAGTTCATCCAAATGTTACATTATGAAAAATGGTGAAGTAATTTTCTCTGCTAATAGGGAGAGAAACATCTATTCTTTTCTTACGCAAGATTTGTCTAACCAAAAAGTTGAGTGTTTAGCCGTATCAGATGATTCAAGTTGGACTTGGCACAGAAGAATGGGTCATGTCAACATGGATCTCATCTCCCATTTAACCAAAAAGGAATTAGTCAAAGGCATTCCCCAGCTTAAATTCGTCAAAGATAAGCCCTGCACAGCATGCCAAGTAGGGAAGCAAGTTCGTTCCAGCTTCAAGATAAAGGACAATGTATCCACCAGCAGGCCTCTGGAACTACTGCATCTCGACCTTTTTGGACCAATGAGGACGCAATCCATGGGAGGTAAACGTTACGCTTTCGTTGTTGTTGATGACTTCTCCAGATATACCTGGGTACTTTTTCTTGCGCACAAAAATGAAGCTATAAACTCCTTCATACCTCTTGTCAAAAGAATTCAAAATGATAAAAATCTGAGTGTTAAACGTATTCGCAGTGACCACGGCACTGAATTCGATGAAAAGAAATTTACCAGTTTTTGTGAGGAAAATGGCTACTTTCATGAATATTCAGCTCCCAAAACCCCCCAACAAAACGGGGTTGTGGAAAGGAAAAATCGCATTTTGCAAGAAATGGCTCGCACCATGATAAATGAGTTTGATTTGCCAAAATCCTTTTGGGGGGAAGCTGTTAATACTGCTTGTTATATTTCGAATAGAGTTTTTCTCAGACCTCTCATCAAGAAAACCCCTTACGAACTATGGCATGGTAGAACACCCAACATTTCTTACTTTCACGTCTTTGGTTGCAAATGCTACATTCTTAATGACAAAGATAACTTGGGAAAGTTTGACTCTAAATCTGATGAGGGTATTTTTGTGGGTTATTCAACTCATAGCAAGGCATACCGAGTTTTTAACAAACGCAAAAGAATTGTACAAGAATCAGTGCACGTTATATTTGATGAGACTGACCCGGTAGCCAAGGACACCTTGAGCATTGAAATTTCAGGTTACCCAGCCCCCACAGAAGAAGTTCCAGACGCTCCCGTGGAAGTTCCAGAAGCAATAGAAAACAAAGATTCCAGTTCCGTAAAGGAAGAACACACAAGGAAATTCAAACACGCATCCAGCCATCCTCTCGACAATGTCATTGGGGATATCAACACTAAAATGATGACACGATCTCAACGCATGACCGAAAATAACGCTAGCAGTAGTCATCAAGCACTCATCTCCATGATTGAACCCAAGAACATCAACGAAGCCCTTCAAGATGAATCATGGGTATCTGCCATGAAGGAAGAGCTCAGGCAATTTGACAAATGCAGGGTCTGGAATCTGGTTGAAAAACCGAAAACTCACTCAGTCATTGGAACCAGATGGGTATTTCGAAATAAACTAGATGAAACAGGTAAAGTCACTCGAAACAAGGCCAGGCTTGTAGCCAAAGGGTACAGTCAACAAGAAGGTATCGATTTCGATGAGACCTTCGCTCCCGTAGCCAGGTTGGAATCTATTAGAATGTTACTTGCTTTTTCTTGCCTCAAGAACTTCACTCTTTACCAAATGGATGTCAAAAACGCCTTTTTAAACGGATCCATTAGTGAAGAAGTGTATGTTCAACAACCCCCTGGGTTTGAGGATCATAATCAACCCGATCATGTTTATAAACTGAACAAGGCACTCTATGGGCTTAAAAAAGCCCCCCGTGCATGGTATGATTGTCTCAAAAACTATCTCTTGCTGAATCATTTCAATATTGGAACTGTTGACACAACTCTTTTTGTCAAAAATAAAGATAAGGATCTTCTTGTCGTACAAATTTATGTCGATGATATTATCTTCGGAAGCACTAACAGTGTTCTCTGTCAAGAATTCTCTGATTGTATGCAACAGGAATTTGAGATGAGCCTCATGGGCGAACTAACATACTTTCTCGGGCTGCAAATCAGTCAACAAAGGAAAGGGATCTTTGTGGGACAAGGAAAATACACCAAAGAGATATTAGACAAGTTCCAGATGAGTGACTGCAAACCCGCACCTACTCCCATGAGTCCTTCAACCAAACTGGAACCAGATCCTGAAGGAAAGGAAGTTCCAGAAAAGTTATACCGAGGAATGATTGGAAATCTACTGTACTTAACAGCAAGCAGACCGGATATACTCTTTGCCACAACACTTTGTGCCCGCTTCCAATCTGCACCAAAAGAATCCCATCTCAAAGCAGTCAAACGCATCATCCGGTACTTGAAAGGAACGACAGATTTTGGTCTCTGGTACCAAAAGACTGACACCATGAATCTTGTTGGGTTCTCGGACGCAGACTACGCTGGGTGTGTCATTGATAGGAAAAGTACCAGTGGGTCCTGTCAGCTTCTCAACAACTGTCTCGTCAGCTGGTCCAGCAAAAAACAAACTATTGTGGCTCTATCAACCACAGAAGCTGAATATATGGCTCTGGGTAGCTGTTGTGCACAATTACTTTGGATGAAGAGGACGCTTTTGGATTTTGGTCTTCACTTTTCTAAAATTCCTCTGTACTGTGACAATACCAGTGCCATCTGCATATCAAAAAACCCAGTTTTTCATGCCAAGACGAAACACATTGAAATCAAGCACCACTTCCTTCGTGACCATATCCAGAAAAATGAAGTTGAGATTTTTTATGTTAAAACTCAAGAGCAATTGGCTGATATCTTCACGAAACCTCTTCTGGAAGACCAATTTTGCAATCTACGGTCCAAATTGGGAATTCTCTCTTCCATATCCACTGCATGATTTATTTTTAGCAAGTTCCAGTTTATCGCTTTTTTCTCTTTTTTTTGCATCAATTTCTCTGCACAACATTCATTGCATCTTGAACATATTTACTCGATTACTTTTTATGTGTCTCTCTCTCTCCAGGAAAATGAATCGACACTTCAAGGGATATATTGTGCATTCTTCCCAAATTGTTGCCATTCACTCTCTTCCCTTAGAACTCTCATCCCAAACATGACCAAGAGAAAAACCCTAGCCGTCACTCCCGCTAACCCTCGTCGTTCCCGACGAAAGGGGTCTCAAGCCACGCCGGAGATTTCGTACCTGTTCGCAGAATCTGATGAAGAGCTCTCCGCTGAGATTATGACGGCGGCGGACTCTCTCCACACTCCGGCAAAAGCTCGGCCGCCTCCGTCCTCCATTGATGCACTACCCAGCACCCTAAAGTTTCACGGTGAGGCGGAAGAAACGCTCTACAAAAGGTTTTTTCAGACTCTGGAGGTAAATCGGGGTAGATCTGTAGATTTCAACAGTCTTCCTCCCTCGCCTGCCCTAGACAAACTCAAAGCGGTTGGGCTGGACACTGTGCTCGCGATCCATGTTCCTGCTTTTCCGCCTCTGGTAAAACTCTTCTATGCTAATGCTATTTTTTCCGAGAATATTGAGACGAAGGAAATTTCTGTTGAATCTACTGTTCTGGGTCGGACTGTAAGGTTTTCTTCTGACAGTTTGAATGCGTTTTTTAAAATTCCTAGTGGTGGTGAGAAGTTTTTTGGATTTGGAAAGTGGGCTGATGTTGAAAAGTTGAAAGATGCAAGGAAAATTTTCTGGCCGGAAGGCTCTAAAGTTGATCTGGGAAAGGGTGAAGGGTTGCATACTCTCAAAACTGTGGAAATGTTCTTTTTACTCAAAATTATCAACATGACTCTCTTGTCTGCCCCTGTTCTTAGTGGAAATCACTCCACTAACATGTCTTATATCTCTGCTTACCTGCTTTACAAAATCTACAATTGCGAGTCGCTTGATTTCGGGTATTTCTTTCTCAAGAATATTCAGCATTACTTTATCAATCACAAAGCCAATTTGCCTTATGGTATGTTGATCTCCCATCTCCTTGGGGTTGCTGGGGTCCCACTCTGCAAAGAGTATGTGGAGAAGGACAAATGCAGCAAGGTCATTGACCTGAAAAGCTTAGCCAAGATGCAGGTTCATGTGACCGAGAATGGGGTCTGGTACAGGGGTCCTAAGCTTGCCAACTCACCTGATCCACCTTCTACGTCGTCAGGGGCTCAACAACCATCACAGGAACTCCTCCTTGCAGAAATCACCTGGCTCCGCTCTCAGCTAACTGCCATGGAAGCTCGCATGACATCTAAGCTCTCTACACTGCAGAATTCCCTCCAGGTCATCAGCTCCGCTATGCCTTTTGTTGCTGAAGGGGGAGGAGAAGTCGAAGTCAAAGCAGATGCAGACACAACTGACAACATTCTGCCTTAAGGGGCCAGCCTTAGGGGCCAGCCTTAGCTTTTGTTTTTCGCACTTCCCTGAACTTTTTTTGTCTCTTAAAACTCTTATTTGGGTCAGTAACTCTTTAAAAACCATATACTCTTGGTTCCAGTGCATTACATGTTATACAGGCTCTTTGACAGGGGGAGTTGCTGCATCTAAGTCTTCATCTCCTATTGGCAGGGGGAGACTTGCCTCCTGTGCATATTTTCTCATCAACAAAAGGGGGGAGAATGTTGGGTATAAATTGCTTTTGTTGATTCTTTTTATTATTCTACTTTCCATTTATATCTTGCAGGAATGGTGACGGTAAGTTCCAGTCAATCTCCAAGATTGGTGGACCAAAGGATCAAATCTTCAATCACATTATTCTAGGAGAACCTTCAGCAATCAAAGCAACAACCTACATGGCAAGAAGTAACTTCCAAACGGCTAGTATGTTCAAAATCTCATTATATAAAAGAAGACCTCAAGGCAGCAAGATAACAAGTCTTTTTGGCCCTTCTGAGCAAGACTAAAGCATTAGTGCATTCATACGAATCCGAGTGGTTCAGTTGTATTTGTGTTAGAATCCGAGTGATTCAGTGTTTTGTGAGACTTTGCTCTCTAGTTTGCACAGTTTGTATTCTCTGGAACCATCTTCTGTTAGTTCCAGAGATAAGGTATTATCTTCCTTAGTGTGTGTAGGTGAGATTGATAAGTGCGTGAGACTTATTTATCTCATCGTGTGTTGGTGTAAGAGATTACAAGGTATTTCTTGTAATCTCCAAGTACTTAATTTAAACATCTTTGAAAACTCCCAAGCTCACAACTTGGGGACAGGAGTAGGCTTGCCGAACCTGTATAAATCGCACGTGTTACTTTTATTTCTGCCGTATATTCCATTCTTACAGTTTTTAAGGTTCTAATTAAGCAACTGGAACTATCGCTACTGTGTATCAAGTTCAACTCGTGGTCCCCCCGGGAGGGGTCCTGCTCGTCGTTCTCTGCGCTCCTCCCTATTTGAGCTTCTTGATAGTCTATCCTAGATATTTGAGCTTCTTGATAGTCTATCCTGGATATTTGAGCTTCTCGATAGTCTATCCTGGACACGCGCTCGTTTCATGCGAGCCATGTCTTCCTGCTCCATGTACTCGCCTGCTATCCTCCGGAGATGTATCATGTCCTTAGGTCTTTAACGAGCAATAGCATCTCCACATTCTGTACTGATCTTGGAGTTATTCAGCCCTTGGCAAACCGCTTGCCTCAAGAAGTCGCCAGACGTACTTTCAACCTTGGTTAGTTCAGCACCAAAACGAGCAAAGAATTCCCTTAGAGTTTCATTGGGACCTTGCTCCACATTCCAAAGGTACGTGGTAGGCAACTTGGTCTCCTTCAGAGGGCTAAAATGGCTATCGAATTGTTCATACAAGTCATCAATACTCCAAATCGAGCCCGGGGGAAGTCGCTTGAACCAATCATAGGCTGTTCCTGAGAGCGAAGTAACGAAGATTTTGCACCAGAAGTCCAATGAATGTTCATACAAATGCATGAGGTGATCGAAGGCTGTTAAATGCTCCTCGGGATCACTCGTACCATCATAGCGAGGAACGTTGGTGGGAACCTTAGAATTTCCTGCTCGCGCCATCAATATCTCTTCGCAAAGTGGTGAGGCTCGCTTAGCCCTCGATCTTCGAGGTCGTCTATTCCTCCGACGAGGGGAGAGTCCGATAGGTCTCTCCCGATCGCCTTGTACTGGGCGACGTCGGGGCTTATCGACCACTTCCTCATCCCGACACCGATGATGAACTTCCTCGTCTCGCCGTCGCGCATGTCGATGATGGACCTCTTCTTGGTCACCAACGTGAGACCCTTCCACGACCTTGCTCAGGGCAGCACGTAAGTTCTGGTTCTCCTCTTCTAACTGAGTGAGACGGTCATTCTCTTTCTCCCCTACCCGAGTTTTTGAATGTTGAGCGGGATTGAGAGAATCCGGTTCCTCCTCGTCTCCCACCATAGTCTGTTTCCCATCGCGCCGCACAAACGGGACTTGGTCATCACCGTCCGGAGGTGGGATAGGGTCTCTCACTCGGCTCGGTCCCGCTACCGTTGGATTTGCCCCGGTACGAACGGGTGGGGGATCCGTTCGAACGGGCGGTTCCTCTTGTAGCGGCCGGTTGGCCGTGCGCTCTGCTCCGCTCATCATGACGGTAGTGCGAGGTGGAGCAATGGTGGCCTGGACTCCTCCGATCTGGGCTTGCGTTCCACCCTGAAGCCCCCATACCGGGTTAAACAACAATGGGTTCAGCAGCAGCGGGTTTATGCCTGCCGGAATGTTTAAGTTTTGATTCATTTCGGTGCCGAGGGCTTGCAAGGAGTGGACGGGCAGACTGAAGTCCACGGTGGCTCCAGTTCGATTTTTCTTATACGGGAACGCAGGTGACAAGCGGCGCAACACGTCAATGTTCGCCTGAGTTACTCGGGTTGGGGATAGTCGCGGCGGCAAACTAGAGCTGCGCTCGTCACGACTTCTAGTTTCAGATCCTGTCATCTTCCAAACGAAAATAAAGAGAATAACCTTGGAAAAAGATTGGGAAATCCTGTGGTTTCCCACAGACGGCGCCAAACTGATAACGCCGGAAATTGGTCGCCTTTGAAAGCGTGTAATCGGCTTCGAATCTCCGACGAATCAATTAAGTGTGGGTTCTTTTACCAAATCCGATTGTTTGGATTGAAGGGAGTTGAGTCGAAAATTTGGCAGAGTTTCGGTATGTAATTTTTGCGTGTCCATTTTGGTAAAAGAAATGATATTTATACTCTCAGTTGGAGTAGGCTCGAGCTCGATCTGACTTAGTGGGCGCGAGAATTGCGGACCACGTACTTAGATCGTGGGGTGATTGGCGAGTGGGGACAACCGTCGACGTTGAGCTTGTGCTAAGCGCTTAAGGGGCGAGTGCTTGCTCGCTGAGCACTTACAAGCCGAGGGTTTCCCTTAGCCAATTCTTAGAGATTATGTCAAGCACTTACGAGCTGAACCCTTGATAGAACGAGGGCTTGCCTTAGCCAATTTTAAGGGATATACTAAGCACTTGCGAGGTGAGCACTTGGTATGACGAGCTCTTGCCTTAGCCGATTTTAAGGGATATACTAAGCACTTACGAGGTGAGCACTTGGTATGACGAGCCCTTGCCTTAGCCAATTTTAGGAATACGAGGATCACGGATAGTCTAAAATACGAGGAGGTTACTTAGTCATTTTTCGGTACTATCAAACAAATTAATTATTTAATATATAATTAAATAATCACGTGTGGCACACGTGTCCTAATGACACGTGACCCACACGTGTGGAACCCTCTAGGCCCGATTAACTCGTTTAATCATTTTCAAGCCTTAACTCATGTAACCAAGTTGTTGTGTGTGACCCTCTAGGTTCTCAATTCAATTAGCAGCGACCCCAATTAATTAATTAGTCCACAGATTAAACGACCATAGTCTAGCAATAGGTGTTTAACCCCTAGCTGAATTGGAATGTTCAGATTCGACAGAACCTTTAAGTCATTGATTAATGTGAGATACAATCCTCCTACTTACTATCTCTCAACCAAGATCTAGGGTAAGGGAATAATCAGAACCCTAATAATCCGGTCTTAAAGCTAAGTGCATTTCATATCCATTTGATCTCAATCCAAGAAACCCTTTTCTTGATGTCTTGATCTACTGTCTTGGCCAAGGACTCCATATGGCATATGAATGACTTACACAATAAGAGATCACCTTGCAAATGCAAGTGTAGGTCCTTTCTTGATTCTCATTCACTTTCATGAATCACTTGTGCAGCCCCACCATAAGACTTGAATCAGTTGTCTAAGGCGACACCCTTTAAAGCTTATACCTAAGACTACAGAGTTAACTCATAAAGTGACATGGAACCTCAAGTCTAAGGATCAATTAATCACATCAATGACTCGTGAGATATTTCCTAATCTGGAAGTTTCCATTTCCTGAAATAGAAACTTTCTTTCCCATTTAGGAATGTTCTCACACGGGGCACCTTAGTGAACTTACTTATTAAAGTAAGCACCCTCATGTATCACGCACGTATCAACTATACACTTTGCACCTACATGAAACAAGGTGGTCTTTCTTAAGGGCGTGATCTCACAAGCAAGCCTTAGAGGAGTCAGGTTGACACTCCCACTGTCGGTAGGACTCATCATCTTGGAGTATTTTACTAATCATGACTTATGTTATATAGGGCTCGCTTCATGAACCATTTCACCTAAATGGTAGAGTCCTAAAGTCATCAGGATTAGGGGAGTTCTCATACATGCACAGATAAAGTAAACGCATACCAAACAAGAGCATATAAAGAAGTGTTGCCTCAATTCGTTATTTCATTCAAAGATTGTCTGTGATTACAATAAGGAAAAGTACAAAGCGGATATTCAATCGGCTTTCTAGGGTACTATTCCTAACACTGCTGGCTGTGCCCCTCGGTGACTGCCTTAGTACCTTCTGACACCCCGTACGTGAACGTTCCCCTGTTACGAACACCTTTTCGGCTACTTTTGCAGGTCTATGGGTGCTTTTCCTCAAATGTTCCTCCATTGGGCCACGCGTCTAGTGCAACATCCCTTGTACTTGCCTAGCCAAGAATTACTCAAAGGCTCGTGCCTTGTTCCCATATAAACTACAGTGATCTCCACTCATAAGTAAGCTATCCTTAAGCAACTTCGTCACTTTATCTCTCCCTAACTCACTTAAATTTTCATATTAGATTTACTGACTTGAGGGTAGGAGAGTCAAACTGGGATATCCCCCATATTCCTCAGATTGACTTTCTAACATCTCTTGTGTAGCATATCAGGACGAACCCAAATTCCGCCCGGATACGTGATTTTCATCAATTCGAGTGTAGTTTTCATCTGTTTCCCATAACCTATAAATTTTGAGTGATATTTTAGTGACTCTTGTATCATGCAACATCTATGTATCTCATTTAATGTTTTTTTTTAATTAATTTTCTTATTTTTCGTAATTTATATCGATTTTGTTGTTTTCTATATTGATCCATTTTTATCATTTAATTTTCTTTTTAAAATCTCTATTTTTTATCTTATTTTATTAATTTTGATTTATATATGTATCTAGTTTGATTTTTTTTCTTATTTTTATGAAAAATGAGAAATATGTAATTTTTTAATTAAAATTGAAATTTTGGTACGTGTAATTCAAGCAACGTACGAGGTTTTCTTTGTTTAGTTTTATAAAATACAGAATTTTTTATATTAATTTTTAAAATTTAAGATTTAGTATGTTAAATAGGGAGTGTGGTGTGCAAAAAGCTCGACTGGAAAGTTCAATATATGCACCACCAAAACAGAAGTCATTAGATAGACTATCACGCAATAATTAGCAAATTGTGAAGATTAAGTACATACAGTTGACAACTAGCACGCAATATATGAACCAAACTAAAGCCTCTCTTCACGAATTTTGCAATTCTTGAAAATCCCAATATTTAATTCTTCCACAGTCCACACCCCGTTATTAATTAAATGGGTTACGAGATTGCCCTCAATTTGTCCGCAAACCGATGTACAAGCGAGGGCAAAACAGAGAAAAAGGCTCCGTCGCAGGCAATAAATCAAAACCCTTTTTGACTGCTCAACAATGGAGATCAGATTGAGAGGGGATCGAGGCTCAGAGGAAATGGATATGACGGTAAAGGGAGGATTTTGGATTTCCTCAAGGGTGGTTGCCCCTCCCTTTCAATCCCATGAGTTTCCCCTCTTTTTCACCAACAACCCTTACCCTGTGTATTTTACACACAGACAAGAAAGAGATGCATATATAGATGGATATATAGATACATCTCTTCCACAAGAATCATCATTGTTACCATTACATTCCTTTCTTTCTTGGTACATGAAATGCTGCTTTTGCTTTGATGTATCTACTTCCCAGTTTGCTAGCTATGATTATGATCATTAGGAAGAGGCTGTGATGATATTCCAAGTAATTCCTCTGAGCAGGGGCATCAGGAAATCGACCCGTATCTTGGCGGGGCAACCCGTTTTGCAGCCATGGCGTGGTCGGATCCTCTTGCCCCGTTACAGATCTGAGCCTCAATTCATCCTTTCTTTTTGGAATGACTGTACTACCCTCAATTGTTGGCTAAAAAGAAAAGCTGATCCTGGAAAAACGTGCTAATACCAGGGGTAAAAATTGAATCTTGATGGCTATATAGTGATGTTAAAGGGCAAGAATTGATGGATTTGTGGGAAAAGCTCAGAAGAGAAGAATGAGGGTTACAGTGAGAAGGGAGTTTTCCAAGGGTGGTTGCCCCTCTCTGTAAATCCTATGAATTCCTCCATTAAATCAAAAAAACCAACAGCCCTTGATGAATTGCAGCAACAGCAGTAGCTCTTAAAGAAGCTTAGCCAAATATATCCTCTTAAAGTCAGACCCGTAGACAGCCCTAAGTTTTCAAAACCGGACTGGACATGTCTATCTCTCTCTCTCTATATATATATATATATTTATTTATTTATACCTCTCTCGGGCTGCATAGTGATAGAGGCTGTGATGATGATTCTTGATTTCTTCTGAGCAAATGAATGTGGGCAACAAGAGAAATAGACCCGTATCTTGGCGGGGCGACCCGGATGGCATCATGAGATGCAACCGGTGGTTCTGCAGCCATGGCGGGGTAGAATTCTCTGTTGCCTCATCACTTTACCCACAGATCTGAGCCTCAGTTTCAGTTTTCCTATTGTCTCGCGATTTCTTCATTTTATTTTCATTATTATTTTCTTGGTAGCCATTTGCATTTTGTTTATTAATGGGGCCTTTGAAGGTTCTGACAGAATTTAATTAATTATGGACATCTTAGGAATGGAAATATTAATAAGAAATAAATACATTTTCTTTATTTCTTTGATTAAAAACCAAACTATGAAATAAGAACTCAAAACAATGAAGTACAAAAACGGTGGTCGTGCCGGAGTGGTTATCGGGCATGACTAGAAATCATGTGGGCTCTGCCCGCGCAGGTTCGAATCCTGCCGACCACGATTTTTTTTTTACTCGTTTTAGTTAAGATATAGTTAATTAAACCTCAAAAAAAAAAAAAAAAAAAAAATCCCTAAATTGGATAGGATAGTTTTAAATTTTGATGATGTTAGTAAAAATATTTGTGAAATTTCGAAATTAATCCTATTAATTTTGATCAAATTTTTATTATCGATTATGTTTTTGGGGTTCATTGTAATTTAGTAAATTAAAATTGAGGTTACAATAATTTTATATGTTAAATTTTTAATTAGATTGTTGAGTTGAAATTAACCGTTGCAACGACTACTTCCATATCTAATATGACCTAATTTTTATAATTTGAAATCTATAAATATTAAGTTTCATAAATAATACACAAACCAATAGTTAATTTCTCCCATGGTTTCAAGTAATCGAGCATTAAAATTCCGGAATAAGAAGTGTCGAACGTGTAGGTACCTTGATAGTTGTATAATTTTCACATGTCCTACTCAATATTTATAGGTTTTAAATTATGAAAGTAACGGTCTTATTAGGCATGAAATTAGCCGTTGCAACAATTAATTTCAATTGAAAATTTTGATTGAAAATTTAACATAAAAAGTTGCACATAACCCCCATTTTAATTTACTAAATTACAATGAACCCCCTAAGTATATGATTGGTAATACAAATTTGATTGAAGTTAATAGGATTAATTTCGGACTTTCATAAATGTTTGGGGGAATTACATTTAGCTCCCCTGAGGTTTGCCATAATTACAAATCAATCCCTCTTGTTTCGAAAATTATATACAGGTCCCTAAAAACACTGTTTCATTTGAGGTCCCTGGACGCCGTTAGGGTTCCGTTAATTTTGACAGGACTACATAGTTCAGGAACTTTTTTTGTAATATTTTTCGGAAATTTACATAGTTCAGGGACTTTTTTGTAATATTTTTTGGAAATTCAAATGTCAAAATTAACGGAACCCTAACGGCGTCCAAGGATCTCAAATGAAACAGTGTTTTTAGGGACCTATATATAAATTTAAAAATAATAGGGACTGATTTGTAATTAGAGCAAACCTCAAGGGACTTAAATGTAATTCCCCCTAAATATTTTTATTGACACCATCAAATTTTTAACCATTTTGGGGGGTTAAGTGTAATAAATAAACTCCAAGGGGATATGTCTATAATTATATTTAAAAGTGGGATACCAACTATAATTATTCTATCTTATTTGGGGTAAAGTGTAATTAATCCTAAAAATATTTAAAAATGATTGTTTTTGTCAAATGAGGGGCAAAATAGGAAATTAAGCCTGCGCTCCTCACCCATATACTCCGTAGATTGAGCCAAGAATCAAAGTCATCAGCTCAGAAGAGGGAAGAATGAGGGTTACAGAGAGACTTGGGGATTTCTTCAAGGGTGGTTGCCCTCTCTCTCTACCTCCATGATTTCTCTCTCGCAAAATCAACAGCCCTTAAACAAAGTTGAAAAGGGAAATATGTACACTTCAATCCAGAAATTAATTGTCTGTGTGTTTGTTTGTGGAAATTGCATTTTTGGTCCCATAGTATACGCCTACTACTTCGATCTTTTGCCTGCCTGTCTTAATATCATGATCCCATAATGTCCGATTGAGGCTGTGATGATATTTTCACTTGATTCCTTCTCTGGGCTGATGAATCGGGATCTGAGAAATCCGACACGTAGCTTGGCAGGGCGACCCCGGATGGCGTCGGCCGACGCAACCGGTGAGTTCGCAGCCATGGCGTGGTTCGCTTCTCTTTTGCCTGTTTACAAAGTTTTGCAGATCTGAGCCTCATTGATTTTGTGTTGTCTTTCTATATTATTTATTTTTGTTTAGTTTTTGTGATTTTTTCCAATTTCTAATTGTGATGGGTTTGGTTTGGGATCTGTTTAATTTTACTGATGCAGTGTTGCAAATTTGTAATGATGCTTAATGCAACTTAAACATTGTGCTTATCGAAACTGATAGGATAGCGAGCCCTTTATCAAGAAAGTAAAACCTGTTACTCCCAGCAAAATGTACAAAAATACTGTCAAGAAAATATGATGCACTTGAATGGTTGAAGTGACTAAACGATCCAGGGCAATAATCTGGTTTTGAATTTCTCAAGGGTCATTGTCCAAGATAACAATTTGATTTTGAATTTCTATGTGATTTGGGAGGTGTGTTTAATAAAATAAAAACAGAAGAAGAAATATGATGCACATATAACTCTTGTGTATCATGTATATAAAATTTTCGAAATATATTTTGTGGTGATGTGTTGGATATTATTTTTTAGTGTCACCCACAAGAAGAATCTGTGAGGTTTTTATGTTTTGGACACGAATTTGGTAAATTTTGAAAAGAATCAATGTCAGTGTGTCCATATTTCTGTGCATTCTAATCAGGAACATGAAGCCCATGGCGTGGGATTGAATAATTATAATATTTCTGTGCATTATAATATATTTTATTCATAATTTGGGAATTTTTACACCTATATGTGCCGTACCGTGGGATTGAATAATTCCCATTTGTATTTACTTTGATAAAAATATAACATAACTTACCTTTCAAATTTTAAAAAGTTACAAATAAATCCATTTTGATATGGTCCGTAAAATTATTATTAAAATAACTATATTTTATCGTTAATTAGTTTTTCATTTACTAATCAAAAAATAATAAAGTTTTCATGAATATTAATATCAAATGTATTGTGTGTTGATTCTTAAAAAAATTTCATAAATTATAAACTTCATAAATTATTTGTATGTTATTTGAAACAATATGTGAAAAACTAATTAGTTATAAAATATAATTATTTTAAGAATAATTCTATTTCTTTTTAAAAAAAGAATAATTTTGTTTAAACCCTAACAAAATAAATTTATTTATAATTTTATAAACTTAAAAGGATAGGTTATATGATATTTTTATCAGCATTGTAATTACCTAATCTAGGAAATGCATAGATGTAAATTAATTTAATTTTTTATAATAAAGAACATTTAATGACCATAATACCCTCCCCTCGTGCACATCGCCCTTTTCGTCTCAGAGCTTTAATTTCTGGTTGTTGGAAAGTGTACTCTCACTGCCCTCCTGTCTGCCATCCAAACACTTCCCGAGGCCCGTAAGTAATACCAGAGTCAAAGCAGGGGCAAATAAGGAAAGAGACAACAAACACCACCAACATATATTGAATGGCCATCTGCTGTTAAGCAACAAAGAAGCAAAATCATGTTCATGATGCTCAGAAAGGGATGAATGAGGGTTTCAGTGAGATTACATGTGGGAATTCTCAAGGGTTGTTGCCCCTCACTGTATTTACCCCATGATTTCTTCGCATTGAAACAAAATTCAACAGCCCTTGCAACAAGAACAATAACAACCACAAAAACAAGAAAGATTGTTTTGTTCTGATCTTCAAAGCAACAACTGTTTCCATTTTCCATGACTGCCAATCATCACATCACTCTGCTCAGAGCCATATATCTATACTTATTATATTTTGCGTAATGGGGCTGTGATGATGATTGCTTGATATTCTTTCTGAGCTTTATGAATTTGGGCGTTTAGAGAAACCCACCCGTATCTTGGCGGGGCGACCCGGATGGGTTCTGCAGCCATGGCGTGGTGGCTCTCTATTTGCCCACTTTGCTTCAGCAGTAGCTCTGAGCCTCTTTACACTTCATCTTGAAATGATTTCGAAGATTTTGGATTCTTTTTATGAACTCTGTTTCTTTAATTGTTGATCTTTTTATTAGTCACTTTTGGTGATTGTTCTTCAATGAATTTGCTATGGTTTTACATTGTTTTCATTTCAGTTTCTTGATCAATTCTGGAAGTATCATCGCATTCAACTCATTTGCATCATGATGTGTAGAATGAGTGCAGGAACCCGGAATTGGTACTTCTTATTCACAAACTAAAAACATTGAATCATATAATGTCCAAGAACAACATCTGTGTTTACGGACTTTGAAAAACTTGGATTACCCTTTTTTCAGAAAAAAAGACTTGGGTTACAATTTACACGCCTAGCCTAAAAATCACTACAAAGTGGAAAGTAAAAACTTGGATTACAATTTACACATCTAGCCTAAAAATCACTAAGAAGTGGAACAGTGATGTACATATCTTCAGCATCTAGGTAGTATACATTATGGTGGGATATTCGACTTTTTCAAACATTAGGAATTTGTCGTCCTCGTATTCTCAAAAAGTTGAAAACTTTTCGAAGTTTGTTAAGGATCTGGAGGAGGTTCTGGAAGTAACAATTTTTTCAATTCAGCCTCGTCTATGCCCATGAACAGAGAAAGAAGGCTATAATTGTTGTCGCTTTTCATTCTCTTAGATGAATCTGGAGCTTCAGACTTCTGCAATTCAACTTCACGCGCATCTGCTTCGGCTTTTGCTTCTGCTTCTGCTTCGGCTTCTTTTATTTCTTGAGCAGGGATAGGAGGATTTTGCTGCTTCACATCCTCCTTCAAGACTATGCTTGGTTCTCCCTCTTCATAGGTCCCACATCCTAAATTAACAATATCTTCATTGCGATGAGCATATACAACACCTGGAACAACAAAATGTCGTTAAATTGTAGTTGAATGAACCAAACAAGAAATCAAAGCGTTGTTAAATTTTCTGTTTTCCTGAGTTTCTGCCAATTACTTCAATTATTCAAATCAAGAAGTCTAAATTGATCAAATCATATGAAAGAAAGAAACTAGTTATTAGACTACTTCGGATTTGAAAATTCAAGTCAAGTTAGGCACATTTGTATTCAACAAACAGATGTGAAGCAGGCAAACTCACCAAGATCTTCAAGTGTTGGATCCCTCGTCTTCCTCTTGTCTTTAGGCTCATTATTCTCAGATTCTACTGAATGCTCGGCTTCTGTTTCTTTACATTCTTTCCCTTGCTTTTCATGGGATTCGACAATCTCACTTGTGAAAAGCTTATCAGAAAGATCACGGAACAAATTGCAGATACCGAACAGCTCGCCTTTAAACTCCTTGCAATCCTTTTAAAAAAACGAAATAATTTGCACGTAACACATGACGTTGATGATGATGGAATTTGGATAAAAGATGAAAACAGCTTTTTTACCTGTACACCTTCAAAGTATCTCTTTTCCATTTTCCCAGCAACAGCAATATTCGATAGCTGTTGCTTATATACCTGCCTGGAATAGACAAGTTCCTCAAGAGAACCGGCTGCAAGGAGGCGGAAAACAGTTACATGCCGTTTCTGACCAAAGCGGAAGGACCGATCTTGGGCCTGCAAATCCTGAGCAGGATTCCAGTTCGGATCAAATATTACTACCCGGTTCGCACTAACAAGATTCAGGCCAAGACCACCAGCTCGAGTAGAAATCAGGAACATCTGATTAGAGAAAAAGAAAAAGAAAAAAACTTTCATCTCTGTTTTAGACTAATATAATTGATGAACTTGAGTTATAATTAAAAATTGACCTGTTTACTTGGACTTGTGTTGAAGTCATCAACAAGCGACTGACGAAGGTTAGTTGGAGTGGAACCATCCAATCTCGAAAAACTATAGCCTTTACGTATGATAAACTTTTCAAGGATATCTAACATCCTAATAGACAGGGCATTGTTTAATGAGATATTTAAATAAAGAAATAAAAAAAAAACTACTACAAGTAAATTGAGAGAGTGTAATATCTTGAGTCCTTGACATATTACCTGACTGAATAACTAAAGAGAAGAATTTTGTCGCCCCTGGATATCCAGGAGTGCATCAATCTTTCCAAAGTTCTCATTTTTCCACAATGTCTAACATCACTTAAGCTAATAAACCTGTCGTCATGAGCAGTACCTCCCACTAAATCGATGTCGGCTCCGAATACTGCAGAAGCAAATTCTGCATCTTTTCTTTGCTTGTCCGGATCATCTTTCAAATTAGGCTTGATGAGCTCAAGGTGATTGCTTAACTGTAAGATAGTTATATGTAAGAGAAAGAAAATAAATGCTGGAAAAAGTTGTAAATTCTGCACAATTAACAATATGTTGTAGATTGGAAAGAAGTCTTCATTTATTTTAGCTTATCTTGGGTTTTTCTTTGACAACAGATGCTGGAAAAGATGTAAATAGGTGTAACTTTCTTCAGTTTGGTCTTGCAATCCTCTGCCAGGCAGCGTTTTATTTTCTTGTTTAGAAAAAGAAATGCATATTTAACTCTGGTATAAAACTTGTTCTTCTTTTATAGTTGTAATTGAACTGAATTCCCAAGTTTGTTATGAAATTGGGAAAGTTTCTGTCAGTGTTAGTAAGACATTGGCTAGTAAAAGAACAGATTGCATTCTGGTGGAAAATTTACTGACCATAATTTTTCTTTTAAGAACCATTTTGCGTATTAACATAAACCAAAAGTTTACAGCATTTGGCAGGAGTGGTACAAAATAATAGTTAGACCAAAGGTCAATCAAATAGCAACATATTCCTTCGATTAGCAGTACAACTTGAAGGATTCACAGGGGAAAGATCCCATAAAGGGCATTGAGGCAAAAATAAATTGGAAATTTATGGAAGAGAGAAAATTGATTCGTAGGCACGGGACTAATCTTTATCAAGCAGAATCGAGGGAAAACACTTACTGTGTAGTAATATATTAGGCACCTGAATATGATTAAATTTGTTTAAAAATAGCCAACAATCATGAGGAAAAAGCAGAGAGAAACACTATTACAAAAAGATACCTGCTGAAGCTTGACCAGACAAGGGAGAACAAGGCAAAAAGGACAAGAATCACAACCTTCGGGATTGTCCCTATGAAGATAAGGCCAGATGGCACCATCTGAAACTGTTCTTTTGCAGCATTCAGATTGTTTCAGGGGACTCCCACAACTGCAGGGAAGGTCCTTATTAACAAGGCATTGGATATCAGGCAGCTGCAGTGTCCTCTGATAAACCCGTTTCTGCAACTCACTCATAGCACAAAATACCACGTTATCTTCCTTTCCCATCATAAGATGCCCTATCGTTTCCTTTTTGGTCCTTCTAAGCATATATTTTCTTAAAACCGACACTAAGTGCTGTTTCCGCTCCTCAGCAACTCGAACAAATCGTTCTGGAGCGGTTGATCTCTGACCGTGTTTGAGAGGTTCATCATAAAATTCCCTGAAATGTTCCCTTGTCCCGAATCTACCTGGCACCACCCAGTCAAATAGGTTAAATAATTCCATTATTTTGTTCTGCATTATAGTTCCTGTTAGACCATAACGCTTCAGGGTTTTAATCATCAAACACGCTTCATATAGTTTTGACTTGTCATTCTTAAGCCTGTGTGCCTCATCAATAACCACAATCTCCCAGTGGATATTGGATAAAATGCTTCCTTCTATCCTATATGTGTCGAAACTTGTTATAAGAATCTCAACACTACTTGATTTAAGTTTGTCCAATACTAAATCTCGGTTTGTTCCTTGGTAAGCAGAAACACCAAAATTGGACCACTTGGAAAACTCAATTTCCCAGTTCTGGATAACGGAACTTGGGCAAACGATCAGTACAGGACCCTTCTTTTGTATCTCTTTTCCCTTTTGAGATGTTAAGTCTGCCTCGGAATCCTTGTCAAACACAGCAGCTAAGAAAGCAATTGTCTGAATGGTCTTCCCCAATCCCCTGATGCATGGACGTTAAAGAATCCAGAAAAGGAAATATAGAAGGAATTAGTTGAAGTAAGATAATTATATGAAAGCCAATGAAAGAAAGAAGAAAAAAGAGAATGCTATTGATCGCAAATCCATGAAGCCAGAAAACAGATACTTAGAAACCAAAACGAGAATATGCTCCACACCACAATCCGTATACATCTCATAAGCAAATGCCCCAGAAGTTAAAACAGGAACTTACATGTCATCACCCAGAATTCCTCCATGATTATTCTTGTACAAGTCATACAAAAACTTCACTCCTTCTCTTTGATGTTCCAAAAGTCTACTGTTTATCGATGCAGGAACCTTAAATTTGTTAGAATCCAGATCAGTACCAAGAACACAAATTTAATAGTTTAAAATGAACTTCTACCAAAAATACCACCCCGCAAAGTAACAAGATTCAAAATTTCAAATATACCCACGCACATAAATATAATTCAAAAAGTAAACTCACACCGAATGGCAAATTGCTCAAAGCCCATGTCAAAAAATACTGAATTTCCAACAATGGTTACCCCGAAAAGTACCTGTACAGCAGGAATTTCGCCAGGCAGGGATAGAACTAGAGGCTCATAAGGTCCAGGGTGATCAAGGAAACGAGAAATCTCCAATTTCACGCCATTTTCCTTCTGAATTTCCTCCTTCCCTTTTTTCTCGTCATCTTTCTCTATTCCAGGTTTAAAATTGTCCTCCCTTTTCAAGTTTTTCAATTGAAGTTGAGGAGCGACATCAACATCTTCCTTGAGGCGCAAAAGCTGGCGAGAGAGCGAGGACTTAGGGGGCTTTCTTGATGTAATTGAGGAATCAAAAGAATCTTTGGAAATTGGGGAAGAAGGAGCAGAAGAGGACGATAAATTGGTTCTGCAAGGCTTGAGTGCCTCCTTGAAAGCGTTCAATGACATTCTCAGAAAGCCAAGACTATGTTCTACTTCAATCGTTGAAAATTGAAATATTTATGCCTTCTGAGTTTTGAGTTGAGATTCGGGTGGCACTTCGCACCGTCAAATTGCAGTTGCTACAACTTTCTGTGAGAAATTATTTTTTAAGTTTTTGTTTTTTGTTTAACAATATAAATTAATTTTCTCCAAAAAAATATGTAAATTAAAATTGAATATTTAGAGCCCTGAATAGGATTTGAACTTTTAGTATACTCCCAATTCTAATAAAAATTTTAGTTAACTCCCTAATTATTTTAAAATAACCTAATTATTTATATATAGTTCTACAATTATATGATGTTATACTTCATATTAAAATAAAAGTTCTGATGGGGACAAAATATGTTCGACCCACGTTTGGATACGTGGCGACACGAGAAATTAACATGTGGCCTTTCTTTGACTGGGGCGGGTTATCAACGAGCGTCCAAATCCCCCAAGCCTCTGAGCTGACTAAGGATATTCCCACCTCTCCCCCCTGTGAGGTCGAGGAGCCATCGACGGAGAGTGTCCGTAACTCAAAATCAAGTAAGACTTTGATTGGGCCATCCTTTTTAATGAGAAAATCCGCCACGGTCTAATGAGTAACCATGTAAGGGCTGACCCTAGATATGATAGCCATATTTGGTCCTATGTTCTCTCTGGCAACAGTGAGGGCCTACGATTTGCACTGTTCGAAGTAGGTGACTAGCTCTACCTCTGGAAGGACTACCCTTGTCGTTGCACCAGTGTGCACTTCGGTTGTTATCATAATTGGAAGAGGAGGTGGATAACTTGCTCTTGGAGCATTAAGCCTCCCAGTTTTCTCCATAGACTCTACATCCATAGCGAGTTTGCATAATTGTTGCTTATTTTAACATAACTTTTTGATCAGAATTCCCACAGACGACGCCAAGATGATGGTGTCTATGACACCCCGTTTCTTTGACAGGTCAGGTATGACGTCAGGAGAGAGTTTATTTATGCCATTGTATTATTTTAATTTAATTTATGTGCAAATTAACTCGTTTAAGCGACCAACTTGCCTTACGTGTTTAAATTAATACGTATTCCCACGTTCGAAATTGTTTTTACGTGAATTCAATGTCGAGCATGCCAATTATATAAAACTAATTGAATTACATAATTTATAGATGTAATTGCATGATATTCGAATGTTTTATTGTTAATCTAAATTAGGGTTGGACCTAATTGATTTATTTTATAAGTTTGCGCATCTATTTGTAAATAGGCCATACTTAAGCCCTTTTCGGCTAACTTGAGCTTGAGAATTCAGATTCAAATTCCAACACCACTATTGGATTTGTTCGACGATTCGAGTCCAATAGAACAAGCCTCGTATTTTTCTGAGACTGTTTGAGCCCCTTAAGCTTTAAAATTCGATTCGAACTGACCGAACCTTGAACCAAACCGGACCGGTCTTCTTGCCTTTGGTCACCCCAAAACCGACCCAAAGCCCTCATTTCTCTCCCTCATCTCATCCTCAAACACAACACCAAAGAAATAAGGAGAAAAGAAGAGTTCCTCCCCCCCCCCCCCCCCCCCCAATTTTCACACCTTGAGTTCAAGAAACTCATCTTCAACCATCATCTCTTCATTGTGAGTTTAGTTTTGAATTTTCCACACTTTAAGATTCAGTTTGATCCATATTTTTCTTGCTTTAAGTTAGGTTTAGCTAGCATATGAGTTATAGCATGAATAATAAGGGTTTTATACCATTTTTGAATTTTATGATCAAGCATGTGTTATTTGAAGTTTTATAGCTTGTTTCCTGATCATATAAGCTCTTATGCTTCATTTATGAACTCATTTTTCTTGGTAGTTGGCATATAATCAATTCACCATAATTCACTTGAGGTGTTAAGTATGAGAACTTGGTTTTGTTGGAGATTTTTGCACCCTTACTGCCTTCTCTTGTTTGCAAGCTTAATGAAGGTTGTTTGTGCATGATTTTGGCTCGTTTTTTAGCATGTTCTTGCTGCTGTGTTGTGGTGTGGTTTTCATGGCTGTTCAGGATTGAAATTCACGTTGGGGACGATGTTGTGCGGGCTAATGCCCGTTAGGGCACTTGTGCCCTAAATTGTGTAACGGCCGTTAGTGTTGTGTTGTGTTGTTACATGCACTAATGGTTGGCCACATTGTTGTTAGCCCCTCCAGGGTGTGTGTATGTGTATTTTGTTCGTTTCTTTACTCGTTTCGTTCTTTCCCACCCCGATTATGATCCCTACGTGTTGTTAACTTGTAATATGATATGATATGCCTTGAGTATTGTTGTCATGATGTGCTATGACGTGTGTATTGATCTTATGGTGTGAAATTCATTATGTTTTATACGAGTTATGAACGTGATTGCTTAATGGACTTTCATATGCCATCTCATTTGCATCCATTGCACTCATATGCATCACCGTACGTCTAATTAGTTCATAATTGAGTCTAAGTTTTATGTTTTGTCTTCAATTGGTCCAGGTTTGCACCAGGATGGTGTTAGGCCTTCTGTGTAGGTTCCGGGGGTTAACCATTTTCTCTTCGTTGACTTCGTTGGTGTAAGGTGAGGTTAGGATTATAGTTCTGACCCTACCTTATGTGCTCGTTTTTGAATGCCTGTGATTTAATAAGCCCTAAGTATAAATAAATAAGTGTGTGATATGTATTTTAAGACCTTGTTATAAGTTTGCAAGTATGATACTCTATGTTCAAGCCTATGTATACTTGTTATGATTTAATTTGTTATGTTTTGTAAAATTAAGCTATGCTTCAAAGCGTGTGCCTCTTATGAGTCGAGCGCTACAAGTAAAGGATATGTTATGGAATGACACAGAGAGGTATGTAAAGAATAGCTTGTTGCAAGGTAAGGTATGTATGTACGTTATGAAGTCTTTGAAGTCCGTCGGTCATGTTAAGTCTCTTATAGTTGTTCGAGTCTGTTTTGCACTACATTCAAAATTTTTGCTTACGTTGTAAAATTTGTGTTTGAATGTATGTTAACTTCCGTTATGTTATGATATTATATTCGGGATAGGCTTCTAGGACCCGTGTGAACCCGTCACTTGTTGATGTATGTTTTGGTTTTGTTGTATGCTTCCGCTTCCACACTTGCATTTGTTATTTTGATTTTGAAGTCAGGGTCTAAGTATCGCCTAGCATCGGTGTGTTTGTCAGTCTCTCGTTCGCCATTCCTTGGTTCATATACGAACTTCCCATTTCGTATGTGAATTGGGCTTTGGTGCGGGGGATGTGGTGACCCACCATGCAGGGTGCTACAATATCTAAATCTGGTTATGTACAACGACAGATGTGGAATCCTAATCACCCAAGAAATTTGTATTTGGGGAAGTTCTAGACCTCCTGAAAGCTGCATGGATGAACAAACGTAAGCTTAAGGGCCAAAACGGAAAAATAGGGGGTTGGACACGTTTTAGCACTCTGACGCTCAAGTCAATCACTTTGGTTGAGCTGGTTCGATATAAGTGAGTAGGTGAGGGTGTATTAAAAACTGGAATAATAACGTACCTGAGTTACAAATGAGGTCTTATTCATTGTTGGGAGCTTGGTATGTCTGAGTATGCACAATCAAGGGTGGAAGGATAACAGGCAAGGCGGGCATGGCGCTGGTCATTCGTAGTATGACTCTTTGTACTTGTCTTGTCAGAGAGATTGTAGAGAAGGTACGAAGCATGAGACGCATTTAATGCCCCTGCAGAGAGGGATGTCCACATTTAATGCAAAAGAGGGAAACAAAGTATGTCAGACTATTGATAAGTGCTGGCTCGAGCAGAGAGGGGCTCTGGGTCCAGGTGGTTAACATGGCCAAGCCACCCCTGTAAGACTTATGATGAGTCATCCCGTGATGACATGTGACGCCATGTTAACAAAGCATGATGACACATGGCACCATGTAATGATGGAGTTCGAAGACGAGGATGATGCGGTAGAAGAGGGCTTGGTCATCGAGCTCGTCAGAGACAAAGATCTATACATTTCTAGGTGGGAGAAAAAATAAAATTTTGGAGTTAGCTCTATTCAATAATCGTGAGGAGCGATGACATATAAGTTAGAACGGGGGCGTGAAAGTTATCGTAGAGATAAATGGGTCTATTAACGATTTTTAGGATCTTCAAAATAACATATTACGGTTTATTATAAATTTAATAACTATGGTAATAATAATTATAAAATATTATTAAAATAAAATTTCAATTTTAATAATAATAATAATAATAAGGACTTTCTTTGATGGTTCATGTAGGCTTGGATTTTTCATTCGGGCCCTCTTAGGACACCCTGTAGGCCAATGCGTATAAGCTTGGGCTTTCTTAACGTGGCTCATTTGACAACTCTGTACATGGATGTCACGAGTCTATTGGCATAGAATATGGAAGATTTTCTACGTAAACTAGTTGTACAAAGTTTGTTTGTTCATACAGGCAGTGTGATTTGGGGATATTTTGTTTGCTCCGCAAGGTAGCCAGAGCTAGCTAGTTTTTCATTAAACAGGCATGATTCAACTGCAAAACAGAAAAGTGGTGTGGAGAACTAGTAAGAATCGTATATGTGATCTTCTGGGAAAAAAAAATAGCTATAAGACTGCTCTATATTATCTAAACAAGCAGATATCTTTATGATAAATATCTACATGCGTAAACAAATTAATTAATTAACAGTTTAAGTATCATTGGGAGTAGTCGGGGAACAATCAACGATCCACTTTAATTAAAAAAATTCTTATACCGAAAATCAGATATCTTATTTCAACTTTGTACTTTATTTCATGTTTTACTTATATATCTCATATTTCAGTCTTGTATTTCATTTCATTTTTCACTTATATATCTTATTTTAATTTTATATTTTATCTCCTACTAATTTTTTTACACGTGATGGTGCAGGAAAGTGGGTTTCCTAAAATGCAACAACGCTTTGAGATTTGTTTAAAGAAGGGAAGACCATCACAGGCGTAAGAGCCTCAGGAACTGGGTTTCCTTTTGTGCGTGGGTTCTTCCAGCTAGGATAACACCAAGAGATCGTGCAGCAAGGGTGCAGAAAATGGTGGGATGTATGAAGCTTCGGAGAAGATGAAGATGCAGAGGAAAATGATGCCCAGTTCAGTTACGGGGTATTTTCTGTGAAGAAGATGACTTGGGGGAGAGAGCAGGTGTTCTCCCCTATTTATATGTTAGGGATGGGGGTAAATGGGTAAATTGACCATGTGGTCCCAAACCTATGTTGCCCTAACACGCGGCAGCCTTTGGTGGGGTGAGAATGACATTCCAGAAAAGGAGACGGCGTGTCAGGTGCACGGTGCACAGTACCTTTGTGTCAGAGGTTGTTGACGAGGGTGACGCGGGGGATGGGCCTAAGATTCCCTCTGCCGAGGATCAGATACAACGCAGCGGAGCATGGTCATGCACGAGCATTGGTGACGCTCGAAGAGGGTATGGATGGCCACCCCCCGATAGATGACCCTTAAGCGGCAAGATCCCGAGCGTCAACATGGGGCCCCCATGTAGGTGCTTCCCTGTGAAGGGTAACCCTGAGGGCCGAGACGCGAGCGTCAGACTCGTCGACTCTGGACTTTTACCTAAATAGTCGTCCGAGGTTTGACGGTCTATTCTAGCTTGCAAATGAGTGGGCTGGGAAGGCCCACGAGCCCTTCAAGGCGAGCGTCTGGGATTTAGTCAGCGGCATGCTGACACGTGGACGGCTCTGATTCGAGAGTGATTTCAGGCCTCATCATTTTGCCCCCCAAATTCTGTAGTATCGCTTCGAGCGTACTGTAGAATTTATAAAGGAGGAACCCTGAATTTTGAATATCCGAGGGCCATGCCATTACCAGCGAGGAGACTGCTGGCCTTCTGTAACGGACATAAACTGACACCGCATTAAATGCTGTCAAGTCCGCATTTAATGCTGAGTGGGTACGTGGGCGCATGCACTCCGGGAGACGTGAGGCGGTTACCAAAAGTGGGGGGTTTCCTAGGCGGGAAATGATTGCGTTTTTGAATTTTCAGCCCTAATCCATGTACAATCTTCCCTATAAATAGGGGTTTGCAGGGCTTTGGGACCTTTTTCACGCATTCAAACTCTTTCAAGCATACCCATTGCAAGAAATCTTTGCCAGTTCTACAGGCTCCGGCGAATTTCTCCTCTTCAAATCTTAGGTAAAAATTCCTTACCCTTCTTCTTATTTTCCCCGTGCTAACATTAGTTTTAGGTTGTGTGAGTGAAACCCTTGAGTGAAGAGCCACTTTCTGCTACTGAATTTTCTCCAAAAATTCTTCCCCTACTCGACTGAGTTTTCTAAGAAAAACCCCATCTTCAAAAATCGTAAAGCAACCATGGCCGGACACCCCGTTGAAGACTACGTAAGAGAGATTGATGAGATGTCGGTGGGGAGTTCTTCCCCTCACGGCAATGTTCCCACAGCCGTCCCTCTGGCTAGGGTGTCCCCGGGTGAAGGGGTTTCCATGGCGATCCCTGTGGCCCAGGCTCCAGCCGCTGTCGGAGACGAAGGGGTTGATGATATTTTTGAAGAGATGAACAATGTAATGGAGATGCAGAGACAAGGGGAGAGAGTGTTCCCGGTTTTGAACAGTGCCACGCGACCCCAGGATCACAGGGTTACAGTGGCCATGGCGGCCACCGAGGGCGAAGCAGGGCCATCCGGGCGTCAATTTGAAGCTGGGCCCTCAAGAAGGCGCCAAAGGAGGGGAAAGGAGCCTGCCACTCGTGTGAGGCAAGATAATCGCCATCAAACAGATAGATCACCGGATGAGATCGCTAGCATCTTGACGCTCGATGATTTGGAGGAGTTGAGGGCGAATGCTTATTGGGATGAGGCAGTATTTCCCATGCGACTTCCAGAGGAGGGGGAGAGGGCCAATCGACCACCGCCTGGGATGATGACGGTCTATTGGGATGCAGTTCTTGCTGGGGGTCTGAGGTTTCCAATCGCTCACGACGCCGTCATCATTTACCATCATCTAGGGCTTTGCCCTTCACAAATTCTACCCAATGGCATAGCCCTAATCAACACGTTCATAATAACGATGAGGGCCTTGGGCAAAGCACCCTCGATAGTCAACTTTGACAGCTTGATACAAGTAGCCCGGTCGCCACGCTCGTCGCCTACAGACGGATTTTACTACGTCCAGGCCAAATCAGGCTTTAAGATGATAGATTCTCCACCTTCCTCCTATGGCGAGCATTGGAAGGAAAAGTACTTTTTTGTGGGGGCTCCCGGGGGAATTTTTGGAGTTCATCGGCAATGGATGATTCATGGCGAGGGTCCTTTGATTAGGGAAAGGATGAGGAATAAAGATTTTGAGGACTGGGCGATGGGGTTAGCCCTCGAGATGAGGGCTGAAAAGAAGTGGATTAAGGCTGAGACCCTGATGAAGAATGAGGGAGTGTTGTTCCGTTATGGTTTATCTTGCCCCCCAGACATGATACTCAACCCTCCAGCTGACCTCATGGCCCTCGATGGTTAGATTCTAGGAACTAACATCTCTAACCTTTAGAATAGTTCTCTAACTTACAGTGATCGTTGTTTTTTTGTTTATACGATCCAAACAATCAATCTTCTGACGCTCGTTCCTCTTTACTTGCAGGCATCCAAATACTATCCCAAGGCATGAATGCTGAAGCCCTTTCCCATATGTTGGGTGCCCAAGGACCCGCAGTGGATCCTCAACACCCGCAACCGCAGCAAAATCGCCCTCCCAATGCTCCGAGGGGGAGGGTAAACCGACGAGGAGCGGGCCGAGGGCAAAACAATGCTCGAGGGAGAGCAGGAAATGAGGCTCCCCACAGGGGCCCTATCGAGGATCTGACGGTGGAGGGTACCCAAGAGGCCATTCCTCTACCGGCGGCCCCCGTGGGCCCAATTTCACTGAGTTCGAGCGGGTCACGGAACCGCTCGGGGGAGCCTATCCGCATTCACGAAGCTCTCCGGGCCGATCGCCAGGGAAAAAGGAAAAGGATGCCGGACTCCCTCCCTATTTCAGGCAAGGGAAAAGAGGTGGTCGTGGGCCACCGTGGCGAGGGCAGCGATACTTCATCTTCCGAGGATGAAGAATTTTGGAAGATAGGCTGCAAGGGCGACTCCCGTTATAAACGCCAGCGGACTGAGGGCCCGGTGCTCCTAAAAAAGAGTGCCTACTCCGTCAACCTTGTCTCTGACATCGTTGGGAAACTCCAATTTTCCGGCGATCATGACAAGCTGAACGAGCACGACGCCGCTCGCGTTGCTGATGATGCCTGCCATGCCCTTCTGACGGTAAGTATATTTTCCCCTTTACAACATTCTCCTATTCTTCCTTCCATGTTCGGATTGTGACCCTCGTTTATGGCTTCCCAGGAGGTAATCCCGAGGCTGAAAAACTTGCAAGGGCGAGCGCAAGCCTATTCTGAGCGTAAAGCCAAGTACAAGAAGTTGCTGCGCATTTTAGACCCTGTTCAGCTGCAGGAGGATTACAACAATCTCAGCGCTCAGCTGAACTCCGCCACCCTTGAAAACGCTCAGCTGAAGGAAAACCTGAGGAAATCTGATGACGCCTTTCTGGTCCTAAATGAGCGTCACAGGAAGCTGAAGGATGAGCGGGACCAGTTGAGGGCACAAAATGGGGAGCTAGGTGAGCAGCTGGCGGAGAGCACTCGTCAGAACGAGGCAGCCAACAAGGCCTTTGCTGACCTGCAAGGCAAGGTACAGGGCTTGGAAGCGGAGGTATCCTGGGAGGCTGTGAAGAAGTTCGTACGCTCCAAAGCTTTCGTATTCGCAGCAAACATCCAGTGCTTTGACAACGCTCGACACTTCTTCCATAAAGCGATTGGGCAAATGGTGAAGTTGGGACTGGCTCCTGAAAGCGCTCGATCCGACGCTCGGCTACGTATGGATCTGGATGAGAATTGCGAGCCAATGGTCCAAGAGGAGGATCCTACTGAGAATCTGGCGGAGCCTGAGTATCAGGAGTTGGTGGAAACACTCCAAAGAGAGTTTATAGCTGCCAACAGGGTAGATCCCGAGCCTCTCCTGATAGAAGACGAGGGCACCGTCATGGACGTAGCGGAGGCCGAGGAACCCGGCGAGGCCCAAACTTCTGACGCTAATGTGTTGGCCCCGGTTCCCCTCGCAACTGCCCCTCCTGAGCCCGATGCTCCAGCCCCGTGAAACTCCTTATATTGATCCCTTTCCTTTTGGTTTAAATTCCTTGTCACATTTATGAACAATCACTGTCTGTAATCAATCTTCAAACTATTTCTTTGGATGTCTTGGACTCCTTGACGCTTCTTTTAATATATCTGAACTCTTTTATACTGCTTGAATGTATGAATGCTTTCTTTCTTACTTTTGAATGGTGAATGATGCTGTTTTGTTACGCTCGCCGTTTCTATATTACTGTCTTCCGTTTGGAACGCTTGCGATGGTAGTGTAAGCATGCAGGGGCGTCTTTTACGATGGTCCCCTGACGCTCATCACCAGGCATATTAAGCTTGGAAGCCCACGACGTTAGGCAATTGGCCTTTTGCAAATATAGGTGCGAGGGTGACCCTTAGGAGGGTTCCCTGGTCATAGTAGAAATGAACCTTGAACTTGGACTTAGAAACCTTCGAGGAAATACAGGCGCGAGGGTGACCCTCAAGAGAGTTCCCTGGCCACATTCGTAAGGGTGTTTGAATTTGGATTAAGTAAATCTTTGAGGAAATACAGGCGCGAGGGTGACCCTTGTGAGGGTTTCCTGGCCGCTTTTGAAATGAAGTCTCGAATCCAGACTTAGGAAACCCTTAGCCAAGAATTGGCTTATGACGGTAATATTGGGAGATGCAAATATGGGCACGAGGGCGATCCTTATGGATGTTCCCTGGCTTCATTAGATTGTATATACTGTAGAGATCAACAACAGGACCTGCTAAGTAGGATATTAAAGCGAGCGTAACCCTGGGGTTAGCGTTGTTTCGAGAAACACATGAAGGGACAGTTAAAATCCATTATTTTATGAGTATGTTTTAACTCAATAAGTTGAGGGTCATTCGGGTTTTTACGAGCACGAGCTGGAGTGGTTAGCACTCAGCTGGCTATAACTGAGCATTGCGCTCCCCGTTGTTCGACACGCTCACTTTTAGGACTTTATATTACAAACCGTTCAAACTGTTATAGGGGGATGGTTATCAACACCTGGACAGGGTAGCTTTGGAACGATTGAAGTTTCGCGTAGGCTTTTCGACGTGGAGGATGCTCGACACGGAGTAGGCCCCTTGACGCTCGAATCATTAGATCAAATAAGAAAGCAAGCAAATAATAAAAACAAAGAGTTGAATACTTACTGTTATATAGATGCATTTTCGGGAATGATTACAACACGCTTTCCGTCAAAGGAAAACCCTTCACGCCACAAACGGGCCATTTCAAAGAAACTGATGTCTACACATAGAACCTTCTAAGGTTACATGCATTCCATGGCCTAGGGAGCCGCTCGCCTTGCAAAGTTTCCAATAGGTAGGTGTTGTTTGCTCGTACCTGGATGACTTTGAAGCGGCCTTCCCAATTGGGGTCCAACTTACCTACGTGTTTGGAGACTTCAACTTTTTTGAGGACCAAGTCCCCTAGCTGGAAGGTCCTTTCCTTAACACGTTTATTGTAATGGCGAGCAACGGTTGCTTTGTATTTGTGGATGCGTGCCCAAGCAGCGTTCCTCTTCTCATCCAGCAAATCTAACTCGAGCGCCCGATTGGCCTCGTTGGTGGCAGGCTCGAAATAGGCAACGCGTGCGGATTCTTGAGCAATTTCCGCAGGTATCATGGCCTCTGAGCCGTACACGAGGGAATAAGGGGTTTCCCCCGTTGCCGCTCGCGGAGTAGTACGGTACGCCCACAAAGCTCCCTGGAGTTCTTCAGCCCATTCTCCCTTCTTACTCTCGAGCATCGTTTTCAGATGCTGGAGTATGGTTCGGTTGGTCACTTCAGCTTGACCATTAGCTTGAGGGTGACCCACGGAAGTGAATCGTTGTTCGATCCCTAGTTCATAGCACCAATCTCGCGTGTCAGCAGCGATAAACTGTGAACCGTTATCCGAGATGAGCACCCTCGGGATGCCGTATCTGCAGATGATATTTTTCCAAATGAAATCCCTCACAACCTTGAACGTTATCTTAGCGACCGCTTCTGCCTCAGCCCATTTGGTGAAATAATCCACAGCAAGTATTACGAACTTCTTTTGCCCGACCGCCATTGGGAGAGGTCCCACGATATCAATGCCCCATTGATCAAAAGGCCATGAAACATCAATAGGAATCATTTGAGCTGCCGGCAACTGAGGAGTGTTGGAATGGAACTGGCACTTGGGACATTTCTTGGAATATCTAATGGCATCTTGCAATACCGAGGGCCAATAGAACCCACTCCTTAAGATTTTCTTAGCCAAGATTCGTCCGCCCGAGTGGTTCCCACAACTTCCACTGTGTACATGCTCTAAAACTTCTTTAGCCTGCGAGGGTCTCAAACATCTCAATGGTGGGCCCAGGAAGGATCGCTTGAATAATCGACCCTCGGCATCCAATGAGAATCGAGGGGCCTTGCTTTTGATTTTCTGAGCCTCAACTTTGTCGCTCGGGCTGGTTCCATCCCGGAGGAATCTGACAATTTTGTCAAGCCAACAAGGCTCGGAGGGGTCAATCATGTGCACTTCTTTCGAAGGTTCACTTTTACTTATCAATGGTTCCTCCGTTCTCAGAAATGTAACAGCGCGTTCACTGTGGCCGTCCAAGGCGGACGCAAACTTCGACAGAGCGTCAGCATGTTCGTTTTCTGCCCTCGGAACTTGCAAAAGATGGAATTCCTTGAACTTGGCTATCTCCTCCTTGGCGCTCGACAGGTACTGTGCCATAGTGGCTTCTCGAGCCTCATAACTACCATCAATTTGACTCGCGATCAACTGCGAATCAACGTATGCTGTGACACGAGTGGCCCCATTTTGGAGCGCAATCCTGAGCCCTTGGATGAGGGCCTCATACTCAGCTTCGTTGTTGGTGACTTGAAACGCCAGCTTGATTGCGTAGTCGACTTCTGCCCCAAGGGGATCCCTGAGGGTCACCCCGGCTCCTCCCCCCTGTGAGGTCGAGGAGCCATCCGTGTGCAAAAGCCATAAACCCTCATCCGCCGATGGCACAGTCTCCAGATTGAAACGCTCAACCAACAAATCGGCCACTGCCTGAGCCTGTATGGCTGTACGGGGCTCGAAGGAGATATCAAACTGACTGAGCTCAATCGCCCATTTAATTAACCTTCCCGAAACATCTGGCTTAGATAGCACTTGTTTGAGTGGTTGATCTGTGAGCACTGTGATGGAGTGAGCCTGAAAATATGGCCTCAACCTTCGGGATGCGTTAACGAGCGCAAAGGCAAATTTCTCAATTTCCATGTACCTTTTCTCTGCTCCCTGTAGAGTCTTGCTCAGGTAATACACTGGCATATGCTTACGCTCGCGGATAGCTACGAGGACTGCGCTCGTGGCTTCCAAAGAAATTGATAAATAGATAAACAAGTTCTCCCCCGGGTTTGGCTTGGTCAACAAAGGCGCGCTTGAAAGGTACTGTTTCATGTTCTGCAGGGCCTTTTCGCAATCCTCGTTCCAGATAAAGTTGCGAGCGTTGCGCAAAATTTTAAAGAAGGGTAGATTCCGGTCCGCTGAGCGGGAGATGAACCTATTTAGTGAAATGATCTTACCCACAAGCACCTGGATCTCTCTCAGATTCCGAGGGGAGGGTATGTCCAGGATTGCTTTAATCTTCTCGGGGTTTGCCTCTATGCCACGTTGACTGACCATGTATCCCAGAAATTTACCGCCTCGAACGCCAAAGGTACATTTTGATGGGTTCAACTTCATTCCGTAGCGACGAAGGATTTCGAAAGTCTGCTTGAGATCTTCCAGATGGGAGCGTTGGCGCTCACTCTTGACTATCATGTCGTCTACATATACCTCCATAGATTTTCCAATTTCGCGCTCGAACATTCTATTGACGAGGCGCTGATAGGTCGCTCCCGCGTTTTTGAGCCCAAATGGCATGACTTTGAAACAGTAGACACCCAAATGCACAATAAACGAAGTTTTGGGGCGATCCTCGGGCGCCATAAAGATTTGATAATATCCCTGAAAGGCGTCCATCATACTCATGAGTTCACACCCGGCTGTAGAATCTACCAACTGATCGATCCTCGGTAGTGGGTAATGGTCTTTGGGGCACGCTTTGTTGAGATCCGTGAAGTCGTTGCACATACGCCATTTATTGGCGCTCTTTGGGACGAGCACCACATTGCAAAGCCATTCGGGGTACAAGATTTCCTCGATGTATTGAGCATCAAGCAACTTACTAACCTCCTCTTCGATAACCCGTTTCCTAAAGCCATGAACGTCCCTCTTCTTCTGTTTGATGGGCTTGAAGGTTGGATCCACGTTCAGTCTGTGGACAATGACGTTCGGATCTATTCCTGTGAGATCAGAAGCTTTCCACGCAAAAACGTCTAAGTTCTCCCGCAGGAAGTCGATCATCAACACTTGCGAGGGCCCATCCAGGCCCGAGCCAATCTGGGTGGTTTTATCCGAGTTCCCAGGCTCCAATTCAACGGTCAAAAACTCCTCGGTGGGCTCAATCCGAATCTCCGGCCTCGGTGCCTCTAGCGCTCGTTTTTTCCCGGTGAGCATACCCTTGGGCTCATCACCCCCGTTTTCTGAAGAAGAACCCTCGACGGCCCCCGGTGGCCTATTCTCTGAACACGGACCATCTCCAGGGATCCTCTTTTTATTCTTCTTCCGGTACAGCTTGGCTCTTTTGCGCTCGGGGCCGTCTTCGTCTAATTCGGGGAAGTCAACGGACTTCTTAGTAGACCCAGGTTGAATGGACTGCTTGGGCTTGTGGCTTCGGAGCGAAAGTATATAACATTCCCAAGCTTCTTTGACGTTACACAGAATTTCTCCGGTACCCTCGGGGGTTGGGAATTTGACCTTCTGGTGATATGTGGAAATTACGGCCTTGAAATCCACGAGGGTTGGGCGCCCAATGATGATATTGTAAGGAAGATCCACCTCAACGATGGTGTAGAGGACGCTCAAAGTTTTTCGCTGTGGGGCGCGACCAAAGGAGGTGGCCAAGCGAATCTGTCCGTGAGGGACGATCTCGGAACCTCCAAACCCTACGAGGGCAGTTCTGAGAGGTTCGAGGGGAATGTTTGTTATATTCATTTGTTGAAACGTTGAGTACGGGAGAACGTTCACAGAGCTTCCACTATCAAATAAAACCCTCTTTACAGTGTGGTTATGAACGTCTAAACTAACCACCATGGGACAGTCAGAGGTTTTTCCTATCCCATGGGGTGTTACAATATGTTCAAGATCTTTCTCAGTAAACCCTATGATATCATCCTCCTTCGAGCGCGACGAGCTGTCCACGGAGAGCACTGGGCGAGGGAGCGACGCTCTTTGGTTATAGCTCCGAACATGGCGACGGCGAGAAGCATTGGAATCGCCTCCTGAGGGTCCTCCCGCGATCATGTGAATGACCGCAAAGGGCTGATTTTCCATATCCAATGCCTTCCCTTTTCCACGGTCACTGGGCTCGGAGTGATGGTGTCGGGGACTTCGTGAGCGTGAACGGCTCCTCCCCCTGGCGCGTGCTCGCTCTGCGCAATGCTCGTCATAACGTTCCAACACCTTAACGAACTCTTTGAGATGCCCTCCGGCGATCAGCCTCTGAATTTCACTCTCAAGCTGCCGGCACTCGTTGGTATCGTGCCCTCTCTGCTTGTGGAAAGCGCAATATTTTCCTGAGCGCTTCTGGGCCTCGGTTTCCCTTAGTTTCGATGGCCTTTTGAACAGCTTTTTGTCCGCCATAGCATACACTTCAGCTATAGGGCGGTTGAGAGGGACTCGCTCGAATTTTCGAGGAGGAGAGGCGTTCCTCCTAGCGGGAATGGGGCTGCGGCGGCGGCCCCTGGTTGAATCTCCCCTGTCCTCATAGGCTTTACTGGGGCGAGGGGCATTCGCCATCTTCTGATCCCTCGCAAGATACATATCTTCGAGGGTAAAGAAAGAATCGGCAATCTCCCTAATTTCCATCAACGAGCGTGGCTTCTTCTTGGCCACTTCTTCCACAAACGCCTTGCTGACGTAATGCTTCATGTTGATGGCCCCAAATAGAACGTGCCTCAAAAAGTCCATAGAGGGCTTTTCTACCAACAAAATTTCTTTATTGAACCTCCCCATGAAGGATCTGAGAGTCTCGTTCGGCCCTTGGACCAGGCTATAAAGAGCGGTCGCAGCCGGAGCCGGTGCCTTCAGCGAGTTGAAGTGGCTGACGAAAGCATCCGTCAGGTCATAGTACCCTCGTATTGAGCGCGGGGGGAGCTTTTTATACCATTCTTGGGCCATTCCGGTGAGGGAAGTGACAAACACCTTGGCCCAGTAGTTGTTCGGATGGTCATACAGGTGCATTAGGTGCACAAAATGGTCTAGATGCTCGGCTGGATCCGTGGTTCCGTCATACCTGTTGACAGACGAGGGAATTTTACCCTTCCCCGCGCGGGTCATCAGAACCTCTTCTACGAGGGGGGAATCGCCCGCCATGATCCTGTAGTCTCGCTCGTCGGGATCTTCATAGCTGGCTTCTCTCCTTCGGCGGGAAATGGGGCTACGTGGTCGGCGAGCGTCTCTGGCCTTGGACCTCTCGCCCCCCTCGCGGGAGGCGTGAGACCGCGCTCGAGAGAGCTGCTCTACCACGTTCTGGAGCCCTCGAATTTGGTCTTGTACAGCAGCCAGCTGAGGGTCACCAACATTTCTGCGGTTTGCCCTCCCTGTGGCCCTCGATTGGACCTCTTCATTATCTCCGGCCGCCTCATCTCGAGGGGCCCTTTCTTCTCCTGCAACGGGTCGTTCTTGCTGGACCCTCGGTGGGGCTTCATTTTCTTGATTCGGTGGTGGGCGAGGTTGTTGTGCCCTTAGCGCATTTTGGGCCATCGTCAAGGGATGCGCCGGGAGCCCGCCAAGAGGCGGGGCCAGACGAGCGCTAGCCTGCGAGGGGAAATACGCTGCCATGAAATGCTCCCAGGCATTCTGGACGGCCTGGCTCTCGCACTGCGCATACAGCGCCTGAAGTTGCTGGGTTGTAACTTGGGGCATCTCCACCCCTTGTATTTCTCTTGGTAACGACGTGGGGAGATTCAGGGTCCCCACCTGATAAGGTTGGATCACCGGCATCATCCCGGGCATCAATCCAGGTTGCATAAAAGGGTATCCCGGTGGAGGCGTGGCCATGGGATACATGCCTGGGTAGGGGAAGGTTGCATGGGTGGTGTGAGCTACAGGAGGAATAACGGTACTGGGTCCTCCTACAGCATTCCCTCCTGGTGGGAGAGCTGCACCCACCGTCTCTACATTCCTGTCTCCACTTCCGACAGCGGGGGTGTTTGCTCCTCCGACGGGGACGTTGCTCTCCGCATTCTCTTCGCTAACAGGGGAAAGAGCGCCCTTCTCTCCGACTGCTCCAGATCTCGTCGCAGTTACCATGATTAAAGACTTTTGGTGTCACTTTTCAACTAGCTTTTGAAGGAAGAAACTGGTAATACCGAAGATGGTGGTGATGGTTTCCCACAGACGGCGCCAAAAATGATGGTGCAGGAAAGTGGGTTTCCTAAAATGCAACAACGCTTTGAGATTTGTTTAAAGAAGGGAAGACCATCACAGGCGTAAGAGCCTCAGGAACTGGGTTTCCTTTTGTGCGTGGGTTCTTCCAGCTAGGATAACACCAAGAGATCGTGCAGCAAGGGTGCAGAAAATGGTGGGATGTATGAAGCTTCGGAGAAGATGAAGATGCAGAGGAAAATGATGCCCAGTTCAGTTTTCGGGGTATTTTCTGTGAAGAAGATGACTTGGGGGAGAGAGCAGGTGTTCTCCCCTATTTATATGTTAGGGATGGGGGTAAATGGGTAAATTGACCATGTGGTCCCAAACCTGTGTTGCCCTAACACGCGGCAGCCTTTGGTGGGGTGAGAATGACATTCCAGAAAAGGAGACGGCGTGTCAGGTGCACGGTGCACAGTACCTTTGTGTCAGAGGTTGTTGACGAGGGTGACGCGGGGGATGGGCCTAAGATTCCCTCTGCCGAGGATCAGATACAACGCAGCGGAGCATGGTCATGCACGAGCATTGGTGACGCTCGAAGAGGGTATGGATGGCCACCCCCCGATAGATGACCCTTGAGCGGCAAGATCCCGAGCGTCAACATGGGGCCCCCATGTAGGTGCTTCCCTGTGAAGGGTAACCCTGAGGGCCGAGACGCGAGGGTCAGACTCGTCGACTCTGGACTTTTACCCAAATAGTCGTCCGAGGCTTGACGGTCTATTCTAGCTTGCAAATGAGTGGGCTGGGAAGGCCCACGAGCCCTTCAAGGCGAGCGTCTGGGATTTAGTCAGCGGCATGCTGACACGTGCACGGCTCTGATTCGAGAGTGATTTCAGGCCTCATCAACACGTACGATGTGTATGAAAACGTATGGTTAAAATTAGGAAAGAAAATAATTTTAGTATGAAAAAATACATTTGTTCTAATCTCAATGGCCCTATCCAAAATGTATATAATTGATAATGATATAGGAGATGAATTATATAAATATCGGGTGTCAATTTATACCAACATGCACGGGTGCACCAGGAAATTCTTGGCTGAACCGGGTGTGGACCCCGATCCCTACACCCGGCTCTCACAAATGAATAAAAAAATATAAAAAAAAATAATATTTTTTTATTCATCTATTAGAGCGGGGTGTAGGGATCGGGGCCCACACCCGGCTCAGCCAAGAATTTCCCCGGGTGCACCACAAAACTTAAAACAATAGAAATACTCTCCATTCTTGGACCAGTCACATTGGGCTTCGGCCCAAAAACCTAGAAAGAACAAAAAGCAGTAAAGGTGAGGGCAAAAGGGAAAGAATGTCCAATATAAATGGGGATCTCTGAGTCTCGACATTGTTAGGAGGGCAAAAGAGCTGAGAAGAGAAGAATGAGGGAAGAGAGCAGATTTGGGAATTCTTCAAAGGGTTTGTTGCCCCTCTCTCTTCGCCTGTGATTTCTTCACTAAACCAAATCCCAACAACCCTTCTTTGCTAAACATAAACCCTTTTTTCGTGAAATGTATATGCATTCACACACACACACAAACACCCCAAAGTGAAAAGAGGGAGAGAGAGAGCGACAAAGGGATTTGAATCTGGGACCTGTTTAGTTTCATTCGTTCGTCGATCCAAAGTTATAGGGGGCTGTGATGATATTTCGTGATTCTTCTGGGCTTCTTTTCAATCCGGGCTGAGATAACCCGGCCCGTATCTTGGCGGGGCGACCCGGTCGTGGGTTTCGCAGCCATGGCGTGGTGGCGTTTCTCTTCTCCGGCCTTCTAACGGATCTGAGCCTCTTTTTTTAATTTTGTTTTGTTTATTTGGATTTAAAAATTATTTAGTGGAAGCTATGAATATAGTTAATTTTTCACGTTTTTGAGTAACTGGAAACGATTCAAGAAATTATATACCTAATAAACATGATGATTTAAAATTTGTTCAGTGGAAAATGTAATAATTTGAGGAAATTGTATATTTTTGTGAGTTATTAATCGGGAATGTTCCAGCGCAACAATCTAAATTCGTCAGAGAATAATACATTAAGAAAGCGTTTGGTAGCATACATTAACCCACATTGGTATGAGTAAGCATCGTTAATATTCTATTTGGTAACGCACATTAGCGTTTACGGGCTGAGTGACTTTAATATCTGGCCCGGCAAAAGCCCTCACTGTTCACACATTAAGGTCCAACTCTCATATCCCAATTTAGGTGTTATTAAATTGCATTGAGTCTTGTCATTCCACTGTACATATTTTAGTTGCCAGAAGTTGCCCCCTCCACATAATCTCATCTTTACGATTTAAGATTTCCAACCCAAAAAACAAAAAAACAAAAAAACACAAAAAAATAAATTTACAAATTAAGAAATTTTTCATTGTCAACGTTTTAGGGTGCATCATACCTTCTCGGCGACCACCACCCACCAGCGCCGCCCTTCACGGCGGCACCACCGCTCGCCTGAGACGGGAACCATAGACCACCTTCTTTTCCTCATCTCTCTCTCCGTCACTCCCCTTTCTCTACCCTTTCGTTGCTTTCCTCTCCCCCCCCCCCCCCCCCCCCCCTCCCTGCTGACATTCCCTTCGCCCGCGGCCATTTCCCATCGGCGTTCCTAGCTCCGCCGCCAATTCATGCTGAGCAACCAACCACCAGCTATTCTTCCTCTCTTCCCCAAAAATTCAGATCTAGGCAACAGCCCTTCCTCCGACGACAATCAACGCCGGAAACCACCTCCAGTCAATTGAGGGTAGGTGCAATAGAATCAGAGGTGCGCATCGGCCGAGAATTTGTCACGCAGAAAAGAAAATGGAAGAAGCCTCCGTAATAGGCAAAACTGTGGACAAACCTTCTCAGCACAATTCTAATGTCAATTTAGGGATTTGCCCCCCTTTTAGTTTTACTATAGGGCAGAATGGGAAATTCGCAGATTAATATTACCAATAAAGCTTACCAAACAATAAATTAAGTGGGCCATACTACCTGCCATTTGCACAGCAATATGCAACCAAACAGAAAATTAAATTGACTCTATGGTAGCTAATATCCACTAATAAGCCCGAAAATTACTAACTAAAATTAAGGCCACAAGGCTACCAAACGCTCTCTAAAAATAACTACACTAGAAAAAAATTGAATAATACATGCCACGCTAGGTCAGATACCCGAGTAAATACACTTTCTTAGACATTAAAACAAATTTGTTTAAGAAACAAATAAAATTTTTACAAATTATAAAGCTGCATTTTTAATTTTTGTGTCAAGTATAGTGAATTTTGACAAGTTAACTTATTTTGAAAATTCATAAGTCGTGGGTGAAGCTTAACAACCGGAAGGTTCGAAGAGAATTTAATTAGAAGTTTTGTCTTTATTTAATTTAACAAGAAAAATTTATAACACACAAACATCAATAAAATAATATTTTTTAAAATGTTTTAGCTTAAAAATGAAGAATAGTATAATATAAGTTTGGAACATGATTCCAACCTAAATATAAATAGATTATAAAAATGGGGAAAAAAAACCCAGCTACTAGCATTAGGTGCGTCGCAACCTCTACTTCTTAGGGTTAAAACTTAAAAGGGGCAAATTAGGAAATTCCAACGTTCCAGCAATCGCATATAGGCTATAGCAGCCCTAATTGTGACAGATCATCAACTCAGAGATGAAGAATGAGGGTTACAGAGAGAAATCTGGGAGTTCTTCAAGGGTGGTTGCCCCTCTCTGTAGTAGCCCTATGATTTCTTCTAAAAGTCAACAGCCCTTGAAATGAGAAACATGATTGCCAATTTGCTTTTCCTCGTACTTGTGTGTATGTGTGTTTTTGTTGACGTCGCCGGCGGCGGCGATGGTGGTGGTGGTGGTTGTGGTGGCGCTTGTATGGAAGAGGCTGTGATGATATTTCTTTGCGCTCTCTGAGCTGATGAACCGGGCATAGAGAAAACCCGGCCCGTATCTTGGCGGGGCGACCCGGGTTGCTACGATTTGGGGGAATTCGATGTAGTTTCCTCTTAATCTATTGCAACCGGTGAATCTGCAGCCATGGCGCGGCCGCATTCTCTCCTTGCCTTCATAAATTCACAGATCTGAGCCTTCTTCGCTTGAAACTTTCCCCATTCTCTTATACTTTCATAGTTTAGTTTTTTTTTTTTTTTTTAAATTTCATTTTAATGTTGAAAGATGAATACGAATTCTTAAGTTTTTGTGGAATTATCTTTTTTAAATAAATGAAATTGGGAAATTGGAGAATTAGGGAAAAATCCCAAGTGTGAGTCATCAGGAATGAACAGAAATAATTTTGAACGAAATAATTTTGAACATGGAAGCAAATTAAAAAATTTTGGAGGAGTTTAAAAAAAAGGCTCCAAATTATATTCATTCAATAAAAATAAAAAATAACTCTGATAATTTTTTAGCATTTATCCTTTTATTTCCTTTTTTGAGAATTAGTTTACGTATTAAGTATTTAACATTCTGTGCATGAATTTTTTTTTTATTAAGGACAAAAAGATTATTGTTACACTACATAACGAGTTGTAATTTAATAGAGTACAGAAAATAAAAGGTTATGTTATTTAATTAATTTAGTAAAATAAGCTAAGTCAAATAATAATGTAATTCATTTTTTACTATTCAATGACTAATGTAATTGGATAGTAAATTAATTAAGTAAATTTATAGATAATTCTCACTTTTTGAGCAGTTAGAATAAATTAAAGAAATTATAGACCTAATAAACTTTTTTTTTTTTTTTTAACACACGCACCCCAAGTGGCCCAAGAGATTCGAACCCGAGAACTTGTGTTCGAGAAAGAACCCTCAGATCACTTGACCAACCCCAATTGGCATAGACCTAATAAACATGATAATTGAAAAGGTAAAAAAATGCAATAAACTGGGAAATTGTATTTTTAACCGGCGACAAGGGAAAGTAAACAATTTCTTGATCCAACAAGTGTTTTTGTGTGTTAATATCGTATTTCGCCTTCAAGTTGGATTGAATGACTTGATCAAACTATTTAGTAAAAGATATGCCAATTGTAAATTGAGTAATATGTGACAAGAGGAATAAAAATAACTGTTCTTTCCTCAAAAAAGAGTCTAGATTCGATTTTCAGTCACCTGGGACCAGGGGCAGAGCCACTTAAGGCCAAGGGGCTCACACACCCCCCTCCGCCCCCTCACCCCCCCACACCATTAATTAATTCCCTTAAAATAATTTTTTACAAATATAAATATATATTATTAAAAATAAATAAATTAATACTTTTTAAGAGTATAAAATTTATTGGCTATTATATATAATAAATGTTATATGTATATATTATATTAGATATAACTCAAGTTTCGCTCGAATATGAAAATCATTAAAAGTGTGAACTTTTTGTTATGATGCGCCATACACTTTAGGAAAAAATCAATATATTGTGCTTTTATGCAAGAAAAAATTAGTGTAATGTATCTTATTGTATAGATAATATATCATATAATATTAGAGAGATAAAAAATATCATATATCACGTAGGTAATTCTAATCAAAACCCAACTTTGTTAAATTAATATTACAAAAAATATTCTAATTTTCAATATATATTATTTTAATAAAATGTTGTGAATTCGAATTTTAATTTCGAATATAAAAGACTTAATAGTTTTTTTTATTCAACTGTCTATACTAGGCATGACAACGAGCCGAGCCGTGACCATTTTTAGAGGTTCGGGCTCGGGCTCGCAGAAAATTGAAGGGTTTCGAACCTGGTTCGTGAGCCAAGATTTTCTGGCTTGGGCTTGGCTCGAGGTCTGGCTCGGCTCGGCTCAGCTCGCGAACCAGGCTGACCTGTAATTTTTTTTCCTTTTTTTTTTTTTTTATAATTGTGCCAAAGAGTCAAAAAAAATCTGCTACTTTACATTCATTCCAGAAGTCCATAAACATAAAAGTGCAGCAACCCAGCAAACATTCATTCAATTAAACCATAAAAATGCAACAACATTCATAATAAACTCTCAATTAAAACAGTAGCTTATCAAACCAAGGCAAATATTGAACAACTCCTTTTTGACATCCGGGACTGGGAGGAGAGCATTTCCAAACAAAGCTCCTGCAGTCCTGCATAACCTGTTATATTAATAATAAACCAAATTAAAACAAAGCAAAAATTGACAAAAATGTAAACATCAAAGTTCAAAGTTCAACCCCCTATTTTTTCCTCCTGCAGTCCTCGAACAAATACAGCAACATCAAAGTTCAAAGTTCAACCCCATTTTTTCCTCATTTCATTTATCTTAAATTGAACAATAATTGGACTTACTGGGCTTATAACGGGGGAGAGGTGCGCCAGTGGTGACGAGATGCAGCGGTGGCGCGCGGCAGTGGAGTGGGAGGAGAATGCTGGTCAGCTGGGGTGTGGAGAGCAGGGGTGGCGTGCGACAGTGTGAAGGCGCGGTGGAGTGCGGAGACGGGAGTGAAGGGTGGTGACAATGTAAGAATATTTTGTTGGACTTATAATAATTGATGATTGTATTCATAAAACGGGGCTAAATATACGGTTAATTGAGATAAGACTAATAAGGCCTATTTAATTGACCCACTTTCGTTAAGGCCTTAGTTTGATAGACGTGGTCCGACAACTAGTGTAGGCCCACTTTAGAAAGCCCGTGATGGGAGGGCTTCTAGAGATTTATTTATCATGGCTAGGTCCTCTCTCCACTCCACGTTCTGATATTGCTTTCCCATTAAACTGTCAACTGCCGTTGTGAGAGAAGGAGAGGAAGACCTAGCCTGAGGTGTTGATTTGGGAATTACGAGAGATCATCAGAGATGGCTGAATCAGGTAATTCTAATTCTCTAATTATTGATGGGGTCAAAATACGATCGTCCCACGTTAGGACACGTGGCATCACCGAGATGATGACATCTGTCGCCCCAAGGTTGCACCCATCAGTGCATGAGCGCTAAGCCCAACAAGCGCAATCCTTCTTCAGGAGTTAAGCCCAACGAGCGCTGTCACTATCACGAGCGTCCTTCATACTGTATGATTGGCATGCCCACGTGCCAAGGGAGCCCTCTTCGAGCGTTACATTCCCTCAGAGTGGCCTCCCCTTTGGCTCGTCACTTAAACTGGAGCCTTCCTTCCCCCCAGCGGATATCTTGGCTTCCAATACTCCAGGTTGTCACGAGCGCGCTCTTAAGCCCTCGTTACCAACCACCCAAATGGCTCTCTGACACAACGTACATGCCCGCGCACCTGCCACTGTTGCCAGCACCAACTTTTGGCCGCTTTTGCAGAAGATTCCTCCTAGGTTTCTCTCTCATGGCGCCACGTGTTAGGGCAACATTCGGCCAGGACCACTTGAGGCAAATGACCAAAGGGCCCTTGACCCTCAACTATAAATAGCTAAAGTCATCTTCTACACAAGTAAGCATTCTTCATCACTGAAACTGTGACTGAACTTACATTTCTCCTTCATACCTTGAACTGACTTGAGCATCGGAGAGCCAAACTGGGTATCACCCCCAGTTCCCCCAGCTTGGCCTTCTGACTTTTATTGTGCTTGTCCCAACAGGTAGAACCCCCTTTCTCATTTCCGGCGAAGCTCCGGTGGTTTCCTCCACAATTACAAATCGTAAAGTGATCGGATTCGGACCTTCACATTCTGAACCCATCATTTTTGGCGCCGTCTGTGGGAAACCGTTCCTCTATCCCTTTCTTTCTTTTTGTTGGTAGAAAAGCAAGCACACTCTTACCCTTAACAGTCATGGTTGCTACAAGGTCTGGAGCTGTGGGAGGAGGAGATAACGCCTCCCAGGATGCCAATATCATTATTCCCTCCACCGCTACTGGTGGAGCACCGCCTCCTTCCGTCACCGTCGGTGGAGCACCTCCCGCCGCTGGAGTGACTCCGCAAGCAGAGTCTTCAATACCTCCACCTACACCGCTGGCACTGCCGATTCCTGCCGCCGTTGGAGGAGTCTCTCTCTCTGCTCCTCTGCAGCCTGCTCAGAACCCGTGGGTCCATCCCCAGGTGATTCCCGGAATGCAGGGTTACATGATGCCCCCACCTAGATATACCCTCACCCCGGCAGTTATGGTGCCGCCGGTCCAGCCGTATCATGCTGGTCAGATCCAGCTCCCGGTGGTGATCCCCAGGGAGATTGAAGGAGTGGAGTTACCTCCGCTGACCACCCAACAGTTGAGGGCTCTCTATGCCCAGTGTGAGGTTCAGGCGGCTCAGGGGGCATGGGAAAGATTCCATTCCATGTACTTTCCCTCTGGGCAGGCCACTCAAGTTGCAGCCCCTTTGGGCGGACAGCAAAACTTTCCCCTCAGAGAAGCCCAGGCTGTCCTGAGGGCACAACCACCACCACCACCGGCCAGAGAAGTGCCGCAGCAGGAGGGCAACGAGCGTCCCTCCATGGGCAGGAATAAAGAGCCCACAGAACGAGTGAATGAGAACGAAGGGGACTCTCATGCCTCCAGAAGGGGGTCACGAGCCCCCAGACAGGGGGACAGACACGGAGACGTGAATCCTGACATCCTCGCGGCTGTGCAAGACCAGCTGCAGGGTTTAAAGGATATTGTGGGACAGCTCTCACGAGGGCGCTCAACTCAGATCTCCCCTAGTCGGGATGAACGGGTTGACGCCAGAAGCACGCGTACCAAGGACCCCCCGCCAAAGGTCCCCCACCGCAAGGAGTCCGAGGAAAACTTCGGCACGTATGAGTACCACCCGTTGGCGAGGGGCTCGCCCCTCGTGGAAGAAGTTTTGATGGCCCAAGCAGGCATGGCCAAAATCCCCACTTCCATCAACCGATACGACGGGACGACTGATCCGGCTGAACATCTGGATCACTTTTTACATCTAATGCACCTTTACGAGCATTCCAGCAACTACTGGGCCAAAGTGTTTGTCATTTCCTTAGTGGGAATGGCTCAGGAGTGGTACAAGCGACTGCCGCCGCGCTCGATTCACTCGTACGAGGAGCTGGCTCATGCTTTCCTCAACCACTTCAATTCTTTGAAAGCGCCAGTCACTGCACCTACTGCCCTTTACAATGTGGTGCAAGGCAGGAGCGAGTCTCTGCGCTCGTTCTTCGCCCGCTTCAACAAGGAGATCCTACAGGTGGAGAGGCCTTCTATGGATTTCTTGATCCCAGTGCTTTTCCAGGCTGTGGATCATAAACAGTATGTGAGCAAGAAGTTTGCCGATGCCATCGTAGAAAGGAGGCCAGGGACCCTCATGGCCTTAAGAGAAGTAGCCGAGCCGTTCTTCACGCTCGAAGACATGTATGGGACGAATGGTCCCCGGCATCACAGTCCGGCCAGGAACGAGCGGCCCCATCACGAGCGGGGACGGGACGTGGCCATCAAGAAGGAACGCCCTCAAGAGCGCAAAAGGTCGCCACCACCCCCTCGTCGATTCGAGCGGATCCCGCTCACCAGGCCGAATTCAGAAGTCTACAACCTCTCCGATAAGAAGCTCTTTAAGAGACCCATCAAAATGAGGGAAACGGACTCGCTCAGGCGCTCGAACAAATACTGCGCATTCCACAAGGAGAGGGGGCACGACACAGATGAGTGCCGCCAGTTGGAGGCTGAAATTCAGAGGCTCGTCGCAGGGGGCCACCTGAAGGAATTCGTCCGGGTGCTCGAGCGTTACGATGAACGCTGTAACGAGCGCGCTGGAGGGAGGAGGAGGAGTCCGTCCCGTTCAAAGAGCCCAAGGGGTAGGGGATCCCCTGAAAGCAGCAGCCGCCGGGGCAATAAAGGAAAAGCCCCTGAGCAAGAAAACGAACCTTTCGCAGTCATAAATATGATTGCAGGAGGCTCGTCAGGAGGGGATTCCAACGCCTCCCGACGGAGGTATGTCCGGAGCCACAACCAACGCCCTGCAGTGCCTAAACCCATCTATGCCATCCAGAGTCCAAGCGCTCAACGGTCAAGAGAGAATGATGTAATAGGCTTTGATGATAGGGATTTAGAGCACATTGTAACACCCCGTGGGGAGGGTATAACCTCTGATTGCCCCATGGTGGTTAGTGTAGATGTTCATAATCATGTTGTAAAAAGGGTGTTGGTGGATAGTGGAAGCTCCGTTAATGTTTTGCCTTATTCTACGTTTTTAAAGATGAAGGCTGACCTTCCGCTCGAGCCTCTCAAAACGGCCCTCATTGGCTTTGGAGGCTCGGAAGTTGTCCCACGAGGGCAAATACGCTTAGCTACTTCATTCGGCCGAGCCCCTCAGCGCAAGACACTCTTGGTAACATATGCGGTGGTGGAGATTGACCTTCCTTATAACATCATAATTGGGCGCCCTGCCCTCGTGGATTTCAAAGCCATCATCTCCACCTACCACCAGAAGATTAAATTCCCCCACCCCGAGGGTGTGGGAGAAGTACTGTGCAATGTGCAAGAGGCTTGGGAATGTTACATGCTGTCCCTCAGAAAGCCTAAAGCGGAGAAAACCTTCCAAATTGGGTCCACCAAGAAGTCAGTGGATTTCCCCAATCTAGACGAGGACAGCCCAGCATGGAAAAGGGCGAAACTGAACAAGAAGAAGAACAAAAAGAAGAGGGGAGACAACGTGGAGAATCCCCTCGAAGGTGCACCACCAGGAACCGTTGGTGGATCGTCCTCAGAAGGAGACGAGCCAGGAGAGGGTGAACCAACACCCGGTCACCGTTTGACAGGAAAGAAGAGGGCGCTCGAACTTCCTCGCCCTGAGATAAGGATCGAACCCTCGGAGAAGTTCCTTACCATTGAGCTGGAGCCCGGGAACAAGGATAAGACTACACAGATAGGATCAAACCTCTCGGGGCCTTCTCAGATTATGATGATTGACTTCCTCAGGGAAAACAATGATGTATTTGCATGGAAAGCCTCCGACCTCACAGGGATTGACCCGAGCGTCATTGTCCATAGGCTTAATGTGGATCCCTCTTTCAAACCCGTCAAGAAGAAAAAACGGGATGTACATGGCTTTCGAAAAAAAGTCATTGAAGAGGAAGTTAATAAACTCCTAGAGGCTCAGTATATCGAGCCCATCTTGTATCCGGAGTGGTTGTGCAACGTCGTCTTGGTGCCCAAGAGCGCGAATAAGTGGCGCATGTGCAACGATTTCACTGATCTCAACAAAGCCTGCCCTAAAGATCCTTACCTGCTGCCCCGGATTGATCAATTGGTGGATTCGACCGCTGGCTGCGAGCTCATGAGCATGATGGACGCTTTCCAGGGATACTATCAGATCTTTATGGCCCCGGAAGACCGCCCCAAAACCTCGTTTGTTGTCCATCTGGGGGTATATTGCTTCTTAGTTATGCCTTTCGGACTCAAGAACGTCGGAGCTACGTATCAGCGGCTCGTCAAAAAGATGTTTGAAAGGGAAATTGGAAGGTCCATGGAGGTTTATGTGGATGATATGATTGTCAAAAGCGAGCGCCAGGACTCCCACTTGGAAGATCTCAAGCGCACTTTTTCAATCCTGCGCCAATATGGGATGAAGTTGAACCCTTCGAAGTGCACCTTTGGAGTGCAAGGGGGAAAATTCTTAGGGTACATGGTCAGCCAGAGGGGAATTGAGGCCAATCCAGAGAAGATCAAGGCTATCTTGGAAATCCCCTCCCCTCGAAATTTGAGGGAAGTGCAGGTCCTGGTAGGAAAAATCATCTCGTTGAACAGGTTTATTTCGCGCTCGGCGGACAGGAACCTTCCCTTCTTCAAAATTTTGAGGAACGCACGTAACTTTGCTTGGACAGAAGAATGCGAAAGGGCGCTGCAGGATATGAAGGCTTACTTATCAAGCGCACCACTGCTGACTAAGCCTGTCGAAGGCGAGAGGTTATTTGTGTATCTTTCCGTTTCTTCCGAGGCCACAAGCGCGGTTCTGATCGCTGTGCGGGAGCGGAAACACTTACCTGTCTATTATCTGAGCAAAACATTGCAAGGGGCCGAAAAGAAGTATTTGGAGATTGAGAAATTCGCGTTCGCTCTTATTAACGCCTCAAGAAGGCTAAGGCCTTACTTTCAAGCGCACTCCATAACGGTTCTCACCGATCAACCCTTGAAGCAAGTGTTGTCCAAACCAGATGTGTCTGGAAGATTAATCAAGTGGGCCATCGAATTGAGCCAGTTCGACTTATGTTTCGAGCCCAGGACCGCGGTACAGACTCAGGTTGTGGCTGATTTATTGGTCGAACGCTTTGGTTTAGAGCCCACCGTTGCGGAGAATGAGGGGTTATGGGTACTGCACACAGATGGTTCCTCAACCTCTCAAGGGGGAGGAGTAGGAGTGGCCCTCAGAAACCCCGATGGGATTGAGCTGGACTTTGCAATCAAGCTGGATTTCCAAGTCACTAATAACGAAGCAGAATATGAAGCCCTCGTGCAAGGATTGAATATTGCTTTTCAGAATGGAGCCTCCAGAATCACCGCTTATGTGGATTCACAGTTAATTGCGAGTCAGATTGAAGGAACTTATGAGGCTCGAGAAACCACCATGATACAGTACTTAAGTAAAGCCAAAGAAATCATTGGGAAGTTCAAGGAATTTCATCTACTTCAAGTGCCCCGAGGAGAAAACGAGCGTGCGGACGCTCTGTCAAAGTTTGCATCAGCTTTAGAGGGCACTTCTGAACGTTCTGTTACGTTCCTCAGAACTGAGGAACCTTTGATTAAGGAAAGGGTCGCCACCGAGATAATCGCCATGATTGATCCAAACGAGCCCTGTTGGCTTGACGACATCGTCATTTTCCTTAGGGATGGAATTCCTCCCACTGACAAGGTGGAAGCTAGGAAAGTCCGAAATAAGGCCCCTCGTTTCGCATTGGATCCCGAGGGGAGGTTATTCAAGAAATCATTCCAAGGACCCCCAATGAGATGCCTGAGGCCCTCACAAGCGAAGGAGACGCTCGAACTCATCCACAATGGAAGCTGTGGGAATCATTCCGGAGGGCGTTTCTTGGCAAAAAAGGTCCTGAGAAGTGGGTTTTATTGGCCTACAGTTCTCCAAGATGCCATTGAATTTTCGAAGAAGTGCCCCAAGTGCCAATTTCATTCAAATCTCCCTCAATTGCCAGCCGCACAGATGATCCCAATAGATGTCTCTTGGCCTTTTGATCAGTGGGGAATAGACATCGTGGGCCCCTTGCCCATGGCTGTGGGACAAAAGAAGTTTGTCATTCTAGCCGTCGACTACTTCACCAAGTGGTCCGAGGCCGAAGCTGTTGCAAAAATCACTTTCAGGGTTGTGAGGGACTTCATTTGGAAAAACATCATTTGCAGGTACGGCATCCCGAGGGTGCTTATCTCTGACAACGGGTCCCAGTTCATAGCAGCCGACACCCGAGAATGGTGTTCCGAGTTGGGGATCGAGCAGCGATTTACCTCTGTAGGACACCCTCAAGCCAATGGGCAAGCAGAAGTTACCAATAGGACCATCTTGCAACACCTGAAAACCATGCTTGAGAGCAAGAAAAGTGAATGGGCTGAAGAGATGCAAGGAGCGCTTTGGGCTTATCGCACTACCCCACGAGCGGCCACTGGAGAAACACCTTACGCGCTCGTTTATGGGTCAGAAGCAATGATACCAGCGGAGATAGTAAATGAATCCGCTCGTGTCGGCTATTTCGAGCCTCAGCTCAAGGATGGCAACAGGAGCTTGGAGTTGGACTTGCTGGATGAAAGGAGAGACAAAGCATGGGCTAAGATCCACCACTATAAAGCCTCTGTGGCCCAACAATACAACAAGCGTGTGAGGGAAAGAACTTTCCAGTTGGGAGACTTGGTTTTGAAGAAAGTGGAAGTATCCAAGCACGTGGGGAAATTGGACCCCAATTGGGAAGGTCCATTCAAGGTCGTACAACTCAGAGCTAACAACACTTACACCCTGGAGACACTTCAAGGAGAGCGCTTGCCTCGCCCTTGGAACGCATGTAACCTCCGGCGGTTTTATGTTTAAAAGCTCTTTGCAAACCCTGATGTAGCAACCCTCTTTGACGGGTTCAATGTACTTCCAATCACAAGTAAACGGTAACATAATCTTTTTAACTTCTCTAATATTCCTGTTTCTTTGGTTGCTTGAATGGATAAGTCCCACGCCCCTCGTCTTTGCGAGCGTGGTTGGCAACCCATTCCAATATGTATGTTGTTATCTCGTATGGGTTACGCTTGCCAGCACTCTACTCCACATGGGGGGACGCCCTCATAAGGATAGACTGGTTACGCTCACAACCAATTAGGCGGATTGGAAGAAGATTATGAAGAAAATCCTAGTAGGCCTTGGCTGTTTCCTAAAACGCCTTGCGCTCGAAAACGGGATCTCCTACAGAGAAAATCTTAGTAGGCCTTGGCTGTTTCTTAAAACGCCTTGCGCTCGAAAACGGGATCTCCTATAGAGAAAATCCTAGTAGGCCTTGGCCGTTTCTTAAAACGCCTTGCGCTCGAAAACGGGATCTCCTACAAGAGCAAATCCTAGTAGGCCTTGGCCGTTTCTTATAACGCCTTGCGCTCGAAAACGGGATTTCCTACAGAGCCAGAAATACGACAAGAGCCAGAGCGCTCGAACGATGGCCTCAGAATCAAGAAGGTATTGCACAAGTCTTGAACGAGGGCAACCACTCAGTAAGACCCTCGCACACACTCAAGACTTAGCAAAATCCCCCAAGGGCGGAAGGAATGTCACAAGTCATGAACGAGGGCAACCACTCAGTAAGACCCTTGCAAATACTCAAGACTTAGCAAAATTCCCCCAAAGTTAAGAAGAAATCGCACGAGCCTTGAACGAGGGCAGCCTCTCCATAAGACCCTCGTATATACTCAAGACTCAGCCCAATTTTTAAGAGCAAAAACAAAATTTATACAAGTCTTGAGTGGGGGGCAATCTCACAATAAGACCCTCACGATCGCTCAAGACTTAGACAAATTTTCAAGATTTATGACAAAGGTAAAAATTTATACAAGTCTTGAGTGGGGGGGCAATCTCACAATAAGACCCTCACGATCGCTCAAGACTTAGACAAATTTTCAAAGATTTACAGAAGTTAACAAAATTTCTCAAAGTCATAAAGGCTCATCAGAGAAATAAAACATCCACAGAGTATGCTACACACAGTCTTATTATTACAAGATTTGTTCACAACAAGCGCAGTATGAAAACTTGCTGTCAAGAAAGAGATAATTTTTATTCATAAGAGGCCATGGCCTGAACTACAAGATAAGGGCTCAAAGGCCACTGAACATTGTTTAAAAAGAAGGGAAAAAAGGCATTGAAGCAGGAAAATACAGAGGAAAGTCTCAGGCAGCTGGAGCAATGTCTTCATCAACGATCACCAGTATGTTTTGGGCCATGGGGCCGTGAACTGGGCCCTCAGGCTCTTGCGGTTGGACTTGGGGATCGTCGGACTCGTTGACAGCAGGAATGGGAACGTTGGCACCCTCGGCGGCTGGGACAGGGGCATCCTCCATGATAGGCTCTTGGGGCTCATCTTCAGGCTGGCCATTTTGTACGGCCTGAGAGGCACCCTCCGACGGGTGAGCTTCTATATACTCATCCTGGAGGAGTTTGACCAGGAATTCATACTCTGGCTCCGCAATGGAATCCGCAGGGTTATCCCCCTCGTCATCCTCCTCCTCGCAGCGCTCATTGAATTGGAGCCCCGTGCCCTCGGCCTCTTTCATGGCAGGATCCGTTAGCCCCTTATGTATGCCCTGCTCGATGGCTAAATTGAAAGCCTTCTGAGCCTCATCCAAGCAATGCAGGGAAACAGCGAAGTTAAAGGCTTTGGAGTGGCAGAACTTGATAAGAGCCTCCTTGTTCGCACGCTCCAGACTCCGAGGCCACTCGCTCACGGCGTCGTTGAATTTTCTCTCGGCCTCCAGAGCCCTCGTCTTCCAGCTTTCCCGCTCCGTCTCTGCCTTCTTGCAGCGTTCGTTAGCCTGGGCCAACTGGTCGCTCAAGCCACTTCGAGCGCTCTCCACCACCTAGAAATCCTCCCTCAGCTTTCCCAGCTCTTCCTCCGTTTTGTTGTACAAATCCTTGAGGGATTCATACTTTGCAATCTCAGCGTCCAGCTCCGCTTGAATCTGAGCCGGATCGTTGGAACGAGCCATCTTCTTATATTTGGCTTTGCGGTCAGCGTAGATGGAGGCTCGCATTTGCACATTTCGGAGCCGGGGAAGAACTTGCTGCATAAGTTGGAGGAAAGGGAGTGTTAGCCAAAAAATGCTAACTTACGAAAATTAGCAAAGAAAGCTAGGAGTGAAGACTTACGGAGATTAGAGCGTGGGCCGCGTCATAAGTCACCTTCTCCACAGGCTCATTGAAGAGATGACGGTGGTCCGCCGAGAACTGGGCCTTGTTGTATAGATTCTCGGTGACAGCTTGGGCGAGCGTGCCAGGCCTCAGCAGAACTGGCCCACCGTCGGGGGCACCTGTGTAGTCCCTGTCCCCTCGTCGGGGGAACTCCCATATATGTTCCTCATCTGAAGAGGAAGTTTCCCCCTCACCCTTGGGGCCCTCGACTACTTGTTTGCCTTTGCCCTTGATTGCCGCTGAATCGGGCATCCTCTTCCTCTTGCGGGAAGGCCTGCTAGCGCTCGGTGGAGCCTCGGTTATCGCCAGGGTGGATATTGGCCTCGTTTGTTCTGTTGGCGGAGGGGGTTGAACGTCTCCCGCTCTCTCTGACCTCCCCCGGGGTACTCTGTTGGCCAGTCTATTCTCCCCCCGGCCACGAGGGGGTTGAACCTCAGGATTGGCGCTCGAACTGGCGCCCTGACTACCGCTACGAGCGTCCCCGCGATTGCTACGATTGCGAGGGCGCTGTTGCTCGCGCTGTTGGTCCCCTTGTTGGGCTTGGTTCCTGCTGGCATGAGCGAAACGTGCGGCTTGTCTGATTCCTCCTGCCATCTCTAATATAGCAACTCCTGCAAGAATGGAAATTTCGAGGGTTAGAAATCCTCAAACCATCTACTCAGATTGCAAATTACAAGTACAGAAAAGCAGTTAGTATTCATTCCTATCTAAAGTTAGTGCCCTAAGAATCTAACCATCTCTCTCGATATCACGAGCCGGAGGGTTGTCAAGGTAATGAGGGTCATCGGAAAGACCACACAGGAACATAAGCTCCGCATCGTCTATCCAGTCCTTCGCCTGTATAAGGTGACCCTCGTCCCTTAAGGCCTCAGCCAAAGCCTTTGCCCAATCTCTGGGGAGGGCCGGCTTCAAACGGCTCTTCAAAACCGAGCCCCAATTTGCGGACACCCCAAAGCCCTCTCCTGTGGGAGCCTTAACAAAGATGAACTTCTCCTTCCAATTGGGGCCATATGTGCTTGTGGGAGAGTTGATTAGCTTTGTACGAGCCTTCGCTTGAATGTAGTAGAAGCCCGCCTCAGGAGACGAGCGTGACGAGCTAACCACTTGGAAAAGTGCATGAAAGTTTCGCACAAAGGGCTCGTATCCAACACTCCTCATCAGAATCACAAAGCTTGTCAGCAGAGCCAAGCCGTTGGGCACTATTTGCGAAGGACAGAGGTTTAAGTCATTCAGCAGGTGGGCCATTGGGATCGAAATGGGGAACCTCAAACCCCCTGAGCTGACCGAGGCCACATACACCGCCATTTCCCCCGGAGGCGGGTTATTAGCACGCTCGTGGTTTTCTGGGATTCTCCACGTATACCGCTCATCCCAGTAAATGGGCGCCATCATCGTTTTCACTTCCCCCACGGTAACTGTGCTGGGAGTCTCATCGGGCGTGCGCTCGGTAGCCTGGTAGCCTGATCCTTCACCCTCGTTAGGCCCTTTGGATTTCTGGGATTTCTTGCTTTTCCCTTTATTACGGGCTCTTTCTGAAGGCCCTGTTATGGCTTCAGCCACCGGAAGCGGGTTCGCGACGGCCACCGTCACAGTATGGCGGTGAGGGTGAGTGGCACTCTGAGTTATGGGGAGAACAACCCCTTGTCTTTCCTCCTCCATCACCAGATTCATCTCCTCAAAGAGAGGATCCACTCCGCCAGGATTCCTATCCTCCATGGCCATCACCGCCGCCCCCAACTCCTCATCTCTGGGGGAATCGGGGGAAGAGGAACTCTCAGTGGCCATTTCCTGGATTTCACGGGCGAATTCTTCAACATGTTGGTCAGCCATGGCAGAGGCTGAGATTTGGGAGAGATTTAATCTGGGTTAGAGAATGGGAGTTTTCTGGAAAGAAATTAGGATTCCCTAAAGGAGTAAAACCTAAGGGATTACAAAGTCCTAAAAGTCCAAATCTAAAGTTAGCAGAGTTAGAAAACTACGCTGGAAGTTTACCTTGAAGGTTTCTGAGAAAATCTGGGAGAAAGGTTGAAGATGCTCTAAGAACTGGTGTGCAAGAGAATTCTTTTTGCAAAGGATGCTTGGAAGTTCTGAATGCGTAAAGAGTAGCAAGATTTCAGAATCCCGTACTTATAGGGGTGGGAGTTGGTACCTTTTTCGGCAATGAATTCAAAATGGTAATCATTTCCCGCCTAGGAAACCGCCCACTTTATGGAACCGTCACATGCTTCCCAATGCTCATGCGCCCCACGCGCGCCCGCATTTAATGCTCTGACGTTTCGGATACTCAAGAACAGTACAACGCTCAGTGCAAAAGCATTACGAGAGGTCAATTGAAAAGATCGCATTAATGGCGCAATCAGAGGAAAAATTGCTCAACACGCCAAGTCCTATACGAGCGTTACATGCGAAAGATAGAGCGTGTCAAAATTCTACAGTCCTTATCACTAAGGACTACAGAATTGGGGGGCAAAATGATGGGGTCAAAATACGATCGTCCCACGTTAGGACACGTGGCATCACCGAGATGATGACATCTGTCGCCCCAAGGTTGCACCCATCAGTGCACGAGCGCTAAGCCCAACAAGCGCAATCCTTCTTCAGGAGTTAAGCCCAACGAGCGCTGTCACTATCACGAGCGTCCTTCATACTGTATGATTGGCACGCCCACGTGCCAAGGGAGCCCTCTTCGAGCGTCACATTCCCTCAGAGTGGGCTCCCCTTTGGCTCGTCACTTAAACTGGAGCCTTCCTTCCCCCCAGCGGATATCTTGGCTTCCAATACTCTAGGTTGTCACGAGCGCACTCTTAAGCCCTCGTTACCAACCACCCAAATGGCTCTCTGACACAACGTACATGCCCGCGCACCTGCCACTGTTGCCAGCACCAACTTTTGGCCGCTTTTGCAGAAGATTCCTCCTAGGTTTCTCTCTCATGGCGCCACGTGTTAGGGCAACATTCGGCCAGGACCACTTGAGGCAAATGACCAAAGGGCCCTTGACCCTCAACTATAAATAGCTAAAGTCATCTTCTACACAAGTAAGCATTCTTCATCACTGAAACTGTGACTGAACTTACATTTCTCCTTCATACCTTGAACTGACTTGAGCGTCGGAGAGCCAAACTGGGTATCACCCCCAGTTCCCCCAGCTTGGCCTTCTGACTTTTATTGTGCTTGTCCCAACAGGTAGAACCCCCTTTCTCATTTCCGGCGAAGCTCCGGTGGTTTCCTCCACAATTACAAATCGTAAAGTGATCGGATTCGGACCTTCACATTCTGAACCCATCAATTAGGTGTTCTATATTCATGGTGTGATTCTGGCTCCTTAAAATTATTTCTTACAGTTGGTATCAGAGCCAAACATTCATGAATTTAGAACCGTAATTGGGATTATTGAATTAATACGAATATCAAAATACAGATTTAAATTTCTTATCGCATTAAACCCGTAATTTGATATAATTGATGTTATTTAAATTTATGAATATTGAGTTCGTATATTTCGCCTGTGACTCTATTACTTTAATGGTCTGCGCATCACAAATTTGTTCATGTGATATATGTGCTGTGTTGTTCATGTGAATTTTGTTTATGTCTCACTTATCAATTTTTGTGAATTTACTTTTGAGTCAAAGTAACTCCCAATGATGTCTGTCCTTAATAGAATTTGGGCAATAAATGGTTCCTCTTTGTGCTTAGAGATAGATAGATGTACAAAAGAAGGCGTACCACCTTACTGTTGCTTTAACTATCACATGAAAATTAATTAATTGTATGTGGAGTCATACACAATCTCCCGAATTTGCTTGGTGGCTAAGAAATAATTCCAATTTTTCCTTTTACGTCTTTAATTGGTCATGTGAATTTTGACATGTATGGGTAAAGACTTTCCAATTTTCATATAGCATTTAGTATACCAATTTACTGAATATTTGCTGCATTAATTGTATATCTATGACACTGTTAATAGAAGTGCAAAAATTTTGGAATTGTCACATAAGCCTGTTGATTCATAATTTGTTTAAACCCTCTGTTTGTGATTATTATGAGTATTATATGTATCTATAGCAGACACGTAAATACGTAATTGTTAAGTGGGATATAGATATTGTTCTCCCTAGGCGAATTACACTTCAAATACATCACATTGGTTGGGTTTAACAAAAAACGTGGGTGCAACACATTGTATTTATAACTCCCAAAAATACATGTCTTTCGTATTTTATTTTGTGGGAGTGTTGCATACATATTGCGCGTATGCAATTTAGGAAATTTTATTTATACTCGGTCGTGTGCTTATTTTACAAATTTCAGTATATAGTTACACCAAAGTGTTCTATTTATTGGAACTTGTAAAGTCAGTAATATGCATATCTCGAGTCAGTGGATTGTTGTGCATTCTTACCTGCCCAAAGGGGGTGAGATGTGTACAATAATTTCATTTGTTTGTGAAAAACATATTGATAAGGTACAACAATCAAGGAAGTTTGTTTCGCAAAGGAATCAACTTTCGAAAATTGGGGTATTCCTATACCGTTTTACATAGAGAGAACTAATATGTATGACATGCTCTGCCCAAAGGGGAGTCTGTCAAGACACCATGGACTCTCGTATGAATAAAGCTGTATTTGTTGAGCTTATTCCAATTATTGCATATTGATCTAATTTGTTGCATTCTTGTTATTTGTACCAGTTAAGATAAACTTGAACAGTGGTACTGCTATGGTTGATGTTTTGAATGGTGGAAATTATAAGAAGTGGAAACACGATATCGACTTTGCTTTAGGATTACCTGACATAGATATGGCACTGCGTGAGGATAAGCCTGCTCAACTTGCTGATGATGCCACTGATGCTGTGAAAAGGGCTTTTACCCAATGGGAGAGATCAAATCGACTTTGTCTCCTAGCTTCGAAGAAATCTATTGGAGAGCATCTAGCTAGTTCGCTTCCTGAGATTGAAAATGCTAAAGAGCTCTACGACGCGATAGTAGAGAGATATCATGTTTCTGACAAGTTTGAGGCTGGAAACCTGATGAGTGACTTAGCGAGTATGAGATACGATAATTCAGGGGGAATTAGGGGGTACATCCTGAAAATGGTTCACCTTCAAACCAAACTCAAAGATCTTAATATTTCCCTTCCTGACAACTACATAGTTCACACTGCCCTCAATTCCTTACCTATTGAGTTTAGCCAAATCAAAACAGCCTACAATACTCAAGATGAATCCTGGAGTGTCCTTGACCTTATTTCAAAGTGTGTTTCTGAGGAAGAGAAAATTAAGAGAGAGAGTGGTCAAACAGCTTTCCTTATCCATCACCGTGGCCCTCAACCTCAAAAGGGTTTTGGTAACTTTAACTCTAAAAATCCTCATCATAAGAACAAAGGGAATGCTCAGAAAACTAACAGGCATGGTGCTGGTCAGAACCAAAACTTAGGGGTGAAGAACGATGGTTTTAAAAAGGGAATGAAGTGTTACTTTTGTAAGAAACCAAACTATAAAAGACGTGACTGCCCTGATTTCAAAGCTTGGTTAGAGAGGAAGAAACAAGAAGGTAATCCTTTAGCCCTAGTTTGTTTTGAGTCAAATTTAGTAAATGTTCCCATTAATTCCTGGTGGATTGACAGCGGGGCAAATGTCTATGTTGCCATTTCATTGCAAGGGTTTATAAGCCAAAGGAAGCCAAGTGAAGAAGAGTCTAAAATTGGAGTAGCTATTGAAGCCTTAGCAGTAGTAGAATGTGTAAGAACTGTTATTTTGAATTTAGACACACATTTCAGACTAGTTCTTGAGAATATTTTCTATGTTCCTAGTTTTACTCGAAATTTTATTTCTATTTTTGCTTCAGACAAATTGGGCTATAATATTTCTTTTGGTAAAAGAAAAGTTGATTTGATTTTTTATTATAAAATTATTGGTTGTGGTATTTTCTCTAATGGGTTGTATGTTAGGAATAGTGCCCTAGAAAGCCGATTGTATATCCGCTTTGTGCTTTTCCTTATTGTAATCACAGACAATCTTTGAATGAAATAACGAATTGAGGCAACACTTCTTTACATGCTCTTGTTTGGTATGCGTTTACTTTAGCTGTGCATGTATGAGAACTCCCCTAATCCTGATGACTTTAGGACTCTACCATTTAGGTGAAATGGTTCATGAAACGAGCCCTATATCACATAAGTCATGATTAGTAAAATACTCCAAGCCGATGAGTCCTACAGACAGTGGGAGTGTCAACCTGACTCCTCTAAGGCTTGCTTGTGGGATCACGCCCTTAAGAAGGACCACCTTGTTTCATGGAGGTACAAAGTGTATAGTTGATACGTGCGTGATACATGAGGGTGCTTACTTTAACAAGTAAGTTCACTGAGGTGCCCCGTGTGAGAACATTCCTAAATGGGAAAGGAAGTTTCTATTTCAGGAAATGGAAACTTCCAGATTAGGAAATATCTCACGAGTCATTGATGTGATTAATTGATCCTTAGACTTGAGGTTCCTTGTCACTTTATGAGTTAACTCTGTAGTCTTAGGTATAAGCTTTAAAGGGTGTCGCCTTAGACAACTGATTCAAGGCTTATGCTGGGGCTGCACAAGTGATTCATGAAAGTGAATGAGAATCAAGAAAGGACCTACACTTGCATCTGCAAGGTGATCTCTTATTGTGTAAGTCATTCATATGCCATATGGAGTCCTTGGCCAAGGCAGTAGATCAAGACATCAAGAAAAGGGTTTCTTGGATTGAGATCAAATGGATATGAAATGCACTTAGCTTTAAGACCGGATTATTAGGGTTCTGATTATTCCCTTGCCCTAGATCTTGGTTGAGAGATAGTAAGTAGGAGGATTGTATCTCACATGAATCAATGACTTAAAGGTTCTGTCGAATCCGAACATTCCAATTCAGCTAGGGGTTAAACACCTGTTGCTAGACTATGGTCGTTTAATCTGTGGACTGATTAATTAATTAGTGAATTAATTAATTAGGGTCACTGCTAATTGAATTGAGAACCTAGAGGGTCACACACAACAACTTGGTTACATGAGTTGAGGCTTGAAGATGATTAAACGAGTTAATCGGGCCAAGAGGGTTCCACACGTGTGAAGTCACACGTGTGGCTCACGTGAGTGACACGTGTCACTGTGACACGTGTCACACACGTGTGTATATATATATATTATATATATATTAAATAATTAATTAGTTAATTATTTAATAGACTTTGGTTTAATTTTGAATTAAAAAAGAAAGTCTAATTTTGGAGAAAATAATCTAGTTAATTAATTACAAATTAATTAATTAGATAAAAATAAGTTGTTTATTTTTATAATAAATAAAGTATAAAATTATCCAAAAAATAGTTTGGATATTTTTAGCTCTCTTAAAAGTTGATTTGAATTAGAATTCAAAGTCAAAGTCAAATTACTTGATGATCAAGTAATAGAAGAGAGGGACCAAAATCCTAGCCCATAAAGGACTAGGGATTTCGGCACCCCCTCCCTATAAATAGGGGAGCTCGAGCTCCTCATGGAGCTAATTGGCAATTCTTTTGGTTCATGTGTTGAACACCTTTCTTTCTCCAAGATTAAATTAAACCCTAGGTTAAGCCTAAACACTAACTAGAGAACTAGCATCCTTACTAGTTAGATTGTGATCAAGTTGGTAGACTTTCTCTAGAGACTTCAAGTTAGAAGTTTGAAGATTCGAGCTTTACCAAGGAGAGGGGATCAAGCCGCGAGAAGAGCGTTCTTGGGTGGCTTGAAACGCTTCAAGAAAGAATAAAAGAAAAGTAAGTTTTCTATCTTTACGAATTTGGTTACACGATTGCGAGTCCTAGATCCTTTTGTTGGGAAAATTTTTTTAAATTCCGCTGCTATCTGATTCGTGTTTTCCAACAAGTGGTATCAGAGCCACCTCGTTAATGGTGTTTCTGATTCGTCTCAATTATTCTGAATTTGGTAGAAATTCTTAGGCTTAGATGCGAATTAGGTATTCTTGAGTTCTTTTAGAAAGCCTGAAATACGAAACTGTAATTTTTCTTGAATTTCTGAAACTGTTTTCTTAAATTGTGTTTCTTGAAAACCGTTTTGATCGAAATTAATTTAAATCGTGTTTTTTGAATTTTGGATTGTTTTGGTTTTTGAACTAAAAGTACGAAACACGAAATCGCGTTACGAAAACGCGAGCCTGACGTGCTAAGGCGTAGCACGCTAGGCCCGCGACCGCCCGCCCAGCAGTCCCGCAACCGCGCGGGACTGCCCGCCACTGACGCCCGCCAGCGCCTAGGCCCCCGCCTAGGCGCACCCGCCCGCCTGTCCCGCAACCGCGCGGGACAGCCGCCCGCACGCTCCCGCAACCGCGCGGGAGCACCCGCCCGGCATCGCCCGCACCCGAGCAGCAGCAAGCTGCGCGCGTTGCGCGCAGGGCGTGCGACGCTGCGCGGCGAGCCTGTGCTCGTTCCGGGCGGTTCCGGGCACGGTTTTGGCGTTTTCGTGTTTTCGTGTTTTCGGTCCTTGAAATCCCGATTTAATTTTTCTGAAAATTTTTATTTAGTAAATTTGAATTATTTTTGAAATAATTGTTTGAATTGGGATTTTGAAAATTTAAGCGATTTAAATTTTGGAAAAATTACAATCTCCATTTTCTGAAAATATTGAAAGAATAAAATTATTAATTTTCAGAAATTAATTGGAATTTTATTAGTTTATTGTTTTTCGGGTTTTATAGAAAAGGCTCTTGAACAAGAATTGCATCTAAGTCGTGTTTTTAAGCTATTAGAGCTTAAAGTGAGAATTTTAATTTATTGGTTAAATTTAAATTCTTGCAAAAGCATGTTAGGTGATCATGGGTTTAGATCTATGTATGGTTTTAATTTATGCACATGGATGGTTTAAATTGGGGTTGGAGCCCTATTGTTGCGTTTTTCAATTGAGGTTGGAGCCTCACTTATGTGCGTACTGTTATGTGATTTATTATGTGGCTTTCCATATTACTGTTTTTGAGGCCGGGGTATGCCCCGTGTAATTGTCTAAGGCCAATATGAAGATTGAGCCTTATTACTTTATGTCTTTTTCTTTTTATTGTAATTTGAGAGTAGAGATAGGTGGTGAGGTTTTATTTTCATTTTGGAGACAATGCACCCATGGAGTAAGATGGACCACATTCAAGTAACAAGGAGGCCATAAGTGAAGACCCCTCAAAATGTTAGGGAGGGGAATCTCAATTGTTAAATGTAATAGAGATAGGGCTCGTATTTTGTTACCGCTTTCCCTTATGTGATTTAAACTGTTTATGTGGCATGTATGTTAGAACTTGTGATTGTGGAGTGGCTCCCACATATCACGCATAAGATAGGTAGAACCCATGATCATTACATGTTAGTATCATGCTAGGACATGTTATCTGTTTATGTGCTTGTTTGATATGCATTTAAGTGTACTTGCATTAATCAAGACTAATAAAATTGGATAACATATATGTTGGTGAGGTCGAACCGGACAACTCTCCGGTTGATTCGAAAATTCCCATTAAATATTAAGCTAATTTCGAACAAATAGGTGTTTAATTCGAGATGCAAATTTTGAATTAAATTCCTAGCATTCCATCAATAGGTTTTAAGTTTAGTTAGTAAAGCTAGTTATTGTCCGCGAGTCGTGGGATAGCTAGTGGAGCTTATTAGTTCTTAGTTACCTAATTAATCATTTTAAATGATCAATATTTCGTGGTCAATTTTAGCAAGGGCAATGTCCGCGAGTCGTGGGTCGTTCGAACTAAGTTTTGGTCATGATCTTATGATTGATGGGTCTAGCTTAACGCCTAAGTAAATATGGATGTCGCACGAGTCGTGGGTCCATATTGAAAGATAGGTGATGCAAAAACAATTACTAAGAGTTCTAAAGGTGTTAGAATTGGTAAGTTATACCTACCTAGGGTTCTTATTTAGAATGTCCGCGAGTCGTGGGTTCGAGGTAAAATGCCTAGGATCTTATTACCCATTGGGAAACGTGTTCCTCTTAGATCTTTGGGAATTCTAGATCTTTGAAAAACAGTGGGAGCTACATTAGATTAAAGACCTTATCTTTTGTATATCGTTATAATTCAGCATGCTCACTAGTTCTCTGTTTTACCATTTAGGTCGTAGATTCTGTGATTCTCTACGTGTTTTGAAATGGCAACCAAAAACCCTCTTGTATCGATCCTCGAGTCAAACAAGTTGACTGGTCCCAACTATTCTGATTGGCTGAGGAATCTAAAAATCATTTTAGATTCTGAGAAGAGAACTTTTGTTCTCTTCGAAGGGGAGCCTAGTCCCGAAGGGGAGGCTCCCACTCGGGCCGAGCGGGACGCGATTCAGAAGTGGAAGGATGATAATCTCCAAGCCCGTTGCCTTATGTTGGCTAACATGTCTCCGGACTTGCAAAGGCAACATGAGGCCATGGAATTTGCTTGGGAGATTTACGACCACTTAGAGCAACTTTACCGCCCTCATGAACGTGTTACAAGGTATAACACTTCAAAGGAATTGTTCCACTTGAGAATGAGGGAAGGTTCAAGTGTCCATGAATATGGACTCAAGTTTCTTGCCCTTACTGAGAAACTTGCTTCCATGGACATGCCACTGAAAGATGAGCTTTCAGTGGATTTGTTGCTAGCTTCGCTCCCACCATCATTCAACCCATTTGTCCTTAACTTCAACATGAATCATGCTGGTGCTACTGTAGCTGAGCTGATTAGTCAGCTTGTGACTGCTGAAAGCACGATCAAGAAGGACAATAAGGTTTTGATGGTGAATGCTCCATCTTCCTCTTCTGGGCCTTCTAAGGGTAAGGGCAAGAAAGCCCAAAAGAAGAAGAAGAAACCCCTTAGGCCCACTGGTGGCATTTCGAAGGGAAAGGCCCAAAAGAAGAAGCGTGATCAGAAAGAGGATGTTTGCTTCCATTGTGGCAAAGCGGGACATTGGAGGAGAAACTGCCCAGAGTACAAGGCTACTCTGAAGAAAGGTATCTTTCTCGTTGAAGTAAATCTTTCTATTAATTCTAGTTCTTGGGTACTTGATACCGGTTGTGGAACTCATATCTGTAATGATGTACAGATGCTAAGTGAAGTCCAATAACTCAAAGAAGGAGAATGTGTCTTGAAGATCGGCGATGGCTCAAACGTTGAAGCTCGAGCTTTAGGCACAATTAGATTAGATTTAGGTAGTTTTGAGTTAGTATTAAATAAAGTCCTTTATGTACCGAGCATTATTCGTAATATAATTTCAGTTCCAATATTAGATTGTGAAGGTTATAAAACTTATATTAAGAATGGTAAATACTTTATCAAACGGAACAACTCTTCCGTTCATATCGGTACTCTAAGTAATGGACTTTACCTAACTCAAAATATCAATATTATGAATATACAACGAGAAACAAAGCGTAAGAGAGATGACAAAGTTTCAGCTCCCTTATGGCACGCTAGATTAGGACACATTTCCAAGAACAGAATTAGCAAGATAAACACTTTAGGATCATTCTCTGAAAATGATCTCAAAGAGTTAACTTCTTGCGAATCCTGTCTCAAAGGAAAAATGTCCAAAGTCCCTTTTAAAGGAACTGTGGAACATGCCACTAAGGTTTTGGATTTGATCCATACTGATGTTTGTGGACCGCTTAGTGTAAGCACTAGAAACAATCATCAGTACTTCATAACCTTTACTGATGACTTTAGTCGGTATGGTTATGTATACTTAATGAAGTATAAATCTGAAGCTTTTGAGAAATTCTTAGAATTTCAAAAGGAGGTTGAGAACCAAACTGGTCACAAGATCAAAGCACTTCGATCTGATCGAGGAGGCGAATATCTTAGTGAAGAATTCCTTAATCATCTCAAAGATAATGGGATTATCTCTCAGTGGACTCCTCCGGGAACTCCTCAGCTTAATGGAGTTTCTGAGAGAAGGAATCGAACCCTACTTGATATGGTTCGTTCCATGATGAGTTTCACTGACTTACCACCTTCTTTCTGGGGTTATGCCCTAGAAAGTGCAGCAAAGATTTTGAATCTAGTTCCCTCTAAGTCAGTCCCCAAAACGCCCTATGAAATGTGGCATGGTAAAATCCCTAGTTATCCTTACTTAAGTATTTGGGGTTGTCCTGCTTACGTGAAGAGGACAGTGGGAGATAAGTTAGAATCTCGTTCTAACTTATGCTACTTTGTAGGTTATCCTAAGGAATCCATAGGATACTATTTCTATGATCAATCTGAGCAAAAGGTGTTTGTTTCCAGAAATGCCACTTTTCTTGAGGAACCGTTCCTTAAAGAAAAGAAAGGCAAGATCATAGAATTAGAAGAAGTACAAAATGACCCCACGTCACCCACTGAAGAAACGTCCCACTCTGATCAACTACAACCAATCACGAATTTCGATACACATGTAAATCCTCCTCTAAGGCGTTCTGATCGCACTCCTAGACAGCCGGAGAGATGGTATGGATTCTTCCATGAAATCTCTCAAAAGGATAATGATCCTTCAACATATGAGGAGGCACTTTCAGATTCTGACTCTGAACAGTGGATAGAAGCCATGAAATCCGAAATGGATTCCATGAACTCCAACCAAGTTTGGACCTTGGTAGATTTGCCTGATGGGGTCAAACCCATAGGTTGCAAATGGATCTTTAAGAGAAAGCTTGGAGTTGATGGAAGCATTGCAGCCTACAAAGCACGACTGGTTGCAAAAGGATTCACTCAGAGACCCGGCGTGGATTTTGATGAAACCTTTTCACCAGTTGCAATGCAAAAGTCTATTCGGATCATGGTTGCCATTGCTGCATATTATGACTATGAGATATGGCAAATGGATGTGAAAACTGCCTTTCTCAATGGTGACATTGATAAAGACATTTATATGGAGCAACCCATAGGTTTCACATTCAGTGGGAGTGAGCAAAAGGTTTGCAAACTCCAAAGATCAATCTATGGATTGAAACAGGCTTCTAGGAATTGGAACATTCGATTTGATGAATCAGTCAAAGCGTTTGGATTCATCCAAATTTCGAATGAATCATGTGTGTATAGAAAGGAATTGGAGACCTCAGTGCAATTCTTAGTACTTTATGTTGATGACATCCTTCTTATTGGGAATTCGAAGGATGACATGAAAGTGACTAAGTTATGGTTATCGAACCAATTCGAGATGAAAGATCTTGGTGATGCGTCCTATATCCTTGGAATTAAAATCTATAGAGATAGATCTAGAAGGTTAATAGGACTATTACAGTTGATGTACATTGACAAAGTATTGAAAATATTCAATATGGAGTCAGCAAAGGTTAAGAACCTTCCTATGAGTGTAGGAACATGTCTTTCAAAGAAGATGTGTCCTAAGACTAACCTTGAGAAGGAAAGAATGACTCATACACCTTATGCATCAGCAATAGGTAGCATAATGTATGCAATGTTATGTACTCGACCGGATGTGGCTTATGCACTTAGTGTAACGAGTCGTTTCCAATCTGACCCTGGAGATGGTCACTGGGCTGCCGTGAAGAATATTCTTAAGTACTTGAAAAGTACTAAAGATTTATTCTTAGTTTACGGAGGTCAGAAAGATCTTACTGTCGAAGGATACTGCGATGCAAGCTTTGCATCTGACTTAGATGATTTTAAGTTAATGTCAGGATACATTTTCTGCCTAAACGGCGGAGCAGTGAGTTGGAAGAGTTCCAAGCAAACTACCACTGCAGATTCGACCACTGAGGCCGAATACTTAGCTGCAAATGATGCAGCTAAGGAAGGTGTTTGGATTAGAAACTTCATTCAAGAATTGAATGTTGTTCCTAGCATGAAAGACCCCATTACTGTTTTTTGTGACAACACTGGGGCGGTTGCTCAAGCAAGAGAACCAAGATCTCACCAACGGACCAAACACATTGTGAGAAAGTATCACCTAATCCGTGATATTATCAAAAGAGGAGATGTGCAAATTGATAGGGTCACATCAGCAGAGAACGTGGCAGATCCACTTACTAAACCCCTTAGTCGAGAAGCTTTCCAAAGTCATCTTCAGAAGATGGGACTTAGAGTAGCTTTAGAATGGCTTTGACGGGCAAGTGGGAGATTGTTAGGAATAGTGCCCTAGAAAGCCGATTGTATTTCCGCTTTGTGCTTTTCCTTATTGTAATCACAGACAATCTTTGAATGAAATAACGAATTGAGGCAACACTTCTTTATATGCTCTTGTTTGGTATGCGTTTACTTTAGCTGTGCATGTATGAGAACTCCCCTAATCCTGATGACTTTAGGACTCTACCATTTAGGTGAAATGGTTCATGAAACGAGCCCTATATCACATAAGTCATGATTAGTAAAATACTCCAAGCCGATGAGTCCTACAGACAGTGGGAGTGTCAACCTGACTCCTCTAAGGCTTGCTTGTGGGATCACGCCCTTAAGAAGGACCACCTTGTTTCATGGAGGTGCAAAGTGTATAGTTGATACGTGCGTGATACATGAGGGTGCTTACTTTAACAAGTAAGTTCACTGAGGTGCCCCATGTGAGAACATTCCTAAATGGGAAAGGAAGTTTCTATTTCAGGAAATGGAAACTTCCAGATTAGGAAATATCTCACGAGTCATTGATGTGATTAATTGATCCTTAGACTTGAGGTTCCTTGTCACTTTATGAGTTAACTCTGTAGTCATAGGTATAAGCTTTAAAGGGTGTCGCCTTAGACAACTGATTCAAGGCTTATGCTGGGGCTGCACAAGTGATTCATGAAAGTGAATGAGAATCAAGAAAGGACCTACACTTGCATCTGCAAGGTGATCTCTTATTGTGTAAGTCATTCATATGCCATATGGAGTCCTTGGCCAAGGCAGTAGATCAAGACATCAAGAAAAGGGTTTCTTGGATTGAGATCAAATGGATATGAAATGCACTTAGCTTTAAGACCGGATTATTAGGGTTCTGATTATTCCCTTGCCCTAGATCTTGGTTGAGAGATAGTAAGTAGGAGGATTGTATCTCACATGAATCAATGACTTAAAGGTTCTGTCGAATCCGAACATTCCAATTCAGCTAGGGGTTAAACACCTGTTGCTAGACTATGGTCGTTTAATCTGTGGACTGATTAATTAATTAGTGAATTAATTAATTAGGGTCACTGCTAATTGAATTGAGAACCTAGAGGGTCACACACAACAACTTGGTTACATGAGTTGAGGCTTGAAAATGATTAAACGAGTTAATCGGGCCAAGAGGGTTCCACACGTGTGAAGTCACACGTGTGGCTCACGTGAGTGACACGTGTCACACACGTGTGTATATATATATATTATATATATATTAAATAATTAATTAGTTAATTATTTAATAGACTTTGGTTTAATTTTGAATTAAAAAAGAAAGTCTAATTTTGGAGAAAATAATCTAGTTAATTAATTACGAATTAATTAATTAGATAAAAATAAGTTGTTTATTTTTATAATAAATAAAGTATAAAATTATCCAAAAAATAGTTTGGATATTTTTAGCTCTCTTAAAATTTGATTTGAATTAGAATTCAAAGTCAAAGTCAAATTACTTGATGATCAAGTAATAGGAGAGAGGGACCAAAATCCTAGCCCATAAATGACTAGGGATTTCGGCACCCCCTCCCTATAAATAGGGGAGCTCGAGCTCCTCATGGAGCTAATTGGCAATTCTTTTGGTTTATGTGTTGAACACCTTTCTTTCTCCAAGATTAAATTAAACCCTAGGTTAAGCCTAAACACTAACTAGAGAACTAGCATCCTTACTAGTTAGATTGTGATCAAGTTGGTGGACTTTCTCTAGAGACTTCAAGTTAGAAGTTTGAAGATTCGAGCTTTACCAAGGAGAGGGGATCAAGCCGCGAGAAGAGCGTTCTTGTGTGGCTTGAAACGCTTCAAGAAAGAATAAAAGAAAAGTAAGTTTTCTATCTTTACGAATTTGGTTACACGATTGCGAGTCCTAGATCCTTTTGTTGGGAAAATTTTTTTAAATTCCGCTGCTATCTGATTCGTGTTTTCCAACATTGTACAGATTAAATTTGGCTTCCAATCAAATTTATTCCTTTTTCAATGTTGAAAATGATGTGTCTAAGAGATCCTTAGTGGCTGATAATTCTTCAGTGTTATGGCAAAGATGTCTTGGACACATTTCTAGAGAAAGGACAGAAAGACTAGTGAAACTAGATATTCTTCCTTCTCTTGATTTTGGCGATATGGGAACTTGTGTTGACTGTATTAGGGGTAAATTAACCAAGTCTAAGAAAAGGGGAGCCACTCGTAGTTCTGAACTCTTAGAGATTATCCATATGGATATCTCTGGTCCTTACATCCCTACTTTATGTGGTAATAGGTATTTCATCACATTTATTGATGACTTTTCCCGATATGGATATATCTACTTGATCAAAGAAAAATCAGATTCTCTTGAAAAATTTAAGAATTTTAAAACTGAAGTAGAAAAACAATTAGGGAAAGTCATCGAGATTGTGAGGTCTGACCGCGGTGGTGAGTATTATGGCAAACATATTGAAACAGGGCAACATATGGGACCATTTGCCAAATACTTACAAGAATTCGGAATAGTTGCCCAATATACCATGCCTGGTAGTCCTGAGCAAAATGGTGTGGCTGAAAGGCGTAATCGCACCCTAGCTGAGATGATGAGGAGTATGATTAGTTGGTGTGAGTTACCTACTTTTCTTTGGGGTGAGGCAATTAGAACTGCTATGTATATCCTAAACCGTGTTCCTACCAAATCTGTTCCTAAAACACCTTTTGAGTTGTGGGTTAGTCGAAAGCCTAGTTTGAACCATTTTCGTGTATGGGGGTGTCCTGCTGAAGTTAAAATCTATAACCCTTTTGAGAAAAAGACAGACCCTAAATCTACTCGTGGTTATTTTATTGGGTATCCAGATCACTCTAAAGGATACAAATTCTTTTGTCCTTCTCGCGGAACTAGAGTAGTAGAATCTCAGACGGCGAAATTTTTGGAGAATTATGTTCCTGAAAGAAGTGAAAATTCTCGTTCTATCACCTTAGAAGATCAAACCGATTCTGTTCCACTTTCTTTGCCAATTGCTAATCAGGGTACTAGTGAACCAACTGATTCACCTAGAACTGATGTTGAGGGGGAAGTTGATATTAATCTTGTTCAACATCAAGTCCCAGCTGAACCTTCGAGGCATTCTACTAGAGAAAGACCTTCAGCCATTCCTGATGATTATTATGTTTACTTTGCTGAGAATGATTATGACATTGGAAATATAGTTGATCCAGTAACATACTCGGGTGCAATGTCTAGTCCTCAATCTCACTTGTGGTTCAAGGCAATGAGAAATGAAATTAACTCGATGAAAAATAATGAAGTGTGGGAGTTAGTTGATTTGCCTCAGGGATGTAAGGCCATTGGCTGTAAATGGGTGTTTAAGATAAAGAAAGACTCTAAAGGTAACATTGAGAGATTTAAGGCAAGACTCGTAGCTAAAGGTTTTACACAGAGGGCTAGGATTGATTATAGTGACACTTTTTCTCCTGTCTCTTCTAAAGATTCATTTAGGATTATTATGAGTCTTGTAGCTCATTTCAACTTGAAGTTCACCAAATGGATGTACGAACAGCTTTCCTAAATGGTGACCTGGAAGAAGAGGTTTACATGGCTCAGCCCGAAGGATTTATTCAAGATGGGAAGGAGCAATTGGTATGTAAACTTAAGAAGTCAATATATGGTCTGAAACAAGCTTCTCGTCAGTGGTACTTGAAGTTTGATAATGTTATGAGTTCGTTGGGTTTTGAGGAGAATAAAGTGGATCATTGCATATATCTTAAGATCTGTGGGAGTAAATTCATATATCTCGTGCTATATGTTGATGACATACTACTTATTAGTAGTGATTTAGGTTTACTCCACGAAACCAAACAAATGTTGTGTCGTAATTTTGATATGAAAGATCTTGGCGAGGCATCTTTCGTACTTGGTATTGAAATTCGACGTGATAGATCTCGAGGGTTATTGGGACTTTCTCAAGTGAGTTACATTGATCGTGTTTTGGCTAGATTTAACATGGAAAATTGTAGGCCGGGTGATGTGTCTATCGTGAAAGGTGATAAACTTGGTCTTGCACAATGTTCGAAAAATGAGCTTGAGCGAGAGTCAATGAAGAACATCCCATATTCGAATGCTGTGGGAAGTTTGATGTATGCTCAAGTTTGCACGAGACCGGATATAGAGTTTGTTGTTGGAGTTCTTGGGCGTTACCTTTCTAATCCTGGGCATGAGCATTGGGTTGCTGTTAAAAAGGTTTTGAGATATTTGAAGAAAATCAGAGATTTTATGCTCGTATTTAGAAAGATTGATCATCTTGAGGTTGTTGGATACTCAAATTCTGATTTTGCTGGGTGTTCGGATGATCTAAAGTCAATTTCGGGTTATGTTTTTATGATGGCAGGTGGGGCGGTCTCATGGAAAAGTGTTAAGCAAACACTTACGGCCTTATCAACCATGCAAGCGGAGTTTGTTGCTTGCTATGGAGCTGCCACACATGTTGTTTGGCTTAAGAACTTCATTTCTGGACTTTTTATAGTTGACACGGTTTCTAGACCTTTGAGGATTTATTTTGATAATGCCGCTGCCGTGTTCTTTTCTAAGAATAACAAATCCTTTAGTATGTCGAAGCATATGGAGCTGAAATATCTCACTGTGAGGGACTTGGTCAAGAATGATACTGTTTGGATAGATCATATTGACACAGATTTTATGTTGACGGATCCTTTGACCAAGGGACTTAGACCTATTGCTTTTAAAAGACATGTTGAACACATGGGTGTAATGGAGTTTTTTAATATTTAGTTAAGTGAGTTATTCATTTTTATATATATGCTGAACTCTTTGACAATGTATTTTGATTGACATTGATGTTTAATGCGAGATTATCTTTTACTCATTAATGATTCTCTTTGATGTGCACTTGATTGAATTTTGTATCTCGCATGTATGTTTATCTTAAGATTGGGTGTTGTTCTTAAGAATGTTGGGTATGCCTCATAAACACACCATATTGAATATTGAACATTAAATGAGACATACACAACTTCCTGACAAGTTGTTGAGTTTTCTTGAGATTTCATATTGTTTTGGAAATCTATATCTTACAAGAAAATTGTAAATTCCTTTGGGTTTCCTATTATTTCTGAGGCCCGTATATGACAAGGAAATTGGATTTTCTTGGAATTTCATATTGTGTAGAAATTCGTATCTTACAAGAAAATCGGAGGACTGACAATGAAATAACAATATTTGGGGTCGTATTTGGATGCTATTTCTTGCGACACCACCACGTCTAAATCCATGTCAGTGAAAGTTGTTGGTATTTGTGACCTTGGAAGGTTTTGTATCAATAAAGGATACAATTACCACCATGATCCGATATTTGGTGACTTTCACCGGACCGGATTGTTGAAAGTCTTGTCTATTACCGTATTGTCTTTTCAAAATCTGTGGCCACAGTCAAAACTGTTTTTGTGTAATTTAGCTCGAGAGTCATTTTTAAAATTGTGTCATTTTTGTTTTGTCTTTTGGAGTCAAAACTTCAATTAATATGTCCAAGTGGGAGACTGTAAGAATATTTTGTTGGACTTATATTAATTGATGATTGTATTCATAAAACGGGGCTAAATATACAGTTAATTGAGACAAGACTAATAAGGCCTATTTAATTGACCCACTTTCGTTAATGCCTTAGTTTGATAGACGTGGTCCGACAGCTGGTGTAGGCCCACTTTAGAAAGCCCGTGATGGGAGGGCTTCTAGAGATTTATTTATCGTGGCTAGGTCCCCTCTCCACTCCACGTTCTGATATTACTTTCCCCTTAAGCTGTCAATTGCCGTTGAGAGAGAAGGAGAGGAAGACCTAGCCTGAGGTGTTGATTTGGGGATTACGAGAGATCATCAGAGATGGCGGAATCAGGTAATTCTAATTCTTTAATTATTAGGTGTTCTACAATCATGGTGTGATTCTGACTCCTTAAAATTATTTCTTACAAACAGACGTGCACAGGTGGCGACGTGCAGCACCGGCGGTGTACGGCGGTGGAGTGGGAGGAGTATGTTGGAGAAGAAGGGTGTAGACTGTAGAGAGCAGGGGTGGCCTGCTGCGTTTGTCTTTGTGAAACTGGAAACTGGAAAGTGAAAATGAGATTAGGGTTTTGGAAAGTTTGACATTAAATTCTTTAGTAATATAAATTAACATATATCTATAAATATATATGATATATGTATAATATATATATATATATATATATATATATATATATATATATATATATATATATATATATATTATACATATATATATATATATAATTTGTTCTTTTTAAAAAACCTATGGTTCGCTAGCTGGCTCGCGAGCCAACGAACAGAAATAAATGGGCTCGGGCTTGACTCGCGGTTGGCTCAGCTTGGCTCGTGAAATTCGAACTCGAGCGTGAGCTAATCTCGAGCTGGCTCGGCTCACTGTCATCCCTAGTCTATACTTTAATTTACTTATAATTGAATTAATTACTTTGTTTCACTTTCATCCCCAATGTTCTAAAAGTAACATTTGAGTACTTAACGTTAATAATTTGTCTCATTTAAGTCCTCCAGACAAAATTTTAATAAATTCTAGTCCATAAAATTTCAAATTTGTATCACTTTCGTCCTCGATATTTAAAAATGACACTTAAGTCCTTAAAGTTAATAATTCGTATCGTTTAAATCCTTTAAACTAAGATCAATACCGACGTGACATGATATCAAGATGACACTTGATGTCATGTTGTACAAAGGACGCATGCCACTCGATGGGCTTTGAGATACAATGCTTGAAATTTTTCTGACCGAAGTGGTGAGGTTGATTTTCCTAATAAATCGCCCGATCGGATAGATCATCCTACCCAACCATCTAGGTCAAAATGCAGGCCAGAGACCCATATTAAATGCAGAAAATATCCTGACATAATATATTTAATTGTATCATGCCTATAACCGCTAACTTTAAAGGTGCATTTAATGCACCTAGAGTGTATGCCATTTAGTGGTGGACATTTCGGATTAGGTATCGGGCACCCGATCCGACCCGATCGGATTGGTTCGGGTTTTTTCAAGATAATCGAGTATCGGATCGGATACCCGACATAAAAAATCGGATCGGGTTCGGGTAGTATTCGACTACCCAAAATATCTGATCGGATACTCGATTAACCCGATTTAATAAAAAATATATATATATATATATATATATATAGAAATATTAATATGATATTTCTAGGTTTCAAAAAAGAAAAAAAAATATGATATTTTTTCTTCCTTTCTTAACCCTAAATTCTCAAACCTACTATAACTCACTCACGCATACCTTCTCTCACTATTCCTCCGCATCCCCCTCTTTTTCTCTCCTCTTCTCGCCACCACTGTCGCCGCCTCTTTGCAACCACCTTTGATGTCGGCTCAGCTTCCTCCCCTTCTCTTTTCTTCCCCTCTCAAGTTTCACTGTTTCGCCGCATCCCCTCTCTTTCTCTTCTCTTCTCGCCACCAGTGTCGCTCATCTCCTTGCCACCACCGCTGGTGCCGCCTCAACCCCTCCCCTTCTCTTCTCTTCTCTTCTCTTCCCCTCTCAAGTTTTCATCTTTCACACGCACTTCCTCTCACACAGATCTTGGACTCTCTTCTCTTCCCCTCTCAAATCTCTATCTCTATTTCTCACAACAGCTGCCACCACCACCTTATCCTCCTCCTCTATTAGATCTAGATTTACCGCCTCTTCCTCCATCACTCATTAAATCGAGATCTGTTTTTTTTCTTTCTGTCTCGTTTGACTTTTGGATAAAAAGAAGAAAACAAGAAGAGAAAAGAAGAAAGAAAAAGAAGGACAAAAAAGAGAGGAGAAAAGAAGCCGGACAAAAAAGGGGAAAAGATGTCGGGTAATCGAATCCGATCCGATCGGATATCCGATTGTCGGGTACCCGATAAATTCAGATCGGATTTGGGTAACAAAAAATGCTATCCGAAATTTCAGGTCCCCGACCCGATTTACCCGAAACTTGAAAAACTCGAGCCTCGCCCACCCCTAAATTGTCATTTGAGCAAACACAAAGATGCACCATTAAAATACCCCCTGCATTTACTAATTTGCTTAAGCTCTTTCACTGACTTTATGTCGAGTTTCGAGTGTCATTTGCTACCTTACAAATTTGGGGGTGTACGTCAGGGCCACTTGACCTAATCGTTTGTTCTCTTTGTCCACTTCATCATCTTATTAAAAATATTATTTTTTTTTCTTTTTCATGTGAAATAAATAAATTAACTAAAAATATATATTTTGGTCTTAAGGGTTTAAATGAGATGAATTATTAATTTTAGGGACATAAGTGTTACTTTTAAAGCATTGAGGATGAAAGTGATACAAACTTAAAATATTAGGGACTAGTATTCATTAAAATTTGGTTTGAAGGATTTAAGTGAAACAAATTATTAACTTTAGGGATTCAAATATACTTTTAAAACATTGAAAATGAAAACGATACAAAATTGGAACTTTAAGGATCAAATATTACATTTACTTTAAAATTTTAAACAAATTACAGATAATGTGTTTTTAAACATGTGTATCAAGTCTATAGTGAATTTGACAAGTTAACTTATTTTGAAAGTATACAATTGAAGATAATATATAACTTAATAGTTTGACATTATATTAATTTAATAATTTAATATTATATTAATTTAATGAGAAGTTTACCTTTATTTGATTTATCAAGAACAATTTATGATGTACAAATATTGACACAAAACACAATACGATATGGATACGACGATACGAATAAAATTTTAGAACGAATTTTTTATAAAAATTTTCACATAACAAAGTGCAATGAGAGATAATATGATAAAATAATATTTTCAAATGTGTTCAACCACCAATAGAGGGGAGAATCTATTATATAAGTTTATAACTAAATAGTCCCACATAATTCCAACCAAAATATAAATAGATTATAGAAAAGAGTAACAAAAATTAGCCTATTAGCAGCCCTTGGTGAGTCGCAACCGGTAATTCTTAGGGTAAAAGGGGGCAAATTAGGAAACTCCAACATCACAGCAATCGCATATAGCAGCCCTAATTGTGACAGAAGTGTAGATTCATCATCAGCTGGGAGAGGAAGAATGAGGGTTACAGAGAGAAATCTGGGAATTCTTCAAGGGTGGTTGCCCCTCTCGGTAAATTACCCCATGATTTCTTCTAAAAAATCAACAGCCCTTGAAATGAGAAACATCATTGCCAATTTGCTTTTTCCTCGTACCTTAATCTCAGATGTAACAACGATGTCTCCATGTCCGTGTGTGTACGTGTGTGTGTTTTGTTGACGTCGTCGTCGGCGGCGGTGGTGGCGGTGGCGCTTGTATGGAAGAGGCTGTGATGATACTTCTTTACGCCCTCTGAGCTGATGAACCGGGCAAAGAGAAAACCCGGCCCGTATCTTGGCGGGGCGACCCGGATTGCTGCGATTTTGGGGGAATTTCTCTGTAATTTCTTCTTAATCTGTTGCAACCGGTGATTCTGCAGCCATGGCGCGGCCGCATTCTCTCCTTGCCTTCATATATTCACAGATCTGAGCCTCCTTCGCTTGAAACTTTCCCTATTTAGGCTATTTTCTATGTTCATAGTGTTTCTTTTTATTTTATTTTAGAGAAAATTGTATTTTTGGTCCCTTAGGATATAGGTTAATTTTTTTTTGGTCCCATAGTTTTTAATCGTCCCGCACTTTTAGTTTTTCGACAAATGTAATCCCAAAGTGAATTTTTTTCAATATTAGTCCAAAAAAATTTAGAAATATATATTTATAATATTTTTCCTTAATTAAAAAATACATATCAAATATTAGGAAAAATTTAAAAGAATACCAATCACAAGATATGCATTTTATTTTTATAATAAATAATAAATTATTACATTTTAAAGTATAAGTAGGGGGGTTTTGAGAAAACTCCCCATGAGTTGAAAAATTTTGAGTTTGCTCCCCATTTTTAAATACATCATTTGGGGTTTTAGATACACGATTTTGGGATTTATATACACGATTCTGGGATTTAGATACATGATTTTTTTCCTTATATTTCAAATACATCATTTGGGATTTTAGATACACGATTCTTGAGTTTTAATACATCATTTTTAAAAATAGGGAGCTAAAAGAAATTTGACCCCCCAATTGGGGAGTTTTCTCAAATTCCCCGGTATAAGTATTACTTTAAAATTATAAAATAAAAGAATAAAAACATATACATAGTAACATAATTAATAAAATAATCTTTAATATTGCATTTAGTTAAAAATATATAAAATAAAAAATTGAAAATAAAATATTGATGTTATTTTTGAATTATCATTAAATATATATGACTATTAATTACTTTTTAATTTTTTAATTAATATTATATTACTGAATAAAACATATATAAATTTTATGTTATTTTCAATTTTAACTAAATCCAAAGTTAATTATTTTAAATGAATACAATGTTATATATATAAGAAATATTTAAGTATTGTAAATATTAATTATTTTCGATTTTTTATTTTACATATTTTTAACTAAATGCAATATTGAAGATTATTTTATTATTTATGTTATTATGTATATATTTTTATTTTATAATTTTAAAGTAATACTTATATTTTAAAATGTAATAATTTATTATTTATTATAAAAATAAAATGCATATCATGTGGTTGGTATTCTTTTAAAATTTTCTTAATATTTGATATGTATTTTTTAATTAAGAAAAAATATTATAAATATATATTTCTAAATTTTTTGGGACTAATATTGAATTTTTTTTCACTTTGGGACTACATTTGTCGAAAAACTAAAAGTACGGGACGATTTAAAAACTACGGGACCAAAAAAAAAACTGACCTATTTTCTATGGGACCAAAAATGTAATTTTCTCTTTATTTTAATTGTGAAAGATGAAGACGAATTCTTAAGTTTTTGTGAAATTGTCTTTTTTAAATATAAATAAACGAAATTGGGAAATTCTATACATTCTCAATAAATATCAAAATGAACTCTGACATTTTTAGCATTTATCCTTTTATTTTCTTTTTTAAGAAATAATTTAATTGACTAGAAAATAAGGTATTAGATATTTAACGCTCTATTTTTTGGTGTTTAATTCTATCTAAACGAAGGTATTATCTAACATTCTATTTTGTGGTGTTTACTTCTCTTGGAATAATATGAAATATTCTTTTACTTTTTTTTATTTTTTTGATTTTGTGAAGAAAATTTTAATTAAGGACAAAAGAAAGTAATTATTATATAGTTGTAATCTAGTGAAGTAAATAAAATGAAAAATTATGCTATTTAATATATCGAATAAAGTAAATAAGATCAATTAGTATTAGAGTTTATTTTCTACCTATTCCATAATTAATGTAATTTCATAGTAAATCAGTCAAGTAAACGAATCCTTAATTAATTTGTATTGCTAATAGTCATGTCAAATGCATGGTGATTGGTGGTCCATACTCCATACTACAAAGTAAAATTAGTTCGAATCTGATGCAAGGTGAGCCTATATTGACGGGGCAGTTTGAAATAACTTCCATATTTTTAGAATATTTTTACTTTATTCTTTATAAAATTATACAATATAATAGGATATTAATACTACATTAGAACGTTTTAGTACTACATTTTGTAAAAAATATATAACATATTTTAAAAGGTATTTTAAGTACTATATTATGTGAAAATTATACGATTTTTTACCAAAATAGAGAATTAAATAAAAATATGATACTCAATTGGATCCCACATTACCCGATATTGACAAATAATTTAAGTTTGAATTTAGTTTGCATATTCCTGCGTACCCACATAATTTAATTTTGATAAGTTTATACTTTCAGATTTCTCTTGATTTTATAAGGTGAGATACCATAAGTTATTTATAAATATTTTTTGAAGATCTGACCATATTCTTATCAAAAAGACATTTGAGCTGATTACATTCTTACCGAAGAAGAACAAACTAACGAGCATTCTTACCAAAAAATAACAAGAAATAAAAAATTAAAATAATACAAATTTAAAATTAAAAAAATTAAAGTAATACAAATTTATAATTAAAAATATATTATGCCTTATAGTATATTTGTATAATTAATTGGAATCCATTAGAATCAAAATTTTTGTAGCACCGTTTTCTTACTATTTTAGAGCCCATGCATCTTCTATCTCAATTAAAATATCCATTTATGGACGCAGCCAAAGGGACATAGGTGGTCTCCGCTCCCTTTAAATTTTAAAAATTTTAAATTTATATATATATATTTAAAATTTTGTTATTTCAAATTAAAATTTTCGTTTTTTATTTTTATTTTTGATATTTTAATTTCCATTTCTCTTTATATCAAATTCTATCTTTATCTCTATATCCCTCAACCATTCAAGTTTTTTGTTTTGTTTTGTTTTTTTATTTTTTATTTTAACACAAGCACCATAAGTGGCTAATAAAATTTGAATCCCAATCATTACGTTTGAATCAAGTTAACAAAAAAGAAAATCCAAATTAACCAGTTGGCTATGGAAGACTTTTGTGCCTTAACCGTGCAAGTTGCACCAACACAACTCAACTCCTATCACTATTCAAAATGCATATCATTTTTGGTCAAAAATAAAAAATAATATTTAAATAAATATTTTTTGAAAAGTACTATTTTATTTTATAAAAATTAAAGAAATGTTATAAAACGCCATTGTATTTGGCGACTTTCCAAAATTGATAGATTTTGAGTTTTTCTAAATTGATAAATTACAACGGTTGATACAATAGTTTCTTGAAATTATATTTCTAACCCAAAACCTTTTTATAAAAAGATCTATATATTTTCTAAAAATATCCAATAGACCCCTAAAATTTTGCTATAAACAAAATATATTAAAAATAAATTGTAATGGACAAAACGTCAACATACCCCCTGTTTAGATGGTATCAGATTTGAACAATAAAGTCCAGAAATTTTTCTAGATTTCTTGTATAATTGTTGTTCATAACAAAGCCTTCACAATGGGGTTGTGAAAAGAAAAATAAAAATAGACCCCTATAAAAAGAGAAAATTCAAAAGGAACAGATACAAAAAATATAATAAGTTTGATAGAAAACATATAAAGCCTAAAAGAAGGTTTTTCAAAAGAAAGGAAAAAATTAATAAAAAACTTACAAAATGCAGACGCTGGAATTGTGGAGAAGAAGGTCATAAATCACCAGAATGTCCTAAACCTAAAAAGGTAAGAGCAATAGAAGCTGAATTTATAGAAATCAGAGATGAACTTGAAGAAATATCTGATATAGAAAATAATATAGGAAATGAAATATATGTTGAAATAAGTTCTTCAGAAAATTCTGAATTTGAATCTGAATCAGATTAAATGGATTCTGAAATACAGAATTATAAGGAAGAAGAAATAATAGAAGAAGAGAGTACAACAGGATATGCTAAACGAATAACTTTTAGTCAAGAAACACTTGACAAAATAAAAAACTTAAAGTTAAGTGCAGCAAATCCAACAAATAATATATTCACTGGATTGACTAATTTAGTAAAAAGAAATAAGATAAATATCTATGACTATCATGAGGTAGAAAAAACTATAAGTAAAGAAAATACCTCTGGAAATGTCAAGATAAGTCTTATAACAAGAGGAATAGCTAATAATGCTATAAATAAAGTGAAAAAATCTCTTAAACCAAGGATACAATATATATATTTAGGAAGAGTACGATTTCTAGTTAAATCTCTATTTAGAGAATGTATCGATAGTCCATTAGTTCTATCTTTACATGATCAAAGATTTAGAGATACTAAAACTAGTCATCTGGGAACAATAGAAGGCAATTTGTTTTATAAACAATTTCTTTTTGATGTTTTTTCCAAAATACAGTATCAATTTGCAAGATGAAAATATAGATGAAGTTTTGAATTTACACTATAAAATTTTAAAGGATATAGGTTTAAAAGATGGTAGTAAGGCTTTCACTATTTACTATAGAGCACTTTATGTGTTAAGTAATAACAATTATGGTAAAACGGTAAAGATATAACTACAGCAAAATTGCCTCTACTAGAAGAAATACAAGAAATAGAAAACCTTATCAAATAGAAATTAAAAATAAACCAGAGATGGAAAAGAGATTATTACCCTCTAAACTTAGTTTCCAAGGAAACAGGTTAATTGACGGAAGTTCTAAATATTCTCTTACTGGAGAAAGCTCTAGTATTAAAATGGAAAAAAAATTAACTGTTAATAGATCTTTAAGATGTACAAATACTATGGTCATAGAAGGAGAATATTTTAATGGAACAAATAGAATATTTGGATCTAAAATATTAATTGACGCATGAGCTAGTGTTAATCACTTTGCTCAAGTAAAAAATAAAGGACTAATAGGAATGATTACTAGTCTGCCCATCCAATATACAACCTTTGATGGATTTAAGGCAACATGTAATCAAGAGTTATATGTCCCTATTACTCTATAAGGAATAAAATTGAAAATTGAATGTTGTTTAGATTCTTACATGAATGGGGAATTCTTTGATATAATTCTAGGAAATGAATTCCTCAATAATTACGAATATTACGAAATAGAGAAAAATGGAGTTACACTTCAAATTCAAGATAAAGAGATATTTTGCTCCAAATATGAAAGGGATTAATTTTCCTTTAAGTGTTTTTATACAACTAACACTATTAAAAGGCAATATAACAACTTGTGCTTTGATAGATACTGCATCAGAGATAACAATATTTAAAACATTCTTAATTAAAGAATGGAAAACAGATAGCAATATAAGAATTAAAGGCATAACTGGACAATCTCAAGCAATCAATCAAGTTGCTAAAGAGGTAGAAATTATAGTTGGGAGTAAGATAATTCTCATTAAACAAGTATATGAATACAATTCTTTAGAGACAGATATCTTATTAGAAAATGATTTCCTTGAACAATTTCAATTTTATACACAAAATGTATATATTGTAACATTAAAAACATCATGTGGACATCTTCTTAAAATACCAAGAGTCAATAAACCATTCAGAGTTCAGCCAGCTGAGCGTGGTGCACGACAGGTGTTTGAGAAAATTCCAATACAAATAAATACCATTTCTATAAAAAGAATAAACTTAGATTCTATCAAAAAGGAAATAGAAGAAAACTATAATAATAACCCATTGGCTTTTTGGAAAGAAAGTCATCCCAAAACTAAAATAGAATTAACTGAAAATGTAATTATAATGGAAAAACCTATGTTATATACTATTGAAGAAAGACAAGAATTTAAAAAACAAATAGAAGAATTACTGGATAAAAAACTCATTCAAAAAAGCTTCAGTCCTTTCTCTGGTCCTGCTTTTATGGTTATGAATGAAGCAGAAAAGAAGAGGAATAAAGCTAGAATGGTGATAAATTATAAAAGGTTAAACTATTTTACTAAAAACGATAGTTATCCTTTACCAAATAAAGAAGTTATTATAAACCTAGTCAAAAATAAGTCTTTCTATTCTAAATTTGATTGCACATCAGGTTTTTGGCAAATAAAAATGGAAGAAGACAGTATTCAATACACTGCATTCAATGCTCCTCAAGGACATTACGAATGGCTTGTAATGCCTTTTGGACTAAAAAATGCACCATCAATATACCAAAGAAAAATGGATAATATTTTTTCAAAATATCATAAATTTATGATAGTATATATAGATGATATCTTAATCTCTTCAGATACAGAAGAAGATCATAGAAAACATTTTTTACTAGTTGCAAAAATTTATAAAGAAAATGTAATTGCTCTCTCTGAGAGAAAAGCCATAATAGAGAAAAAGGAAATAGAATTCCTAGGGTTAAAATTGAGTGCTGCAGGAATAAAATTGCAACCTCATATTTCACGAAAAATCTTAGAATTTCCAGATAAACTAGACAATAGAAATCAAATAGAAAGGTTTCTTGGATGCTTAAACTATGCTGAAGGATTTATTCCAGAATTAGCAAAGAGAAAGCATGAAATACAAAAAATTGCTTAGGAAAAATAATACTAAAGGATGGAATTCTAGATATACGGATATAGTTGTTAGTCTTAAAGAGGAATGTAAAACATTACCAGAATTAAGACTACCTGAAGATAAATACAATCTTATTGTCCAAACTTATGCTTCTGACCTATATTGGTATGCAATATTAAAAACTGATCTAAATGAAATTTGTAGATATACCAGTGGAACTTTCAATCAAAAGGAAGTAAATTATACAACACATGGAAAAGAACTACTTGGTATAATAAGAGGAATTGAAAAGTTTTCTCGTTTCCTTCTACAAAAACCTTTTGAAGTTCATACAGATAATACTCAAATTCAGAGTTTAATTCAAAATAAACTTCCAAATAAAACACAATACAGGAGACTACATCGTTGGCAGGTTTTCTTGTCACATTATAATTTTAAAATTAAATATATTAAAGAAATGGATAATTTCTTAGCAGATTTCCTTTCTCGAAATATTGAATTTGGACTTGATTAAAGGCGAGTATATGCGTATACATATACCTAGTCCATCTCAAACGGTAGATGGTAAATACAATATCGAATCCGTTAATGGGTGATGATTTCCCAAAAATCATATTGAGACGAGTATATGCGTATACATATACCTAGTCCATCTCAAACGATAGATGGTAAAGACGATAGCAAATCCGTTGATGGGTGGTGATTTCCCAAAAATCACTTCAAAGCTAATAAAGTTTTAATTTATCTTCATTTTGCAGGATGAAGGACATACAAGAACTAGCTGAAATAAAGACTGAAGTTGATACACTGAGAGTAATCTCTCTTGATATAAATGAAGCACTAAATATCTTTGAAGACTCCAAACAAGATAGTCTCAAGGTTTTATCCGATCTTGTCATAGAAAATGCAAAAAGAATGGATAATTTATACAAAAGAATTGAGAAATTAGAGAACGATAAAGAAAGGAAGAGTGTTCAGGCAGTAAAAGGCCGGAGATGCCTGTGAAAATAGAGGAAGATAATAAGAAAAAAGAGATAAAAGTCGAGGAAGAGAAAAAGACATCCTCTACAAGAACAATAAAAATAGAACCACTGCAAAAATCTGGTTCTATAAAGACTGTGCAAATAAAAGGTGAATACATTCCAAAACACTCCTATGATAAAGAATATAAAAGAATGTTTGATCTGGCATACAACTATCCAGATTGTGAAGAACTCTTTTATTCAAGTGGAAACACAATATACCCAAGATTGACTGCAATCAATGGGGCTGATCCTAACCAAGTTCTAAAACTTGTTGAATTTGGTTTTCTCGATTTGATATACCTTAGCAAAGATAAAAAAGAAATAAGTGGATTTGAGGATACATTCAAGTCCAAAGTTTCTCAATTTGCTAAAGGAAGACAATGCGTCTTGAAATTCTACACTATATCTCCAGAGTTGGATGGAAATAGATGGTATGAGGCACTTCATATTGTCTCAATAAATCCATTATACAACAACATCAACTTAGAAGTTGGAAGAAAAAGCTTCAAAGCTGCAATATACTCCCCGAAATGGGTTGTTACAAATAGAGCTCTTGGGATAAAAGCCATACAAAGTATCTCAGAGAATCTTTTGAATAAAGGTTTCCAAACCATCTTTGCTGCTGGTAACTGGTTACTAGTTACTAAAGGCTCTCCAAATGATCCAAGATCTGGATTACTAGATGAATACTATAGGTGCCTTGTTACCCATAGAACTATTTGCTCCACCGCTACAAGACAAGAGGCGTGCAAATTGATTGGGTGCTATACAGACATCAGAATGTGACTGCATAAAGAAAAGTCCAATAAAGAGACGTAAGCAATGACTTCTGCAACCACTATAAAACTGTCGGCAAGATCTCAGCCGTTGAAGAAAAAGATAGATCGAGTGGCTACAAATACAAGTCAAAATTTCCTTATCTCTAGGGATAGGAATCTTATCTTTTCACGCGGTCTCTCCGCTCTATTAATAGACTTTGCTTGTAATAGAAAGGGGCATCGAAAAAAATCAATAATCAAGAGTGAGAAAGAATGTCTGAAAATAGTTCAGAGTTGTAATTTGAGTGCTTTCTTTGTAATGGAAAAATAAACCCTTAAAGGGGAAATAAAATCCTTTCTTTCATAAAAACACAAATGCTATTTTGTTTTGAGCTTATTACCTCTTTTTACTCTTTTTATCTTTTCAAGATTGATTATATAAGCTGTAGTGATTTTTCCATTGGAGATCGAAGCTTGTTTTCCGTTGAAGTCATATAGGCAGGAGGCCGTCAGGACTATTGGAATGTTGAGCTGATCGAGGAAGAAGAAGACGAGTCTTAGAAGAATCCGATATATCTTTATAGAAGACGATGGAGATAAAGATAGGTAATAAACTTTACTCAAAATATTTTGTGTATTATGATTTCAGAATGGATTTTAGAATACTGTTGTTAAATATTTGATGAATTTTGCTACTAAAATTGGTTATTTCATACATAAATGTTAGTTCACAGTCATAAATTTCATACAAAGATGAATAATATTTCAGATGGAGATTTTAGAAAAGGATTAACACTTGCTTATAAATTTGGCAAATGTTTTGATGAAGATACATCTGATAAACATTTTAGACAAATGATAAAACAACTTTTGAACTCTAAAATGAGATCATTATTACAAGAGCATACAAATAAACATAAATCTAAAGAAGAAGATTGTGCTAAAAATTGCAAAAAGATTAATAAAAAATTAAATTTCATAAACAAAGTAATATTTGCTATAGAACAAGTCTACGAACAAGAAGAATCCTCAGATTCTTAAAATAAGATGAATTCCAGATAAATAAAAGCAGATATAAAAAGGTTAGGATTAAGACTAAAAGCTATAATATCAGGATTTTCAAGTTCTTGGATCATGATGAAGATTTTTAAGATACTTGACAAAGAAAATAGATTATCAGAATATGCAAAAGAAGATTATAACCAAATTAAAACAATAAACAAAAAGTTAGTAGAAAAAATACATCAAAGGGAAATAAATGGTTAAAAATGGATCAATATGAAAAACAAATGAATAGACACCAAAGAATAAAGACAAGAAAAGCGATAAAATACAACAAGGAAAAGTTAAAAAATATAAATAACCCGTTTAAAAAAATTATGCATAAAAAGATATTAGAAAATTTAAGAATACAAGAGCAATATCTTATGAAAGAGATAATAAATTCTAAAAATACTTTGCTACGGTTAGAAGATGGTATTAATTTTATTAAAAGACAAAATAAAGAAATAATATGGTCAATGCAAAATATACCACATTATAATATAATGGATAAACGAATATTAGAAGAAAATAATGAGATAATAAAATGGTATAAAAATAAAATAAGAAAAATTTATATACTTTCATCCGCTTAAACTTTGACTCATAAAGAAAGACTAGCAATTGATAGTATAACAAAAGAAAAACAACAAATAAAGACAACTATTAATACTAAAAATGTTAAACAAATGGGAAAAAACTTAGAAACATAGGAAGAAATATACAAGAAAAATTATGAACGAACATTAAATAAAAATATAATAAATAAGGATACAATTATACAAGGTATAAAAGAACAAAAAAAAATAATAAACAATATAAATAACAAATTTGTGGAAAAAAATACAAGAAAGAGAAATTAATGAACCAAATTGAAACTATTTGGGTCTTCCTAAAATTAAAATCTAACTTTATATGTTTTTTAAAATATTCTAAAAAGTTTTGGGAGATAAAATTATGAATAATACAAAATCTAGGACAATAGAACAAAATATTTCTATTTTGTCTTATTGATGGTCACCGATTCATTTGACAACCTATAATAAAAAAATGAAACCTTTTTATAAAAATATTATTTTATAAAGAATATAAAAACTAAATAATATTTTAGAAAAAAAACCTGTCATTTTTCCAGCTTCTCTCATAAGTAATCATAAACGAACAAGAAACTTTCATGTTCTAGTAACCCCTCAACTATTCTGGTATATTCAAGAATCACAGCACCGTTCACAGTACACGCGTAAGGTTCTCAAATTTCCACGTTATCCCTATCCATTCAAACCTCTCCAAAATATATCCCTCTCATCCCACTTTCCGAAATACCTTATCAAGAAAGAAAAGGAAAAACCCCACAAGATATTCCACTGCAAACCCCTCAAGACACATCCCAAAACCTCTGCAAATTTCGCAAACAAACCCAAAAGAAATGGCTGACAAAGAGATGGAAGTTGTGAAGAATTTGGACGTGGAGAGGTATATGGGCAGGTGGTATGAGATAGCTTCGTTCCCATCGAGAAATCAGCCCAAGAACGGTGTGGACACGAGGGCTACTTACAGTCTCAATCCTGATGGCACTGTTCATGTTTTGAATGAAACATGGAGTGATGGCAAAAGGGGCTCAATAGAAGGCACTGCTTACAAAGCTGATGCAAAGAGTGATGAAGCTAAGCTCAAAGTTAAGTTCTATTTGCCCCCTTTTCTGCCAATAATACCAATTGTTGGAGATTACTGGGTTTTGTACATTGATCAAGATTATCGGTATGTCTTGGTTGGTCAGCCGAGCAGGAAATATCTCTGGGTATGTAATTTCTATGCGTTTTCTTGAATTTTTGTTTTTTCTTGTTTTGTTTTGGTAATTTTGTTGATTAGGGATGAAGGATGGCTTCGGCTTCTTACATTTTGTTGGTCACTTAACTGTGTCGTGCCATTAGTTTCATTTCACATTTTCGCACACCAAAGTGTTGCTATTAGAAATAATTATATTGGGTTAATTACATATAGAACCCATGGAAGTATTAGAAACTACAACTTGTGACCCTCTTAGTCAAACAATTACACATACACTCATTGATGAGTTTAAAAATTACACATAACACCCAAGAATCAAGATTCCCTTAAATTTTTGATGACATCATCAAATTTTTAACTTGATTTTCCTAATTTACCCCTTCATTTAGTACATATAATAATTTTTATTTCAAAAATTACCCCTAATTATATTTGAAATTGGTATTGAAAATTTGAATTTAATAAATTAAATTATTAACTAATGTAAAATGGTATAAATTTATCATTTCAAATATTAAATTATATATAATAAGTCTTAATTTAATGTGTTAAATATAATATTTAAAAAACTTAATATATATAGAGTTTTTTTTAGAGTTATTATATATATAATATTTAAAAAACTTAATATATATATAGTTTTCATATATAATAAATAATTTGTACCAAAAAAAAAAATATATATATATAATAAATAATATTTATATATATGTGTGTGTGTATACCGTAATTTATATACATATAATGTATAAGTGGGAGTTGGGCGGGTTGCACCGCCCACCGCCGTCAGCTTCGAACCCAAAATTGGGGGCGTAGAAGTCGGTGGCGGTGACGATGATTAAGGTGCCGGGGATGCACCAGCGGAGGTCCTCGACGCAACGGATTTTGAAAAATGCACCGCAGATCTGGCACACTGTAATAGTTGGCGAGGGCGGATTTCCAGTCGGACTATGTGGCGGCGGAGGGGTGGAGGGGAAGTTCCTCGCCGATAGTGAGCGTGAGGGAAAGGAGATGAAGCACACTGTTGGCATTGTCAACCGCGGCGGCAGCGGAGAATGAGCTCATTGTTGTGTGTACATATATATATATATATATATATATATATTAAATGAAGACTTATTATATATAATTTAATATTTGAAATGACAAATTTATACCATATTATATTAGTTAATAATTTAATTTATTAAATTCAAATTTTTAAATACCAATTCAAATATAATTAGGGGTAATTCTTGAAATAAAAATTATTATATGTACTAAATGAAGGGGTAAATTAGGAAAATCAAGTTAAAATTTGATGATGTCATCAAAAATTTAAGGGAATCTTGATTCTTGGGTGTTATGTGTAATTTTTAAACTCATCAATGGGTGTATGTGTAATTGTTTGACTAAGAGGGCTACAAGTTGTAGTTTTCAATACTCCCATGGGGTCTATATGTAATTAACCCAATTATATTTGATTATCCTGGTCTAATTACATTGCATTCTATTTAAATCGAAAAATTATATTTTGGTTTTTAATTTTTGAAAACCGTTGGTGTGTCTGAAATTCTGTAGGTTCATTATGTCATTTCCAAAAATGTTCCTAATTTATTGTTAAATTTATAATTTATAAGGATTAATTTGTTTATCTCTATAATTTTAAGAATAATTTTATAATTTATCATAATACTCATGTAACAGTCGGACATAAGTGTATTTTTACGAATATTATTAGAATCTCAAGTTAAATAAGATTTATAAAGATTAAAATATAATTTTTTAATTTAAATGGATTGCGATTTAGGGTAGTTCAATGTAAATGACTCGTATATTGGGAGCTAGTGTCGATGTGCATGAAATAGTGTGCGACTAAAATGGATATACATATTGTCATTGTTTATGGTTTGAGTAAAGCAAAATCTACTTTGCCAACTAGATTACTTATTTATCTATGGGCTTGTTTGTTTTAAGAGATAGCTAGCATAATATATTTTATATTCTTCACACCGCATGAACGTATTAATTCATGTTCTTTTCTTGGTGGGATTAATACATGTTAGTTTCTGTTTGAAAGTTAATAAATAGTTGGTACTTAGTAAATAGTTATACTAAGTACAAATTTCTTTTTTTGGTAGCTAAAATTATATGTAGAATTTTTTCTTAAATTCCTCCACGTATATATTTATATTCTAGTTATTTATGCTGAACCCATTTGGCCAGTATGAACTTATAACAGAAAAATGACATATATATGTTTAATTTGTTTTGGTTTATTAACTCTAATTATCACAAAACAACTGGAAACCTATGACGTTTTCTCCTTTTTGTTGTTTGTTGAATAGATACTGAGCCGAACACCTCATCTCGATGAGGAAACCTACAACGAGCTCGTGGAGAAAGCTAAAGGAGTGGGGTACGATTTGAGCAAACTACGCAAAACGCCTCATTCTGACACTCCGCCAGAAGGCCAGGGTGACAACGACGACACGAAAGGATTTTGGTGGATCAAATCTATTTTTGGTAAATAGATAAACAGTTACTCATTTTGAATATATGATCAAAATATCAAGTTAAGAAATAAAGGGCAAATGAGAATAGCACTTCATCTTCTTGCTCTTGGTTTGTATGTTTTTGTAAGCTATGCTGTGCGGTGCTGTTACATGAACTTGTTTCCTTAGGTGGGTTGGATTAGGTCCATGATTTGTGGCTTCGAATGTAAAGTTTGTTGCTGTCTATTGTAATGATATCTTAATGTAATATACGATATTAAATGTATTGTTGATATGGCTACATCACATCACATCACATGACACAGGTTTCCTTGGACAAGCAGATTTGTCTAAGGTGTCACTTTCGGAGAAGTAAAATGAGAATAAATTTATCCAGAAAAGAAATGAACAGAGTTATTTCTCGTTCTCAAATTTATAACGTTGTTTAGTCTCACAGGGGTAACAGAGAAGGGATTGTAGGCTGGAGATAGAGACGGTCCTGGGGGTTGGTCAAATTCTTCTTGTGTCATAGCAAGAAGTGTGTGTGTTTTGTTTCGTTACAGCAATTCTTCATAGGGTTTATACCAACTTAATTAAACGGATGTTGGGTCATTGGTTTTTGCCGACTTTGTTGAAGAGAGATTAGCTTTTTGGCTCAGCGAAACATGAGTTTTGCGGTTCGATAATATGTTAATATAAAGAGAACTTATACTATTCAAGTTTACTCATTACATGTGTAAGCAGAACGAGAAATGGAAAAATTGGAAGTATAACACGTAAAATTCTGCTATAAACCTGTGTAATACACAGAGAACAATAAACGAATAACAGTTTTCTTGCAGGTTTCAAAGTTCGAAGTGCATATAGTAGATCGTGTGATTTAGCTCGAGCTGAATCAAGGACGAAACAAACAGGTATAATACTCCGGGAAACAGAATAGATTATAACATCTGGTTTTCGGAAATCATAACATAATCAGTGCTATCTTGCTAACATGGTCCTCCTTTTCCAGTAATGGTAGCACAAAGATACAAGAGAACCTAAGATTTCAATCCGACAATGTATATAACCGATATAAACACCACTGTTAACTTTCAGATCTAACAATGCAGCAGCTAAGCGTACACGACAGAGAACCTCCTTAATTCTGAACATTTACAGGATGGTACAACATTGATTGGTTTTCTTGGCCTGCTTGTAAAACACCTGTTAAAAAAATTCCAATGATAAGTAATACGTACAATGGAAATCATCAAAATACTTGAGCTGGTTGGATTCCTGAAGTAAAATCTAATATTTCTACTGCAGTTACTTTGGCGGATAACAGGTTTCCTTCAGAAATGATTAATAAACAAATTTCCAGGTAATTTAAGTTTTTGAATCATGACCAAAGTGGAGAAAAGGTAATGTCAATCGTACGTGATCCGGTGATCTGGTTCATCCTCCAGAAGAACAACCACTAACGAGTACAGGCACATAAAAGGATTGTAGATCACAGATAGTGAAGGAAACAAACCTGAGAAGCTGCACTGAGATCTGAACTCTTCTCGACCAAACTGTCTAGCTTCTCACCTCGAGCTATGACACTGTTGATAGTTTTGTGCTGAGATAAAATCCAAATAAAACTATTAGACCTTGACGAAGTTAAATAGGCTGAACAAAGAAGCAAATAAAAGAAAGATTGATTTGTCAATTGTACTCACTGATCAATCCAACAGTTACCATTCTTAAAATATAATATTGCAAATGCTATTATGTTTGTTCTTAGATAATAGATATAGAGACGAGGGCTATTACTCGCCATTGCTGATGGAGTTAGAATTCAATTGTAAATATCTAAAGACCACTGAAGCAAACATTTGCAACACTCTGGAATCAAGCTCCTAAAACATTTGCAAAAAGAGAGAATAAGAAAGAAAAAGAAAGAGGGCAAAATTTACAGCACGGCGAATTCATGTAGCATCCACATTAGTCTTTTTACCAACAATGTGGGAAAGAATTTGAACTAGCAAACACAATGACCAATATATATTTATTTATTAGCTCTACAATACAATGAAGCTGAATCTTCTCTAACAAAATATATCAGCCGAATCAGTCTGTGCCAGCAGCACTATACGGGCTTATGCTAAGAACCGCTTTCCTTATTTCATCAAACAGAGGTACTGCACCAAGATACAATCTATCCGAATTTGTTAGTGGCCTTTACTTTGCCAAACAAATTCCCAAACACATTTATGTTACACCATTTCATATGTTGTTTGAATCAGAAGAGTTCATGAGATAGCTCAAGAAGGGCTTGCCCCCATACAAGTTGTGTCAGTTTGCCTTTACCGTCTCGTAGCAGTCAGGCATCTAAAGCTTGACCATGTAAGTTGCACCAACACCACTCGCATCATTATTCACAACTCACATCATGTTTCCACCTTCTCTCATCAATCATCATAAACTAACAAGAAACTTTCATGTTCTGGTAAGCCCTCAACTATTCTGGTATATTCAAGAATTACAGCACTGTTCACTGTACACGCGTAAGGTTCTCAAATTTCCACGTTATCCCTATCCATTCATGCTTGTCTGGAATATAGTCTCCACTCTCATCCCACTTTCCAAAATACCTTATCAAGAAAGAAAGCAAAAACCCCAGTAGATACTTCACAACAAACCCCACAAAGATACCTCTCAAACCTCTGCAAATTCCCACAACAAACCCAAAAGAAATGGCTGGCAAAGAGATGGAAGTTGTGAAGGGTTTGGACGTGGAGAGGTATATGGGCAGGTGGTATGAGATAGCTTCGTTCCCATCGTTTTTTCAGCCCAAGAACGGTAGGGACACGAGGGCTACTTATAGTCTCAATCCTGATGGCACTGTTCATGTTTTGAATGAAACATGGAGTGATGGCAAAAAAAGCTCAATAGAAGGCACTGCTTACAAATCTGATCCAAAAAGTGACGAAGCTAAGCTCAAAGTTAGGTTCTATTTGCCCCCTTTTCTGCCTATAATTCCAGTTACTGGAAATTACTGGGTTTTGTTCATTGATGACGATTATCAGTTTGTCCTGGTTGGTGAGCCGACCAGGAAATATCTCTGGGTATGTAATTTCTGGACATTTTCTTGATATGCTGTCTTATTTTGTTTTTTCACAGTTTTTTAATTTCTCGTTCTTGTTTGGTTTTTGGTAGTTTTCGAGACCCATACTCAAGATTCTAACATCAAATCTCTAGTCTAAAAGACATGCATATAGCCATTGCAATTTGCATATGGTTTTGACTTTTGAGTACACAAAATCTAATTTACCAACCAGATTCCTTATTTATCTAGGGCCTTCTTTGTTTCAAGGTAATATATTTTTTTGTATGTTTACTTTGTTAGAACGAGATGGGATTGATGAGTAATGGGATGAGTGATGAGATGTGATGGTGAATTGTTCATCCCAGGGGGAATATGAGATAATCAACCTTTTATCCAATATCATCCCGGGTCATATAATCAATCTCGCACTCGCAAAAATATTGGTAATATAAGTTTAAGTAGGATTATTAATCTAATCATATAAAAATTTATATTTAGTAGTCAGTAATTGTTATACTCAAATGTAAATATGTAATAGTACGTTTGTTAATTTCTTTTTTTTTTTTTTTTTTTTTTTTTCCAACGAGACAACGTTAAACTCAGCTAAACATCCACCGGAGGAGTATCCAAACAATGTAGCCATTATACTATAGTAACTAAAATTATGCAGAATATTTTCTTACATTCCTCAATACTAGTATACTACCTTTACACATGTATTAATATTCCAGCTGTGAATTTCTATTGTCTCAAGCCGACTATTATAAGGGTTGGTATGTATTTATGGTAGAAGACAAGCATGTTCGTATCTGTTGCTGTTTGTTTGAACGTATTAATACATTTAACACCTATTATCACAAAACAAAAAAGACCTGTGAAGTGTGTTTCTTTTTTCCCTATGTTGAACAGATTCTAAGCCGGACACCTCGTCTCGATGAGGAAACGTACAACCAGCTCGTGGAGAAAGCTAAAGGAGAGGGATACGATGTGAGCAAACTGCACAAAACACCTCAATCTGAGAGTCCCCCAGAAAGTGAGGGTGCCAATGGCAAAGGACTTTGGTGGATTAAGTCTATTTTTGGGAAGTAGATAAATGGTTACTTCTTTGAATATATCAAAGCATCAAGTTAAGAAATAAAGGGCAAATGAGAATCGCCATTTCCACATATTCTTGCTCTTAGTTTGTATATGTAAATGATGATGTATGTTTTTGTATGTTGTGCTGTGCTGCTGCGTGAAACTCTTCCTTCCTTGTGTGGGATAAGGTCCAAGATTTGTGGCTTGCAAGTGAACTGGAATACTGTATATTGTAATGCTATCTTGTTGTAATGATACCATAGTCTAATATATGATGTTTAATGTATTGTTGGTATGGTTACATCTTAGACACTGGTGTCCTGGGCCAATAAAAGTGTAGGGTGTCATTTTCGGAGAAGTAAGATGAGAATAATTTAACCGGAAATGGAATGAAGATTCTTGTTTAATTTATAACATTGTTTATTCTCAAAAGGGAAAGAGAGAAAAAGAAAAAAAGAATTGGAGGGATGGAGACATTCTGGGTTGGTCAAATTCTTCTTGTGATATTTTTGTCTGCGTAATGGAAATTATTTTCTGGGACAAACCCAATTGTAGTAATGGCAAATCAAAATCGAAACTTACCAAGAAGAAAGAAAGATCCAAAGTATTTGTCCAACTCAAACTCTGCCAAAATCAAGCACGAACTAATATTCATCTAATTTACACAATTAATAAAAAAATTTTTGACCCAATTTCAAAAGTTGGTAATTCTTTGATTATCTGATGTGACAACTCTGCTTGATTTCATCACCAATTATGTTAAAGTTGAGGAGTTTTCGCTTTGATTACATATAGGATGACGGAATTCAACTCTTTAAATCTAACAATTAAGCATGGCTAATAGATTTTCACCTTCAACTAGGGCTGCACAAAAAAACGAAAACCGACCGAATAGGTTTCGGTTCGGTTCACCTCATATAGGTTTTCGGTTTTTTCGGTTTTTTTGATTCGGTTGACCGGTTAAATCAAATCGAATCGAAAACCGATATACATTTTTTATTTAATTTCAATTAGTTATTGTTTTCAATTTTTTTTCTTTTGGTACTAGTTATTTTTTTAAATGTGGGGGCTCCGATTTCTTTCTCACCTTTCATTAATGTTTTAAAACCCAGACCGGACGTCGAACCGGGACCCCTTATTGATTACTGGTTCGATCGGTTGGACCACCTATCGGACCAGTATGACGTCATAATTACGTAATAATTATATTTAATTATATATATATATATATATATATATATATATATATATATTCAATTATAGAATATTATAAATATTAATTAAAAATAATCAATTTAGTTTAATAATATAAAAAAATAGATAAAATTATAAATCACTCTAAATGATTCATTGATTTTCCAATAACATATCTAATGATAAATCTACAAAGATAGAAATCAAATATCTAACTAAATAGCAAAATAATCAACATTAACCAAATCAGTAATATAGATAAAAGATTGATTAAACAAATGTTATACTTTCTATTTAAAAAATAAAGAAAAAGTTATCACACAAGTGTCTATATTTTGATAAATATATATTATAAAAAATAAACTATTTCACATTAGTTTATCCAGGATTAAATTGAATTCTTTATAATAATAGTTGAAGTCATAATTAATATTTTTTTAGAACTCAATTTAAAAATGTAAACTTTGTAAGCTTATTATTTGACGATTTGTCCGGTCTGGGTTTCAAAACACAACCTTTCAGAAACTCAATACTCATTTTCTTTGCCCCTTTGCCAACCTAGCAACGTGCACTGCACCATTAGCCGGAGAAAATGGTGACGGGTGGGGGTGGGGATCACAGCTACGATTCCTAGGCTTGAATTTTCCGGCACAACGCAACGGTGGTCGGATTCGCTACTGAGGAGGTGAAGGCGACTAGATTTGTGGATGTAAAGGCGGTTGTTTTTGCGGGGGGGTGGGGGGCGGGGGGGATTTTCATGAAAAATTCAATTATTTTTGCCAAAAATTAAGAAAATACACACGTTAAGTGCAGCAGACAATGGGAATGGAGATGAGGAACAACAACAGAAATTTGGGAGGCTGAAACATCCATTTGAATGAGGTCGAATCTATTTTTTGGGCTTCAATGGGATACGCATACGCAAAAAAGGATTCAATTTGTGCATGTTCGGAACATCTCATTTCCTGCGAGAAAGAGAAATGATAAAAGCTCAAAATAGAATATTAATGTTTATTAAAGAAGCTGGCCCAGAACGATTACTTACGTATATCCCTAACGTTTTATATTAAAAAATCAATATTATTATTTTACTAAATTACCCATAAAATTATGACAAAATAAGACCTTAATATTTGAAATATGACAAAATAGTCCTAGGGGTATTTTTGACAATATGATAATATTAGAATATCTAAAATGGATATCTTTGGAAAAGCATAAAAAAAAAAAAATTAACGGATCCCTCAGATTGAGTCAAAATTCTACAGATACATTTTAATAATTTAAATAAATAATTAAATAAAATAATTCGTTGAAAACAGTTGACATGTTTTTCACAACCTACAAATTTCCGACAGAAATTACGATCAATAAGTGACAAAATCAAATCTGACGTATTTATGTACTTAAATATTTAATAGTTAAAATACTTAAATATTTGAATCAATCCGTCCGTTTCCAATCCTTCATATTGGAAGCAAACCCTAACCCTTCTACCCTCTATCCCCCGCAGTCCAGTTTTACCCATAACTTCCGTCACTCCATTTTTTTTAAATTATTTAAATTATTATATATATATTTTTTTTACTGAAAGTAGAATTTACATAAATCCAACTGATACCTATTATGTAAGGGATAGTTATGAGACCATCCTTTCTTGAAGCTGGTCTGTGCTGGTAGCCTCAGCCTCCATTCCCATATTCCATTTTGATGGTAAAAAATTAAATTATTCTTAGTTAATAAAAAGTTTTGAGTTAGTAGTGTACATTTAAGATTTAATACGATTAGGCACTTATAGTTTATAAGCCTTGGCTTGAATCTGATTCGATGCCAAAGAGTTGATTCTACGCCAAAGAGTTAGTTATGCAAAGAGTTGCTTCTCAAACTCTTTAGACCGATATTATTAAAGAATATCTTGTATTTAGGGTTCTGAAGACAGAGAGATTGAATTGATTTGTTCAGTATATTGTGCAAGGCCATCCAGATAAGTCTATGGAATCCCCAGATTAGGTCAGATAAGTCTGTGGAATCCCCAGAATAGGTATGGACACAAATGGACCCACAATTAATATATCCCCAGATTAAGATTAGGTCAGATAAGTCTGTGGAATCCCAGATTAGGTATGGACACAAATGGACCCACAATTAATATATCCCCAGATTAGGTATGGACAGAAATGGACCCACAATTAATATAGAAATTAGGTATGGACACAAATGGACCCACAATTAATATAGAAATTACGTGCGATGATGTATTAATTTTCTATGTTTTAAAACCCGGACCGGACCAGCCGGTTGGCTTTTCGGTTCGGGTGACCCCTTAAAACCGCCCTTCTCACGGACCAGTCTGGCCGGGGCCGAACCGGTCGAAAACCGATTAAAAAACCGGACCGGATCGCTTCGCAGGCCAGTTGGCCTGGATTTTCCTTTTTTTTTTTTTTTTTTTTTAAGAATTCTAATCCCAAAGATATTGCAATGGTTGGGTGTTGAACCCTCGACCCAAACACATGCTTAAACCTGTTGGCCTAGTAACCTATTTGGTAATATTTTTGCTAAAAGCATTTTAATAACTGCTGACTCACTAAATTTATAGATTATATTTCAAATTGAATGTTAAGAAAATATTTATTACAACTATAAGTATTATATACGAAGTATGAACTAAATTTAAATATAGATAAAATAATGTGAAATATTTTATTTCTTATAATATATATCTATAAAAATATAAATGTATGTGTGATATTTTTTTTTATTTTTTTCCACAATAAATAGTATGATATTTGTTAAATCTATCTTTAGTTAAATTGTTTGTAAATTTATAATTTGAAAATTTATGATTGGAGAATGTTATTAAAAATTAATGAGTAGTTGTAAGTGACTTAAAATTATATTTATTTTTTTATATTATTTAACTTATTTTGTTATTTTTAATTAATATTTATAATATTATATAAATATATGTAATTAAATATAATTATTACGTAATTATGATGTCACACCGGTTCAACCGGTGGTCAGACCAGTCGAATCAGTAAAACCAGTAACCAGTAAGGCTCCCGGTTCGACGTCCGATCAGGGTTTTAAGGCATAGCTATTTTTTTTTTCTTTTAACAAGTCGAAAAAAGAAACATTTACCACGAACATCAGAATATACCAAATTTTATATATTTTTCTCCATTCTATGAAAATAATTATAGTGATGGCAACAAACAAGAAATAAAATTAGATCAAATTTTTAGCTGGAAACTTGCACCAGGTCATGGAAGCACTAGCTCACAAAGTGGAAATTTACAGTACGCTTGCCAACAGGGTTCCTATACCTATCCCAAACCCGCACAAGGATGACGCAATGCTTGACATACTCTTGGGGAACACAAAGTAGTAAAACTTCGTTTACCCAATAACATTAAGTACGTTGGCTAAATTGATTAGGAAATGTTGGGGAAAAGCCATAATGCTGACATTTGCACCACCCCACGAGGATCATTTCTAAATCCTTGTTGTATTGACCTTTTCTGTAGCTTTATTCGCTCCTTTCTTAGGAGCACCAGCCCCATCCAATGCCGTTGACTTGGCAATAAGAGCTCGTAAAGTTGGGCCACCTCATCCCCCGCACTAAAGCCCAATCCGCATACGAAATCGAAAATACGTATACGAACCAAGCAGTGGCGAACGGGAGACAGACAAGACCCTACCTAAGCTAGGCGGTACCTAGACCCTGTACAACAGAGAAACCAAAACTTGGAAGCGGAAGTAAATTAAAGAATACGAAATTTTCAAAAAAACTTTAAAACAACAAACATATCAATTACATCATTATCAACTACACGGGTTCAACTGGTCCTAGAAGCCTGTCCCAAAATAATCATAAACAATCCAGTGCATAAAGTAAATACGGGTTCAACTGCCCTAGAAACCTGTCCCGAATTCCAAACATACAATCTATAAGCATAAACCTATACAGAGTTTATACGTTTACAAATTACAAACATAACTGAAACAGAACACTTAGCAAACTTAACAAACGACACTGGCTCAACAGACACGACACACCACCGCCTAGCTCGAACTCCAACGACCTGCACCTGTAAATTAAAAACATAGGTGAGGCGAGGATCAGTCCTGTGACGTCCCGTGTTTTCAAGATTAATCAGGTATGACGTCACGAGTGAGGTCAGACCGAGTGTTACGAGTTTTAATTATTTAACTATGTGACTTAATTGCTTTTATGTGCCTAGACTATTTAATTGTGTGATTAATTGCAAATACTTGAACTTGACTTCGATTTACATTACTACGTGTGTGTGAAATGTAATTTAATTCCCGAGCATGATCTAAGTGCCTAATTTTATTCTAATTATTTTCTAATTGAAATCCTTGGACTCTTTTCAACTTTGAATTTAGACCAAATATCCAACCTATCAAATCTTGGCACCCTAATTCAAGTACTTAAATTCTTAGAGGACTTGGTTGTAATTTTTCCCTTTTCTTTCCCTTGTTTGATCGATTTAACATATACATACATATATACACATTCTCTTCTCATTTTCACTCCAAGAAACAAAGCAAGAACCTCCACATCTTCTCCCCCCCTTCATTTCGGTTGATCAAGGAGCCAAGAACCAAGGGATTATTTCCATTTTTCTTCATGAAATCATCAAGCAAACCTCATCTCTTCCTTTCCACTTCCATCTTCTTCTTCAAGGTAAGCTATGTGTATACATATATGTGATGAACTTGAATATAAGTCAGGGTTTAGTGATTTTATGAATTCCATGTGGTAATATGAAGTATTTGTGAAGTTCTTGAGTTGACATATCCATTTATATCTTGAGTTTCATGAAAGTGTATACATGTATGATCACTTGGAGCCTTAAGGGTTTTATGTTGGATTTTGGATGAATCTAAGCATGCTTCCTTGGATTAAATGAAGACTAAATGATATATATGACTAGTATGCGTGTTATATGTTGGTTTTGGAGTGTTTAATTATTGTGGTTTGGTGTTAGAAAGGCTTGGGAGCCAATTTCCGAGAATTGCCCTGTTTTTCCCCTATTTTTTCGCCCAAGATGCTTCGAAACAGCCGTTTGGCCCTCTAGTTATATTACCAAACACCTGTGTGAGACTCGTTTGTGTTGCAGACAGCTTCCAAACACCTGTTTCTGCTTTCGGTTCATTTTGCAAATGCCCGTTTACCCCTCAAACGTGCTCCGATTGACCTGAAATTCGAACTGTAGGAACTAAATTAAGTCTAGAGTATTTTCCAGTTGGAATCATCTCAATATCTTTTCTATCTTGTGAGTTATAACCGTTTTAATTTGGTGTCCGGCTTCACCGAAAAACTGCATTCACCTAGCTTCGAGCTTACGCCATTTGCTCCTCGCTTTGAACCAGAATATGAGCCATATATCATCGAAAAGGTCTATCTGTCTAGTTTCATACCCAACAAACAAAATCCAATTCTAACTTCTAGAACTCAAGATATTCCATTTTTCCTACAGCTTGTGCGTTTCCGAAAATTGTCAGTTTTTGCTAAACTTTGTCAAAACCTCTCTTCTTGCGTTCTTTTCACTTCCTTGGCTCCCCTATGTGACTTATATGAATTGTATACTTAGTTAATTGATGATTATGTTATTTTTTGACACTCCTTGGTATTCGTATGATTGAATGCCATAAATACGTGATCTCCATGAAACTTATTGCATTCTTATATGTGCTACACATGATATCTAGTGTCAATGGCTTGAATATTTATTTAATGATTAATTGTTCATCGTTTTATGGATTCATACCCTAGCTTATTACATGAGAGTATTAATTGCGCACCTGAGCTCGATCACAACACTTCATGACATTTTATGAATTAATATATATATTGTATCATTTCATAACATGTCACATCACTTCATGAACATTGTCGTGCGTCTATATGGTTTCATATTGAGTCTTTTCTCACGAGTACACATTGTTCATTCTCTTGTACAGTTCGTTTCCAGGGCGGAGACTTCCGGACTAAGTAGGCACCTGTATTACTCTTGTCACTTGTCTCGTGGTATTCCAGGTGAGGTTTAGGATTTTGTATAGATAATGACCTATAGCCTTTATGTGACGTTTTCGAGCCTCGCATGTGATTATATATTATATATATAATTAAATAAGTATTGAATATGATAAGTTTATGACCTTGTGAAACGAGTTTGAATTGAAAAGGGTAATTATGAAGGCATACGTAAGCCATTTTTAAAAGATTGTTACGCTCAAGTTCTGTAGCGAGTTAAGCTATGAAAGTTTCGTATGATATGTATATGTGTTTGTAGATCCAAGGAGATATGGGTAAGGAATCCCCGGGACGGTATTAGGCCGTCGGGGCTTGGCCTATGCATAGTCTCCATCCAAGGTATCACACGTGACCCCGGGATCTAGGGAAGACGTGGTATTTTGATGCCTTCAGTGTAAAAGCCGGGGAGGACACGTCGTGGGTTAGCTACCCCACGTGAGTTTGTTAAAGGTATAGATGGTTAGGGCCGTCGGTGGCTCTTCCATCATTGGAGGAGAGGATGGATATGTTTATGATTTCTATTTTAGTTTGATATGAGGCGTAAAGGTTGGAAGCTCGTACTCGCCGAGCATGTGGTATGATTTGTTATGGGAATTATGAATCGGAATAGAATTTATGAAAATGGTTTTTCAAGTATATATTTATTTCGAACTGTTTGGTTTGTAAAACCTATTTCCGGTTCATAGGTCTACCTTTTGATAAGTTCTTTGCTCTATATATATCTAGTGTGCGGGTATGCGTTAGCCACCCCACTCAGTCAGTTGACTGACACCTCCTTTTCCTTTCAGTTTCAGGTGCTTCTTTTGACTTGAGCTAGGCGGAGAAGTGTGTCTGCACTATCACACTTACGGGTCTAGGTCTTAGTCTTTTGCTTTGGTTTGCATACACTTCATAGTATTTTGGTATATTTATGACTCAGTTACTTGGAGATTTGAATATTTTGTTTTGATAAGGTTGTGATGGCCGTTGTACAAGTTGTAAATGTTGGTACCTATATGTATTTTTGAGATGCATATACCTTACTTGTTTTGTGATTTTTGCTTCTGCGCACTCTGAGTTAGTTTAGTTAGCTCCGCCTAGCTTAGTGGGTGAGTTGGTCTCCCGTTCGCTAAGGTTCGGATTCGGGTATGGACTTCCCATTTCATAATCGGGTTTGGACCTTGGTGCGGGGGATGTGGTCCCTATGTTTGGGTGCTACAAGTCCACTTGACTGAGTGAGGGGGCTGAACACACACACACACACACACACACACACTATACATAATAAGGAGCAGAGCACGTATCAAAAGAAAGATTACGAACCGGGACTAGGATTTTGCATACCAAAGCCATTTTCAAATCAAACGTATACTTATACTTATCTTATTCAAATCATAAGAAACTGAACATATTCGTATTCATAACAAAAGAGAAAGCTCCTATCCCGTTTCATAATCAACATAACAGAACATATCTTATACCCGGCGAGTACGGGTCTCCAACCTTACTTCCAAATCATTAACATACGTAAGAAAAACCGAAATACTAATAAATCAAATCATATCATTCAAAACCCGTATCTAACCCCATATCTAGAAGTCTGCACGTGGGGTACGGTAATATATGCGGGATAGCTAGTCCACATTGTACCTTCCCCGGTTATTCATCGAGGGCTCAAAGCACCACGCCTCCTCAACCTGCAAGAGTCGCGCGTAAGTACTTCAAATGGAGAATGTGCACAGGCCAACCACGACGACCCTTGCCGCCTCGAGCATTCCTTACCCACGTCTCTGGGACCCAACAATCAGAACAAAACATATCATATCATAACTCGCTACATATCATACTTATCATAACATAACATAATCATATTTACGTACCTTATCAAACATACCATACCTTGCAACTTGGCATATGCTATAAACGTACCTCTCCGTGTCATCCAAATCCTGAGCTGACATGAAGGCACACGGTTTGGAGCATAGCCTCGTTGTAAAATATTTTCAAGTACGCTCATACATATAGTTCAAAACCTTTATTCATATGATAAAATCATAAATGTATCATACAAACACATATCTTTTATATAAATATAATGGAATAATGGCATGCAGGCTTGAAAACGAGTACTTAGGGTTATAGGTCTTCTTTAACTAAATCCTAAAATCCTAAAGTAAACTGAAATTTCTGGAAATACGGAACCCACCGAATTTAGATAAGGAAAAACTGACCCAAATTCAAAATTAAATCCCAAAATCCAGAAAATAAAATAAAATCCAAACCGTTCAACAAAAATGAAATCCGAGCATACCGTTGGAAAGGGCTCGTCGAGTACTTCGAAACCCCTAACTTGATTGCCGAAAAAAGATGCCAGAGAGGTGACCGATGTTGACCGCCATGCACCACTACCAAAACGTTCGAATTTTGAGTCGGTTAAATGAGAAAAGATCAACCTCTTCATGCTGAACAACTTTCATGAAGGGGCTGTCGCCAAAAGGCCCCTAACCTCAGCCGAAGTTAGCACCGCCACTACCAAGCCCAAAACCACCACCTACGCCACGATTTGGGACAATCTGAGGTTGAAAATCAAACCAGGGGGTCGAAAAACATACGAAACCATCAAAGCCCCCCGAAAAAAGCTACCGGAGCATCGCGGAACGCATTACTACAGTACACGCGCCGCTACCATCCGGCGTCCGATGGCCGTGCCACCAAGGTCAAAAGTTGCACCATCCAAATTCACACAAGGCCCAACCAATCGCCGTCCAAGACTGTCACCGGAACCTCCGGAGAAAGGGCTGGAACGTGCACTGCCACTGTTACGCGCGCCACTGATAGTTTCATTGGCCAATATCTCCGTCACTAGGCTTTTTCAGGTCATGAGACCACCTCAAAGTTGTAGAGCTCGTCTAGACGTTTGATTTGCATACTAATTTTGCTAGATTCTGTTGTCGAACGAGGCCGAATGAGGCCCTCGAAGTTGCTGTCAAAAACTAGTCACGATTTTCAAAACTTTGAGTAGCCATATCTCCTTCGTCGTTGGTCGAATTTCGATTCCATCTTTGCCAACGTGATCTTCATCTCGAATATTTTGATTTCGACTATTCGTTTGTCAAATTCCATCGAGAAACAGCCGAGTTTGAATTTGTGTGTGTGGCGCGTGCGTGGTGTGTGTGAGGGATGAGAGAGAAGCGGGAGAGAGGAGAGAGAAAGTGTAATGCCCCGGTTTTTCCATTCATGTGTTATGTGATATTATATTAATCTTCATAACGTTATATGCATTATATTTCCATGAACTTATAAGAAATGGTTGTTAATGTGAGAAATTACATGAATTAATTGTTAAGTGCCTAATTGCTTATATGTGACCTTACTTGGTCTTTTTCTAAATATATGAACTTAATTGCATTAATATAACATAAATGAATCATGCATACATAGATAGATATTTTATACTTGACTATATATTTCTACAACTTATATATATATATATATACATCCATTTGATCATTATATAATATAATTGCATTTACACCCTCATTCCACTCACTTCTAACATGTAATTATCTAAGAGTTAAGGGTCTTGTTGCAATAATCATAATTAGGTAAAACTTTTGCACCTCTCATCATATACATATACATATACTTTTCACTAATATATAATATATCATATATATATTACATTACATACACTCATTCATCTCTCACAATTTCATTCATCACATTTCATCAAAATCTCACACACTCACACACACTTAATATCGATTCAAAACACCAAGAGGAGATAAGGGAAGATTTCATCATATTTCAAGCTAGAATTCAAGGAAGAAGCTGCATAATTGGAAGCATCATCATCATCTTATCATTTCATCCTTTCTTTCTTTCATTTCAAGGTAAAATGAGAAATTTTATGAATCTCTTGAATCTTATATGATTAGGGTTTGTTGATTGTGATATGATTCCTTGGTTATATATGATTAGAACATGCTTAAGCTCTTTATATTTGCTAGCTTGCATGAATTCTTGGATACTTTGAGACTTGGATAATACGAAAATATATGGGGTTTGTATGATGATTCCTTGATGATTTGAGCATGATTTAATGGATTATATGAAGTTTAATTGATATATATGACCATATGCATGTTATATGATAGTTTTGAGTTGATTTCTTGGTGTGGTTTGGTGTTGGGAAGGCTTGGGAGCCAGTCCCGTGCTTAGCCCCTGTTTTTCCCCTATTTTTCGCCCAGATCACTTCCAAACGGGCGTTTGGCCCTCTAGTTATAATCCCAAACGCCCGTGTCAGTTGCGTCTGCCTCGACAGACAGCTTCCAAACGCCCGTATTTGATTTTAGTTCATTTTGCAAATGCCCGTTTACCCCTCAAAAGTGATCCGATTGACCTGATTTTTGAACCGTTGGAAACCTATTGAAGTCTAGAACAACCTCTAATTGGAATAAGCTCAATATCTTTTGTCATTTGTGAGATATAATCAATTCTTTTTGGTGTCGCCAATTCACCGACAATCTGCATTCATTCAACTTCGGGCTTACGCCATTTTCACCTCGCTTTGAACTAGAAAACAAGCCATATATTATTTTAAAGGTCTACTTGTCTAGTTTCATTTTAAATAAACAAAACCCAATTCCAATTTCTAGAACTTGAGATATTCCCCTTTTCCCACAGCATGCGTATTTCAAAAAATTGTCCGTTTTGCCCAAACTTTGCCAAAACATCTCTTATTGCATTCCTTTCACTTTCTTAGCTCCCATATGTGACTTATATGAGTTATATACTTGGTTTATTGATAATTATGCTCTTATTTGACATTCCTTAATTGTTATTGCATGACATATTGATCATGACTTTGTCGTGCGTCTTAAATGGTTCACGCGAGTCGTGTCTCAAGTGTAATTGTCCTTGTTACATAGATTGTTTTCCCGGTGACGAGGAGCAAGCTCCATAGCGGTATCCTTGTTGTGTTTTGTTGGTAAAGGTGAGGTTTAATTCTGGATATATAGAACCCCTACAACCTTATGTGATGTTTTCGGCCAAAATATATCTATATATCCATAGTTTTCCAAACCTTAAGGATTTTCAACTGATTTCTTGGAACGGATTGATTGATTGATTGATTGATTGATTGGGCGAGTAAGCATGTTCACTATAGGCCCGAGGGTAGTGTATTAAGCCAACCGGGAAAGCAAGGGCTGACGTGTAACTCTTGCACTATCCTTACTACTTTGGAATGCCCCCTGAATCCACTAGGAGAATAGTGGAGGAAGGAGTTCCGGGCATAGGGACTCATGAACCCTATACTCACCCTGATTGGGTGGTGGAGCCTTGCAATCCCACCATCACCTGGAGGAAAAAAAAATTCATGAAACAGCTACTTGTGCACTATAATAAATTGTATGATCACTTAACCATTGATAATCCAATTATGGTAATGTTCACTATCGGAGTAAAGGTTGGAGAATTGCCCTCACTCGCCGGGCGACTGATTGATTGACTGAAAATGACTAAAGTGTTAAATTAGATAGTTGTAATCTCGGGTGAAGATTACTTCCTTATTGAACTTATATTATTTTGTTTGCAAAAGCTTTACCCGAGTTTATGACTTGCATGTTAGCTGCGCTAATATTTATTTATTTATAACCCCCTCACTCAGTCTTTCATAGACTGACACCTCACATTTTCAGGTTGCAGGGTGCGTGCTAGGCAGGATTGAGTCAGGTCTTTATTTTCGGGTCTAGCACAACCGCATGTATTTTGTTAATGCATATGTATATTATTGACACATATCTCTTAATTTTGACTGGTTATTGAATAGTTGGGATTGTATATATGAAAATGTTGGATATGGACTTGAAATGGTGATAATGAAATGCAAGAATATTATACTTCCGTTTTATTATTATGTAAGTTGGTATTTGATTAAGGGTTAGTCCCGCCTAGCTAGTGGTTATTTTACTTGTCACCCGTTCGCTATAGCCTTGGTTCATGTACGGATTACCCATTTCATATGTGGACTGAGCTATAGTGCGGGGGATGTGGCTACCTTGCGTTCCGGGTGCTACATCCTAAGGTGGTATCAGAGCCCGGTTGCAAAACCGCGGTTCTAGCATCGTATCTCGTGAGTTTAGGTCGTGCGGCATAGGATTATTTGATAACTTGAAAAGTCTTGCATCTTACTTGAACTTATTTGACTTTACTTGAATTCTTTGAATTACTTGAATTATGTTTTTTACTTGTATCTTTTGGTTTGATTTGTATTTATTTGCATCCACTAATCCCACATGCATATCTAGTGTCTTGATTACAGGATGCCTCGAGGTCGTCCTCGTCTTGAACATTCCCCAGGTCATAGGAGACATCGCAGTGATCGTTCTCCTAGGGTTCCTCCACATCCACCCCCTCTAGCTCAGCTTTAGGATTTTCTCGATTCCATAGTTCGACTTGTTGATCAGAGGATTTGGGAGTTGATTCCGTGTGAATCGTAAGAGAAAGTCCGGTGCACTATCTCACTAATACAAGGCGAAGCTTATTCTTGGAGGGAGAGTACTAAGATTATCTTAGATGCTGCGGGTGAAGAGGTAACTTGGGAGGTATTCGTTCGAGAGTTCAAGAATAAGTTTATCCCTTCATCTTCTCGGACTCGAAGGTTGAAGGAGTTCACTAAGCTAAAGCAAGGAGAAATGTCCATTTCCGAGTTTTAAAGGTTGTCTCACTACGCTTCCAATATAGCGAGTGACGACTCCCACAAAGTCATGCTGTTTGTACAAGGATTATGACCAGACCTACAGAGAGTTTTGGAAGCTGTTAACACGAGTACTTGGAGCAAAACTACCACCAAAGCTTTGAAAGTTGAAGATTCAGTGAATGCGAGGAGGCTTACACCTACTTCCGGGCAGGATTCTAACAATGGGAAGAGGCCTATTTCTTATCATACACCGTCACCTCAAGAAGGATCTCAGAAGAAGAAAATCCGATCAATTGGACCAGGTTCGGAGGTTCGACATGCCTCGGCTTCAACATCACCTTCGGGGAAGTCTCTTTGCACGTATTGTGGACTCAACACTCATACTTACGACAATTGTAGAAGGCGTTTGGGCTTATGCTTGCGATGCGGAAGTGATGAGCATCAAGTAGACACATGCCCAAAGCGACGAGGGAAGTCTACCGGGGGTGAGAGGCCACTCGTTCAAGCTCATGCTTATGCTCTAGAGAGAGAGGTGCAAAATACGAATATGGATTCGGGCTTGGTAGCAGAAGGTATCAATTACATGCATGGCACAAACAATGGTGAACGTTACACTTAATCATGCATATCACGTGCATCATGGATTTTATTATTCTCATATGTAAATTCTTATTAGTTGCAATTGTTTATGTATGAGTGGTAATTTATGTAATCAACATGGTTATGCTTGCTTCTTGTGTGATAATTATGCAAATATTTCTATATTGTTCTTTTGAGTTGTTATCTTACTTGCTTGAGAGTCGGGGTGCTCTCATTTCGTGCTAGAGAGACGGGGTTCTCTCTTCACTTGCACGAGAGACGGGGTTCTCTCATTGCCTGTTTGAGAGACGGGGCTCTCTTGTTGCTTGTGTAATTTTTTTAAAACTCGACAGTGGACCTGTTTTAGAGGGGGGGGGGGGGGGGGGAGAGAATTGTAACGCCCCGGTTTTTCCATTCATGTGTTATGTGATATTATATTAATCTTCATAACGTTATATGCATTATATTTCCATGAACTTATATGAAATGGTTGTTAATGTGAGAAATTACATGAATTAATTGTTGAGTGCCTAATTACTTATATGTGACCTTACTTGATCTTTTTCTAAATATATGAACTTAATTGCATTAATATAACATAAATGAATCATGCATACATAGATAGATATTTTATACTTGAATATATATTTCTACAACTTATATATATATATATATATATATATATATATATATATATATATATATATGCATCCATTTGATCATTATATAATATAATTGCATTTACACCCTCATTCCACTCACTTCTAACATGTAATTATCTAAGAGATAAGGGTCTAGTTGCAAGAATCATAATTAGGCAAGACTTTTGGACCTCTCATCATATACATATACATATATTTTTCACTAATATATCATATATCATATATATATTACATTACATACACTCATTCATCTCTCACAATTTCATTCATCACATTTCATCAAAATCTCACACACTCACACACACTTAATATCGGTTCAAAACACCAAGAGAAGATAAGGGAAGATTTCATCATATTTCAAGCTAGAATTCAAGGAAGAAGTTGCATAATTGGAAGCATCATCATCATCTCATCATTTCATCCTTTCTTTTTTTCATTTCAAGGTAAAATGAGAAATTATATGAATCTTTTGAATCTTATATGATTAGGATTTGTTGATTATGATATGATTCCTTGGTTGTATATGATTAGAAGCATGCTGACGGGTGTCGAGGCCACCAATAATAAATCCCAATTATTGCACACAATTAAATTGTAAAATAGTGGCAACGGGCATCGATCCACGAGGATTGGGAGAATTTGTGACTTTCAATATGCTAGGGAAATGAACAAATAATTAAAACAGGGGGGAGTTTTGAGATTTGATTATACTAATAATGAATTAGATAAAACGAGATTAACTAAGTAAGCAAATAAAATAATTAAACACAATAAACACTTAGACTAATTCAGTAGATGAAAAATAGCTAGGATTTTCCTACGCATGCATCAGGCTATGATCACGGACAGGGTGATTAATTCCTCGTTAGGCTAGCTATAGTTACCAGTTACCTTAGGCTCCCTCGTTTCTTCTTACTGTTTATAACGACTAAAAGAAACTCCTAATAATCATTTTCTAATTAACCAATAACCTTAGCAGAAACTCCTTTTAAGATTCAATTGGGCAATTGCATTACACCCTAAAGAAACACTAACCCTAACCGACTAGGTAGGAACTCCTACTTCGCCTAATTAGACCGTAATATTCCTCAACACAAAATCAGCCGAACTTAACAACCTAGTGTTGATTGCCACTTCGTTAATTGCCCGGCTAGACTCCACCAAACAAATTAACTAGCTGTATGTGTATTGATAATTCTAAGATTCGTGCACTAACCAAAGAATAAACCAACACTCAATGACATGAAATCGGAAATAAAACGGATAACTTTGATTAATCAACCCAAAGAAATTGTCTCACGACATCTAAAGCATGCTTGGAAAATCCCAACTATAACGAAACCTAGCTACTCATATTGAATTGAACAAACAAATTCTTGAACAAAATCAACATAATAAATGAAAAGAAAGGGAAAAGAAATTAAAACTAGAAATTGTTGTGTTCCTCCTTTTCTATCTGCGGCGTCCCTATCTCCAGCCGCTGTCAAGTCCTTTTGTAGTGCAAAGGATGGAAACTTCTTCCATCTATTTCCAGCCATGTCCTCCACGTTCTTGCACCCACTTATGAATAATAATTCCCAAGGTAGTGCACCTTGTAACTATCCAGACGTGCAGTAGCTCTCCTATGCCAATCAATGTCCTAAGTCAAAGTTTTATAGACTCTTTAATTGTGTTTGAGTAAGGTAAAACTGGGCCTCCTTTTGTGCTGCGTGGGCAGGCTCTTCAATTGGAACAAATGGGCTTCCTCTTGTGCTGCTACCAAGATATTCTTTGAAATCCAAAGCCCACAATTCACCAATTAATTGGAGGCATATCTCTTCAAATGGCGCCATGAGCGGAACTCCAAATTATCCACCCTTTCAAGTGTTGTACATGGGAGTCAAGCCCACAAATCTCCTTTTTGCGTCAACTTCCCTTCAAGTTCTTCATTCATGCTTTCTAAAGATAATCATGGAATTTAATCAATTATCGAGTCAAATAATGGGGCAAAATATAGCAATGTAAACTCGAAAGTTAATCGAATATGCCACGTATCAAATCCCCCCACACTTAGGCAATGCTTGCCCTCAAGCATACACTAGGATCAAAGATAAGAGAGAAATTTGACTATATTCAATGAAAACACGAAAGGGGCAATGTAAATTAGGAATGAAATCATAATATTTGCCCTACATTACCAAATATCGAACCAAGTGCAATGAGAATCGCACATAAGAAAACACAACGCCGGGTCACCATCTTAAGCACATGCATGATTTACCCAAGTTGAATTATAAACCATTTTAATCCTAGAAATCATATTCAACTTATGAGATGATCGGCATGCACAAAGAAGGTTCAAGTGAATTGATAGTTGTGGGGAATTCGGGTTATTCACAATTAATACGTTAAGACACTTTAGCTAGGAATTGCTTGACTTGTCATTGGCCTTTTGACGCGAACGCAAACATTTGTGATGAATGTTATCCGGTTACTCAACCATTCACAACCTCAAGTGGCTTTGCCTTACTCATAATTACCCGTTTTATTGTGATAAATCACTTATTTAGTTGGGTAATTAGCGGAGTATTCATAAATTGCCTCACTCGTCGAGATTATTTGGGACCGTTTGACGCGAGCACAAACATTTGTGATGAATGTCACCCGGTTACTAAGCCCCATTTAATCATTTCAACAGATTTTTGGCGTTGCACATAATAGATCATACCACGCAATTTCCAAGCTTAAATTAAATCCCTAGGTCCACCACAATTTCCCAATAAACAAGTGAAAATTCAAGTGCATACCAAATTCAACTTCTAAACTTCATAAGTTTCTATTCAAGAATGGTGTCATTTTAATCACACAATTTAATGTTCTATCCTTTAAAAACTAGGCACGCTAGTTCCAAAAATGTGAGAATATCACCAACACTTAGCCAATATTTAGCATACAAGACTCAACCATGCTTCATATCATTTTAAAATTAATCCATCATTGCCTAAATCGTAATAATTCATCAAATAAGAATCAAATTAAGCCACATCGTATCTCCTAATCATACATAAAGAGGGCACAACCCTGAATTCACTACTCACAGCCATAAACATGCAACTATAGAAGCAAATTCGCATATTTTCAGCCCATTATCAACTAAAAAATGCCCCGAAATCATCCAAAAATGCAAAAATTTCCTCATACAGCCCTAATACCCCCCCTCCCCCCACACTTGAAGTGTGACACCCCGACTCACAGTCGGTACAGGTAAATTATGTGATTTAATATTATTTACGTTTTAATTAATTGTATATGACTTGTATGAATTATTTGCACTTATATGAATTACTTGAACTAATTGCGTATGTGAATTACTCGTTTTATGTGAGTTGGCCTTATTTGGACCCGTAATTGTTGAACAGAACCAACTTGAACCAGAACACCTTGAACCGAACCCGTGAACCGAACCGGTCCAGCCTTAAAGGCTGAACCATTTTTCTCCTTCTTCATTACGTGAAGCAGCAGCAGCTCTTGCCTAAAGAAGCCAAAACCCCAAGTTGATCATCCAACCTTCCCAAGCCAAGATCTCCCTCGTTTCTTCATCTTTCCTCGAACTTGAGTATGTTTCGGTTTCCCCTCGTCGTGCTCGTCGTTTTTATGGTTTAATTTCTGAGTTTTGAGTGAGTATTGTATGCCTTGGCTTCCCTACGTGAATAGTGAGGGTTTGGTGTTTTTGCTAATTACTTGTCCTATGCTTGATGTACGGAATCCTAGCTTTATATATGAGTTATATAGGTTGTATATGTTACATTTATTGCCTAGTTTCTCTTGGTAGTTGAGCATTTATGAATGAGCATGATTTTTGCTTGATTATTGCATCCTTAGATCATACCTTTAATTTCCGTTTTTCTTGAGTGATTTGAGTGTTTATATGTCAAGCATGATTTATTTGAATTATGTGTGTATTTTGAGAGGTTGTGGCAACTTTGAGGTCTTGGATTTTGGCCATTTTTGACAAAATTTGAAGCTCCCCTGCTTCTGTAATGTTTTCTGCTCCAGCTTTTCGAACCAGGCCGGAACGGCCGTTCCCGCCCCAGTTACAAACTGGGAACGGCCCTTCCGGGCCATTTTAGTGTGCAGCGCCGAGAGTGGGAACGGTCGTTCCCAGTTTGCACTGGGAATGGGAAGGGCCGTTCCCATGGCCAAACCTTTGATTTTTAGTTCAAACTTACAGACGCTCGGGGAGGATTTCAGGTATTTTGGGAACGACCCTTCCCGTCCCCAGCACAAACTGGGAACGGCCGTTCCCATCCTCCAGAAACTTTGGGCGAGTGTGGGAACGGCCGTTCCCTACAGTGAAAGGGTCGTTCCCACCCCTTCCCGAGACCTAGGAGCTACCACTGCTTCTTTTTGCTTTGATTATGCTATTTTATGACTTTAATTGCTTTTCTTTCGCCTGTTAATTGTTATAACTCAATTTTTATTGCTTAATAAATTGTAAATAATTATGTTGTGCTATATTTTGTGAATTATATGACCTAATTGTAATATTTTATATGTGATCATGAATCACACATTTTGCCGAGCGTCCTATTTGGTTCATATAGAGTCTAAGTCTTGGGCTTTCGTGTTTTCTTTTCAGAGGAGGTTCCAGTTGACGAGCCCGAGGCGTAGGTTGTTCACGTCTGCTCGCTTTTTGTCACGCACAAGGTGAGGTTTAGGATTTTTATTAGTTAAGTGACCTAAAGCCTTATGTGGTGTTTTCAAGCCGTGCATGTGACTATATATTATATATATAGATATGTATTTGTTGATTAGAATACGTTTATGACCTTGTGAATACTCTTGCTTTGGAAAGGTACTATATAAGCATATGTAAGCTAAGTTTTGGAAAAGGCTTTATGTTTCAAGTTAGTGAGATCGCCATGAAAGATTTGGCATATGTTATGATTTGTGTTTGTGGATCCAAGGAGCTACGGGTAAGAAACCCTCGGGACGGTTCGGGCCGTCGAGGTTTGGCCTGTGCGTAGTCTCCATCCAATATATCACACGCGACTCCGGGAGCTAGGGAAGGTGTGATATTTCGATGCCTTCGGTGTAAAAACCGGGGAGGGCACGATGTGGGTTCGCTACCCCTCGTGAGTCTGTATATGTATGGATGGTTAGGGCCGCCGGTGGCTCTTCCATCATTGGTGTAGAGGAGGGTGTGTGATTTCTTTTTAGTTTGTTCTGAGGAGTAAAGGTTGGAAGCTCGTTCTCGCCGAGCATTATGTTATGTTGTGTAATGTCAGGAAGTATGAATCGGGATAGTGTTTATGAAATATTTTAAAGTATATGTATTTGTTTTGGAAAGTTTTAGTTTGTAAAACCTATTCCGGTTCATAATTCCACCCTTTGTTATGTGCTCTGCTTTATATATATAGGGTGTGGGTGTGCGTTAGCCCCCTCACTCAGTCAGTTGACTGACCCTCATTTACTCTTTTAGTTGCAGGTTTTGGGAGCGTGAGCTAGGCGGAGAAGTGTGTCTTCTTTTTGCACTTGTCAGTCTAGGTCTCGTTAGGTGCACCTACATATTTGCACTTTATTATTTTGTATCTGTATAGGTGACTTGTAAATACTATTTTGATCGAGCCGTGATGGCTTTTGTACAGGCTGAAGTGTTGGTACCTATATGTAAATACTATATGGATAGGTGTGGGTTGGTACCTATAAGTATATATGTGATGATCGTTACTTGTTGCTTTTATTTATTCGCTTCCGCATACTCTGATTTGGTGTTATTTAGCTCCGCCTAGCCTAGTGGGTGTGTTAGGTCTCCCGTTCGCTATGATTCGGATTCGGGTACGGACATTCCATTTCGTATTCGGGTTTGGATTATGGTGCGGGGGATGTGGCCCTACTTGCGGGTGCTACATGAAGCACATGTTGTCCTCAACATAAAATGAAAATCAAATGTAAACAGAGGACTTCCCCGAGCCCGGGGGGTGTGATGATTGGTATTCAGACTCGGAGAACCCTGTCTATGATCACGAACAGCCGCCCATCAGTAGAATTCTGCTAGCTTCTTCAATTTTGCTCTGACTGTGCGTTGGCCTTGATTGTTGTGAGAGGTTTCAGGCCCGTGGAGTCTCTTCCTGCTGTGGGAGACTTGATGGTAGCGGTTGTTTGGCCGGAGAATCATCCCGTTACCCATGGTGGTCTTAGTGTTGGTAGTTCTTGCAATTGGAGTTTGGTGGCTGAGAAGGAAAGATGAACTTGCAATTGGGGATTTTTGGTTTCTTTGGCTGATATGTAGGGTTTGGGAGTTTTGTATCGGTGGTTGATTTGTATGGTGTAAGTGGGGCGGTCCGGGTTGGCTGGACGGGTCGGAGCATTATGCGCGGATCATGATGCGGGTAGGGAGACGGGTGGTTCAGGTATGTGGGTTAAGCTCTGATTACCAAAAATGGAACCAGAACCCTTGTCCGTGACCTCAGACAAGTTTCCTCACAGTAGCTCAATAGCAAGTTCACTAGTTAATGCAATTGATCAACAATGGTTCCGCTCTTGTGCCTCCCTCACACTTATCTAATTCTGGTACCTGCACATTTTCCTGTAAAACACGAGAAGAGAAGAGATTACGTCGGGGCGAGGAAAACGAGCAAAGAAAGAAAACGAAAAACTAAAAAAAACAAAAACAAGGGAAAGAAATATGGGTTGCCTCCCGTACAGCACCCTTGTTTAACGTCATGGACTCGACGAGTTTTTGTTTAACACTCAAGCCCCTAGAGGAGGATCCTCTAGTTTCATCTTTTCAACCGTGTGTGGCTCGAATCCTTCATAAAATGGCTTAAGTCTACGCCCGTTCACCTCACTGTCCAAATTTTCAGTTCTTCGATCAGGAGGCTTAAGGATCTTCTTTTTCACCGTCTCCATTATAGGTGGGTCTAGCCTACGTCGGGCTGCTCTACGGGACTTGGCTCCTCGTTCCAAAACAATATCATGCATGCTCCCAAAAGGCGTCAGTCCCTTGACATTTGTGATGGTCCATTCAACTGCCTCTTTGTATTTTTGAAGTACTCTGATCAGTTTTTCCTCTTCCAGACTGTCAAACATGTTGGCTATGATCACAGGTAGGGTCTCACAGTCGCCCAGATATGCGTGTTTTAAAAACTCAGGTAGCTTTTCGATTTCTAGCTTTAGATCCTGCAAAAATGAAGGTAAAAGCTTAGATTCTGGTCTAGTTAACTCAATAGGCACAGACTTTGAACTTGTAATATCATTAAGCCCTTGTAATGCATGGAACTTATCAAAAACATCATCAAAAGACTTAAACCGATTAGAAAATCTCTTCAGCCAATCAACAGATATGTCATGACAAATAACATAATTCAACTCAACATCATTATTTGAACCAAAATCCTCATAAGTCAAATTCTCAATGACACCAACACTACAAATGCAAGACACATCATCAACATGCTTAGTGGAATCATAAACATTGAATTTCACTACTTCACCATCAAACTCTAAAGTCAGTAAACCATCATGCACATCAATTTTAGCTTTAGCTGTACTAAGGAAAGGTCTACCAAACAAGATACCAGAGGACTCGGATGAATAATTGTTTTCCATATCAATCACAAAAAAATCGGCAGGAAAAATCAGTTCATTAACTTGAACTAACACATCCTCTAAAACACCTTCAGGATAGACAATTGATCGATCCGCTAATTGAATAATAACTCCCGTACTAGCTAATGGACCAAGACCCAAAGAATTATAGACAGATAAGGGCATCACATTGATAGAAGAACCTAAATCACACATAGCCTTACCAATACCAACATGTCCAATCTTGCATGGGATGGAAAACATACCTTTATCGAGACACTTAGGAGGTAATTTCCTTTGTAAGATGGCCGAAACATTTTCACTAACACTCACCTTCTCATTACCTGTCAACTTACGCTTGTTGGTGCACAATTCCTTAAGAAATTTGGCGTAGCGTGGAACCTGTTTGATGGTCTCGAGAAGTGGAATGTTTACTTCAACTTTTTCAAAAAGCTCCATAATACTCTTGTCCTCTCCGTCCTTCTTGCTCTGAACTAACCTTTCAGGGAATGGTGGTGGAACTACCAGTGGCTTGGGCTTCTGATAGACTTCAGCTAGACTGCAATCTGTCCGTGATCACTGGCAGGATTCTTCTCAATCTCTTTTTTAGTTTCTGCATCAGAGACCTGTACCCGATCACGTTTGTAACTCCTGTTGACTGGAGGCTGCAATTCGTTTCCGTTTTGCAACACAATCGCACTCACATTGTGTGTTTGCGATGGTAGTTTGCCTCGACTCTCCAATTTGCTCACCGATGATGCAATTTGTCCCATATGGGTCTCCATGCTTTTTATAGTGTCCTCTATCTTTTGAATCCTGTTCGTCGTGTTCTGTTGATATTTCTCGGTATTAGTAGCCAACATACGAACAATTTCACTAAGAGGCATACCTGAACCCGGAGGGTGTTGTGGTTGTGGCTGCTGTGGAGGTGGGTGGGAGCTCTGATTATTCGGTTGGTTGTTGGCATAACTGAAATGCGGGTGGTACGTCCATCCGGGGTTGTAGGTGTTCGAATAAAGGCATGCATCAGTTTGGTGCTCGGGACTAGTGCAAATGCCACAAACTCTTGCCGGTGGAGTAGGACCTACATTCATTTTCTGCACCAAGGTTGTTAGCAAAGACTCAATTTTATCAAGTGAATTAGTATTTACCTCATTCACCCTTCGGGGGGTGTCCTGCCGAGCTTCAAATTGTTGAGAATTTGCAGCCATGGTCGATATGAGCTCTCTAGCTTCGGCTGGTGTCTTGCTAACAATTGCTCCGCCACTCGCGGCATCCATCATTCTACGTTCCATCGGAGTTAGTCCTTCATAGAAGTATTGAATGACCAATTGATCCAAGATACCATGTTGGGGGCAGCTTGCTAGCAATCTCTTGAACCTCTCTCAATACTCATAAAGGCTTTCGGAATCTCTTTGCTTCACGCCACAAATTTCTCGCCTAATGTTGGTAGCACGAGAAGCCGAAAAGTACCTCTCAAGGAATTGTCTTGACATTTCCGCCCAAGTAGTGACCGTACCCGAAGGTAAGTAATATAGCCACTCTTTAGCCGCATCTTGCAATGAGAATGGGAAGGCCCTAAGCTTAATTTGATCTTCCGTGACGTTGTGTGGCCTCATGGATGTGCACACAAGGTGAAATTCCTTCAAATGCTTATTCGGATCTTCATTCTCCAACCTGCGAAAGGTTGGCAACAAATGGATAAGGCCTGATTTCAATTCGAAGCCTTCCTGCAGTTCTGGAAAGGTAATACAGAGTGGCTATTGTGCTTCAGTAGGTCTGGCAAGGTCCCGAAGCGTTCTGTTTTGAGCCATATCCTGACTGTGATCACTGTCAGGCTTCCTGTCAGTAAGTTGTGCAACTGTAAACTCCTGCTCAGAATTAGTATCAGTTTTCAGCTTCAAACAATTCTGAACTTTCGCCAACTGCTGCTTGCTCACGAAGGTTCCTAAGCATAAGAAAAAGAAACAAAATTAGTTACCAATCCCCGGCAACGGCGCCAAAAATTGATGGGTGTCGAGGCCACCAATAATAAATCCCAATTATTGCACACAATTAAATTGTAAAATAGTGGCAACGGGTATCGATCCACGAGGATTGGGAGAATTTGTGACTTTCAATATGCTAGGGAAATGAACAAATAATTAAAACAGGGGGGAGTTTTGAGATTTGATTATACTAATAATGAATTAGATAAAACGAGATTAACTATGTAAGCAAATAAAATAATTAAACACAATAAACACTTAGACTAATTCAGTAGATGAAAAATAGCTGGGATTTTCCTACGCATGCATCAGGCTATGATCACGGAAAGGGTGATTAATTCCTCGTTAGGCTAGCTATAGTTACCAGTTACCTTAGGCTCCCTCGTTTCTTCTTACTGTTTATAACGACTAAAAGAAACTCCTAATAATCGTTTTCTAATTAACCAATAACCTTAGCCGAAACTCCTTTTAAGATTCAATTAGGCAATTGCATTACACCCTAAAGAAACACTAACCCTAACCGACTAGGTAGGAACTCATACTTCGCCTAATTAGACCGTAATATTCCTCAACACAAAATCAGCCGAACTTAACAACCTAGTGTTGATTGCCACTTCGTTAATTGCCCGGCTAGACTCCACCAAACAAATTAACTAGCTGTATGTGTATTGATAATTCTAAGATTCGTGCACTAACCAAAGAATAAACCAACACTCAATGACATGAAATCGGAAATGAAACGGATAACTTTGATTAATCAACCCAAAGAAATTGTCTCACGACATCTAAAGCATGCTTGGAAAATCCCAACTATAACGAAACCTAGCTACTCATACTGAATTGAACAAACAAATTCTTGAACAAAATCAACATAATAAATGAAAAGAAAGGGAAAAGAAATTAAAACTAGAATTTTTGTGTTCCTCCTTTTCTATCTGCGGTGTCCCTATCTCCAGCCGCTGTCACGTCCTTTTGTAGTGCAAAGGATGGAAACTTCTTCCATCTATTTCCAGCCATGTCCTCCACGTTCTTGCACCCACTTATGAATAATAATTCCCAAGGTAATGCACCTTGTAACTGTCCAGACGTGCAGCAGCTCTCCTATGCCAACCAATGTCCTAAGTCAAAGTTTTATGGACTCTTTAATTGTGTTTGAGTAAGTTAAAACTGGGCCTCCTTTTGTGCTGCGTGGGCAGGCTCTTCAATTGGAACAAATGGGCTTCCTCTTGTGCTGCTACCAAGATATTCTTTGAAATCCAAAGCCCACAATTCACCAATTAATTGGAGGCATATCTCTTCAAATGGCGCCATGAGCGGAACTCCAAATTATCCACCCTTTCATGTGTTGTACATGGGAGTCAAGCCCACAAATCTCCTTTTTGCGTCAACTTCCCTTCAAGTTCTTCATTCATGCTTTCTAAAGATAATCATGGAATTTAATCAATTATCGAGTCAAATAATGGGGCAAAATATAGCAATGTAAACTCGAAAGTTAACCGAATATGCCACGTATCACATGCTTAGGCTCTTTATATTTGCTAGCTTGCATGAATTCTTGGATACTTTGAGACTTGGATAATATGAAAATATATGGGGCTTGTATGATGATTCCTTGATGATTTGAGCATGATTTAATGAATTATATGAATTTTAATTGATATATATGACCATATGCATGTTATATGATAGTTTTAAGTTGATTTTTTTGTGTGGTTTGGTGTTGGGAAGGCTTGGGAGCCAATTCTCGTGCTTAGCCCCTGTTTTTCCCCTGTTTATCGCCCAGATCACTTCCAAACGGGCATTTGGCCCTCTAGTTATAATCCCAAATGCCCGTGTGAGTTGCGTCTGCCACGACAGACAGTTTCCAAACGCCCGTGTTTGATTTCAGTTCATTTTGCAAACGCCTGTTTACCCCTCAAACGTGATCTGATTGACCTGATTTTTGAACCGTTGGAAGCCTATTGAAGTCTAGAACAACCTCTAATTGGAATAATCTCAATATATTTTGTCATTTGTAAGATATAATCAATTATTTTTGGTGTCGCCACTTCACCGATAATCTGCATTCATCCAACTTCGGGCTTACGCCATTTTCACCTCGCTTTGAACTAGAAAACGGGCCATATATCATTTTAAAGGTCTACTTATGTAGTTTCATTTCCAATAAACAAAACCTAATTACAATTTCTAAAACTTGAGATATTCCCCTTTTTCCACAGCATGCGTATTTCCGAAAATTATCCGTTTTGGCCAAACTTTGCCAAAACCTCTCTTATTGCATTCCTTTCACTTCCTTAGCTCCTGTATGTGACTTATATGAGTTATATACTTGGTTTATTGATAATTATGCTCTTATTTGACATTCTTTAATTGTTATTGCATGACATATTGATCATGATTTTTCCGTGCGTCTTAAATAGTTCGTACGAGTCGTGTCTCACGTGTAATTATCCTTGTTACACATATTGTTTTCCCGGTGACGAGGAGAAAGCTCCATAGCGGTATCCTTGTTGTGTTTTGTTGGTAAAGGTGAGGTTTAATTCTGGATATATAGAATCCCTACAACCTTATGTGATGTTTTCGGCCAAAATGTATCTGTATATCCATAGTTTTCCAAACCTTAAGGATTTTCAACTGAGTCCTTAGAACGGATTGATTGATTGATTAATTGGGCGAGTAAGCATGTTCACTATAGGCTTGAGGGTAGTGTATTGAGTCAACCGGGAAAGCAAGGGCTAATGGGTAACTCTTGCACTATCCTCACTTGTAACGCCCCAATTTTCCAGACATTCAGGTACGCGGGTCACACGTGTGATTTTTTAGAGTTAGGATTTAAATTTAAATTTTCGTTTATTAGACTCTTACATCTCATGAAAATTTATACGAAATATATTTTATCATGTTTACGTGAAATAATTGCCGAACATGATTTGTTTGCTAATTGTCCTTAATTGATCATTTATTTAAATTAGTGGACCAAATTGCATAAAAACTTCTTGGACCCAATCGATCATTTTCCAAACTTTCTATACTTAATTCCATAACTTATAAAACTTGGAGGATTTAATTACAATTTCAAATATTTTATCAATTTTAAAGAGATGAATCACGTACCATTCCTTCTTCATTCTTCCATTTCATTTTCATCCAAAAACCTCCAAACTTTGCTCCTTTGTGTCTCGGTTCATCCATAGAGAGAAGGATAAGAGATTTCAATAATTTTAATCAATTTTTTCCAAGAAAAATTCATGTTTGAAGCTCAAGCATCCATTTCCATCTTCTTCATCTCACTCTTTTCATTCAAGGTAATATATATAGGATTTCTTGATAATTTTGATTGAAGTTAGGGTTAGGATTTGAATGATTAACTTGTGTTTTAATTATTAGAAGCATGATTCTGAGCTTTCAACCTTAATTGATGCATGAATTCTTGAAGAAATTGAAGTATATGACATGAGTTGATATATGGGTAAAGTTGATGATTTTGGTGATTAAGATATGATATGAGTGTTTATATTAAGCCTTATTGTAACCTAAACATGTATATGTATCTCCTTTCATGAATTATAACATATGGGATTGAATTATAAGTTTTGTGGAGATTTGGTGTTGGATTCTTGCCTCCCCTGTTTCTTCCCCTGCTTCTACATCTTTTGTGTAACGGGAACGGCCCTTCCCGTTCCCTTTGTAATTGGGAACGACCGTTCCTATGTTTGAATCACATGCATGGCGGCGAGGACGGGATCGACCTTTCCTACTTTGGCTTACAGCTGGGAACGACCCTTCCCATCTTCGGGGTACAGTATCGGGGAGCTGGGAACGACCCTTCCCATTTTGAATAAAGGGCCGGAACGGCAGTTCCCAGACCCTTGAAGAGGCAGTAAGTTTCTGCATAAAACTTGAATTTTCATTTCCATTTCTATGCCCTTAAATGACCTATACATGTTATAATATGATCAATATCATGCAATAATATAAATATATTATGCTACATTGGTTAATTCATGTCATTTCGTTACATGATTACGCCGTGCGTACTGTTTGGTAACATTCTTGAGTCATTGTCTCACGAGTGCACAATGTCCCTTTTTCTTATCCAGTTCTTCTCCAGGGTGGAGATTATTGATCACTGAGCACGTTCACGCATCCAGGAGTCGTCGTGTCGCCTGTCAGGTGAGGTTTAATTACTAGTTATATAGAACCCGTATAACCCTATGTGAAGTTTTGGGCCAAAAAGGTATATATATTTATCTATAATCATTTCTAAACTTTCAAGTGATTAGCAAGCAAGTCATGGTCATGCAAAGCAATGCATGTACCGTGATTGAATCGTTCAAGTGAATTGCAAGCAAATCATGATCATGCAAAGCAATGCGTGTATCGTGATGAGACATGATAATGTAGTGGCGAGTAGCATGATAGCACTTTTGGGGCCCGAGGGTTAGTGTATGAGCCAACCGGGAAAGCATATGGCTGACGGGTAACTCTGCACTCCCCTCATCATTTGGGATGACCCCTGAATCCACCAGGAGGTTTGGTGGAGGAAGGAATCCCGTACGTGGGAGTCATGTTCCTGAAGTACGTAGCATGGATTGTTAGGGCTTTGTAAACCCACCATCAATCGGAGAAAGGAGTTCATGAAATTGATACGTGTGCACTATAATTGAATTTCATTATCACACGATAATTAAACAAGCATGTAATGTTCACTATTGGTGTAAGCTTGGAGAATTGCCCTTACTCGCCAGGGCCACTGATTGAAAGCATGAAAGTGATTAAAGTGTTTAATATTGATAGTTATAATCTCGGGCAAAGTGAGTTATACTTTGAACTTATATTACATTTAGTTATAAAACCTTACCCGAGGTTATAACTTGCATGTTATTTGCGCTAATATCTATTTATGCCCCTCACTCAGTCTTCATAGACTGACGCCTCCACCTTTCAGGCTCTTGTAGGTGCATGCTAGGCGGGAATAGAGTCGAGTCCAGTCTTTGCATTCGAGTCGAGCACGGTTCATTTACTTATTGTTGCACATGAATTATTGTTGATGTTATTTGTTAGGTATTTTAGGAGATGATAATGTATTGATATGTGGAATTAGAATATAGATTACTTGACAAATGATCAATAATATAGCATGCTTCCGCTTTGTTTCTTATGTATTTTTGTAATTGATTTGAGGGTTAGTCCCGCCTAGCTTGTCATTTTATTTTATTGTCACCCGTTCGCTACAGGTTGATTAATGTACGGATTACCCGTTTCGTATGTGGATTGACCTATAGTGCGGGGGTGTAGCATCCCTACATAAAGGGGTACTACATCACTACTTTGGGATGCCCCCTGAATCCACTAGGAGATTAGTGGAGGAAGGAGTTCCGTGCATGGGGACTCATGAACCCTATGCTCACCCTGATTGGGTGGTGGAGCCTTGCAATCCCACCATCACCCGGAGGAAAAAGAAGTTCATGAAACAACTACTTGTGCACTGTAATAAATTGTATGATCACTTAACCATTGATAATCCAATTATGGTAATGTTCACTATCGGAGTAAAGGTTGGAGAATTGCCCTCACTCGCCGGGCCATTGATTGATTGACTGAAAATGACTAAAGTGTTAAATTAGATAGTTGTAATCCCGGGTGAAGATTACTTCCTTATTGAACTTATATTGTTTTGTTTGCAAAAGCTTTACCCGAGTTTATAACTTGCATGTTAGCTGCGCTAATATTTATTTATTTATAAACCCCTCACTCAGTCTTTCGTAGATTGACACCTCATATTTTCAGGTTGCATGTATTTTGTTAATGCATATGTATATTATTGACGCATATCTCTTAATTTTGACTGGTTATTGAATAGTTGGGATTGTATATATGGAAATGTTGGATATGGACTTGAAATGGTGATAATGAAATGCATGAATATTATGCTTCCGTTTTATTGTTATGTAAGTTGGTATTTGATTGAGGGTTAGTCCCGCCTAGCTAGTGGTTATTTTACATGTCACCCGTTCGCTATAGCATTGGTTCATGTACGGATTACCCATTTCGTATGTGGACTGAGCTATAGTGCGGGAGATGTGGCTACCTTGCGTTCCGGGTGCTACAGAAAGATTCTGCTAGCTTTGACAGTTCAACCTTGGATCCGGATATTTTATTCCGGGTCCTAACGCTCGAGAAAGACCGGTAGGGAGGATTAACGACCTTAGAATTGGGCAAACTTAGAGTCTACAGACTCGCTTGGATGCCCCCAATGCGTTAAAGAGGTAAGTTAGGTCAAAATATCGATCGAACAATAAATGACCAAAACACCCCTAAAAAAAGAGAAAATTATAAACAAGCCCCTAAACTCTTAAAGAGCTGAAAATGGGGCCACACAACGCACGAAATTAAAGAATTAAAAAAATAAAAAGCACGTTAAGCATCAAGAAAAAGTAAATTAAACAATTAAGAATACAAGGCAATTAACACGTGGCGCCTGCTCAGACGATCGGAAAAGCGGGGTGTTACATTTTTCTTGTAATATGTTCTAGAATTCCGGAAACTACCATAGCAAGGCACGAGAGGAAAATTGCAACTCCCATTTTATGTTTGGCCCCAACATAGATCTTCTTGTTGGCCACCTTAGATGCAAGTGGTATGATCACACGGTCATACAACATGATGCAAATAATTAATGTTGCGGTATAGAGCACCGGAAATAACCCCGTGGAGACCTGGAAGTCATATGTGATGAGCGGTTCATGGAAATTGTTTGGAGATCAGGTAACGTCGAATTGCTTATGTCGATTGCCACTAGTATCCCTATGGACCATAACGAAATGACTTTTATTAGGGTCTTTATCTCCTCGACTTGTTCTATGGAGCATAGGTTCCAACGATTCGAAAAAACTCTGATTGGACATACATCTTCAAGATTCCTAATAATACAAGCTTTGTGCAAGAACCTGGAAATCAAGAGAAGTCTTAGACTATTACTCATACAATTTGGCCTTTTCTCTTGTAATAATATTAGAACTCTCAGTTTTGTTTAATTTTGCATACTCCTTACACGGAAAATATGGAAATTATGACAAAAAATTCTTTTTAATTTTCCTCAAATGTCAAGATTAATGGTAATTTGGATCAGTAAAAAAATTAAACCTTAATTTGTCGGTGGGGGATGTGCACATCGAGTTGGGCTCATAATGATAACCATGAACCATGTGGCGGAAAAGGAATTCCTCTGTTCTTATAAGTAGTCGCAATTACTTGTTAGAACCCAATTAAAAAGTTCTTTTTAGCCTCGTGTTTAATGTACTAAGAGTAGCAACAAAAAAAAAAAAAGAGAGGTGAGAAGAACATGAGGATTACTAGTACTGCAAACCCCACTTTTAATCCAAAGCTATCTTGAATATAGGCGAGGACTATTGAAGCAATTATAGTCAAAAGGCACGACAGAGCATAATACCAATTAAAGAATCTTTCTTCTACTTTGTCATTATTGGGAAATGCTCTGTTGTTCAATTGGTCCGCACCAAATGATAACGAGCATAACCTTATACGGCCCGTGTCAATGGATATTAGCTCGAGTGAGAAAAATAGAAGTGTGTATTGTGGACGATTGGGAAGTTTACAGGGTCGTGTGAAGTGATCGCAAGGAGGCCTTGCTCTTGGGAATACTATAGTTAGCCATATAAGGATTATTCCCTGATTCAGAGAATAAATACAATAGGTGGCGTGTAAGTAGAGAAGCAGCAAGAATCCTTTGTTTGCGTGATTAGGTTGAATTTTTCTTGAAAATATGAAATTGATTTGCCACACATCAAGCAGAATGTGATCAACGTTTTTAATACAAGACAAAACACAAGATCCAGAAAGCTTAAATTTGATTTAAAATATTGATTTTCTTAAATCAAACAAAAACTTCTAATCTAGTGTAGTTTCCATCGGACGACTATGTTAATTGCCAAAGCCCACATTAATCTTCCTCCGATCAAACAAGATGGCAGATCGAATTCCGAAGCTACACATAGTTTAAACTCATATTCGACAAAAAATATAATGAAAAATTCACTCTTTTTTCAAATAATTTATATATAAATATCAACAAACTTTTTCTCTTAAATTCGGAAATATAAATGTATCCCTTCAATTCTAATAGTCAAACTCGAACGAACCAATAGAATGTAGATTCACAATGTGTATGATTTCAAAGCAAAGAAAGTGACTTATTATAAAGGTAACAGTAAATTCTTTAAAGTCAGATGATTTACTAGGATATTGAAGATGGAACCTATACAAATGGAGACGAAATGCCCCATGAATGAGTTTGCCGCAAAAGCTCCCACGAGTTGGATTAAATTTATGGCCGCTGACAAGAAGAATATAACATGGGTAGCTCTTATAGCTCCTTTATTGTATTTGTTCGTGAGGTATGATAACATGTTCGATAACAAAGCATAGTTTGTCATCTTCTCAACCATCTCACTTCCTGCGAGAAAGAGAACAAATAAAAACTCAAAACAGAATCTTAATGTTTATTGAAGAAGCTAGCCCAGAACGATTATTTACGTTTACCCCTAATGTTTTAATAATTTAAATAACTAATTTGTTGAAAACAGTTGATAGGTTTTTTACTACCTACAAATTTCCCACAGAAGTCATGGTCAACAAGTGACAAAATTAAATCTGATGTATTTATATACTTAAATATTTAATAATTTTCTTTTGAAAGGAAATATTTAATACTTAAAATACTTCAATATTTGAATTAATCCGTTCGTTTCCAATTCTTCATTTTGGAAGCAAACCCTAACGCTGCTACCTTCTCTCCCCCGCAACCCACTTTTATCCACAACTTCCGCCACTCCATTTCTTTCAAATTATTTAAATTATTATTTTTTACTGAAAGTAGAATTTGCAGAAATCCAACTGGTAACTATTATGTAAGGGATGCTTATGAAACCACCTTTTCTTGAAATTGGTCCATGCTAGTTATCTCTGCCTCCATTCCCATATTCCATTTCGATGGTAAAAAATTAAATTATTCTTAATTATTCTAAATAAAAAGTTTTGAGTTAGTAGTGTATAGTTAAAATTTAATACGATTAGACACTTATAATTTATAAGCGTTGGCTTGACTCTGATTCTAGGCCAAAGAGTTAGTTATGCAAAGAGTTACATCTCGAACTCTTTCTAGGTTAAATTTATCCCAACACTCAATTGGAATTATTATGGAAGAATACCTTAAATTTAAATTGTCTGAAGACATAGAGATTGGATCGATATTCTTGAAGAATATCTTGTATTTAGGATACTGAAGATAGAGAGATTGGATTGATTTGTTCACTATATTGTGCAAGGCCATGCAGATAAGTCTATGGAATCCCCAAATTAGGTATGGACACAAAAGGGACCACAATTAATATAGAAATTAGTTGCGATGATATACTCTTTTTTTTTTTCTTTTGACAAGTTAAAAAAAGAAACATTAACAAGAACATTGGAATGTACCAAATTTCATATATTTTCCTCCGTTCTATGAAACTAATTGTAGTAACAGTACCAAACAAGAAATAAAACTAGATCAAATTTTTGGATGGAAACTTGCACCAGGTCAAATTTTTGGCTGGAAACTTGCACAAGGTCACGGAAGCACCTGCACATATAGTGGAAACTTACACAACACTTGCCAACAGGTTTCCTATACCCATCCCAAACCCGCACAAGGATGACGTAATGCTTCACATACTCTTAGGGAACACAGAGTAGTAAAACTCCATTCGCCCAATGACATTAACTACATTAGCTAAATTATTCAGGAAATGCTGGGGGAAGAGCCAGAATGCTGACACTGACACCACCCCACGAGGATCATTTCTTAATCCTTGTTGTATTGACCTTTTCCTTGTAATATGTTCCATAATTCCGGAAACTACCATAGCAAGACACAAGAGAAAAATTACAACTCCCATTTTAAGTTTGGCACCAACATAGATCTTCTTGCCAGCCACCTTAGGTGCAAGTGGTATGATCACACGGTTATACAAAACGAAGAAAATAATTATTGTTGCGGTATAGAGCACCGTAAACAGCCCCGTGAAGACCTGGAAGCCAGATGTGATGAGTTGATTCATGGAATTTATTCGGGGATGAGGTAACGTCGTACTGCTTATGTCGATTGCCACTATTATCCCTGTGGACCGTAACAACAAGACTTTTATGAGGGTCTTTAGCTCCTCAACTTTTTTTTATGGAGTATAGGTTCCAACATTTCGAAGAAACTCCTGTTGGACATACGTCTTCAGAATTCCTAATAGTGCAAGCTTTGTTCAAGAACCTGGAAATCAACAGAAGTTTTAGACTGTCACTGATACAATTGTTTTGGCCTTTTCTCTTTTAATAATATTATAACTCTCAGTTTTGTTTAATTCTTCATTCTCCTTACACGGAAAAGTGTAAGTAGTATGAAAATTATGACAAAAAAAATTCTTTTTAATTATCCTCAAATGTTAACATTTATGGTACTTTGGAACAGTGAAGAAATTAAACCTTAATTTGTCGGTGGGGAATGTGCATATCGAGCCGGGCTCGTGATGATAACCATGAACCATGTGAGGGAAAAAGAATTCCTCTGTTCTTATAAGCAGCCGCAATTACTTGTAATGACCCAATCAACAAGTTCTTTTTATCCTCGTGTTTGATGTACCAGGAGAAGCAACAAACAAACATGAGAGGTGTGAAGAACATGAGGATTACTAGTACTCCAAACCCCATTTTCAATCCAAAGCTATCTTGAATATAAACGAGGACCATTGAAGCAATTATAGTCGAGAGGCACGACAGAGCATAATACCAATTAAAGAAGCTTTCTCCTACTTTCTCATTATTGAAAACTGCTCTGTAGTCCAATTGGCCCGTACCAAATGACAACGAGCATGGCCTTATACTGCCCGTGTCAATGTACATTAGCCCGAGCGGGAAAAATAGAAATGTGTACTGTGACTGCGTGGGAAGCTTACAGGGTCGTGTGAAGTGATCTCAAGGAGGCCTCGCCCTTGAGAATACTGTAGTTAACCATGTAAGGGTTATTCCCAGATTCAGAGAATAGATACAATAGGTGGCGTGTTAGTAGAGAAGCAACAAGAAACCTTAGTTTGTGGGATCAGATTGATTTTTTCCTGAAAATATGAAATTGATTTACCACACATCAATTAGAATGTGATCAACATTTTTAATACAACACAAAAACACAAGATCAAGAAAGCTTAAATTTGATTTTCTTGAATCAAACAAAAGCTTCGAATCTAGTGTAATTTCCATCGGACGATTATGTAAAGAATTCCCAAAACCCACATTAATCTTCATGCAATCAAACAAGATGGCAGATCGAATTTCAAAGCCACACATAGTTTAAACTTATATTCGGCAAAAAAATATAATGGAAAATTCACTATTTTTTCAAATAATTGATATATAAGTATCAACAAACTTTTTCTGTTCAATTTTGAATTATGAATACACCCCTTCAGTTCTAATAGTCAAACACGATTGAACCAATAGAATGTAGATTCACAATGTGTATGATTTCAAAGCAAAGAAAGTAACTTATTATAAAGGTTACTGTAATTCTTTAAAGTCAAATGATTTACTAGGACACTGAATATGGAACCTATACAAATGGAGACGAAATACCCCATGAACGAGTTTGCCACAAAAGCTCCCATGAGCTGTAAGAAATTTATGGCTGCTGACAAGAAGTATATAACATGGGTGGCTCTTGTAGCTCCTTTATTGTATTTGTTCGTGAGGTATGATAACATGTTCGACAACAAAACATATTTGTCATCTTCTCAAACATCTCATTTCCTGCGAGAAAGAGAAAAGATAAAAGCTCAAAACATAATCTTAATATTTATTGAAGAAGCTAGGTCAGAACCATTACTTACGTTCATCCCTAACGTTTTATAGTTAAAAATTAAAATTATTATTTTACTAAATTACCCTTAAAATTATGACAAAATAAGACCTTAATATTAGAAATATGAAAAAATAGTCCCTGGGGGTATTTTTGACAATATGATAATATTAGAATATCTAAAAGAGGTATTTTAGGAAAATCATAAAAAAAAAATATTAACAGAACCCTCAGATTGAGTCAAGATTCTAAAGATACATTTTAATAATTTAAATACATAATTGAATCAGATAATTCTTTGAAAACAGTTGATATGTTTTTGACTACCAACAAATTTCAGACAGAAGTCACGATCAACAAGTGTCAAAATCAAAGCTGGCGTATTTATATACTTAAATATTTAATAGTTTTCTTGTGAAAGTAAATATTTAATAGTTAAAATACTTAAATTTTTGAATCAATCAGTTCGTTTCCAATTCTTCATTTTGGAAGCAGACCCTAAACCTTCTACCCTCTCTCCCCCGCAGCGCACTTTTACCCACAACTTTCGCCACTCCATTTCTTTCAAATTACTTAAATTATATTTTTTTTAATTGAAAGTAGAATATGCAAAAATCCGATTGGTACCTATTATGTGAGGGATAGTAATGAGACCACCCTTTCTTCAAGTTGATTCCATGCTGGTTGCCTCTACCTCCATTCCCATATTCCATTTCAATGGTAAAAAATTAAATTATTCTTAATAATTCTTAGTAAAAAGTTTTAGTTAGTAGTGTATAGTTAAGATTTAATACGATTAGACACTTATAATTTAAAAGCCTCTTGAATTTGATTCTAAGCTAAAGAGTTGATTCAGCGCCAAAGAGTTAGTTAGGCAAAGAGTTACTTCTCAAACTCATTCTAGGTTAAATTTAGCCCAACCCTCAATTGAAATTATTATTGAAGAATATCTTGTATTTACATCGTTTGAAGACATAGAGATTGGATCGACATTATTGAAGAATATCTTGTATTTAGGGTACTAAAAACAGAGAGATTGGATTATTTTTTAGTATATTGTGCAAGACCATGATGATAATTCTGTGGAAACCCCAAATTAGGTATGGATACAAACAGGCCCACAATTAATACAGAAATTATGTGCGATGATGTACTATTTTTTTTTTCTTTTGACAAGTCGAAAAAAGAAACATATACCTAGAACATAGGAATATACCAAATTTTATATATTTTTCTCCATTCTATGAAAGTAATTTTAGTAATGGCAACAAATAAAAAATAAAACCAGATCAAATTTTTGGCTGGAAACTTGCACCAGGTCAAATTTTTGGCTAGAAACTTGCACCAGGTCATGGAAACACCTGCTCATAAAGTGAAAATTTTACAAAACGCATGCCAACAGGTTTCATATACCCATCCCAAACCTGCACAAGGATGACGCAATGCTTGATATACTCTTAGGGAACAAAGAGGAGTAAAACTCTATTCGCCCAATAACTAAGTAAATTGGCTAAATTGACCAGGAAATGCTGGGGGAAGAGCCATAATGAAACTTGCAGCACCCCACGAGGATCATTTCTAAATCTTTTTTGTAATGACCTTTTCCTTGTAGTATGTTCCATAATTTCGAAAACTACCATAGCAAGGCACGAGAGGAAAATTGCAACTCTCATTTTAAGTTTGGCACCAACATAGATATTCTTGCCAGCCACCTTAGATGCAAGTGGTATGATCATACGGTCATACAACACGACGTAAATAATTATTACTACGGTGTAGAGCACCATAAACAACCCCGTGGAGCCCTGAAAATCGGATGTGCTGAGTCTGTTCAGGGAATTTGTTTGGAGATCAGGTAAAATCATATGACTTATGTCGATTGCCACAATTATCCCTGTGGACCGTAACAACATGACTTTTATTAGGGACTTTAGCTCCTCAACTTGTTTTATGGAGTATAGGTTCCAACAATTCAAAGAAACTCCTGTTGGACATACGTCTTCAGGATTGCTAATAATGCAAGCTTTGTTCAAGAACTTGGAAATTAGGATAAGTCTTAGACAATTAGTGATACAATTATTTTGGCCTTTTCTCTTGTAATAATATTATAACTCTCAATTTAGTTTAATTTTTCATACTCCTTACACGGAAAAGTGTAAGTAGTATGAAAATTGTGACAAAAAAATTCTTTTTAATTATCCTTAAATGTTAACATTTATGGTACTTTGGAATAGTGAGAAAATTCAACCTTAATTTGTCGGCGAGGAATGTGCACATCGAGTCGGGCTCGTGATGATAACCATGAACCATGTGATGGAAAAAGAATTCCTATGTTCTTATAAGCAGCCGCAATTACTTATAATAACCCAAACAACAAGCTCTTTTTAGCCTTGTGTTTGATGTACCACGAGAAGCAACAAACAAACACGAGAGGTGAGAAGAACATAAGGATTAATAGTACTCCAAACACCACTTTCAATCCAAAGCAATCTTGAATATAAACGAGGACCATTGAAGCAATTATAATCGAAAGGCACAATGAAGCATAATACCAATTAAAGAAGCTTTCTCCAACTCTGTAATTATTGAGAAATTCTCTATTGTTCAATTGGTCCGCACCAAATGACAACGAGCACGGCCTTATACTGCCCGTGTCAATGTACATTAGCCGGATCGAGGAAAATAGAAGTGTGTACAGTGGCCTCGTGGGAAACTTACAAGGTCGTGTGAATTGATTACAAGAAGACCTTGCTCTTAGGAATACTGTAATTAGTCATATAAGGATTATTCTTAGATTCAGAAAATAGATACAATAGTTGGCGTGTTTGTAGAGAAGCACCAAGATACCTTAGTTTATGGGATCAGATTGATTTTTTCCTGAAAATATGAAATTGATTTACCACACATCAATCAGAATTGATGGTGCAGGAAAGTGGGTTTCCTAAAATGCAACAACACTTTGAGATTTGTTTAAAGAAGGGAAGACCATCACAGGCGTAAGAGCCTCAGGAACTGGGTTTCCTTTTGTGCGTGGGTTCTTCCAGCTAGAATAACACCAAGAGATCGTGCAGCAAGGGTGCAGAAAATGGTGGGATGTATGAAGCTTCGGAGAAGATGAAGATGCAGAGGAAAATGATGCCCAGTTCAGTTACGTGGTATTTTCTGTGAAGAAGATGACTTGGGGGAGAGAGCAGGTGTTCTCCCCTATTTATATGTTAGGGATGGGGGTAAATGGGTAAATTGACCATGTGGTCCCAAACCTGTGTTGCCCTAACACGCGGCAGCCTTTGGTGGGGTGAGAATGACATTCCAGAAAAGGAGACGGCGTGTCAGGTGCACGGTGCACAGTACCTTTGTGTCAGAGGTTGTTGACGAGGGTGACGCAGGGGATGGGCCTAAGATTCCCTCTGCCGAGGATCAGATACAACGCAGTGGAGCATGGTCATGCACGAGCATTGGTGACGCTCGAAGAGGGTATGGATGGCCTCCCCACGATAGATGACCCTTGAGTGGCAAGATCCCGAGCGTCAACATGGGGCCCCCCTGTAGGTGCTTCCCTGTGAAGGGTAACCCTGAGGGCCGAGACGCGAGCGTCAGACTCGTCGACTCTGGACTTTTACCCAAATAGTCGTCCGAGGCTTGACGGTCTATTCTAGCTTGCAAATGAGTGGGCTGGGAAGGCCCACGAGCCCTTCAAGGCGAGCGTCTGGGATTTAGTCAGCGGCATGCTGACACGTGGACGGCTCTGATTCGAGAGTGATTTTAGGCCTCATCAAGAATATGGTCAAGGTTTATAATACAAGACAAAACACAAGATCCAGAAAGCTTAAATTTGATTTAAAATATTTGATTTTCATGAATCAAACAAAAACTTCGAATCTAGTGTAATTTCCATCGGACGACTATGTAAATTGCCAAAACCCACATTAATCTTTGGGGAAAAAGATTTTTTGGCATCCGAACTATGCTCGTTTTTGCAATTTACCATCCAAACAATTTTTCATGGCAAACCGCCATCCAACCTTTGCATCTGTGATAAAACACCATCTGAAGGTGGTTTGGTCCGACGTGTATGTTTTAGGAAAATGCCACGTGTCAATTTTTTTTCCCAAAACCACCAAAAAAAATGGTTTAGATGGCGTTTTGTCACAAATGCAAAGGTTGGATGGCGGTTTGCAATGAAAAATTGTTTGGATGGTAAATTGCAAAAACGGGCATAGTTCGGATGCCAAAAAATATTTATCCTTAATCTTTGTGCAATCAAACAAGATGGCATATTAAATTTCAAAGCTACAAATAGTTTAAACTCATATTCGACAAAAAATACAATGGAAAATTCACTCTTTTTTCAAATAATTTATATGTAAATATCAACAAACTTTTTCTCTTAAATTCGGAAATATAAATGCACCCCTTCAATTCTAATAGTCAAACATGATCGAACCAATAGAATATAGATTCACAATGTGTATGATTTCAAAGCAAAGAAAGTGTCTTATTATAAAGGTTACTGTAATTCTTTAAAGTCAGATGATTTACTAGGAGACTGAAGGTGGAACCTATACAAATAGAGACAAAATGCCCCATGAACGAGTTTGCCACAAAAGCTCCCACGAGCTGCATGAAATTTGTGGCTGTTGACAAGAAGAATATAACATGGGTAGCTCTTGTAGCTCCTTTATTGTCTTTGTTCGTGAGGTATGATAACATGTTCGACAACAAAGCATAATTTATCATCTTCTCAACCATCTCATTTCCTGCGAGAAAGAGAAAAGATAAAAGCTCAAAACCGAAGCTTAATATTTATTGATGAAGCTAGCCTAGAACCATTACTTACGTTTATCCCTAACATTTTATATTTAAAAATTAAAATTATTATTTTACTAAATTACCCTTAAAATTATGACAATATAAGACCTTAATATTTGAAATATGACAAAATAGTCCCTAGGGGTATTTTTGATAATATGATAATATTAGAATATGTAAAACAGGTATTTTAGGAAAAACATAAAAAAAAAATTTCGAACCCTCAGAGTAAGTCAAGATTCTATAGATACATTTTAAGAATTTAAATATATAATTCAATCAAATAATTCATTGAAAACGGTTGATGTGTTTTTTACTACCTACAAATTTCAGACTGAAGTCACGGTCAACAAGTGACAAAATCAAATCTGACGTATTTATATAGTTAAATATTTATTAGTTTTCTTTTGAAAGTAAATATTTAACAGTTAAAATACTTAAATATTTGAATCAATCAATTCGTTTCCAATTCTTCATTTTGGAAGCAAACCCAAAACCTTCTACCCTCTCTCCCCCGCAACCCACTTTCACCCACAACTTCCGTCACTCCATTTCTTTCAAATTACTTAAAAAAAATTTTTTTTTTATTGTAAGCAGAATATGCAGAAATCCGACTGGTACCTATTATATAAGGGATAGTTATGAGACGACACTTTCTTCAAGCTGGTCCATGCTGGCTGCCTCTGCCTCCATTCCCATATTCCATTTCAATGGTAAAAAATTAAATTATTCTTAATAATTCTTAGTAAAAAGTTTTAGTTAGTAGTGTATAGTTAAGATTTAATACGATTAGACACTTATAATTTAAAAGCCTCTTGAATTTGATTCTAAGCTAAAGAGTTGATTCAGCGCCAAAGAGTTAGTTATGCAAAGAGTTACTTCTCAAACTCATTCTAGGTTAAAATTAGTCCAACCCTCAATTGAAATTATTATTGAAGAATATCTTGTATTTACATCATCTGAAGACATAGAGATTGGATCGATATTATTGAAGAATATCTTGTATTTAGGGTACTGAAAACAGAGAGATTGGATTGATTTGTTCAGTATATTGTGTAAGGCTATGAAGATAAGTATGTGGGATCCCCAAATTATGTATGGACACAAATGGGCCCACAATTAATATCGAAATTATGTGCGATGATTTACTTTTTTTTTTCTGTTGATAAGTCGGAAAAAGAAACATATACCAAGAACATCGGGATATACCAAATTTTATATATTTTTCTCCATTCTATGAAAGTAATTATATTAATGGCAACAAATAAGAAATAAAACTAGATCAAATTTTTTGCTGGAAACTTGCACCAGGTCAAATTTTTTGCTGAAAACTTGCACCCGGTCACGGAAGCACCTGTTCACAAAGTGGAAACTTTACCCAACGCTTGCCAACAGGTTTCCTATACCCATCCCAAACCCGCACAAGGATGACGCAATGCTTGACATACTCTTAGGGAACACAGAGTTGTAAAACTCCGTTCGCCCAATAACTAAGTACATTTGCTAAATTGATCAGGAAATGCTGGGGGAATAGCCATAATACTAACACTTGCACTGCTCCACGAGGATCATTTCTAAATCCTTGTTGTATTGACCTTTTCCTTGTAATATGTTCCTTAATTCCGAAAACTACCATACAAGGCACGAGAGGAAAATTGCAACTCCCATTTTAAGTTTGGCACCAACATAGATCTTCTTGCCGGCCACCTTAGAAGCAAGTGGTATTATCACACGGTCATACAACAAGACGCAAATAATTGTTGCTGCGGTGTAGCGCACCGTAAATAACCCCATGGAGACCTAGAAGCCGGATGTGATGAGTCGGTTCATGGAATTTGTTTGGAGATCAGGTAACGTCATACTCCTTATGTCGATTGCCACTATTATCCCTATGGACTGTAACAACATGACTTTTATTAGGGTCTTTAGCTCCTCTACTTATTTAATGGAGTATAGGTTCCAACAATTCGACGAAACTCCTGTTGGACATATGTCTTCTAGATTCCTAATAATGCAAGTTTTGTTCAAGAACCTGAAAATCAAGAGAAGTCTAGACTATTACTGATACGATTGTTTTAGCCTTTTCTCTTGTAATAATATTATAACTCTCAGTTTTGTTAATTTTTCATACTCCTCACACGGAAAAGTGTAAGTAGTATGAAAATTGTGAAAAAAAAATTCTTTTTAATTATCCTTAAATGTGAACATTTATGGTACTTTGGAATAGTGAGAAAATTAAACCTTAATTTGTCGGTGGGGGATGTGCACGTCGAGCCGGGATCGTGATGATAACCATGAACCATGTGACGGAAAAAGAATTCCTCTGTTCTTATAAGCAGCCGTAATTACTTGTACTAACCCAATCAACAGGCTCTTTTTTTAGCCTCGTGTTTGATTTACCATGAGAAGCAACAAACAAACATGAGAGGTAAGAAGAACATGAGGATTACTAGTACTTCAAATCCCACTTTTAATCCAAAGCTATCTTAAATATAAACGAGGACCATTGAAGCAATTATAGTCGAGAGGCATGATAGAGCATAATACCAATTAAAGAAGCTTTCTCTAACTCTGTCGTTATTGAGAAATGCTCTATTGTTCAATTGGTTCGCACCAAATGACAACGAGCATGGCCTTATACTGCTCGTGTCAATGTACATTAGCCCTAGCGAGGAAAATAGAAGTGTGTGTTGTGGCTGCGTGGGAAGCTTACAAGGCCGTGTGAAGTGATCACATGGAGGCCTTGCTCTTAGGAATACTGTAGTTAGTCATATAAGGATTATTCCCAGATTCCGAGAATAAATACAACAGGTGGCGTGTTAGTAGAGAAGCAACAAGAAACCTTAGTTTATGGGATCAGATTGATTTTTTCCTGAAAATATGAAGTTGATTTACCGCACATCAATCAGAATGTTATCAACGTTTTTAATACAAGACAAAATACAAAATCCAGAAAACTTAAATTTGATTTAAAATATTTGATTTTCTTGAATCAAACAAAAATTTCGAATCTAGTGTAATTTCCATCTGCGACTATGTAAATTGCCAAAACCCACATTAATCTTCGTGTAATCAAACAAGATGGCAGATCAAATTTCAAAGCCACACATAGTTTAAACTTATATTCGACAAAAAATATAATTGAAAATTTACTCTTTTTTCAAATAATTTATATATAAATATCAACAAACTTTTTCTCTTAAATTCGAAATTATAAATGCACACCTTCAATTCTAATAGTCAAACACAATCGAACCAATAGAATTTAGATTCACAATGTGTATGATTTCAAAGCAGAGAAAGTGACTTATTATAAAGGTAACTGTAATTCTTTAAAGTTAGATGATTTACCAGGAGATTGAAGATGGAACCTATACAAATGGAAACAAAATGCCCCATGAACGAGTTTTTCACAAAAGCTCCCACGAGCTGCATGAAATTTATGCTGCTAACAAGAAGAATATAAACAATGCAAGTGGTATGATCACACAGTCATACAACACAATGCAAATAATTATTGCTGCGGTGTAGAGCACCATAAACAACCCTGTGGAGATCTGGAAGCCAGATGTGATGAGTCGGTTCCACTACAAGAAAATAGGCGAATTCCGAGGAAAATTTCCGAGGGAATTCCGAGGGAAATCATTCCCTCGGAAAAAGCCTCCTTGGAATTGGTCCCGAGGGAAAATTTTCCGAGCGAATTCCCTCGGAAATTTATTTCCGAGAGAATTCCGAGGGAAATTTCCTTCAGAATCCTGAACTAATTTTGTTAAAATTCATTTTTCCGAGGGAATTCCCTCGAAAATTTTATTTCTCATAAAACATTTTCGAGGGATTCCCTCTGAATCTTATTTTTTATTTTAATTTTTTAAAATTTATTTCCGAGGGAACTCCCTAGGAATTCCCTCGAAAGTCTATAAATAATATTTATTATATATTTTTATTTTAAATAAATATTATACCTATTACAAAATATTTATTCATAATCCAAAATTTAAATAACCATCAAATCCCAAATCTAAATATAAATATAATTAAATATATAATTTGAAAAGTCATATATTATTACATAAAACAAAACCTATCTATTGAAATGACAAAATAGGAAAACAAAAATTTTATACTGAAATAATAAATAATCAACATTAATTGTTAGTAACAATAAATATGATCACCATTGAAGCTGCATCAGCTACACATCTATCATCTTAAAATAGAGGTGGAAGTTCCATTTGTTCACTGGGAATGTTATGGAATCGCATCAAGTCCTGCAACATAAATCCAGGCAAAAGTTATACACCTATTCTAAAGTAGTATATATTGTGTTACTTCACACATTCTACTATGCTAACTGGAATTCAAGATATCCAATAAGGATATTCACAAGATATCACATATTAACAAAAAATATTTACGACAACAATTAGATCAAATTTCCTTTAAAATTCATTCGATATATGTGTCTTCATTTGGGCTTAAAAAAAGCAGAGAAATGACGAATTGACTGATGCAATAACTAACAGCAACTATTCAAGAACCAATAACAGATTTGTCATAACTAAACTACCATCTTTTATCCAAAAGCGAAAGAGCACACTCACCGGGCCATGGCTTCAGAAGATTGAGCAATTCACACTATAAATCCACAGAAATCTGAAAATCCAACAACAAAAATCAAGTGAATGTTCATAAACATACTTTTTTCGAAAGGTTGGAAATGGTAGTCAGAATTATATGCAGATATTGAACTTGATTATTAAGAGAGGGAAAAAAAACAAACTAATTAGATTTAAGTAAGAGAGTTATCCATTAGATTTAAATTGGTCCGCACCAAATGACAACGAGCGTGGCCTTATACTGCCAACATCAATGGACATTAGCCCAAGCGAGGAAAATAGAAGTGTGTATTGTTGCCGCGTGGGAAACTTACAGGGTCGTGTGAAATGATCGCAAGGAGGCCTTGCTCTTGGGAATACTGTAGTTAGTCATATAAGGATTATTCCCTGATTCAGAGAATAAATACAGCAGGTGGTGTGTTAGTATACAAGACAAAACACAAGATCCAGAAAGCTTAAATTTGATTTAAAATATTGGGATAATTACCAACGCCCCCCTGAGGTTTGGCGTTATTACAGAATACCCCCTGAGGTTTCGGAAATTACGAACTCCCCCCTGAATAATACACCCTCGCTTACAAATAGCACCGGTCGTTAATTACACCGTTAAATTCAAATTTAAATTCCAAAAACACCCTTAGGGGGTATATTGTAATTTTACTTAGAGTTTAATGATATAATTGTAATATTAGTTAATTTTGGATTTTTTGTATTTAAAAAGTTGTTATTTAATGTTATATTTTATATTTTATCTATAAATATAAATTGAATTAGATATTACATGCATATTGATTACTATAAAATATGATAAGTTATAAATTTCCTTTCATATTTATTTCTTAGTTTTAAATATATTTTGTACAAGTCCATTTAAAGTTAATTTAAAATAATTTATTTGCAATTATAACAAATTTTCCCTCAAAATAAAAATTCATATAAAAAAAACCCACACAAAGATCAACTAGTGCATTATCAATTTTTTTCCTCAAAATTGAAAATCATAACAAATACACTAATATCAATAAATACATTAGTAAATTCACAAAAATATCCGACAATCGTTTAAACAATTATTTCAAACATTGAACATATATGGTCAATATCTACAGAAAATATTAAATATCCATAAACTCTAGGTATGAAACATAAAAATATTAAAATAACATTAAGTAGCATTTTATTAAAAAAAAAATTATAGGTAGACACAAAACTCAAGTACTTACATCAAACCCCATTAACAATTTCAGCCCTTGCATTAGCCCCTTACCTTTGTCTCTTTATTACATATACCCCCCTGAGTTTCAACATAGTAGGGGTAAAATAGTAAATTTCACACAATCCGTTAAATTTAACGGAGGAGATAACCGCCCAGGGGGGAGTTCATAATTTCCGAAACCTCAGGGGGTATTCTGTAATAACGTCAAACCTCAGGGGGGCGTTGGTAATTATCCCTAAAATATTTAATTTTCTTGAATCAAACAAAAACTTCGAATCTAATGTAGTTTCCATCGGACGACTATGTAAATTGTCAAAACCCACATTAATCTTCGTCCGATCAAACAAGATGGAAAATCGAATTCCAAAGCTACATATAATTTTAAAAAAATTAATGTTTGTTCTCTAATTATCTCTAATGAGTTTCAAATATACAGATGTTTACCACTAAATTATTTGTTACCACGAAGTGTGTATTGTTTCACCACAATCGTTCATTGGCTTTATTCCAACTTAATTGAACGAATGTTAGTTCTGCAATTCAGCATTAAGATAGTTTAATGAAAAGTTACAGTATTCGAGTGTGTATATATGTCTACACAGAACAAGAGAAGGAAAAACGGGGAAGAAAGAGCTCTCACTAGTAGTAGTAGTGCCATGAGTTTCGCACTACGGTTCTTTCTCCTTCTTGCAAGATCTCTTGGGATTTCTATTGAATCATCTCATTGTTTATCCGATTAAAAAAAAGAAGGAAAAACGGGGACTAATGAGAATCGAAGCACATAGTATTCTGCTGCAAACCCTTGCGATATACAAAGAACAATAAACAAATAACAGTTTCCACGGTTCAAATTATACCATATTTGATAGTATGATCTAGCCCGAGCTCCATCGACAACAGACACAAAAGCAGAGGAACAGAATAGATATAATATCTGATTGAAGACTAAAATCATGTTTTATAATATAATCACTCACGAACATGCTCCCCCCTTTTAGTAATGAACTCATAAAGATACAAGAGAAGAACCGAAAATTTCAATGCATCAACGTATATAGACGATATAAACACCACGGTTGACTTCTGCATTTAACAATGGAGCAGCTAAGCCATACCCGAGATAAAGCCCCCTCCTCTTGAAGCATTTACAAGATAGTACAACATTGATTGGTTTTCTTGGCCTGCTTGTAAAACATCTGTTTCAAAAATTTCCAGAATTAGTAAATACATATAACGGAAATCATGAAAATACTTAAGTTGGTTGTAATGCTAAAGTAAAATCCAATATTTCTACTGTAGTTCATGAATAACAGGTTCCTTTAGGAATGATTACACAAATTCCCAGGAATGATTATAATTTGTGAATCATGATCAGAGTGAAGAGAAGGTAAAATCAATTGTTCGTGATCGAATTCATCCTTCAACAACAAGAACAACCACTAATGAGTATAGGCATCTAAAAGAAGTTTCAATCACATAAACAGTGAAGGAAACAAACCTGAGAAGCTGCACTGAGGTCTGAACTCTTCTCAACCAAGCTGTCTAGCTTCTCACCTCGTGCTAGGACACTGTCAATAGTTTTGTGCTGAGACAAAATCCAAATATAAATATTAGACCCTTGACAAAGTTAAACAGGCCGAACAAAGAAGCAAAACAAAAGAAAGATTGATGTATCAATTGTACTCACTGCTCAATCCAACGGTTGATACCATTCTTAAAATATAATGCAAATGCTATTATTTGTGTTCTTAGATATAGGGAGGGCCATTACTTGCCATTGCTGATAGAATTAGAATCCAATTGTAAATATCTAAAGACCACTTGCGCAAATATTTGCAACATTCTGGAATCAAGCTCCTAAAACTTTTGAAAGAAAAAAAGAGGGCAGAATTTACAGGACTGAGAATTCATGTAGCATCCATATTAGTCTTTTTACCAACAATGTGGGACAGAATTTGAAATAGCAAACACAACGAACAATATATCTTTGTTTATCTGCGTTACAACTTACAACATAATGAAGCTGACTGATCTCTATCAAATGAAATGATCAAGAAAATTGGCATTTCAATTAAAGTGTGGTTCCGAATCTTGAGCCAACTAACTGTGATCATAACTTAATACATTATACATAAAAGATTAACAGGGCCAGCTTTACCACTGAGCTAATAGCCTCTTGTGCAGTTATCCCTATTTCTATGATAGCCTTAAACTTAAATATGGTCTACGCTCAAGAAAGCATTGTTCATTTCTCTAGATTAATCAGATTCACAAGTTACTCTATTTTCTTAAATCAATTCTATCTCACTACAGTTCAAAAAAAAAAAAAAAAAACAAAACAAAAGAAATGATGGGGCGAAGTGGCTTGGCTAAACAACCAAGAATATTCAGATTCAGTCTGTGTCATGCTACAATGACTAGTATAACTAGGATAATGTAACCAGCTCTTTCTAAATGAAATGTCAACTACTCTGGCAATCCCTATGAGAAGTACAACCTTACACCAAATTACTAACATTTGCAATCATGAGATAACCTCAAACATCATAATTAGCAGACATGAGCAAGAACAAATACACAGAGTATGGGTGGGATACTTACAAGAATAATTTTAGTTTCATCCAGCTCCCGCTGAATCCTCAACAGCTTGTCAGCCTCAGCAGGGTCCTAACAGTTAAAGGCAAGATGTTAAGAAACTACGTATAAAAATGGAAAGAAAGAACAGAAACTAGATACAGGAAAGTAACACCAAATCATTCTCAACAATACAAGCACCATTTTTCCATACGTAAGAGAAGAGAAATACCTGAAATTTGGTCAGTGCCTCATTTAAGTAGGGCCATTGTTGAGCATTATCAGCTTGAGCAGTTTTCCATGAATCACCAAAGTTTTTTATGTATTCATCCAAGACCTGCCAAACAATGACATTTCATTGAAACTCAACAATCAGTGAAAAAGAAGATGTTTACTAGCTTATGTATTTATTTTTTTTGAAAGGAAGTTCTTATCATAGTCAACCTGGTTCAGCAATGAAAATGCACTTCGGACGGGGTAGTGGTCATCCATAAAACCCAATGCACACAAGCCATTTCGATTGTAAGAGTGAACCTTGTATTCTGATTTAGAGATGAACCAAAGACAATGTTAAGTTTAGGCGAATCAACTCTAATAATCTTGTAGAGGTATTGGATATGATATGGACACAAAATTTTAACTGGGAATGTATTTCCTGTCAACTCTAACTCATGATGCGCCTTGATAAACAATTTACAAACAGAACGTGTACCATATCAACAGAACTTATGACACATGACCAAAATATTCTTTAAAAGAATTAAGAGGAAAATGCCAATCATGGCATATAGGATAGTACTCCACACCTAATATAATGCCCTATCTGATTGATATGTTTTAGAAGGGGAAATTATGCCATATGTGATATTCAGTAATTTTATGCGCTAGATAAATCATCCCTTTTTTAGTCAGAACTAATGGGTTTAGAATCCAACCTTAGCCCTCTAACATATTGTTTGACTAATCCAAACATTATCATGGGTTATCTTCAATCCCTCCCCTTCCAAACAAGATTTGACAGTGCCCTCTTTTGACTAACAAAAATGGATTGCACCCATACTCTATTGCACAACCTATCCATCCCCCACAGATTTTTCCCCACTGGATGAGCTTTAAAAGCCAGTTGAACATTATAAAGACCTAGAAAATAAATGAGACACATATTCAGTTATTACCCATCCAACAGACATGGTGAATAACTCTATGCAATAGAACACAAACGATCTTATTCTCCCACAGAATTCGAGTAAGAAACAGAAGCAATCACGAAGAAAAATCATTCCCCGAAAATGATCAACTTGTCAAATAGAAGCACAACTATAAAATCAAAAACAGCTCAATGATTCCAAGCTAGGAAGAAATAAGAAGAAACTCCAAAGTACTGAAACAAAATTCCCAAGTCAATTCTTATAAAAGCTATAAAAACGTCAATTCTGCAACCTCCAACAGCAAAAGACCAACAAAACCAAGTGATCACATATAAAATTAGTTTAACAAAGGGAAACTGGAAACAAACCATCAAACTACAGATAATTCATATGAAACCTAACCGACACAGATCAAAACCAAGTACATCCCCTTAAATCCCCAAATTCTGCATAATCGCCCACTTAAACAAACCAAAGATCACATAAAACAGGGAGAACTCAAAGAATTTGTATCGGATCGGACCTTCATGCTGTACCGACTGCCGCTGACCTGGCGGCGTTCGTTTAGCCACAGTCCGACCCACGAAAACGATGAACTCCCTCACACTGGGCCGTTGAAAAAACCCAAAACTGCTTAGATCCGACGCGTTGGCCAATATAACAGGATCTGCACCCTCCGGCGCGCATTTCAGCAGCAGCAAAGCTGTGATCTTCACCATCTCCCTTCCTTGTTTTGCTCTTTTTACTTGCGTTTGTTTGGAGCCCACAAAAAATTCGTAATAGACGAGAGAGAATTCTCTAGCAACAGAACTTCTCTCTGCCTTTGTGATTAAGATAAGCCAAACCCCAATGATGAAGGGAAGCAGCTCTATTATATATGTGTAGACTTAATTGGATTTCTTTGTTGTTTATGGTTTCCAATGGGAAAGTGAAGATTGATTGATCTGATGCTGGCGGTGGGGTTCTTCGTTAACCCTTTGGCCTTTGTTGAACTCTTCGTAATTTTGGGGATTAGAAATAAAAGTAAAAGAGTCCAAGAAAAGTAAAATTATAAGCAGAAACTAGAAATGGGGTGTAGAGGCAAAGCTTGAAAGTGTATATTGTTTTCTGCGTTTAATAATACTAGCAACTTTGCACATTCTATGCATGTGCAAATAAAAATAATTATTATGTAAATATATTAAAATTAAAAAGTTTTTATTAAATATATATTCTATAGTTTTTTTTTAATATAATCATTAATTTATGATAAATAAATAAATAAGATAAGATAAGATAAGATAATGTCATATTAATAATTATAAAATTTTAAAATATAAGTGAAAAGTGATAAAAATTATAATTAAAAAAAAAGAAAAAAATGCAAGTGATAAAAAATAAAAGAGAAATTAAGAAGAGAAGTGATGAAACAGAAAAGAGAAATTAACAGAACGTGGAAGAGATAAAGCTGGATAAAATCAATCAATAAATAAATATAAAAGAAATTATTTTAAATAAATATAAAAGAAATTATTTTTAGAGTCCAAGAGACCAAACTTGGGTCTCTCGCTTAATATATAGTATAGATGAGAGTATAACCGAATATATAAAACCTAACAACAAGATAATTCTATAAGATAATCATAATTAATTATATCTTAAATTTAATACAAAAGAATAAATTGGTTCGACAGATTTGAAAAATAGTTCAAAATTACAACTTATTTTACTTAGACTAAATCTAGTTCTATTTCTACATTTTGTAATTGATTTGGCCTCTAGTGTCATAGCTCATTTTCAGTTTTTAAATCTTATTCGACAAATCTAACACATTCATACTTTAAGATTGATTTTATCTCCAGTTTCATATTTTGTTTTTAGTTTTAAGTCCTATTTGACAAATATGAGAAATTGTTCATCATTACCTATTTTTGACTAGACAAAGTCCGATTTTAGTTGAATTAACTGCACCAAACCCCCTGTGTTTGTTTCAATTTGTAAAAAAAACCCTCTGTTATAAAAATTAGTTCAAAAATCCTTACGTTATTTTATTTTTTGCACACCGCTCCCTTATTCCATTTGATCAATTATTAAATCTTTTAACCCTCAAATACCCTTACTTTATATATTAAAAATATAAATATTTAATATATTAAGAATAAAAATATTATAATTATATTATTTTTAAAATATACATATTTAATATATGCATATTATATTAAAAAATTAAAAATATATAAACATTAAAAATCATTTTTATAGTTTTAAATATACAAATAAATGAATTATTATTATTTTTAAAAATATTATGAATAATAATAAATATATATATAGATATATTTATATATTTCTATTTTAAAAAATAAAATATTTATATATCCATATACAATTAATTATAGGTATATATACTATATATATATATATATATACAAATATATATATATATAATACAATATATAATTATTTTATATCAATTATTATATTATATATAATATATTAAACCTAACCTAGCGCACCCACCCCCGACCACATTATCCTTCTCCATCCCCAGGCAGCCGCCGTGCACACAACACCCCCCCCCCCCCCCCCCCCCCCCCAGCCCCCCTCCCCCCGTCTTCCGCCGCAGCTTCTCTTCTCCCAGCCATTCTGCCGCCGGTGCCGCACCTTCTCTTCTCCTTCCCAACCTTCCCGCTGCTGCCGCCGCCCCTTTCCTTCTCCTTCCCCACCCTCCCGCCGCCGCCGCACCCCAGTCCTTCTCCTTCCCCATTAACAGCAGCGGCTGACCACCACCGCGCCACCTCCCACCATTCTCCTCCCCCGTCACCGTGCTACCACCCATCCCCTTCTCTTTCCTCCTTCCTCCTTCCCCAGCCAACACAGCAGCAACACAGCAACCAACAAGCGGATCCGCATCCATGGAGTTTGTTTTTTTTTTTTTTATAATTAAATTTATATTATATATATATATATTAATATATAATATTTTTATATTTTTGTTCACCAAAATATATATATATATATATATTATTAAGGGCATTATAGATATTTCACCACTAAAAAAATATTTCTACACGCAGTCAACGCGCGTGTGAGTCCAACATCACGACATAGGGTTTTTTGTGCAAAAAATTAACCAGCATGAGGTTTTTTAAATGATATTTCATATGTCGGGGTTTTTTTTACCTATTTCGCCTAACACAGGGGAGTACGGTGCATTTTTCTCAATTTTAGTTTGACATTCTAAAACTGATTTTACATTCATTTTCATGGTTCATTTTCAGTTTTGAATTATATTCGACAATTCTGAGAAATAATTCGACTGTACCTCTTTTTTATTAGACAAACTTTAGTTAGAGTTTAGCAGTTCATGACTTATTTTGTCTTTTGTTCCATTGTTTTGTTTTTAGTTTTGAATCTTATTCAATAAATCTGAGAAATAATTCGACATTATTCTTATTCAACTAGACAAAGTTCTGGGCGATGGAGGTTATCAGGTTAGCACTTAACTTCTAGGCGATATTTCTTATCAGTCAGTAGGAGAGTGTTGCTGAACACGCCATCACTAGCCCCCAAAACTGATGTAGGCTACCGGAAGGGAAGATTAAAGTAAGTTTTGATTCGACTCTTTTTGAGAACGTCGGGGAGTATAGGGTGGGAGTGGTAGCTAGAGACTCTGTTGAAAAGGTGGTTAGTTGGATGTGTTGCAAGAGTGTTGAGAAAGGAAAATCTATAAATTAGGTATTTAATAGATTCAATAGATGACTTTCCCCTATTAGCCTAGTCTCTCTTCTATTATATATGTAGGGCTTCGTATAGTGTATTGTAACACAGAATTCAAGCAATCAATATACAAAAATCTTCTCCAAATCATGACTTTATTCATTGCTAACATGGTAACAGAGCGGGCGAGGATCCATTAAACGGATCCGAACCTTGCTCATCACATACCCTTACCCTTCCCAAGCCATGGCCGAGAACAGCGGCATGACCAGTTCCGACAAGGAATCACAATAGCTTGTTGATTCCTTAGCTACCTAGTTAGTGAGTATTATCCAAAACATACAACCCTAAACAAAATCAAATCAGTACCATCTACCACAACCAGTGAATATCAGCATCAAGTTAAATCAGTTCAATTATTCCCTATGGGCCCGATTGATAAAAATGGTGATTGAGGGAAGGGGAAAACTCAGCCACATCACCGGAGTACCAGCAACTTTGGCGACGGACCACCCAACTTACCATAGATGGGAACAAACCGACCTGATTGTTTGTTCTTGGATTCTGGATAATATGGACCTAGAACTCATCACCTACTGCACCAAATACCCCTCGGAAAAAGCTATATGGGAGGGCCTACAAGCCACGTACAGGTCCACCAAAGATGGACTCCAAATTTTTGATCTCACAGTGAGGGAAAACAGTATGAAGTAGGGAACGGACACCATTGAGCAATTTTATAGCAACTTACAGATAATTTGGAAGGAGATTGAGCTCCGGCAACCGAATCCCATGACCCACGAAGAAGACATAGCCACTTTCAATCGTCTCAGGTCCAAGACTCGTTTATTCCAATTTCTCGCCGGAGTAAACGAGAAATACGACACCTAACGGCGGGATCTCCTCAAGGAAAACCCCTTACCATCTGTCGAGAAAGCCTATGCCACCATCCGGCGAGAAGGAACTCGATGACAGATCATGGGGACGTCATTGTCGACGTTAGGAAAATAGATATTAGGGGATTCTTGTAATCCCGTGATTTGCTGTATTGATTTCGTTTCCTTTTTTAGCATAGCAGTATGTTGTATTTATGTGTTCATGTACAAGGCTTTAGCATACAGTGATTACAGAAGTAATACAATTCCTTCCCTAAATCATGAATTCTCTTAAGTCTAACATGGTATCAGAGCTGGCGATGATCCACTAATTGGATCCGAACCTTGCTCGCCATTTACCCCAACCTTTCCCGGCCATGGTCGACGACAGCAGCAGCAACACCGGCAAAGGATCGCACCAGCCCGACGACTCCCTTGCCACACAACTAGTCAACATACTTAGTGACCTACAAAACCCACAGTCAGAAACAAATCAGATTCATCACATGCCTCAATCCATATCAATCAATATTAAGCTAAACCAATTTAATTACTCGCTATGGTCACGGTTGATGAGAATGGAGATTGGAGGAAGAGGAAAACTAAGTCATCTCACTGGTAACCCCCCACCACTGCCAACCAATTCTCTGACATACACGAAGTGAGAGCAATCGGATCTTATAGTTTGCACTTGGCTCTTACACAACATGGAGCCAGAATTAGTTACAGTATTTTCTGAGTACCCATCAGCCAAGACACTATGGGAGGGACTCAACGCAACATATAGCCAAAGCAGCGATAGTTTCCAGATTTTCGATCTCACAGTTCGGGCAAACAATATGCGACAAAGGACAGAGAGCATCCAGAAGTATTACGGCCATCTTCAACGAATCTGGAGGGAAATAGAGGTTCGACAGCCGAATCAGATGACTTGTGAATGAGACATTACAACATTCAACCGCCTTAGGTCCGATACCCACCTTTTTCAGTTTTTTGCCGGGCTAGACGATAGGTACGAACCAGAGCGACGTGATCTATTGAAAGAAGATCCGTTACCCACAGTCGAAAAGGCTTATGCCACCATACGGCGAGAGGGAAATCGGAGAGACATATTAGTGGGCCGGAGTTCATCATCGGCGTTGGACACGGGTATCGGAGCCGGCTTACTTGCCGGAAAACAAAGACAAGGGAGAACAGGGGTCGATCGACGTAGGAGGCCAGAGACACGCACCACCGGGCCGCCAAAGCCAACGCCGGCAACTCCAAGGTGGACCGCCACCAGCAGCGGCGGGGGAACCACAAGCGGCGGTGGTACGAATTTTTCCACCTCCAGTGGACTACTGGAGTGTAGCCACTGCAGAAGAACAGGTCATACCGTGGAAGGATGTTACTAGATCATCGGATGTCCAGAAGGATAGAAGAGCTGACGCCACGACCACGCGCCACCAGCATATGGCTCGACGGCGGTTGCCGCCAGTGGTGGAGGAGAGACAACGGCTGAACCCAGAAATGGAGAAGAAGCAAATGCGGCGGATGGAAGTCAGGAGAAAGGGGCAGCTCTCTTAGGTATAGGGCAAGGATGGAATTTACTATCTTGTCCCCCCTAAAACTCATTCTTTAAATTCTGCCCCCATGTGTAATTATATCCCTGTTTTTTCTGATTCTTTCAATTCAGTCCCTACAGATAGGGTTAGTAGCAATGGGACCTTTAATTCAAATAATTATAAAAATGATCCCACTTTAAGTGTAATTGAGATAGGTACAGCACTTTAGGCCAGTGCATATCCACCATCCTAGAAGCCCTGATGGATTTTCGATTCCGGGGCCACAGATACGATGACCTATGATCGGTCTGATTTCGCCTCTTACAGTAATGCCTCCAGAGACGGTATTGTAACGGTCAGTGGCGGTATTTTGGATGTGCAGGGAGCGAGCACCGCCACCGTGGCTCCAAATTTAAAATTACAGAATTGTCTCTATATCCCAAATTTGTCATGCAAATTGCTTTCCATAAGTCAAGTCACGAAGCAACTAAACTGCATGTTACTGATGTTTCCCTCGTTTTGTTTATTGCAGGATATTCGTTTGGGGAAGGTGATTGGGCATGGTACTGAGGAACGTGGATTGTACTATTTCGACGAGGTAGCTCAACACGAAACTGCAGCGCTTGCTCACGGGACAGTGAATCGTCAACAGTGGTTGTGGCACCGTCGACTCGGACATGCCTCGTTAGGGTACCTTCAGTTGTTATTTCCTAAGTTTTTTCCAAAAGATTGTCAGTTTAGTTGTGATACTTGTATCTTAGCTAAGAGTCATAAACAACCTTATTCAGTGTCTAGTTCGAGATCTGAAACTTTGTTTTCTTTAGTCCATTCTGATGTATGGGGGCCTGCCCCGGACATCGAGTCAACTCATGGTTTTAAGTATTTCGTCTTATTTATTGATGATTGTTCTCGGATGACGTGGGTGTATTTTCTGAAGAATAAAGCCGAAGTGCCCTCAAAATTTATTGAATTTTATCATATGGTTTATACGCAGTTTAAAATTCACATACAAGTTCTCAGGTCAGATAAGAGAGGGGGGGAGGGGGGGAATACATCAATTCTACTCTTAAACAGTTTTTTCGGGACAACGGGTTAATCCATCAGACTTCGTGTCCACACACTCCACAACAAAATGGGGTAGCTGAACGTAGGAACCGTCAGTTACTCGAGATGACTAGATCTTTTGTAACGCCCCGGCTTTCATTTATACTAATGTGTCGTATTTGTTTATAAATTGCGCAATTAAATTATTTAATTATGTGATTAATTGGTTATAAGTGTTTTAAATATTTAATTTTATTATAAATTGTTATTATTTCATTTTATTTTATTTTACTTAATATTTTATTTCGTTAATTAAGTAAATTAATTGTTAATCAAGTGTTTAGTGTTAATTAAACCATAACATTAATTAGCTGAATTAATTTGTATAATTCCGTTGACTTGAATTTTATTTAATTATGGAGTTTAATTTATTTAGCTTTAAATTTTATTATGCATGAAATTATTTGAGGTTATGTGCATGGTGGTTTAATTGTGTATCGTTCTTATATGAAATGATATCGAAATGTCGTGAAATTGTAGTATGTCGTAAATATATGTGTTATGAACATGCTTATATGTTCGGTTTATGTTTTCGAACTTGTCTGAAGTGTTAACGAATTTAATTTGAATCGTGGAACCAAATCGGGGGCTAACGAACAATTAGTGCACCCTTGGTTCCGTACGTGATATCTTGAGCTCGGGAACTCGGATTCGAGTTCCGTCAACTTCGCTGAACTCGTAACGAAAATTCGAGTTTAGTGAACTTAGCCTTATATTTTTCCAACGTCATTTGAACCTCCGAAATCCAACCGAAAAATGAAACGGCATCAAAACAACCACCTTTTTCTAAAAGAGCCATAACTTATTCAAACCTTGGCCAAATTAACTATGGTTGGAGGCTATGGAACCCTAGTTAAGCCCACTATCCGATCCTTATTCCCCTCAACCGAACTAACCCTCACACACAAGAGAAATATTAGCCCCAACTCCTGTTTCCAGTCATTCCCGTAACTCATGCCAACCTTGGAGATTCAAGCTCAAACCTCTTCCATCTTCCATCCAATCAACAAGGTGAGTTTAGGGTTGTGATATACAGTCAATATGTGTCATTTTAAGCTATTCATCCCCAATTTTGAGCATGTTTTCATGAGTTTTTGGCTGAGAATATGAAATAGTTAGGTTATGGAGATATATGTTGATCTCTTTGATTCCTTGATGCTTTTAGTTGATTCAAAGCATGAAAATGATTGTCTTGACTCTCTCTTCTCATTTATGATCATTGATTATGTGGTAGTTGAGTATCTATTGAGTTTTCATTAGTGAGTTTGTTATAAGAAGCATGAGTTCGAACTGAAATTTTTCTTCCCTCACGTACTGAACTGCTGCTAGCTTTTAGGATTCATTTTGGTGTTAAATGTTGTTTCTTTTTCCCTCATTTGCTGAAGGAGTGATGGCTGATTGATCATGTGTTGAGCTTGCTCTGTTTTCATTCAATCTTGCCCTGTTTTCCTACGTATAAACTGCTGTCAATTTTCCTTGATGATGCTGCGTGTTGTGAGACGGTTCCAAGCTTGTTTTGCTGATCAGTTGTGCCTTTTATTCCCCTAAGTGTTGGCATGAATTGGTTGCAAGTTTGAACTTGTCTTGGCCTGGTTTTTCATTCCATTTCCCTACCCTATTTCTGCAACGAACTGCTGTGCTGCCTGTTTGCTGTTGCATCACTCTCCCCGGGCGGGGAGAGTTTGTTCTTGGGCAGTACCCGGCCGGGTACTCCTGTGGCAAAAACCTTCTGTATTTATTCTACCCGGCCGGGGAGTTTGGCGCTGGGATGTTTACCCGGGCGGGTAGACGGCCGGTGCTGCTTCTGTTTCTTTTCTTTCACTCTTTATTGTTGATTTGTTTTCCTTGTTTGTTGTGTATGTGTGTGCTTCTATATATCTATATATATATCTGCTGCGGCTGCCCTTCTTCATTGTTGCAATACGTGTGTATATGGCTAGTTGGTTAATTGTTGCTGCTACTTCTCTTATATGTGCAGAGTGTATACATATATATACATATGTGTAGTTGTTGCATGCATGTTACTAGGTACGCGTGCATGTATATTTTATATATCTAATTGTGTTGCATGCATGCATAATATTAAGTTGTGCATATTAAATTGCATGCATATTAATTATGTTACGTAATTGCATGCATAAATGAGTATATATATATATCTATATATATATATATTTTATATATTTCAGATATTATTTGATTTAATTCAATTTTAGAAATTAATTGATAACTATTTCACGTATTTAATTTATCGATTATTGATTGAATGTTTTCTTTATTCTATTTCTAATTGTAGATATGGATATTTCGTGTTATGAATATTAAATAAATTCTTAGATTAAATTGATATGAGTTATGAATTTATGAATATATGAATTTGAATGAAATGAATGAACGAGTGACTTATTTTATGTCTTAAATTCCTTAATAGTGCACACGAACATTTTCATGACATAATATTATCTTTTACGCATTCATATCATATTCATACTTTGTCGTGCGTCGTATATGGTTCATTTAAAGTCTTGAGTCTCACGAACACGTCACGTTGTTTTTGTACAGTTTATCTCCAGGGCGGAGAAACTCTTGATCAAATAGGCACTCGGTAACTCGTATCCTTGTATCGCCATGTTCCAGGTGAGGGTGTTTTCGTTTTAGTTACGTATTAAACCCTACAACCTTATGTGACAAGCTTTGGCCAAACACCTTATATATATATATATATATATATATATGTTACTTTTAAAGTAGAGTTCTCGAGTAAATTCTCCTGAAATTATACGTATGAGCGTATATAAGCTTAAAATGGTTTTGCAACGAGGCTATGCTCCAAACCGTGTGTCTTCATGCTAGCTACGGATTAGGATGACACGGAGAGGTACGTGTATAGCATATGCCGAGTTGCACGGTAAGGTATGTTTTCTTATAGTATGTATCCTAAGTATGAAGTAAATGTTTTGGCGAGATTATGCATGTAGGGACTTAGTACATGTGACTATCCGGGAAGGCATGGGCCGACGGTGATCCCATGTGCTAGTTCCACCATGTTACGGCGATACCGGCCCTCGCTAGGAGGTTTAGCGGGGAATGGGAGCTGAGTGCCCTTGGGGGAGTCATGAAACCCCATTGGCCTATGTATGAGGTGGTCGGGTCCTGCTAACCCGCCCACCACCCGGAGGAAGAAGGTTGGAACTTATTTTATGATTATGTTTATGATTGATATGCACTGTGCGGGAAGGCCGGGACACGGATTGCCCAAACGAATATGTTTTATGATATGATATATGATCTGTGTGTATTATGATATATTGCATGATCACCTACTTAAAATATTAATGATATTTGTCGTACACAGTCGGAGATTGGTTGGAGATGATGCACGCTCACTCGCCGAGCCTTTATGTTTATGTATGAATTATGAACGGAATGAAATAATATGATTAGTCATAAAATCTGAGCATTGCTTAGTCTTCCTCTTGCCCTTTTGGGAACTAATTTTAAACAAAACCTTGCTCGGGATTTATGACTTGCATGTGCATGTTTTATATATACGTATTTCGCTCCTGCTCACTCAGTCTTCTAGAGATTGATCCTCTCCCTCCCCAACCTTTTAGTGCGCAGGTTTGGCTTTGGAGTTTCGAGCTAGGCGGAGTTGTGTGGAGTCTTTGAGTCGGTCAAGTTCAGTTAGGAGAGTCTTTGCACTCGCATATGTATTTAACTTATGCATGATTCAATTCTATAATACTATGAACTTGAGGCTTTATGTATTTGTTACTGAATTGCCTTGTCGGGCTTTGTTATGAGTTAAAAGAGGCCTGAGGAGCCCAAGTCTGCCTGTGGTTCGTGTGTTTAATTTCTGCAGGCCCGTGGCCAATGCATATGTTTGGATTTAGTTCTCCGTTGCATTATATCTTGTTGATTGGTTATAATTGCAGGGTCTACGTTCCGCCTAGCCTAGAAAGGTTATTTTATTTGTCTCTCGTTCGCTATGGTTTGATACGGGTGCGGACTTCCTATTTCGTTACTCGTGTTGAGCCATAGTGAGGGGATGTGGTGCCTCACGTGCGGGGTGCTACATCTTTACTCATTGAGTCACATTGTCCCAAGTCCTTATGGCCCGAAGCTGTTGCCTCCTCATTATATTTGGTTAACCGACTTCCCTCAAAACCACTTAACTTTGAAACCCCTTTACAGTGTCTAGCCAAACAGGTCAGAATCCCCTCCGTTCTATCCCTCCCTGCTCGCGTGTTTGGATGTTCTGTGTTTGTCCATCTCCCTAAGAATTCTCGTACCAAACTAGATTCGTGCTCATTCAAGTGTGTCTTTGTGGGTTATGGGGTTCATCAGAAAGGGTACCGGTGTTTCCACCCTACTTCCGGACAGCTTTATACCACTATGGATTGTAACTTAGTTGAAACCGAGTATTACTTTACCACCCCACTTAGTGGTCAGGGGAAGAGTCAGCAGCAGGATCCACTTAGTGGGGTGCCACCACTTGGTTGGCCAGACACAGTCCCAACAGAGCAAGTAGGCGGAACCACCGAGCCATCACCTCCCGTGGTAAAATCGGCGAGCCCTGTCCACTCGAATTCCGACCTGACGAATACTCCTGAGGTAAGTAAAACAGTTAATAGTTCAGTTTCTGCTATTCCATATGATGATAACAGTGCAGGGAGTAGTGAGGAATATGGGGAGTATGGAGATGGTGGAAATAATGCTCACAGAGATACAGAGAGGTATGTGCTACCTCCACGGTCGACTCGGGGTATTTCTCCCAAACGATATGAGCCAGATCGTGTCGGTCGGACTCCGCGATATCCGGTAGCCAACATGGTCCGAAGGAATTTAGTACCACAAGCTCTTGCCCATACACATGCAATTCAATCCATCAGAATTCTAAGTAACGTAAAAGAGGCCCTTGAGGATGAAAAATGGGTCGAAGCAATGGAAACAGAAATGGAGACGTTAGAAAGAAATGGAACGTTGGAGAAGTGTGACATACCTAATGGAAAAAGAGTTGTTGGGTGTTTACAGTAAAACATCGGGCAGATGGGAGTGTTGAGAGGTACAAACCAAGGCTAGTGGCAAAAGGATACACACAAACATACGGGATTGATTATTCAGAAACCTTTTCTCCCCGTAGCAAAGATTGACACCATCAGGGTGTTGTTCTCAGTGGCAGCAAACCGAGATTGGCATCTCCATCAATTCAATGTTAAGAATGCCTTTTTACATGGAGATCTTCAGGAAGAAGTGTACATGGATCCTCCCCCTGGATTCACTGGGAAGTTCAGAAGTAGGGAAGTATGCAGGTTAAAAAAGGCTCTATACGAGTTGAAACAGTCACCCCGATCCTGGTTTGGGAGATTCTCAACAGCCATGAAGAGGTACGGTTATTTCCAGAGCAATTCAGATCATACGTTGTTCATTAAAAGACGAGGTGAGCTAGTGACGTGCTTGATTATCTACGTTGACGATATGAACATCACAGGAGATGATCAAGTGGAAATCGCACAACTCAGAAGAAATCTATTCCAGGAGTGTGAAATGAAGGACTTAGGACCGCTAAAGTACTTTCTTGGGATAGAGGTACTGCGATCTAAGAAAGGGATATACATTTCACAAAGGAAGTTTGTCCTTGATTTGCTAGTTGAGACGGGGCTCTTGGAGTGTAAGCCAGCAGACACTCCTATGGTAGTCAATCACGGTTTGAGGATAGAAGACGAAGCAAAAGAGACATAAAAGTCACAGTATCAGCACTTGGTGGGGAAGTTAATCTATTTAGCTCACACGAGGCCGGATATTGCTTATGCAGTAGGGGTATTGAGTCAGTTTATGCACAGACCACAGAAGTCTCATATGGAAGCAGCTCTCAGAGTATGTAGGTACTCGAAAGTGTGTCCAGGAAGAGGGGTTATCTTTCAGAAGAACGGGCACTTAGAGATTGAGGCCTACACAGATGCAGACTGGGCAGGGAACCCAAGTGATCAAAGGTCGACCTCCGGCTATTTCTCACTAGTCGGGGGTAATATTATGACATAGAAAAATAAAAAGCAGAAGGTGGTTGCTCTCTCGAGTGCAGAAGCCGAGTTTCGAGGAGTTTCTCGGGGAGTAGCAGAAATTCTTTAGTTGAGGAAACTGCTTACAGAGATTGGTATTCCTCCAACCAGAAAGTGCAGGCTCAAGTGTGACAATCGCGCAGCGATAAACATATCTGAGAATCCAGTACAACATGATCGTACGAAACATGTTGAAGTAGACAGACATTTCATTAAGGAGAAGATTGAGGAAGGAGTAATCAAGCTTCCGTTTGTGAGGTCAGAAGATCAGCTTGCAGATATATTGACTAAGGCAGTAAATGGGAGGATATTTGCAGAAGTTCTAGGCAAGTTGCAAATCGGTGATCTGACTCTACAACTTGAGGGAGAGTGTCGACGTTAGGAAAATAGATATTAGGAGATTCTTGTAATCCAGTGATTTGTTGTATTGATTTCGTTTCCTTTTTTAGCATAGCAGTATGTTGTATTTATGTGTTCGTGTACAAAGGCTTTAGCATACAATGATTACAGAAGCAATACAATTCCTTCCCTAAATCATGAATTCTCTTAAGTCTAACAGTCATTACAGGCGATAAGAAACTCCGAAGGGATAGGGACTAGTCTTGCAGCCCAAAAGGGACCGACTTCCTGGAAATGGAACTTGTCGGCAGCGCAAATGGACACTGCAAAACTTCGGTCAGGGTAGCCCAAGCGGGGCGTGGGTTCATCACACAGGAGTGGTGGCGACGATCGTGAACCAGCAAAGTGTGGGCACTGTGGGCGACGGGGTCACACCAAGGAGGGGTGTTTCGAATTGATAGGGTGGTCGGAGGGTGGCGCAACCAGCGGCTGGACGGCGCAACCAGCGGATGGACCACAGGAAGAGAACGAGTATCGGCCACCCATTAAGAAATGACGCGGGTTGAGGATGAAGGAGAGCAACAGGCGACGACGTCTGATGAAAAGGGAAAAGGGAAAGCACTTCTAGGTAAAGGGCTTGGGTAGGTAAAATGCCCGTCTTGGCCCTCCTACTTTTCCCTTTTTAATTCCTTTAATTCTTGCCATTATCCCCTCAATCAAGTTGTAATAATTATAAAGTGACCCCAGCTAAGGAAAACAAACAGGGATTAGTTTTTCAGACCTATTCACAGAGGGATGGAAAAGAATCCCATTGCATTTTTTATTGTGGGGCTACTAGGGATGTAAACGGGATGAGTCTGTTCGCATGCCTAATGAGCCGAATCAATAAAGGTTCGGGCTTAAATTCGAGGTAGTCAGACCCGAACCGAACCCTGGCTCGATTCGTGGCCTATACGAATCGAACTCGAACCCTTTGTTCCTAAAATTTGGGTTCGCGAGCCTAACATTTTAATAAATAAAAATAAAAATATATTATTTAGATAATATATTATTTATATACTTTTATTTACAGTAGTGTATACTTTTTATATATTTTATATACTTAATATATTATTAAAAGAAGAAAAACATTATTCTCTCATCTCTCTCATAATTCAGATTTCAGAATCATAATTTCAAATTTCTCTATTTCTCTTCGAAGAAACCCTAGCCCCCAAAATCCAAATCCCATTTTTCCTCTGCCGCCGACCATCCACCGTCCACCTTCGTGTCCCCGCCGTCCCACCCATCCACCGTCGCGACGGTTATTGCATCATCCACCACTCTCCTTCTCAAAACTCAAAAAAGCAACAGTCAGTCCGCGTCGACGACCACCCACGCCACTGCCACCAGGCCACCGTCCATTTGTGCCTCTAGGTCCTTCACCACCAACGTAGTTGAACCCTCTAGCTCCAACTTCAACTCAAGGTGCAACTCCGAGAAATTGTAAGTTTTTTTTTTTATTTATTTATTTTTGGGAAAGGTTTGAGTTTAAACTACACATGTGAGCTCCTGAAATGATGGGCATTTGAGTAGTTATGGGAATTCTGTATTTCATGCTGAATTAGTTAAGTTATGCGATCCTTGCCTGCCCTTATACTCTTCTGAAGCGTTGAGTTGGTTGATATGAAATTTAGTACATGAGACAATGCATAGAGAAGTTTGTGTAGTTAGTTTGGTAATCATTGTCTAATTTTGGTCACTCCTCTAACTTTGTCAATCTTTTTTTTTTTTTTTTTTTTTTTGGGGGGGGGGGGGGGGGGGGAGGGGGTTCTAGTTCTCTAATAAGAAAACAAACTTTAACTTGGGATAGGTTTGAGTTTAAACTGCACATGTGATGTGAGCTCCTGAAATGATGGGCATTTGAGTAGTTATGGGAATTCTGCGTTTAATGGCATTTTTTGTTTTTATTTGATTATATCCCAGACATTTCTGCTGGGTGGCAGGCCCAAAACAGTAGCAGTACGAGACCACATTTTAAAATTTTTCTTATAATATAAGTATTAAAATATTTCTAAAACATTTTAATACAATAGTGGAAGACTAGCCGGATCTACTCAAGTATATACATGCAATTGAAAATAAATTTTAAATCACTTAAGCAGATAAATATCTAACATGCAATTAACACTTAAGAGCATATAATTTATCATGCTTAAAATAATATAACTGTAAAATATTACCGTACTCCAAATATGGCTATCTAACGGTATTTTTCCAGCTCCTTTCCCTTTCGTGAGACCGATAGAGCTTCCCCGCAATATCCCCGATTCGACCCTCGGAGTGTGGGCTCCGCAAGTATTTCCCTAAATACTTGAGAAAATATTTTCTAGAAAAACTCATTTTTCTAAACTAGAAAATTCCCTAATTTTCTAATAATTAAGTGGATTACATATTAATTGTATAACCACCTAATTAAATATAATAAATCCTTAATTAAAAGGATTAAGAAAAAAAAAGGGAACGAGAGAGGCTCGCCCTAATGCAAAAACTGGCTGAAAAATTGGATGATAAAATTAAGGCAAGGGTTAGCCTATTTATAGCCAAATTTATGAGGGAAAAATGGTCATTTTACCATCTCGCATATAATCCGCGTCCCGGACGGCCAATCCGAATACACCACGTTGTAGCTCTCTCCGTCGTGGACACAACGCCACCAACCACGCGCCGCCACAAGGTGGCCAAGTGGTTGGCGCGTGTACATACACGCAGCCTTACCAGAACTTAACACGTGTCCGGGTCTGGTCCTACCCGGACCGAACCCAGTTCGCTCCTACTCGAATAGGATCCGACCCTATTCGTTTGACCCGCTTGACCAACCAGTTGACCGGCCCAGCCCAAATCAAATCTGGGCCATTCATGCGCGATGATGTGGCGCAATCTCAGCCGCACACGCGACGCGCCACGCGGGCGCTTTGTCAGTGCCAACTGGGCCCTGACCTGTTGACGTGGCGTGACACGTCAGGTGCCACGTCAGCAAAAAAAAACTTTTTTTTTAATTTTTTTTTAAATCTTCATTTTCTCCAAAATGAAATTTTGGGCATTTCCAACTCTTTGGAACTTTGATTTATTTTCTTAAAATAAATCCCCTGGCTATTTTCAAACACTTTGAAAATTCATTTCTCTCTCTCCTTGTAATATTTTTCTCTTTAGGTCTTATTGGGGCTTGCAGGGGGACCTGCAAGACTAATTAATTTTAGCTCCAAACGTGTTAATATATTATCATCTCATCATAGTAATTAATTACCGTTTAATAATATTTAATTCCACTAAATAAATATTGTTGCACTCTAAAATTAATTAAATTATTCACGAATTTTTCGATCTAGAATAATTTCGCATTTTACTCCTCCGTGTAGATATCCATGAAAAATAAATTGCAACTACTATCATTTATTTTCATCTCCAATCTGAAATTTATTGATTCGCCTTAAGTTAAAATTCTCTGTATGTGAAACATATTCAACATACAACTTCGGTGACGTATCACGCGAAGTGCTTTGGCCAAAATCTTAATTCGAACTTCGCAAATCTATTTCAGGGATATCTTTTACCTTCCAACAAGACCACAGATTCCTGGATCAATATAACTCTTTAGCACATTTCATGCAGTCACCGAACGTACAAAGTATTTTGACCACCGTTATCGAGACCTCACTTCGAGTATATTACAGTGACTAACACTACATGCCTAAAGCCGAAATATTGTCAGGATTAAGAGTACAGTGCTTCCTGAGATTTTATTCATTTTAGATAGCAGTATAAAATGAATAATCTCAATGGTCCAGTTCAATGTTTCCAATCCTATTGAGAATCATCAACGTGTTATAATCGGATTCACCATTCCCTATGACGAAAGACTAGTCATCATATATAACCACGTCATAGTCTTGATAAGAACATATTCTTATCTTACCGACTAGAACTTTAATGACATGTGATTTTGGTATTCAAAGTCTTTGCCTATGAAACACATTTCATATAAGAATACCACCACACGCCATTAATTATCAATATGCGAAATACTCACAACTTGTTGTAAATTCAGTTTAATTAATCTAACAAATTGAATTTTCAGGGCACTATTCCCAATAATTTTAATAGTAGTTTAGGTAGAGTCAAAATTATGTAGATAATTCACTTCTTCTTTCCATATATTAAAAATACTGAGGTCAGACTATTTTCAAGTTTGAATAATTCTTACTTAAATCTGTAAGCTAGAATTTGATGTTAGAATTTGTGGTTGGATTATTAAATAGCAGACTGTATATTTGAATTTTATGAAATTAGAAGCAAACAGGGATAATAGCAGATTGTATATTTGAATTTTATGAACTTTTTTATTTCCATTTTTGATATTCTAACCTTTTTCATTTCCATTTTTTATATTCTAATCTTTTTTATTTCTATTTTGCAATCTATCAAAAAATGTCTACATCGAGTTCAAGAATTGAGTCAACGACTCCCTTGACTCCAGTTACATTTTCTGAAGAAGGGCGAGAAAATATAATGGACACATCCATAGACGAGATTGAAGAACATGTAGAGGATGTTTAGGAAGATCATGGTGAAGAGGATACTCAAATGGAAGACACAGCTACCAAAAATCCCTTTGAAAAGCCAAAGAGACCAAAAACCTTCTCCGGTGTGGTCTGTTATGGAAGAAATAGTGGATGAAAAAGGGGTAAAGAGATACAAATACAAGTGTTGTACTAAGACATTTGTAAAAACTAAAATAAGTACTACATCACACATGACTAGACATCTCAAAGTGTGCACCGTACTTGGAAATGAAAAGAAAAAAAATTGTAGAAAGTGTTAAGCAAATGCGGTTGGCATTTGGTCCTGCAAACACTACACTTCCTCCCTTGCAAGATGGAAAGTTTGATATGGAGAAGATGAAAGAAGCAGCAGCCATTATGTTGATGATGCACAATATCCTTTTTACTTTTGTGGAGTTTAAGGGATTTAATATGTTCTGCAAGCGGGGAATGCCGGAGTGGAGAGGTATATCTCGAGCGATAGCGAAGAAGAACTGTTTCATAGAATACAAAAAGGAAAGGGGTATATTGAAGAATTCGTTAAAAAGTGTTGAAAAGATTTACTTGACAACGGACTTATGGAATACCAAAAGCAAGAAGCTCGAGTACATGGTGATCACGGGCCATTAGGTTGACTCAAACTGGAAATTAAACAAACGTGTTCTTAATTTTATTCGAGTTCCCCCTCCTCACAACGGTGTATCCATTGCAGATGCAGTTTTAAGGTGTACGCATGATCGGGAAATCAAAAATAAAATATTCACTATTTCAATTGATAACGCTAGTGCCAACGATGTTGCAATCAATGTTATGAGGGATTCGTTCAACAAAAATAGTTGGCTTTGTGATGGGAAGATATTTCATGTTAGGTGTACGGCACATATCCTAAATCTCATAGCATAAGATGCCCTAACTTAGATCAAAAGCATAGTCTCTACCATTCGGGATAGTATCGAGTTTATTAGGAAGACAGAGAGCAGAGTGTACAAGTTTGCTGAACTTGCAAAGCAGTTGAAGTTGTCGGGCAAAAAGTTGATTGATGATTGCAAGACACGATGGAACTCTACTTATGACTTATGAGATGTTGGAGATTGCACATTCTTTCAAGGAAGTATTTCCTAGATTTAAAGTTCGAGAACAGGCTTATATGGATTGCCCAGAAGATGAAGATTGGAGAAAGTTGGAGAAAGTGATCAAAAGTTTGAAAGTGTTCTATTCTGCTACGAAGGTAATATCAGGCAGTGAGTATCTAACTTATAATGCAAAGGGTTCTTGAAAAAGGTGTTGTAGATGAAGACGTGTTTGTGAGGGAAATGATGGAGAAAATAGAGTCTAAATTTGATAAATATTAGAGAGAAACCAATATGTTGATGGCTATTGGCGTAATAATGGACCCAAGATTTTCCCTCGATTTTATCCCCGAATGGGAGGTTGTAGAAAGGTGTGAAGAAGTTAAGAGAACCTTATACAAACTTTATGAGGATTATTACGAGATGGAAAAATCTATCAAGTCTAAGAGTGCGGGGTTCAAAAAGAAAACGTCAACCAACACAAGCACAAGCACAAACATGTGGAAAATCAAGTGAGTGTAGTGAATCTGATTCTTTTAACGAATGGGGAATTTTTTCCACGATTGTCGAGGATACAGAGACTGTGCAGCCGGTGAGTTGGAAGTTTATTTTGAAGAAAGATGCGTAAAGTATGATCATTCACAAAACCCAAGTGATTTTGATGCGTTGAAGTGGTGGAAAGTGAATGATCATATATTTCTAATTCTAGCCAAGCTAGCTAGAGATATCTTGTCTGTTCCTGTTACCACAGTAGCATCGGAGGCTACATTTAGAGCCGGTAGTAGAGTAATTGAAAAGTATCGTGCCCGCTTAAAGCCCTCTACTATTGAAATGTTAATGTGCGGTGGAGATTGGTGTAGGAAATGTTACGTCGTCAAGTTTAAGCTTGAAGTAAGTTACTTTTCACTAAGTTTTCAATTTAAATATGCATGTCTTTATGTTAAATTATATTCATTTACTTATTATTTTTACAGGAGAAACAAAAACCGATAGTAATCGATTTACTAAATATTTAAGTCTGTTGGAATGTAAGTCTGCTGCATTACTGACTTATTGTATACAATTTTCATTGTTGGGTTACTAACTTACTGTATGCCATCTTTCTTGTTTTAATAGTTTCCATGGAAATCAGAATGTTTAGATATGAAATTTTTGGTTATATAATACTTAAGTTTTTTATTTGCTAGGAAAATGGGATGATGAGATTATATATATGTTATACTTGATTTTATTTTCAGGAAATGTTTTTAAGTTTTAAGTAAAAGTTTGAATATAGATGAATTGAATTTGAGCTAGATATATAATTTTGTAATGAAATTGGGATTGTAGTCTTGAGATTTTATAAGTTGTACTCTTGGGATTGTTGGGTTACTGACTTATTGTATGTTAATTTTAGTGGCAATGGACTGATGGAATGATGGACTTGGTGTTCAGCAGCTTGGACTCACTTGAATGGAGGCAAATTTGGAGCTTTTAGATACAGACTTGATTTTAATATGTTGAATTTATAATTCTACACTTTAGGTGCTTGAAATTCAAGTTGGACTGTAATTCTGTCGTTTGGTACCTTACAAAATATTTGTTGTCTGGTTCCTTGGTTTACAAATTACAATAAATTGAATTATAAAAGTTTAGGTGAACTCTAACCCGAACTCTAACCTACGAGCCAAACTAGCCTCACTAGCCCAAACTCGGACCCACGAACATGTCTCACGAACCCCTGAGATGAACTCGAACCGAACTCGAACCTAATTTTCTTAGATTCGCCAAGCTCGAGTTCAAGTTCGGGTTCTTTATAATATCCCTCGAACCGAACTTGAACCTAAGAAAATAGCTAAGATTCGGCTCGACTTGTTTCGTTTCGTTTACATCCCTAGGGGCAACAGACACCATGACCCATGATCGATGTGATTTAGCAAATTACACAGTGGCTGCTAAAGCCTCAATCCAAAGTGCAAATGGTGGTCCTCTTCTGTTCACGGGGCCAAAACTGTTACTTTGTCTCCTTCCATTAAATTAAACAATTGTCTCTATGTGCCTAGTATTTCGTGCAAATTACTATCCATTAGCCATGTTACGAAAGGATTAAATTGTATGGTCCTGACACTCTACCTTTTGCTTGTTACAGGATATTCAGTCGGGGTGAGTGATTGGGCGTGGTGCTGAGCAAAATGGACTATACTATGTGGACAAGGTGGCTCAACAGGGAACTGTAGCGCTTGCTCACGGGGCAGTGGAACGTCAACAGTGGTTGTGGCACCGACGATTGGGACATTCGTCTGTTGGATATCTCCAGTCTTTATTTCCTAGTATTTTCTCAAAAAATAATAGGTTGTTTTGTGAGACTTATATCGTTTCAAAGAGTCAGACATTCGTTTTTGTCATCTTACTCTAGAGCTAGAGACATTTTTTCTTTAGTGCATTCTAATGTGTGGGGCCTTTCCGAACACTGGTGACCATGGTTTTAAATATTTTTTTCTGTTTGTTGATAACTGTTCTCGGATGATGTGGGTTTATTTCCTAAAAAACAAGTCTGATGTACTTTTAAAATTTATGGAGTTCTTTAAAATGGTGCAAACACATTATAAGTCCCACATTTAAGTTTTTCGATCCAACAATTAGGGGGGGGGGGAGCATTTTTCAAGTTAGCTTTACAACAGTTTTTCAGGGACTATGGGTTAATCCACCAGACTTCCTGCTCACATACCCCACAACAAAACGGAGAGCATCTCTGGCCTGAAGCAGTAGCCATATCTGTTTACCTAGTGAACCATCTACCCACTAGAGCTTTAAATTTTGAAACCCCTTTACAACATCTGGGAAGTCAGGTTAGTATACTCTCCAGCTTGGTTCTCCCACCACGGGTTTTTGGGTGCTCCGTTTTTGTTCACATTCCCAAGTCTGATAGGACCAAACTAGATCCCTGTTCCCTCAAATGTGTCTTTGTTGGGTTTGGAGTACATCAAAAGGGGTATTGGTGTTACCATCCCACCACTCGTCATCTGTATACAACCATGGACTGTGGTTTTCTTGAAACATAGTATTTCTTTACCCATCCTAGTGGTCAGGACGAGAGTCAGCAACAGCAGCATAACCCACTAGGATGGATCGCACGGCCTTCGCCTCTCACAGTCCTACCAGAACAAGTAGGTGGAACCACCGAGCAGACCCACCACACAGTACAGTCCCCTAAGCACTCCCACAACCCAATCACTCAGATTGATATCCCTGAGGTACGTAAATGTGATTTAGTCAGCAATAATATATCTTCTGGACAATGTGATTCTAACGGTGCTGACCAAGGAGATACAAATGATACACGGCCACAAGAGGAGACACAAGCTGAAACAGTAAAGGGGAATAGATATGAACCAGAATATGTGGGTCAAACACCTAAATATCCAATAGTCGACCTGGCCAAAGGAAACTTGTCCTAGTAGGTCCGAGCATATGTTACCTCAGTCTACTCCACTACTATTCCTAACAGAGTAGAATAGATCCTTACAGATGATAGATAGACACGGGCTATGGAAGCCGAAATAGAAGATCTTGAGAGAAATGGTACATGGGAGAGGTGTAGACTGCCAAATGGGAAGAAAGTAGCCGGGTGTCGTTAGATCTTCACCGTAAAGCACCGAGCAGATGGCAGTGTTGAGAGATATAAGGCCAGGTCAGTGGTCAAGGGGTATACACAGACCTGCGACAGTGATTATTCGGGAACATTCTCCCTAGTACCAAAGATTAACACAATCAGGGTCTTGTTCTCAGTGGCAGCAAAAAGAGATTGATCGTCCAGTTTGATGTCAAAAATGTATTCCTACGTCACGATCTCAAAGAAGAGGATAATATGGAACCACCACCCGAATTTACTAGAAACTATAACAAAGGGAAAGTGTGCAAGTTAAGGAAAGCACTGTATGGCTTGAAACAGTCACCTCGAGCTTGGTTTGAGAGGTTCTCAGTTGCCATGAGAAACTATGGCTATCATCAGCGTAACTCGGATCACACTTTGTTCCTCAAAAGGAGAGATGGGTTGGTAACAAGCCTCATAATTTACGTGGACATTATGATCATTACAGGGGATGATTAAGAGAAAATCGGACATCTTCGGGAAAGCCTGTTCAGGGAATTTGAAATAAATGATTTAGGGGAATTGAAGTGTTAAGGTCCAACCAAGGTCTCTTCATATCACAACGGAAGTTTGTCCTTAATCTTCTCGCTGAGGTTGGATTATTGGAGTGCAATGTTAGAAATAGTATCTTCAAAGCCGATCTTGTTATTACTTTTCTTTTGTAAATCACAGATAATCTGTGACTAATAAATGAACTGATTCGATCATAAGGCTCTACTTCTTTATATGCTCTTGTTTAATTGTATACTTACTTTAACTGCGCATGTATAAGAACTTCCCTAATCAAATTAACTTATAGGACTCCACCATTTAGAAGAAGTGGTTTATGAAACGAGCTCTAAATCACATAAGCTAAGCTTAGAAACTACTCCAAGCCGATGAGTCCAAAAGACAGTGGGAGTGTCGAGTAGACTCACTTGAGGCTTGCTTGTGTGACCACGCCCTTAAGAAGGATCACCTTGTTTCATAGGGTGTAAAGTGTATAGTCGATACGTGAGTAATACATAAGGGTGTTCGCTAGATTTAAATGAGTACACTGAGGTGTACAGTGTGAGAAGATTCCTAAATGGGAAATGGAGTTTCTATTTCTGGAAATAGAAACTTCCAAATTAGGAAATATTTCTCAAGTCATTGATGTGATTTATTAGTCCTTAGACTTGAGATTCCATCGATACTTTATGTGGGCTTACTCTGTAGTCTTAAAAATAAGCCTAAAAGGATGTCTCCCGAGACAGCTGAATTATGGCTTATATTAAGACTGCAAAAGTGGCACATGAAAGCATATGAGAATCGATAAAGGACCTGCACTTGTTTAGCAAGTTGATCTCTTATTGTGTAAGTCATTCATATGCCATCTCGGAGTCCTTGGCCAAGGCAGTGGATCGAGATTAAGAAAGGGGTTACTTATATTGAGATCAAATGGAACCTGCCTAGTCTATCTAAGCAGGGGGTTTGAACCCCATGAGAAAGATGATAGCAAAAAAAATTCTCCAAATTACATCATACAAATCTCATAGAGCCTAAACACTGAACATAGTACTAACATGCTCACTGTTTAGATCGTGATCGAGATTGATGTAGATTATTGAGAATAGGAAAAAAGACACTAAGCCATTGAGAATACTAAAAAAGAAAAAAAAGAAAAAGACTAAGGAAATTGGGGTCTTTTTTAAAAAGTACATAAAAGTTGAAAAAATTTGCTTTAACTCCCCATTTTTAAAAAAATTCCTCTTTGCTCCCTAGATGACAGGCCAAATTTGCTTTTTGGAAGGTTGTATAAAAACTCAAGAATCTCGTACCCGAACCCCGAAATCACGTACTTAAATGCCCAAATGATGTATTTGGCAAATACATCATTTGGGCATTTAAGTACGTGATTTCGGGGTTCGGGTACGAGATTCTTGAGTTTTTATACAACCATGGGGAGTTAAAGCAAATTTGGTCTGTCATCTAGGGAGCAAAGAGGAACTTTTTAAAAAATGGGGAGTTAAAGCAAATTTGAGTTCTCATGTGGGGATTTTTCGGGAATTTCCCGAAGGAAATTCTCCTTGTATAGTGGAAAACACCAATACCAAATGCATGTTTCCGATTCCAAATTTCAAATAAATATATAGAATACTCTTCCTTTTAATAAAATAAAAATGGATTAATCTTTTTTGACACCCTAATCTTTGGGATATTTTGTACTTTAGTACCCAACTTTTGAAATTTAAAGGTTCGATACCAACCTTTGAATTTTGTTTCACTTAAATGCCCAATTTCAAATCCAACCAATAAGTGCAAAACACATGTCATTTTATTAGTGGTCGGATCTAAAATTGATCACTTAAATGCAACAAAATTTAAAGGTTGGGTACTAAAGGTAACCCAAAATTAAGAATGATACTAAAATTGTAAGTTTAAATATTAGAAAACATATTTAAATAATTTAAATACAGTAAAAATAATAAATTATAATTTTTTTTATAAAGTAGAACAATCAAGACAACTAACGCAAACAAAATCCAAAGGATGAACGGGATAAATCAAAAAATAAAAATAAAAAAAAAATAACGCAAACAAAAATTAATACAATCAAATTTGGACCTTTGTCTGATAAAAATAAATAAAACTAGTAATTTTGGCACACTCGTTGCGTGTACAAATTATAATTTTTTTTTTATATTTAAACTAATTTTTATATTAATATATATTTTATAAATATTTTTAATATAATTATTGAATTAATACAAAAATAACATAAAAGCATAAAATATCAAACAACACTATCTTTAAAAAAAAAATTAAAGGAAAAAAAAATAATTGAAATAAGGTAAGAGAAAAGAAAAGAGAAGAAAATGTGAGAGAAGAAAACGGATAAAAGATAAATAACTAGAAAAGAAGAGAGAAAATCGTAAGAGAAGAAAACTGATGGATAAAAGATAAGTAAATAAAAAATAATAATAAAAAAGAGGACACCAAGAGACCACATTTGCCTCTCGCGCTTAATAATATAACTAGCAATTTTGCACATTCTATGCATGTGCAAATAAAAAATAATTATTATATAAATATATTAAAATTGAAAAGTTTTTATTAAATATATACTCAATAATTTTTAATATAATCATTAATTTATGATAAATAAATAAATAAGTAAGATAAGATAATGTCATATTAATAATTATAAAAATTTAAATTATAAGTAAAGCGATAAAAATTATAATTAAAAAAAATTGCAACCGATAAGAAAGAAAAGAGAAACTAAGAAGAGAAGTGATGAAATAGAAAAGAGAAATTAACGGCACGTGGAAGAGATAAAGTTGGATAAAAGATAAATAAATAAAAATAAAAAGAAAAGAAAAAGAGGACACCAAGAGACCAAAGCGGTTACAACTTGGGTCTCACGATTAATATATAGTATAGATAATAATAATAATAATAATAATAATAATAATATAGATAAAATAACAATCTCCTTCTATTTCCACGGTGAATGTCTCATAACCCTCGATCCACTAGTTCAAGAATCTTGCAAAATCTAATAATTTCGACAGCAACAAATCTTTTGTAACCACCAATTTCTAACGTTAATCCCACCCAAAAATAGTTCTAACGTTAAGTGAAAAATGATACAACTTATGAGTTGGCATATCAAATTGGATATTTGGATCAACTTCAGTAGGCTTTGCAAAAGAGATAATTTAGCACTACACTGTACATTTTACTATAGAGGACAGATCCCAAAATCTCATCGAACCATTGTGGGATCTCACTGTTCTTACTGACAAACGCTACTAGTGTGATTTGTGTGTGTGAGTGAGAGTGAGAGAGATGAGCAGGAGGTCAGGTACTTGCTTGCGGTGTAGCTTGGTGGTTTTTGCAGTGCTTTCTGCACTCTGCGTTTCTGGGCCGGCATTGTATTACAAACTCAAGAAGGGTCTGAAATTGAATGGAGTTTCAGCTTCTTGTATTCCTTGCAGCTGCCATTGCACTCCCCCTCAATCTATTTTTCAGATTGTTCCAGGTATGCCCTCTTCAGCTCGTCTTTCTTTTCTTTCTTTCTTTCTTCCCTGGTCCAAGTATTGGATAATTTTGTGCTTTTTTATGGCGATTTTAGCTTCTGGGTTCTCTAGGGTTTGTTCAATTTTTTGATTATTTGTTGGTTCTGGTTTTAGTTTGTAGGCATCCAAGGTAAAACTCGAGTCTTGATAGTTTCTATTCTATTTTTGAACAATTTACCTACCCGATTTTCGCACCTTGTATTTTAGGAACTATAATTGCCATAGTGTTGATTGGATTTGGACGTCAAGCATTTTATCCCCAATTTTCCGTAATTTTTGCGGCTCTATATTTAAGCTACATATGACTTGTTGGTAATGTGGATTGATATGCCAACTGGAACAATGTGACAAAAAGTCTCTCAAAGAATGAAATTGAAGTGGTGTTCTTAAAATGAATAGAGCACATTATCTGCTTCGATTCTTTTGTGATTTCGATCCTTTTATTTCAGGAGATACTAAACCATTTATGTGTTTCCACAGTGAGTTATAGTTTAATATGCATCTTGAAAGAATTAAATGTAGGTCGACAACGGCAACAAGTTGTCCTGCAAGTGATGGGCTTTTCTTTTTAATATGTTGCAGGAATTAGAAGGCAGATTAGTGAGGATAATAGAAGTTTATAACGCCTTTTAGATTCTTTTTCGGCTTAGAGGATACTTTTTCTTTCACACTTTACAGTCCTATCTCCTGCACTGGTGACCTGTGAAAGATCTTGAAACACATTTCTAAGAAAGGAAAGGGAACATAATGTGTAATGCAGAATAGGACCTCATTTCAAGGTCCTCTTGTGGTCTCTGGGGCAAAGACTCTTGTGTGAGGTTTTCATTTAATTCTCTTGCATTTAGAAGCTGCTAATAAGTGGGAACTTCTTCCTAGATGCTTTCATTGAGAAATCGTTCGAATCAAACTGCTTTCTTGTTCTTGTTTGTGTACAAACTTGCTAACTCCCCTGTTTAGGTTGTTTCCCATTGGAGAATGAATTGCGCGTATTTTGTTTCTCTGGCTTCAAACCATTAGATGTTAAATTTAAGGTACTCCGATGTTGAAACTGCAATGTATGGTGTTTAAGATGTAGCTTCATAATTGTCGAAACAAATGCCAATTTCCCTCGGTTCCTTCCTGACTTGATATCAAACAAGTTTAAAAATGGGGTAACCAAAAAACAAAAGGAAAAGAATATGAAGAAGCAAGGGACAAAAAACTAATGTCTCTGGTTTTCACGTCTCATTCTTATTTTACAAATCTTCATTTGAGATCGGTTTATCCTTGAGGAGAAAAGTTTCTCATCATCCATCATGGACTTCGTATAGTCTTGTTTCTTTGTCTAATTTATTAGATTTCCTTGTTTGATGCATAGTGTTAATAGAGTCATGTCAAACTAGGAAACATGATTCAATGACTATTAACATTGTTTTCCTCTTCTCCATTTGCAGGCCTGACCAATCTCTCAGTTACAGGTAAATATGGTTTCCGTTCCTCCATTTCTTGCATTGCCGTTCCTTTCCCCTTGGCATCTATCTCACTTGTGGTTGGGGATGAGAAATTTGGATTTTGTTTTTCATAGTTGATAGTCTAAAACTTTGACAACAATGACTCGACCTTCTGCTTTTCAGTGCTAAGTTCAATTCTTGCCGATGTGATCAAAATTTTGCCACCCCATGTTTTCTTTTCCATGGATTTTGTGATTTTTTTTTTGGTTGCATATAAAATTCATGAACTCGATAATTTTGCTCCCCCCAAGTGATAAAATTGCAACCCTTTTATTAGAGAATTATAATCCTGCGCCCCTTATGTAAATCCTGGCTACTGTTGGTGAGACTAATACGCACACACACATATGTATATATTTTGTTTTCGAATTTCCTGCATTAAGAGCGACATGCTAAAACATTTCAAATGACAGATTGTGGAAAAGATGACCCTGATCTGAAGGAAGAGATGGAGAAGCAATTTGTGGACTTATTGTCGGAAGAGCTGAAATTGCAAGAAAATGTAGGTGTTGAGCACTCTCGGCATATGAACATAACCTTGGGCGAAGCAAAAAGGGCGGCTTCGCAATACCGAAAAGAAGCTGAGAAATGCAATGCTGCCATACAAACTTGCGAGGGATCCAGAGAACGTGCTGAGGCACTCCTCATTAAGGAGAGGAAGATTACTTTGCTGTGGCAACGACGAGCTAAGCTTCTCGGCTGGGAACCCCAATAATATGTTACCAGAAACCATGTCTTGTGCTCCGGTTAATGTTGACAAAAACCTTAGACACAAATTTGAAGTTTTGTACAAGTAAATTTTGCAGAAATGTGTTGTTTGTTATGTCCTTTCTGTAATGGGATCAATTGATTATATATGACACTGATAGCAAGTTTTGAGCAAATCTGAAGGGGTGCAAGTATTTTAGCCCATTTACCCTCTCCTGCCAGAGGCTTAGTACTTGATTTGTATCATTGAATAACCCTTTTCTATTTCTACTGAACATAAAAAGATACAAAAACAGAGAAATTTGAAAGATGGAACCTAACTTAAATGTCTTATTAATAATTTGACACAGAGAAATCCATAGTTTCTCATCACAGCAACTAGAAAATGCCATGTTTCAATCTTTAACTAGGGATAAGGGGGGAGAAACAACTAAGAGGACAAAAATCCAAGCATACTACAAGATCCTGAACATTAGATAATTACATATAGATAAAGATTCTTGATAAGAAGTTCCAACGTTTCTCGATGAGAAGTCGCAAACGAGCCCTTCTGTCATATACCCGGTCCAAAAGAGTAATCGTCAAACCCGAACCTGCAGTTTGATATTGTATCATCTTGATCCTACACATCAAAGAATAGCACAAGATTCTAAATACTTCATAGAAAAGAGAAAAAAATAAATAAAAGAACAAATGAATGCTCCTTTCTCAGCACGAACAAAACAAATAACAATTATTCATACCCGTTTCATCATCGCGTTCATCAACTCATCCAACGAATCATAACCCTGAGGCACAAATCCACCTTGCAACTTTGGCTGCTCTACAAAGAAATCCTCATTTGATGAGCTCATTCTTGTTTCTGCAGCCATTTTATCACTTTCAGTCTGCTGCATAAGAGTTGTCGAAGCACCACCATCCGACCTCCCATTAACAAAGGGAGACACAATACCATTGGCAGGAACATGAGAGGAATTAAACGAACCAAAAGTACCATTACCCGAGCTATGAGGGTAATTCTGTCTTTGTACAGCACCTACCAAACCTTCTCTCGAATCCTCAAAAGGATCAATAGGGTTGCTTTGTAAGTAAGGACCGTTTGAAGAATCATGACCATGGAATGGCTCACCAGAAGATAGCAAAGGGTTTGGCTGCATTCTGGGTGATGCTTCAAACGTATTCAAAGGATCAAGAAAATTGGTTGACCCCGAAACATTAAATCCCTCCGAGTTAAAAGAACTCATATTGCGAGTAGACTGATTCCCAACCCCGTGTAGCATCATCTGGTTATTTGGAGCACCATTTAGCAAACTGTCGATAGTATTGAAATTTGTGGGACCCTTACTCTGTTGCATCTGATCCAACTCTAATGAAGACGGAATCCCTTGAAATAGATTCGGATTTTGGGTGGAGGTAGAGAGGACAAGATTCAATTTCCCAAGTGAAGTGATGGAGTTGCTCAAGTTTTGAGCATGACTTGGTTGGACTAGGGAAGGTTGGGTGAGATTACGGAGGTTTATATTAGCCGATGGACTATTTAGTCTACCAAGCATGCCATTGGAGGATGTGAAAGGTGAAGATAAGGCAACGTTGGAAAGTCTTGCATGTTGTAATGTTCGAAAATCTCCAAGGCCGTCTAAGGAATTACCCATGCGCATGAAAGGGGAGTCCCTGACACCGAGGGCAGCAGCCATGTTTGCTTGTTGGCTTGCAACTGAACTAATTCTTTTCAGGTAAAGCCGATATTTCTGCAGTAGAACAAGAACTCAAGAATTACATTGAGGGAAAAAAGGAGAAAAGGAAAAAGGGGATAACAACGCCTTTACCAGCCAAATGATAGCAACTTTTGAATTTTTGTACCTCGTAAATTTTGGCTTAATGCAGATTGTCACATGGAGTTTGTATTTTATTGCAGTTTACTTCCTCACCTAATTTTTCCAGCAAAAGAGACTTTCATGTTGCTAAATCATGACCACACCTTTTGCCAGAAAAATAGGGTCGGACGTAAATATGCAACAGAATATACAACTTTAGGGGCAATCGGCAAATAAGTGAAAGTTAAAAGGTGAAAGTGTAAGAGATGTTATAGTTTGGATGATGAATGTGTGTCTATCCCCCTAAAAAATAGGTTTTCATCTCATTATTTACCTATGAAGGCTATGTAAAGAGAAAATGGAGGGGTCAAAAGGTAATTTCACTAAAAACAAGATAATAGATCTTTTATGATTCTCATCTTCTTAACAAATAAAAAAAATTTCAGTTAGGCAAGAAAATTAATTGAACAAAGAAGGAGAATTTAGTGCCTGAAGATGGCTAGCCACGTTTTCTCTTGTAAGCCCATCAACGTTCATCAGATCAAGAATCCTTTTTGGGACAGCTTCTGCATAAAAGAGAACCAAGATCAAATGTATAATCACAGTGTGCAAGAATTAGACCAATACAAGAAAAATAGCCTAAAAGATTTGAGTTAAAAAATCTCACTTTCAATTCCCAATTGATTCACGGCCCCAACAAACTTCCTGTGAAGCTCTATAGACCAGACAACACGAGGCTTCTTTTGTGTCGCAGGGTCGTCGTTTTCATTTTCATTGTCATCGTTTTCATCTTCCTCATCTTTCCTCTTTCTATTAAATTTCCCGTTTTGATCATTATTTCCTGTTACTGGAGAACCATGGCCCTCTCCACTTGCCTGAGGAGCTCTGGCTTGATCACTAGATTTGTTATTCTGATTCCTTGCATCGAACCTTTTTCTTCTCAGAACATGTTGCCATATATTCCTCAGCTCCTCGATCCTAATGGGTTTGACCAGATAATCACAAGCACCATGCGTGACCCCTTTCATTACAAGTTTCGGATCACTGTTTGCCGACAACACTGCAAAAGGAAAGATATCAAAACAAAACACTGTTACTGTTTGCAATCTCCAAAGAAAAAAGTGTTCTTCAGATCTTAGTCGGAAAAAAAATGCATAAATTGAGTGTTTTGTTTTACCCTTTTTGCTTAAAATAAGTTAGAAGCTAGAAATGCCTTCCAGCATGCTTCTTTTAGCTTCTAAAAATGCTTTTATGTTTTCTTCTCCAAACATTTCCCAATTCTTATTGTTACAACTGTTCAAATTTTAACTTCTTTCAGAAGTAGAAGATTTTGCAATCTTGATGTAATCCATAATTCAAATTTTGTGGGCTCATATATGTGCATAAAAAGAACGGGGAAGAAAGAAAGGGATGTGAAATTACTGATAACCGGTAGATCCATTTCGAGCCCAACAAGTTCAAGAAGCTTAAATCCATCCATGTCGGGCATATGTACATCACTGATCACAAGGTCGAATCTGTCTTTGTTTTCCCTTAGCATCTTCAATGCCATCCTTGCCTGACTAGTTGTGGTGACTGTGAAAGACCAAACATTACATTCATGAAAACTGAGAATCTAGACATAGATGCATCCATATCCAAAATATTATTTTTCAGTATATTTTACAAAATAATAATATTAAAAATAAAAATTTTCAAGAAAACAGTGAATTTCATTTATAGAAATCCAAACAAGCATGCATCCAAAATTACGAAAAAAATCGACATTCGGGCTATATTTAAAAAAAAAAAAAAATCAAAGCTTTGCATTGCAGCATATTTGGTATATATAAAGATGCATGATTTAACTCAAGCATAACATTTTTATGAGATACATAACAAGTTATTCATAAGAAATCTACTATATAGCAGCTTAAACACTCATGGAGATACACAATTTTTGGCAAACAAGTTAAACAAGAAACTGTTTGAACAGAAAAAAGAGATATGAGCAATTTCATGTCAAGGCAACGCTCAAAAGTACATCCCATATCCCTATCAGGTTCAGGAAATTGAATGAGACTGCATGCATCTATCAAATAAAACCCCAAAACAAATACTTGAAATCAGAACTTGGGAACTGTGTAAAGAATGAAAACCTGGGACTTCGAGCTAACACATCAATAAAATCAAAATCCCTTGTCTGAAATATTCAAAATATAACTAGGCTACAATATCTAAGATATTTGGGAAAAAATATAAAAGAAAAATCTTTCGAGCCAAAAGAGAAAAGGAAAAATAACCAGAAACAAACCACCTATTACCTCAAGTCAAACCCATGTTGATGGAACAGTTCTACAGCTATGTTGATAACCAAAATAGTGGAAATTCCACAAGAAAAACAGAGTATTGAAGGCAAAATACGAAATCACCAAAGAAAAACAAAAGAAAAGAAAATATTAAATCAGAAGAAGAAGAGAAGAAGAACAAACCATGGTACTGGCATCTCCTGAGCAGAGTTTCCAACACCTTCAAGCAAATTGGGTCGTCATCAACAGCAAGAACACGCATCCCAACCGGAAAATTGTCATTCTCATGCCTAATTTCCTCCACAGTCATTTTCCCACAAAATCCCAACAAGCCAAAACACTCAGAAAATAAAAGGGCTTAAAGATCGAGTCTTTTACACTTAAAAAGTCACTTTCTTCAACACTTGACAAGAATCCCAGAAGCAAAAAGGGTTCTTTTAATATCAAGAGCCGACGAATTGACCCGGACAGGGGGAGATCAACAAGGAAACACAAAGTACACCGCCTGTGCGTGTGGGATGAGAGAGAGAAGAGTTAATTGAAGTGAGTAAAAGCTTTTCGGTTGGACAATGATGGTGATAGCCAGAGCATAGTGGATGGTTTCAACCCTACAAAACACCAAATCGAATCAGTTTTCTCAATTTCTTTTTCGTGAGAGTACCTCTGCTTGTAGATTTGTTTTGTCTTTTGCTTCTATTTTCTCTCACATCTATTAGACCAGTGATTTGTCACAAAAGGTGTGTATATGGATATAGATATAGACATTTGTATGTATATGCATGTGTG